>OZ007494.1:9306250-10767500 GCA_963931815.1 Caenorhabditis plicata
TATTCCCGACTATTCCGATGATTATCCACTAGCCGGGACGTTGCCACCTCTTCTCTTTTTATCTAAATTAATATTCAATCAATCCACATAATGTTTCCTTTATTCCTGATCGTTACATCACTTCCTTAACTATCTAGAAGTTTATATTTCCGACTATTCCAGTGATCAACCACTATCTAGGACGTTGTCATAATTTCCCTTCCAATCTAAATAAATATTCAATTAAAAGTAAGCAATTTGTAATGAAAACTCAATAAAGTGTGATCTACAAAAACATTGATAAATAATTCAAGATGCTGTGAAAATCAACAAAATTTTAACAATTAGTACAAAATTGGACGCTCTTTAATATGAGCAAATTATGACACAACATGCAGATTAGCCAATATATCCTATATCCATCCAAAGATGAGATTAAGAAAAAAAAGTTGTCGGATCGCAAAAAAATTTTAGACACAGAATTCATACATTTTGTATATTACCCCTATAACATTAAAATGAAATAAAAATCATGTTATCCTACTTAAAAAAAATAAATAAAAATTAACTAATTTAACGCGTTTCCGAGTGGTTCGTCAAATGTGCTCTAGTGACATGTGTGTTATTTGAAAAAAGTGTAACATGATTCTCTGTTGTTCTAACCCAGTGTGCTAGCATGTTCATTTATGCTCTGGGTTTTTCGAACACCTATGTTCTACCGTGACTCTATATTTATCACGGGAGGTGTTGTGATGCTTACAATTCAACCATCGATACACATTGTCAAAGCCTGCATGCGTCACAGTTCTCGATGGTCTGCTTGTATCCCTCACATAATTAGCCTTTCCTCCCTCTTCCCTCCCCTCACTATGTTAACACTAACAAGGGAAGTGTTTTAGGTCTCCATCTCAGATTTTGATAAAACTTTGCAGATAGATTCCTTATGGCTTGATTAGTATACTGTCAAAAAATTAGGACCTACAAAACGGTTTAAGTAGGTGAAAAAAAAAGTTCGTAATATCTTTGAGCTACGCGTTTTACGATAAACGCTTGTCACTGTAAGAATCACAAGCGGGAATTTGTAAAATAATCTACAACCATATGAATCTATCATATCAAAAAATCAGCCAATTTGGTCAAGTCACAAAAAAGTTAATCCCGAAAAAACATCTGTGACAAAACTTTTGTCAGCTAGTGTATATAGTCCTTTTCAGAGATCAGTGCCTAATGGAAGAGCAAAAAAATAGGAAAAAATGATAGTCTCGGATAGACGGTCACACGTCCACAAAGGAATTTTTAGTCTATTCCTCTTCAATGAGTGTTGTCTATTTTTTGAGACAATATATATTGATGAGATAGAAAAGAGTGATCGTCTAAACGAGAACTCCATTTTGTTCTAATTTTTTCCTCTTCCATTAGGCACCGATCTCTGAAAAGGACCTTAGTTCGAACTCCGCTGCCACGAAGTATTCCGCATGTTGAAAAAAAACAATTAAAATGAAAACAATGAAAATACGCCCTTTACTTTTTAGTAATTGATTAATTACTAAAAATTTCTGGATCATTTTTTATAACTTATATATCACAATGATCCTCTCACACTCCTCTAGATGTTGGTATTGGATTTAATACCAGTGTACATTTTACGGCCCAACACCTACTCTCCTTATACAATGGCGACCCGAAGAGTAATGTTTGGTGTTGAGAAGCTGTAATCTACTGAAAACCAGCAAGAGGGCTTACCATAACTGGTTCGATAGCACTAGATCTAATAGTAATAATATTTATTAGTAAAATATAATAAAATAAATAATGTACGAGAACACTTCCCTGCCACGAAACCGCGCCTCATTGCAAAAGACTTCGCACCGATTGCAAACTCAACCTTTTAATTTATTATTTTTATTTTCAATATTTACAAGTCACTTATATTGACAATGAAGACTCTTCTGGTCCATTAATTGAGGTACTAAGAATTTCTTTTCATTAATTCATCAGGATTTCTGCAGAATGAAACGTTAAGTGATAAATAAAATATTGAAAATAAAAATAATAAATTAAAAGGTATTGTTTGCAATTGGTGCAAAGTCTTTTGCAATGCGGCGCGTTTTTTCGTCATTGGAGTGCGAGAATAAATGAACTAGGGGAATAGGAATTGCTCACATCTCGACTTGGCTCGATGACCACCGAGGGTAGCCAGCGACCCGTAACCCTGATGAGTAGACGACAATAGCATCAAAGGACTCCAAGTGTTCCTGTTCCATAGCTATGGAACAGGAATGGCCATAGTATACCCGCGTGTCTCCCCTCTGTGCATTCTTTGCGCATGTCGTATCCATGGTTGTAACCACATTAACTTTTTCAAGAACGATTTCGATATAAAACTTTTTGGTTCTAAAACATTTTGTGAAGCCTAAAACAAATAAAACACAATTAAAAAAACTCTAAACAACAAAGCAAATCAAATTAGATGATACGCTTTAATAAAAAAATTAGTTGAAGTGTAGTTCGTCATCATAAAATTTATTAGAAATCTATTAAACATTTAATCATCATTACAAGATACAAACTACAACAAGTCAATTTCCTGAAACCTTGCAAACTAAGATTCAAATAACATTCGTTCGGCTCAAAATTGAATTATCTCAATATCGCTTTCTTAATCTCCATATTGCTCAATCATATTCCTATAAATCTTTAATCTAATACTATTATGATGATATTCGTCTATATATATATATATTGTTGTTTTGTATTTGTTCATGTCTCATCTACATTTTGTTTTTCTTTGTTATAAATTAAAAAGCTTTTTCTAATTTCTTCTTCAAGAATATTCCCTAGTCGTAACTTATTTCGTCTAGACTGAATTGACTTAATAAATAAAATGGGTGAAACATTAAAAATCCATTATTTTATTAAAATAATACAGTACGTAAATGCGAAATGAAAATTGAGATTTTTAAGTGTCCACGTAAATAATTATTTATTAATTTTGCCTGAATATAGCAGATTTGAACAAAAATTCCTAAAAACGGTCAAGTTTTACTAGAATACGAATATAGACCACATTATTTGTGCTTCCATTTTGATGATTTCAATTGACGTGCGTATTGAAAGAAAATATTGCACAAAAAGACAGTTTAGAAATAAGGTCAACAATGAGTGAATTTAAATCGTTTGAAGGATTAATCAAAAATCAAATTCTTAATTGATTAGCTTTCCTATTCCACGCCAAATTGAAATGACTATTTTTAAATATACAGTGCTGGCCATAAAGATATGAACAAATGGTTTTTTGAGCATAACTTTTTTCATATTCATCCGATCGGTCTGAAATTTTGTCATATTGTTTTAACGGTCATTTTGATTGTTCTGACAAAAGTTAGACAATCTATTCAAAAATTGATGAAAAAATAACAATTTATTAGAAAAACCCGAAAATCGCAAAAACAGGTCATTATAAAGAACAGAAGGAAACATGCCAAATTCTTAAATTAAATTAGTGATAGAATGAAAAACAAGTTCAATACTTACTTGCAAATCAATAACTGCCTGACATCTTCTCGGCATCGAATCAAGAAGGTTTTGCACAACCGAGAGTGGAATCGACTTCGATGCAGCTTCCAATTGAGCGAATTTTTGGTCGACGTTCGAAGTCCGGAGATCTTTGGTATGTCTTTCCGTTTCCTCCCACATGTGCTCGATCGGATTCAGGACGGGAGACTGACTGGGCCAATCGAGCACATCCACACGACGACGTTGGAACCAATTGCGCACATGGGGTCGTTTTCTTGTTGAAAGACGTAAGCACGACCCACATTTGCCAGTGACCATGGTCTCATTGTGTTCTCCAGAATGTCTATGTATTGGAATCGATCCATTATCCCATGAATATGTTCAATAGCATTCGCTGAGAAGCATCCCCACACCATGCAGGTTGGAAGCTGATACTGAGGGGAGTAACAGGTCCCAACCGGGCTTCGAATCCACACATTTCCGCCACTTCCGAACAGGTTGAACTTGGATTCGTCGGACCAGATGTGTTTTTCCCAATCCTGACGACTCCAGTTGAGATGAGCTCGTGACCAAGCAACTCTAGAGTTCCGGTTTTTCTCACTAATGAGTGTTTAACGAACTGGACGGCGTCCGTGGCGTCCTTCAGCTTGAAGACGTCTTCTGATGTTTCTTATAGATGATGCTGGATCTATGGGATAATTTACGGACAGTTGGATGTCCAATGAGTTTCTCCTAACAAGGGAAGTGTTTTAGGTCTCCATCTCAGATTTTGATAAAACTTTGCAGATAGATTCCTTATGGCTTGATTAGTATACTGTCAAAAAATTAGGACCTACAAAACGGTTTAAGTGGGTAAAAAATGGGTCTAAAACCCAAAAAATCGCGATTTTCAAACGCAAATTTTATATAGTTAATGTTAATCAATCCGGTTCATATTTTAAGGGGTATACTATCTTATTAAAAACTATCGTTTTATTATATTTTTTTTAAATTTTCACGTGTTTTACGTGAACCTGTTTTTAATAAATAATGGTTTTATTGACCACCGAAACATCGGGGCAACAGCGCAGTGGCAAGACGACGGGACATGGAACAGCAGGGCGAGGGTTCGATTCTCATTGGGGGTGGTATGTTTCTATTATTATTAATAATCATTCTATATTCGAATATCTCTGTGGCGCTTTTTTATTTTTACTTTTCAAGATTTATATGATAACCTTTAAATGTATTATTTATTAAATCAACAATTATAATGATTCTCAACAATCATATGTTGAAAGCATAAAAATTTTTCACAATAAAGACAACGTATAAAAGATACATTTTTACAGTTACTTATCTCACAGCCGTTGGGGATCTCTTTTGGGAATAATAGTTGCTTCGGTGTATAAAAAGATCCTGGACGGTCGACTTTATATCCACTAGCAAACCAACTGTACAGGGTGGCTGAAAATTACCCGGACTAAAATTTCGCGCCTTCGTGAGGCGCACTGGCGCTTTTTCAGCGCAATGTTTTTTAATTTTTTTAATTAGCAATGTTTTTTTTACTATCTCCCAAATTTTCATGATAATTGGTTCGGTTTTAGCAAAATGGCAAAGCAAAATGCAAACCGACCCGCAATTATCGCATTATACAAGTCCGGAATGAGCACGTATGCAATTTGGAAGCATCTGGGAATTCCGAAAAGTACCGTCTACGATGCAATTTCTCGTTTCAAGGATCTTGGCACAACCCAGGACCGTGCAGGCAGAGGAAGAAAAACTGCGGTGACGACTTCTTCGAACGTCAAGATCGTCCGAGACAGAATCAGACGAAATGCTCATCAGAGCATCAGAAAGATGGCGTCCGCGCTGAATATGTCACGAGCTTCAATGACAACCATTGTCAAAAAGAAGCTTAAGTTGACTCCTTATCGTGTCAGAAAAGCGGCCATCCTTTCTCAATCCAACAAGCTCAAACGGCACCAAAAGGCAAAACTCCTTTTGGCGCGCGCGCGGGTTGGGGAACATCTGTCGACGGTCTTTTCGGACGAGAAGCTGTTCACCGTGGAGGCCGAATTCAATTCGCAAAACCATCGAGTGCTTGCCCGAACGTCCGAGGAAGCTTCAGAACTCGGCCGGACGATTCATCGTACGTCGCACCCCGTCAGCGTCATGGTCTTCGGTGCCATCTGCTCCAATGGCAAATGTCCTCTGATTTTCGTGGAAAAGGGTGTCAAAATCGACAAGGACTACTATGTCAATGAGATCCTGAAGAAGAACTTGCTTCCTTGGGCCCAAAAACACTTTGGTGGACAACGATGGGTGTTCCAGCAGGACGGGGCGCCAGCTCATACTGCAAAGTTTACGCAGGAGTGGTGCGCCAACAATTTCCCCTCCTTCATCAAGTCAACAGAATGGCCCGCCTCGTCTCCTGACCTTAATCCGTTGGACTACTCCGTATGGGGGGTCTTACAGAGTAAGGTCTGTGCTAGGCCTCACCCGAATTTGGACTCTCTAAAGAAAGCGCTGGTCGAGGAATGGGACAAATTGTCGGTGGAATACCTGCGCGCCACGGTCGACGCATATCCGAAGCGTCTTCGCGCCGTCATCAGAAACCGCGGAGATCGAATCGAACAACGATAATCTATTTATGTTTGTTATTGTAAAAATAAACTAAATATGAAATTTGAGTGTGTTTGAACAATTATTCACTGAAATACATTGGTTTTCATATAGTCCGGGTAATTTTCAGCCACCCTGTACTTTACCCAACTGTGGAGTTTCGGTGAACAAAGCTGACGGTAAATTAAAGACAAAACCTATGAACATATTATAATCAAGCATCTAAAAGTTAGTTACCTGAAGTGTGGAAGACCTTTGATGTATTTGAAAGCTTGGTTCACATAACCGTGCATACTCCGTGATGATTTTTATAACACTCTTGAATCCTCCAAAGACACCGACATCCAAGGGTTGAATCATACCTGTACAACCAGCAGGAATTTGCAGTGTTTTTAATTTATTATCTTCATTATTTGGGTCCGAATAACCGTTTGCATCTTTCCATCCGTTCCATGAATCGATAATAAGCAACGAGCTAGCCGGAACCCATTCATCGAAAATTACTGTGTTCAAAAATTCCTTCATCAACGGTTTTGTCATAATGTGGCTCGTATGACAGCGAACAACCAAGTTGGAAAAAGAACTTCGAAAATTTCTTGGAAATCTTCCGTTGTTTTCTTTCAGAACTACGAAAAGACGAGGATGTAGTTTTCCTTCTGCAGATATTACAGGAAGCACTGTGTAGCTGTGAGTAGTGGAACTCACAGTGTTCACAGTGCATTCAACTGTTTTTGTGCCTGTGTACGTCAATGTTCTCGCAGTGTTCATTTCCAATTGAAAACCACTTTGATCTGCATTAAAGATCCTTCTAGGTGAAAATGCTTCCAACTCCTGATTTGCCACAACCAAAAAGTTTTCTGCACTGGCCAATAGTTCATCTCTTTTCTTATGTCGTATCACACAAACTTCGTGATCTTGCGGGAAGAAATTCCATGTGCACGCTTCCAAGAATTGATCCAAGAATTAGAACACGGAAAGGCCATATCAATTTCGTTATCTTTCATAATTTTTCCTATCATATACCGCAAGGTAGAATCATGAAGGATATGACCTTTATCTATGCTCTCCTGCACCATTTCGAATAGCATCTGCGATATTGTGGAATAATTATTCCGGCGATCTGTCACTACTCCACCTTTAATAGTATGATTGAAATTTAACTAATACAGAAAATACCATTTTTTTCGTATTCACGGAGCTTTTTAACATGGTGCTCATTAGAAATGAAAGAATAGCGGTTATTAAGAGATTCCAACGAAGGCCTTTTCTTTCCATTCCTGTATCGTTTTTTGGAAGAGCCAAAGTACTTTACAGCTTCCGTGACTTTTGTTGTTTCCACGAGCTGTTCACCAAAACGAACGAGATCTGAAGAATTGGAATCACAACTGCAACCATTTAGTAAACATGGTTCAGCGCAGTCCCAATCTATAATTAAGTGTTATTTTCATTTGAAATATCGGTTTATACCTTCATCAACATCGTCGTCGTTCGGAATCAGATGATAGTCCTCTTCAATTTCCAGAAAACCGCTGTCAGCTTGTTCCAATATAGAAAAAATTGACTGTGCAATTTTTAGATGTTCTCGTGAAAGACTGGGAACGTTTTGAAGGTTTTTATGCTTTGCATAAATGTATTCCACAATCAAATCAGAGGAGCTCATTGAAATTTATAATTTATAATATAATGAAAATTTATAAAAAAAAAATAGCCGCTTAAATACAGTATCGAAAAAAGGAACATCATATCCTTTTTCGAATGTATAAAATGTCGATTATCTGGTAAATTATCATTATAATCTTGAAAAGTAAAAAAGCGGCCCAGAGCTATTCGACTAGTAATAGAAATAGAAACATATCACCCCCAAGAAGAATCGAACCCTCGCCCTGCTGTTCCGTGTCCCGTCGTTTTGCCACTGCGCTGTTGCCCCGATGCTTCAGTGGTTTTTAAATCATTATTTATGAAAACGCACAATTTAAAATAAAATTCATTAGCTTTATTCCATTATTGTGGGTAAACGGGATATTTCTGAATTTCAAACCGATTTTTCACCTACTTAAACCGTTTTGTAGGTCCTAATTTTTTGACAGTATACTAATCAAGCCATAAGGAATCTATCTGCAAAGTTTTATCAAAATCTGAGATGGAGACCTAAAACACTTCCCTTGTAAGGTTCTCTGGATATTGCTGTGGGTGGTTTCACGAGGCCTCCCAGGCGGTTTAGAGCCAACACAAGTTTTTTAAATAAATCATTCTAACAAAAACATTTTTAATCTTATCTGCTCCTTGAATTTTCTGATAATTGAGGAAACCGTGGATTTAGCGATTTGAAACTGCACCGAAAGAGCTCTATTTTGTAGGTCTCGTTCATAGCCTCTTACGACGGCAACCAAACTCCAAAATTGTCAAAAACTTGATTTTTGAAAAAAAAAAAACGAAAAAGTTCAAAAATTCAAAAAAAAAAAACAATGATGATGCAATTTGCTTTTCTGCATTATTGCGTAACATTGTTATGCATTTACCGTTAAAATTTCAGACTGATCGGATGAATATGAAAATTGTTATGCAAAAAAAACCATTTGTTCATATATTTATGGCCAGCACTGTAATAATACGCATGGATCTTTGATATACTAGGGGGGGGGGGGGGGGTTACCACTTTCGTAGTTTCGCTAAAAATGAACGAAATCTAGTATTTCTTATATTTTTTCAAAATATACTCATAGCACATAGCAATAGCGAATTTTCTTTTATAATGTTCTCTGTATTATCAGCTTTCTACTTATATATAACTTTCTTCACGTACTTTATAAAAAATCATTATTTTGGGTTCAGAATGTGTCCACTTTTGTGCCAGGAAAAACCATTTTAGGGAAGCTCTCTTGCAAAACAAGAAGAAAGCCACTGACGCGTACCAAAAGCTTGCCCAAGCTTACGGCGATGATGACCCATCCATAAGAACCTGTCAAGAATGGTTTCAGAGTTTCCGTTTTTCTGAGCCACTAACTTAACCATCCATTTTGGGGTGCTATTTTTCAAGGTTTTCTATCTGAATTAGCACGAAACATATACACTAGCTGACAAAAGTTTTGTCACAAATGTTTTTTCGGGTTTAACTTTTTTGTGACTTGACCAAATTGGCTGATTTCTTGATATTTTATATGAATCAGTGTTTAAAATGTTATAGTAGCAAAATTTGGTTTAAATTACCATGGCAATTTCGGTACCACGCATTCCGTTTTCCCTCATATTGATAACAGCTTGCCGGGTGGCAATTGGAGTTTTTTTACGTGGAGTCATCTCTAAAATTTTGCCAATTACTGCTATTTTCAATAAATTATGAAAAAAATATAATTGAACTTTAAAAATTATTAGAAAATGCAGTGCAAGAAAAGTGCGTAATATCTTTGAGCTACGCGTTTTACGATAAACGCTTGTCACTGTAAAACGGATCATCGTAATCACTAACGGGAATTTGTAAAATAATCTACAACCATATGAATCTATTATATCAAAAAACCAGCCAATTTGGTGAAGTCACAAAAAAGTTAAACCCGAAAAAACATTTGTGACAAAACTTTTGTCAGCTAGTGTATAACACAGATTACTTGCAAATTTCTTTAAAAAAAACTTCACAAATTCCACCTGCCAATGTTTGCAACCCAACAAACTCCAATTTCCTAAATTATTAATCCATGAGAAAACCCGAATTCAATTTCTAATTTTCATGAACTTTCCCTTTTTCTTTGATTTTCATTCCAAAACAACTTTATTAGATTATTAGATAAAGTGAGCACATCATCGGAAAATGAAAACAAGCATAAATCCAATTGGATATTTATTGTTGTTGTTGTTTATTGTATTTCATTGTTGTCACGTCATTGAAGTGTTGTCAGAATGATGTTTTCAGCTAAGCTTCATCCATTTCGTCGTCTTCTTATTATTCTTCAATTCACGCACTTTTCTTGCTTTTGTTATTCTTTTCAGATATTTGTTAATTATTGATAGAATAATTAACATTCAATGTTAACAATCATACCTTTCGTTATAAATATAAAGTGTTCTTTTAATGTTCTACTGTACTTTCTTTTTATTTTTATAGAAAAGTAAATTAATCTTCCAGATATAACAGAACTATACTCTACTTTGTATATACACGTCAGGTCCCCTTGTGATCCAACTCATCCAAAAATCAACTTAACATAGAGAGTTTACAAGATTTTATATTTTTTCTAAAAATTTTTACTTAAAAATAAAAATATGTTTTTTTAAAGTTTATTTACTACTTTTGTCCATTTTCTTAATCTGCAACATGTTTCTAGAATGTTAATTTATGGAAGCTTAAATGAGCTCTATTACTCTAACGGATATGGCTCTTAAAAACCGGAAAACATTTTATAATGGACACCAAATTCAGTTTCAGTTTCTTTCTTTCTATCCCTAACAAATTTGAAATAGCCTATCACAAATTCCAGAACTTTCTCATTCAAATATTTCCAAGATGATTTCTAATCAACCAAAAGTATTTCCTGCAACAGCTTTTAGAGCGGAAACAGAACAGGAAAGACCAAAAAACCGAAAGTTACTTTATTGTCAAATGTTTTCAAAAAACAAAGCATAAGGCTTTCAGATTTCCTGATTAAGGCATCGAAAATCTTCTTCAAAGATTTTTTTGTTTTTGACCGAAAAATAACTGTTTATAAAAATGAGCATTTTTCTTTCTCAGAAACATATATTATTCAATTGTTCTTCTTTTATCTTTAAACGAGTTATTTGATTAAAATAAAGAGTTCTATTATAATTATTATTAAATATTCAAAATTTAAATATCTTTAATCGATTTGAATTTTTTTTGCTCATTGGATTATAATTACGAATTTTAGGTTCTCGATTGTTAAATTTTAAATTTATGCATCTGACAAGGGAAGTCACTTTAGCGTCCGCTTGAGATTTAGATGAGACTTCCACCATTTATATATTCAAATGTGCTGATTCCTGATATTTTTTAGATCTTTTGGAATTAATTTGATTGTGTTTTTGGGATATTGATTATATTAATATTACTTTCTTCTTTTTCTATACGCTTAAGGAAACGTTAAAAAGGGAGCTTAGAAAAGTTGCTCAAGTTGTGTTTATTGATAAGAAATTCGATTTCCCAGATATTGGGTTGAGGAATAAGTTCGTAGAGTTTTTTCATAAAGATTTATTTGAACAAAAAACAATAATTATTATAATAAATTGATAAATTATGTATTTGCCGTTACTGTTTACGACTTCCTCCCACCTCTCGAACAATTTGTTGATACCGTTCCACCAAAAATCGCCCGTTCTGGTGTCGAACAAGTTGCTGAGCCAGTTTTTGAGATCCTCCAAGGTAACACCATTCATTTGGTTTGACAGAGAGCGCAAAAGGTGATAATTGGATGGAGCAAGGTCTGGAGAGTACGGTGCATACTGAGGAACTTCACATTTGAGTTCTTGGAGGAAAATTTTGACGACTTGTGCAACATGCGGCCTGGCGTTGCCGTGCAGCAAGATGAGTTGCCCTTGTCGATCTGGTCTTTTCAGTCGAATAGCCTCATTTACGCGGCACAGGGCAACATAGAGCTCCTTGTTGACCGTGGCATTTCTTGCGTGCATTTCCCAGTGCAGTATGCCCTCCCAGTTCCACCAAACGCAGATCATGATCTCTTTTTGGTGCAGATCTTGCATGACTCCCGACTTTGTCTTTATGGCGAACGAGATGTTGAGCTGCGTTTTGAAGGCTATTTTATTTGTTTTGTTCGTTGAGCTAATGAGGTATCCAGCTCCCGAGTTGTTCGGCAAATCCCATCGAATGAAGATGATAGGATTTTCTTTTGATCACAGTTCATTTTTCGGCCAACTCACGGCGACCATCTTCCTTCAATAATGCCTTCAGCTGCTCTTCGTCTAATTCTGCAGGTCGTCCGCCTCGTTTCTTCAAGATTAAAGTCGCCATTTTGAACATTGTAAACCATTTTTGTTCAGTAGACACGCCTAAGACACCTTCTCCATTCACACTGCATATTTCCCGAGCATCTTCGATTGCTTTTTGCTTTCGATGAAAAGCGAAGAAGAGCAGATGTCGAAAATGCTGATTTTTCCTTCTGGATAGTTCATTTCTAAGCCTGAAAAACGATGAAAATTCAAAATTTCAGAAAAAACTAAAAACACAGTTTTGTAGAGCAGAAAAAGCGCTATCAGATAAATATATACACTTTGCCAAACAACAAGAAAATTGTTGTGAAACAAAATATAATATAAAACTCTACGATTTGGAATCAGCGCATTCGAATCTATCAATGGTGTCTCATCAAAATCTCAAGCGGACAGCGGACACTAAAGTTACTTCCCTTGTGAGACGATTTCTCTAAAAACTAATAAACAAGATTTTAAAGTCTGAAAATTTTCCTAGTTTTAGTTTCTAAATTTTTACACTAGATTACTAGATCCTGTATCAATACCATATATTATCCCCTATAAGAGAGAGTATAACATCTCAATAAAGGTGTATTATGTCTCTTGTCGTGATATTAGTTCAGACTAGAATAATAGACGATATGCCTGTTACAATTCACTCTAAATAGAAAATTCCAGGCACCTAAAATGGGCGTGACGTATAAATGAAAAATAGACCATGAGAGGCGCGAAGAATTTCTATAAATATCGGAAATTCTACCATCCCGATAAATATAATTGTCGTAAATCTACAGTAGGATGGCTTAAGAACATTTTATAAAATTCCTTTCCGGAAAGATATTCTTACGGTTTTTAGATACTTTTTACGTTGGGCAAAAAATACTGTTCACGTCAATATTGAAGGCCTTTTTACGTAATTTTTACGTAAGAAATTATTTTTTTGAATTATTTTCAATGGTCTCAAAGAGATAATGAAACAAATATTCAATTTATGTTAATAATTTCACTGTTTTTCATTATATTTCTTCAAAATTTCAAGATCAAATCAGATTTATTACTTTTATTTTTTATGAAAGTAAAATTGGAATTGTCAATTTCTTATATTTTGGTAATATATACCATTTCATATATGGTCTGGAAGTAGACCGGGGGAAGTGTAGAAAAACATGGTGTCATCCTTGGTCACGATGGTCGTAGGAAGCGACAATGATATATATATATATATAAGCACACCAACTGCAAAAGTTTCAGCTGAGGTCAATTTAAAACTCTCATATTAATTAATGCGGCACGCCAAATTGAAAGAGCGATTTACGTATTTTTCAGAGTGTTTTAAAGTATTTTACGGCCTTTATAGAAAACAGTGCTCATGACAATTTAAACAAGTTATTCTTAATCTTCTCAAAAATAGTAATATTTATCCGCGAATTTAGTTTGAAGCACGTTTACTGGTCTCATTTTATTATCATACAATTTGGCGTGCATTAATGCAGATATGTTTTTGATGGTATAGATAGTTTATTATATATAACTACTTGCGTCAATCAGAATATTCACGTGGAGTGGTCGAAATTTTAAAAATTGTGCATTTCATCTTAAACATGGTCTTAATATTATTCTGGTACTCTTTCGATATTAAAAGAATTCCTTGTTAATAACAAAACGATCAATTAATCCAAACTCATCTCTCGGCATAAACCAATAAATCTTCTATTCATTTCCGAATTTCAATTGTTATTCATGTCGTTTATCAAGTTGGATAGAGAGCCAGATGCACAAATTCAGCCATAATCGCATTGTTCTTTTTTAATTGAAATAATTAAGTTTCAGCGGCGTCATTTAATCCAATTATTTATTTACTTGTTGTTGTTGTATTTTGTTGTTGTTTTAGCTTTCATGACTCAACCGCCTCCATAGATAAAAGCACTTCCATTTGAAAATCAATTCTCCTACTCTTTTCAAAATAATTAATGGTTTATTCTTCAAGTTCACATTATAATCGTTTTTTTTGAGCTTCTAGTCGGTCAATTGTCGAATCAACCTTCTGCCATTTTCAGCCCTCGATTTTTGTTGCTCCGATTATTTTTCTTTGTGTTTCTGCTATATCAATTTATCTTCTTTTGTGTGCAAAACCTTGTTTGTGGCTCTTTTTTGTTTACCGAATAAAAATTTTATAGCAGGAAAATAGGTTTTTTTGAATTATGATATTTTATTCTTTTTTTTAAGATGAGGATTGTTTTCGGAGGAGAATATACAAATTTCTATTCTTTTTTTTTGAATACAATATGGATTTTCTTCAGGTTTTATTTTTAATAGTTTATACTGTGAGAAACACACACGATAATTATGTATTATTAAGTAAATTGAACGCTTTTGTTAATTAGACTTGATTTAATACACCTTAACTGTTTTCTATTTATTTTTATACTTTAAAACAGAACAGAAAGCTAATTTAAATGTTCGAAAATGTAGTATTTCCAATATTAGAAGTGTACAGGTGAGAGACCCGTTTAGTATCCAAAGTGTTATGCGGAGGCGTATTTCTCCTGCCCTATAATTGGGTTGAGGGGCAAAACAACGAATTTTAGAGTTGGTTAACACTTTGTTTAAACTTAATTTCTGCATTATTTTGGACATTTCAGACTACTTTTTAAATAAAAAAGATAATCAAAATTCAGGAATTTGTCTCAATCGACATTTTTCTAGGATACACGTAGAAGGTTCCACTTTCCATTTATCAATTAGTAGTAGTAGCATATAGAAGCATGACCACCAAGGAAAATGAACATTTTAAATACGTATTGTCGTGGTGTAGGTTAATGAAAAATCAGGGTTAAAGGAGCATTCCGAATAATAAAATGGTCTCGCTTGGACAGGTGTAGATTTAATTTGCAATTTGTTTATTATTTCGCTTTTCTTTTTTTCATCACAATTTTGTTTCATTTTGTTTTCTCTTACTAAATTGATTGTTAAATCAACATAATAATTATTATAATAAAATTTTTGTATAATTTATTATATTTAGGATCGAAATAATAAACAAATTGCAAATTAAATCTACACCTGTCCAAGCGAGACCATTTTGTTATTAGAAATGCTCCTTTAACCCTGATTTTTCATTAATCTACACCACAACAATAGAAGTTTACAATTTTTGCTTCCAGACTATTTTTCACGTAATCTTAACACGCATATTTTAAACTACCTGAGAAATCGGCCAAAGACAAAGTTCAGCAAGGTTGGGATTTTTTTTTGTCATTTTAGGTACACGAAAACGAGAGGGTGGACGCGAATAGTGAATCATTGGAACATTAGGCCATTATTGTTGGAAACTATTTATTGAGATAATTTTAAATACAATACAAATAAATATGATAATAAGATAATAGTATTTGGATGGAAGTTCATCTGCAGATGTAAGGCTTAGGTACCTAAGCACGCCGAGGGCAGCCAATAGAAAAATCGTCTTCACATAGAAAGAATGATCAACGAATTTGATGACGCGTTCAACAAATTTATTCTTTTTTGTTCTTTTTTGTAAAACAGTATTTTGGCTATAATAGGAGAACTAGTGATTTTTATGAAACGTGAGTTATATCATTTTGTTGCTCGTAAAATTCTGAATTTTTTGAAAGGCAACATGACGTGGTTACGGTAATCGACGTGTCTATTGAAATGTCAAACATTAAAAAATCATAACTTTGCTTAAACGAAGAATCTAATTTAAAATCAAATATATTATTATTCACCGCTGTGCCCTCTATCAATAAAGTCTTAATCTCAAAAATTAAAAATATAATTTTCAAATTATTTGATTCTAAAATTTTTTACCTTATAGTGGCCTTAAAGTACTTAAAACATAAAATCCTCTAACTTTATTAAGTTCATCTCATACAATAAATGTTTGTAAAGACTATAGTCAGTACAGAAACATGAAATTCAAAAAATGATAACTTAAATCAGCCATATATGGTTTTTACTTAAAAATGCTCCTATAAGCACCAACTAAGCATAATTTGCTAACTTTTAGTGTCAAATTGTTGTGCAAAGTATGCTCTTGACGTCGGGCTTTGTAACATTTCAAATCAGGCCCATTCTACAAAATTATAAAACAAAATTATAAAAAGGTGCTCCACGGTTACAAAGGAACGGCAATTTTGTGCACAATTTTACCAAAAATAATATGTTTTTAGTTTTTTATAATTAGTTCAAGCTTATTTATCATTTTTCAAAAGATTTCCGTATTTCTGTTATTTCAGGGCTCAGAAAACGAGGAATATTCTGAGTTCTTTGTGAAAACTGATTTTAAGGAAATTAGGGCTGGATAATCCGATTTTTGAAAAATCTTTGATAATATGGAGTTTAGATTGATTTTTTTAATCCAATCGTCTCTAAACAACTCGAAACACTCACTTTTGCAACATAAACCTGAAATCTTCCGTTTTTCGTTTTCCGTCATTTTTCAAGTACTATCTTTCGTTTTCCGTTTAAAATTGATTTACGTGCAACTCTGTAACATAGAATCCTATCTGGTATTCCCTCTTCTCATCTGGGACCGCTTAAAAATTTTCATTGATCATGAACACCGCAGCCACGTCGAGTTATATAATATTGCTCTAAAAACTCGCATTTTTATTATTTAATAGGGCTTAATGCTTACATAGAAAGTGCCTTGTTAAAGTACAGGATAATTAGAATTTTCCATTATCTCAATTAAAATTTGTTTACCAATTAATTCAACTCTAACTGCTTCAAAATAATGTCAAATATGATTATGGAGTCTTCGAATAAATAGCCTAATCTAACGTCGTTTTCGAAAATTTAATGAATTTGTTATCAAATATAATTCAATTTTTAATTATTATACAACACAAGTATCATATTTATACAATAATCTACACCTTAATAAATGCTCCATCTAAAAACAACCAATTCGTTTAATTAAGAAAAATATTAAACCGAAAAAACATCTTCCATTTTTTTTCAAGTTGACATTCTTATCTTCTATATATCAACACCAAATTAATGCTCAAGATTTATTATCTAAAATCCTTCTCCTTTCTTCAGATGTTCCGTCACAGTTCCACGGATACGTGCCAATCCCGAAGGAAGCCGAGACTTGACGACGTGGTTCACCATCACTCTGAATCCTCCAAATCATTTCTGCTCGAGGATGATGATATGACAAGCTCATGGACACCAAATTCACGGTAAAAATGATATTCAATTCAAGTCACTACTTCTTCTAAAGACATGATATCCGACGAACTCGCAATGGAAGTGTGTGCGATGCTGAAGAACCCGATACTGAGACTGAATGTGATCTTCGCAAGCGTCTTCTAATAGAATCACTCAAGAAGAACGTCAAGATGATAATGGAGGAAGCTGTGACCAAGAGGACTATCGACTTAAACTCGCCATATGTCTGCTCCCTATGTGGTTTTTGCTCAAATTACGCTTAATTTCCTATCTAAACCATTATTTTTTAAAGCTTCAATTGATGCTTGTCTCCTCGATGGACTCAGAAGAAGACTATTAGGACTCTTCGGCTCCAGATCATCATTTGCTCTTCTTCATTCTCTTGCGAAGCACAATAAAACAGCGCAAGATGTTCTGACAGAAGCATTAAACTCGAAAAAATGGTTGGCTGTTACTATCGTGTTGTTTATCCATTATTTATTTGGCAGTGGAAGCATTGCGCCTCATTTGGTATGGATACGCGAGGCTCTTCACATGAGGGTGATTAACACCATTGTCGACTTAATTGCAAATACGAAAAAGTTTGTGCAGAATATTGAAAGAAATGTTAGAATTGTTGGTTTTTTTTAAATTTTAGCTTCCGACGACTTTATGATGCACAAGCATTAATACTGGATCGAGCCAAGGGAGGCATGGTATCAGCATTATTATGTTAGTTTATTTATTGTTTTATGAATGAATGAATCTTACGTATTTTATTTAAGAATGTTTTATTTTAAGCCTTTTCTCGTTGGAGTATTTAATTATGTAATTAAGTAAATATTCTAATTTCAAATGCTAGTTATTGCGGATGTTATTAAATCTAGAAAAAGCGGAAATGTCTCCAGATGTAGAATAAAATGCATTTCCGCAAAAAATCATCACGGAATATTGCGGAATATTGCACCATCCAATTTAAAATTCTTTCTCAAACGTCAATGTATTAATTGAATATAACATGATGCGTAGCGTACCTGGTAGAGAATTTGATTCACGAAAAATCTAGGTTCCATTCTTTTTAGATCTTTTGGGTTCTTTATTTATTATGAAAATGTGAAAAGCATCGGAATTTAAAATGAGATGGTGTAATAATCCGTTTTTGCGGAAAAAATGCACGCATTTTTTGTTTCAAGTTCTCACTGAGACCATTTGAATTCAAAAAATTAGCAACTTCTTATAATATTTAATTGGAGATTGATTCTAGATTATCATTTTAAGCACTTGTTATGAATCAGCTTAATTTTAAAATTATTGTTATGCACAACAAATTAAAGTTTTTTTTACGGTCGCGGTTTTAGTCTCTAAATAAAAAAATTAGGATGGAATGAGGTTCTCGTTTGGAGGTCATTCTTTTTTACGAAATTATGGACAGCACACATTTAAGAGGAATTAACGAAATAGTTGTTTGTGGCCGTGTGTCTTCTGACGTTGTTTTATAAGCTGAACAATATCATGAAATCAAGAAAAACCACGTAAACACCTTGTAAATTCTTAAACAAAAACGTGAACACTGCCACGACAGAATTCAATATAATTTGCACGCCAAATGAAAATGACTGTTTTGCTAATTTTAAACGCATTTTATTAAAACTCACGTAAAGGTTATCAGCCAGTTTTTTGGATATATTACAGGGCTTTCTTAAAATATCTCATGGGGTTTAGACTTTCACGATATGTTACGTTTAAGTGACTGCTCTGAGCTTCTGTTTGTACCAATTCATTCGGTGTGTAATTTGGGATTTGTTATGCTCTTAAAAGTTTGTTCTTAAAATTAGGGTACATGATGTTGAATGGTGGTAGTAGCTGAGCAATTTTGGTGCATGAACTAGCGCACACCACGACAGAACAATGAAAAACGCTGTCCCAAATTTTTTTCCATAGACTAGCTAGCGTGTAATTGAAGCTGAAAAGTTTATCTGAATTTTAAAAAATTTCCCACGTGAGCAAATGTCGTTTTTTTTCCTAGATTTAATAATATTCAGTACTTAAGTGCAAAATAACGTATTTTCGAAAAATGTGTAGCAAAAAAACATTTTATTTGACGTAAGTACCAGGGTTGCACGGAATTCCATCTTCCATTTTCTGTTTTCCGTCGTTTTTTGAGTTCCATTTCCGTTTCAAAAAATTGATTCCGTGCAACCCTGGTAAGTACGTAAACATCATAATATGTTTTCACAATTCAACCCGACAACTTCGTGGTGGTGTAATAACACACTCTAAATTATTCTTTAAAGGTAATTAAATCAAATATATGATCATCAAAAATATAAGATAAGTAATGTCCTATCAAAGCACCTAAAACTGAATAAAATGGATTAGTGAGTGCAAGACCTGTGGCCACAGATTTTTAATTTCATCAGCCCGCGGGCTCTAAATCCCTCGGCCCTAACCCGACTGGCAACAACATTCATTCAAACAAAACTAAACTTTTAAAAATATTTATTTTAACATAAAATATCAGGAAACTTCCACATTGGCATAACTTAATCGAGTTCTTCTTTTATGCAAAATTTAAGACTGTCGCTGCCAGGCAGCAACAAACATTCCCTAAGTCCTAGGTCACCAGATGCCTTTGTATTATCACCTGACGCCATTGTGACCAAACCTTATTATGTTACCGACGGGGTCAACCACGCCCCCAAATCACAGTATAAAAGGCCCCACAAAAGATGTTCATGGTTGGTTCATTCTTGGTTCTGGTTCATGTGTTCCCAGTGCGTAGTATTCATACTATATTCGCTCTTCTGTTCCAGCCCGTCTACATTACTGTTCAACTCACTGTATATAAATAATTGTTTGTGTGTAAATTTGTTGTGTTAATAAACTCATTTTATAACGGTTGACAAATTTGGTGCATCGGCCAAATAACCGTTTATTTGTAAAAGACCTAGACAATACTGGAGCTAGGCAAGACAGGCTCTTTCGGGAGTGGCTGCATTTCCTCACCTTTACTATAAAAAGGGCGAAGGAGGATTCCGGTTTCATTACCTCACAGTTTTGAAGCAAGGAATCCATATAGACTTTCTTTAAGAAAGTATAAATAACTCCACAACCTTCAAGGTAGTGGAAAACAAGAATAAAAACGAGACCTCTTCCTGAGAAGAAGAGAACTACTATAGCATCGATATCCTCGAGGTATCGAACTATTAACATTAACACAAAGTCCCGCGTGGCAGGAATGAGCAGTGACAGCTCGTACCACAGCAGCATGTTACTTGCTGAAGTTAAAATTGAATCGGCAATAAAAGCCGCCAAAGAGACAAAAAGTCTCGCTAAAACACAGCAGGACGAAAAATCCTTGCGAAAGAAATCATTACACATACAATTAGCCCGCGAAGAATTAAATAAAGCGGCAGAGTCACTAACACAAGTATGGGAAAAAGAACTACAAGACCCCGACGTGAAGATTAAACACGACGAGCTTCAAAGAAAGGCCGTCAAAGCAGTACTTCATCTGAAAAAACTATGGAATGAACTCAACATCACAGCACAGAAAAAGAACATCACAATAGAAGAGATTGATTTCAATTTAAACAATCTCGAAATAACAGAAGAATCTTCCTCAGATGAAGAAGAAGATATGTTAGAACAGACAATGGTAGAAACAAAACATGAACCACCACAACTCGTACAACCCAATGCAAGAGAAACCAAAAATAGTGAAACAAGGTACCACAACGAGATGGACCTCAGTAAGTTCATAAGAGGATCAGACCTACTCACGATCCCGCAATTCACTGGCGAGCAAAGTGAGTGGCTAACATTCTGGGAAAGTTTTGAACTATTAGTTCATAACCAAGAGATTCCAAAGCTCTTAAAATTCGCAGCTCTCAGAAATAGCTGCAAGGGCAGAGCGTTAGATCAAATAAAGCGCTTCCCATTGAACGGTGATCTGTATGAGGACGCCGTAGCAAGATTAAAGGCAATCTATGGAACTACTGAAAAACAGTTCAAAGCGTTATGGGACAAACTACAAAAAATCCCAAAAGCGAAGAGCAGCATAAACAGCTGCCGAGACATATTTAATAGCTGCGCAATCACGATAGCCAGCTTAAAAAGCATGGGGGCAGAAATAGATACCCCACCGTATGTCGTTGAAATACGGAAGAAATTCCCGGAATGGATCGAAAAGGCGGTCACCGACAGGGAAAGACAGTTTAAAAAGCCCATAAAGAAAATGGACAATCTTCTAGAGATCATAGAAGATGCCATCTCACAGGTGGAAGAAATCAGACTTCCTGAAATGGAAGATTATGAAACAAGAAATAACTTAGCACGGCCAAGAGAGACGCCAAACGAAACACATCCAAGACAATTTAGAAGTCAGAAAAGCCAGCCAGTAAAAATATGCGCATTCTGTAAGCGGGAAAACCATGCGTCAGAGGAATGTAGAACATTCCCAAACCCAGAAGCTCGAAATCATAGAGTAAATGAGCTTCGGTTATGTTACAAGTGTCTATCCGACAAACATAGCAGCAGAGACTGTCGAACACAGAAAAAATGCTCCAAGTGTGAGCGCAATCATTCAACTGCATTGTGCAAGAACACAAATAGCAATTCAAACAATTACAGCCGCAAAGGCTTCAATAGTCAAAAGTATCCGCATTCGGATACCCGAGCAAATACCCGTTGTAACACGATCAATATGACGGATAAAACAAATCTCATGGTGGCGAGATCCACTGTAACCGGGAAATACCGGTCAAAAGAAACAAATGTGCTGCTCGACTCAGGCAGTGAACTTACATTCGTCACAGAGAGAATAGCTAAAGAACTCCGAATGAAAGTTATAGATGACGACGTCACATTAAAAATGGGAGTGTTCGGCAAAAAGCCAGAAATCAAGAAATGCCAACTAGTCGAGTTCAAGTTAGAACTAGCAAATGGCAAAACAATAACTAGAGTAGCCCACACAACTGATCAAATAACGGCACCTATACGCCTACCAAAACTGGAAAAAGTTGACATGAAGTTTTTAAGAAACAACCACGTCGAAATGATTGACGACTCAAAGAAGATTTCAGAGGTCGGAATTCTAATCGGAGTTGACTTATTCTGGGAATTCATGAAAAACAATGAAAAAATCATGACATTACCATCGGGAAAGAAACTAGTCCCCACTAAATTCGGTTACGTACTTTGTGGAGGAAAGAAACATATCAGAGAAAGTCGGACTTTCACAAACAGGCTGACAAACCAGAACGATAATCAAATTGCAAAAATGTTAAGAATGCAATCACATGTGCAAAAATTAATCAAGCCAAGAGCACGAGAAAAGATTAGCACAATAGAAAAGAAAAGATTACAGGAAAATCCAAAGGCACAACTAGGAAAAACTATAAAGTGGCAATTAAACAGAGAAAAACTCCATTCAGAACGAGCTACATCGTTAAAAGTGATACAACGAAAGCATTGCGGGAAGATGTTCAAAGAAAAGAAACATTTACAGAATCAAAGGCACACTACAGTTCAACCCTCAACGTGTTTACACAAAATTAATAATCCCAAAGTTTACGAAACGGACACTCAAAGGGAAAGATATGCTAAACGCAACAATAATAAGAATCAGCTCGGCTATAATCGTTTAAGGAACTCTGACGATAATCACATCGATCGAAGTACAGTGCCTCATCCCAAGACTATTCAAACGGTGTCTTTAAAAAGTTTGTCTGATCACTCAAACTATCGTCGTGATATTAATAACCGCAAGAGTCCCAAAAATACTACTCTAATTAATCGGGATGGAAAACAAATGTCCAAAAGGCATCATCAATCACGGCGGGACGATAAGTCATGTCCCGTTAAAGTATTTAAAGCAACACTCATACGTGTTTCAGCCTGCAGAGCTTCTTCCGCTACTCAAAGAAGGAAGTTGTCCGGTTCACGACGAATTCGCCAACATCGCCATCATTGGAAGTTCAACTGCAAAACCGACGCCGCCGATCTTCAACAACGACGTCACTGAGAAGAAAACAACATCACCAAAGGAAGCTTCTTTGATGACATGCTCAACTACGCCGATGATTTTATGTAAATTCATTTATCTAATTTTATATTTGCAAATTTTTTTTGTTATTTTGCTGTTGCCGCCCCCCCCCCCCCCTGTGTCGCTGCCAGGCAGCAACAAACATTCCCTAAGTCCTAGGTCACCAGATGCCTTTGTATTATCACCTGACGCCATTGTGACCAAACCTTATTATGTTACCGACGGGGTCAACCACGCCCCCAAATCACAGTATAAAAGGCCCCACAAAAGATGTTCATGGTTGGTTCATTCTTGGTTCTGGTTCATGTGTTCCCAGTGCGTAGTATTCATACTATATTCGCTCTTCTGTTCCAGCCCGTCTACATTACTGTTCAACTCACTGTATATAAATAATTGTTTGTGTGTAAATTTGTTGTGTTAATAAACTCATTTTATAACGGTTGACAAAAAGACATTTCTGATAACGTGGTTTTGCACACGGTCTCGGAAGGAATGAACCAATACTTTGAATTTTGATGTTAATGTTTAAGTGTTGGCTCTCAAAAAAGTGTAAGGTTCTATCAAATTCTTGATTTATTTGCTGATATTTTATGTTAAAAATAAAATAAATATTTTAAAACAGTAAGTTTTGTGTGAAATAATTTACTGTGAAACGTTGACGATCGGCTCTAAATTTCTCAAATATCTCTTAATGCAATTGAGGAATAAACATTCACGCAATATTTTAAGAAACATAGCAATAATTTAACCCCGGCTCGCGGTCGGTCCGTTTTTACCCGGAATCCCCCCAAAATCGAACATCTGGGACCACCTTTCCCAAGTATGAATTTGACAGAGTTACCATTGATATTCAAATATTTGTTTATTTAGTCCATTTCTGATCTGGAATAAATAAAGATAATCTTTTTGTTACAAAAATATTCTTTTTTTATATAAACCCTTTCATTATATCATATATAGTATCTTTATTGTGCAAGTCCCTTCCAATAATCATGTTAATAATATGACGGAAATCAAATTTCCTTTAAATTTGTAAAAATAGATTACACTGCCAAATGAGGAAATTTAATAATCGAATTTATTTTATTGTTTTCGTTTTTTGTAAGCGAAAAAAAATTATTTAGAGAATTATATAGTCTTACTTTTATATAATATAGCTATTATTTTTTAAATTTTCTATTCAAGTTTTTTGAATTCGTGTCCTGTGCATTACTATTTTTCCTACGAACGCGTACGCACTCCAACGGCACGAAACCGCGCCGCATAGCAAAAGACCTCGCAACAATTGCGCGAACACTACCTTTAATAATAATACTAATAATAAAAACATATTTATTCACCATAAAATAATTATAACAAATTATTTACAAGAAAATGGGGAATAAAATTAAGATGAACTGTTTACCCCTCACGAGGTGATCGGTCGTTCAAATGGTACATGTTAGTATAAATAAATGAATACTTTAAGTTTAAAGATTTTTTAAATATTTGAAAGGGACGTGTACGTTTAAGAAAATTCAGAGTATACAAATTTTTTATGTATACTATAACTTTCGAAACATCATATAACAATTAAACTAACGATTCGGTTAAAAAAATAAATTAAAAGGTAGTGTGCAATTGGTGCGAAGTCTTTTGCAATGCGGCGCCCGACAGATGCACCATTTAAGATGATGCTACTTCTAGTTTCTCGTTTCTATTTAAATATTTATGACCAATTAAATAACATAAGTAGCTCGGATGATATCCTAACATAAGAACAAAGAACTGAAATTAAACTAAAATCATCGAGTGGCCTAAAACGGCTATATACACTAGCTGACAAAAGTTTTGTCACAAATGTTTTTTCGGGTTTAACTTTTTTGTGACTTCACCAAATTGGCTGATTTTTTGATATTTTATGTGAATCAGTGTTTAAAATGTTATAGTAGCAAAACTTGGTTTAAATTACCATGGCAATTTCGGTACCACGCATTCCGTTTTCCCTCATATTGATAACAGCTTGCCGGATGGCAATTGGAGTTTCTTTACGGGGAGTCATCTCTAAAATGTTGCCAATTACTGTTATTTTCAATAAATTATGAAAAAAATATAATTGAACTTTAAAAATTATTAAAAAATGCAGTGCAAGAAAAGTGCGTAATATCTTTGAGCTACGCGTTTTACGATAAACGCTTGTCACTGTAAATCGGATCATCGTAATCACAAGCGGGAATGTAAAATAATCTACAACCATATGAATCTATCATATCAAAAAATCAACCAATTTGGTCAAGTCACAAAAAAGTTAAACCCGAAAAAACATTTGTGACAAAACTTTTGTCAGTTAGTGTATCAGTAGAATATTTAGCTTCTTCACTGAGTATCATATTCTATAGTAAAGTGACAGGAACGGACGAGTTTTGAATCAGCGATCAGTCCATTAATAGATTATATTGAGTGTTAATATCCTTATGAATATCCTCCTAAAAAGTTATATTTGAGCATGTTTACTGAACTCATTCTACCATACAAGTTGGGGTGCAGTTATTTGAAATAAATCATATTTATTAGTCAGAAACTATCAAGAATATTAAAAATTATTGTCGCTTTAATTTACCTGGGAGGCTTTAATTATTCATTGGGTTTTAAATGTTTTCATACGAAACAAACTCACAATGTGAAAAAAATAACAAGATCAATCCGCAAAATGCACTTTGACTCGAAAACAGAAAATTTCTTTTTCTTTGTTTTTTTTCAACTGTTTAATCTTTTTTGCACATTTTTTGAATTTTAATGATTCTTAGAGGATTTTTTAAAACTCTGGTCTGATGGATCTTTAAAATGATATTTTGTCTATGATAATAATCCCTTTTCATAACTGAAAAATGCGTATCCAAAGTGATACAGCCCCTTAAAGGCATGTAACAAGGACTTTTTTCGCAAAAAAATGTTTTCGGCAATTTTAAATCAAATTAACTTTTATGGTAGTTATATAAGGTTTTTATTAATATTAATTTATTAACAATAACAACAAATTTTAAAGCAATCACTACAATTAGAATCGGACAATTTATTATGAAATGTTAAACTCTTAAACATTCGCTCGTATCTTAACTTCTTCTGACGCGTAGTTTGAAAACGTCGGTTCATACGATTAAGAAACGCATGAAAAGACTCGATTGACTGCTCGGATGTCTTCTCCACACGTTCTGTTTTTTCTTATAATGGGACTCTGCACTTTGCGCTTGACGGTGGCGTGACTGTGTTTTGCACGAAAAGTGCTCCTGTTAGGACGCGAGGTGCTTTTTGCATGAAAACAGACGCATCCTGTTATATAGCGTAAACATGTCATCAATCTTTGTTAAAATTTGATGTTGTTCGTGTAATTTTGATGAAACTTTGGTTACTTTTTCGGTTTTAATTGAATGTACTGGAGGCAGTTTTGCACGTGTTTTGATAAAAATTTCGTGCAAAACACAGTCACGCCACAGTCAAGCGCAAAGTTAAGAGGAGTGCCACTAACATATACAGGTGTGACCGATTCTTCTGTCAATGCTGACTTCAGTTAATCAACGAAATTTCGGTTTCAAGATCTTTTATTTCCTCGTCGGTGATACAAGCCGCCTTGCTAAACTTTTGCATACGTCCCAAGGACAAGGCTGTGTTTTTCAGTGATTGCAATGAATGGTAAAATAGAAAAGTATTTTTCAATAGATTCTGGCCTGAGCAATATAAAATATCTTTCAATTGAATTTATTCAAAATAATAAAAAAACAATACCCCTAAAATACTCCAAAAAATAAAATTCTGTACGCTAATTAAAACAGCCATTGCTTTTTTATTACTTTTTGGTCCATCATAACTTGTTGTAATTCAAGCCTTAATTGTGTTGATTTGAAGCAAGAAACGCTGTGGCAGCCAACTTCTCACACTCTCTACTCTTTCCTTATTGATTCATTCTTTCTCCATTGCACTCTTGAGCTTTTCATAAACATCCGTTTCAATTCTTTTCTAATATTTATTTTCCTTTCATTAAACGTCTTTTACATGCAATTAGTTTCAAATTAATAATTAAAAAAAAAATCTGTGAATAATGAGAAACTTGCGATTCATTAAAAGTGCTCGAATGCTCGAGAATAAGAGTTTACTCGTCTAAAAAGTGATAGAGTGTTGAGTTGAAGTATTCGTTTGAAATATTCATCTGAAACTTTAGCTCTGGAATATGCACAGAGTGAGCTCTGCTTAAGCCATCGGCTGTTTTGTCTAAATGTGCTTTTTTATTCGCTTGCATTTTTATGGAACTTTTTATTGTTTGGTTTGTTTTTCGTTTTTAATTCAATTCGATTTTCGAATATATTTTGACAATTCGCTGCATCTTGTTTTGGTATAAATTTCGAATTATAATTCTACTTCGTTGTTATATCGCGGCTATTTTGCAGGCATAATTGACTGGAAAAATTCTAATATTAATTTTTTATTTTTATAATTTTGGGCATAATAGTTACCCGGACTGTGAAAAAATGTGTGATCCGTCAACCAGGTCTCCTTAAGTATTCGAATAAAAGTAAACTACTTTTCAAGTAGTTCAGGAATATAATCATAATTTGACGAAAAAATACACTAAAAGAACGCCTATTTGAAGTTACAATTTTCCAATTTTTAAGCTTGTCTGAAAACTGTTACTCCTTTTCAATAGAACATTGATTTCGGAAAAAATTAACTAGAATTGTCTTAAACTATCTAAAAATGTTAATATCATCCTGAAGTTAGATTTGAGTACGCTTACTGAGTCCATTTTATTACCATACCAGTTGGCGCGCTAAAAGTCAAATCTACATTTTTGAGTGGCGTGTCGTTATAATCAAAGCTTATCAAACAGTTTTAAATTATGTTTTAACTTGAGTCAACTAAACAATTCTCCTGCCAAAATGAATTGTGGGAATTTTCAAAGAAACATGTTTATTGTATCGTCAAATTAGGAGCATATTCCTAAACTATGTAAATAGTAGTTTAATTTTATTCGAATTCTTAAGGAGACCTGGTTAGCGGAGCACTCAGTTCAATTGGTGTCACATAGTTTAATATTGGGTTCAGGAATAAGTTCGTAGAGTTTTTATATTATCTTTTGTTTCAAAACAATTTTCTTGTTGTTTGGCAAGGTGAATATATTTATCTAACATAATACCGCTTTTTCTGCTCTACAAAATTGTGTTTTTAGTTTGTTCTGAAATTTTAATTTTTTATCATTTTTCTGGCTTTCATCGAAAGCAAAAAGCAGCTGATGCCGCTCGGGAAATATAAAAACTGTGTAATGGTTTGCAAAGTTCTAATATGGCCACTTTCATCTTGAAGACACACTTCGAAGCGCACAACATGCAGATTTAGACGAAGAGCATCTGAAGGCGCTATTGAAGGAACATGGTCACCAAACAAGGGCCGAAACAATGAACTGTCTGTGATCAAAAGACAATCCTTAATCATCTCCATTCGATGGGATTTGCCGAAAAACTATGGGGCTTTGACACCTCATGAGCTCAACGAACAAAGAAAAGAAAATTGCCTTAAAATTGTAGCTCTCGCTAGCCATCGAGCAACACGCGGTCATAACCAGCGACTTTTGCAACCGAATCGTCACGGGAGATGCAAAATGGTGCCTGTACGTCACTCTGAAGCAAAGAAAGGAGTGGGTAGTTCAAGGAGATACTGAGAGTCAAACAAGATCTTCACCCAAAAAGACCATGATCAGCGTTTAGTGGAACTGGGAGGGCATGTCGCACTGGGAAATGCTCGAAGGAAACGCACGCCACGGTCAACAAGGAGCTCAATGTTGCTCAGCTGCGCCGCGTAAATGAGACTATTCGACTGAAAGGATCCAATCGACAAGGCCATGTCATCTTGATTCACGGGAACCCCAGGCCGTATGTTGCGCAAGTCGTCAAAATTGCCCTCCTAGATCTCCAATGGGAGCTTCTTCAGAATCCAGCGCACTCTCCAGACCTTGCGCCATCCAATTATCACCTTTTGCGCTCCCTGTCAAACCAAATGAGGGCTGTTTCCTTCGAGGACATCAAAAACTGTCTCAACAACTTCTTCGACACCAGATCGGGCGATTTTTGGCGGAACGGCATCAACAAATTGATCGAAAGGTGGGAGGAAGTCGTCAACAGTAACGGTGAATACAGAATTGATTAATTTATTATTATAGTTTTTGTGTTTGTAATAAATCTTTGTAAATAAAATGTAAATAAAAAACTTATTCCTCAACACAATAATATATCGTATTTTATTTTTGTTTGAAATAATTACAGTCCAACTAGAACTGTTTTATTTTAGGCGATCCAGATTGATTATAACGATTATTATTATTATTATTATATTATCGTATATCTATATTAAAACTGGTCACCTTAAATTGGCAAGTCGTATATTAAAATATTGTGTCTTGTAAGTTTACGTGTAAACACGCCTGTACGTCATTGCAAAAAATCACGAAACCTCATCTAACGTGTAAAAACGCCTGTACGTCATATCTCCTGGAGACACCCACTCCTTTCTACGTGTAAAAACTACAAAATTAATAAGTGTAAGAACGTCAACCTAAATACCGCGTAATATTGACATTTTTTGTTATAAACTCTCTTGAATCATGATTTTTGCCGATGGTTTATATTGGAGCAAAATGTCTGACAACTCCAATTTTTTTATAAAATTATACCGTATTACCGTATGAAAAAACTTTATAATCCAAGGAGAAACAAGGAAATAAATTAAATTCTTTAAAAAAGTTCTCAGACATTTTGATCCAATCTAAAAAATCGGCAAAAAATCATGATTTAAGAGAACTCTCATTTTCCTCGTCGTTAATTTGTGTGCATACTATTTTCGACATAAGGAATCTATCTGCAAAATTCTGAGAGTTCGACTCAAAACACTTACCTTGTGAGGACATTTTTTAGGAATTTACTTTGTTCTCATTTCTATCTTGTTTCTCCTTGGATTATAGAGGTTTTTATTATAATTTAATGAAACTATACAAGCAAATTTTATTTGCATTTTTATTTTTGCTTGTAGTAGGATCTTAGAGGGTTTATCCTCTAGTATTCAATTTGCATATATAAATTTGAATTGTGAACTGTTTTAGGATTAAAGCTCCAATTTGTTTGGTTATTGTTTGCATTTGCTTTTGAGTCAGTGTATTTCCATTTTAATAATCTAGTGAGACAAAACAAATGTCTCCTATACCTAAAAGAGCATTCTTAGTGCTCAAAACGCAAAAAATAACAGACAATGTTTTACTCGATATAACTTTACTCTAATATTCTAGTATGAGCACTCTCTGACTTGTCACCTTTCTTCAACATAATCTCTTCTAATTAATTAAATTTTGACTACAATTACCAAAAATCCCATTAAAGCCTAAGCTTTGCCGTCGGTCATATTTGGATTAGATATTTTTGACATGTGACTGACATAATACGCATTTTAAATTAAAATAGAGAGAAAAAGTGTGCATAGAAGAAATTGACTAAATACATGATGTATATATATAGCTAAATGATATTATTTTTTTGTTGTTATTCTCTTCCGACATTCATTTGCTTTTTGTTTGTTTTTATTACATATTTCCCCTTTAATCTTGTTTGGAAGATTATTAACGCCGAGTTTATTGTTTCTACAATTTATCAATTGAATCCCCGAAATGATTTTCTTAGGATGTCTACTGCTAATTGAGCTCGAAAATCCATTTTCTTATTCGTCACATTTCAGCCCTTAATTGTGATTTTCTCAAAAGTGTTATATTTCAATTTACAGTAGGACCGTGTGCTGTAACGTTCCGTAGGATGAGCGACAAATGTGAGGAAACCAGTGCAGAAGAATTAATTGAAGCCACCACACGCAACAGAATAAATGGCGCCATTGATAACTCCCCGCCATCTCAAGGAAAAGCTAATGGAAATAGCAGGCCACCCTTATCGGTAATTTTCAACAAATAAAGGTTTATTATTAAGAATTTTGCAGATAACACGACAAGGATCCAGTATAGTGTCTTCCTTAGACCGTCACGGTTCCGTTAGCAGGGATTATGTTTATTCTCTGCATCATAATTTCAAATCGAATTTATTATACGGCAAGAATAATGTGAGCGTGGTTGCTGTTAATGGAAAAGATCCCGTAAAAGGTTCGATTTGTACAGAAAAATGTGAAAAAATTAGCCACGAAAGGTATTGCAAAAAGGGGCGTGGACAGTAGTTGCCTATAGTCTTTCTGCTATAACTTGTTATAAGAATTTTTTCTTTGAGTCTAAAACTATTTTTGCGATACCAGTATGGAAGTATGGAAATTAAAGAAGAAATAGTGAAATTAAAATATGAACATCCCAGTGAAAAAAGATAAAATGACTGCATCAATCAAAGAATTTGAACTTCATTTATTGTCGTGGTGTAGGTTGATGAAAAATTAGGGGTAAAGGAGCATACCGAAAAAAAAGATGGTCTCGCTTGGGCTGGTGTAGATTTAATTTGCAATTTATTTATTATTTCGCTTTTTTCATCACAATTTTGTTTCATTTTGTTTTCTCTTACTAAATTGGTTGTTAAATCAACATAATAATTATTATAATAAAAATTTTAGGTATAATTTATTATATTTAGGATCGAAATAATAAATAAATTGCAAATTAAATCTACACCAGCCCAAGCGAGACCATCTTTTTTTTTCGGTATGCTCCTTTACCCCTAATTTTCATTAACCTACACCACGACAATACCAATCTATCTTATGCACGCCACGGTCAAAAATCTGCGCGGTAATGCAAATTCGGCATGGTCGCCAAATTTTTTTTATTACACATAACATAATTTACAACGTTTTACAGTGGTTAAAGTAAAAAATGCTAAAATTCCTTTATTATATAATGAATACCCATATCGATATTGTATAAGAAAATAAACTTTTATTTTGATAATCAAGAAAAATAAGCAAATTATATTTCCTTATATATTTTGAAATATTGTACAGATCTTTTCCAATTTTATATCAATCGATAGAGCACATTTTTTTGGTTCGATTGATACCAAAAACTAATTGTTTGCTATTATCAAAGTTACACAATCCTTTAGAAACCCAATTTATGTCTGAAAATCAGTTGTTTCGATGATATATTTAATATATGAAAGGAATAATTATTGTTTTATTTTTTACTGTTTCATTATTGAAAGAATTATTATAGTTGTCTGTACAATTGAAATTGTTTATATATTTAGGTATATATATTGTATTATTATATTAGTGTATTAGGTATATTTAGTCAGTTTGCTTTTTTAATCACCTTTAGAAATTTTTATCATGTTAATATCAGTATAAGTACATTGTTCTGGCATCATATAATGCGTATCTTCTTATTTAAGCGTATTGTTGAATGGATTTTTGCTTAAAACTTTTTATTTCTGTAGTATTCTGTAGTATACTGTACCTTTGTGTCGTATATTTGGATTACGAGCTTATCTTACACATTCCTACCTAAATATTGTCAAAGTATAAGAAATTTATAATTGATTTTCAATATTTTTTAATTAATTTCAAATGGTCTCAATGAGAAAGTGAAGCAAATTTCCTATTTATTTAAATAATCTCGCTTTATTTCATTATTTTTTGTTATATTTCGTTAAAATTTTTTTTTCACGTCCTATTTATTTTTTTTTCACGTCCTATTGGTTATTTTTATTTATTTTTATTTTTTTAAATGAAAATTAGAATTAAGCGTATATTGACACACACCATGGACAAATAGTAATAAAAAATGTCAAGAGAAAACGTGACAAAAATTTAAGAAGAAACGACTAGGTCGGTCACGTTGTAGATTTACGAGCAATTTATTACATTAATTAATTTAAAACACTGAAAACACATTTTTTGCAATTTATTCATTGATTCTTAAGGTAATCAAAAAAATCTTTTTTACAATAACTAAAATTACATGATTTGGAATGTTTATACACTCGCTTTTTATTTATTAAAGATCGAATAGCAGCTTTTTTTCGCCGTTGAAACTTTAATATTCATTTTTCTCCACAGAAAAGTTGTCAACCTATATTTTTCCTATATGTCAATTGACATATATTGTCATAATGTAGATTAATGGAAAAAAATGGCTTGGAGGAGCATAAGGAAGGTAATTGTGGTCTCGCATAGGGCAAGGAAACATAGTTGCTAATTTAATTTTCATTTTGTTTGTTTTTTCGCTTACATTTTGTCATTTTCGAACATAAGAACAATAAAATTACACAGATTCTGAAACTGGATTTTGAGAGAGAGCTGGGTTCCGAGTGTTAAGCACGCCAAATGGAAATAATGATTTTCCTATTTTTAGGATTGCACTCCAAATCGAATTAATGATTTTCTGATTTTTTAAGCTCGTCATACAATTTTTACGTGTACTCTACCAAAACGTAGTTTATTCCAGTTGGTCAGCTTTTTCTTAAACTATCGAAAAATGATAATATCTTTTCAAAATATTACATTTTCGCGCGTTTTTTGAGCTCGTTTTCTTAGCATTTCAATTGACGTGAGCATTGTCTTACTAGTTTCACGTGTACTGTACTAAAATTTTGTCTAGATCAGTTTGTCAGTTTTGTCTTAAACTCTCTAAAAATATTAATATCTTCCTTAAAAAATTTGAATTGAACATTTTTACTGAGCTCATTTTATTAGCATACCATTTGGGGGTGGAAGAGGAAAAAAATTAATGGAAGAGGAAAAAATTAGGAATGAATGAGGTTCTCGGTTCTCTGGACAGCCACATTTTCAAAATCACGGGCAACCCAAATTGAAGAGGAATAGACGAAAAAGTCGTTGGTGGCCGTCCATCATTTTTCTTCTTTTTTGGTCTTCCATTAGCCACTGATCTCTGAAAAGGACAATATTTAAAACTAACTTGACCATATATTAATATGCAACTGGAATGACAAATTTCAGATTTAATCTCTTAACTTAATTAAATCTAGGATGTCACGCACTCCACTGCCACGAAGTATGCCGCAAATTGCAAAAGACCGCGCACCAATTTCAACAACCACGCCTTTCAGTTTTTATTTCTCTTAATTTTATTTTTTTAAGCTTAATTTCTTTGAATTTTATTTAATTTGTTGAACTGTCTAGAATTATTAAATTAGAAGAAGTTACGCTAAAAAATAAATAGAAAGGCGTGAATGTTGCAATTGGTGCGCGGTCTTTTACAATTGGCGGCGTACTTAGTTGTAGTGAAATAACACTAATTTTATAATTACAATATAACTACGCTCCAAATGGAATAATAAAGCTGAGGGCTCAGAAAATGCGCTCATTTTGCAAATTTCAGTAAGAAGTGCATATTCTTTAATAGTTTAAGACAGCTATATAAATAGCGATGTGTCAATATTAGTGAAAGTTAGTAAGAAAAGTTTGAAGATGAAAAATTGTGAATCATTTGAATTTGGCGTGTAACTATAGTGTGGGTACAATGCACGCCAAATCGAAATAACGGGTTTTGTGATTTTTAACCGTGTGTGAAAACTTTTACGAATTTATAACAAAAACGTTTTTAATAATATTTTATTAAACCACTCTTAAGCTATCTGAAAATATTAATTTCTTTCTAAAAAGTTATATTTAAGCATGCTTACTGAGCTCACTTTATTATAGTACAAGTTGGGGTGGAAAATGAAATCCAATTTGAGAGTGACCAAAAGAGTTGAAAAGATTGTGGCCAAAAATCATAATTTTTATTTATTTAAATTTTAGGATATCTATCACTTCATAAGAATTATGATGCAAACTTGACTCTAAAATGGGTGCCGAATCAATTAATGCATGCCAGTTCACAGCCATCATCAGCTCATTCGAACAATCTAGAATTTTCAAATTTTTGGAAACACGCCATCAACATAGACTTGTTCGATATCATCTACATTCATTTACACCAAAAAGGTCTGTGCATTTAAAAAAGTAATAAATTTAAAAATAATTGGTTACCATGGAAATTGAATAAAGAGGATTAAAACAGTGCTCAATAATAGTTGTCATTTAAGAAGAATTATCACCTGCTGTGTTCACGTTTGTTAACTGCGACGGTGTACAGTCGGCTCCACTTCAATTGCCAGCTGGCCAACATTCCATAGCATTTTTATCATCGCTGGAAACTGGTTTATTACCTTCATTTCGCTTGGATCCACCCTTGTCTATTGGGAAAACTAAAGGTTTCGGATAAAGGGAATGAAATAGATTAGATTTGTAGAAAAAGTATTGCCGCGATTGCGGAAAAGGTCAACAGCTACATCGAAGGTCGTTATGATGGATTTCGTGTTTAGAATTGTTAAAACATCCGGGAATGAAGTATTCTCGAATGAGGCAGTCAATGAGTCTGATAATGAATCTTGCTCATCTCAGCCACAACTACACGAGACATGGTTAGTTTTTCTTTTAGAATATGCGATGGTGCTCTGATATTCCGCTGCATGTTTTCGTTTTAAATATGACAATAACGTCTGAACTAATTTTTGTCAGAAAACAGAAAACTAGAAAACGCGTACCTTTATGGTTTCCGCTGCCAAGAAGTACGCGCAAATTGCAAAAAACCGCGCGCCAATTGCGCAAAACACGCCCTTTCAATTTGAAAGAGCTGTAGAGACGGTTTTTTTTAATTTTTAAATCATCGTGTACGTTTATAAATGAAAAAAATGGTGCGCGGTCTTTTGCAAAATAGGCGCACTTCGTGGCAGGGTAGTCATACGTTGATTGAATTTGTAAACAAAGGACCGTTTATAGTTTCTCGTTTTTTCTCAGCTTATAAGTTACTCGAATTAGTTAGTTTATAGTTTCTCAGCTTATAAGTTTCTCGAATTAGAGCTCCGAGAAACGTATAAGCTTTAGAGATAATTTAAGACTACCAGGAAAAATTCAAGCACACCAAATCGAAATGAATATTTTTCAATATTTAAACGTGACTTTCTAACTTACACGTATTATTTTCATATAACTTGACACGTAATTTTTTCTAGCCCCTCTCAAACTATCTAAAAATATGAGCTTTCTACCGAAACTTTAAAAATGAGCACATTTTCTGAGCCCCCAACTTAATCATTGAAATTTGCCTAATTCTGCGAGATTTTTTAAAGAATAGTTTCCAGATTACTTAAGCTATTTTAAGTCAACAACTGCAAATTCTGTTGGCTAATTAAGATTTACAACTAACCTCTTTTTCACATAATTTTTTAATCTTTAAGAAAAAAAAAACAAATTACACATCAGACAGCGTTTTTTTCTGTTATGTGCTCAGAATTATAAAAGCCGTTATAATTAAAATTTCATGACAAAGACAATTCTTCATCTCATTATTATTTTCGGGTTTTATATTTTCTGTTCCATCCATAGAGGATATATATTGGGAAAAAGTATTATATGAAATCTTTATATGTAATTCATTTTTATTCCATTCTATGTTTTCTTTGCAGTATTAATCATAGTCTTATGTAAAATATAAGAAGATAAAATAATATATCTGATATTATGTCAGGTCTAAAGTTTAATTGAAAATATATTAGGGTGAACCAAAATTATTTTCCGATTTTTTATTAAAAATTTCAACATAATTTTACAACACATTAAAAACAATTCGGTTTCAAAGTAAAGACCATTTGACTCTATGGCTTGAACCCATCTATCGGCAAGTTGTTCGATCCCGCTGCGGTACCACTCCTTGTTCTTAGAGGCGAAAAACTCGCGGCACCCGTTTTCGATATCGGCCAGCTCATTGAAGCTTAGGCCACGAAGAAAGTGTGCCATGGATCGGAAAAAGTGATAATCAGATGGCCCCAGGTCCGGACTATAAGCTGGATGAGGAAGAAGTTCAATGGCGTCGAGATTTTTTATGTTTTCCTTCATTTTTCTGGCGGTGTGCGGTTTTGCATTGTCTTGTTGAAGGAACATTGAACAATAATTAAATACTTATTAATAAGTTAAATTCTCCATGTTTTGCTCTATATGATTATAAAAATAAAAATTTAAAACACCCTAAGTTGATTGTTTAATTAATAAGAAAAAATTAAATTAAAATAAAATTTAAAAAAAGGCCACTCCCCTCAGCAGTTAATACGCGATCGCATTGAATCGAACACATAATTTGGAGTGCTTATTTTTTATTTTAATTATTGTTTATAAATTGTAAATGTTAAGATAGGGAATAAAATAAGATGAGCATATGACTCCGCCAGAAGTCGGTCGCTCAAATATCAATAATTATGACCGAAATGACATCTTCCCTTTTCCGTCGTCCGTTTCAAAAAATCTTTCCATTTTACGGCTTTTGTTTGGATAATTTTTGTTTCATTTCCGTTTTCCGCTTTCCGTTAGAGAAATTTTGATTTTTTCCGCGCAACTCCGCTCGGTATTTAAAATGTGAAATGGGACGCTGCCGGCTTCGAGGAGAACCAATGCGATGATAAATTATGTTGTGCGGTTATTTAAAAGGGTTTATCGTAGGATTAACATATCATTCGCTTTTCTTCATATGTAAGCAATTGAATACATGCAAAAGAAGCTGAAAATTACAAAAGCAGAGTTGCCAAGTGTTGTGTATTATTATCAAAATATTACAAAGAATAGTCAGCGAATATAATAAGTAATAATATTGTGATTGGATCCAAAAAAACGATCTATTAGCTTTGAGGAATCTCAATTTGGATATAAACTAGAACTTAATAATCTAAACAAAAATAATAGAATAACGCTCCAAAGAAGCAAGAAAAAGTTTCATTCCATTGTCAATAGTTGATTCTTCTTCACGGAATTTCATCTTCCATTTTCCGTTTTCCTTCGTTTTTTGGGTTCCATCTTCCGTTTTCCACCATCCGTGATTTCCGTAAAACCCTGGTAGATGTAATTCCAAGTTCAACTCGACTGTATTTAATCACGTTATAGCGAATTTTCGCATCTTTTTAAATAAATAAACAAATATTTAAAGCACTTTGTATAAAAAAGATAATAAAACTATTTTTCTTCTCGATAATGTTAAAACGGCCAGCCTTACTCTCTAGCGGATTAAGTTATAATGGTTTAGGTTATAATTATATTTATGTAGAAGGGTCGGTTTGAAAAGCTGGGTTTCCGTGCAATCCTACACATATCAGTGATGGTTCCATGCTGGCGCGACCTTAAAAAATTGAAAATTTCAAAACGCCGGACCCGGTACCGGAATCTCTTGTTTTTAGAAAAATACCCGGGTCCGGGGGGACCGGGGGGAGTCCCTCCCATCACTGATACATATATAACAATAAGTTGGAGTGCTTTGTTTCACAAGTAATAAACACATAATATTAAAATATGTAAATTTCACCAATAGCATGTTGCTTTCTCACCCCCAATTGAATGGTTAATTTGGGGGCTCAGAAAAGATGCTCATTTTGCAAATTTCTTTAGGAAGCGCATGTTATTAGATAGTAGCAATGAGTTGTCAATTTATATGAAAATAATACGTGTAAATTAATAAGACACGTTTAAATATTGAAAAATGGTCATTTCCATTTGGCGTGCATTCTCAATAAATTTATCTCAAGTTTAGCTAAATCCTTAACTTTACAATTCATTTACAATGAGCACGCCAACTGGAAATTGAGATTTTCCGATTTTAAGCGTGTATGAAAATTGTTTTTTACGACAGTTTAAATAAGCTTTTCTTAACATATTAATTTCTTTCTAATAAGTAAGATTTAAGAACGTTAACTGTTCTCATTTCATTACTGTACCAGTTGGAATGCGTGGGATGTTACTTCAAAATATTGTCCTTTTCAGAGATCGGTGCCTAATGGAAGAGTAATAAAAGAAGAGAAAATTATGGGGCCACAAAAACATTTTTCTCAATTCCTCTTAAATATGTGCTGCCCATAATTTCGCAAAAAAGAATGGCCGTTTAAAATGAGAGGCCGTCCAAACGAGAACTTCAGTCCATCCTAATTTTTTTCCTCTTCCATTAGGCACCGATCTCTGAAAAGGACAATAACAAATTATAATAAAAAATAAAAAATAATAAATAAGCCCATGAAATTCCGTACGAAGATTTTTTAAAAATACTAGGTTTGACCAAAAGAAAGTTATATACACAATAGTTTTTAACAGATAAAAGGTTACCACTAATCGTTAATGCTCGTAAATTTCCCCACCAATCATGTTCTTTATAAAATCTAATTACAGTGTTTCTCTACCAAACTCGCCTTACATCAAGGACAATGTCGACAATTTGGTAAAGTAAGCAAATTGGTGTAAATTTCCACAAAAGTGTATTTGCCACTTTAGTTTCCACATAAACAAGGCTTGCAAATCAATGCAGAATCAAATACTAGCTCGAGCATTCTATGGATGGCTCACTTACGTGAGACATTTGAAAACCATTAGAACTCACTTGCTCGATTTGGTCAACGCTAATAGCTTCTCGAATTGTGAATGTACAAATGCAGTCGATCAAGAGTTCTGGGACCATTGCTACAACAATCAAACGGTTTTTCCATTCATCCAAATTAATCATTTTCATAGATCTCATTCAGGACGAAAACTGGTACGAGTTATTAAAACGTGTATATTGGAGTGGAATCGAAACCAAGCATATCCGAAGACAAGCGTGGCCATACATATTAGGTGTTTTCACTTGGAACGAGCCGATTGGGAACAAAATGGAAATGTTTGATGAAACTTATAGGAAAGAAGTGGGATTTTTTTTAAAGCTTTATAGTTAATTAGAAGATTTTTGAAGATAGAAGAATGGAAAATATTGGAAGAAGAAGTGAGGAGAAGAGATGAAGAAGCTTTTTTAGCTGCGCGAGCAAAGAAGGCCACTTCTCCGGTTCGTGAATCATCAATTCTGTCGGAAGTATTTGAGGTAAGGAATTTTTTTTTGAATTTAGTACCCGAAATGTCACGATAATTATAAGAGTAAAAACCGTTTATTCGCTAGCTTGAATCCCACAAATGTTGGGCTGAGGAATATGTTCGTTGAGTTTTTTTCACAAAGATTTATTGGAACAAAAACAATAATTATAATAATAAATTGATCAATTATGTATTTGCCGTTACTGTTTACGACTTCCTCCCACCTCTCGATCAGTTTGTTGATGACATTCCGCCAAAAATTTCCCGGTCTGGTGTCGAAGAAGTTATGTTGAGCCAGTTTTTGATGCCCTCGAACCGCTTATTTGGTTTGTCAGAGAGCGGAAAAGGTGATAATCGGATGGCGCAAGGTCTGGAGAGTACGGTGGATGCTGAAGTACCTAAAATTCGAGCTCTTGGAGGGCGGTTTTGACGACTTGTGCAGCATGCGGCCTGGCGTTGTCGCGGAGCAAGATGACATGGCCTTGTCGAACGGGTCTTTTCAGTCGAATAGCCTTATTTACGCAGCGCAGTTGGGCAACATAGGGCTCCTTGGCGTTTTCTTTCGAGCATTTCCCAGTGCAGAATGTCTTCCAAGTTCCACCAAACTGAGATCATCGTTTTTTTGGGTGAAGATCTTGCTTGACTCACGGCTTTGGCGTATCTCCTGGAGCCACCCACTCATTTCTTTGCTTCTGATTGACGTACAAGCAACATTTTTCATCTCCCGTGACGATTCTGTACAAAAATCGATGCTTATGACCGCGTATTGCTCGATGGCGAGCAAGGCGATTTTCTTTGTTTTGTTCGTTGCGCTCATGAGGTATTCAGGCCCCGATCAAGATGATTAAGGATTGTTTTTTGATCACAGTTCATTTTTTCGGCGAATTCACAACGTGTTTGGAGGCCATCTTCCTTCAATAGTGCATTCAGGTGCTCTTCGTCTAATTTTGCAGGTCGGCCGCTTCGAGGCGTGTCTTCAAGATTATTGTCGCCATTTTTGTTCAGTAGACACGCCTAAGGCATTTTCTCCATACACACTGCATATTTCCCGAGCGGTTTCGGCTGCTTTTTGCTTTCGATGAAAAGCGAAAAAGAGCAGATGTCGAAAATGCGGTTTATTGCCTCCTGGATAGTTCATTTCTATGTCTGAAAAATGATGAAAATTTCAAATTTCAAAACAAACTAAAAACAAAGTTTTGTAGAGCAGAAAAAGCGCTATCATATAACTATATACACTTTGCCAAACAACAAGAAAGTTGTTGTGAAACAAAAGATAATATAAAAACTCTACGAAGTTATTTCGAAACCCAATAATATATCTGATACGTTCTTTGCTTACTTTTATAAAGTTGGCATTGAAATTTTATAAATTACCAGAACCTCATCCAATAGAATATGAAAATGTTGCAGGATGACGGTGGTGAATGCTCTTCAAATGAGCTAATTATTCAACAATTCATGACAAACTTACATCGAATAGACAAAGATGTTGAGCGATGTGATAGAAATCTGTCTTTCTTTTCAAATCGGGATAATTTAGACAGTCTAAGGTACATTTTTTGTTTTCTGTTGAATACTTAAGAATTTATTCCTCACTTTCAGACGGATAATGTGTACTTATATACGTAGAAATCTTGAAGAAGGTTATATTCAAGGAATGTGTGATATTTTAGCCCCATTACTCGTCATTTTCGAAGATGGTATTGTTATTATTATTATTCATGAACAATTGTTAATCATTTGAAATTTTGTTTAGAAGCCCTGACACTGGAATGCTTCACAGTTGTGATGAGAAAATTACGAGACAATTTTCCGCAAAGATCTGGGATGGACAAATGTTTTTCTAATTTTCGTTCGCTAATTCAGGTCTAACCTAGTCGAGCTACGCCAGAAGATATAGGGTTTTAGGTAGTCGATCCACAGATATTTTCAATGTTGACGTCAACGACGGATTTCACTAGTTTCTATTTCTCTTATCGTTGGTTTTTATTGGATTTTAAGAGAGGTTTCTTCAAATAAATAATAATTAATCATAAAACAAATTGTTTCTAGAATTATCGTACGATTGCACATACAAAGTTTGGGAGACAATATGGGCGGCTCGTTGTCTGAATATCACTGAGCATTTTGCACTATTTTTCGCCTTGGCAATTGTTGAAAACTATCGGGATGTAGTTATAACAAATAACATGGATTTTACAGATATGATAAAGTTTTTTAATGGTCAGTTTGTTTGTATGAATAATGAAAAACACATGAAATTATGAATAATGAAAAACACAAAACACATGAAAATATTCCATAAAACATGAAATTTTAAATAATTGAGCAGTTTTTTAAAAATCCTTTTATGTGACTTTTTATTTATAGGACTGCCAAAAATTGACTGGCTTTTCTTTAGTGTTTTTCGTTGGAGAGCGAAGCGTTCGAATTGATCAGTCTGTTTTCGACGTATCATAATACTATAAAATCATGTTTGAATTGTTATTGAAAATGTTTTATCATCTCACGTAAAAATTATTGTTTCAGAAATGGCTGAGCGGCACGACTGTTCCAGGCTCTTATCATCTGCTCGAACACATGTTAAATGCTTGCAAAATTTGGTACAAAATTTAAAATAGAACATTGACATATCCTTTATAATTAACATATTGTTTTCTAAATTTCTTCAGGTTCCCATTATCTTCCGATTCTTTTTTTTTTAATTGAAGAATTCATATATTAGACTGTACTTGAACAATACGTGTTGCAAAATAAATATTTTTGTTGTTTGTTTTGAACATGCTTTCATTACAATGATTCATAATAATCACACAAAAGGTGATTAGCTATATTTGATTAGCTATTTTTTGTAGTGCATTTATTGTCGCAATACTCAGAAAGTAGGAATTTTAATGGAATGGATACTATTAAAGTCAAAGTTTGATATTAACAATGACTTAATAGTTAAATTAAACGATGGTTATTATTTCATTAGGCTTTAATAAAACCTTAATGTCGATTAGCTATATACTTTATCGAAAATGGAAAACAAATGCCCCGAACCAGGATCGAACTGGTGACCTTTAGATCTTCAGTCTAACGCTCTCCCAACTGAGCTATCGAGGCTTGCTTTCAAAGGATTTTGTAGTGCATTTATTGTCGCAATACTCAGAAAGTAGGAATTTTAATGGAATGGATACTATTAAAGTCAAAGTTTGATATTAACAATGACTTAATAGTTAAATTAAACTATGGTTATTATTTCATTAGGCTTTAATAAAACCTTAATGTCGATTAGCTATATACTTTATCGAAAATGGAAAACAAATGCCCCGAACCAGGATCGAACTGGTGACCTTTAGATCTTCAGTCTAACGCTCTCCCAACTGAGCTATCGAGGCTTGCTTTCAAAGGATTTTGTAGTGCATTTATTGTCGCAATACTCAGAAAGTAGGAATTTTAATGGAATGGATACTATTAAAGTCAAAGTTTGATATTAACAATGACTTAATAGTTAAATTAAACGATGGTTATTATTTCATTAGGCTTTAATAAAACCTTAATGTCGATTAGCTATATACTTTATCGAAAATGGAAAACAAATGCCCCGAACCAGGATCGAACTGGTGACCTTTAGATCTTCAGTCTAACGCTCTCCCAACTGAGCTATCGAGGCTTGTTTTTAAAGGTTTTTGTAGTGCATTTATTGTCGCAATACTCAGAAAGTAGGAATTTTAATGGAATGGATACTATTAAAGTCAAAGTTTGATATTAACAATGACTTAATAGTTAAATTAAACTATGGTTATTATTTCATTAGGCTTTAATAAAACCTTAATGTCGATTAGCTATATACTTTATCGAAAATGGAAAACAAATGCCCCGAACCAGGATCGAACTGGTGACCTTTAGATCTTCAGTCTAACGCTCTCCCAACTGAGCTATCGAGGCTTGTTTTTAAAGGTTTTTGTAGTGCATTTATTGTCGCAATACTTAGAAAGTAGGAATTTTAATGGAATGGATACTATTAAAGTCAAAGTTTGATATTAACAATGACTTAATAGTTAAATTAAACTATGGTTATTATTTCATTAGGCTTTAATAAAACCTTAATGTCGATTAGTTATATACTTTTTCTAAAATGGAAAACAAATGCCCCGAACCAGGATCGAACTGGTGACCTTTAGATCTTCTGTCTAACGCTCTCCCAACTGAGCTATCGAGGCTTGTTTTTAAAGGTTTTTGTAGTGCATTTATTGTCGCAATACTTAGAAAGTAGGAATTTTAATGGAATGGATACTATTAAAGTCAAAGTTTGATATTAACAATGACTTAATAGTTAAATTAAACTATGGTTATTATTTCATTAGGCTTTAATAAAACCTTAATGTCGATTAGTTATATACTTTTTCGAAAATGGAAAACAAATGCCCCGAACCAGGATCGAACTGGTGACCTTTAGATCTTCAGTCTAACGCTCTCCCAACTGAGCTATCGAGGCTTGTTTTTAAAGGTTTTTGTAGTGCATTTATTGTCGCAATACTTAGAAAGTAGGAATTTTAATGGAATGGATACTATTAAAGTCAAAGTTTGATATTAACAATGACTTAATAGTTAAATTAAACTATGGTTATTATTTCATTAGGCTTTAATAAAACCTTAATGTCGATTAGTTATATACTTTTTCGAAAATGGAAAACAAATGCCCCGAACCAGGATCGAACTGGTGACCTTTAGATCTTCAGTCTAACGCTCTCCCAACTGAGCTATCGAGGCTTGTTTTTAAAGGTTTTTGTAGTGCATTTATTGTCGCAATACTTAGAAAGTAGGAATTTTAATGGAATGGATACTATTAAAGTCAAAGTTTGATATTAACAATGACTTAATAGTTAAATTAAACTATGGTTATTATTTCATTAGGCTTTAATAAAACCTTAATGTCGATTAGCTATATACTTTATCGAAAATGGAAAACAAATGCCCCGAACCAGGATCGAACTGGTGACCTTTAGATATTCAGTCTAACGCTCTCCCAACTGAGCTATCGAGGCTTGTTTTTAAAGGTTTTTGTAGTGCATTTATTGTCGCAATACTTAGAAAGTAGGAATTTTAATGGAATGGATACTATTAAAGTCAAAGTTTGATATTAACAATGACTTAATAGTTAAATTAAACTATGGTTATTATTTCATTAGGCTTTAATAAAACCTTAATGTCGATTAGTTATATACTTTTTCTAAAATGGAAAACAAATGCCCCGAACCAGGATCGAACTGGTGACCTTTAGATCTTCAGTCTAACGCTCTCCCAACTGAGCTATCGAGGCTTGTTTTTAAAGGTTTTTGTAGTGCATTTATTGTCGCAATACTTAGAAAGTAGGAATTTTAATGGAATGGATACTATTAAAGTCAAAGTTTGATATTAACAATGACTTAATAGTTAAATTAAACTATGGTTATTATTTCATTAGGCTTTAATAAAACCTTAATGTCGATTAGCTATATACTTTATCGAAAATGGAAAACAAATGCCCCGAACCAGGATCGAACTGGTGACCTTTAGATATTCAGTCTAACGCTCTCCCAACTGAGCTATCGAGGCTTGTTTTTAAAGGTTTTTGTAGTGCATTTATTGTCGCAATACTTAGAAAGTAGGAATTTTAATGGAATGGATACTATTAAAGTCAAAGTTTGATATTAACAATGACTTAATAGTTAAATTAAACTATGGTTATTATTTCATTAGGCTTTAATAAAACCTTAATGTCGATTAGTTATATACTTTTTCGAAAATGGAAAACAAATGCCCCGAACCAGGATCGAACTGGTGACCTTTAGATCTTCAGTCTAACGCTCTCCCAACTGAGCTATCGAGGCTTGTTTTTAAAGGTTTTTGTAGTGCATTTATTGTCGCAATACTTAGAAAGTAGGAATTTTAAGGGAATGGATACTATTAAAGTCAAAGTTTGATATTAACAATGACTTAATAGTTAAATTAAACTATGGTTATTATTTCATTAGGCTTTAATAAAACCTTAATGTCGATTAGTTATATACTTTTTCTAAAATGGAAAACAAATGCCCCGAACCAGGATCGAACTGGTGACCTTTAGATCTTCAGTCTAACGCTCTCCCAACTGAGCTATCGAGGCTTGCTTTCATAGGTTTTTGTAGTGCATTTATTGTCGCAATACTTAGAAAGTAGGAATTTTAATGGAATGGATACTATTAAAGTCAAAGTTTGATATTAACAATGACTTAATAGTTAAATTAAACTATGGTTATTATTTCATTAGGCTTTAATAAAACCTTAATGTCGATTAGTTATATACTTTTTCTAAAATGGAAAACAAATGCCCCGAACCAGGATCGAACTGGTGACCTTTAGATCTTCAGTCTAACGCTCTCCCAACTGAGCTATCGAGGCTTGTTTTTAAAGGTTTTTGTAGTGCATTTAACTGAGCTATCGCGTTAGACTGAAGATCTAAAGGTCACCAGTTCGATCCTGGTTCGGGGCATTTGTTTTCCATTTTAGAAAAAGTATATAACTAATCGACATTAAGGTTTTATTAAAGCCTAATGAAATAATAACCATAGTTTAATTTAACTATTAAGTCATTGTTAATATCAAACTTTGACTTTAATAGTATCCATTCCATTAAAATTCCTACTTTCTAAGTATTGCGACAATAAATGCACTACAAAAACCTTTAAAAACAAGCCTCGATAGCTCAGTTGGGAGAGCGTTAGACTGAATATCTAAAGGTCACCAGTTCGATCCTGGTTCGGGGCATTTGTTTTCCATTTTCGATAAAGTATATAGCTAATCGACATTAAGGTTTTATTAAAGCCTAATGAAATAATAACCATAGTTTAATTTAACTATTAAGTCATTGTTAATATCAAACTTTGACTTTAATAGTATCCATTCCATTAAAATTCCTACTTTCTAAGTATTGCGACAATAAATGCACTACAAAAACCTTTAAAAACAAGCCTCGATAGCTCAGTTGGGAGAGCGTTAGACTGAAGATCTAAAGGTCACCAGTTCGATCCTGGTTCGGGGCATTTGTTTTCCATTTTAGAAAAAGTATATAACTAATCGACATTAAGGTTTTATTAAAGCCTAATGAAATAATAACCATAGTTTAATTTAACTATTAAGTCATTGTTAATATCAAACTTTGACTTTAATAGTATCCATTCCATTAAAATTCCTACTTTCTAAGTATTGCGACAATAAATGCACTACAAAAACCTTTAAAAACAAGCCTCGATAGCTCAGTTGGGAGAGCGTTAGATTAATAGTTAAATTAAACTATGGTTATTATTTCATTAGGCTTTAATAAAACCTTAATGTCGATTAGTTATATACTTTTTCTAAAATGGAAAACAAATGCCCCGAACCAGGATCGAACTGGTGACCTTTAGATCTTCAGTCTAACGCTCTCCCAACTGAGCTATCGAGGCTTGTTTTTAAAGGTTTTTGTAGTGCATTTATTGTCGCAATACTTAGAAAGTAGGAATTTTAATGGAATGGATACTATTAAAGTCAAAGTTTGATATTAACAATGACTTAATAGTTAAATTAAACTATGGTTATTATTTCATTAGGCTTTAATAAAACCTTAATGTCGATTAGTTATATACTTTTTCGAAAATGGAAAACAAATGCCCCGAACCAGGATCGAACTGGTGACCTTTAGATCTTCAGTCTAACGCTCTCCCAACTGAGCTATCGAGGCTTGTTTTTAAAGGTTTTTGTAGTGCATTTATTGTCGCAATACTTAGAAAGTAGGAATTTTAATGGAATGGATACTATTAAAGTCAAAGTTTGATATTAACAATGACTTAATAGTTAAATTAAACTATGGTTATTATTTCATTAGGCTTTAATAAAACCTTAATGTCGATTAGTTATATACTTTTTCTAAAATGGAAAACAAATGCCCCGAACCAGGATCGAACTGGTGACCTTTAGATCTTCAGTCTAGAAAACCGCTGTCAGCTTGTTCCAATATAGAAAAAATTGACTGTGCAATTTTTAGATGTTCTCGTGAAAGACTGGGAACGTTTTGAAGGTTTTTATGCTTTGCATAAATGTATTCCACAATCAAATCAGAAGAACTCATTGAAATTTATAATTTATAATATAATGAAAATTTATAAAAAAAAAAATAGCCGCTTAAATACAGTATCGAAAAAAGGAACATCATATCCTTTTTCGAATGTATAAAATGTCGATTATCTGGTAAATATTATAAATCGAGCAACTAGTCTAAAAACATCCTCAAAGCTGTGACAACGTTGTCTTTATATTGAAATTTTTTTCAAAAGCTTCAATATATGATTTTGATAATAATTATAATTGTTGATTTAATAAATAATAGATTGCATTATCATTATAATCTTGAAAAGTAAAAAAGCGGCCCAGAGCTATTCGACTAGTAATAGAAATAGAAACATATCACCCCCAAGAAGAATCGAACCCTCGCCCTGCTGTTCCGTGTCCCGTCGTTTTGCCACTGCGCTGTTGCCCCGATGCTTCAGTGGTTTTTAAATCATTATTTATGAAAACGCACAATTTAAAATAAAATTCATTAGCTTTATTCCATTATTGTGGGTAAACGGGATATTTCTGAATTTCAAACCGATTTTTCACCTACTTAAACCGTTTTGTAGGTCCTAATTTTTTGACAGTATACTAATCAAGCCATAAGGAATCTATCTGCAAAGTTTTATCAAAATCTGAGATGGAGACCTAAAACACTTCCCAACTGAGCTATCGAGGCTTGTTTTCATAGGTTTTTGTAGTGCATTTATAGTCGCAATACTTAGAAAGTAGGAATTTTAATGGAATGGATACAATTAAAGTCAAAGTTTGATATTAACAATGACTTAATAGTTAAATTAAACTATGGTTATTATTTCATTAGGCTTTAATAAAACCTTAATGTCGATTAGTTATATACTTTTTCTAAAATGGAAAACAAATGCCCCGAACCAGGATCGAACTGGTGACCTTTAGATCTTCAGTCTAACGCTCTCCCAACTGAGCTATCGAGGCTTGTTTTTAAAGGTTTTTGTAGTGCATTTATTGTCGCAACAGTTAGAAAGTAGGAATTTTAATGGAATGGATACTATTAAAGTCAAAGTTTGATATTAACAATGACTTAATAGTTAAATTAAACTATGGTTATTATTTCATTAGGCTTTAATAAAGCCTTAATGTCGATTAGTTATATACTTTTTCTAAAATGGAAAACAAATGCCCCGAACCAGGATCGAACTGGTGACCTTTAGATCTTCAGTCTAACGCTCTCCCAACTGAGCTATCGAGGCTTGTTTTTAAAGGTTTTTGTAGTGCATTTATTGTCGCAATACTTAGAAAGTAGGAATTTTAATGGAATGGATACTATTAAAGTCAAAGTTTGATATTAACAATGATTTAATAGTTAAATTAAACTATGGTTATTATTTCATTAGGCTTTAATAAAACCTTAATGTCGATTAGCTATATACTTTATCGAAAATGGAAAACAAATGCCCCGAACCAGGATCGAACTGGTGACCTTTAGATCTTCAGTCTAACGCTCTCCAAACTGAGCTATCGAGGCTTGTTTTTAAAGGTTTTTGTAGTGCATTTATTGTCGCAATACTTAGAAAGTAGGAATTTTAATGGAATGGATACTATTAAAGTCAAAGTTTGATATTAACAATGACTTAATAGTTAAATTAAACTATGGTTATTATTTCATTAGGCTTTAATAAAGCCTTAATGTCGATTAGTTATATACTTTTTCTAAAATGGAAAACAAATGCCCCGAACCAGGATCGAACTGGTGACCTTTAGATCTTCAGTCTAACGCTCTCCAAACTGAGCTATCGAGGCTTGTTTTTAAAGGTTTTTGTAGTGCATTTATTGTCGCAATACTTAGAAAGTAGGAATTTTAATGGAATGGATACTATTAAAGTCAAAGTTTGATATTAACAATGACTTAATAGTTAAATTAAACTATGGTTATTATTTCATTAGGCTTTAATAAAGCCTTAATGTCGATTAGTTATATACTTTTTCTAAAATGGAAAACAAATGCCCCGAACCAGGATCGAACTGGTGACCTTTAGATCTTCAGTCTAACGCTCTCCAAACTGAGCTATCGAGGCTTGTTTTTAAAGGTTTTTGTAGTGCATTTATTGTCGCAATACTTAGAAAGTAGGAATTTTAATGGAATGGATACTATTAAAGTCAAAGTTTGATATTAACAATGACTTAATAGTTAAATTAAACTATGGTTATTGTTTCATTAGGCTTTAATAAAGCCTTAATGTCGATTAGTTATATACTTTTTCTAAAATGGAAAACAAATGCCCCGAACCAGGATCGAACTGGTGACCTTTAGATCTTCAGTCTAACGCTCTCCCAACTGAGCTATCGAGGCTTGTTTTTAAAGGTTTTTGTAGTGCATTTATTGTCGCAATACTTAGAAAGTAGGAATTTTAATGGAATGGATACTATTAAAGTCAAAGTTTGATATTAACAATGTCTTAATAGTTAAATTAAACTATGGTTATTATTTCATTAGGCTTTAATAAAACCTTAATGTCGATTAGCTATATACTTTATCGAAAATGGAAAACAAATGCCCCGAACCAGGATCGAACTGGTGACCTTTAGATCTTCAGTCTAACGCTCTCCCAACTGAGCTATCGAGGCTTGCTTTCATAGGTTTTTGTAGTGCATTTATTGTCGCAATACTTAGAAAGTAGGAATTTTAATGGAATGGATACTATTAAAGTCAAAGTTTGATATTAACAATGACTTAATAGTTAAATTAAACTATGGTTATTATTTCATTAGGCTTTAATAAAGCCTTAATGTCGATTAGTTATATACTTTTTCTAAAATGGAAAACAAATGCCCCGAACCAGGATCGAACTGGTGACCTTTAGATCTTCAGTCTAACGCTCTCCCAACTGAGCTATCGAGGCTTGTTTTTAAAGGTTTTTGTAGTGCATTTATTGTCGCAATACTTAGAAAGTAGGAATTTTAATGGAATGGATACTATTAAAGTCAAAGTTTGATATTAACAATGACTTAATAGTTAAATTAAACTATGGTTATTATTTCATTAGGCTTTAATAAAACCTTAATGTCGATTAGTTATATACTTTTTCTAAAATGGAAAACAAATGCCCCGAACCAGGATCGAACTGGTGACCTTTAGATCTTCAGTCTAACGCTCTCCCAACTGAGCTATCGAGGCTTGTTTTTAAAGGTTTTTGTAGTGCATTTATTGTCGCAATACTTAGAAAGTAGGAATTTTAATGGAATGGATACTATTAAAGTCAAAGTTTGATATTAACAATGACTTAATAGTTAAATTAAACTATGGTTATTATTTCATTAGGCTTTAATAAAACCTTAATGTCGATTAGTTATATACTTTTTCGAAAATGGAAAACAAATGCCCCGAACCAGGATCGAACTGGTGACCTTTAGATCTTCAGTCTAACGCTCTCCCAACTGAGCTATCGAGGCTTGTTTTTAAAGGTTTTTGTAGTGCATTTATTGTCGCAATACTTAGAAAGTAGGAATTTTAATGGAATGGATACTATTAAAGTCAAAGTTTGATATTAACAATGACTTAATAGTTAAATTAAACTAGGGTTATTATTTCATTAGGCTTTAATAAAACCTTAATGTCGATTAGTTATATACTTTTTCGAAAATGGAAAACAAATGCCCCGAACCAGGATCGAACTGGTGACCTTTAGATCTTCAGTCTAACGCTCTCCCAACTGAGCTATCGAGGCTTGTTTTTAAAGGTTTTTGTAGTGCATTTATTGTCGCAACAGTTAGAAAGTAGGAATTTTAATGGAATGGATACTATTAAAGTCAAAGTTTGATATTAACAATGACTTAATAGTTAAATTAAACTATGGTTATTATTTCATTAGGCTTTAATAAAGCCTTAATGTCGATTAGTTATATACTTTTTCTAAAATGGAAAACAAATGCCCCGAACCAGGATCGAACTGGTGACCTTTAGATCTTCAGTCTAACGCTCTCCCAACTGAGCTATCGAGGCTTGCTTTCATAGGTTTTTGTAGTGCATTTATTGTCGCAACAGTTAGAAAGTAGGAATTTTAATGGAATGGATACTATTAAAGTCAAAGTTTGATATTAACAATGACTTAATAGTTAAATTAAACTATGGTTATTATTTCATTAGGCTTTAATAAAGCCTTAATGTCGATTAGTTATATACTTTTTCTAAAATGGAAAACAAATGCCCCGAACCAGGATCGAACTGGTGACCTTTAGATCTTCAGTCTAACGCTCTCCCAACTGAGCTATCGAGGCTTGCTTTCATAGGTTTTTGTAGTGCATTTATTGTCGCAACAGTTAGAAAGTAGGAATTTTAATGGAATGGATACTATTAAAGTCAAAGTTTGATATTAACAATGACTTAATAGTTAAATTAAACTATGGTTATTATTTCATTAGGCTTTAATAAAGCCTTAATGTCGATTAGTTATATACTTTTTCTAAAATGGAAAACAAATGCCCCGAACCAGGATCGAACTGGTGACCTTTAGATCTTCAGTCTAACGCTCTCCCAACTGAGCTATCGAGGCTTGCTTTCATAGGTTTTTGTAGTGCATTTATTGTCGCAACAGTTAGAAAGTAGGAATTTTAATGGAATGGATACTATTAAAGTCAAAGTTTGATATTAACAATGACTTAATAGTTAAATTAAACTATGGTTATTATTTCATTAGGCTTTAATAAAACCTTAATGTCGATTAGTTATATACTTTTTCTAAAATGGAAAACAAATGCCCCGAACCAGGATCGAACTGGTGACCTTTAGATCTTCAGTCTAACGCTCTCCCAACTGAGCTATCGAGGCTTGCTTTCATAGGTTTTTGTAGTGCATTTATTGTCGCAACAGTTAGAAAGTAGGAATTTTAATGGAATGGATACTATTAAAGTCAAAGTTTGATATTAACAATGACTTAATAGTTAAATTAAACTATGGTTATTATTTCATTAGGCTTTAATAAAGCCTTAATGTCGATTAGTTATATACTTTTTCTAAAATGGAAAACAAATGCCCCGAACCAGGATCGAACTGGTGACCTTTAGATCTTCAGTCTAACGCTCTCCCAACTGAGCTATCGAGGCTTGCTTTCATAGGTTTTTGTAGTGCATTTATTGTCGCAACAGTTAGAAAGTAGGAATTTTAATGGAATGGATACTATTAAAGTCAAAGTTTGATATTAACAATGACTTAATAGTTAAATTAAACTATGGTTATTATTTCATTAGGCTTTAATAAAGCCTTAATGTCGATTAGTTATATACTTTTTCTAAAATGGAAAACAAATGCCCCGAACCAGGATCGAACTGGTGACCTTTAGATCTTCAGTCTAACGCTCTCCCAACTGAGCTATCGAGGCTTGTTTTTAAAGGTTTTTGTAGTGCATTTATTGTCGCAATACTTAGAAAGTAGGAATTTTAATGGAATGGATACTATTAAAGTCAAAGTTTGATATTAACAATGACTTAATAGTTAAATTAAACTATGGTTATTATTTCATTAGGCTTTAATAAAGCCTTAATGTCGATTAGTTATATACTTTTTCTAAAATGGAAAACAAATGCCCCGAACCAGGATCGAACTGGTGACCTTTAGATCTTCAGTCTAACGCTCTCCCAACTGAGCTATCGAGGCTTGCTTTCATAGGTTTTTGTAGTGCATTTATTGTCGCAACAGTTAGAAAGTAGGAATTTTAATGGAATGGATACTATTAAAGTCAAAGTTTGATATTAACAATGACTTAATAGTTAAATTAAACTATGGTTATTATTTCATTAGGCTTTAATAAAACCTTAATGTCGATTAGTTATATACTTTTTCTAAAATGGAAAACAAATGCCCCGAACCAGGATCGAACTGGTGACCTTTAGATCTTCAGTCTAACGCTCTCCCAACTGAGCTATCGAGGCTTGCTTTCATAGGTTTTTGTAGTGCATTTATTGTCGCAACAGTTAGAAAGTAGGAATTTTAATGGAATGGATACTATTAAAGTCAAAGTTTGATATTAACAATGACTTAATAGTTAAATTAAACTATGGTTATTATTTCATTAGGCTTTAATAAAACCTTAATGTCGATTAGTTATATACTTTTTCTAAAATGGAAAACAAATGCCCCGAACCAGGATCGAACTGGTGACCTTTAGATCTTCAGTCTAACGCTCTCCCAACTGAGCTATCGAGGCTTGCTTTCATAGGTTTTTGTAGTGCATTTATTGTCGCAACAGTTAGAAAGTAGGAATTTTAATGGAATGGATACTATTAAAGTCAAAGTTTGATATTAACAATGACTTAATAGTTAAATTAAACTATGGTTATTATTTCATTAGGCTTTAATAAAACCTTAATGTCGATTAGTTATATACTTTTTCTAAAATGGAAAACAAATGCCCCGAACCAGGATCGAACTGGTGACCTTTAGATCTTCAGTCTAACGCTCTCCCAACTGAGCTATCGAGGCTTGCTTTCATAGGTTTTTGTAGTGCATTTATTGTCGCAACAGTTAGAAAGTAGGAATTTTAATGGAATGGATACTATTAAAGTCAAAGTTTGATATTAACAATGACTTAATAGTTAAATTAAACTATGGTTATTATTTCATTAGGCTTTAATAAAGCCTTAATGTCGATTAGTTATATACTTTTTCTAAAATGGAAAACAAATGCCCCGAACCAGGATCGAACTGGTGACCTTTAGATCTTCAGTCTAACGCTCTCCCAACTGAGCTATCGAGGCTTGCTTTCATAGGTTTTTGTAGTGCATTTATTGTCGCAACAGTTAGAAAGTAGGAATTTTAATGGAATGGATACTATTAAAGTCAAAGTTTGATATTAACAATGACTTAATAGTTAAATTAAACTATGGTTATTATTTCATTAGGCTTTAATAAAGCCTTAATGTCGATTAGTTATATACTTTTTCTAAAATGGAAAACAAATGCCCCGAACCAGGATCGAACTGGTGACCTTTAGATCTTCAGTCTAACGCTCTCCCAACTGAGCTATCGAGGCTTGCTTTCATAGGTTTTTGTAGTGCATTTATTGTCGCAACAGTTAGAAAGTAGGAATTTTAATGGAATGGATACTATTAAAGTCAAAGTTTGATATTAACAATGACTTAATAGTTAAATTAAACTATGGTTATTATTTCATTAGGCTTTAATAAAACCTTAATGTCGATTAGTTATATACTTTTTCGAAAATGGAAAACAAATGCCCCGAACCAGGATCGAACTGGTGACCTTTAGATCTTCAGTCTAACGCTCTCCCAACTGAGCTATCGAGGCTTGCTTTCAAAGGATTTTGTAGTGCATTTATTGTCGCAATACTCACAAGGGAAGTGTTTTAGGTCTCCATCTCAGATTTTGATAAAACTTTGCAGATAGATTCCTTATGGCTTGATTAGTATACTGTCAAAAAATTAGGACCTACAAAATGGTTTAAGTGGGTAAAAAATGGGTCTAAAACCCAAAAAATCGCGATTTTCAAACGCAAATTTTATATAGTTAATGTTAATCAATCCGGTTCATATTTTAAGGGGTATACTATCTTATTAAAAACTATCGTTTTATTATATATTTTTTTAATTTTCACGTGTTTTACGTGAACCTGTTTTTAATAAATAATGGTTTTATTGACCACCGAAACATCGGGGCAACAGCGCAGTGGCAAGACGACGGGACATGGAACAGCAGGGCGAGGGTTCGATTCTCATTGGGGGTGGTATGTTTCTATTATTATTAATAATCATTCTATATTCGAATATCTCTGTGGCGCTTTTTTATTTTTACTTTTCAAGATTTATATGATAACCTTTAAATGTATTATTTATTAAATCAACAATTATAATGATTCTCAACAATCATATGTTGAAAGCATAAAAATTTTTCACAATAAAGACAACGTATAAAAGATACATTTTTACAGTTACTTATCTCACAGCCGTTGGGGATCTCTTTTGGGAATAATAGTTGCTTCGGTGTATAAAAAGATCCTGGACGGTCGACTTTATATCCACTAGCAAACCAACTGTACTTTACCCAACTGTGGAGTTTCGGTGAACAAAGCTGACGGTAAATTAAAGACAAAACCTATGAACATAATATAATCAAGCATCTAAAAGTTAGTTACCTGAAGTGTGGAAGACCTTTGATGTATTTGAAAGCTTGGTTCACATAACCGTGCATACTCCGTGATGATTTTTATAACACTCTTGAATCCTCCAAAGACACCGACATCCAAGGGTTGAATCATACCTGTACAACCAGCAGGAATTTGCAGTGTTTTTAATTTATTATCTTCATTATTTGGGTCCGAATAACCGTTTGCATCTTTCCATCCGTTCCATGAATCGATAATAAGCAACGAGCTAGCCGGAACCCATTCATCGAAAATTACTGTGTTCAAAAATTCCTTCATCAACGGTTTTGTCATAATGTGGCTCGTATGACAGCGAACAACCAAGTTGGAAAAAGAACTTCGAAAATTTCTTGGAAATCTTCCGTTGTTTTCTTTCAGAACTACGAAAAGACGAGGATGTAGTTTTCCTTCTGCAGATATTACAGGAAGCACTGTGTAGCTGTGAGTAGTGGAACTCACAGTGTTCACAGTGCATTCAACTGTTTTTGTGCCTGTGTACGTCAATGTTCTCGCAGTGTTCATTTCCAATTGAAAACCACTTTGATCTGCATTAAAGATCCTTCTAGGTGAAAATGCTTCCAACTCCTGATTTGCCACAACCAAAAAGTTTTCTGCACTGGCCAATAGTTCATCTCTTTTCTTATGTCGTATCACAGACACAAACTTCGTGATCTTGCGGGAAGAAATTCCATGTGCACGCTTCCAAGAATTGATCCAAGAATTAGAACACGGAAAGGCCATATCAATTTCGTTATCTTTCATAATTTTTCCTATCATATACCGCAAGGTAGAATCATGAAGGATATGACCTTTATCTATGCTCTCCTGCACCATTTCGAATCTATAATTAAGTGTTATTTTCATTTGAAATATCGGTTTATACCTTCATCAACATCGTCGTCGTTCGGAATCAGATGATAGTCCTCTTCAATTTCCAGAAAACCGCTGTCAGCTTGTTCCAATATAGAAAAAATTGACTGTGCAATTTTTAGATGTTCTCGTGAAAGACTGGGAACGTTTTGAAGGTTTTTATGCTTTGCATAAATGTATTCCACAATCAAATCAGAAGAACTCATTGAAATTTATAATTTATAATATAATGAAAATTTATAAAAAAAAAAATAGCCGCTTAAATACAGTATCGAAAAAAGGAACATCATATCCTTTTTCGAATGTATAAAATGTCGATTATCTGGTAAATATTATAAATCGAGCAACTAGTCTAAAAACATCCTCAAAGCTGTGACAACGTTGTCTTTATATTGAAATTTTTTTCAAAAGCTTCAATATATGATTTTGATAATAATTATAATTGTTGATTTAATAAATAATAGATTGCATTATCATTATAATCTTGAAAAGTAAAAAAGCGGCCCAGAGCTATTCGACTAGTAATAGAAATAGAAACATATCACCCCCAAGAAGAATCGAACCCTCGCCCTGCTGTTCCGTGTCCCGTCGTTTTGCCACTGCGCTGTTGCCCCGATGCTTCAGTGGTTTTTAAATCATTATTTATGAAAACGCACAATTTAAAATAAAATTCATTAGCTTTATTCCATTATTGTGGGTAAACGGGATATTTCTGAATTTCAAACCGATTTTTCACCTACTTAAACCGTTTTGTAGGTCCTAATTTTTTGACAGTATACTAATCAAGCCATAAGGAATCTATCTGCAAAGTTTTATCAAAATCTGAGATGGAGACCTAAAACACTTCCCAACTGAGCTATCGAGGCTTGTTTTCATAGGTTTTTGTAGTGCATTTATAGTCGCAATACTTAGAAAGTAGGAATTTTAATGGAATGGATACAATTAAAGTCAAAGTTTGATATTAACAATGACTTAATAGTTAAATTAAACTATGGTTATTATTTCATTAGGCTTTAATAAAACCTTAATGTCGATTAGTTATATACTTTTTCTAAAATGGAAAACAAATGCCCCGAACCAGGATCGAACTGGTGACCTTTAGATCTTCAGTCTAACGCTCTCCCAACTGAGCTATCGAGGCTTGTTTTTAAAGGTTTTTGTAGTGCATTTATTGTCGCAACAGTTAGAAAGTAGGAATTTTAATGGAATGGATACTATTAAAGTCAAAGTTTGATATTAACAATGACTTAATAGTTAAATTAAACTATGGTTATTATTTCATTAGGCTTTAATAAAGCCTTAATGTCGATTAGTTATATACTTTTTCTAAAATGGAAAACAAATGCCCCGAACCAGGATCGAACTGGTGACCTTTAGATCTTCAGTCTAACGCTCTCCCAACTGAGCTATCGAGGCTTGTTTTTAAAGGTTTTTGTAGTGCATTTATTGTCGCAATACTTAGAAAGTAGGAATTTTAATGGAATGGATACTATTAAAGTCAAAGTTTGATATTAACAATGATTTAATAGTTAAATTAAACTATGGTTATTATTTCATTAGGCTTTAATAAAACCTTAATGTCGATTAGCTATATACTTTATCGAAAATGGAAAACAAATGCCCCGAACCAGGATCGAACTGGTGACCTTTAGATCTTCAGTCTAACGCTCTCCAAACTGAGCTATCGAGGCTTGTTTTTAAAGGTTTTTGTAGTGCATTTATTGTCGCAATACTTAGAAAGTAGGAATTTTAATGGAATGGATACTATTAAAGTCAAAGTTTGATATTAACAATGACTTAATAGTTAAATTAAACTATGGTTATTATTTCATTAGGCTTTAATAAAGCCTTAATGTCGATTAGTTATATACTTTTTCTAAAATGGAAAACAAATGCCCCGAACCAGGATCGAACTGGTGACCTTTAGATCTTCAGTCTAACGCTCTCCAAACTGAGCTATCGAGGCTTGTTTTTAAAGGTTTTTGTAGTGCATTTATTGTCGCAATACTTAGAAAGTAGGAATTTTAATGGAATGGATACTATTAAAGTCAAAGTTTGATATTAACAATGACTTAATAGTTAAATTAAACTATGGTTATTATTTCATTAGGCTTTAATAAAGCCTTAATGTCGATTAGTTATATACTTTTTCTAAAATGGAAAACAAATGCCCCGAACCAGGATCGAACTGGTGACCTTTAGATCTTCAGTCTAACGCTCTCCAAACTGAGCTATCGAGGCTTGTTTTTAAAGGTTTTTGTAGTGCATTTATTGTCGCAATACTTAGAAAGTAGGAATTTTAATGGAATGGATACTATTAAAGTCAAAGTTTGATATTAACAATGACTTAATAGTTAAATTAAACTATGGTTATTGTTTCATTAGGCTTTAATAAAGCCTTAATGTCGATTAGTTATATACTTTTTCTAAAATGGAAAACAAATGCCCCGAACCAGGATCGAACTGGTGACCTTTAGATCTTCAGTCTAACGCTCTCCCAACTGAGCTATCGAGGCTTGTTTTTAAAGGTTTTTGTAGTGCATTTATTGTCGCAATACTTAGAAAGTAGGAATTTTAATGGAATGGATACTATTAAAGTCAAAGTTTGATATTAACAATGTCTTAATAGTTAAATTAAACTATGGTTATTATTTCATTAGGCTTTAATAAAACCTTAATGTCGATTAGCTATATACTTTATCGAAAATGGAAAACAAATGCCCCGAACCAGGATCGAACTGGTGACCTTTAGATCTTCAGTCTAACGCTCTCCCAACTGAGCTATCGAGGCTTGCTTTCATAGGTTTTTGTAGTGCATTTATAGTCGCAATACTTAGAAAGTAGGAATTTTAATGGAATGGATACTATTAAAGTCAAAGTTTGATATTAACAATGACTTAATAGTTAAATTAAACTATGGTTATTATTTCATTAGGCTTTAATAAAACCTTAATGTCGATTAGCTATATACTTTATCGAAAATGGAAAACAAATGCCCCGAACCAGGATCGAACTGGTGACCTTTAGATCTTCAGTCTAACGCTCTCCCAACTGAGCTATCGAGGCTTGTTTTAAAAGGTTTTTGTAGTGCATTTATTGTCGCAATACTTAGAAAGTAGGAATTTTAATGGAATGGATACTATTAAAGTCAAAGTTTGATATTAACAATGACTTAATAGTTAAATTAAACTATGGTTATTATTTCATTAGGCTTTAATAAAACCTTAATGTCGATTAGCTATATACTTTATCGAAAATGGAAAACAAATGCCCCGAACCAGGATCGAACTGGTGACCTTTAGATCTTCAGTCTAACGCTCTCCCAACTGAGCTATCGAGGCTTGTTTTTAAAGGTTTTTGTAGTGCATTTATAGTCGCAATACTTAGAAAGTAGGAATTTTAATGGAATGGATACTATTAAAGTCAAAGTTTGATATTAACAATGACTTAATAGTTAAATTAAACTATGGTTATTATTTCATTAGGCTTTAATAAAACCTTAATGTCGATTAGCTATATACTTTATCGAAAATGGAAAACAAATGCCCCGAACCAGGATCGAACTGGTGACCTTTAGATCTTCAGTCTAACGCTCTCCCAACTGAGCTATCGAGGCTTGTTTTCATAGGTTTTTGTAGTGCATTTATAGTCGCAATACTTAGAAAGTAGGAATTTTAATGGAATGGATACTATTAAAGTCAAAGTTTGATATTAACAATGACTTAATAGTTAAATTAAACTATGGTTATTATTTCATTAGGCTTTAATAAAACCTTAATGTCGATTAGCTATATACTTTATCGAAAATGGAAAACAAATGCCCCGAACCAGGATCGAACTGGTGACCTTTAGATCTTCAGTCTAACGCTCTCCCAACTGAGCTATCGAGGCTTGTTTTCATAGGTTTTTGTAGTGCATTTATAGTCGCAATACTTAGAAAGTAGGAATTTTAATGGAATGGATACTATTAAAGTCAAAGTTTGATATTAACAATGACTTAATAGTTAAATTAAACTATGGTTATTATTTCATTAGGCTTTAATAAAACCTTAATGTCGATTAGCTATATACTTTATCGAAAATGGAAAACAAATGCCCCGAACCAGGATCGAACTGGTGACCTTTAGATCTTCAGTCTAACGCTCTCCCAACTGAGCTATCGAGGCTTGTTTTCATAGGTTTTTGTAGTGCATTTATAGTCGCAATACTTAGAAAGTAGGAATTTTAATGGAATGGATACTATTAAAGTCAAAGTTTGATATTAACAATGACTTAATAGTTAAATTAAACTATGGTTATTATTTCATTAGGCTTTAATAAAACCTTAATGTCGATTAGCTATATACTTTATCGAAAATGGAAAACAAATGCCCCGAACCAGGATCGAACTGGTGACCTTTAGATCTTCAGTCTAACGCTCTCCCAACTGAGCTATCGAGGCTTGTTTTTAAAGGTTTTTGTAGTGCATTTATTGTCGCAATACTTAGAAAGTAGGAATTTTAATGGAATGGATACTATTAAAGTCAAAGTTTGATATTAACAATGACTTAATAGTTAAATTAAACTATGGTTATTATTTCATTAGGCTTTAATAAAACCTTAATGTCGATTAGCTATATACTTTATCGAAAATGGAAAACAAATGCCCCGAACCAGGATCGAACTGGTGACCTTTAGATCTTCAGTCTAACGCTCTCCCAACTGAGCTATCGAGGCTTGTTTTCATAGGTTTTTGTAGTGCATTTATAGTCGCAATACTTAGAAAGTAGGAATTTTAATGGAATGGATACTATTAAAGTCAAAGTTTGATATTAACAATGACTTAATAGTTAAATTAAACTATGGTTATTATTTCATTAGGCTTTAATAAAACCTTAATGTCGATTAGCTATATACTTTATCGAAAATGGAAAACAAATGCCCCGAACCAGGATCGAACTGGTGACCTTTAGATCTTCAGTCTAACGCTCTCCCAACTGAGCTATCGAGGTTTGTTTTTAAAGGTTTTTGTAGTGCATTTATTGTCGCAATACTTAGAAAGTAGGAATTTTAATGGAATGGATACTATTAAAGTCAAAGTTTGATATTAACAATGACTTAATAGTTAAATTAAACTATGGTTATTATTTCATTAGGCTTTAATAAAACCTTAATGTCGATTAGCTATATACTTTATCGAAAATGGAAAACAAATGCCCCGAACCAGGATCAAACTGGTGACCTTTAGATCTTCAGTCTAACGCTCTCCCAACTGAGCTATCGAGGCTTGCTTTCATAGGTTTTTGTAGTGCATTTATTGTCGCAATACTTAGAAAGTAGGAATTTTAATGGAATGGATACTATTAAAGTCAAAGTTTGATATTAACAATGACTTAATAGTTAAATTAAACTATGGTTATTATTTCATTAGGCTTTAATAAAACCTTAATGTCGATTAGCTATATACTTTATCGAAAATGGAAAACAAATGCCCCGAACCAGGATCGAACTGGTGACCTTTAGATCTTCAGTCTAACGCTCTCCCAACTGAGCTATCGAGGCTTGTTTTTAAAGGTTTTTGTAGTGCATTTATTGTCGCAATACTTAGAAAGTAGGAATTTTAATGGAATGGATACTATTAAAGTCAAAGTTTGATATTAACAATGACTTAATAGTTAAATTAAACTATGGTTATTATTTCATTAGGCTTTAATAAAACCTTAATGTCGATTAGCTATATACTTTATCGAAAATGGAAAACAAATGCCCCGAACCAGGATCGAACTGGTGACCTTTAGATCTTCAGTCTAACGCTCTCCCAACTGAGCTATCGAGGCTTGTTTTCATAGGTTTTTGTAGTGCATTTATAGTCGCAATACTTAGAAAGTAGGAATTTTAATGGAATGGATACTATTAAAGTCAAAGTTTGATATTAACAATGACTTAATAGTTAAATTAAACTATGGTTATTATTTCATTAGGCTTTAATAAAACCTTAATGTCGATTAGCTATATACTTTATCGAAAATGGAAAACAAATGCCCCGAACCAGGATCGAACTGGTGACCTTTAGATCTTCAGTCTAACGCTCTCCCAACTGAGCTATCGAGGTTTGTTTTTAAAGGTTTTTGTAGTGCATTTATTGTCGCAATACTTAGAAAGTAGGAATTTTAATGGAATGGATACTATTAAAGTCAAAGTTTGATATTAACAATGACTTAATAGTTAAATTAAACTATGGTTATTATTTCATTAGGCTTTAATAAAACCTTAATGTCGATTAGCTATATACTTTATCGAAAATGGAAAACAAATGCCCCGAACCAGGATCAAACTGGTGACCTTTAGATCTTCAGTCTAACGCTCTCCCAACTGAGCTATCGAGGCTTGCTTTCATAGGTTTTTGTAGTGCATTTATTGTCGCAATACTTAGAAAGTAGGAATTTTAATGGAATGGATACTATTAAAGTCAAAGTTTGATATTAACAATGACTTAATAGTTAAATTAAACTATGGTTATTATTTCATTAGGCTTTAATAAAACCTTAATGTCGATTAGCTATATACTTTATCGAAAATGGAAAACAAATGCCCCGAACCAGGATCGAACTGGTGACCTTTAGATCTTCAGTCTAACGCTCTCCCAACTGAGCTATCGAGGCTTGTTTTTAAAGGTTTTTGTAGTGCATTTATTGTCGCAATACTTAGAAAGTAGGAATTTTAATGGAATGGATACTATTAAAGTCAAAGTTTGATATTAACAATGACTTAATAGTTAAATTAAACTATGGTTATTATTTCATTAGGCTTTAATAAAACCTTAATGTCGATTAGCTATATACTTTATCGAAAATGGAAAACAAATGCCCCGAACCAGGATCGAACTGGTGACCTTTAGATCTTCAGTCTAACGCTCAACCAACTGAGCTATCGAGGCTTGTTTTCATAGGTTTTTGTAGTGCATTTATAGTCGCAATACTTAGAAAGTAGGAATTTTAATGGAATGGATACTATTAAAGTCAAAGTTTGATATTAACAATGACTTAATAGTTAAATTAAACTATGGTTATTATTTCATTAGGCTTTAATAAAACCTTAATGTCGATTAGTTATATACTTTATCGAAAATGGAAAACAAATGCCCCGAACCAGGATCGAACTGGTGACCTTTAGATCTTCAGTCTAACGCTCTCCCAACTGAGCTATCGAGGCTTGCTTTCATAGGTTTTTGTAGTGCATTTATAGTCGCAATACTTAGAAAGTAGGAATTTTAATGGAATGGATACTATTAAAGTCAAAGTTTGATATTAACAATGACTTAATAGTTAAATTAAACTATGGTTATTATTTCATTAGGCTTTAATAAAACCTTAATGTCGATTAGCTATATACTTTATCGAAAATGGAAAACAAATGCCCCGAACCAGGATCGAACTGGTGACCTTTAGATCTTCAGTCTAACGCTCTCCCAACTGAGCTATCGAGGCTTGTTTTTAAAGGTTTTTGTAGTGCATTTATTGTCGCAATACTTAGAAAGTAGGAATTTTAATGGAATGGATACTATTAAAGTCAAAGTTTGATATTAACAATGACTTAATAGTTAAATTAAACTATGGTTATTATTTCATTAGGCTTTAATAAAACCTTAATGTCGATTAGCTATATACTTTATCGAAAATGGAAAACAAATGCCCCGAACCAGGATCGAACTGGTGACCTTTAGATCTTCAGTCTAACGCTCTCCCAACTGAGCTATCGAGGCTTGTTTTCATAGGTTTTTGTAGTGCATTTATTGTCGCAATACTTAGAAAGTAGGAATTTTAATGGAATGGATACTATTAAAGTCAAAGTTTGATATTAACAATGACTTAATAGTTAAATTAAACTATGGTTATTATTTCATTAGGCTTTAATAAAACCTTAATGTCGATTAGCTATATACTTTATCGAAAATGGAAAACAAATGCCCCGAACCAGGATCGAACTGGTGACCTTTAGATCTTCAGTCTAACGCTCTCCCAACTGAGCTATCGAGGTTTGTTTTTAAAGGTTTTTGTAGTGCATTTATTGTCGCAATACTTAGAAAGTAGGAATTTTAATGGAATGGATACTATTAAAGTCAAAGTTTGATATTAACAATGACTTAATAGTTAAATTAAACTATGGTTATTATTTCATTAGGCTTTAATAAAACCTTAATGTCGATTAGCTATATACTTTATCGAAAATGGAAAACAAATGCCCCGAACCAGGATCAAACTGGTGACCTTTAGATCTTCAGTCTAACGCTCTCCCAACTGAGCTATCGAGGCTTGCTTTCATAGGTTTTTGTAGTGCATTTATTGTCGCAATACTTAGAAAGTAGGAATTTTAATGGAATGGATACTATTAAAGTCAAAGTTTGATATTAACAATGACTTAATAGTTAAATTAAACTATGGTTATTATTTCATTAGGCTTTAATAAAACCTTAATGTCGATTAGCTATATACTTTATCGAAAATGGAAAACAAATGCCCCGAACCAGGATCGAACTGGTGACCTTTAGATCTTCAGTCTAACGCTCAACCAACTGAGCTATCGAGGCTTGTTTTCATAGGTTTTTGTAGTGCATTTATTGTCGCAATACTTAGAAAGTAGGAATTTTAATGGAATGGATACTATTAAAGTCAAAGTTTGATATTAACAATGACTTAATAGTTAAATTAAACTATGGTTATTATTTCATTAGGCTTTAATAAAACCTTAATGTCGATTAGTTATATACTTTATCGAAAATGGAAAACAAATGCCCCGAACCAGGATCGAACTGGTGACCTTTAGATCTTCAGTCTAACGCTCTCCCAACTGAGCTATCGAGGCTTGCTTTCATAGGTTTTTGTAGTGCATTTATAGTCGCAATACTTAGAAAGTAGGAATTTTAATGGAATGGATACTATTAAAGTCAAAGTTTGATATTAACAATGACTTAATAGTTAAATTAAACTATGGTTATTATTTCATTAGGCTTTAATAAAACCTTAATGTCGATTAGCTATATACTTTATCGAAAATGGAAAACAAATGCCCCGAACCAGGATCGAACTGGTGACCTTTAGATCTTCAGTCTAACGCTCTCCCAACTGAGCTATCGAGGCTTGTTTTTAAAGGTTTTTGTAGTGCATTTATTGTCGCAATACTTAGAAAGTAGGAATTTTAATGGAATGGATACTATTAAAGTCAAAGTTTGATATTAACAATGACTTAATAGTTAAATTAAACTATGGTTATTATTTCATTAGGCTTTAATAAAACCTTAATGTCGATTAGCTATATACTTTATCGAAAATGGAAAACAAATGCCCCGAACCAGGATCGAACTGGTGACCTTTAGATCTTCAGTCTAACGCTCTCCCAACTGAGCTATCGAGGCTTGTTTTCATAGGTTTTTGTAGTGCATTTATTGTCGCAATACTTAGAAAGTAGGAATTTTAATGGAATGGATACTATTAAAGTCAAAGTTTGATATTAACAATGACTTAATAGTTAAATTAAACTATGGTTATTATTTCATTAGGCTTTAATAAAACCTTAATGTCGATTAGCTATATACTTTATCGAAAATGGAAAACAAATGCCCCGAACCAGGATCGAACTGGTGACCTTTAGATCTTCAGTCTAACGCTCTCCCAACTGAGCTATCGAGGCTTGTTTTTAAAGGTTTTTGTAGTGCATTTATTGTCGCAATACTTAGAAAGTAGGAATTTTAATGGAATGGATACTATTAAAGTCAAAGTTTGATATTAACAATGACTTAATAGTTAAATTAAACTATGGTTATTATTTCATTAGGCTTTAATAAAACCTTAATGTCGATTAGCTATATACTTTATCGAAAATGGAAAACAAATGCCCCGAACCAGGATCGAACTGGTGACCTTTAGATCTTCAGTCTAACGCTCTCCCAACTGAGCTATCGAGGCTTGTTTTTAAAGGTTTTTGTAGTGCATTTATTGTCGCAATACTTAGAAAGTAGGAATTTTAATGGAATGGATACTATTAAAGTCAAAGTTTGATATTAACAATGACTTAATAGTTAAATTAAACTATGGTTATTATTTCATTAGGCTTTAATAAAACCTTAATGTCGATTAGCTATATACTTTATCGAAAATGGAAAACAAATGCCCCGAACCAGGATCGAACTGGTGACCTTTAGATCTTCAGTCTAACGCTCTCCCAACTGAGCTATCGAGGCTTGCTTTCATAGGTTTTTGTAGTGCATTTATTGTCGCAATACTTAGAAAGTAGGAATTTTAATGGAATGGATACTATTAAAGTCAAAGTTTGATATTAACAATGACTTAATAGTTAAATTAAACTATGGTTATTATTTCATTAGGCTTTAATAAAACCTTAATGTCGATTAGCTATATACTTTATCGAAAATGGAAAACAAATGCCCCGAACCAGGATCGAACTGGTGACCTTTAGATCTTCAGTCTAACGCTCTCCCAACTGAGCTATCGAGGCTTGTTTTTAAAGGTTTTTGTAGTGCATTTATTGTCGCAATACTTAGAAAGTAGGAATTTTAATGGAATGGATACTATTAAAGTCAAAGTTTGATATTAACAATGACTTAATAGTTAAATTAAACTATGGTTATTATTTCATTAGGCTTTAATAAAACCTTAATGTCGATTAGCTATATACTTTATCGAAAATGGAAAACAAATGCCCCGAACCAGGATCGAACTGGTGACCTTTAGATCTTCAGTCTAACGCTCTCCCAACTGAGCTATCGAGGCTTGTTTTCATAGGTTTTTGTAGTGCATTTATAGTCGCAATACTTAGAAAGTAGGAATTTTAATGGAATGGATACTATTAAAGTCAAAGTTTGATATTAACAATGACTTAATAGTTAAATTAAACTATGGTTATTATTTCATTAGGCTTTAATAAAACCTTAATGTCGATTAGTTATATACTTTATCGAAAATGGAAAACAAATGCCCCGAACCAGGATCGAACTGGTGACCTTTAGATCTTCAGTCTAACGCTCTCCCAACTGAGCTATCGAGGCTTGTTTTCATAGGTTTTTGTAGTGCATTTATAGTCGCAATACTTAGAAAGTAGGAATTTTAATGGAATGGATACTATTAAAGTCAAAGTTTGATATTAACAATGACTTAATAGTTAAATTAAACTATGGTTATTATTTCATTAGGCTTTAATAAAACCTTAATGTCGATTAGTTATATACTTTATCGAAAATGGAAAACAAATGCCCCGAACCAGGATCGAACTGGTGACCTTTAGATCTTCAGTCTAACGCTCTCCCAACTGAGCTATCGAGGCTTGCTTTCATAGGTTTTTGTAGTGCATTTATAGTCGCAATACTTAGAAAGTAGGAATTTTAATGGAATGGATACTATTAAAGTCAAAGTTTGATATTAACAATGACTTAATAGTTAAATTAAACTATGGTTATTATTTCATTAGGCTTTAATAAAACCTTAATGTCGATTAGCTATATACTTTATCGAAAATGGAAAACAAATGCCCCGAACCAGGATCGAACTGGTGACCTTTAGATCTTCAGTCTAACGCTCTCCCAACTGAGCTATCGAGGCTTGTTTTTAAAGGTTTTTGTAGTGCATTTATTGTCGCAATACTTAGAAAGTAGGAATTTTAATGGAATGGATACTATTAAAGTCAAAGTTTGATATTAACAATGACTTAATAGTTAAATTAAACTATACTTATGATTTAATGCAGCCTTAATTAAAACTTAATGTCGATTAGTTAGGTACTTTATCGAAAATGAAAAATTAATGTAAGGGTTTTTATGGTAAGTTATTTTTAAAATTTTAATTTAAAAATTGGAGAATGAGCATAGAACGCCTGTAAAATTGGTTCTTTTTTTGGCATTTTTTATGTGCACATCATGATGTGTTATATAATTTCTGTTGAATTCTCTATAAGATATATGTATATACGAGAAACCTCACATTTCAAATGGTTAAACGTGCATCGTGAACTTCTAGAAGCAACGTTTAGATCCATATACCATTTTTATTGTCCCCGTTTATTTCTAAATTTTGTGTAACCCACAGACAAATAATTGCATTACCAAATATAGATTGTTTGGTTAATCATTGAGCCTTAAAACATCAAAATCGCTAAAATACGTTATATAAATTTTTATTTGAATTAACTCACTTTATTAATAATTGGTTATGTTTAACGTTTTAATAAATTTAGTTTTTGCATTATATGGAATTATTCCCTTTTAATAATAACCACATTTGTCTTTGAAATAAAACATTGAAGATGTGTGAAAGTGTTACCAATCGGAAAATTTTCCAGTGTCCTTGAAACTCGTCCACTATTGAATGACTTCAGTGGCGTAAGGATTCCGTCGAATTTTATGAAGGTCGTTAGCTCTTTAAAATCATTTAGCGTTATTCACCAGGATCGATTTGGTAATAATCATAATCTTGTATTTATATGAATATCATTATATCACATGCTCTAATGCAAATTTTTTAAACATTCAACGCATTCCATATATTAAAATTTATAAGAACACTTGAACGAAAAACCAATGTCAATTGATGAACTGTCGGAAACAATCGAATCACGCCGGTCTTCATATGTCGAGATTAAACCAAAGCTTCAAATCTCATATCTTTCTCCGCTCATCCGAGAAAACTGGATTTTCCAAATATTGATTACAATTTATTTTGATTATTGATTTATAAGGCGACTTTTATCTTCCAAATGATATCCTTTTTTAATTTGTTTACAAGTATTACTAAAAGATTTTATTCTTGTATTTAGTAGACTCATAATTGCTCTTTCACTCTGCCGGAATATTGCTATTCTTTTAGAATTTTCAATTTTTCATTTTTGACCAAAATTAATTTTCATTGTTACATATTCATGACGAGACAATAAAAGACATAAATTATATTGAAGTTTTAATATTAAAAATTCATAAACAATAATAGTTTACCTTACTTTAAATATCAGGTTCTAATATATTTTCCATTATTTTGTGTTTGCACGCAAAATGAAAATTAAAAGTCGTTTAAATGAATCAGAATATTTAGTAATCCAGCTTGAATTTTGTTTTCTTATTTCACTCTTACAATTCGTGTTATTAACAAATTTTTGGTAATGTTTAACTTATTTTCATTTTATGTTTAATGTGTTCGAGAGATATTAAAATTGGTATGTTAAAAATGTCAGGCAGTACAAGCGCAACATCCAACTCATTGTTCCCGTCTTAAACTTATCATACTTATGGTATGAGTTTAGATCAAATTGTTTTCTGACTTTTTCATAGCCACAATGTACAGGATACTTAATTTGTAAATTATCCATTTTAAAAACCTAAAATTTAATTATTAATTTTATAACGAATAAAACGATTTGTAAATATTGAAAATAAAAAAAATAAATTAAAAGATTGAGTTTGCAACTGGTGCAAAGTCTTTTGCAATTAGGCGCGGCAATGGCGGGAGGCTTAAAAAATTGAAAATTTATTTCAAAACTCGGGTCTCGGGGTCCTTGTTTTTTAAGGAAAATACACTTGGGGTGGGGAGTCCCTCCCATTATTGATTTGCGCTCCCATTTTTATTACTGCAATTGATGTTTTCGGTACACCTTGCACCCCAAATTGAATGATCAAGTTGAGGATTCAGAAAAGATGCTCATGTCGCAAATTTTGGTAAGAAGTTCGTACTTTTCGATAGTTTAACATGGTCTAGTAAAAATTACCTGTTAAGTTATATAAAAATAATACGTGTAAATTAGTAAAACACGTTTAAACAGTGAAGAAATATTCATTTGAATTTGGCGTGCACCTTGTGTCAAATAGAGTATACAAACTCAAATCTGAAATAGCACTTTTTATTCCAAAAAAAAACTCCGACAGTTGAATAAAAACAAACATTAGTGAAACCGAGATAGCTGTTTGTTTATTCATGATTAACTGATCCGATTAATCCACCAATCAAAACGAAAAAAAGGCTTTCTGTTGTGTCCTTTCATGGGTGTTATTGTTGTCACATTATTTTATTTGATGAACCATACACTATTAATAATACTCATTGTTGTTGTTGTTTTGCCATTTCTGTTTCTTTTGTTTCGTGTATAATCAGCTTTTCCTTGTATCCGACGATAAATATAATTCTCTCCATTTCCGCATTTCTGTCATTTGAGGCTTTTAATATTTAAAACAATTTTTTACGTTTTTAATTAATTCCGTTCAAATAACTTTCCGAATATTTGTTGATTGATGCTATTATTTTAATATAAAATATCTAAAACTCTGAAATTTTTACTTATTCTAACGATAAACATTTAAAAAATGAATTGTCGCAGTACACCAAACAACCCAACTTGTATGGTAATAGAATGAGCTCAGTAAGTATGCTCAAATATAACTTTTTAGAAAGATATTAACATTTATAGATAGTTTAAGACAAGCGCTATTAAATTGTAGTAAAATCTTTTTAGTTATAAAGACGTAAAAATTTCCACACACGCTTAAAAATCGCAAATTCGCTATTTCGATTGGGCGTGGACATTGTTAATTTCATGTACACACCACCCGTATTATTAAAATGGTAGTGCTTATCCTCATTCTTTCAGCGAATTTTATATTTAGTAATTGTTTAATTAATAATATTCTGATTAGACCACGTTTAGAATATGAAATTGTCATGCCAAATCGAGATTGAAATTTTACAATAATTAAATGCTCCTCATTAATTTCCACGTAAACATTAAAATGTAATTTTCACGTCTTTAGAATTGTTTTCCTTAAACTATCCAGTAACCTTCAAATTTTTACAAAATTTTGTTTTATAAGGACTTTATGTGATCATATTTTTCTACTAAACTTGGTGTGCACGTATATTAAAATTTCAAGTCGTTATGTGTTCTAAAACATGATTGTTTACTTACGTCGCTCGAAATTTTACACAAATATGGGTAATGAGACCCTGAAATGAGCCCTCCTTATTAACGATTTTGAACTCCAAATGAATTGCTAAATACAGGAGCTCCTGGAGAAGCTTAAAAAATGCATTCAAACCTACCATATCGTAAAAATTTAAAGTGAAAGGGATATTTTAAAATAAGTCTATGATATTGACGTATAAATTAGTTTTAAAATTACACGCGCAATTTAATAATGGCACCCCAATTTGTATGTTAATAGAATGAGCTCAGTAAGTATGCTCAAATGTAACTTTTTAGAAAGATATTAACATTTTTAGATAGTTTAAGACACGCTTAATTAAATTTTAGTTAAAATTTGTTTGTTATCAAGACGTGAAAATTTCTACTTGCGTTTAAATATCGCAAATTCGCTACTTCGACTGGGCGTGCTGTGCTTGAAATAATCGTTTTGCAAACTTTGAGAGTGTCTCAAATGCTTTATGTCTTTCTCGCAAATAATGTTTTACAAAAATAAAGATAGACTGGTCTTAAACTACCTAAAAATATTAATATCTTCCCAAAAAACAAGATTTGGACACGTTTTCTGAACTCATTCTCTCACCATACTAGTTGGCGCGTCGCAGTAAAGTTTTTTGATACAAAATTTAAAATAGAAAATTTCGCGCCCAAATTCGTAAAATGCGATAAAATACTCGAATTTTCTAGTTTCTGATTATTCCTTACCAGCATTTTAATAAACTAAATATGATTAATTGTGCTTTTCTTCAAATTTCACTATACACAGGAAGAATACCCCTGCACCCCAACTAGTACAGTAGTAAAATGAGCTCAGTAAACGTACTAAAATCTAATTTCTCAGCAAGATATTAATATTTTTAAATAGTTTAAGGAAAGTCTAGTTAAATTATCATGAAAAATATTTTACTGAATAGGCGTAACAATTTTCAGACACGCTTAAAAACCAAAAAGTCGTAATTTCCAGTTGTAGTGCCTTCGCAACAGTTCAAATAAAATAAATTTATTTAGTACTATTCAAAACTTTTTCGCTATAATAGTATTTATATTAAAAATAATGCAAATAAAAATTCCATATCAAATTCTTCGCTTTTTTATTATTAATAAATATCATGAAATACAATAATAGATGGAAATGTGTTTTCCCATAATTTTATTTGTTTATTCTATGCACAGCCCTTTTGAATAAAAGTGTAAATGGTGAGCAGCTGGTAAAATATTATTTATATGAATTTGTAATAAATCACGAACCATTAAATCTTTAGATCAATTTTAATTTTTTCATTTGATGTGAGGTTACAGCTCGAAATTACACATACTTTGTATTTCTCACGAGAGTTTACATATTTTTTTGTTGAAAGAATATTTCTATTCACGCCAACTATTCTTGTCGTGTAGGTTATTGAAACAGAAGGTTTAAAGGAGCATTCCGAATAATAAAATGGTCTCGCTTCGACAGGTGTAGATTTAATTTCTAATTTGTTTATTATTTCGCTTGTTTCATTTTGTTTTCTCTTAATAAATTGATTGTTAAATCAACATAATCATTATAATATAGTCGTCGCCAAATGAGATTACCGCCGCAAAGTGTACTTTTTTGTACACTTTGCGGCGCGCACTTTTTTTAAATATTATTTTTTCATCTAATTTTTATGATTTTTATTATTTTCCACATTTATTCCACGATTGAAACAACATCTAAAACATATTCTTCATTTTATTTAAGCAAAAACAGTATAGAACGAGCCTAAACAAGAAAATAATCATAAAAATTAAATGAAAAAATAATATTTAGAAAAAGTGCGCCACACTTTGCGGCGGTAATCTCATTTGGCGACGACTATAACAAAATTTTGTGTGTAATTTATTAAGGGGGAAAGTGGAAGGGAAGGAGGAGGGCAAAAAACAGCATATTTTCAGATTGAATTTTCTCGACTTCTAGAAATTTGTGCAAAAAACCAAGTACACCACGAGAAAGCGCGTATTCGAAACTATAAATGAGCAAATTTAGGAAAAATTCTTCCTAAACATGGTTCCCTTGTAAGGATGGATATTCAAAGAAAAACAAAATAATAAATTAATTGGAAATTAAATCTACAGGATCCCAAGCGAGACCATTTTATTATTCGGAATGCTCCTTTAAACCTGCTTTTTCAATAAAAAACTTTAAAAATAGATTCTCATAAATCCTCTATAATCTTAAATTTATTAAAGTTCTCCATGATTAGGTATAGTTTAATTTAAACCTACTGAACTGACGTAATAAGCGGAATCTAATTTACACGTAGAAATTAAGAAGACACGTATAACTATTGGAAAATTTCCATTTAATGCACGCCAAATGAAATCGACCATTCAAACGATTAGATTCAAATGTCTTTAATGTGCTAACCTTGTTAGATATATATGCTTTTTATTGTTATAGATTTTGATTGTTTTAATAGTTAATGTATCCAAAAATTTGTTATCGATTAGTCAATAAACAATTCCAACTTTCATTTTGAGTAGAACTGTTTTCATTAAATATTCTGATGACAGACGAGTGTGTGGAGACATTAGACACGAAATGAGAGAAACCTATCTCTCCCCCACCCACCACATTCGAAATAGTGTACGAACGAAATCCAATAAAACGGATAAATAGGGTATTACAATGTTAAATTTGTTAAATCTAGAATAACTTTCTTGTAAGCTTGACAAGCAGATTTTAAACTACAAGAGAAATAGATTCTCTTACCAAATAATACGATTTGAGCAGGTTTTCTGAGCTCCATCTTTAAACGATTCATGTGGCCTGGGTATGTAATAGAAGACCTTAACCGTTTTAAAATTGAGGCTGGTTTTTTTAATTGGTGGACTTATGGATAATGTTCCAAATGAAAATGACGATTTTGAAATCTTTAAACACTTTTTTTTCAAAATTCCAAGTGGAAATTTGACATTAATTTTTGCGCCAATATTAAAGACCTCTCTTAATGTATCTGTTTAACTTTAAATTTTTATAAAATATTATGTTTAAGATACTTTTCTGAATCCCTGTTCTTACTAATTCATTTGGCGTGTGTTGGTGATACCAGAAGATATTTTAAATTTTTAGCAATATGAAGATAGTACGCCTAATATGAGCTGTAGTGTCTCTTGCGATGTTGGTTTTTTCGTTAATATAATTTTAACACCATCTGAAATACTTATCTAATGTATATGCACGCCAAGTTGAAATAGCGATTTCCCGATTTTCAAGAGAGTGTTAAAGTTTTTACGGCCTTTCGAGGAAACAATGTTCTACACCATTTAGACAAGTTATTCTTAATTTGCCTAAAAGTATTAAAATCTTATTGGAAAGTTAGATTTGAGCACGCTTACCGAGCTCACTTTATAAACATACGATTTAACGTGTATACACTAGCTGACAAAAGTTTTGTCACAAATGTTTTTTCGCGTTTAACTTTTTTGTGACTTGACCAAATTGGCTGATATTTTGATATGATAGATTCATATGGTTGTAGATTATTTTACAAATTCCCGCTTGTGATTACGATGATCCGTTTTACAGTGACAAGCGTTTTTCGTAAAACGCGTAGCTCAAAGATATTACGCACTTTTCTTGCACTGCATTTTTTAATAATTTTTAAAGTTCAATTATATTTTTTTCATAATTTATTGAAAATAGAAGTAATTGGCAACATTTTGAGATGACTCCACGTAAAGAAACTCCAATTGCCACCCGGCAAGCTGTTATCAATATGAGGGAAAACGGAATGCGTGGTACCGAAATTGCCATGGTAATTTAAACCAAATTTTGCTACTATAACATTTTAAACACTGATTCACATAAAATATCAAAAAATCTGCCAATTTGGTCAAGTCACAAAAAAGTTAAACCCGAAAAAACATTTGTGAAAAAACTTTTGTCAGCTAGTGTATATGCACGCCAAGTTGAAATAGCGATTTCCCGATTTTCAAGAGAGTGTTAAAGTTTTTACGGCCTTTCTAGGAAACAATGTTCTTCACAATTTAGACAAGTTATTCTTAATTTGCCTAAAAGTATTAACATCTTATTGCAAAGTTAGATTTGAGCACGCTTACCGAGCTCACTTTATAAACATACGATTTGACGTGAATATGTAATAGAAGAACTTAACTCTTTCAAAATTGAGGCTTTTTTAATTGGTGAAGATAGTCTTTGCTGTTAGTTATTTCAGAAGAAATTGTAAATTTTTAGCAATATGACGATAGAAATTGATATGAGCTGTAGGCCAACATCTTGCTTGTTGTTGTGGTTTTTTTTCATGTTTGGAACATCTTTAATAATTATCTAGTAAATTTCTAAAGGTTAATGTTCAATTTACAACGCTTGTTTTCTTATATAACTATATTTGCTTTGAGCTAATTGATTGAATGTATATTTGTAGTAGTTAAGTGTCTGTGGAGAGTCATAGTGCGATCTCCATTGGACAGCACAAAAATTTGCTCTTCACAAAAATTGCTATATCCAAATAGGTTTTATTGATTATATATGTTATTAACCATTTGTATTCTATTTTAATTACATTTGAAAACCAAATGCTATTAGGCGTCAAATCGAAGAAGAAACCGAAATCGGATTCGATTTCACTTGTCAATTTACGCGCGGTTTCTGTTTTTTATATTATGCTTTTCTTTCAATTGCTTATCCGGCAGGTTGGACGCAATAATGTCATTTACGTAATAAACCGGAATGTTGGCAACTTATGTTTTTTTTATTAATAATTAAATTGGATTATGCTAAACTTGGATTTGGGTTTTGTAATAATTAATCTTTGATATTATTTCCATATTTTCTGTGTATGTATTTCAATTTTTATTTCAATTGTTTTAATAAGACATATCGGTACATGGGTTTATTTGTTGGAAAAGTTGAATCAATTCATAGTCCTCGCCAAATGCGATTTCGCACTTTTTTAAATATTATTTTTCCATGTAATTGTTTATGCTCATTCTACATAGTTGAAGAATACACTAGCTGACAAAAGTTTTGTCACAAATGTTTTTTCGGGTTTAACTTTTTTGTGACTTGACCAAATTGGCTAATTTTTTGATATTTTATGTGAATCAGTGTTTAAAATGTTATAGTAGCAAAATTTGGTTTAAATTACCATGGCAATTTCGGTACCACGCATTCCGTTTTCCCACATATTGATAACAGCTTTCCGGGTGGCAATTGGAGTTTCTTTACGTGGAGTCATCTCAAAAATGTTGCCAATTACTGCTATTTTCAATAAATTATGAAAAAAATATAATTGAACTTTAAAAATTATTAAAAAATGCAGTGCAAGAAAAGTGCGTAATATCTTTGAGCTACGCGTTTTACGATAAACGCTTGTCACTGTAAAACGGATCATCGTAATCACAAGCGGGAATTTGTAAAATAATCTACAACCATATGAATCTATGATATCAAAAAATCAGTCAATTTGGTCAAGTCACAAAAAAGTTAAACCCGAAAAAACATTTGTGACAAAACTTTTGTCAGCTAGTGTATGGTTTAGATGTTATTTCAATCGAAAATCATAAAAGTTAAATGAAAAAATAATGTTTTTTTCTTCTATGACTTAAGATATGCGTGTCAAAATTATGCAAAAAATATTTTGAATTAAATACGTGTAAATTAAAACGAATTATTCAAATGTTTGAAAATGTCCATTTTCATTTGGCGTTCAGTTTGCACCTCTTGTGGTCTCAATTTTTATTTTTCTCTGTTTAGATCATTTGTGCCGATAAGGAACACATTTTCCTCTTGGCAATTATTTATATTTTATATTCCACATTGTTGACGTCAAGGAATATATTTATGTTCAAGAAAACAAACGAATTTAAATATGGGAAACTTCGAAAATTCTTTCCTCTAGTCGTAAATATAAACACGAAATATTATACCGTCTTCCTCAAATTTCAATGAATTAATTAAAATCAATAAATGTGCATGAAGGTCACATCTGGTTTGATGCTATTTTCTTCCATGAGCTAAATACGCTTCATTTTAATTTAAATATATTATCAAGTTGTGAGAAATTGATAATTCTAATTTTAATTTCATAAAAAATAAAGATACGTTTTTGACTAAATATAACAAAAAATAATGAAATAAAGCGAAGTTATTTTGGAAATTTGTTTCACTTTCTCATTGAGAACATTTAATTCAATAATGTTGAGAATGACTTATCAATTTCTTACATTTTAATATTGTCCTTTTCAGAGATCGATGCCTAATGGAATAGCAAACAATTAGGGGCGGAGAAAAGGTCTTGTTTAGACATCCACACGGCCACTAAGGCTATCAAATCTCTTTCTCTTTTGTTTCTCATCAATTTGTGTCATCTATTTTTTGTTTATTATTTGATGACAAGAAATGAAAAGTTTAATTTAAAAATGAAAATGAATGAAATAAAAATATTGATGAGAAACAAAAGAGGAAGGGATTCGATGGCCTTAGTGGCCGTGTGACTGCCTAAACAAGACCTTTTCTCCGTCCCTAATTGTTTGCTATTCCTTTAGGCATCGATCTCTGAAAAGGACAATATTAAAATGTAAGAAATTGATAAGTCATTTTCAACATTATTGAATTAAATGGTCTCAATGAGAAAGTGAAACAAATTTCCAAAATAATTTCTGAAAATGAATAATAATAAACATTTAAAATGAAGATCTCAAAATAATTCCTCTTTAAAAGATGAAGGCCCTTAACCATATATTTATCATGTTAGGTAGTTTTTTTTCTTTTTAAAAAAAAATTCTGTTTGTTCGACTGTTTTACATCTGTTTTGAAATTCTCTTTATTGACAAGCATAATGGAAATTGCAATTTTAAAAATTTAACAGAGTCTTGTGGGTTTTTTTAAAAAATACATTCGAAAATTAATTTCTCAGTACTTTTTGAATGATTTTCCTAAAACTTTTTCCGAGCTTCTGCTTGTTCAAGATCACAATTGGTGTGTATTTAGGATAACAAAAATATATAAAAGTACCCATGTCGACTAAAAAAAACGACTTAAGCGTTCATTGTATGTACAACTAAACTGGAAATGTTCACGAAACATGAGCTCTAATGTTTCCAATGCTTCCGTCACAATCGCCTGTTTTTTTCCCGTCAAAAATTATTTATTAAAGTTATGACACACCACAACATTCATTATTTCTTCTATTCTTTTAATGTTGCAAACCAATTTCTTCATTTATTTCTTAACAGTTGCTTTGAAAATTTTAATTGTTGCTTTATCTATTTTCTCCAAATTGTAAACAAAATATGTTTTTTATTAGCTTCACAGAACAGAAATAAATAAAAGATAAATAAACAATTACATATTTCTCATATAAACTAAATTGTGACTCTTATGCTTATGAATATGATAATCAAAACTATTATCAGAACATTAAGTTTGATTGTGAATCAAACATACTCATATCAAGCAGTATGTTTTATATCACTTCCCTTGTCAAAATAAATGTGTACAACTCTTCCATTATTCATGTGCTCTTTTTTCAAGCTAGGCGAGTTGGTTCGCGAAACCGACTAAGAAATAGCACATGTTTATGTACATGTGAGAGTCGTAATAGCATGGCTGGCTGCCAGCCGGCCGGCCGCTCGGCCGGCCACTCAACCCAAACCAATTCATTCGATCCACAAATGTTAGAACGAACGCACATTTCGTTGCGTAGATAAATAGTTATACCATTATGATATGTTCCAAACTTGCACTTGATCGATTTGTTCATTTAATCATGCATTTCATTCTGTACATTTTCATTTGCTCCTAATCATTGTTCATGTTTCTATTTTATCAGTTGTATAAATATATAATCTATAAAATATTTTGTATTACACTTACCTACTAAATTAAATTTCTTTAAAGGGTCTTTATTCCAATTATAGAATAAGATTTATATAAATTTTTGGAAGCAATTAAAATACAACTTTGCGTTTTTTGGTTATTGCGTAATATAAAATGCAAAGTTCAAAATCTTGTCCTAATATCCTGACCAATGATTTACTTTGAATATTAATTGATCTCGTCTAATCATCAATCTAATTTACATACCTTAATGTGATTTGATGTCCGAGTCGTGGAACCAAAATTGTATCCATGGAAGTTCTATCCTCGTATGCGATCATAATTTTTTTCTAATTATTTTCCCGATTAAAAAATTTAGCTTTAAATTAAGCTCTTTAAATCTATAACCACTACTTATGCTGTAGAGTTATCTAAATTGATTAATATATTTTTCTTTAACATTTTATCATATTCCCTTTAAAAGTAATACAATTAATAATCCGCATATATGCACGAAGTACGCAGATAACATCTTACGCATTTTATTTTACGCAATAACCTGCTTCCAAATTTGTATCTTCAGTCAAAGATGTTCGATTTCTCAAATTTTGACAGAGTTTTCTAGAATTCCACGTGAATATTCCGATGGTATTAACTGTCTAATTCAAACTATATATCAGAAACTATCTACACGCCAAATGGAGCGTTCAAACTGATAGCTCTGAAATCATACTCAAAGATAGACGATTTGATACAGTTTAGAATGTGCCTAACAAGTTTACGTGAAAAAGTGTTTAGGAATTAATACGTGTATTAATTTAAAATATTCGTTTAAATATTAGAAAATTGTCGTTTTCATTTGGCGTGCTATTTAGAGCATCTAAAATATTACAGCTTTTAGTCATATGGGCGGTTTAAATGCATATCGACTGCAACTTTTGCAGTTGGCGTGGATTTGCATTGTTATATCTAGAGAAATATGTTTTGGAATTAGTATGCTTAACACTTATTCACTTCGATGGAATACAGAAAATGCTTTGCTCATTTAAGGGTCTCTAAAAGTTGTAATTTTTTAATAACTCCACTTTTAATTAAAAAAAAAAACTAAAGAAATATATTGTCCTTTTCAGAGATCGGTGCCTAATGGAAGAGGAAAAAATTAGGATGGATTGAGGTTCTCGTTTGGACGGCTACTCTTTTTTTCAAAAAAAAAAAAAAAATGGGCAGCACACATTGAAGAGAAATTGACGAAAAAGTCGTTTGTGGCCGTGTTGCCGTCCCAATTCCATTAGGCACCGATCTCTGGACGGTCGACTTTTTCGTTTATTCCTCTTCGATATGTGCTGTCTATTTTTTGAGACAACATACATTGATGAGAGATGAGAAGATGGCCGTCCAAACGAGAGCCTCATTTTGTTCTTGTTATGTATTAATAATATTTTATTTTTTTTTTTTAACGTGTGTGGAAATTTTTACGTCTTTGTAACAAACAAGTTTATACTTCAATTTAATTCAGTTTGTCTTAAAATATTTTAAAATATTAATATCTTCCTAAACAATAAGATTTGGAGACATTTTCTGAACTCATTCTCTTATCATACTAGTTGACGTGTCGCAGTAAAATTTGAAGCTAGAAAATTTAAAATAGAAAGTTTCGCGCCCAAATGCGATAAAATACTCAAATTTTTAGTTTCTGACTATGTCTTATCAGCATTTTAATGAACTAAATATGATTAATTGTGCCTTTCTTCAAATTTGGAAGAAGAATACTGCCAATTGGAATGTTAATAAAATGGGCTCAGGAAACGTGCTCAAATCTAACATTTTTAAAAATTATTTTTAGTTTGAATAAATGAGGATGCCAACTTTTTCGGGTCGAAGGGCCGGCTCTAAATTTCCCAAGTTTTCGTGCAAGAGCAGACATTTCAATAAAATTTATAACTTTATATGAAACGAGAGGACATATGAAATTTATACCTATGAACGCTCGCTTTAGGCTGCTATGGTAGCAGCCTAAAGCGAGGGTTTCAATAATATTGGTTGTTTTTATATTGTTTGATTCGCCACGCAATCGCGCCTCGTTGCAAATGACTTCGCGCCAATTCCAAACTCAACCTTTTCATTTTTATTTTCATTTTAATATATATTAAATATTTACAATTCACTTATATTGACGATGAAGACTCTTCTGGTCTATTAATTGAGGTACTAAGAATTTATTTTCATTAATTCATCAGGATTTCTGCAGAATGAAACGTTAACTGATAAATAAAATATTGAAAATAAAAATAATAAATTAAAAGGTCGTAATTGCAATTGGTGCGAAGTCTTTTGCAATGCGGCGCGGTTTCTTGGCAGTGGAGTGTAATATGTATACTTTAATACCAAATAAAAAATTTAATTTCTTTCTAATTATGCTTAATAAATATGATTTCTGGAATAAATTTTTATCGATTCGATGTCTCGATTACATATATGATGTTGATTATTGAATCGTTTTTATATTATATTTAATTGTTTTTTTATTTGAACTTTTATTATTTAATCAATTTAATATTTGGACAGAACCAATAAATTTCATGAAATTATGAAAGGAATATTATTAGTTTTTACAATACTTATTGTACATTTTCAGAGAAGGTTTCAGGAAATTAACTTGATGTAGTTTGTATCTTATAATTATGTTTAAACTTTTAATAGATTTCTAATATATTTTATGATAACGAACTATATATATATATATATATAATTATTGTACATTTCCTAATGGAAGTGCAAAAAAATTATAGTCTCTTTTGGACGGCCACACGGCCACAAACGACTTTTTCAACTTTTTCATCTTTTCCTCTTCAATGTGTGTTATTCATTTTTTTGGAGACAACTCACATTGATCAGAGACAAAAGAGAGGCCGTCCAAATGAGAACCTCATTATTGAACCCCAAATTGAACGGTTAAGTTGCGGGCTCGTTCCTATTTTTTTCCTCTTCCATTCAGCACCGATCTCTCACAAGGACAATACTATTATTATTTTATTATCAAAATTTAAGAAATTGACAATTCCAATTTTCTTTTCATAAAAAATAAAAGTAGTCAATCTGATTTGATCTAGAAATTTTGAAGAAATATAATGAAAAACAGAGAAATTATTAACATAAATTGAATATTTGTTTCATGATCTCTTTGAGACCATTGAAAGTAATTCAAAAATGTTGAAATTGAATTTTTAATTTCTTATATTTTGATTATAATTACATTAAAAGCGTTGTTTCTAATTGTGCCTCTTCATGTTTATAAATTTTTCAGAGCGAAACTGCTCCTGATTTCTTTGAAATTTGTTTGACAATTAAAAAAAAAATACAAATTAGTCGTTCTAAACTTGGAATAATTCACAATTAATCACTGAAATGATTCATTTTACATTTTTTGAAAGGTCTATCTTCCTAAAAAATTTTTTTCGTAAAATTACAATAGATCCACATTTATAAATTTCTATACTCATTCATGTAGTCAAGGTACACTTTTTAAAAAGTGTCAAATTTTTAATGTTTAATTTTTAATGTACAGGTTTTTAAAGTTTAGCAAATTTCTTTCATTTTATTTATAGTCGTCGCCAAATACGATTACCACCGCAAAATGTGACGCACTTTTCTAAATATTATTTTTTCATTTAATTTTTATGATTATTATTATTTTCCACATTTATGCCACGATTGAAACAACATCTAAAACATATTCTTCAATTTATTTAAGAAAAAAACAGTATAGAACGAGCATAAACAATAATATAATCATAAAAATAAAATGAAAAAATATATTTTAAAAAAGTGCGCCACATTTTGCGGTGCGGTGGTAATCGCATTTGGCGACGACTATACCAAAGGGAAAATGAATAAAGCCGAACAAATTGAAATAGTGATTTTCCGATTTTTAAGAGTGTGTTAAAAATTCTATGGCTTTTTTAGAAAAGACTGTTCGCGACAATTAACACAAGCTATTCCGTTACATTTTACGGCTTATCCCCAACTCTCCTTATATTAGAGCGACCCGAAGAGAATATTTTAGGAGTTAAGACGCATGTAAACTATTTAGAACCAGCAAGAGGGCTTACAATGACTGGTTCGATAGCACTAAATCTAATAATAATATTTATTAGTAAAATATAATAGAATACACGAGAATAGATGAATTTCTCACAACTCGACTCGGCTCGGTGACCACCAAGGGTAGCCACCGACCCGTAACCCTGCTGAGTAGACGACTGACAATAGCACCAAAGGACCCCAAGAGGTCCTGTTCCATAGTGTATGTTCGCGTGTATCCGGTCTGTGTCTTCTTTGCGCATGTCGTATCCATGGTTTTAACAATTCTTAAACTAACTAAGATTGTTAATATTTTGGCGTAAAGTTTGATTTGAGCACGTTTACTGAGCTCATGTTATAAACATACAATTTAGTGTGGAACAGGTACTTATTCAGGTTCACAAATATCCGTGCGAGTCTGGGCACTGTGTCATGTTATAAACATAGAATTTAGTGTGGAACAACTTTATCTGATTACTTGATTAGCCCGTATCAACCTTGGAGGATGCGGACCATCTCTCCCCAGACGTCGCGGCTCTGTCTCGCCCTTGTCGACCAAGCTACTTTCATCTCAAGGATTCCCATTCTTCTTCTTTCATTGATTCGGCTGGTGGAGGTTTCGTGTACATAATCGGACACCCATTTACGAATCGAGTCCGTTCGGCGCTCTGTAGCCTCTGTCCTCTGTCCTTCTTCAAAATGGACCAACTTTCGCACCCATACAAGAGAGCCGGAACGACATTCTGTAGGATGAGTTCTTTGATTCTTCTTCTGTCCAAAAAGAATGACGCCCATGCAGCCTTGCCACGTCTCGTTATTTCTTCATCGAGGAAGCCATCGGTACTTATTCAGGTTCACAAATATCCGTGCGAGTCTGGGCACTGTGTCATGTTATAAACATAGAATTTAGTGTGGAACAACTTTATTTGATTACTTGATTAGCCCGTATCAACCTTGAAGGATGCGGACCATCTCTCCCCAGACGTCGCGGCTCTGTCTCGCCCTTGTCGACCAAGCTACTTTCATCTCAAGGATTCCCATTCTTCTTCTTTCATTGATTCGGCTGGTGGAGGTTTCGTGTACATAATCGGACACCCATTTACGAATCAAGCCCGCCTAGTGCTCCTTCGGCCTTCCTTTGTTTCTATTCTGTAATGATTTTACGCCATCTTTGAGGTGGCATCCGTGCGAAATGGCCAGCCCATTTCAACTTCTTCTTATCCACAATGACACCCACGTCAAAATCGTCGCATCCGGCATAGAAACATATCGAGTCTGCACAACAATGTAGTCGACCTCTGGTCTTCTTCAAAATGGACCAACTTTCGTACCCATAACAGAGAGGGGGAACGTCATTCTGTAGGATGAGTTCTTTGATTCTTCTCCTGCCCAAAAAGAATGACGCCGATGCAGCCTTGCAACGTCTCGCTATTTTCTCAAGCCATTGGTACTTATCCAGCTACCCAAATATCGAGGTCCGTGCGATTCTGGACACTGTATCGTTTGAGCATATACACTCGCTGACAAAAGTTTTGTCACAAATGTTTTTTCGGGTTTAACTTTTTTGTGACTTGACCAAATTGGCTGATTTTTTGATACGATAGATTCATATGGTTGTAGATTATTTTACAAATTCCCGCTTGTGATTACAGTGACAAGCGTTTATCGTAAAACGCGTAGCTCAAAGATATTACGCACTTATCCTGCATTGCATTTTTTAATAATTTTTAAAGTTCAATTATATTTTTTTTCATAATTTATTGAAAATAGCAGTGATTGGCAACATTTTAGAGATGACTCCACGTAAAGAAACTCCAATTGCCACCCGGCAAGCTGTTATCAATATGAGGGAAAACGGAATGCGTGGTACCGAAATTGCCATGGTAATTTAAACCAAAATTTGCTACTATAACATTTTAAACACTGATTCACATAAAAGATCAAAAAATCAGCCAATTTGGTCAAGTCACAAAAAAGTTAAACCCGAAAAAACATTTGTGACAAAACTCTTGTCAGCTAGTGTATGTCCCGTTTATCTGCATAGCTATTGCGTATAATAACCGTTTGGCTTATAAAAGACTGTTCTCGACAATTAACACGAGTGATTCTTAAAATAACTAAAATAATTAATATTTTTCCCTAAATTTGATTTGAGCACGTTTACTGAGCTCATGTTATAAACATACAATTTAGTGTGGAACAAGTAAAACAATATTCAACCAAAATGTGACTTTTAAAAAAGAATAGTTTAGCATAAGTTAAATTAAATTAAATTAAAAATAGGTTTTTATTCAACAATTTTACAAATTAAATAGAATAACCGAAACAATATTGGTAATCCGATCGTAATCCTAACAAATTGATTGATTTGCACACTCCGATCGTTTGAATGTTTCAACACGTTTGCCTCAATTTGTTGTCATTCAGACATACAATCGTTGTTAAATATCCCACGGTGTTAAATTACACGGTTGTTCCGAAAAAAATATTGCAATTTCTGGCCAACATTGGCTATTGTATGAAAAAGGGCTGATATATATATATGAGTAATAAATTATTTCTAATTTCTAATTATTCATTCCTATTGCTCAAATGTTCATATTTCAATTGTTATATTTCTAATATTACTTTTGTCACATTTTATTATTATTCAAATATTGTATTATTCTGCTTATAATTTTGTATTGGAAAACTCTCCATTTGTTTATTAAAACATTTCATCTATAGTCGATGTCAAATACCACCGCAATTGCGGCGCACTTTTTTCAATATTATTTTTTCTTTTCATTTTATTCCATGATTGAAACAACATCTAAAACATATTCTTCAATTTATTTATGAATAAACAAGAAAATAATCATAAATATTAAATGAAAAAATAATTTTAAAAAAGTGCAACATATTTTGTGGTCGCATTTGGCATCAACTATAAATAATATTTATTTTAGTTCTTGAACAAATTTTCTTGCATTAAATATTCATTGGAAACATTAATATTTATTATCGAATTTCAGATGAACTGAAATATGGCATCTTGGCTTCGAGTATCACCATTTCTCTACATTGCTTGTGGGGTCCTCATCGGGATATGCTTGTCATTTCTCTCGCAGACGGGATCGGTTTGTTCTTTTTCCAATACACTCTAGCACGCCAAATGAATTCTAAAAATGGAAAAATTTTAAAAACACATTTCATTCGAGCCGTTAAAAATGCTTAAAGTTTTTCCAAATACGACAATGGGCTGGCAAACTGCCGCACGCAGTTAGGAAATTTAACTGCATGCGAAATGAAATAAAATAATTTGATGTGCGTTCGATGTTATAAAACGTAACTATGGGTACAATTTTAGAAAAAATGTTTTGGAATAGAAATTCAATGTCGAAATCCAGAATAAGGGTGGCGGTTTTTAAATAAAGTTTTAAAGAAGACAAAAGCGCGCTCCCACATGTTTATTATGCACAATATTCAAGAAATGTCTTCACGCCCAATTTAAAACGCTTTCAATCGATACCACCCATATTAATAATGTCCGCAATATTTTCCCGTTAAAGTTTAAGAGTTTCTGATTTATAAGTAAACTGGAAAAATTTTTGGTGATCATCCATATTCTAAAATGGGTCAAATAAACATTTTACATTATTAAACCGGTAAATTATGAGTAAATTTTCACGCAACATTATCAGATTTTCTCTAAACAATCCTCAAACATTAATATCTTTTCTAAATATTGTATTACGGCGGCTTTATGAGCTCCAATTTTTATAATTGCATTTGGCTTGATTTATCCCTATGATCGCAGAAGAAATCTTATCGGAGGGGTTTTCAGATTTCAAACCCATTTTTAAGTATTGTCTTTTTCAGAGATCGGTGCCTAATGGAAGAGTAATAATAGAAGAGAAAATGATGGGGCCACAAAAAACATTTTTCTCAATTCCTCTTAAATATGTGCTGCCCATAATTTCGTAAAAAAGAGTGGCCGTCTAAAAAGAGAGGCCGTCCAAAAGAGAACCTCATTCCATCCTATTTTTTCCTCTTCCATTAGGCACCGATCTCTGAAAAGGACAATACCTTAAAATATTTTTGGCGAGCTGAAATTTTTTGTGCATAGGTTTTGACCCCCAATTTGACCCAAAACCCCAAAAAATCTTTTTGCAAAGTTTCATCACAATCTGAGATGTTGAGCTTTTATACTTCCCTTGCAAGATACTTACAATAAAATTAATGACGCTATTTCAATCATTTAATATTTGTTAGGATTTCAGTATAAGCTAGCTAGTAGTTTTCTGGTCTCTCAAGAGTATTTTATACTCATATACGCCAACTAGAAAGCGAATAAAACGTCCTCAAATCTAATGTTTCGTGAAGATTTCAATATTTTTAGAGAGTTTGAGGAAAAACTAGCAAACTGAAGTAGAGATTAGTGGTGTAAAGTGTACGTGAAAGTTGTAGCGGAAAATAATAAAATCATTATTTCCATTTTGACTGACCACAAGATGATTTTGAACATACAAATACACTAGCTGACAAAAGTTTTGTCACAAATGTTTTTTCGGGTTTAACTTTTTTGTGACTTGACCAAATTGGCTGATTTTTTGATCTTTTATGTGAATCAGTGTTTAAAATGTTATAGTAGCAAAATTTGGTTTAAATTACCATGGAAATTTCGGTACCACGCATTCCGTTTTCCCTCATATTGATAACAGCTTGCCGGGTGGCAATTGGAGTTTCTTTACGTGGAGTCATCTCTAAAATGTTGCCAATTACTGCTATTTTCAATAAATTATGAAAAAATTTAATTGAACTCTAAAAATTATTAAAAAATGCAGTGCAAGAAAAGTGCGTAATATCTTTGAGCTACGCGTTTTACGATAAACGCTTGTCACTGTAAAACGGATCATCGTAATCACAAGCGGAAATTTGTAAAATAATCTACAACCATATGAATCTATCATATCAAAAAATCAGCCAATTTGGTCAAGTCACTAAAAAGTTAAACCAAAAAAAAATTTGTGACAAAACTTTTGTCAGCGAGTGTATATGCTCAAAATATGCAGTCTATAACAAGAAAAAACACGAAGATAGAAAAGTTAAACCGAGAAATGATTTTGTTTCAGAAACATCTAGCAAACTTCACAAGTTTAGAGCATAGAATGAAAACTCTGCGACAATACCTCTACGAGACATTTGTCAATTTGGGATCTCGACCAGAGATGGGCGGAATTCCGCGTTCCCGGTTCCGGGTTCCATCCATTTGTCGATTCCGAATTCCGGATTCCAAAATTCAAAAACTATCATTCCGCCCATCTCTGATATTTCGAAAATTCTTCACAAATTGCTCTATTATCACTATTCTTACTTACTTTACTTTGGATACTTTGGAGTCCGAATCATTCTCGCAGTGAGAAGCGGACTAACTCTCTCCAATTTGAGCGGCTGCGCCGTGCCACTGTCGAGCGTCGACCAGCTCTCGTCTCCAAGATTCCTATCTCTCTGGTGGATCTTGTCGTGGACCGTTCGTGGGTGAAGTTTGAGATCCAGAGTTTGACGGCATCAGACCAGCGTGCTTTAGGTCGTCCTATTGGTCTAGTTGATCCTCTGGGGTCCCATTCTGTTACGAATTTGCACCAACGGTCCATTGTAACATCTTTCCGCGGATAATCCTTTCAATGTTGATGGCCTCAAAATTGGCATAGAAACAAATGGTGTCGATTGTTCTTTGCAGACGCGTGATGTGCTCAGAAAGGAGTTGCCATGTCTCGGAGCCATATAGGAGGGCAGGAATAACATTTTGCATCATGAGCTTCCTCTTTTCCTTATGGTCATCTCTGATGTTTCGAAAATTCTTCACAAACTGCTCTATTATCACTATCTATTTCTAAAATTAAAAAAGATACAAAAAAAACCATTAAAATTGAACAATGAAATTAACCACAAAATAAAACCAAAATTAATAATTTATCTCTTTCTATTTCAGTACTCGTTTGACGTTTCTCCAAGGTTCGCTTTACTTCAGAATGAAGTTGGAACCAAAGACAATCACAAACACTCGCATGGTCATGATCCTGTAAATATTATTTAGTTTTATGTTATATTATAACCAATATTTGAAGCACGGAGATGAAGAGGTGGACGACAACCATGCGAACTTTGATCCTGTCCAGTTTCATGATAACTCATCATCGCACACACACGATGGTAATAAAACAATACTGAAAGAAAAAGTCACATTAAAATTTAGGTGAACGAGTGTTGGCCGATGAAATCTCGAAGAAGGTTCGAATATTCTGCTGGATCTTGACAGGAAAACAAAATCATGAAAAGCGCGCCAAGCATGTGAAGGCCACTTGGGCTCAACGCTGCAACAAGTTGATTTTGCTAAAATAATGCACCAAATCTAGTTTTTTTTAAAGATATGTGTTCATGTCATCTGCCGCTGATGAATCGCTTCCATCGATTAATCTGAACGTACAAGAAGGACGCGATTACTTATGGGCCAAAACAAAACAAGCGTTTAAATATATTTATGAGCATCATTTGAATGACTACGATTGGTTTCTGAAGGCAGATGATGATACGTATGTGGTTATGGAGAATTTGAGGTAAATATTGAGTGAATTTTATATACGATAATTACCCATAATAACTGATATAGTCGATTTATTACAATTTGAGATCATAGTGATAGAGATTCTATTTTTCGGATTTTCAATCAGGTTAAGGAGAAACCATAACCTAACAAAAATAACGTCGCCATTATTGACCCGGGTGGTCTTTGTTAATTGCAGTTGTACCGTTAAAATTGGTCTACTACTAATTATAAAGTTCTAAAACAAAATATTTTCGGATCCCAATACATTGGGTGGAGAAATAAGTTCGTAGAGTTTTTTCATAAAGATTTGAACAAAAAACAATAATTATAATAATAAATTAACCAATTATGTTTATCATGGTTTTTTTGGGTGAAGATCTTGTTTGTATCTCCTGGAGCCACCCACTCCTTTCCTTACTTCAGATTGACGTACAGGTACTATTTTTCATCTCCCGTGGCGATTCGGTACAAAAATCGCTGTTTATGACCGCGTATTGCTCGATGGCGAGCAAGGCGACTTGAAGACAATTTCTTTGTTTTGCTCGTTGAGTTTTTCGGCAAATCCCATCGAATGAAGGGAAGAGCAGATGTCGAAAATGCAGATTTTTGCTTCTTTCAGAATTTCAGAACAAACTAAAAACACAGTTTTGTAGAGCAGAAAAAGCGCTATCAGATAAATATAAGAACTTTGCCAAGAAAATTGTTGTGAAACAAAAGATAATATTAAAACTCTACGAGCTTATTCCTCAAACCAATACAAACGATAATTACCCATAATAACTGATATAGTTGATTTATTAAAGATTTTATTAAAAGATAATATTTTAATGAATATAGCCATTCTATTTTGGGTATTTTTATTCAGTTGAAGGATATACCAGAACCTAGCAAAAATATCGCCGCTATTATTGACCCGGGTGGTCTTTATTGATTGGAACTATTCTTTTGCACGCCAACTGCATTCTTAGAAATACAATCTCATTTGTGGGTTTCTAAGAAAATATTAGAGTCCAATTTTAAGAGCTTTTTGGCTGTTATATTAATGAGTTTATTAATACACAAACAATAATAAATTAGCAACAATTACAATGTATTGTTTATGTGGATTCTAGAGTTGATGGTCCTGATATGTAGAGGCAACGGTGGTATGGTACGCTGAGCACGAATACGAACACCTCATTCACACCATCAGAGAGATTATCAATGTTTCCAGTGTTTTTTTTGTAGCTTTCAGTTTTCAGGTATGCCTAGAGCTGGTAAAAATCATAAATTGACGATTGAGGAGCAAAAAGACATTTTTCGGGGACACCAACTTGGTACATCTCTGGGAGATCTTGCTTCTCAGTTTGGCGTAGGAAAACCGTGCATCTGTAGATTTTTGAGAAGTTAAAAAGCCAAGGATGTCAGACAGTAAAGTTTCACATTGGACGCGCCTGCGAATTGAAGAGATGTTTTCATGAATTGTCCGGTTTCCCCATCGACCTCGACCGTCCAACATCGTTTGAGAGCAGCTGGAATTATGGGAAGACGTCCAGTAAAGAAGCCTTTCATTTCGGAGAAGAAGAGAAAAGCCAGAGTTGCCTGGGCGAAGCATCTGAATTGGACTCGTCAAGACTGGAACCAAATTTTATGGTCGGACGAAAGCAAGTTCCTGGTTTTCGGAAGTGACAGAATTCAATGGGTACGGCGTCCAGTTGGCTCCCGGTATGATCCCAGATACCAGTTACCCACCGTTAAGCACGGCGGAGGAAGTTGTATGGTGTGGGGTTCCTGTTCCAGAAAAGGCACAACCATCATGGATCGCCACGTCTACAAGGATATCGTAAAATCCAAAATGCTGCCACGATGCTCTCAAACGACGTTGGACGGTCGAGGTCGATGGAGAAACCGGACAATTCATGAAAACGTCTCTTCGAATCGCAGGCACCGTCAGCCTGGGATTGCTTCTGGAGACGCGCACGATGTTAATATCAGCGAGACGATTAGTGACACGTGGACGGCCAATGTGAAACTTCACTGGCTGACATCCTTTGCTCTTCCAACGTCTCAAAAATCTACGGTTTTTCTACGCCAAACTGAGAATCAAGATCTCCCAGAGATGCACCAAGTTGCTGTCCCCGAAAAATGGCTTTTTGCTCCTCAATCGTCAAGTTACGGTTATTACCAGCTCTAGTCATACCTGAAAACTGAAAACTACAAAAAAACACTGGAAACATTGATAATTTTAAAACAAATATAAGTTTGAAAAAAATATGCAAAAAACCCATTTTTCGAAAAAGTCGCAAAATGTGCAGAAATTCGTCAGAGTGTTTTCGTACGGTTTGTTTACTGTTTCTATATTTTACAAATTGCATATGTAATGACCAAAAAAAAATCATCGCAATCGGTTAGGTATTCGTAGAGTTATGCTCGAAAAACCCCGCGTTTATAACCTTTTGACCAGTACTGTATGCTATGATATAATCCGAGGACTGGTAATGTCTTCTGAATGGCAGCGACAGGCTTTTAGATATAATAGACACGTTTATTAAATTTCCTTAGAATGTTATTTGCTATTATTACGTGGAAATTCAAAAAATCCGGCTTAAAAATTCGAAAAATTTGGTTTTCATTTGGCGTTCTGTTGCAATTGGTCTGCTACCCTATGTATAGTTCTAAAACAAATAATTTTCGTATATTTTGTCCAATACACTGTAACGAGCTACATGGTTGCATCGCTCTGAACTTCAACTACCATGCCTACACATTGAGTCCAAGACAGAGATGGAACTATTCATTGAAACATAACAATTACACGCCAAATGGAACGTCAAAAGAGGAAGCTCAGAAAAAATGCTCAAATAGTGTTGTTTGATAAGAAATCCGGTTTCCTACATAATTTAAAAATGCATATTAATATTACGTGGAAAATATATTGGAAGTAAAAAATGTAAACGTGTAATACCCATTTAAATATAGAGAAATGTTCAATTTCATTTGGCGTGATTGCAATTACTTTTATTTCCCTTCTCAAGGGGGCGTGGCTTGTTACTAGTGTCTCAGCCACTACAATACGTTAAAAGTGAAAGTAACTAAAACTGTTTTCTTCAGGTTTATGCTCATGGCTCACTCTCCAGAAGAGCCTGTACACTTTGGATGCAAGTTCAAGCCTTTCACCAAAGGTGGTTATCACAGTGGAGGAGCTGGTTATGTACTAAGTCGTGAGGCATTAAAACGGTATTATTACCATTAAATCCTAATTCTCAAAATAGTTCTATTCAGTTTCATCGAAAAAGCGCTGCCCAACAAAAAGCTGTGCTCGCAGAACCACGGTGGAGCGGAAGACGCCGAAATCGGGAAATGTTTGGAAAAAGTCGGCGTGAAGGCGGGTGATTCTCGAGATGCCGATGGAAAACACCGATTCATGCCATTTGTACCCGAGCATCACTTGTCGCCGGGTCACGTGGATAAGTCTTTCTGGTTCTGGCAGTACACGTATTATCCTATGGAACAAGGGCCGAGTTGCTGTTCCGGTACAGTTCATGTTGATACATTCAATATTAGTATTATTCAGACTACGCCATTTCATTCCATTATGTGAATCCGAATCTGATGTACGTTCTGGAATATTTAATATATCATCTTAAACCATTTGGTGCGTGCAATTAATTTAAGCCTTAATATACCGTGTTACAGGAATTGATCGGAGATTAAAAGTTTCCAAGAATGACACAATCCTACACGCTGCTTATCTTGCCTCGAGGAGTGAAAGAGGAATGGATGACGCCTTCAGGTAATTCGGATGCCTTCAATAGATAATATCTGAAAATATTTTCAGAAACTCCACCGAAACTAGCATGTTTTCTTAACATTGAGAAGATTTGTTGATTTAATTCAAACGGGTTCTCTTATATTAAATCATTTTTTAAAAACATTATTTATGACATTGTTATTGTTTTTTGACAATCTCGGGACATTTATTATTTAAGTAATTAACGAGAAATGGTTCACCATTTACGGGGTTTTTAATTTGTTTATAAATTAACTTTAATTGCCTTAATTATGACTTTCAAATTGTTTTGTTAGATAATATATATTTCTGCATAGCTAACTAATTAATTTGTTTTTTTTTATTGTCTAGTCAAATTATGAATAAGCTTATAGCAGTTTTATTTAATTGTTTCTTCAAATTGAAAGCAATCTCTTGTCACACGCCTTTTGTATTGATCTTTGTAATAAAGATATTTTATATTTTCCGACTCTATTACTTTTTATAGAATCCTGCGGGAACTTTTAAGTTATTGTGATTATTTGAACAACTATAATCCACGCCAAATGCAAATAATGCCTTTCTTATATTTATCGCTTGTATTACAATTTTCACGTTTGCTTTAAAAAATGTTGTCCACCCCAGTTTGTAAGATCTCTAAAATATAGAAATCTTTCACAAATTGAGCACGTTTTCAGAGCTTGGGTTATTAGCGTTCAAATTGGCGTGCTGCAATCCATATATCATTGCATTTGAAACATAAATTAAGGTCATTGTACTGTTACAATCATTGATACGACATGCGCGAAGAAGACACAGACCGGAGACACCCGAGCATACACTATGGAGCAGGACCTCTTGGGGTCCCTTGATGCTATAGTCCGTCGTCTACTCAGCCGGGTCAGTGGCTACCTTCGGTTGTCACCGAGCCAAGTCGAGATGTGAGCAATTCCTCTTCCTCTAGTTCATCTATTCCCGTTTGTTCGGTATTATGTAATAGGTCTAGAAAGTAACTTCCGCGTTTTGCCACAGTCCATTCATCTAGCCATTTTTTGACGTCTTGATGTTCGCGAAAGCGCTGCTCCGCCAGACCATGTGCCATTGCCCGGAAAAGATGATAATCCGACGGGGCAATGTCCGTAGATTACGGCGGGTGCGGTAAGACATCCCATTTGAACTCTTTCAGCGTATAATTCACCGCTTGAGCAACATGTGGCCTTGCGTTGTCATGAAGCAATATTCTGATCTTTTTACTGCAATTTTATGCCGCAACTGCACTAGTTGATATTAATTTTCTGACTTTATTATTCTGATTTTAATTACAGTGTGAGCCATAATTACCCGTACTACTTTGAGTGCATGTAACTCAAAAACGAAAAGTCAGAATGGGACGAAATTAACAACAACATTTATCAATAACATAACAATTAATTATTTTCTATTTTTGTTCGACACGGCCGCCTTTCGCAGAAATTACGGCACGAAGACGTCTCGGGTAGGCTTCCACCGTAGCACGCAGGTCCCATTCCTTCTCCAAAGTTTTCTTTAATGCATCCAAACTCGAATGGGGCTTAGCGTTGACCCTTTCTTGCAATACTCCCCAAACCGAGTAATTGAGAGGGTTGAGATCCGGCGATGAGGCCGGCCAATCCGAAGCCTTGATGATCGTCTCGCACCACTGTTGCGTCTTTTTTGCCATGTGCGCGGGCGCGCCGTCCTGTTGAAATATCCAGCTCTTACCGGCGAAGTGTTTTGATGCCCATGGAACCAGATTCTTCTCCAAAATGTCGTTAATGTACACTTCCTTATCGATTTTCACGCCCTTTTCCACGAAAATCAGTGGACACTTCCCAGTTGAGCAAATGGCTCCAAAAACCATCACTGAGGCGGGGTGAGGGGATCGGTGAATTGTTCTTCCATTTTCGACAGCTTGCTGGGACGTCTGAGCAATCACTCGATGATTTTAGGCATTAAATTCGGCCTCCACGGTGAACAATTTCTCATCCGAAAAGACTGTCACCAAGTGCTCCTTCCTCCGCGTGCCGGCAAGGAGCCGTTTTGCTTTCTCCAGTCGTTTCTTCTTGTTCGCTTCAGAGAGTATGGCCGCTTTTCTTACACGATACGGAGTCATCCTAAGCTTCAATTTTACAATCCTTCTCATTGACGTATTGCTTATTTTCATATCCCGTGACATCCTCCTTATGCTGCGGTGGGCATTTCGTCTGATCCTCATTCGATTTTAACTCTCTCAGGAGTGGTCACAGATACTCGTCTTCCTCTCTCAACATGATCACAAATTGTACCAAGCTCCTCATATCTTTTGATGGCATCGTAGACGGTTTGCTTTGGAACTCCGAGACGCATAATGATCTCCTTCGCTGTGAAATTCTTCTTATGCAAGTCAATAATTGCAGTGCGATGTACACTAGACCTCGCCATTACCCTGAAACTTAACGGATTGATTTGAAATTTTAAACATCACATAAAAATTAAATTTAGAAAAAAATAATAAAAAATAATGCATCAAAAATGCGTCAGTCAAATTTAACATGGCGCGAAAGTTCAGTACGGGTAATTATGGCTCACCCTGTGAAGTAAGTTAATTAAAGAAAGTTAGTAAGTTAATTATTCATATATGAAATAACTGGGAACAATTATCGGACTGTAATAAAATAATTTTAAAACAAATAATAATCATTTTTAATTTTTTTGCTACATATAAGTTTTAAAATGTTATAAAAAATTTGAAAGTAAAATGACAGTGAAAAGTAAAATATCATCTTATAGAGAATTTAATGCTGTTTCAGATGAAATGCATTTTAAAATAAAATACATGTAAAGTAATTTTTTACATTGAATTTAATGAAACAGCAAAAGATAAAACTATAGTGAATCATTATTTTTTAATTCTAATTATTCTAACACAAATTAAAACTTAATTAAACTTTTATACATTAAGAAATCAAAGTATTTTTTGTCCTTTTCAGAGATCAGTGCCTAATGGAAGAGGAAAAAAATTAGGATGGAATGAGGTTCTCGTTTGGACGGCCATTCTTTTTTACGAAATTATGGGCAGCACATATTTAAGAGGAATTGAGAAAAATGTTTTTTGTGGCTCCATAATTTTCTCTTCTTTTATTACTCTTCCATTAGGCACCGATCTCTGAAAAGGACAATAAAACAATTATAAATAATTCAAAATTTAATTTAAAAATATTGAAAAGAAAACAGAAATTGTTGCAACTATAACTGACTACATTAAATCAACACCCCCAGCTGTTTAATATTGGAAAAAATGTAGAAAATCTTATGAATGAGTAGTTTACTTATATAGTCGCACAGTATTGATCATCATCTCAAAGAAGATAGTAAAGTGCATGGGAAACCCCAATCTATATGAATATTGATTTTACGGAATCCAGAATCCGTAATCGAAAAACGGCCAGAATCGGAGAATTCCGTCAGTTTGAGTTGCACGAATTTTTGTTTTCATTTTCAATATTTTTAAATTAACTTCTGAATTATCGCTCACTTTTTATTGAAGGGGAAGGTTGCAACATTTCTGTAGAATAATTTAATACATAGCAGTATGTAGTTGAAACAAAAGCTATCACAGCGAATTAGGCTTAGGTACCTAAGCCTAGGCCTTTCATCTGAAGATATGTTTGTGTCCCAAGATTCGTGTACTTTGTCTATGACCATTTTTCTATTGTTCTAACCCTGTGTGCATAAGACAAAGTTTAATTATTACAGAATTGTTGAACTTTTCGAATATGTTATAATGAGTCTGTATTAAAATACCAATAAGTCACTTAAAAATAGTTCCGACATAAATTATTAGATTAGGATTAAATATCATAAAATTCACTGCCCTAATTTTAATGGAGTTTTATAAAAAAATCCCTAGGAAATATTACAAACATCAATTTCAGAAAATACACATTCAATCATTCATATAAATCCTCAATTAATACTTTATTATTCATCCATAAAATATTTTCATGACAACCATTTCAATATTTAAAATCTAAAGAAGACAATAAAAACAATTTGATTCCCTATAAATTTCACATGTTACTATCCACTTCTAAACACGACTCGAAATATTCTAAAACTGTTAAAGTTTATCAATATGAGGATGAAAAGGCGTCTCTGGGATGGTTGGCGGTGAGATTTATATAATCTTGTTAAGGTATAAGTTAAAACACATTGAGTTTAAGATTGTCATCGTGTTTGTGATTTCTGTGATATTCATTCGCCCGGAATATTCATTCCACTCCAATATTGATGCTATCCGCAAAATTTGTGTTGAAAATTCTTACAAAAATATTTGCATGGAAAACCAAGTGAAATTCATTTTTTATATAACACTCAGTAACTTTACATATAATTTTCAGAACGTTACAGTAAAATTTATAACTGAAAACTTGATGAACATTAAGCAACAATTAAATCAATCAGACACTGGAGAACGGAAAAAGTTTGATCTTGTTTACGTTCTCCATCTTATGCTTGGGTTTGGTGAGTAACTGTTAAGAGCTTTAAAGCATTACATCAAGTATTTTTAGTGGATCCTTCAATTGGTACCCATAATCTACTATATTCACTATTTTATTTGGCAGTTATGATAATTACAATGTCGGCATTAATTGACTTAATCGACAAATATTTAACTAAATGTTTCACATCACTGAGTAAGTCATGCAAATAAGTATTCCGCCCCTTTCCTGACATCCCTGATTCTGTATTTGAAAATTTAATTGAGGAATTAATTACAGTAATTATTATACTATAGGGAGCGTAAGTATACAAGAGCAGATTTAACAGTTAATTCAATTAATTCAATTAAATTCGCAGCGATTTGTAAAGCGCTGTCAAAAAATTTGAAATATCCTATAAATACTCTTTATTTCAATAATAAGCTGATTTGGAAGGATATTGCCAGTGTTGAGAGAAACTAAGGGAGACCGGACTAAGGGAGACGCCATATGTGGGAAACATACGAGCCTTAAATACTATAATTTGTGGGCGTGTGTGATAAAGGAGCTCTATTGTTCTCGTGTTTAATTTGTGCATCCGACGGGGGCAATGTCCGGGGAGTACGGCGGGTGCGGTAAGACTTCCCATTTGAACTCTTTCAGCGCATCCTTCACCGCTTGAGCAACATGCGGCCTTGCGTTGTCATGAAGCAAAATGAACTTTTCGTGTCGATCCGCTCAATTTGGTCTTTTTACTGCAATTTCATGCCGCGACTGCATTAGTTGATGTTGGTAGCGATTCGCAGTAATTTTTTCGCCAGGTTGGAGCAGTTCAAAGTACAGAATTCCTTGTTGGTCCCACCAAATGCACAGTAAGACCTTCTTCTTGTGGATGTTGGGTTTTGCGATCGAAGTTGTCGATTCACCGGGACTAACCCACGATTTTCTTCGCTTCAGATTGTCCTAGTACACCCACTTTCCATCAACAGTAAAGACTTTCTTTGAAATCTGTCCAACATTCAGTTTGAAATTGTTTTTCTCTGCTCTTTTTTTTGCATTCTGAGAGCTTATAGGGCATACATTTTCCTTCCTTTTTGAATCTTCCCCATTGCTTTCAATCGATGAGTAATTGATTTTTGCGTGCCGCCGAGAGATGTCGCGAGTTTCTCCTGTGTTTGAGCCGAATCTTCTTCCAAAGTTCTTCGTCTTCAAAATTTTTTGGTTGTCCTGATTTGTCTTTGCCATTGACGTCAAAATCAGGCAAAGCGATTACGAATCACGCAAATATCCATTTTCTGGGTCTTGGACCGAGGCTTTTCGAAGATTTATCGACTTTAGTTGAATCTGGGCTTGCCCAGATTTGCGTTACTTAAAGTTTTAGTTCTTTCTTTAGATTATTAATAACGCTTATATTTAATAATTTTATTTTATTAAAAAAACGCCAAAAAATTCCAAAATATATTATATTCACAATAAATAAATGCAAACCATATTTATTTATTAACAGCTTCATTTTCTTCCAAATCGAATTTAAGCAGTGCGTGTGCGTAACCATAGTCATTATTCTGAAATTAACATAAATTAATTACAGCAACAAAGTTAAAAATTAGATTGTATTGTCGTGGTGTAGTTTAATTAAGCTCTTAACCTTTAAAAAATCAAGTGCACAAGAACCGGTGGGACAATAAAAAGGGACAATATAAAATACAATGCGGCGCGGTTTAGTGCACGAAAATTACTATTTTTCAATATTTAAACGTGTATTACTAATTTACACGTATTATTTTCATATAACTTGATACGTCATTGTTAGTAGCCCGTCTTAAAAAATCTAAAAGTATGCGCTTCTTATTGAAGTTTGTAAAAATGTGTGTTTTTGCGTGAGTATACATTAACTTCGTAATTATTGGATTTGCTTATTAAGACATTCAAAAGTTCACAAGTAATAAATATATTTTGTTTAATATTTTCACTATCTATATTGTTGTGGTGTAGGTTAATGAAAAATCAGGGTTAAAGGAGCATTCCGAATAATAAAAAGGTCTCGCTTGAGACAGGTGTAGACTTAATTTACAATTTGTTTATTATTTCCATCCTAAATATAATAAATTATACAAAAATTTTATTATAATAATAATTATGTTGATTTAACAACCAATTTAGTAAGGAAAAACAAAATGAAACAAAATTGTGATGAAAAAAAAGCGAAATAATAAACAAATTGCTAATTAAATCTACACCAATGCAAGCGAGACCATTTTATTATTCGGAATGCTCCTTTAAACCTGATTTTTCATTAACCTACACCACGACAATACGTGTTTTTGAATTAATTTCATTGTTAAATAACTTTTCACAATTTCAACAAAAAAAAACCTACAATTTTTTCATCGAAATCAGGCTTAGTAGATTCTATTATAGTCCTTTTCAGAGATCGGTGCCTAATGGAAGAGGAAAAAAATTAGGATGAAATGAGGTTCTCGTTTGGACAGCCTCTCTTTTTAGACGGCCATTCTTTTTTACGAAATTATGGGCAGCACATATTTAGGAGGAAATGAGAAAAATGTTTTTTGTGGCTCCATAATTTTCTCTTCTTTTATTACTCTTCCATTAGGCACCGATCTCTGAAAAGGACAATAAAACAATTATAAATAATTCAAAATTTCATTTAAAAATATTGAAAAGAAAACAGAAATTCTTGCAACTATAACTGACTACATTAAATTAACACCCCCCAACTGTTTAATATTGGAAAAAATGTAGAAAAAAAAAAAAAAAAAAAAAAAAAATCTTATGAATGAGTAGTTTACTTATATAGTTGCACAGTATCGATCATCATCTCAAAGAAGATAGCAAAGTGCATGGAAAACCCCAATCTATATGAATATTGATTTTACGGAATCCAGAATCCGTAATCGAAAAACGGCCAGAATCGGAGAATTCCGCCCATCTCTGGTGTACACGTATTTTATACAGTTGCTCTCCACTTCTACGGCTACTGCGCATCTTGAAAATAAGCATGGACAAATTGCAAAAACCACGCCCTTCGATTTTTTATTTAAACTCTACTTTTTTAAAGCGTAATTTCTTCATGTATTTTTAGAACCGTTTAGAAATATAAATTACTTGTGCGTACCAAAATATAAGAAATTGACAATTCCAATTTTCTTTTCATAAAAAATAAAAGTAATAAATCTGATTTGATCTAGAAATTTTGAAGAAATATAATGAAAAATAGAGAAATTGTTAATATAAATTGAATAGTTGTTTCTTGATCTCTTTGAGACCATTGAAAATAATTCAAAAATGTTCAAATTGAATTTGATATTTCTTATACTTTGATAACATGTGTGGACTATTCAGAAATGTATTTCTATTTAGGGTGATGTGTTCACCAAAAATGGGCGGAATGGCACGCCAATTGAAAATGACGATTTTCCTATTTTTAAACGTTTATTTTATAGTCGTCGCCAAATGCGATTACCACCGCAAAGTGTGGCGTACTTTTCAAATATTATTTTTTCTTTAAATTTTTAAGATTATTTCCTTGTTTATGCTCGTTCTATACTGTTAAAGCTTAAATAAATAGAAGAATATGTTGAAGATGTTGTTTAAATAGTGGAATAATTGTGGAAAATAATACAAATCATAAAAATTAAATGAAAAAATAATATTTAAATAAGTGCGCCACATTTTGCGGTGGTAATCGCATTTGGCGACGACTATAAAATTCCATGTATCATTTTTAAATCCTGTTTGACGTCAAGTATATGAGGTTTTCTTAAAATATCTAAAAATTCAGGAATTATGTTAGATTAAAATAGTACATTAGAGTAAGTAAACGGAGCTCCAACTGATGACAGTTCAATTGGCGTGGGAATGGGATTTTTTAAATTCCAGAATCCGTAATAAAAAGTGAGCGATAATTCAAAAGTTAATTTAACAAAAATGAAAAGAAAACAAAAATTAGTGCAACCCAAACTGACTACATTAAATGTCCCCCCTCTTTAAGACTGAAAAAATATAAAAACTTATGACTGACTAGGGAATGGTCAGCATAGTGGTTGGAGTTACAGGATGTGACATATATCATTAGAAAGAGAAACAAATCTACTTTCTAAATATAAAAAGAGTTTCTGCAACGGACACAGCTATCTCGAGAAAATTGCGTCTGAAAATTTACTACGAAACGGGCACTGAAATCCCCGCGTCGCAGCCACGAGGAGGTCAGTTTCATATACGCGAAGTTGAGGGAAAGATTTCGATGGCAGCGTAGTGTAGGCGGTAAGAGGGATGGGCGCGGAGTGAGGGCGGTAAGAGGGACGGGCGCGGAGTGTAGGCGGCGGAAGAGGGATGGGTGAGGAACCGTGACTCTCTGGTTCGAACCCACCCTGCGAAGACTATTTTTTGTATTTTTTTGCTTTTTTTCGATCGATCATAACAGGTCATGGAGCAAGTTTCAGACATCGTCCATGTGATATCTGCATTAGAAACACTACAATTCTGTGATATTCAACGTTTTTCGGGAAAAAAAAGTTGGACGAAAAATCATGTTTTTCACATGGAGTACTGAAAAAAATTAGAAAAGCTTATGACTGAGTAGTTTACTTATATTTTAGCACAGTTTCGAACATAATCTCAAAGAAGAAAGCAACAAGTGCATGGGAAAACCCAATCTATATGAATCTATAATTTTCGGAATGCGGAATAAAATTTGAAATTTCGGAATCCAGAATCTGAAATCGAAAAACGGAAAAAAATTTAGACAACCACTCTCTTTTCTCTCATTCATGTGTGAACTCGTATTTCCCTATTTTTTGCTCTTTCATTCATTAAAAGGTACAATAATGTGAATTACTATAATTAACATCAGGTAAAATAAATTTAAACAAAAAAAAGAAATGGGATTATCTAATAAACTGGAAATTGATTTCAGGCTTTAATAAATGTTTATCAAAAAAATCGTCAAAGATTCCTTGGTATTCTCTAATAAGAAAAGAGGAAAGAATTCACGCTCAATCTGATATGGTGCAGAATAAAAAAAGCTTAAAGCAACATTCTCATGGACTCGTTGTGGCTCATAATCGGCCACTCTCCATCAACTTTGTAATGGCATCAAGTAATCGTGTTGGGATAATGTACGCCTTTAATTGTGCTCAATTTCAGTCATGGCCATAATTTACCTGGCTTTCACATTTCTAGTGATAGTAATGGGATATTCATCATCAGAAAGCATCGAGAATTCGTTAGAGTATATGCTCGGCTCTTGTTGGTTTCTAATAATATCTCCAATTTAAAATTCAAATAATTCCAGCTACGGCAATTCTTACCAAGGGAACAGTATCCAATGTCATCCTCCTATTCATGGCGGCTATTTTCAGAGTTTTATGTTTCCGCTATTTTTCAATAACCCATTTTTTCAGATATTTATGATTGCGCTCTTCTCTCATGTATTAAGTGAGCATTATCGTGTTCCGAGCCGTCATAAGTGTGAATATTCGCCTGATTTGAATATTTGGATGCAAACTCAAATGGAATCAGTCTTAACAAAGAAGGAAAACAGAATGAGTCGTGAAGAGTTTTACCAAATAAATGGTTATTATGACATGAATGTTTATTGAGAATAAATTATATTTGTTAAGCCTGGAGAAAGAGCAAAACACGAGTTTTATTGAATTAGTTTTGTTTTTTTTTTGCTTTTTTAATTGTTGAGGGAGGATGATTTTGTGGCAAACTGATTTGGTTAAAATCAGCTTATTTAGAAGTTTGTGTTATTTGTAAATAGATTGTGATAATTATGTTAGATTAGAGTTCCAACGAACATTCAAAGATTTATTCTGGAAATACTAATCTGAGAAAATAATTTCAATCAATTTCATTTTGAATGTTGGGTAATCTATGGAAAGAAAATTGTTTTGTTTTACGAAATTTGATGATACGGGATGCCGCAGAATACATAAGCGGCAGATAGCTTACCGATTTATTATTATAAGTTTAGTAAAAACTTGGTTGATAATTTAAGATTCGCGTAATTCATCATACAGTAATACATCATCTTGTGCTTTTATACAGTAACGGTCAAAAGGTTGTAAACACGGGGTTTTTCGAGCATAACTCTACGAATACCTAACCCATTGCTGTGATTTTTTTGGTCACTACATAGTCACTATCAGAGATGGGAAACGAACGAAATCTTCATTTAAACGAAAACGAAATTTTTTGTTTATAACACTGTGACATAACTGCGACACACATCACAAAAACGGTCACCAGGTCCTGCACGGTGGATATGGCAAGGTTCGCACGTTTCTCATTCGAAAGCAGATGGTGCAAATTGCTGAGAACTCTTTCCGGTTCGGATGAGCTCACAGGAACAGAGAGGAACTTCTTAGCTTCGCGAGCCAGCAGAGGAAAGCCGACGTCGTTGTCATATTGCAAAACCGCTTCACTGTTGTCAGCAGCCGGGCCTGGCGGACTCAATCGCTTCTCTCTGAGATATGCGGCAATTTCAGTTCAAATCGGAGTTTCATCTTGTTCCTGAGACCAGATTTTCGCCTTGAGGGCGGCAGTAGAGCTGGTACAGTGCGTATCAGAGCGTTGAATCTTGAATTTGAGTGCTCGCCACTGACATCTCTACGGCGTGTCGTACTTCATTCCAGACATCGTCGTCGTACAGTTCCTTCCTTCCAACAAAGCGCGGATCGAAGAATGCAGCTTTGCGCATGAGATCGCAGTCGTCGTATTCTTGTCTTCGGCCATCCAGTGCGGTGACTAACGCGGAAATGAAGCTTCGACCCAACGCGGATTTAACTGGCTCCCAGCAGAATGAATCAATGCGGCGCAGTAAGGTATCAGAGCTTCAGACGATTGGCGTCCTTCAGCCATCAGTGTGATTTCTTCAAAAAAGCTTAGCACCTCTGCCAAATCCGTCAACTGATCAACATCCATATTCGCGGCATTCAGAACAGATTTTTTGGCGGGAAGTTCCTTGCATTCTGAGTTGAGTGTGAACGAGATGAGCGCAATATTTAATTTTCGCGGGAAAACTGCGTTGACAGAAGAGGCTACCGTGTCTTTAGGACACTTTAGCGTCATTCCGTGCGGTACCGAACCTCAATTCGTCTTTCGTTTCGCTTAAACGAAACGAAAAAACGAAAACGACATCTCTGGTCACTATTACCGTTCAATGGTGGGAGGGAGTCTTTCCCTCCCCCGCCCTCCCCCGGACCGGGTATTTTCCTAAAAAAAAAAGCCCCCGGCTTATGAAATTTTCAATTTTTAAGGTCCCTCTCGCCCGGAATTCCAAAAAAACGGGGTCCCTCCCATCACTGCTACATTGGCAATTTGTAAAATATCGAAACAGTAAACAAACCGTACGCAAAAAAGGTATTCCTAGAGTTGGTAAAAATCGTAACTTGACGATTGAGGAGGAAAAAGTCATTTTTCGGGGACACTAACTTTGTGAATCTCTGGGAGATCTTGTTTCTCAGTTTAGCTTAGAAAAACCGTAGATTTTTGAGACATTGGAAGAGCCAAGAATGTCAGCCAGTAAAGATCCAAATTGATCGTCCACGTGTCGTCTCGCTGATATTAACGTCGTACGTGTCTCCAGAAGCAATCCACGGCCTACGATTCGAAGAGACGTTTTCCTGTATTCTCCGGTTTCCCCATCGACCTCGACCGCCCAACATCGTTTGAGAGCAGTGAGAAGACTTCCGGTAAAGAAGCTCTTTTTTCCGAGAAGCGAAGATGCCTGCGCGAAGGAGCACCTGAGTTGGACTTGTCAAGATTGATACCAAATGTTATGGTTGGACGAAAGCAAGTTCCTGCTTCTCGGAAGTGACGGAATTCAATGGGTACGGTGTCCAGTTGGCTCCCGGTTGATCCCAGATACCAGCTACCCACCGTTTAGCACGGCGAAGGAAGTTTGATGTCATGGGGCTCCTTTTCCAGAAAAGGCACAACCATCATGGATCGCCACGTCTAAAAGTATATCCTAGAATCCAAAGTTCTGTCACATTACAAAGCCTTGGATTGTGGGATCATTTTCCAACAGGACAATGATCCAAAATACACTTCCAAATTTGTAAAGGAACAATAGATGTTAATTTTATCAAATATTTTGGAGTTCAGGATTGGTTTTCGAGCCGTAGAATTCGCGTTATGGACTGGCCCAACCAGTGATTTGAAAAAAGCAAAAAAAAGAAAAAATGTGGAAAAGAAGTATCAGCAACTGGTAGACGAATGGAAGAAGATCGCACTGTCAGTAATCGCCACTTTGCCGCAGTCCATGAAGCGCAGATTCCAGACTGTCATTGACTCTCGTGGATTCACAACAAAGTATTAGACCCCCCCCCCCAACTATTTACGTGGTTATTTTGCGAATTTCTAAGATTCTCTAACATATTACCATTAATCAGCATGTACGCTACTTTTTAATTGTGGTGCTATTTCAGAATTATTATACATAGAAAATGTAGTAAAATTTTCATGAAATTTTATAAGTCTTGCATTTAACTGATTAAAAATGTAATAATTCGATGCCTATCTGGAAATAAACCCAACCAAGATTAAATAAAATCCCCAATTTCGTTTGCTTCAATAATATCCATAAAAAGTATGTTCCACCATTTCATCCAGTAATTGTGTTAAACAAAGAGCAAACAAACCAAAAAGAAAGATCTGTAAATGATTCATCTGGATTTAATATCAAATTAACATTAATTGGATTTCTTCTCGTCTGCATTTAAAAGCCGATCACATTTACTATTATTTTCCCATATATACATATTCTTTAAAATGTTATTACAAAGTTCCTTTTATCGCAAATTTCTTCTTATTATGAATACTCAAAAGTAAGTTTAATGTAGTAATAAACAATTTTAATTTAATTTTCCTTAAAAGCTGCTAAGTGTCTCTAAATTAATTTCGTTAATACTTTCTAGAAGTAATTAGTAGAGAATAATTGAGACTTTCTGAACAATCATGGATTGGGGAAAATGACAACTTTTAATTAAAATTATTTTATGAAACTCTTAAACAAAAAAATTTAAAAAAAAATTTTTTTGTTAATTTCAGAAAAGTTTGTCGTTCCGCATAGTTTTTAATAAATTAATACATATAATGAGAATTTGGCAACATTTAACATTATACAATGTATATCGGCTAGTTTACTTGATTTATCTCTACAGTTTGCTATGAATTTCGGTATTTTTAAAAATACTTGGTGCTCATTTAAGAAGATTCATTTTAATATTCTAAAAAAAATCTAACAATTTCCAATATTTTAACAGGAGAATGGACGAAAAAATTGATTAATAGTTTACACGTGAAACTATTCAGGAGGAATTTATAATCTAAAAATTGACATTTTAATTTGGTATGTGCTATGCATATGTCATCTATTATTTAATTGAACATATTGTCCTTTTCAGAGATCGATGCCTAATGAAGAGCAAAAAACTAGGGGCGGAGAAAAGGTCTTGTTTAGACAGCCACACGGCCATTAAGACCATCGAATCTCTTCCTCTTTTGTTTCTCATCAATATTTGTTATCTATTTTTTGTTTATTATTTGATGACAAGAAATGAAACGTTTAATTTAAAAATCAAAATGGATGAAATAAAAATATTGATGACAAACAAAAGAGGAAGAGATTCGATGGCCTTAGTGACCGTGTGGCTGTCTAAACAGGACCTTTTCTCCGCCCTTAATTTTTTGCTCTTCCATTAGGCATCGATCTCTGAAATGAATAATAACTAATTATGATTTTTTAAGTTTTAATAACCAGATTAGTAACACAATTTAAATGAGAAAAAACGGATGCTCATTTATGACTAGAAGCATAAATTTCCGAGACTTCTTTCAAATTTAGTGAGAATTTTAGACAAAGCATTTTTCATAAACGGAATCCAGAAATAATCACGTGAAGCTTCCTGTAACACCTTTCAATTTTTAAAATCCATCATTTTATTTGGCGCGAGATTAGTAACACAAATTTTATTTTATTGATAATCTAATTTTTAAAATAAATAAATAAATACTTCACAAGTTATTGTTATTGTCGTGTTCGTATTTATTAAAATATTTATTAAACACAATAATATATAAAAAATGATAACTATAACATGAGGAACAAGGAATAACTCTGGAAAACTAAAACAAGAAAAACTCGGGATAAACAGTGGCCTAAACCGGCTATGTCAGTAGCAGATTTGGCTGATGCACTGAGTATCATATTATATCACATTGACAGGGACGGACGAGCTTTGGGTCCTCCATCAGTCCATTAATAATAATTTTTTGCTTTCGCCACAAAAGTTATTATAAAAATATAAGAGATATCAAATTAAAGTTTAACATTTTTGAATTATTTTCAATGGTCTCAAAGAGATCATGAAACAAATATTCAATTTATGTTAATAATTTCTCTGTTTTTCATTATATTTCTTCAAAAATTTCTAGATCAAATCAGATTTACTTTTATTTTTTATGAAAATAAAATTGGAATTATCAATTTCTTATATTTTGATAATAGATTATTTAAACTCATTATATAACGGCGCCAACCGAAAATCTAAATTTTGTAAAGTACTGATTTCCACGTGAGCATTTCTGTATAGTTTTAATGACTTTGTAGACACTGAATTTATTATTAAGTGAAATGATGTAAGAGTTTATCGGAGCACTCCAATGCCACGAAACCGCGCCGCATTGCAAAAGACTTCGCACCAAACACTACCTTTTAATTTATTTTTTATTAATTATTGTTTAACAGAAGAATTAGTTTCAATGTTACTTATATTAGCTCTAGAAATTAATTTCCGCGTTTATTTACGCATATTAAACTATAAAAAACTTTTATTCAAAATAATTTCCGTCATTAATAACAACATTTTCTCAGAGTTTGGACAACTTATGGATTCCATCATAATAGAATTTCTCTAGTTTGGCCGCAGTCCATTCATCTAGCCATTTTTTGACGTCTTGATAATCTCGAAAGCGCTGCTCCCCGAAACCATGAGCCATTGACCGGACCGGAAAAGATGATAATCCGACGGGGCAATGTCCGGAGAGTACGGCGGGTGAGGTAAGACTTCCCATTTGAGCTCTTCTAGCGTATTCTTCACCGCTTGAAAAACATCTTGCGTTTTCATGAAGCAATATGATCTTTTCGTGTATATACGTTTTTTAAATCATCTATGTATAATCTTTCAAGAATGATTTCTCGTCGGAAATCACACCCATGAAAACGAGAGTGTGGAAAAAAGCTGAAGATGGGTTTTATGGGAAGTTTTGGACACATTGTTCCGCCGTTGCTCTATGGTTGCCAAACTTGGTGCCCATCTCCGGAAATTCTCGCCATTATCTGCTACCTGCTCAATGGCTCGATTTCGGTTGATTTTCAAGTTAGGAGAAATCTGCTCAGTTTGTCTGGACAGGTCACGAGGTGGATCAGAACTCTTTCAGAATAATGTCTTCACAGTTGGTCAAGAGCGAGAGATATCCCAGGGAAGGTGGTCGGACTGTCATTTTCTGGGTCTCTAACTAGGGAGGTCATTTTCGGATCCAAAAGGTTTCGGGCTGAAACTTTGCATGGTGATAGTAAGCTTGGAGAAGTTCAGAGTACATAATTCCTTGTTGGTCCCACCATATGCACAGTAAGACCTTCTTCCCGTGGATGTTGGGTTTTGCGATCGAAGTTGTCGGTTCACCGGGACTAACCCACGATTTTCTTCGCTTCGGATTGTCGTAGTACACACACTTTTCATTGCCAGTAAAGACTTTCTTTGAAATCTATCCAACAAGATTTGTGAAGTTGCTTTTCTCTGCTCTTTGTTGCGTTCTGAGAGCTCATTGGGCATCCATTTTCCTTCCTTTTAAATCTTCCCCATTGCTTTCAATCAATGAGAAATTGCTTTTTGGGTGAAGCCGAGAGATGCCGCGAGTTGCTCCTGTGTTTTAGCCGAATCTTCATTCAACAAAGTCTGAAGTTGTTTTTTTCTGTCTTTGTCGTTGACGTCAAAATCTCCCGTTTTTAAACGCTGAAACCATTCTTGGCAGGTTCTTAAGGATGGTGCAGCATCGCCGTAAGCTTGGGCGAGCATTTGGTGCTCGTCAGTGGCTTTCTTCTTGAGTTGGAAAAGGAAAAGAAGAGCTTCCCGCAAAATACGTTTTCCTGGCACAAAGGTGGACATATTCTGAACCCAAAATATTGATTTTTATAAAATACGCGAAGAAAGTTATATATAAGTAGAAAGTTGATAATACATAGAACATTATAACATAAAATTCGTTATATAAAAATAATTTTATTTTGACAAAATATCAACAACAAAAAAAATTAATTTCTAGACCTAATAGTAGAGAAGGTTTCTAGAAAATTTTCTAGTTTAATTTTAAGATTTTTACTATTTTAAGACAAGATTGTTAAATGAAACTATTTTTATTACTACGTGGAAATTCAAAAATAACGCTTAATCAGTTTTCATTTTTCGTGCTGAACTCACTATTTATAACTGACAGAGATTCTTCTCTGAAAAGCACAAAAACTATACTTAATTGTCACGATTACTGCGCAGCTAAATAAAAAACGCGGAAATTAATTTCTAGATCTAATATATTATTTAAAAAAAAATATATATATATATATATATAATTCTTTTCTTTATACTCTTCTGTTAAGCAATAATAATAAAAAAGGTAGTGTTCGTGCAATTGGTGCGAAGTATTTTGCAACGCGGGGCACTGGAGTGTCGGCGAATTTGAAAAGAAAGCTTCAGTTGGCTATTCTGGGGAATCCTGAAGTTTCCATTAATTAGTTAAATTTATCAAATGGACAAATATAACTGTTAGTCTTATTTAGTTGTTTTATGTTTATATGAAATTATTTATTTCTTACCAAAAAACCCTGATCTATTTTTATGTTGCTATTATTTATTTTTATTACTATCCGTTACCTATTTTATTCTGCAGAATATATTCTATATTTTTAGGTTTCTATTTTGTTTTAAATTATGGGTCAATGATTTATATCAATTATATTAAATTCACGTGTCTAGCACACGTAGTGTAAATAAGTTTAAAAAAAGTTTTGTGGCGAAATAAATACTTAGAACTGAAATTAGCCCGTCATTCTGTTATTGCAGATGTCTTGAATAGGCGAACACTTTTCTATCTTAAATTTTTATAATGAAATATGCCGAAAAACATTCACATTTACCACTCTCCGAATACAAAATTATTCCAGAGAAAACAACGACCGTCTTCCAGTCAAATGTCAAGGAAAGATATCTATGCAATGCACACCTACAGCAAAGCGATCTACCAAACTGCAATCGGCCAAGTTCTACCGAATAAGGTGTCATAGTGTAGGATAAACAATTCGCTCTTATTTGTCTTTCATATTGAAACAATAAATAATTTTTATCATCATAAAATGTAATTTTGCAAGTTTTTGGTTGGACACGTGAATTTCAGTAAACATTTTTTGCAATTTTGTAATGTTTTCCAATGAAAATGTTAGTATTTTTGTCGATATGATAAATTGTATCAATGAGTAATGTAGTTTTTTAAAAAGTATCTAATAAATTTAATAACAAAATTAAAAACAAATGATTAGAAGCAGTCTGAATGCAAAAAGTTGGCGGTTAATCTATAAAAAATTGCTTTTAACAGTTAAGAATAAAATCGTAATTAATATTCTGATTTACTGATACTATCTTACAATATTATAGTCCATTTCAAAATAGTTGACGACGCAATCACGCTGCAAATGCGGCATACTAATTAAAATTCATTTTCAAATCGATTATTTTAACAATTTTTAATTAATAAACGTGAAATATAAGCAATAACAACTAAAAAATTTCACAAAAATTAATAAAATAATCGATTTGAAAATGAATTTGAATTAGTATGCCGTATTTGCAGCGTGATTGCGTCGTCAACTATTTTGAAATACACTATATAATTTTAATTTAACGTAAAATGAATTGTCAATTTCTTACACTTTAACAGTAAATATATGAACAAATGGTTTTTTGAGCATAACTTTTTTCATATTCATCCGATCAGTCTGAAATTTTTCACGGTAAATTCACAACAATGTTACGTAATAAGTCAAAAAAGCAAATTGCATCATTATTTTTTTAAATGAATTTTTGAACTTTTTCAAAAATTAAGTTTTTGACCATTTTCGGAGTTTGGTGTTTAATTTTTTCCAACATTTTTCATAGATACCAGAATAGTTAGAAATTGATTTTGAGACATGGGTAAAGCCATAGGAACCAAAAACGTGTCTCTTCCTCAATTATCAGAAAATTAAACGAGCAGGTAAGATTAAAAAGTTTATTTGTTAGAATGAATTATTTAATAAACCTGTGTTGGCTGTAAACCGCCTGGGAGGCCTCATGCAACCACCCACAGCATTGATCACAATATCATAAAAGCATCCAGAGAACCCTAGAAGAAACTCATTGGACATCCAACTGACCATTAATTATCCCACAGATCCAGCACCATCAAGAAGAACCATCAGAAGTTGTCTCCAAGCAGAAGGACTCCACGGACGCCGTCCAGTTCATTAGGGCACGATCTCATCTCAACTGGAGTCGTCAGGATTGGGAAAAACACATCTGGCCCGACGAATCCAAGTTCAACCTGTTCGGAAGTGACGGAAATGTATGGATTCGGCGCCCGGTTGGGATCAGGTTCTTCCCTCAGTATAAGCTTCCAACCTGCATGGTGTGGGGATGCTTCTCAGCGAATGCTATTGAACATATTCATGGGATAATGGATCGATTCCAATAGGAAGATATTCTGGAGAACACAATGAGAACATGGCCACTGGCAAATGTGGGTCGTGCTTACGCCTTTCAACAAGACAACCACCAAATCATACATCGCTCCATGTGCGCAATTGGTTCCAATGTCGTCGTGTGGATGATCTCGATTGGCCCAGTCAGTTTCCCGACCTGAATCCGATCGAGCACATGTGGGAGAAAACGGAAAGACATACCAAAGGTCTCCGGGCTTCCAACGCCGACCAGAAATTCGTTCAATTGGAAGCTGCATCGAAGTCGATTCCACTCTCGGTTGTGCAAAACCTTCTTGATTCGATGTCGAGAAGATGTCAGGCAGTTATTGATTCGCAACTAAGTATTGAACTTGTTTTTCATTCTCTCACCCATTTCATTTAAGAATTTGGCATGTTTCCTTCTGTTCTTTATTATGACTGGTTTTTGCGATTTTCGAAAAATTTTTATTTTGTCATCAATTTTTGAATATATTGTCTGTTTTTTTTTGTCAGAACAATCACAATTACCGTTAAAACAATGTGACAAAATTTCAGACTGATAGGATGAATATGAAAAAAGTTATGCGCAAAAAAACCATTTGTTCATATCTTTATGGCCCATCACTGTAAATATCGCGTTTTGGACGTAAAAATCTTATTATAACCAGAACGTGCACGTTGATTGAAAACAATTTTAAAATGTTCGATTCAGAAATTACCTAATTGTAAGTACGAATATTTTCGCTGACGAAATATAACAAAAAATGATGAAATAAAACGAAATTATTTAAATAAATTGAAAATTTGCTTCACGTTCTCATTGAGACCATTTGAAATTAATTCAATAATATTGAAAATGAATTGTTAATTTCTTACACTTTGACAATAAAAATCAGGGTTGCACGGAAATCAGTTTTTTTTTCAAACGGACGATGGAAAACGGAAAACGGAAGATGCAATTTTTATTGTATATAAATAACGTCAAAGGAAAATTTATTACAAAAAAAAACAAAATAATTACAATGAATCTTTCGACAATTTCAGGATCACATTGCAAAAAGTGAGTGTTTCGAGTTATTTAGACAACATCGCTTGCTCTATTTGGAGAGCAGATCAATCCAGAAACATATATTTCGTATTCAAAACTGACTAATCCTATCCTATCTATTTCCAAAATAAGCTATACGATAACTAATATTGTGAGAATAAACCAATAAAATTTTATTGGAACACCTATATTTCATAGAGACTCTTAAAATTAAAGTCAATATATTACCATCACATAAGCAATACTAATTGTCTACATTTGACAAAAAACCAACAAATGATGAGACGAAATGAGCTTTACCGACTTCCGTCGATCTTGTATAAAAACGGATCGAAATTTACTCAATAATAAGCTTCCCATTTAACCATGATTCGCACAAAATGTATAATTCTTCTGCTAGGTAGGTTGCAGATTAAAACGCTACGAATTAATTGGATTCTAGTGATTGTTCTTCTTAACAATTTCAATGTTGAGGCAATTCGTGGAGCTTTGATACGATCCGGCAGAGCGGCGCCATTTCCACAGGAAAGAGGTCTTCAGGTTGGTAAATAGTAAAAATGAATAATTAGGTTTGAAGATTTGGTTTTTTGTAAGACTTGTTGAGTCATATAGTGTTCAAAGAAATAATATTTTCAATAATATTGGCTTCAGTTGAATACCCAAAATTGGTTGGCAAATTAAAGTTGGTCTTACCGTGATGTTAGTACTCGAGAACGCAATTAATTCGAAATTACAAGACTACTATTAAAGAGCCACTAAATTTACAAGATCACTATTATAATTTAGAATAATTTGGTGTGGGAGAGTACTATTTCTTCTGTTTTAAACATCGTAAAAGATAATTTCCAACTCTCAATCAATTTTCCCACTGATCATTTCCAAGGGGAGGGACTCTATTGAAAAAGGGAAGTCCCGGACCAGGTCCCGGACTCCGGTTTTTGAATTTTCAACTTTTTAAGGTCCCGCTCGCCCGGAATTCCAAAAAACGGGGTCCCTCCGATCACTGGTGTCCATATTTCATCTCAGGTTCTGCTAATCTGCAGTTCTACTCAGTACTGAGATACAATAGTGTTGAAAATTATTGAAAACACGTGGAAATGTTTAGACACACTTAAAAATCCGGAAAATCGTTATTTCCAGTTGGCTTGCCAGTAGAAACTCAAAGGCACTTAAAATTGAATGATTTTGTTTAGTTAATTCATTTACACACCAAATTGAATCGTTAAGTTTGGGGCTCAGAAAAGATGCTCATATTGTTTTTAGATAGTTATGTTTTTAGATAGTTTAAGACCCACACAAACGCATGTTTTTAGATAGTTTAAGACGGGCTAGTAACAATGACGTGTCCAATTATATGAAAATAATACGCGTAAATTAGTAATACACGTTTAAATTTTGAAAAATATTCATTTCGATTTGGCGTGCATTTATTGTAACGTTATTCGTGAAAATAAAGCAAAAATACTTGCGACACTTTTTTGTGCACCCCACTGCCACTCAAATTGCGAACGAACGCGTACTAATTACACGTTTTCTTCAAAAAATAACAAGAAATCCTTAGAACCCTTTCAAAAAATTATTTTTACTATTTTAAGTAAAAAATTTTGATACTTATTTCGGAACAATAAACAAATAATTCACCGAGAAATCATCTTTTTTTCGAAATCTTCATATTTCGTCGTTTTCTTTCTGAATTAACTCTCCAGAGCATTACAATAACATACAAAGTGATTAAATAAGGTCTTCAAAATAATAAAAATAATAAATAAAAATTATGGACGAGGAATTTCACGACCATGGACTCTCTTTCTCTTTTCTAGTCCCCAAGGGAATTTTTTGAAGTGGTGTTTCTGTTAAAAATTATTATTATCGAAATATAAGAAATTGAAAATTAAATTTCAACATTTTTGAATTATTTTCAATGGTCTCAAAGAGATCATGAAACAAATATTCAATTTATGTTAATAATTTCTCTGTTTTTCATTATATTTCTTTAAAATTTCTAGATCAAATCAGATTTATTACTTTTATTTTTTATGAAAATAAAATTGGAATTATCAATTTCTTATATTTTGATAATAATAAATAAAAGTTTTTGTTTAAATAATTAATTGAAAGGAAATAATTGGTGCGCGGTCTTTTGCAATTTGCTCGTGTTTTGTGGCAATGGATTTTTCCTGTTTTCTTTGGGGTAAAAAATCATAATTGCTCGAATTTCCCGTTAAGAAACGTTTTTGCGCTACTGTTTGACACCAATTGAAATCGTAAAAACGTTCAAATGTTCAGAAGTTCAAATAATAAGTTTTACCTTACTAGGGAGATCATTTTTGGATCCAAAGGTTTCGGGCTGAAACTTTGCATGGTGATAGCTGAGGAAATTTTATTAGTGCACACAAAAAATTGTCCTGCACTGGGGGGGATGGGCGGTTAAATGGGTTAAAAAGAGGTTCAAAGTTAGCAACCTCAAGTTAGCAAGCTGTCGACAATTTATTTTTTTTATTTTACATCAGAAGGACATAATATTTTACATCAGAAGGACATATTAGTTTTAAGCAAGTATCAGACAATTCTGCAATTTTAACGCAAAACGCATGTTGGGATGTTATTAAATCTGGGAATTGCTCCAGTCGGAAAATAAAATGCATTTCCGCAAAATTATTACACCATACAATTTAAAATTCTTCCTCAAACTTCAAATTAAGACATAAGGGGATGCGTAGCGTCTTTGATTTTTTCTAGTTTTTTTTATAAATAAACAGAATCCAAAATTATAATGAGATGGTGTAATTGTACGTGATTTTTTGCAGAAATGCATTTTATTTTCCGATGGGAGCTATTTCCGCTTATCCTAGATTCAATAACATCCTCATGTTGAAATATCATTCAGTTTCAGAGAAAAAATAAACAAACATTCTGAGGGTTTTAGTTTAACTAGATAGATTAACTATAAAAACATAATAAATTCTAAGCAATGCATCTACACTGCACTGCCACGAAGTATGCAGCATGTTGCAAAAGTTCACGCACCAATTGAATTTTTAAAAAATGAAAACACGCCCTTCATTTATTAATTTCCATTATTTAAACTTTTTTTAATTACAGCGTATCTTTATAAAATTTGATGTACTTTCTTGCTTAGAATCGTTTATAATAATATATTAATTGTATTAAGTTTGTTTTCGGCTCCTCAAAATGTTTTAGAACCAAAAAAATTAAGTAAAAAAAGGGCGTGTTTTCATTTTTTTTTAAATTCAATTGGTGCGTGAACTTTTGCAACATGCTGCATACTTCGTGGCAGTGCAGTGCATCTACTATGCGGAAAAATTAAAATACAGCGAGGAGTTTTTAAATTCTAACACGCAGACAATTTCCTAATTATCCATTTTACAACGAATTAATCTTTATTTTCATAAAATCTGAGGCTGTATGCAAGATACGTTCTTGCATACGTCCTCCGCATAAATTTATAATAAAAAACATTCAACTTATCGAACATTTGAATGATGGTGGTTGATAGTGTTGATAGTGATAGTGTTAGATTAAATTAATTTAGTTTATTTAATATTTAATTCAATGTATTATTCATTTCAGAGATTGATGCCTAATGGAAGAGCAAAAAATTAGGGGCGGAGAAAAGGTCTTGTTTAGGCAGCCACACGGCCACTAAGGCCATCGAATCTCTTCCTCTTCTGTTTCTCATCAATTTTTGTTTATTATTTGATGACAAGAAATGAAAGGTTAATTGAAAAATGAGAATGGATGAAATAAAAATATTGATGACAAACGAAAGAGGAAGAGATTCGATGGCCTTAGTGGCCGTGGGGCTGTCTAAACAAGACCTTTTCTGCGCCCCCAATTTTTTGTTCTTCCATTAGGCATCGATCTCTGAAAAGGACAATATTAAATTTACAAGAAGTATCCTAAAATTTGAAAATAGCCATTTTCAGTTGGCGTGCTTTATTTACTAATTAAATTCAAGAGAATTCAACAATTTTAAATTTACGTGAAATTATTTCGATTTCGATTTCGATACATCGATTCTAGCAAACCATTTTCCCCTCTTTACTCGGTCACTTTAAACTTATAAACATTGTTTGTTTATTATTATTATTATGTATTTTCTATTTGTTTATGGGTTTAACTCAATACTACATACAACAGTATTTGCAGGACTTCCTTCGGTTTGGCCGAGCCACGCCTGGACAATTCTTCGACAGTGGCGATCAGACATTTTACCGAGTTCTCAAGATTGCTGATTAAACGCACACAAACTCGAATAAATAAAATATTAAATGTTTATTATCATAATAAATGACATTTCAATAATAATTATTATCTGTGAGAGTCACAAAATAGAATTTTGTCGTCGTTCAGTTAAAGTATAAATAAACAATAAATAAACCGTAATCAATGGATTAAGCATGGAATCAACTGGGTTAAGATGCAATTTGATTAGAAAATGGATCTTGTCAATTGAATGACCTTCCTCTGGATGATATCCGTCTTTGGTGAGCTCCATCGCTCAAGGGCATCCAACTCGCGACGTCGTTTGACCAATGATAAGAATGAGGAAAGTGATCCATCCACTTTTGTGTAGTATGATAAGCACGAGAACAAACTGAAAATGTTTTTGTTTAATTATTATTACTATTTATTATTATTGTTATTGTCCAATATTGATAATGATGGTTTTTAACAAGTTCTTAATAATTAGGAACAATTTGTTGCAAACAAAAGGTATTATACAGTAAATATTTTGATAAACATTTAAGTGCGATTGTCGGTCAAATTTTTTCAGCTCTGTACGATTGAAGAATATATTTTCGGTTGAGCAATAAGTTCGTAGAGTTTTATTATTATGTTTGGTTTCACAACAATTTTCTTGCTGCTTGGAAAAGTGTATATATTTATCTGATAGCGCTTTTTCTGCCCTACAAAACTGTGTTTTTAGCTTATTCTGAATATTTAGAAGGTGTCCTAAGCTTTTCTACTGCACAAAAATGGTTCGCAAAGTTCAAAAATGACGACTTTAACCTGGAAGACACGAAGCGGACGACCTCGAGAATTAGACGAATAGCATCTGTAGGCACTATTGGAGGAAGATGGTCGCCGTAAGTTGGCCGAAAAATGAACTGTGATCCAAAGAAAATCCTTAATCATCTTCATTCGATGGGATTCGCCGAACAACTCGGGGCTGGATACCTCATTAGCTCAACGAACAAAACAAATAAAATAGCCTTCAAATCGCAGCTCAACATCTCGTTAGCCATAAAGACAAAGTCGAGAGTCATGCAAGATCTCAACCCAAAAAAGACTATGATCTGCGTTTCTTGGAACTGGAAGGGCATGTTGCACTGGGAAATGGTCGAAAGAAACGCCACGGTCCACAAGCAGCTCTATGTTGCCCAGCAGTGCCGCGTAAATGACGCTATTCGACTGAAAAGACCCGATCGACAAGGGCAAGTCATCTTGCTCCACGACAACACCAGACCGCATGATGCACAAGTTGTCAAAACCGCCCTCCAAGAGCTTGAATGGGAGGTTTTCCAGCATCTACCATACTCTCCAAACCTTGCGCCATCCGATTATCACCTTTTGCGCTCTCTGTCAAACCAAATGAGGGGTGTTACCTTCGAGGACCTCAAAAATTGGCTCAACAATTTCTTCGACACCAGATCGGGCGATTTTTGGCGGAACGACATCAACAAATTGATCAAGAGATGGACGGAATTCGTAAACAGTAACGGCGAATAAATATTTGATTAATTTACTATGTTTTTGTTCAAATAAATATTTGTGAAAAAAAAACTCTACGAACTTATTCCTGAACCCAATGTATTGGACAAAAAAACGAAAATTTTTTCTTTTTGAATTATATAATGGGTAGTACACCAATTAACTTCAATCAATAAAGACCACCCGGGTCAATAATAGCGGCGATATTTCTGTTAGGTTCTGGTATATCCTTCACCTCAATAAAAATCTCCAAAATAGAATGGCTATATTCATTAAAATATGATCTCAAACATTAATAAACTCAATATTTACCTTAAATTCTCAATAAACACATTTTCACATAAACAAATCTGTTTTTTGTCTGCACTCCTTTATTTTAATAATAGTTAAAGTAAAAAAGTGGAGTCTGAAAAGAAAAAAACAAACATGTCCGTGAATGTGTGAAAATGCGGTCAGAATTCATAAATTTCTTTGCGCTGATTAATGATGTATTCTACGATTTTTTATTTAAACATAAAATTAGAGATTTAACGTTAATTGACAAAAAATTCCTTTATGACTGACTAGTCAGAATAAAGTTTTGGTTACACAATTTTGAATTTTTCTATAAAAAAAGCCCAATAAAAATTAATTTTTTCGTATTTTTAATCGAAATTTTTGAACTTCCACGTGTAAATAGAATGCGCCAACTGGTATGGTTATAAAATGAGCTCAGTAAACCTGCTCAAACCTAACCTTTTGGAAAGAGAGTAATATTTTTAGATAGTTTAAGACAAGCTTAATTAAATTGTTATAAAACCTGTTTTGTAATAAACACTTAAAAATTTCCAAACACGTCTAAAAATCGCAAGATTATTATTTCGATTTGGCGTGGGTATGGTAATAAAATGAGCTCAGTTAACGTGTTCAAATATAACTTTTTAGGAATATATTAACATTTTTAGATAATTTAAGACAAGCCTAATAAAATTGTATTAAACACTTTTTTGTTAAAAAGACGCAACAATTTTTAGACACACTTAAAGTTAAGAAAATCGTTTTTTTCAGCTGGCGTGTGTTCAGCTGGCATGCACCCCAAATTGAATTTTTAAGTTGGGGGCTCAGAAAAGACGCTCATTTTCCAAATTTCGGTAAGAGGCGCATGTTTTTAGATAGTTTAAGACGGGCTAGGAAAAATGGGATATCACGTATAAATTAGTAATGCACGTTTAAATATTGAAAAATAGGCATTTCCATTTGGCGTGAGAATGTCTTAAAATTTCTAAAAAATCCTTTAAAAATGATCTATAAAATTTTTTTCTTCTATAAAAATTGCATGTTCGAAACAATGATTTCCTTATTTTCACGCTTCGTGTGTACTTTACACAAACATTGTCTACGCCAGTTTGTAAGCTGTTCATTAAACTCTTTGAAATTATTAAAATCTTCTCAAAATATTATATTTGATCATGTTTTCTGATCTCATTTTAGTATCCTTCAAACTGACGTGCTATAATTTTTTTACAAAAAACAACTGACCATATTCCGTCAGGATTAAGAGCTTCATTAATAACATCGTGAATCATCTCAAACTCGCTCTCGGGGCGGTTCAAGATGTCTGGAGCCAAAATGATGTCGAACTTGTTTCCGGCCAGGAACGTGCGAATCTCGTCGATTGTTCCGTACGAGATTTTCGTCTTATTCTCGGCAATATTATTCCTCTTCAAGGTCGGCTTGCAATACAATTCGACGCTTGTCTTGTCACTTCCATAGAGACCGATTATATCCGCGCCATTCTCAAAAGCATACACCGATGGCAATCCAGTGACGAAGCCAATCTCCAAAACAGATTTTCCATCGAAAAACTCCGATTCCATATCAATTTCAACGATCTGATCAATGGTATTACAGATCGAGTTGACGCCTTCCCAACCGTCCCAACAATCTGGAAACGATGAATGTGAATGATATGATCACCATTTGATTCACGCACCGTTATCGGCCGACGTGCATGAAGAAAACGAGGAAGTCGACGCTGACGAGGAGCTCTTGCGGCGCATCAACGGCAACTCATCGCTGATGCATTGTCGCGGATTAGCGTTTCTTGTAGCCACATAGCGAATAGAACGACCAGACTCGAGCAGCAACTCACAATTGGTTGGAGCAACTGCGGAGATAGTTGGAGCGATGACGACCATTTCTGAAAACCAGCCATTTTGGTAGTAATAGCGCGCTTCTTAAGTAATATTGGTGTGGGCGGAGGAATGCATGTGTACTATAAACAAATTGCAGACGGCTCACTGATCGTTTCAGCGAGCGTTTCAGAGCGAATCAACAATCTATTTTTATGTGACGTTGATTCGATTGATGACGCGTCCCGCCTATCAATTTGTGGGAGGGGCGAACGATAGTTTGATGGACAATGGAGGTGCGAGAGAGCGAGGCAGATGGGAGAAGCTTAATAACAAGTCCACATTTCTAGAATATTCTAATCAACTAGTCTTGTTTATCAAATAGATTAGTCACTAGCCGGAAGAAGAGAGATCAGAGGATTCCAATCGTTCTTCTGAATGTGATTAATAACAATCAGCACGTTGTTTGAATTTATATTACTTTGGCATCGATTAGAGCTTCTCCAATTTTATTTGGATTTTAATAAAAATTGAATAAATTATTTAGTTTCTTAACGCGAATTCGGTCAACTATCTCAAAAATTACGGAATTATTTAAAAATAAGATACTAAAAAAGTGACAACGTCGGAATCGAACCCCAAACTTGTGATTACTATTCATCCCTCTGCACTTTCTGCTGGGCGCTTCCTTGAATGTGTTTTGCACGAAAAGTACTCCTGTTAGGACGCGAGGTGCTTTTTGCATGAAAACAGACTCATCCTGTTATATAGCGTAAACACGTCATCAATCTTTGTTAAAATTTGATGTTTTTTGTAGAAGTGAGGACGCTTTGTGTAATTTTGATGAAACTTTGGTTACTTTTTCGGTTTGAATTGAATGTACTGGCGGCAGTTTTACACGTGTTTTGATAAAAATTTCGTGCAAAACACAGTCAAGCCACCGTCCAGCACAAAGTGCAGAGCGCCACTATCCACTCGACCACTGTTCCTTGCCTTTTCCAGTAGAGAATGCATAGAGGAAACGGCGGGAAACTGGAGAGACAAAAAACATCATATTTTCAGATGGAATTTTCTCGACTTCTAGATATTTGTGCAGAAAACCAAGTACACTATGAGAAAGCCCGTATTCGAAACTATAAATGAGCAAATTTAGAAAAAAATTCTGAGATGATGCCGAAACATGGTTCCCTTGTAAGATAATGTAGATAATTTTTCTAATTTCCAAATATATTAACTTTCCTCCACCATAAGATACTCCACGAGTCCATCTTACGTAATTCATGTTTATATAAAAACGCGAGAAACCTGCTAGAATTATGATAATACTACAATTGGCGTGACTCTGTATAGAATAATTTGGACCGGCAAGAAACCTCATAAAGAAAAATAAAAAAAAATAATTGTCAGTTAGTTCTGCAGAATAGAGTAGAAATGTGTTTTTTTTTTAAATTTGTATTGTTTATCATGCACTCTACTGCCAAGCAACCGCGCCGCATTGCAAAAGACTTCGCACCAAGTGCAAACTGAACCTTTTAATTTATTATTTTTATTTTCAATGTTTTATTTATTAGTTAACGTTTCATTCTGCAGAAATCTTGATGAATTAATGAAAAGAAAATCTTAGTACCTCAATTAATGGATCAACAGAGTTTTCATTATTGATATAAGTGACTTGTAATAAAATAATAAATTAAAAGGTTGAGTTTGCAAATAGTGCGAAGTCTTATGCGATGCAGCGCGGTTTCGTGGCAGTGAAGTGCTCATACATCTAAAAAAAGTTTTACTTTTAATTTTTAGTGGATTTAAGTTCGTAAATCAATTGAACGGGATGATTTAATAAAATTTTTAAGTCTTTACCTCAATTTTTAAAATAACCCATAAAACACCAAAATATACAGTCCGTTTTAATATCTTAGGTTCCCTTGGTTCTTTCACATTTTCTATTGACTATTGAGTTATTCAATAATAAGAGTTACATTGTTTTATAGAGTTCAAAAAATACATCATTTACGTAATTTAAAAATATCTATTATGAGGATAAATATACGGTTTTAAAAAAATGATCATTTCGCTGCTGTTTCAATATGTTAGGCTCACCCGGGCTTTTTGGTGTTTTTTGCATATATAAGAGCAAGTGATGGTGTCGAAATCTACATCAATTCATCTCCTGATTGCTGGAAATAAGCTGCTGAAACCATGCGACGAGGAGCACATTTGTCAAAAGTTGAACAAGGTCAAATAACGACTCTCAAACAAGCTGTTCACTCGAATACGGGCATCGCGCGGCAACTAACCCGCTATCCGAACTGCATCAACCAGTTTCTACGCAATCCGAATCCCAACGACCAACGTATTCTACAGGCCGACGTCCAATTCTTAAAAAACGACGGCGTCGTAACCTTGTCAGAGCGGCTTCCAACAGCTCCCTGACCGTAAATCAGCTGCGGAGTGACCAAAGGACTACTGCCGAAAGGACTACTAAAAATTGACAATTCCAATTTTCTTTTCATATGTATTAATTTTAAACTTTTTATTGATTCAAACGTTACGTGTAAAGAGCCGGCTTTTTTCGGTTTTTCTTTTTTCGGATGATTTTTCTAGAAGCACGGACAACTTTGGATGAAATAACTCAAATTCTAAGATGCTCACTTAACATAACAATTAAATGACTTTATTTATAATTTAGGATTTTATCAAAATGAAAAGAATATAAATTAAAAAATGAGATTCTGTAATAATCCGTGATTTTTTGCGCATTTTTTGCATTTTTCAATTTCCGCTTTACCTAGATTTAAAATTTTGTTATAATCGGAATATAAGAAATTGACAATTCCAATTTTATTTTCATAAAAAATAAAAGTAATAAATCTGATTTGATCTAGAAATTTTGAAGAAATATAATGAAAAACAGAGAAATTATTAACATAAATTGAATATTTGTTTCATGATCTCTTTGAGACCATTGAAATTTATTCAAAAATGTTGAAAATGAATTTTCAATTTCTTATATTTTGATAATATATAAGCTTTTCCCTATTAGCTTTTGTGGCACTATAAAGTTTCATAATTTGATTGTCTAGCCATGAAAACAGTTCACTACAAAAATGAAGCAAATAGACGCGGTCAAAAGTCGACATTTTAATATTTCTTCCTTATCACTGAAAGAAACGGGAAGAAACTGATTGTTTTTTGTTATTGTTCCGTTTTGTGATGAACTTTGGACAAAAAATTGCCGACTGAAAATTTGCTATTTTTTACGGAAATCCGACAAATGATGAAATTGTTTAGCTAAATTGGGTGAGTCAGTCTAGAGATGAGATGATTCAGTATTTTTTATTAACATTATTTATTTCACAGATCGATGCCTAATAGAAGAGCAAAAAATTAGGGGCAGAGAAAAGGTCTTGTTTAGACAGCCACACGGCCACTAAGGCCATCGAATCTCTTCCTCTTTTGTTTCTCATCAATATCTTTATTTCATCCATTTTCATTTTTAAATTAAACTTTTCATTTCTTTTAATCAAATAATAAACAAAAAATAGATAACACAAATTGATGAGAAACAAAAGAGGAAGAGATTCGATGGTCTTAGTGGCCGTGTGGCTGTCTAAACAAGACCTTTTCTCTAATTTTTAGCTCTTCCATTAGGCATCGATCTCTGAAATTAATAATACAAGTTATTATTAATAATTGTTGAGCATAAATATTATATCTGGCTAGAAATACATAACTCGGAATCCCACTTGAAAAAACGCAATCCGGGCTCCTATGCACATTTAATAGTTTAAAACAAAGATTTTTCAATATAGATAGTAAAAACAATTCTGATTGTCGTCGGTACGAGAAAAACGGCATTTTCTTGCTCAGCAAACAACAACCAATTCTCCTTACTGTTTTTGCTTCCTTTGAATCATCGCATCCAAATCTATCAATGGTGCAAGTCTCATCAAAATCTCAAGCGGAAGCTAAAGTGACTTTAAATTCTTCCTCAATTTTCAGTTAATTAATTAAGATATAAGAGAATGCGTAGAATAACTGGTAGAGAGTTTGAATTTTCATGAGAAGAATTGTTTTAAATTTTTCAATAACAGTCTTAGATGAATGCATTAACCATCAAATGTCCGCATTACAGTTTCATGTAGTTATATGAGAAGGTGACAATAAACACATTTCCATCGTACGTATCCATGGTTTTGCATTTATTCCTTTTGTATTTCATATTACTACCTTGCACTTTGCGTTGACGGTGGCGTGACTGTGTTTTGCACGAAATTTTTATTAAAACACGTGCAAAACTGCCGCCAAAACATTCAATTCAAACCGAAAAAGTAACCAAAGTTTCATCAAAATTGCACGAAGCGTCCTCACTCCAAAAAACAACATCAAATTTTAACAAAGATTGATGACGTGTTTACGCTATATAACAGGATGAGTCTGTTTTCATGCAAAAAGCACCTCGCGTCCGAACAGGAGCACTTTTCGTGCAAAACACAGTCACGCCACCGTCAAGCTTAAAGTGCAGAGTATCTCTGCACGCACCAATTGCAAACGAGCGGGCACCATTTGCACGTGTCCTTCAATAATTACAAAAAAACTAGTAGCTCATTCAAAAAATTATTTGTACTATTTTAAGAACTGCAGATAGATAGAACAGAAAATGAGTAATGGTTTCGTAAAAGTAAACCAATAAATTTTCCAGAAATCTCCTTTTTATGTTTTTATTACTCTTCGGTTTTAGCTCATGTTCCATCGTTTTTCTTGTCCTCTGGAACGTCGACGAACTCTTCAAAACATTATAACACTATACAACGTTTAAACTAATGTTTCCGTCAAGCAATAATTCATAAATAAAAGGTTTTTTGATAATTAATTGAAAATGAGTAATATGCGCGATTGGTGCACGGTCTTTTGCAATTTTCTCTTACTTACTAGGGAATGGTCAGCATAGTGCTTGGAGTTACAGGATGTGACATATATCATTAGAAAGAGAAAAAAATCTACTTTCTAAATATAAAAAGAGTTTCTGCAACGGACACCGCTATCTCGAGAAAATTGCGTCTGAAAATTTACTACTAAAAGGGCACTGAAATCCCCCGCATCGCAGCCACGAGGAGGTCAGTTTCATATACGCGAAGTTGAGGGGAAGATTTCGATGGCAGCGTAGTGTAGGCGGTAAGAGGGATGAGCGCGGAGTGAGGGCGGTAAGAGAGATGGGCGCGGAGTGTAGGCGGCGGAAGAGGGATGGGCGAGGAACCGTGACTCTCTGGTTCGAACCCACCCTGCGAAGACTATTTTTTGTTTTTTTTTTTGCTTTTTTTCGATCGATCATAACAGGTCGTGGAGCAAGTTTCAGACATCGTCCATGTGATATCTGCATTAGAAACACTACAATTCTGTGATATTCAACGTTTTTCGGGAAAAAAAAGTTGGACGAAAAATCTTGTTTTTCACATGGAGTATGGCTGGAGTATGGCAAAATAAAAATTTTTTTTTCATAAATTTCATAACTAGCGTTTCTCGGTGAAAAGGTCGTCGAAAGATTGGTTCAAGCGAAGAGTGACAAACTTACTTTCCATGCCCCATTCCAGTATGCGTCCAGAGGCTGAATCATCCCGGTGGTGTGCGGGGGAATATTCTTGATGGTGACATCAAATCCTCTTGGAACGCATTTCTTGATGGTGTTGTGATCCTTGAAGCATGGCCAGCTGTCGACAAGCATATAGAGTTTCCGAGGGTTGGATGCATTGAAGACACAGCTTCGAAGCCAATCGCACATCAACTCTTTGGTCATGATGTGATTCTTGCCACATCTGACCTCCAAGTTCGGACAGTTGGGTATTGGGCGCGACGGAGGGAAGGCTCCGGTTGGTTCTGATAAAACCATGAAAGCCTTCTTTCCCATTGTCCCATCCATGAACAACATCGGAAGGAACGTGAACGAGTGAGTGAGAGAAGACTTCGCTTGAACCAATCTTTCGACGACCTTTTCACCGAGAAACGCTAGTTATGAAATTTATGAAAAAAAAATTTTATTTTTTATGAAAAATTAGAGCCATACTCAATGTGAAAAACAAGATTTTTCGTCCAACTTTTTTTCCCGAAAAACGTTGAATATCACAGAATTGTAGTGTTTCTAATGCAGATATCACATGGACGATGTCTGAAACTTGCTCCACGACCTGTTATGATCGATCGAAAAAAAGCAAAAAAAAAAAAAACAAAAAATAGTCTTCGCAGGGTGGGTTCGAACCAGAGAGTCACGGTTCCTCGCCCATCCCTCTTCCGCCGCCTACACTCCGCGCCCATCTCTCTTACCGCCCTCACTCCGCGCTCATCCCTCTTACCGCCTACACTACGCTGTCATCGAAATCTTCCCCTCAACTTCGCGTATATGAAACTGACCTCCTCGTGGCTGCGATGCGGGGGATTTCAGTGCCCTTTTAGTAGTAAATTTTCAGACGCAATTTTCTCGAGATAGCGGTGTCCGTTGCAGAAACTCTTTTTATATTTAGAAAGTAGATTTTTTTCTCTTTCTAATGATATATGTCACATCCTGTAACTCCAAGCACTATGCTGACCATTCCCTAGTTAGTGGCAGTAGAGTGCCATCTCAATTTAAATTTCGATTCTTTTCATTTTTATTATAAAAAAACGAGGGAAAAAAACGAGAACCAACATATGTATTACCGTGAAGAATATTCTCCAACAGGTACCCTCTCACATCATGATTAATTAATGGATTGAAGTTTGAGGAAAAATTTAAAACTATTGTCTCGGTGTAAGTTATTGAAAAAGCAGGTTTAAAGGAGCATGCCTAATAATAAGATGGTCTCGTTTAGGGTCATGTCGATTTAATTTCCAATTTTTTTAAATAATTATTTCGCTTTTCTTTTTTTTTCATGACATTTTTTGGTTTTATATTGTTTTATCTTAATAAATTGGTTGTTACATTAATATAATTATTATAATAATAACATTTTCTGTGTAATTTATTATATTTAGTAAAATATATGAAAAAAGCGAAATAAGAAACAAAATGGAAATTAAATCGGCATCACCCCAGACGAGATATTTTTATTATTCGGAATGATCCTTTAAACCTGCTTTTTCAATAACCGACACCACGACAATAGATTTTTATTCTACAAAATTAGTTATGTGTCAAATAGTACAAATAATTTTTTGAATGAGCTACTAGTTTTTTTGTAATTATTGAAGGACACGTGCAAATGGTGCGCGCTCGTTTGCAATTGGTGCGTGCAGAGATACTCTGCACTGACAAAAGTTTTGTCACAAATGTTTTTTCGGGTTTAACTTTTTTGTGACTTGACCAAATTGGCTGATTTTTTGATATTTTATGTGAATCGGTGTTTAAAATGTTATAGTAGCAAAATTTGGTTTAAATTATCATGGCAATTTCGGTACCACGCATTCCGTTTTCCCTCATATTGATAACAGCTTGCCGGGTGGCAATTGGATTTGGAGTTTTTTGGAGTCATCTCTAAAATGTTGCCAATTACTGCTATTTTCAATAAATTATGAAAAAATATAATTGAACTTTAAAAATTATTAAAAAATGCAGTGCAAGAAAAGTGCGAAATATCTTTGAGCTACGCGTTTTACGATAAACGCTTGTCACTGTAAAACGGATCATCGTAATCACAAGCGGTAATTTGTAAAATAATCTACAACTATATGAATCTATCATATCAAAAAATCAGCCAAATTGGTCAAGTCACAAAAAAGTTAAACCCGAAAAAACAATTGTGACAAAACTTTTGTCAGCTAGTGTATATCCATTTAAGAATTTTCATTTACTCTTCCAACACATATCCGGTACCACTAAAACTTCCACATATCAAACAACCCACATTCAAATCAATAATATTCACGTCACAGGAACGCACATGATCGTTGTGTTATCAATATCGGCCAAAACTGGAAATCGTTTTGAATCATTGCCTGTTTTCGCGCAACTTCGCGGGAAAGTTAATCTTGTCACGTAATTACTCTTTAATCTACCGTAGGGCAACACATTTTGACCCTCATGCAATTTAGCAAATAAACAAAAGGGCGGGACAATGACCGATGTTCGAACATCATGTGCAGGAAAGAAAGGTGAATTGGGCATGCATGGGGGGTTAGGATGGGCGCTTCCCCTTCAATTTGTTGGGGGTATTTGAAATTTGGTATATATCCGGCAAAAATGATCTCCTGTTAAATAGGCTCTAAGAAATTTAATATTAATAAGTAGTGGAGTAAATAGCCTTCAATAAGACTTTCTATTATTTATTAAAGCTCATTGGAAATTCCTAATATCTCACAATTTCACCCCAAATTGGTTAAGTTGGGGGCTCAGGAAATATGCTCATTTTGCAAATTTCGGTAAGAAGCGCATAGTTTAAGACGGGCTAGTACCAATGAGTTGTCAAGTTATATGAAAATAAAACGTGTAAATTAATAAGACACGCTTAAATATTGAAAAATAGCCATGCACACGGGAATATTAACTTCCTTATATTTCCAATGACTATTAATGTTAAATAGTTCTTACAATGTGTATACTTCAGAATTGAAGAATGAATTGTTTCTTAAAATAAATTCCCAACCCTTTATTATGAATGAAAACTCGCTCTATTGATATTTACCAGCTAAAAAATGTATTTTTGTCTATACCATTGATCACTTTACTAATACTGAAATCATTTTCAGACACCAAAATTTGACCTAATTCGTCATTTTCTTAAACTGTTCAATGATTGTTGTTGTCCTGGCAAATCGCCGAGCCGAGCCGTAGCAGCCAACACAACAACACCTCGTCCATGTGATATTCACACATCGTGGTGCACGACGCGCCCACCTTATCACATCGAGAACATTCGATGCCTAATGCGCCGCCATCGTGTGCGGTACACGTGAACTTTAGGCAACAGGGTGTTGGCCGAATTAAAGACAATAAGAGGGGATGCGGTTCATTATGAATTGTTTGCAACCAGTTGCGAGTTATTACAACTCGATGGGAACTGGAATTAAATAAAACAAAAGCTTCTTGTTTTTGTTATTGTTTTTGGTGATAAATGTATTATGTGGAGTCTTTTGTAGTTTCAAAAAGTGAATTATGGGTTGAGGTGTACGCGATGCGACCGAAAAGAACTTTAGGTTGGGAGTTTATAGTAAATTTATTGTCCTACTATGTGGAAAAGCTTTATTAAAGATTTTTGATTGAAATAGTGAGCTCTTTTAAAGAAAATAAAAAACCGCGCCAATTGGAAATTACTATTTTTCAATATTTAAACGTGTCTCACTAATTTACATGTTTTATTTTCATATAACTTGACAACTCATTGTTACTAGCCTGTCTCAAACTATCTCAAAACATCCATTTCTTGCTGATATTTGCAAAATGAGCATCTTTTCTGAGCCCCCAACTTAAACATTCAATTTGGGGTGAAAAAGCACGCCAAATGAAAATGACGATTTAGCAAACTTTTAGCACATATATTGATTTTTTTCTAAAATTTGTAGTTTCGGCCTCAACCCAACTTAACAGTAATTTTTACGTCAATATTACATACTTCTCTAAAATAACCTCTTTCACTTTAAATTTTTACAAAATATTAGGTTTAAAATACTCCTGTTCTGACTAATCCATTTGCAGTGAAAAAGTATTCTCTTTCAGTCAGTTTTTGGTCGAAAAATCAAAAAGGGACTCATCAATAAACGCACCCACAAAACCGCGCCTCATTGCAAAAGACTTCGCACCAATTGCACGAACACTACCTTTTAATTTTTTTTCAATATTTTATTTATTAATTATTGTTTAACAGAAGAATTTTTCAAATGTTATATATACCCGCAAACTGCACTCTTAGAAATTCAAGCTCGTTGGAGGTTTCTACCAAGTGATGAGAGGGACTCCGTTTTTTTGAATTCCGGGTGGGCGGAACCTTAAAAAATTGAAAATTTCAAAACCCGGGCCCGAGACCGGGATCCCTTTTTTTTAAAGAAAATACTCGGGTCGGGGATGATTCAATCTTATGTTTTTTTTTTAGATATTTTATGACAAGTTTATTAAAATTTCGTAATAACTTTTTTGTTATTATTACGTGGAGATCCAAAAATGACACTTAAAAATACAAAAAAATTTAATTTTCAATTGGTATATAGCAGAGATGAGTGCAATTCCGGATTCCGAATTCCGTATTTTCAAATTTTTTTCGAATTCCGCATTCCGGATTACAAATCTTTATATTTTAATTCCGAATTTCGAAAATTCACTTTTCATAAAATCGTTAACACCTGAATAGTTCGAAATTTCATCAATGGAACGACAAATGCCTAATGGAAATAATGATTTACCTATTTTTACGCTTATTCGAGAGCACGCCAACTGGAAATAGCGATTTCTCAATATTTAAGCGTTTCTGAAACGTGCTACGTCTTTTCAATAAAGCATTGATTACGCTAATTTAACTAGGCTTGTCTTAAACTATCTAAAAATATTAATATCTTGCCGCAAAGTTACACTAGCTGACAAAAGTTTTGTCACAAATGTTTTTTCGGGTTTAACTTTTTTGTGACTTGACCAAATTGGCTGATTTTTTGATATTTTATGTGAATCAGTGTTTAAAATGTTATAGTAGCAAAATTTGGTTTAAATTACCATGGTAATTTCGGTACCACGCATTCCGTTTTCCCTCATATTGATAACAGCTTGCCGGGTGGCAATTGGAGTTTCTTTACGTGGAGTCATCTCTAAAATGTTGCCAATTACTGCTATTTTCAATAAATTATGAAAAAAATATAATTGAACTTTAAAAATTATTAAAAAGTGCAGTGCAAGGAAAGTGCGTAATATCTTTGAGCTACGCGTTTTACGATAAACGCTTGTCACTGTAAAACGGATCATCGTTATCACAAGCGGGAATTTGTAAAATAATCTACAACCATATGAATCTATCATATCAAAAAATCAGCCAAGTTGGTCAAGTCACAAAAAAGTTAAACCCGAAAAAACTTTTGTGACAAAACTTTTGTCATCTAGTATATATTAGTTGAATATGTTTGGGATCATGTTCCCCTACGCTTCCAGAAAATGTTTCTAGCTTTTTTAAATTTTCGAATTCATTATTACGGTAGAAAAGATAGACATCGTGAAATTAGGGAACTCGATGTTAATTAAATAACCCTCAATGATGAAAGTTTTTTCTTTCGAAGACCACATGCCTAATTTTTATATAAAAACGCCTTCAAACATGGTATACGAGATTCTCTCTCTATAAAACATCCATTGCATCTGATAAATTGATAAGTAGGAGGCGGTGAATTTGCAAAAACACATCGAACAGTGTATCATACGAACAACAAACAAAATTACGCCGAAGTATGAGTAGTTGAAAACTAGTGCTTAATACTTTTGTTGCTATATTATTGTTGTTCTTTTTTAATGAATAAGATGATAAGAAAACAAAAACCAAACGAAATTATCAAAAAAAAAACGATGGAAAGATTTGAAGAATGATATGAAGTAAACAAACAAACAAACAAGACGAGAAATAAAGACGTTTCGAGAATATTCCGAGAGCGTTGGTTCTCTTTTTTGCAGGGAACCCGAGAGAGTGGAGTGTTAGAGAAATAGGGGACGACTTTTAAAATATGTTGATTAGAGGAGGATGGAACGGGGTGCAACGTGGAGATCGCGATGATTAACATTGGTGGGGGTTGCAGATTTATACACCTGAATGAGATTGATTTTAAGCGGATTTCATAGATTTATTAAAAATGTGTTTTCATAGGTGATTTCAGAATCTGATGAGCAATTGGTAACAAGGGATAATTCACGCTTATTGAGAATTATGATTTTTTGTAATACTTAAACGTATATAATCCAGCTTTACGCGAACACGCCAAACTAAAATGAACATTTCTCAAATTTCTAATGAATGTCGTTAAATTCTAATAAGTTTTAAATAGTAAACTATCAATTTATCTGAAATTCTTGTTAAAATATTTAAACGTAAGCACAATTTCTGGGCTCACTGTTAAAATATTCAATTGGACATGCGTGAACATTTCTGATTTCCGTTGATGCAAAATGACTAGATTTTTCTGAAACTCCTATTAATAGTAAAAAGTATCAATTTAACGACCAACTGGTGTTAGCTGAAAAGGTTCGATTCAGTCATTGTATGCCGGTATTTTGCGTGTTACCGGACAGTTACTGCAAAAGGGCACCAAACCCTATTTCTCATATTTCAATAGAATTTGTTATTATTTTCTGGTTAATTCGTGTTTTATTCCTTAGCAATGGTAATGGATGGATACATGGATAAATGAGAAGAGCTGGAAGGAACATATTCGACGGTATGAATTCATATATTAATAATTATAATAAGGTGATTAAAAATTTAGATATATCCAACACTTGGTGACTCTTAGTTGGCTTGCGCTCCCTCAGGGGTGCCTGTCGGCTGCTTCGTTTCCTATGCAGCGCTGACGGCATCGGTTGCTTGTTCTGAACGGTGTTATGTTGCCCAGTCCTCACGGTCTGGTGTCTTGCGACTGCCGGAAGGTTCATGGCGGCTGGTGTTCAACTTGTGCTTTGTGCAGGCGTCGGTGTAAAAGTCGATAACGCTTCCGACCCGTCTTGAAACACGTATAACGGAGTATTTTTGCATTCCGAGTCAAAGTGTGTCAAAACCTTGCGGCGAAACGAAAGTAAAGATCGTCCTCGAGTCCAGAGATGTCGTTTTCTTTTTCGTTTTGGTTTTTCGTTTCGTTTAAACGAAAACGAAACGAGAAACGAATTTAGGTTCGGTCCCGCACGGAATGACGTTAAAGTGTCCCCTTCTTGAACCACAAGAAGCTCGAGAAGAAATAGAGAGAAGAAAATTGAAGCTAACGGCAAGCCTTCCTGCAAGAAGCAGCGTCTTTTGGAGGACTTCACACTGAGGCCTGATGATTCAACCCCCTCGTCTGAAGCTCTGATACCGTTCTTACTGCGCCGCATTGATTCACTCTGCAGGGAGCCAGTTGAATCCGCGTTGGATCGAAGCTTCATTTCCGCGTTCGTCTCCGCACTGGATGGCCGAAAACAAGAATACGACGACTGCGATCTCCTGCGCAAAGCATTCTTCGATCCGCGCTTTGTTGGAAGGAAGGAACTGTACGACGACGATGTCTGGAATGAAGTACAACACGCCGTAGAGATGTCAGTGGCAAGCAATCAAATTCAAGATTCAACTCCATCCTCCTCTTCGCGAAGCTCTGATACGCACTGCAGCCCTCAAGGCGAAAATCTGGTCTCAAGAACAAGATGCAACTCCGATGCGAACTGAAATTGCCGCATATCTCAGAGAGAAGCGATTGAGTCCGCCAGGCCCGGCTGCTGACAACAGTGAAGCGGTTTTGCCGTGTTGGGCGGCGAAGGACAACTATGGCGGCTTTCCTCTGCTGGCTCGCGAAGCTAAGAAGTTCCTGCGAGCTCATCCGAACCGGAGAGAGGTTTCAGCAATTTGCACCATCTGCTTTCGAATGAGAAACGTGCGAACCTTGCCATATCCACCGTGCACCTGGTGACCGTTCGCCAACGCTTAGCGATGAAGAAGATGGACTTTGCGCGTGATGAAAGTGCGGAAGACAAGGAGTCGGATGAAGATTGCGATGAAAACGGAAACTTCGACGAAGTAGAAGACCTTTCATTGTTGTTAATGTTGTTTGTCACCGTATTATAAACAACAAATTTCGTTTTCGTTTTCGTTTTTGTCGTTTCGTTTCGCTTTTCGTTTAAACGAAGATTTCGTTCGTTTCCCATCTCTGCTCGAGTTGGTCGACATGAGATCGTTGGTCTCGCTGGCTGACGCGCATCATGGCCCTATGCGAGTTGCTTGCAACTGTGTAGAGGTTGAGCAATGCGAAAGTGACCCGAAAGATGGTGAACTATTCCTGAGCAGGACAAAGCCTGTGGAAACTCTGGTGGAAGTCCGTATCGGTTCTGGCGTGCAAATCCATTGATAGACTTGGGTATAGGTACGAAAGTCCTATTCTCAAACTTTCAATGGATAAGTTATATTCTCAAACTTTCAATGGATAAGAAGGTTCAAGTGGGCCTATGGCGCTGTGGGATAAACCAAAAACGAAGTTAAGGTGCCTAACTTCACGCTCATGAGACCCCATAAAAGGTGTTGGTTGATATTGACAGCAGGAAGGTGGACATGGAAGTCGGTATCCGCTAAGGAATGTGTAACAACTCGCCTGCCGAAAAACTAGCCCTGAAAATGGATGGCGCCTAAGCGAGAGACCTATACTTTGTCGTTACGGCATGTGCGTTGTCTGACGTCAAGTCGGAACGAGTAGGAAGGAGGTGGCGGTTGCGTTGAAGGTTATGAGCGTGGGATCGTTATGGTACTAGCAAATCGTTATGGTACTAGCAAATATTCAAGTTCGATTCTTGAAGACTGAAGTGGAGAAGGGTTCCATGTGAACAGTAGTTGGATGTGGGTCAGTCGATCCTAAGGTACTAGCGAATGCTTTGTATCATTGGTGGCGCTTGCCATCATCATCGAAAGGGAATAGGGTTAATATTCCCTGACTGTGATGTAGAGATTGTGAACTTCGGCTTACTAGCGCCGCAACGCATTTGAACTTGGCTAGTCGCTCGACGACCGAGCTAGAGTTTTCTTCTCTAGTTAAAGAACGGACTCCCTGGAATTGTTTCACCCAGAGATGGGGACAATGTTTTCGAAAAGCACCGCGGTTTCTGTGGTGTCTCGTGCTCGTCGAACGGCCCTTTAAATGCCAAGGGAAGATATCAATCTGCACACAATTGTACGGATATTCGCATTAGGTCTCCAAGGATCGTTAAAGTGGCCGATCAGGATACTAAGACCGAAGTCAAAGCACATACGCAAAGCGTCCACAAGTCAGCATCGTCACTAGCCCGCCAGCCAAACAGAACGACGCTGAGCAAGCGTCAACAATTCGTCCAATCGATCCTACCACTGGAGCCAATCCTTTTCCCGAAGTTACGGATCTAGTTTGCCGACTTCCCTTACCTACATTATTCTATCGACTAGAGGCTGTTCACTATTTGTGAAACTCGTCGTAGACTATTTAATTATCTAAATTTCTTTTCAAAATATCAAACGTAAGCAGAATTTCTTTGCTCTTTCTTGGCTCACTTAAAATAATTCATTAGGTGTGGACGCGCAAAACAAAAAGAAAGATATTCAAATTATTGAATACAGTATATCGTAAACTTATAACCGTCTTGGGATAAGAACTTGGAGACATTAAGAAGAACCAAAGTGCCAAATCCATCACGGTCCTGCAGTTAATCTGTCCCTTCCCTTTAATTTCAGCTTTTATTTTTAAATAAAATATTTTTTAGAAATTAAAAAATATCGAGATGTTAAGTAATAAAATAAATTGCATTGTTCAGTCAAAAACAACTATAATAAAGTAACAAATAATATTTTTATCAAAAAATTATTCTAAAGGGGTCTATAAAATGGATTAATAATTCGCCGACTAGCAGAATTCAATTGTTTTTTGTTATTCAAAATTTTAATAGTCCGGATGGGCTATCAAATTTTGATGTCGTTTCAAATTTTAATTTTGAAAATACTGCTCAAATTAATTTTTTTATATTTATGTCTGTAAATGATTTATTGAATTGTTCATTATTTACTTCTTTGTTTCAGGTAATGATACTATTGTTTCTTTTTGTATCCCATTTTCATAAAATTTAATTGACAAGAGACACATGGGCCCAAAACTAAAACAAAAACTGTATTTTTTATTCAAGAAAAGTTTTGAATCTATTTATAAAAGTCTATTTTAAAACCATCCTAAACTACACTAGCTGACAAAAGTTTTGTCACAAATGTTTTTTCGGTTTTAACTTTTTTGTGACTTGACCAAATTGGCTGATTTTTTGATATTTTATGTGAATCAGTCTTTAAAATGTTATAGTAGCAAAATTTGGTTTAAATTGCCATGGCAATTTCGATACCACGCATTCCGTTTTCCCTCATATTGATAACAGCTTGCCGGGTGGCAATTGGAGTTTCTTCACGTGGAGTCATCTCTAAAATGTTGCCAATTACTGCTATTTTCCATAAATTATGAAAAAAATATAATTGAACTTTAAAAATTATTAAAAAATGCAGTGCAAGAAAAGTGCGTAATATCTTTGAGCTACGCGTTTTACGATAAACGCTTGTCACTGTAAAACGGATCATCGTAATCATAAACGGGAATTTGTAAAATAATTTTCAACCATATGAATCTATCATATCAAAAAATCAGCCTATTTGGTCAAGTCACAAAAAAGTTAAGCCCGAAAAAACATTTGTGACAAAACTTTTGTCAGCTAGTGTATCTTATTTAATCCACAATGAGAAGATAAATGAACTAAAAATGCCCTATTTTATGCAAGTTTCTAAATGTGAACCATTTGCTATTTTTAATTTCAAAATTAGCTAGCCTTTCCTTGTTTTATAGTTTGCTAAACGTTTCATTTTTATTGCGCACTCACTCGCATTATTTTAGCTCGAAGATCGACCACATGAGAAACAAATTTCAATTAGTTTTCATTCATTATTATTCAATTTTTTTTTGAATTACATTGAGCACAGTTATATAATTTCATTTAGTTATTTCTTGCAATTCAAATATAATCTAAAATTCACTAAATCTTTTCTGTTTCTTTTAAAACCTTGCTTGTCCTCTCCGGCACGCCAAATGATATTTTGAAAACAGGCCTTCAAAAGAGTCACATTAAGACGAAATTTCGTATAAAATTAAAGCGTCAGTGATATTTTAGGGAAATCCTGAAAAAGTGGGGTAGAAATTTGTTTTTAGCATACACATGTAAATTAATAAAGCGCGTTAAAATCGAGAAAATCGTAATTGTCATTTGGCGTGGAAACAATAGATAGTAAATAATAAACTTTGCTAGCTAGCATATTTTTCATGATCTTTAGAGGTTTTGAGATGATGCTTCTCAGTTTATATTCATGGTCCAAAATTATTAACGATTAATACCATATAATATCAAATAACAAATATATTAATACAGATAGGATTCATTTTCGGATGCTATTAAATCTAGGAAAAACGGTAGTTGAAGTAAAATAAAATCAAGGAATATTACATAATCTTATTTAAAATTCTTCCTCAAACATCAATTAATTAATTAAGATATAAGGAATGCGTAGAATAACTGGTAGAGAGTTTGAATTTTCATGAGAAGAATTGTTTGAAATTTTTCAATAACAGTCTTAGATGGATGCATTAACCATCAAATGTCCGCATCACAGTTATATATAGTTATATAAGAAGGTAACAATAAGGAAACTTCAAGGCATGTTAATTCTCCGTTTTGCATTTATTCTCTGCACTTTGCGCTTGACGGTAGCGTGACTGTGGTTTGCATGAAAACACACTCATCCTGTTATATAGCGTAAACACGTCATCAATCTTTGTTAAAATTTCAAAGTGCAGAGTTGCGCTTGACGGTAGCGTGACTGTGTTTTGCACGAAATTGTTATCAAAACACGTGCAAAACTGCCGCCAGTACATTCAATTCAAACCGAAAAAGTAACCAAAGTTTCATCAAAATTACACGAAGCGTCCTCACTCCAAAAAACAACATCAAATTTTAACAAAGATTGATGACGTGTTTACGCTATATAACAGGATGAGTCTGTTTTCATGCAAAAAGCACCTCGCGTCCTAACAGGAGCACTTTTCGTGCAAAACACAGTCACGCCACCGTCAAGCGCAAAGTGCAGAGCCCCTATATTGCAGTTTCTGCTGAACGGTAGTTTGACTGTTTTTTTTACGAAAAGTGCAATTGTTAGGACGAGAAGTTTTGCACGAAACTGTAATCAAATCGCGTTCAAAATTGTCACCAGGACATTCCAGCCATCGCACGGTGTCCTCACAGATGAAACCTCAGATTATTTTATAGGATTCCGTTAAACTTACTTAACTAGGCACATATTCTTATGACTTATGACTAGTATTTTTGGTTTTCTAGGGAAAACGGAAATTTCTCCCGACGTAAAATAAAATGCATTTGCGCAAAAAAATCATAGAATCTTATTTTAAATTCTAATTCACACTTCAATGATATGAAGAGGCTGCTTGCGCGTCCTGTTATAAGCGGTGGTTCAGTGGATATTATATGATTTATTAGACCGATTAGTTTAATTTAGCGCCTCTTCTGACTCGGCTGGACTCTGCTCAAGCTTGATCGGCATCTGCAGTTGTAAACAGTTTGAGAGTTTCGTGCGCTCTTCCGGCACTCCACTGCCGCGAAGTATGTCGAATATTACAAAAGACCGCGCACCAACTGAAAGATAACACGCCCTTCACATTAATTATTTAAACGTGTTTATTAAAGCGTAATTTGATTTACTTTGTTGTTTAGAATCATTTAGAATAATTGAATAATTGTGTTTTATTTGGCTGCACAAATTGTTGTCAAATTATAGAAAATTTTTAAAAATATGTACATCTTTCTTGAATATACAACTGTGGTATTAAAAACCTTACTAACATCTAGAGAAGTACGAGAGGAGCATTTTGATATATAAATTATAAAAACTGTTCTTGGAAATTTTGAATAATAATCAACCAAATTTTGCCAATGCTACCTGTTCATTTTGTTATAAACAATAAACGCATTTATTCCATGATTGAAACCAAATCTAAAATATATTCTTCAATTTATTTAAGCAAAAACAGTATAGAACGAGCATAAACATGAAAATAATCATAAAAATAAAATGAAAAAATAATATTTAAAAAAGTGCGCCACACTTTGCGGTGTTATAGAAAATGTTTAAATATGGATAATTACAAGTTAAGGGCGTGTTTTACTTTCAATTGGTTCGCGATCTTTTGCAATATGCGGAGTGCATCAAGGAGTGTGCAGGTTTATGATAAACTTTTGGTTGAGGAATAAGTTCATAGAGTATTTTGGTTCTTCCTCCCACCTCTCGATAAATTTGTTGATGCCATTCCACCAAAAATCGCCCGGTCTGATGTCGAAGAAGTTGTTGAGCCAGTTTTTGAGGTCCTCGAAGGTAACAACCCTCGTTTGGTTTGACAGAGAACGGAAAAGTGATAATCGGATGGTGCAATGTCTGGAGAATACGGTGGATGCTGAAGAACCTCCCATTCGAATTCTTGGGGGCGATTTTGACGACATGTGCAACATGCGGCCAGCAAGATGACTTGGCCTTGTTGCTCGTGTATTTTCAGTCGAATAGCCTCATATAGGCGGCGCAGAACATAGAGCTGCTTGTTTACCGTGGCGTTTCTTTCGAGCATTTCCCAGTGCAGCATGCCCTCCCAGTTCCACCAAACCTAGATCATGGTCTTTTTTGGGAGAAGATAATACTTGACTCTCGGCTTTGGCGTAACTCCTGGAGCCACCCACTCCTTTCTTTGCTTCAGATTCACGCACAGGCACCATTTTTCATCTCCCGTGACGATTCGGTACAAAAATCGCTGTTTATGACCGCGCGTTTCTCCATGGCGAGCGAGATGTTGAACTGGCATGTGAAGTTGATTTTCTTTGTTTTGTTCATTGAGCTCAGTTTGAGATGTTGTCTCTCAGTTTATATATATATATATATTTATTCCAAATTAACGCTTATGCAATAGAATAATTAATGTCGGTGGTTCAATTTACGGTTGGCAGCGATCGACACAAGACTTTGAGCACTTTACTTTCTTTTACTTCAACTTATATTTCTTGTTGACTGAGCAAAAACTGCGTTTTAATAGTCCATCCGTGAGCTTCTCAACATCTGATCATCATGTGGGTTTGTTTTTCTCCGAAAACAGCACTTTCCGTAGAGCTTCTGAATGTCAAGAACGTCTACCTTTCATTTGTTCGTCCAATTCACGACTTGTTTGGTGACCATCTTCCTTCAATAGTTCCTTCAGTTGCTCTTCCTTTAATTCTGCTTTTTTGCGTTCGATGAAAAGCGATGCTGATTTCTGCTTCCTGGATAGTTCATTTCTAAGCTTTAAAATTTCAGAACAAACTAAAAACACAGTTTTGTAGAGCAGAAAAGGCGCTATTAGATAAATATATACACTTTGCCAAACAACCAGAAAATTGTTGTGAAACAAAAGAAAAAAAGCTACGAACTTATTCAATAAACCCAATAAATATCAAACGCTTTATTTAAATTTACAGTTTAATTAATTTACATCTATTAAGTTTTTTGATTGTTGTACCATTGGCTTCATCTTCTTTCTCGCTCTCTACTCTGAATACTTTCTAGAATATTCAAAACAAAAGGCTCTTCATAATGATATTTAACGCAGATATAGATTTGGAGCATACTAATCTCTTCGTTCTGAGTTTCAGCTAAACACTTTAAAACAACTTTTTCATAATTTTAAGTTGAAATCAGTGCTAAAGAATCATTGGATCAGAAGTTTTTGTCTAAGGTTTTGTTGGGAAAAGCACAAGTCAATTGGAGCAAATTATTTTCAATTAAATCTTCAACTAATCGTAGTGGATTTAATTTGACTTTTATGCCTCCTAAAAGAGCAATTCGTAGAAAGTTTTTCAATTCAAGAACAATTCCAGCATTCAGAGACAAGTGTAAGAAACTTTCTTCCACCATGAAAGAGAGGTTTTTTCAGTCAATTCGGGGAAGTATCGATATTTCCTCTAATTAATATATTATTAAGTACCTAATTTTATTTTGTTTAGTTGCTCTTATATGTAAATTCTATGTATCTAGTTTTTATTAAAAATTTTCGTTCCTCTGGCATATTTATTATAACTTCCTTAGGTTCCCACTTAATCGGGTAATTGATTGTTTTAAATATTTCCCTATCCCCTTTATTATTCCCATCAGTTTTCCCTACTGTGAACTGTTTAATTTAACTTTATTTAAATTATTTAAATTTTGCCAAACTTTTTCTTTTTTTAATTGTTTGTTTTTGTTAGTTTTTTTTAACAAACCCCTACGGTTTCTTTTTTGTATGTTTTTGTGGTATTTTACATTACTTTTCTTCACGTGTCTAGTACACGTATTTTTAAATATATAAAAATAAAAATAAATAAATAAAACTATATTTTACAGATAAAACTATGAAGAGACATTCAACTGTCTTCCTGAGCATTTCACACTCTCAGATACCGCGCCGAATACTTCGACGAAAAAGAGGTTCAATAAATATGAACAAATCAAAAATAATTAAAAACGTTTAAGATTCTTCCGATGATACGGAATCACTGTTCAATCCGTTCGATCCCAGTAACTTGAACCTTCCATCGATTGACGATGAAACGGCCGATGAAGGGAACGGTCATCATCATCATCGGCGAGGAGCAGCGAAGCAAAAGAAGAGAACCAGACAATGTTAGTAGTTAATTTAATGTTGTGCATTTGCATAAAAAGTGCTCGTGCGGAAATTGGGTGTTCCTCGACAGAATCGTCGTAGATGAACAATTGGTAATTGAATTGCCGTTTTTTCTTGGTTTTAAACTTGATGAGACAAGATGAATATAAAAGTAAGGTCTTCGTGACAGTTGAGTGTCGTGATTCCTTGCTAATTTCCGCTCAATTATGATGTGAAACTCGTAGAGAAGACAATTTTAGATGCACTTTTTTTTATGATTCTTGCAAACGTTTCATTTTCAGTTGTATGTTTTAGTTTTACATTCTTTGCAGAGTTGAATTCTTAAATAGATCAGCACACCAAATTGAAATTTTAAAAAATTTAAAAAACAAAAAAATTCATAGAAACTTTACGTGTACATTACAAGAACCTAGTCAGTTTTTCACACTTTTGTTACCAGTATTAACACCTTTCCAGAAATTTTAAGTTTCAGCATGTTTTGTGAGCTCGTTTCATGATCATTCCAATAGGCGTGAATCAGTATTGAAACTAATAAAAGAATTCCAATTCCATATTTCCTTTTGAATTATTACATTGTAAATTTTTCAATTTGCATATCTAATTTAGGGTTTTAATTTGATTAAAACTGAAAAATAACTTTACTATAATGTCACAAATACATTAATGCTTCTAGATTCAAAAAACTTGGAAAAAAACACGCTAACTGATATGGTAAAAAATGAGCTCAGTTAACATGCTCAAATTTAAATTTTCCAAAATGTATTAATATTTTTAGATAGTTTAATACAAGCCTAATCAAATTGTATTAAAAACGTTTTTGTTAAAAAGACCCAAAATATTTCAGACACACTTAAAAACACGAAAATCCAAATTTTCAGTTGGCGTGATTCGTGAATTCTATTTTCCACCCTTTTATAGTACATACTTTGAAATTTAATTCAGAATTCCATTTACTATTGTTGTGGCACACCATGGACAAATAGTAATAAAAAAGTGTGAGAAAACGTGACAAAAATGTAAGAAGAAACGACTAGGTCGGCCACGTTGTAGATTTACGAGCAATTTATGACATTAATTAATTTAAAACACATTTTTTTGCAATTTATTCGTTGATTCTTAAGGAAATCAAAAAATCTTTTTTACAATAACTAAAATTACATGATTTGGACTGTTTATACACTCGCGTTTAATTGATTAAAGATTGAATAACAGCTTTTTTTCGCTGTTGAAACTTTAATATTCATTTGATTTGAAATGCCGCGTAAAAAGGATGTTATTAAACTGAGGAAAAGCGGAAATTGCTCCCGTCGGAAAATAAAATGGATTTCCGCAAAAAACACGGATTATTACACCATCTCATTTTAAATTACGATTTAGAAGCATTTTAAATTCTATGGTGTAATAACCCGTGATTTCTTTTGCGGAAATGGATTTTATTTTCCGACGGGAGCAATTTCCGATTTTCCTAGATTTAATAACATCCCGTAAAAATGTGTGATACACCGATTACCCTCAGAATGTCCAAGGTGTGTTGTGGTGTAGGTTAATGAAAAATCAGGGTTAAAGGAGCATTCCGAAAAATAAAATGGTTTCGATTGGCCAGGTGAAGATTTAATTTGCAATTTGATGTAACAACCAGAGAAAACAAAATTAAACAAAATTGTGATGAAAAAAGAAAAAATAATTTTTAAAAAAAGTGCAAATCAAATCTACACTTATCGCAAGCAAGACGTTTTTATTATTCGGAATGCTCCTTTAAACCTGATTTTTTATTAACCTACACCACGACAATAAACTTTTATTGCCAATTCTTGATCCAGTTTTTGAAATTTTGTCATTTTGCCAAACACTGATATAAAATATCGTAACAAATATTGTGTTGAGGAATAAGTTCGTTAGAGTTTTATTATTGTCTTTTGTTTCACAACAATTTTCTTGTTGTTTGGCAAAGTTTATATATTTATCTGATAGCGCTTTTTCTGCTCTACAAAACAGTGTTTTTAGTTTGTTCTGAAATTTTGCACTGCACGCCCTGGTCAGAAATCTATGCCGCAATGCTGCATGGTCGCCAAAACTTTTATATCAAATAATACAATTTACAATGTTTTGGTAAACTTTATTATATAATAAATTCCCGTATCGATAATGTACATAAAGACAATAATCAATATTTAAAATAAAAATAATACCTTTATTTTAATAATCAAAAATAAGCAAAATAAAAATAAATTCCTTATATCTTTTGAAATATAGTACAGACATACATTTTTATATATTATTCATTTCAGAGATCGATGCCTAATGGAAGAGCAAAAAATTAGGGGCGGAGAAAAGGTCTTGTTTAGGCATCCACACGGCCACGAAGGCCATCACGTCTCTTCGTCTTTTGTTTGTCATCAATATTTTTATTTCATCCATTTTCATTTTTAAATTAAACTTTTCATTTTTTGTCACCAAAAAATAGATAACAGAAATTGATGAGAAACAAATGAGGAAGAGACGTGATGGCCTTAGTGGCCGTGTGGCTGTCTAAACAAGACCTTTTCTCCGCCCCTAATTTTTTGCTCTTCCATTAGGCATCGATCTCTGAAATGAATAATATATATATTTTTTTTTATACTTTTACATTTTTATATCAATCGATAGAGCACATTTTTCGATTGATACCAAACACTAATAATTGTCAAATTTGCCGAATCGTTAATTTTCTTAAATAAAACGTTTTAAGCAAAAACCCATTCAATAATAAGCTCAAATTATTGTTTTTATATACATTATCCACGCCACGGTCAAAAATCTGCGCGTGAATGCAAATGCTGCGTGACCGTCATAATTTTTTGTTACACATTAAATAAAAAACAACGTTTTTGGGCGCTTAAAGTAAAACATGGTAAAATTCCTTTATTATATAATAAATACCCGTATCAATATTGCACACCCGGACCAAAAACGGGACCGCTTCGAAACCGGCGTCAACAGCATAAGTATTGACGCCTTTTTTTCAATGCGGGCACAATTGTTGTCATATTTTTTTTATTTTGTAAAATATACTGATTTCATGGTGAATACATACTTAATAAAGTTTTTATTTGTATTAGAATAATTCGAATAATTATCTGAACGTATTGGTGACAAAAAATAATGATTCTCTATAGTTTTATTTTTTGCTCTGACATTAATTTGAATATAAATAATTAATGTATAATCATTTTTATTTAAGAACCATTTCATCTGAATCAGCATAAAATTCTCTATAAGATGATGTTTTACTTTTAGCCGTAATTTTACTTTCAAAATTTTTATAACAGTTTTTATACATGATTTGGATGTAAAAATATCAGGCGTGATAGTGCATTCAGTGAACTAGTGCATCATTGAACACACTATTGCGGATGTATATTTTTATTATTATTTACTTTCCTTAATAAAATTATCTTAATTAATTTCAGAAAAGATGAGTTTAATTGTTGCAACAATATTGTTGAAGTAGTGTCAGATGAAACGGGAATATGCGATGGCTCGTCAATCATTGCTTGATCATGTTTTCCAATGCCGCTTTCATCAACAATTGTAAGTACATGTGAAGCAGTAAGAAAATCGTAAGTATTTTACTACTACATAAATGGGATAGGTGATATAGGTAGAGTATGGTTTTTTGTCGTTATAAAAATTATTATTAGAGACAATGCTAATTTTTGTTCATAATTTTCTAGCCGCACAGCCGTTCGGGGCTTCTGGAGAGTGAATTTGATACATTCAACATCATAATAGTGATATCATTGAGTAATCTAATGTTAGATTTCAGGTCCAATTGATGAATCTTATTTCATATCAAAGGAAATAATGAATTGCGGAACGTAACCAACAACAATGCATTACAAACTTCCTGAAACTGAATTGTTGGAAAGAACTATGTGCTCGTACTCGTTCTGGCAATTGTGAGTTTGTGTAGTTAATAGTTTTAATCATGATTTTAAAGGTATAATCATCATTGACGATGAAAAACTTTTATGATGGAAAAGAACTTGGAAGTTGGGTTTACTCGTAAGATAAAGAAACGATTGGTTTTTGTCAATCGAATTTGTCAATCGAAGAATATATGTACTATGGAATTGTTGAATGGTATTTTGTTAATTTAAATTAGACGTTTTATTCATAAATTCTATTATAGGTTGCTGCTTCACAATGTTGCGGACCAAGACGAATATCCATAAGATCGATAAACGAAGATGAATGAAACGATTCCAAGACGAATATCCATAAGATCGATAAACGAAGATGAATGAAACGATTCCAAGACGAATATCCATAAGATCGATAAACGAAGATGATGGAATCGAGTCGAGTATCAACAATTGTTAACGCTTTGAGTTGTTTTTTTTATTTATTAATCAAATAAAACATTTCTTTTAATTCGAATTAAAGTGCAAGAATATAACAACACAGAAAAGAAAAAATATTTATTTGTTTATAAATGATATAAAAACTACCTACGACTACTTAAGAACTACCAATCTTCCTTTCCTCTTTCGTGCCTCAAACTTCCTTTTCCTCCCTTCGTTACCAAACTTCCAAAGTGGCTTCTGAGAAAAATATTATTATATTAATTGAATCAATATTTTATATATATATATATACCTTTTCATTTGTTACATCACTGCTGCATGATGGTTGGTTGTCCATCTAAAAATAAAAAATTGCTCTGCGATAAAGAAAAAATACATTGTTTTTAGTGAATAAAACACTTTTATTGGAACTTAAGCTACAACTAAAATATCATCTTATAGAGAAATTAATGCTGATTCAGATTAAATGTATCTTAAAACTTAAAAAAAGATAAAATAATTTTTTATATTGAATTTAAAGCAAAAATTGTTCTGTTAATAAAACTACATTGTTTCCAGTGAATAAAAAATTTGAAAGTAAAATGACATTTAAAAGTAAAGTATCATCTTATAGAGAATTTTATGCTGATTCAGATGAAATGGTTCTTAAATAAAAATGATTATACATTAATTATTTATATTCAAATTTAACTAAAAACTTCGACGTAGCAAAAAACCATTAAAAATGATTATTATTTGTTTTAAAATTATTTTAATACATTCAGATAATTTTTCCCAGTTATTTTATATACAAATAATTAACTTACCTTATTTAGAATCCGAATAATAACGCTTCGAAAATAGCTAAAAATAAAAGACGAACTTTTCGTTTTCTCGTCCCCCCCTCCTTTGGCAAATAGCCAAGAAAAATGTGTTTCCTCTATTTCAATGTTATTGTCCGGGTGTGAATATTGTATATGAAAATAAAATCAATGTATAAAATGAGAATAATACCTTTATTTTGATGATTAAAAAAATAAGCAAAATAAAAATTCCTTATATCTTTTGCAATTCTCTACAGATCTTTTCCATTTTTATATCAATTGATAGAGCACATTCTTCTGATTCTATTGATACTAAACACTAATTGTTTGCAGTTGTCAAAGCTGCAATATCGTTAATTTTCTGAAACAAACGGTTTTAAGCAACAATCCATTGATGTTATGCATGATATTCGCAAGCCGATGGGACCAAAAATTTTATTGTATACAATTTTTTTGTATGTTGGAAATGTCCGTCGCTACAAATAATTATATAGTTAGTCGAACCGCTTTTAATGTTTCTTCCGTCATCTCCACCATGCATAATAGCCATACTGGATAAGATCTTGGATCTAGAAATTGGAAATATTTCGAACATATACTAATGAATAATGAATCCCATATTATAGGATTTTATAGGAATTGGCTGTGAGTGATGTTATTTGCATGACAATAATATTGTTTTTATGGTAAAGTTTTTAAAAACATGGATTTCTTATAGGTACAACCTGGACCTTTAAATAAAGATAAGACTAATTTTTGAAATTAATAAGTCAAAAAGTATTAACTGTTTTATTTAACTGTCTTTGTTTGTTATTAAAATTTATAGTCGTCGCCAAATGCGACCGCAAAATGAGGCGCACTTTTTTTAATATTATTTTTAAATTTTATTTTTAGGATTATTATTATTTTCCATATTTATTCCACGATTGAAACAACATCTAAAACGTATTCTTCCATTTATTTAAGCAAAAACAGTATAGAAGGATCATAAACAAGAAAATAATCATAAAAATTAAATGAAAAATAATATTTGAAAAGTGCGCCACATTTTGTGGTGGTAATCGCATTTGGCGACGACTATATATTTATGAATATTATCATATTTATATTTCCTAGATTTTCTCGCTGTAAACTTGCAATTATTCCTCTCATATATTAAATATTTCATCGAAATAACTGATTTTCCGACATAAATTGTATTAAGGAAGAATTTTTTAAAGGTTCTGCAACTTTGACCACTGCAAACAATTAGTGTTTAGTATCAATAGAATCAGAAAAATGTGCTCTATCGATTGATATAAAAATGGAAAAGATCTGTAGAGAATTGCAAGAGATATAAGGGATTTTTATTTTGCTTATTTTTTTAATTATCAAAATAAAGGTATTATTCTCATTTTATACATTGATTTTTATTTTCATATACAATATCAATACGGGTATTTATTATATAATGAAGGCATTTTACCATTTTTTACTTTAAGCGCTGAAAAACGTTTTAAATTGTATTATGTGATATAAAAGTTTTGGCGACCATGCAGCATTTGCATTGCCGCACAGATTGTTTACCGGAGCGTGTGCATTGTTTATGGAGAGAGAGACGGAGTTTTAGACGTGTCTACTGCCCAAAATGGTTCGCAAAGTTCAAAAATGGCGACTTTAATCTTGAAGACATGGACGACCTGAAGAATTAGACGAAGAGCATCTGAAGGCACAATTGAAGGAAGATGGTCTCCAAACAAGTCGTGAATTCGATGAAAAAATGAACTGTGATCAAAAGACAATCCTTAATCATCTTCATCGGAGCCTGGATACCTTATGAGCTCCACGAACAAAACAAAGAAAATCGCTTTCAAATCGAAGCTCAACATCTCGCTCGCCATCGAGCAACACGCGGTCGTAAACAGCGATTTTTGTACCGATGCGTTACGGGAGATGAAAAATGGTGTCTGTACGTCAATCTTAAGCAAAGAAAGGAGTGGGTGGCTCCAGGAGATACGCCAAAGCCGAGAGTCAAGCAAGATCTTCACCCAAAATGACCATAATCTGCGTTTGGTGGAACTGGGTTGCTCAGCTGCGACGCGTAAACGAGGCTATTCGACTGAAAAGACCGGATCGACAAGGCCACGTCATCTTACTTCACGACAACACCAGGCCGTATATTGCACAAGACGTCAAAAATGCCTCTCCAAGAGCTTGAATGGGAGGTTCTTCAGCATCCACCGGAGTCTCCAGGCCTTGCGGCATTCGATTATCACCTTTTGCGCTCTCTGTCAAACCAAATGAGGCGTTTTACCTTCGAGGACCTCAAAAACTGACTCAACAACTTCTTCGACACCAGATTGGGCAAATTGATCAAGAGGTGTGAGGAAGGTAGAAGTCGTAAACAGTAACAGCGAATACATAATTGATTAATTTCTTTATATAGTTATTGTTTTTTGTTCAAATAAATCCATAAATCTTTGCAAATAACTCTACGAACTTAATTCTTAACGAAACATTACCGAGGAACACTACAACGTCAATAATGAGAAACAGAGAAGAAGAAGAGCTCTTTCAGCCGGATTAGAATGCTCAGTATAGTTTTTAGAGATTAAATAATGATTTTCTTATATTTACGCTTATCATATAGTTTTCACGTGTACTTTACACGAATCATGTCTACGTCAGTTTTTTCAGAATTAGCCCCCTCGAAGGTAAAACCCGGTAATATTTCGTTAAGAATTAAGTTGGTAAAGTTATTTCACAAAGATTTATTGATTTATTTGAACAAAAAACAATAATTATAAGAATAAATTAATCAATTGTGTATTCGCTGTTACTATTTACGACTTCCTCGATCAATTTGTTGATGCCGTTCCGTCAAAAATCGCCCGGTCTGGTGTCGAAGAAGTTGTTGAGCCAGTTTTTGAGGTCCTTGAAGGTAACAACCCTCATTTGGTTTGACAGAGAGCGCAAAAGGTGATAATCGTAGGTCTGGAGAGTACGCTGGATGCTGAAGAATCTACCATTTGAGCCCTTGGAGGGTGATTTTCAAGACTTGTGCAACATGCGGCCTGACGTTGTTGTGAAGCAAGATGACTTTGCCGTGTCGATCGGGTCTTTTCAGTCGAATAGCCTCATTTACGCGGCGCAGCTGGACAACATAGAACTCCTTGTTGACCGTGGCGTTTCTTTCGAGCATTTCCCGATGCAGCATTCCCTCCCAGTTCCAAAAAACACAACTTATGGCATTTTTAGGACAAATATCTTGCTTAAGTTTCGGCTTTGATGTAGAGTCATCTTCTAGAGCCTTCTAGAGAGCGATTTGAAGGCGATTTTCTTTGTTTCGTTCGTGGAGCTCATAAGGTATCGAAGCCCTGATGAAGATAATTATGGATTTTCTTTTGATCTCTTTTTGAGGTCCGCGAAAGTAACACCCCTCACTTGGTTTAACAGAGAGCGCAAAGGATGATAATCAGATGGCGCAAGGTCTGGAGAGTGCGGTAGACGCTGAAGATTGCAGCTTTTGACGACTTGTGCAACATTGCGGCAGTTCATTTTTTTTTACATTTCACGACTTGTTTGGCGACCATCTTCCTTCAATAATGCCTTCATATGCTTTTCGTCTAATTCTGCAGGTCGTCCGCTTCGAGGCATGTCTTCAAGATTAAAGTTGCCATTTTTGAACTTTACGAACCATTTTTGTGCAGTAGACACGTCTAAGACACCTTCTCAACACACAGTGCATATATTCCCGAGCGGCTTTTTGCTTTCGATGAAAAGAAAAGAAGAGCAGATGTCGAAAATAGATCATTTCTAACCCTGAAAAACGATGAAAATTCAAAATTTCAGAACGAACTAAAAACATAGTTTTGTAGAGCAGAAAAAGCTCTAAAGCGCTATCAGGTAAATATATACACGTTGCCAATCAACAAGAAAATTGTTGTGAAACAAGAGATAATAATAAAACTCTAACGAACTTATTCCTCTACCCAATATTTGTTACGATATTTTATATCAGTGTTTGGCAAAATGACAAAACTTCAAAAACTGGATCAAGAATTGGCAATCAAAATTTATTGTTGTGGTGTAGGTTAATGAAAAATCATGGTTAAAGGAGCTTTCCGAATAATAAATGGTCGGTGGATGTGGTGCAAGATGACTTGGCCTTGTAAACCAGGAAAAGCGCTCTCAGATAAATATATTTAATGAGCAAGAATGGAATAATGTTTATTGAATAGTAGTGTAGAGCAAGAATGTAAAAAGGGGGGCATTTTAGAAGGACAGGAGCGTCCTTTTATACAATTTTAATGTAAACATATCTGTTAAGGCGTGGGATAAAAATGTTACAACATAACATTAAAAAACATACAAAATGTCAATTATAAAATAAGCTTATACAATTTTAATATAAACATATTTGTTAAAAGCCTGGGATGAAAATGTTACAACAACATTAAAACATACAAAATATTATCAATTTTAATTATAGAATATACTTATCATGGTCGTTTACGACATTCCCCCTCTCGAGTGATCGGATATGGGCATATTGATGTATGGTGTTCCGTCTCTTCTTGCTTCCTTCCATTGCCAAGTCGATTATGTCGATAGAATATGCATCCCGTACTAGGATAAAAACAGTCGCAGCCTAATGATCCACAGCTTGCACGACATCCGGTGGTTCCAAGAAAAGAATTTGCATCAGATAACTCTGGAAGAAGAGATGTAGGTAGAACGTCGAGACATTTGTTTCCCTTGCAAGATCCCATGTGTGGGCATCTCTTTGTACTCATCGTTTTCTGGATAACATCCCTTGAGAAGTACTGTGTAGATTTTACGCATTGTAAGTTCATTGCCAACCACATGATTCGTATTTCTTTGATAGTTGTCCCGTTATTCGTTATACGGAGACATGCCTCTTTCTTTAAGGGATTAAGATTGATGCTTTCCGAGGTTCTTATGTGACAGTTATCTGCAGTCTTTTGTGAACAGACTTTTATCTGAGTATTTGTTATTTCTATTTCTTGACAGCATTGAATAGTTCCCATGGAAAAAATGATCAATACTAACGGTTGTACTATGCTGTACACTTGGTTGTTTCTACGATTTCGTTGTTGATTGCATTTTACGCATAATGTTGACAGTCTTTTCCATATAGAGATTATAATGAGGATGATTAGATGGATAATGAAGAACATGATTTTTTCCTGCTATTAAGCAGGGTGCCCCAATTCGTATTGGCACACTGCTAATGACATAGAGCATTGTCAAAAATATGTAAAGAAATATTACACCTCCAGTGATGGCGAATAATGGATGGCATTCAGGATTTGCGATATTAGCTACGCACCATGTACAGTCGATTGTTTTACAAAATGATACTGCAGGACAATTTTTGTTCTCCACTTGAATGTTATTTCCTTGTTTGCGTTTTATGTATACTAAGTGTGATTCTCTCTTGATTGATGCTGGTAGCCAGATGTCCGTAAACTTCTTAGTCGGATCTTTCGCATAGTGTGTACAAAATGAACTGGTACAAATTTCAGCTTCTTCATAATGATCCATATTAATTCGGATTCCTGTTGTTGTGCATAAAGAATTGATTGTATTTTGTAAAGGAGATGCATGGGCTTGTATGCTCAGAAGAATTAACATCGTGAGTGTGATCACTGTGTTCGTGAAAGGCATTGTCATTGAACGAATTGTACATGTCTTTGTTGATTTTCGTTTAATGTCGGATGATTCCTCTTCCGAGTCAGAATATTCTTCGTTATAATTGAGAGTCCTTCGTGATCGTAACGGATATCGTGGCTCGTTCGTTGGTCTAATGTTAGAATCTTCCGTCGCTTTTTGGAGAACAGGAGTTTTTTCGTTGGTGGTGTCTGGAATCTCCAACGGAATTATCTGATTTGGAGGTCTTCGGATGGTTCTTTTTCCCCATCCTCCTATGTGTGGATTTGTTGGGATTAATATTTGCAATTCTCTTGTTGCTCCAGATAAACTGTAAATGATATCTGTGATTCGTCCTAATTTCCAGTGATAGCGAGGTTGGTTTGGATCCATGACTGCTACTACTGTTCCAATGTCCGGTGTGATGGGCGAACTTCGTTTGTTATTAAGTTGTAGCTTTTGTACTTCTCGTAGTTCTTGTATGTACTTTGTTTTCCATAAAATCCAAAATTTATCCACTTGATTGACTGATGATTTTATTGCTCTTGACACCTCAATTCTTGTTTTTAATTGAACTTTTTCTTCGGGTAAGAGGTATTCGTCTTCGATGTCTGGATTGTCGATGGTTCCCAGATTCTTCGTTATATCGGGTACTATGAACTGATGTTGAAGGAAATCAATGGGGCGAATTGGTAGAATTTCATCGATTGCTTCTTCCATATATGTTAGTGGTCTACAATTGATCATGTTTGCAATTTCAAATATAAGTGTTCTGAGAGAGTCTCGTGGTAAAATTTGTTTACCAATCGTTTTGAACAATGATTCTTTGATTATCCTAATTATCCGTTCGTAGATTCCACCCTGCCATGGTGCAAATGGTGTGTTGAACTTCCAGCGAATCCTATGTGTTGCACAAAACGTGGAAACTTGTGATTCATGACTTGGTTCTGTTTCTTTGTTTAGTATGTGGTCGGTAAGTATAAACTGTGGTCCGTTGTCGGAAACAATGGAGTCTGGACATCCGTATATTGCCATGAATCTTCGGATTATGTTCAAAAATGCAATGGTTGAAAGGTCGTCTACCATTTCCAAGAAAGTCAGTCTTGTTGTTAGACATGTGAATATACATCCGTAAACTTTGGATTTAGACGTCTCGTCTTTGACATATAACGGTCCGAAGTAATCTATTCCTATATGTTGAAATGGTCTAGATTGAATTAATCGTTTCGATGGTAAGTCTTCCATTATTGGGTATTTGAATGGTAGATTATTGAATCGTTGACAAGGTAAGCACTTTCTAATGATTTGACGTGTTCTTGTGCGAATTCGCGGTATCCAATATTTTCGTCGAATTTCCGAAATGGTAGTTCCGACTGGCATGTGGTGTTTTCCATGGAAATGAAGTATTACTTGCGTTGTTAGATTTGATTGTGGTGGAATGAGAATAGGTTTCTTTTCATCTTCGCTTCCTTCCATTTTTTGCATCCTTCCATGGCAACGTATGATCCCAAGGTGATCTTTAATAAGATTCAGGTTTTTAAATTGTATGAGCTGCTTTTTTGTTAAAGCTTTCTGTTGATCTATAATGAGACATTGTTCTGCTGATTTTAATTCATCGGCGTCCATATGATCTCGCGTATGATGATGGAGTATATGTTTGGTAAAGGGATTGAGGTTCCCTATCTTATTTCGTAATTTCTGTTGTTTTGCACATCCTTTTATAAATCTCAAGGTATATAGTGCTATTCTTGTCATTTTACTAAATGAGTTGGTGACGTGGCAATTAAATATGTTGTCCTCTGGATCGGGGCAGTAATGATGAATAGAATTTACGTGAACCTTTTCTTCTCCTTCTGGATCATCAATAGTAAAGAATTGTGTCTCACTTGGCCATTCTTCGAGTGGAAGCCGGATGTAATCGGGACCATTCCACCATTTGGAAGTTTCAAGCTCATCCTTACCAAGTCCGCGAGTCCCAATGTCAGCAGGGTTATCGTTCGTTCTCACGTATCCAAAGGAAATTTGAACGTTCATGTGTTTTATTTCTTCAACCTCTTTACGAATTTGGCGTAATCTGTTCGTGACGTACACTCCGCCTTTCTCTTTTCCAGGTGGCTGATTTATCCATGCCTTAGCGATTTCACTATCTGTAAGCAGGTACGCGTGGTGAACTGTGATTTTACCATCATTAAGTGCATTAATGACCATCTTCGTTGCTGATATTCCCATGCATATTGCTTTAAGTTCTAATTTTGGTATTGTCCATTTTTCATTGATTGGTCGAATATTTGATCTTGCGTATACGAGGTGAGACCCCATAAAGTTGATAATGTATGTGCATGTTGCTGTAGCGTGATTGCTTGCATCTGTGAAAGTAACGATAGTATTAATTCCAGTCTTATCGACTACTTTCCGAGGGAGTTGTTTTTGGAAGCCACTTGCCATCTCGGTAAGCTTATTTAAATGAGCGCATCTCTCTTTAGATAGTTCAGTGTCCCAGTCATGTCCATCGTTCCAAATTTTTTGTTGTTCCATTTTCAATGGCAAGAGTAATGGTGTAAGGAATCCTGTGGGGTCGTACACGCTACCAATTATGCTTGATATCGTACGTTTGGACCATGTATCCCTTGTGGGTATGTGGCATTTTATGACCATTGTGTCATGGATCGAATCCCATGGAATTCCTAGGATCTTCATTATTTCTTCGGATGATCTATCTTTTTTGTCAATTTTAAGATTTAAGTGATTGTTGTTACTGCGAAATTCTCTGATATTCATGTTCATTTCATTGAAGATATTCTTGATATCGCAATACGTATCATACAGGTCGTCTAAGTCTTCTGTGTCAGTAGTCATGATCAAGTTGTCGACGTATAGGTTGTTCCGAATGTACTTTGCAATTTCGTGCTCCGAATTGTGCAAATGGTGTACGATTGTTGCTCCAAGTAAAAATGGTGAACAATTTAATCCAAATAATACACGTCGGAATCGTAGAATAATGATGTTTTCTTGGTCTGGTGCTTTTGATGTGTCTTTGACCCATAAAACTCTGGTTGAGTCTCTGTCGTCTTCGTGTAGATGAACAGCTAGAAATGCTTTTTCAACATCCGATACAATGACCGTATTTCCAGAGCGAAATCGTATGAGCAATTGTTTTAGATCGGGTAAAATTACTTCTCCTTGGTATAATACATCATTTAAACTGAGTTCATTTCGAAAGTGTGAGCTTCCATCAATTACCACTCTACATTTCGTAGTTGTTTTATGAGGAGTAATGACAGGTTGATGTGGGTTGTAATGGACGATCTGTGGTTGTGTATGATCATTCTCAATGCTGACATGTTCAATTATTCCCTTTTTCAATTGTTCTTTGAAAACGTCATCGATCTGCTTCAAAACATGTGGTGGATATTGTCTGAAGACACTAATCAGTCGTTTGTGAGCAATGGAATAGTTTGACGGCAATTTATCAGCATCTGGTTTGAATGGTAACCGTACATAGTAACCATCTCGTCGTTTCTCAATGGTTTCGGTAAACCGTTTCCATACTGTTGTGTTTTCTTTTTCTTTTTCTTCTTTTGTAGATCCTGTGAATTCGTCAGATTCTTCAAGAGTTGGGGAGCTGTTCCATCCAATAGGTTCATGATTTCCGGATATGACTACAGTGTTATATGACATTTTAATGTGATCGTCCTTCGATAGGGTATGTCGTCCAACAACTGTGTATCCAAATTCTGTATTCATCATATGGAGTCCAGATGGGAGTTTTATCATTGTGCCTTTCCAAAAGTTGCACATGTAATCCATTCCAATGATGATGTCTGGTGTTGATTCCGAATTGTATATGTCTTTATTAATGTCACTTTTAAAGTTGATTATGAAGTCTACATCTTCCTGTTGGAGTTTAGCTTTTGGGATTGTTCCAACTAGTTTCTCAGATACTAATGTCTCGATAACTTCTATGCCCCTGCATGTCTGGAGTTTTAATTCTGCTATGTCACATGTTGTCATAGATCGATGTTCCCCGAATGTTTGAACTATGATCTTGGTCTGTCCTTTCTTTTCAAGGTTCCATGTTTTGGCGAATTCTTGTGAGCAATACGTATTATCTGCTCCAGAATCGAACATTATTGTTATTTGATCCCATTGTTTTGTCGCCAAATTAAATGCCACTGCTTTAACTGTTGGAAGTATACCTGCTGATGGCTTTTTCCTTGTATGTGCGACATGAGTTGCAATTGATTCATTAATATGTTCTGAACTATGAATGTTGGAATGGGTAACTGTGTTAATATTCCTGGGCACCCTCTCTGGTCGAGTGTGGTTTTGTCTCTGATTTTGACTACTCCGGTCGTCGTTTGGTCTTAAACACAAATACTGAATGTGTTCTCCTTGACATTTTGCGCATTTGATATTGGCTGTACAATCTCTTGTTGGATGCTCTTTAAAACATTTCCAGCATCTGTTGTTTCGTTTGATTGCTTCTCGCTTTTCCTGAATTGTTCTATTGCAATTCTTGTTTAGATGATTTCCTTCGCAATAAACACATATCAGTTGCTTCTGTTCCCTTCTGATTGTGGGATTCTGCGTGTTGAAATGTTGTTTTCTTTGTATGTCAACATTTTTGTATTGATCTCGTTGAGAATTTGCGTATGTTCTCATTTGATCCGTATCGTACATCATTGCTTCGAGATGCTCATTTCTGTCGATAGTTTTTTCGATTTGGTCCATTACTGCATCTATGTCCCAAATGTGTTCGTCATCATCGTAATTTTCCGTTCTATCTTCATATACTTTTAGTTGTATATTTTTTGAGAATTTCCGTATTATCATGTCTTTTATGATTCTGGAATTTAAATCTTCTCCGAGTTGTCGTAGCTGTTGAGTTGTAGCTTGTAATTTGTCAAAAAGTTCTCGTTGATCACATGTTCTATGTCCGTTGGCCTTTTCTTTTTTCAAAAGCTCGGTGAGATTCCTGATCATTGAGTCTTTATTCCCATAACGTTTTTTAAGAAACGACAGTGCTAATGGGTAATTTTCATTCGTAACTTCGTAGCGTTGAACGATTTTTCGCGCATTTCCTCTGAGACTGTTTAGTAAGTAATTAAACTTTTCTAGATTGGACAAGTTCTTTGAGTCCACTGAATCTTCGAATATTGTTAGGAAATTGTTCCACTCTGAGGGAACTCCCTCGAAAATCGGGATTGGTATAGGTGGTAACCTTGTCTTTGACTTTTCCTCAGGTTTTTCTTCGGATTGTCTTGTTGCTTCTAGTGATCTATTTAAAGTACCAATAATGTCGTCAATTGTGTACTTACATTCGGTTGCTTCTTGTATCTTTTCAGTGACTTTGTCAATGATAGAATCTATTTGTTGTACACCTTGTTCATTAATATCTATATTCTTTGTTTCTGACATCAAGTCGTTTATTCGTTCGTTGAGATCAATCATTCTTTGCTCAATATTGTCCTTTTCACTAATGAGTGTTCGTAAGTCTTTATCAGGTATCGTCTGATTGCCTTTAACTACTGTTTTAATTGTGGCTAAAACAGGCATTAGCTTTTCTAATTTTTGTATCAGTGCATTTAGTGATCTGGTTGTTCCTGTCATATGATAACGTAAAGATGCCATTATGATTGACTTTAAAGTGTTGCTGCCACGCGGGACTTTTTTCAAGTAAAAAAAAATGTTCTTAAAACAACTAACTTCTTCCTTTGATCCGTCTTCCTTTGGTCCGAACTTCTTCCTTTGGTCCGTCGCCTGATGCACCAAATTTAATGAGCAAGAATGGAATAATGTTTATTGAATAGTAGTGTAGAGCAAGAATGTAAAAAGGGGGGCATTTTAGAAGGACAGGAGCGTCCTTTTATACAATTTTAATGTAAACATATCTGTTAAGGCGTGGGATAAAAATGTTACAACATAACATTAAAAAACATACAAAATGTCAATTATAAAATAAGCTTATACAATTTTAATATAAACATATTTGTTAAAAGCCTGGGATGAAAATGTTACAACAACATTAAAACATACAAAATATTATCAATTTTAATTATAGAATATACTTATCATGGTCGTTTACGACAATATATACACTTTGCCAAACCACAAAAAAATTGTTGTGAAACAAAAGATAATATAAAAACTCTACGTACTTATTCCTCAACCCTATAAATATATTTGTCATATTTTCGGATCCCATTACATTACAAAAATCGCAATTTATGACCGCGTATTGATGGATGGCGAGGCGACCTGAAGGCGATTTCTTTGTTTTGCTCGTCGAGTTTTTCGGAAAATCCTATCGAATGAAGGGATGAGCAGATGTCGAAAATGCAGATTTTTACTTATTTCAGAATTTCAGAACAAACTAAAAGCACAGTTTTGTAGAGCAGAAAACGCGCTATCCGACAAATCGATACACTTTGCCAAACAACAAGAAAGTTGTTGTGAAACAAAAGATAATCTCTACCAACTTATTCCTCAACCCTATAAATATATTTGTCACCTTGCACACCAAACTGTCTGGTTATAACATGAGCTCAGTAAACGTCCTCAAATCTAACTTTTTAGAGAGATATTAATATTGTTAGGTAGTTAAAGAACAACTTGTCGCAATTGTCAAGAATGCTGTTTTCTAGAAAATCCGTAAATACTTTAACACGCTATGCGGGAGAATGAGCCCAGTCATGTTCAATTATAACTTTTTAGAAAGATTTTAATATTTTTAGATAGTTTAAGACACGCTTAATTATATTATAGTAAAAACTTGTTCGTTATAAAGGCGTAAAAAGTTATACATACGTTTAAAAATCGCAAAATCGCTATTTCGATTTGGCGTGCGCTATGAAAAATCGGAAAATCACTATTTCAATTTGGCGTGCACCTTGTAATCTGTTCTCTATTGATGATATTTTTTAGAGATTCATTCTATTAGGTCTAGTCAGTTTTTTATGCACGCCAACTTGCATGGTAATAAAATGAGCTCAGTAAGCATGTTGAAATATTACTTTTTAGAAAGATATTAACATTTTTAGATAGTTTAAGACAAGCCTAATAAAATTGTATTAAAAACTTTTTTGTTAAAAAGACGTAAAAATTTTGACACACGTTGAAAATTGCAAAATCGCTATTTCGATTTGGCGTGTTTATGTGTTTAAAGATAATCTCCAAATCCTATTCTTTGAATATGATCAAATTGTCGATTTCCAGAAAAAGTTGCAGACAGACAAGCTTTTTGAAACTCTTGAGAGAATTCAATTGTAATTATTTCATATGGATTTTCCATAATTCATCGAAACAATATTGTTGACTGGCTGGTGCCAAAAACAAAACAAAAAATATGAAAAGACGTTACCCTTGGGACGTTCGATAGAAACGGATGAATGTTTATAAAAATCTTCAAACTTATCTCCTCCTTGTCTTTTAGTATTACTTTTGATGTTATTTTTGCAGCCAATCTCCTTAATGAGAATACAGAATAAATTTAGTATTAATATCGGCTCTTTGCCTTTATTTATCCTAGCAATTTGTTTCATTTCATTTAAAACTCTTTCATCTACGAAGATGTTCAGCGGAAAATTAACAAAATGTTTTTTTTCAGTCGTTATTATTTGTTTCCACTTTTTTCTGTTGGACTAGAAAAAATGAAAGTTTTGGTGAGCTCGGGTGGAATAAGAATATTTGTTGCAAACTGAGGAGAAAACTAGCTCATTAATCTTTCGCTGCATTCTGGTTAGTATTGGATGTGTTTTGTTTTAAATGCCATTTTAGGCATTATACGCACATTTTGATGTTTTTTGTTTTAACATTAGCGTAATATTTTATTGTATTCACTATCTTTTGCTTGAAGAACTATTAGAATCTCTATCGAAACAAAATATTTTAATATTATTAACTGCAATTTCACATAAAATGAGCGCAGTAAGCGTGTTCAAATTTACCTTTGAGTAAATATATTTATATTTTTATGTAGTTTAAGAATATCTTGTCTAGATTATCAAGGAGAGTATTTTCTTGAAAAGGATTGAGCATTTTAAAACACTCTTGAAAATCGGAAAATCACAATTTCTATTTGGCTTTTATGCAGTGAATGAATAATCACAATTTCCCTGGAAGACAGTGTGCGGAAGAGCTTTAAGATATTAACATTTAATTCGACATTTCCTACAAAAACTCTATGATACTTTTTTCCTAACAAGTCATGTTTTCTGTACTTATTTTGGATACTTTGGAGCCCGACTCATTCTCCAGCGGAGAAGCGGACTAACTCGTTCCATTCCGAACGGTTCTTCCTTGCCAAAGTAGCAAGCCGTTTTTCCTTCAAGGATTCCAATTCTTCTTCTTAGGGTCCGCGTAGTTGAGCAATGGTGCGTTTAACGTGCAACCATGTCTTTGACTTGATCTCACCAGCGCGTTTGTCGATCCAGTCTTTCCTAATGAAGAAAGGTAGTCCCGTCTTTGGTTGTTCGTTTTGAATAGAGAAGATGGTTTCCATAAAATAAAAGATTGATGATTCCTTATCTATTTCATGACATGTTTCTTGCAAACCCACTATACCGCAGTTTGACTTGAGGAGGTAATTGAGCGCTCCTTCCATTCTCTGGTAAGCTGGGAAGCCTTCTTCTTTTTCCTTGAGTCGCGACTAATCGTAGTATTAGTAGATATTAAGGCGGGTACTCGTGGTGGTTCCGTTCCTGTGATCCTCTTTCCACAACACCCGGGCCCCCTCCTCCGCGGGGATCTTGGCGGCGATGGGGGTATATCCCGGGCTGAATCCTGCGGTTTCTTTTTTGAATTATTTGGAGTTATAGTAGAGTTCCCTGGTATTCCTCGGGTTGGCTTACCAGGCCGTCGAGGACCAATCCGTTGCTATTGCCGATTCTGCATGCGGTTGGGGGGTTTGGTTCTGTTAGCCTACTCCTTGACGCCCGTCCTGATGGAGTAAGAATAAGGAGCAGTTACCACTCTTCACCACGTGGAGGTAGAACCATGAAGAGCGAATGAAGAATCATAATTTCCCTGGAAACCAGTGTCCGGAAGAGCTTTTAGATATTAACATTTAATTCGACATTTCCTACAAAAACTCTATGATACTTTTTTCCTAACAAGTCATGTTTTCTGTCTAGTTTCTAATTTTGTGACAACTTCATTGCTTCAGAGCTTTTCATTCCAATTGAAAACAAGTTTTTATTTAAAATATATAATATGAGTTTAAATATTTTTCCTAAAATATTTAGCATTATATAAGTTTTAATTTCTTTAAATTTAAAAAAATACCCTTTGGCTGCTATAACAATAACTTTATTATAACAAACCATAACTAATCAACAATAATTATGATAACAAAGTTATATGTATGCTGACGTTGGTGATCCTGAGGTGAATATTAGCACAATAGCACGACAATACTGGTAGAATGGCTCAATGAAGACCTCACGGATAGATCCCTGGAAGAGACCGCCGATGAGAGAATTACATGGGGCTTTAAATACTGTGTATTAGGGGCGCAGTTAAGGTCTGAGGTGATTAATTGTCGTCTAGGTAGAGAAAAGCATTTCGTAGTGATTAATTATAGTTGTAACAATTAAAGTGCACTTTTAGATCAATTATGCTGTAAAGTTATGATTTGCTGGACCGTTTGCAACGCGTGCAGCAACACACACAAAAATATTGTCAAAAATTGTGCAATTTTTATTCAATTTTTCAAAGTTAAAAGGACTAGTATATCTTTATTTTATATTACGCTTGGATTTTTCTTGAACAATAATATGATAATTGATTTACCATTTATACAATTTTACTTAAATTTGACGTGATATTTAATATTTTATGGAGTGAATGAACTCTTGGCGGAATAAGAAAACAATCATAATTCCCCTGGAAAACAGTGTGCCGAAGAGCTTTTAGATAATAACATCTAATTCGACATTTCCTACAAAAACTTTCCGATATTTAGGTACTTTTTCCTAATAAGTCATATTTTCTGTGCGCACGCCAGCCAGTATGATAATAAAATGAGGTTAACAAACGTTCTCAAATCTAATATTTTGGAAAGATAGTAATATTTCAGATAGTTTAAGACAAGCCTAGTTAAATAGTGTTTAAAAATGTTTTTAGTTTAACGTAAAATCCGACAAACATGCTAAAAAATCGGGAAAACTTTATTTCCAGTTGGCGTGCTGTGCGGAACATTATCGGAATATTGTTTGATATTGAGATGGTTTCAGTCTAACTTGCTAAACTCTCCTTCAAAATAGTATTTACTTTAAACAAAGAGTTATACAAAACACGCTTAAAAATCACAAAATCGTCATTTAAATTTGGCGTGCACACCACTGCCACGAAACAGCTCCGCATTGCAATAGACTTTGCACCAATTGCACGAACACTACCTTTTAATTTATTATTTTTATTTTCAATATTTACAAGTCACTGATATTGATGATGAAGACTCTTCTGCTCCATTAATAGAGGTACTACGAACTCTTTTCATTAATTCATCAGGATTTCTGCAGAATCAAACGTTAGCTGATAAATAAAACATTGAAAATAAAAATAATAAATTAAAAGGTTCAGTTTGCAATTGGTGCGAAGTCTTTTGCAACGCGGCGTGGTTTCTTGTCAATGGAGTGTAGGTGTTTTGTTAAAAACAAATAAAAGAACACTAGAAAATCGCAAAATCGTTTGGCGCGTGTTTGTCTTAAATCTTTCACCATATGTTGTCTACCTCAGTTTGTCACCTTTTTCCTAAACTCTCCAAAAATATCAAAATCTTCATTCATTTCGAATAGCTCGGTTTATAAGCCTTCCATAAGAATGTTTGACTTCTAATTCATTCTCACAAGGGAAGTGGGGGTCGTCCTCTCAGATTTTAATAAAAACTTGCAGATAAATTCCTTATGACTCGAATGGGGTATTGACAAAACACACATTGGGAGCCATAAAACGTTTTTTTAAGGTTTTTCAGCTTATTGAATTAGGAATTTGAAATTAAATTTCAAAAAAGAAATTCGAAAAGAAATAATTGAAATTAAAATTTTAAGAATGAAAACCTAAAATTAGGGAATAAGTAATTCGAAATCCGGAAGAAAACTTAAAATTTTGAAATCTAGAATCTGTCAAGCATGTTTGGTTTCTAACCGGTTTTAAGCGAATAATAACAAAGAAACCAAATCTGAACGGAAGTTTTGAAAAACTCACAATTTCATAAGCCGTAATCAGGTATAACAATTCCAATAAAAATTAAATGAAATGTTTAAGTAGGTGGCTTAGAAAATATGCTCATATTTCATATTTAAATAAAAGTTCTAGTTTTTATATAGTTTAAGACACGATTGTAAAAATTACGTGTGAAGTTATATGAAATTTTAACGTGTAAACTACTAAGACGCGTTTAAATATTGAAAAATGTTCATTTTCAATTGACGTGCACTTCAAAATACGAAATTCGGGATTTGGAATGTCGTCAAACTTGTTTACAGTGCTCAAAAAAATTTACCATAATGTTCCATAATCAATTTTAAATTTTATTACAGAATTTAACGAATTTACCATGGCGTCTGTTGCAACTGAAAAATTGATATCGAACGAGTAGGAGCTCGGTGCTCAAATCTGATATTCTAGAAACAGTTTATGAGTTAAAAATGGACGTACAGATAAATTTAAAATACGAACTACGCAATTCTCGTGCGCTTTTAAATAGGAACACCAAACAAATTACGATTTTCAGATTTTTAAGCGTGTCCGAAAATTGTTAAATCTTTTCAATAAAACGTTGTTCACGTAAATTCAACTATGCTTGTCTTAAACTATCTAAAAGTATTAATATGTTTCCAGAAAGTTAGATTTGAGCACATTTAGTTAAATCCTTTTATAACCAAACAAGTTGGCATGGACACGTCAAATCCTTCAAAAAATCCAATTTGCAAAATCGACATTTTCATTTGACGTCTAGCTGGCATACTGGCGTGTAAATTTAAAATATAAGTTTCACGTCATTTATACTGAGGCCGTATGCAAGAACGTATTTATTAAAAAAAGAGCAAAAAATGGAAGAGCAAAAAATTAGGGGTGGAGAAAAGGTCTTGTTTAGATAGCCACACGGCCACTAAGGCCATCGAATCTCTTCCTCTTTTGTTTCTCATCTCTTCCATTAGACATCGATCGCTGAAATGAATAAAACCTTTTCTACTAAATTAGATATATATTTCAATCAATTGTACAACTTAAATATTATTTCTTGAATACACTTATTTACGTGTACTTAGGAACCTATTTAATCAATGATATTCCATTACCGTTTTACGGATAAATAAGTTCTTGCATACGGTCTCTGGTTTTTCTTATACTTTAACATTTTTATAATAAAAGCCAATAGAAACTAAACCTATTCTAACTTTTAAGCTATTAATTATCTCTGAGCTTTTGACTTTACTCGCCAAGTGAGTTAATAAATGTTGTAAACGTTAATTTCTTGAACTTTAATCGTACTAAGTAGCTAAAATTACCCATGATCCACAAATATATTCCTACAATTTATATGAATTATATATTTATCGTCTACTTTTCCTATAAAAAACTATATATTATGGAGTAAACTCGCGCGATCGCAAATCCCGACGGACCTTGGAAACGATAGTCGAACGAAACAAGATATGGATGAATGTGTATTTATGTATACATGTTGTTTCTTGTTGTTTCTGCATGTGTGCATCATGATTATATGAAGAGCATCAAAGTGCTCCGAGCGTGGGTTTTGAAGTTGTTAATATCATCATCGACATGGGGATAATTTATCAAATCATCGCCTTTTGCCTTGGAGAATATGAAGAAGAGAATGACGGGTTTTTTTTTGGAAATGTTTGGGTGAGGCTTCTAGGCAGCTGCCAGAGCCTTCATGGTAATTGTCTATACTTGATTTGTGGTTATTTTGGAACTCTTTATTTAGTAAGACATGTTTGGGAGTTTGAGTGATGTTCGATGAAACTTTTTTAGTTTTCAAATTGTTTAAAGACTGTTTTTGTTTAGTCTAGGCAAAGAAAGATAGCGGTCGCGACTTCCTTTTCATTTATGTTTAGTCGATGCCAAAGGCGATTACCACCGCAAAATGTGGCGCACTTTTTAAATATTATTTTTTAAATTAATTTTTATGATTTTTATTATTTTCCACATTTATTCCACGATGGAAACAACATCTAAAACATATTCTTCAATTTATTTAAGCAAAAACAGTATAGAACGAGTATAAACAAGAAAATAATAATAAAAATTAAAAGCAAAAATAATATTTTAAAAAAGTGCGCCACATTTTGCGGTGGCAATCCTATTTAGCATCGACTATATTATTTCTCTTTTCTTTTCACGACATTTTTTGCTATTTCTTGCGCTTCATTATAGATATTGTAAAAAACGTCGTTTATTAAACTAACGATATTAGAAATTGTCGAATATACAAAATTATATACACTAGGTGACAAAAGTTATGTCACAAATGTTTTTTCGGGTTTAACTTTTTTGTGACTTGACCAAATTGGCTGATTTTTTGATATTTTATGTGAATCAGTGTTTAAAATGTTATAGTAGCAAAATTTGGTTTAAATTACCATGGCAATTTCGGTACCACGAATTTTTCCCTCATATTTATAACAGCATGCCGGGTGGCAATTGGAGTTTCTTTACGTGGAGTCATCTCTAAAATGTTGCCAATTACTGCTATTTTCAATAAATTATGAAAAAAATATAATTGAACTTTAAAAATTATTAAAAAATGCAGTGCAAGAAAAGTGCGTAATATCTTTGAGCTACGCGTTTTACGATAAACGCTTGTCACTGTAAAACGGATCATCGTAATCACAAGCGGGAATTTGTAAAGTAATCTAAAACCATATGAATCTATCATATCAAAAAATCAGCCAATTTGGTCAACTCACAAAAAAGTTAAACCCGAAAAAACATTTGTGACAAAACTTTTGTCAGCTAGTGTATGTTTTAGATGTTACTCCAATCAAAAATCATAAAAGTTAAAGTTGGAACCAAACAAAATGCTCGATTCCATCAATTTTTTATGAGCGATTTTCCCATTTGGACCTAAAAATTTTTTTTGCAATTAAGACGGGAAATAGCTATAAAAAGTATCAGCATTAATTGCTGAATTTTTTGAACTATATATAAAGTAATATAAATTACCACAAACCTTGTTTTAAGCAATAAAAATAGCATCGCTAAAATGGAAGAAAAAATTAAATCGAGAAATGTGTGCGTGTTATTGCTTTTGCACGTTGCATTTTTCTCACGCCTTTTTTCATTGTCATTTCTTTCGTCCCCAAGTGCTAGTGTAATATTGTGTGTAATATTGTCACAAGGTATGCCGCATGTTGCAAAAGACCGTGCACCAATTGAAAGAAAAACATGCACTTTCATTTTTCTTATTCTTTATTTAAACTTTTAATTGAAGCGTATTTTCATCGAATTTGAATAACGGATTGATCTTGAACTAAAGAATTGAACAGAATAATAAAGTAAATCAAATTCGATGAAGATACGCTTTAATAAAAGAATAAATAAAAGTAAAGGCGTGTTTTTCTTCCAATTGGTGCATGGTCTTTTGCAACATGCGGCATACTTCGTGACAGTGGAGTGCATAGATTTAATACTGTTGCTATATAAAATGTAATTTTACAGGACGATTGAAATGTTCAATTAAGAAATGACCAAAGTACCAATTATTTCATGAATTTTTTTTTTATTTCAAGGAAGTTTATCAAATTATGTGTTAAATTGTAATGCTTGATTTGACAGTGTTAGCAATGAGTTTTTATATATTTTTTAATTGTTTATTTACCACGTAATAATAGTAAAACATATATAACGAGGGAAATAAATGTTAAGATGAACATTTGACCCCGCAAGATCTCGGTAGCTCAAATAATTTAAGCATACATAAATAATGGTTAGTAAAATAAGTTTCTAGAGATAGATTCAACAATATAATTAATATTATGCACATTACAATCAACAAATTATTTACAAACTCCATTCCATATTATTTACAAAAAAGATGTTATGACTAGTTACACCGGGTTTTACTTTGAACATTAAAGGGTTTCGTGGGGGTCTTGAGAAACAAACAAATTTATTAAAGGAAGAGCAGTGATATGTATTGCATACTATTTTATAATAAGTTTTAACTATGAGTTTAAGACGCCGCTGTTCTATTGACTCACATACTAGAAGAATTCACCTATCGCACGCCAACGGCAAACAGCCTCCACATAGAAAGAAATATCAACAAATTTATTCTTTTTTGTTAAAACAGTAAAACCACTATTACAGGAGAACGAGTGATTTTTATGAGATGTGAGTTACATCATTTTGTTGCTCGTAAAATTCTGAATTTTTTGAAATGCAACATAACGTGGTTACGGTAATTAACGTGTATTTTATAGTCGATTGAAGGTTTAAATTTTAAAAAATTATCGCGGAGTTTTTTAAAATAATAATAATAATAATAGTTTATTTACCACGTAATAACAGTAAAACACATATAACGAGGGAAATAAATGTTAAGATGAACATTTGACCCCGCAAGATCTCGGTAGCTCAAATAATTTAAGCATACATAAATAATGGTTAGTAAAATAAGTTTCTAGAGATAGATTCAACAATATAATTAATATTATGCACATTACAATCAACAAATTATTTACAAACTCCATTCCATATTATTTACAAAAAAGATGTTATGACTAGTTACACCGGGTTTTACTTTGAACATTAAAGGGTTTGAGAAACAAACAAATTTATTAAAGGAAGAGCAGTGATATGTATTGCATACTATTTTATAATAAGTTTTAACTATGAGTTTAAGACGCCGCTGTTCTATTGACTCACATTCTAGAATAATTAACCTATCGCACGCCAACGGCAAACAGCCTCCACATAGAAAGAAATATCAACGAATTTGATCACGCGTTCAACAAATTTATTCTTTTTTGTTCTTTTTTGTAAAACAGTATTTTGACTATTATAGGATAACGAGAGATTTTTATGAGACGTGAGTTACATCATTCTGTTCCTCGTAAAATTCTGAATTTTTTGAAATGCAATATGACGTGGTTACGGTAATTAACGTGTATTTTATAGTCGATTGAAGGTTTAAATTTTAAAAAATTATCACGGACTTTTTTAAAAATTATTTTTTCATATAATTTATATGATTATTATTATTATTATTTTCTAAATTTTCTTGTTTATGCTCGTTTTATATCGTTTTTGCTTCAATAAATTGAAGAATGTGTTTTAGATGTTGTTTCAATCATGGAATAAATGTGGAAAATAATAAAAATCATAAAAATTAGATGAAAAAATAATATTTAAAAAGTGCGCCACATTTTGCCGTGGTAATCGCATTTTGGAATCGACTATACTATATTTATTTATTTATTTACATTACGTGTGCTAGACGCATGAATATAATATTCATATACAATTGACCCAGAAATTCAAACAAAAACCCCAAAAAACCAAAATAAAATAGGTAACCAATATTAATAAAATAGGGTAGATATTGATCTTCTCATAAACTATCGGAAATACCAAAACCCATATTAGAATATTAAATTGAAGATCCTTAAATGAGCCCCTTTTTTTATAAATTCAGTTGGCGTGTACGTCTGCAGCTTGATGTATTTAATCATTTTCCCATCACAATAAATTTAAACTGCAATATTTCAGTTAGCGTGAACACTCCGATTTACATATTATCAAAATTGAAATGATAATATGTTGCTCAGGTAAGATGCTAGAAGCCTTAATTTCAGAGCCTTTTTATAATTTAGAGAAAATTTTAGACAAATCGAATGATTTTCCGTCAACATAAATCAGAAATATTCACGTGAATCTTCATTAAACATGTTTATTATCAAAATCTAAGAATATGAATAATTTGATTTTATCATTTTTGAATTATTTTCAATGGTCTTAATGAGAACGTGAATAAATATTCAATTTATTTTAAAAATTTCTCTGTTTTTCATTATATTTCTTCAAAATTTCTAGATCACGTCAGATTTATTACTTTTATTTTTTATAAAAATAAAATTTGAATTGTCAATTTCTCAGATTTTGATAATAGAATTTAATGAAATTTAATATTTTCTATATCTAGAATACTTCCAGGTAATTCCTTTTCAATATACTTTTCACGTCACTTTAGGATAATTTTCTTAATAAATTAAATACATTTTTGCTTTTTTTTACCTAAAACTCCACTCGCTGATCTCATTTTTACATTTGACGCAATTATTATTACGCTCTCCGTCTAGAAAATTCACTCTGTCACGCAGTGCCCCGCAAATTGCAAAAACCTCGTCTTTCACTTTTTGTTACGGTTTCACGCCGAATGCAAATGAACATTTTATAATATTAAAATGAACCTAAACGGTTCTAAACAAGAAAATAAATCAAATTCGAAAACGTTACGCTTAAAAATAAATAATTTATATAAATAGTAATAAAAAGTGAAAGACATGGATGGTACAATTGATGCGCAGTCTTTTGCAATTTGCGGCGTACTTCATGGCAGTGAATTAATATTTTAAGTTTAGTTAGGTTAAGTCTCTAAAACATTGGTAATTTGGTTTATTTATTTCAACAATTATATTGCAAAGACTTGCATTTGACAAGATCCTTGAATTTATAAGACGAAAAGCGCGAGTATATTCTTAAGGAGCAACACGAATGAACATCTCCTTGTATCGTTTGATGAGAATTGAATGACTTGACATATTCGAACCAATTGATGTTATTGTTGTTTGTTTATTTGTCTCATTTCAGCCACGCGTTTTTTTCCTATGCGCGGATTGTTGTTTAATTGTTTTTCCTCCTTTGTCTTTTTTGCACAAGCCTTGTTGGTTTGGTATCGATGTCAACTAATCAAGTTTATGTGTCGATGCCATCCTGAGGAGCTCCGAAAATCCGTTTGATTGGCTTTATTCTTGCTACTTTCCTTTTTTGTTCTTTTTTTCGACTTTAATGTGTTTATTATTCATAGGCTAATTAAGGTTGGTAAACGTTTTTTGGAGTTATAAATTGTGTAACAATTTGAATGAGATTGGTTGAAACTCTAGAATACCTGGCTGGTGATTTTGTTTCATTTTTTCTTGTTTTAATGGAAACGTTTTTTTGTTCATGGCTATTTCATATTTTCAAGTTTAATCTTTCTTAATAATCTGCGGGCTGAATTGAAAATTGTTGTTGATATACCGTCAAACTCCTTATTTTAATTACTCTTTACGCCTTACAGCCCCTACTCTAACTATAGTATGGCGAGTAGTGTATGGAGAGACGCTGTAAACTACTAAAAAAACAGCAAGAAGACTATCCGTGAATGGTTCGCAATATAATTATTGAGATAAATAAACCCAATGGTCAATGTTAATGACTTAACCAAACTTTAAAAAACATATCTTTTGAAAGAATGTTCGCACAGCACTTCCACAAAGTATGCCGTATATTTTCACGCATATTTTTAGATAGTGTTGGACGGTGGTGCGAAGAAGGCTTGCGTTTTGGCAAAAAAGGTGCCTTTTTTATCCATTTCAGACTGTCTTATTTTCTATTGATAAAATCAAGGCACATTTTTTGTGCTAAAACACAAGAACGCGTATGTGTTCGCCTCCATATTGATTATACTCTATATTCGGGGCACAGTTTTGCATTGTTTTATCCTGGAGTGATATGGAACAGGACCTATTGGGGTTCAGCCTCCTTCCCTTAATCAGTCGCACGCCAACGGCAAACAGCCTCCACATAGAAAGAAATATCAACGAATGTGATCACGCGTTCAATAAATTTATTCTTTTTCGTTCTTTTTTGTAAAACAGTATTTTGGTTATAATAGGAGAACTAGTGATTTTTATGAAACGTAAGATATATCATTCTGTTGCTCGTAAAATTCTGAATTTTTGAAATGCAACATGACATGGTTACGGTAATTAACGTGTATTTTACAGTCGATTGAAATTTTAAACTATAAAAAATCATAACTTTGCTTAAACGACGAATCTAATTTAGAGACAAGTATATTATTGTTCGCCGTTGTGGTCTCTATCAATAAAGTCTTAATATCAAAAATTATAAATAGCGTTTTCAAATTATTTGATTCTAAAATTTTGAGTTCTTTGTGAAAACTGATTTTAAGGAAATTAGGGTTGGATAATCCGATTTTTGAAAAATCTTCGATAATATGGATTTTAGTTTGCTTCTTTTATCCAATCTTCATGCTAGAAAAAATGAAAACTTACAAAATTACTCATTTTTATCAGGTTAATGTATTGTAAAGAGCTAAACTTTAAGTTCGAATATCTCGAACACTTTATTTATAATTTTTGATATTAAGACTTTATATGTGAAGACGATTTTTCTATTGGCTGCCCTCGGCGTGCAGTCGTCTACTCAGCAGGGTAACAGGCTATCCTCGGTGGTCATCGAGCCAAGTCGAGATGTGAGCATTAATTAATGGACCAGAAGTGTCTTCATCGTCAATATAACTGACTCGTAAATATTCAAAATTAAAAAAAAAGGTTGAGTTTTGAATTGGCGCGAAGTCTTTTGCAATGAGGCGCGGTTTCGTGGCAGTGGAGTGCAGTGGTGAATCCTAAAGCGTCGGTTGAGAACAAAACGCGCTTCGGCGACGTGAGAAAAAGCTTTTAATAAGAATTATTCAAATTTTCGCAGCCCAGGCTTCCTCGCGACATTTAAAATGAAATATAGAACTAAAGTAAAGTCGAACGATATAAAAACGAAACTTTTACAAGGTCATTAGAGCCGAGGTCATTAAAATAAATAAAACTGAAATAATAGGATTTTTAAATCAATTTTGGAAATTTTAAAAAACATTTACGGTACGCTTAAATGTTTCAACTATTTGGTATACAGTAAACATATTTCTTCTCTCTTAGCCTTCTTCTGAATACTTAAAATCGATGTTTTTAAGATTTCTCTCGTGAACGAAGCGAGTTTAGTAGTATTATAAATTCTAAATTTCTGTTAATTATAAAGTATTGTTCACGTAATTTATTCAGGAATGTACTGAACAATTATCTATCATGTTTAGGGTTAATAAGATTAAGTTTTGTTTTTTTTTAATGATAAATTCAAGAGGTGCGCTAAGGGAAACCTAATCTATGTGAGCTAAGAAATGATGCGAAGATATATTATATTGATCAGAAAATCGGTTAATTGTATATTTTAAGACATTTATATTAAATCTAGAATAAAGGTGTTCTGAAATTAAGACGGATCAACTTGTAAGATTCATTGAAACATTAGACAATGTTAATTTCCAATTGGCTGTTCTCGGCTTCAATTGGGGTGTCATTTTCTCATAAATTCACATTTAGACAATACATTGCTCAAAATCCAACTTTCTCAATTTAATATTTTTAACATTAAAGTTCTGAAAGTCAACTTAAAATGCACTGAAATATATTGAAAGTTGCCAAAAATTATTATTCTGCTCTCTTTCTCTACCGAGGATTGTTTCAATTTGATGCACGATCTATAATATATTTAAAACAAAAAAAGAAAAAGCAATTCTATATAACCGAATCATATTTGATATTGCACACGAATTACCATCCCTTGAGAATTTTCGAATCTTGACAATTTTTTAAAGGAAATTATGTTGAAATGCTCGATTGTTTCTTATTTAGATGCTACGCCATCGGCGATGATGACCTCATTTGGTGGTTATCAGCGAGTTGTCGGCGATGGCGAAGAAGATTCATCTCAACAGCTCATCGCCGGCTCGAGCAACGGTAGTCAGCGAAGAAGGCGATCTAATAGGCGATTGATGGCTGATTATAATGATAACAATGATTATGGTCAGTTTATTTATTTTATTGTACAGGATTGTAGGTAAACCGTTAGTAAAGTGAAATTTTATTTATAGTTGATTTGAGAGAACTTTGTAAATTTCAGCCGAGTGCATTAGAAAAGGAAATAAAAAGAAATTTGTTCTCTGTCCATTCTTTCATTATTATTATTTTAAAAAGTTATTATCAAAATATGTTTAATTACCCAAGTTTGAGAACTGGGTCAATATGTTCATCCAAAAGAGCCACGAGTACCTCTTCAATGAGGGAGTTGATGTTGCCAAGAAAGACTACAATGCCAATACTGACCCAAATATTGAGGGAGTTACCAATCTCGAAGTTATCAAGACCTTCAAGTCTCTTGCTTCCCGTGAATTGGTTAAAGAACAATTTGCTTGGTGCTTTACTACTACTGGCACCTCACTGATGAAGAAATCCGATTCCTTCGTGAGTACCTCAACCTCCCTGCTGAGATTGTGCCACGCACCATCATGGTGAAATCAAGAGAAGCTCGTGAGCACTCCTACAGAGCTCCAAGACAAGCTGCCGGAGAAAAGGGTGGACATGATTCCTACAAAACCGAGAAGAACACTGAAGCTGGACCAGGAGCTACCCCAGTTTACAGAGCCGGGTTCGGTCGTGGAGCCCCAATACAACAAAATTGTTATTTGTTTATAAAAAATTGTTATTATGTGAATTCTATAAATCACAAATATCGCAATAATCGACAATTCCAATTTTCTTTTCATAAAAAATAAAAGTAATAAATTTGATTTTATCTAGAAATTTTGAAGAAATATAATGAAAAACAGAGAAATTATTAACATAAATTGAATATTTGTTTCATGATCTCTTTGAGACCATTGAGAATAATTCAAAAACGCTGAAATTGAACTTTCTATTTCTTATATTTTGATAATACAAATTGGTAGTTGAAATTACTCTCTTTTAAAAATCAAAACAGCCTAGTTAATTTGAAGTAACAGTTTTCCGAATTTTAAGCGTGGTTGAAAATTGTTATGTTTTTTTCAATAAAACATTAATTACGACAATTTTGCTAAGCATTCCTTAAATTATCTAAAAATATTAATATCTTTATAAAAAGTTAGATTTGTGCACATTTTCTTACCAAATCAATTGGTGTGCTACAGTAAGCCAAATGAAATTTTATTTTCAGTTTCTAGAACATGAGGTGTCAGTAATTCAAAAACTGCTATTCCGCCCATTTCTGCTGTCTGTATTATAATTCAAATAATTGTATAATTCTAACAAGTATAAAAGGGCAACATTTCAGATTTTGATGAAGCTTGGCAAAAAGATTCGAAACTACGTCTAATTCAATAAATATATGTATACGCATTTATGTATAATCTATAAATAACAAAAGTGAAACAAGAATATCAAATTAATTACAAGTCCGAACAACGATATTGAGAAGTAATAAAGAACCGTTCCAAGGAAGAATCGAACCCGAGTCGTTTCTCTGCACTCTGCGCTTGACGGTGGCGTGGCTGTGTTTTGCAGGAAAAGTGCTCCTGTTAGGACGCGAGGTGCTTTTTGCATGAAAACAGACTCATCCTGTTATATAGCGTAAACACGTCATCAATATTTGTTAAAATTTGATGTTGTTTTTTGGAGTGAGGACGCTTCGTGTAATTTTGATGAAACTTTGGTTACTTTTTCGGTTTGAATTGAATGTTCTGGCGGCAGTTTTGATAACAATTTCGTGCAAAAAACAGTCAAGGCACCGTCAAGCGCAAAGTGCAAGAGCCCATCCATTTGCCACTGTGCCATCGTTGCTGTGATTCTCAATTTTTTAAATGAAAACTAATGGTTGCAGAAGAAAACTGAAAGAATAATAATAATTTTCAGATTTTAAACCCATTTTTAAGTACCTTAAAATATTTTTGGCGAGCTGAAATTTTTTGTGCATACGTTTTGATCCAAAGCGAATCTTTTTGAAATGTTTCATCAAAATCTGAGATGTTGAGCTTTTATACTTCCCTTGTAAGACATATGTTCTTATGATAAATCAAATTTTGATAGAATCTGCAATATAAGCATATACAGTGATGTCCAAAAGTTTGCGACGCCCCCATTAATAAGCTGTTTCGCATATTACTGTAGGACAAAAGTTGAAATGAGTGGTACCAGTGGATTCCCCGTTATGAAAAACCTATTTACATAAAATTTCATTAAAATCGGTTTTATTACCGCTACGCTACAGTACATTTTCCACAAACAGTGGTGGTCACAGTGATGAGACATCTTCTCGCAAGGACGGACCCGAGATTCTCGATTGAATTGAGATCGGGAGAACACGCTGGCCAGTCCATAACAGTGATATTCTTTGACCTCAACCACGTCGTCGTTGAAGAACTAGCATGAATGGCGGCGTAGTCTTGTTGAAATGTGAAGGCAATATGCCAGAATTGGATCTAAACGTTTCTCCAGGACATCTTGATAGTCCGCAGATTTCATTCGTGGTGAAATGAATTCCAAATAAAGAGTTACAGTTGACGAGAAGAGTCCCAAACCATGCACGTTCCACCTCCAAAGTTTCTCTTGGAAAATGTCAATGGATCCTTCGTCAAATCATGCCAATAAGAATTCCAGCCATCCGGTCCATCAAGATGAAACTTCTTTTCATCAGAAAAAAATTATCTGAACATGTTTGAATTGACAATGAAATCCGAAAATGGACTCGCTCTTTTCCAATCTGTGACCAAGTTTCGGCGAGCAAAGTCAACACGTCTCAATTCGTGATCAGGGGTCAGACGTGGATCATTTTTTGGTTTTTGACGAAGAGTAATTTCGCTCCGACGCGGAGATCGATAATTTGTTTGTCTCGAGGTCGAAACTCCAGCTTCCCGGCCCATTTATCTAGCCGACTTCATCGAATTTTAAGCTCTCCGCGCAATTGTTCGATCATATCTGCACGATAGAATCCTTGGACGTCCCGGAATTGGTGTCTTTCTGTAGCCAAAAGGGTCCTTCAATTAATTACTCACAACGCAACGTGATTGGCTCAGATACGCAGCGATTTTCACGATGGATAATCCGATTCGGCGTATGGCTTCAATTTTGGCACATTCCTAGAGAGAAAGACGACATCCACTGCCCATTTCGTGATATCATGTTCAATACATGTTTTCAGACCTTTTATACTCTAATTATTTGAAATAACTTTCATTTTTGTGCGCCAAATGAATATTTAATGATCAGCAATGGAAGGAGATTCTCATTGCTGTGACCGCCACTGTTTATGGAAAATGTACTGTAATAAAAGCGATTTTAACGAAATTTTATGGAAATAGGTTTTTCATGACGGGGAATCCACTGGTACCACTCATTTAAACTGTAGTCTTGCAGTAATATACGAAACAGCTAGTAGTGGGGTTTACCTACAACTTTTGGACACCAGTGTATTCTTATGACAAATTTTGAAAATCAAAAAAAAAATTTGAATCAAAAATTTTTTTGAATTTTGAAAGAATCTGCAATATAAGAATATATTTATGATAACGGTTCAATTCACTTTTAAACTAATAAATAAAGAACATAAAATAGCAAAATTAAATTTTAAATTTTCAGCGTCTACGTACCATCATGATGGAATTGGCTGTGATGATGAAGACGAAGATGATGCAGAAGATGATGACGATCTCTACGATGAGCTGGAACGACACGAGCTCGATGATCGCTTATGCGAAATGCCAGCCGATTTTCATCGTCGACAGCGACGGGTTGGTTTTGTTGATTGATCCTCTACATTGTTTGGGGAACAAAAGGCGATATTTTAACCAAAAAAAAACAAGAAATCTATCTTCTATTCGCATGCTGAGCTCATTTTTTGTGTACTTGTCAATCATGCGAGCTTCTTCATCTTCTAACCCGAATGGTTTTGTGTTGTTGTCACTTTACGCCTGATGACAGACAACAAATCAACAAAGAAGAGCTTCAGCTCGATTCATATTCTTCTCCTTCTTCTTCTTCTAGTTTCTGTTTTTGGTGTTTTGAGTCGGCGGATTTAGTGTGCGTGGATAGAAATTATTGATAATTGATCCGACGCATCAATTTTAATGGATTAGTTTTGTTTACTCGCCTTTTTTGGCAACAATTTTAAGCCATTGGAAGAGCAAACTCGAGTATTATTTTTTGTTGGTGAAATTTAATATGGCACCGAAATTGAGCTCTAAAAACTTTTTTTGTTATTTTTACTAGTTCTCGTTAATCTCAGATGAGGTGATGCGAATAATCGAATCCTTGTTAACGAGGTACCGAAGACGGCAAAACCATCGCAATGCATCGATGGATGGTACTGAGAAGGTAGTCTATTTTAATCTTGAACATTGTTTTCAATTTTTTTTGTTTTTGCTTCATTATTGCTTTCTTCCTTTATTTAATAATTTTAAATGTAAGAATAACTAACTTTATTAAACTTACGCGAAATGTGATATGAGGAAATTATGATTAAAACTTTATAATAGAATACAAATGATGATAAGCAGAGAATTAAACAAGAGAATGGAAGATGCAAGATTTGGATAAAAGTGTTGTAATATCTTATTGTTGGAATCCATTGAGTAGCAATTCTATGTCATCGAGTGGTTCCTCCATGGCGGGGTCCGCAATCAACTGTGCACGCCAAATGAAAATGACAAATTTTCAATATTTAAATGAACTTTATAAAACTTTACGTGAAATTTAAAATCTAATTTTCACGTCAATTGTACAGACTTTCCTAACTATACCTATTCCACTTTAAATCTTTACGAAATTTTAGATTTCTGTGACTCTTCTCGAGTCCTGTCTTTACAAATTCATTTGGCGTGACTTTGCATATCCTTCCTTATGACTCAAATCGCTGTGCGCGCAGTCATTGCAAAGCTCCGAGCAGTCCGGACACACGATACCGCCAGATATAAAACCTCTTATATTTATATTCGTTTTGAAATTGTCAAAAGATTAGTCACATACACTAGCTGACAAAAGTTTTGTCACAAATGTTTTTTCGGGTTTAACTTTTTAGTGACTTGACCAAATTGGCTGATTTTTTAATATGATAGATTCATATTGTTTTAGATTATTTTACAAATTTTCGCTTGTGATTACGATGATCCATTTTACAGTGACAAGCGTTTATCTTAAAACGCGTAGCTCAAAGATATTACGCACTTTTCTTGCACTGCATTTTTTAATAATTTTTAAAGTTCAATTATATTTTTTCATAATTTATTGAAAATAGCAGTAATTGGCAACATTTTAGTGATGACTCCACGTAAAGAAACTCCAATTGCCACCCGGCAAGCTGTTATCAATATGAGGGAAAACGGAATGCGTGGTACCGAAATTGCCATGGTAATTTAAACCAAATTTGCTACTATAATATTTTAAATAGTGATTCACATAAAATATCAAAAAATCAGCCAATTTGGTCAAGTCACAAAAAATTTAAACCCGAAAAAACATTTGTGACAAAACTTTTGTCAGCTAGTGTCAGCACCTACTACCTAATGAATGATAGTTACCTTATTGAATTCCTTTGATTGTAGACTAAGCTTGGTTATCATAGTCGTGTAGTCTCTGTGATGATCTTTTCAACTACTTTCAATTGTCTTATATAGCTACTTTGAATTTCGATATCCAAGGGTTGAATCGTATGTATTGTGAAACCATCACTAATGTGCAGTGTTTTTATTTTACCATTGTCATCATCCGTCGTCTGTCGGCAAGGAAGCAGTGGAGGATTTTCAGAAACTCTTACAAGGAAAGTGTTTTAGGTCGGGCTCTCAGATTTTGATAAAACTTTGCAGATAGATTCCTTATGATTCAAATAGTATACTGACAAAATATTAGGACCCACAAAACGGTTTAAATAGGTAAAAAATCTGTTTTAAATCCAAAAAATTGCGAGCCCGACCTAAAACACTTCCCTTGTTACATTACACATTAAAGTTTTATTGTGTAATGTCACAAAAGGTTTCGAAAAAATCGTTGACAAATGAAGTTTGAATACAGTTATAATAGTGTTATAGTCCGTGAATGGATTCGGTCTCACACCATTTCACATTAAATTCATTAACTTCTTTCCATTATTGTGGATAAACGGGATATTTTTAGGTTTCAAACCGATTTTTTACCTACTTAAATCTTTTTGTGGGTCCTAATATTTTGTCAGTATACTAATCAAGTCATAAGGAATCTATCTGCAAAGTTTTTAAATCAAAATCTGAGAGCCCGACCTAAAACACTTCCCTTGTTAGTATCACAAGAAAATACTTTTTTGCTACTTTTTAACAAAAAATTAAAAACTTGAATGTTGGAGGGCAAATAAACAAAAAATATATACAAAACTTTAATGCTCTAGAATTTTAGTTTAAGATAAGGTTTAGCCTTGAAAAATTATTTTTAGAAACTATTTGTTTTCATTTAAATTATAATGGAAACCGAAATTCAAAACTGATTCAAATCAAAAAAACCTATCAAGAGCCGTTCAATGATAGAAGATGAAGAAGATGTGCATGCCTGCTGATCCCCCACTTTCCACCTATCAAAACCATTTTCCAGGAAGCATTATATGGCGAGCAAGTGACGCGAGCCGGTCTCGGTCGGGCCGAGTATTACGATACTCGACCATTGCTCAAACACCATCATCATCATATGTGTAAGGTAATTATGCTTTGGAATGCATTTCTCCTCAATTCTTTGCTTTGTTTATCGTGACGTGAATAATTGCGTTTCTACATGATTCTCATGGATTCAGGGTGGACATGACAGTGATGACGAGGATGGTGGCTCTTCTAAAGAAGACGAGGAGGATGAGGATGAAGAGGAAGATGAAGAGCCCGGCTTGAGAAAAGTGTGTTCATTTGAATAGATTTGATGATGATGATTATGTTTTAGTACGCAAAACTCATTCTTCCACACGTGGCACTCGTTCTCTTGACGTGCGCTTATACCGTTTTGGGAGCGTCGATATTTTATAGTGTGGAAAGGCCGCATGAGCAGAGGATGAAGAGACAACAGGTAAATTCATTATACCCTATTTTACCGTTTTATTGGATTTCGTTCGTACACTATTTCGCATGTGGTGGGGGGTGGTGGGGGGAGAGATAGATTTCTCTCATTTCGCGTCTAATGTGACACACTCGTCTGTCATCAGAATATTTAATGAAAACAGTTCTACTCAAAATAAAAGTTGGAATTGTTTATTGACTAATCGATAACAGATTTTTGGATACATTAACTATCAAAACAATAAAAACCTATAACAATAAAAAAACATATATATCTAACAAGGTTAGCACATTAAAGACATTTGAATCTATCACATAAAAATTCCATAACACTATCATAATCTTGGCTTAAAGCTCTTCTAAATCCGTTAAAAATTACATCATCCGAAATGCTATAAAAACTGTTGGATACCCAATTTGTCACTGTTGCGTACGACGGTCTCTTTCGGTTCCCATTTCTAGTGAAAGTTGCTTGGCTCAAATCGGTCATCCAAGATTCCCAGCAGCTCCTTAATCTATCCTTAAATTGGTCTCCAAATGTTATCGATCCAATCGCTTAGGCAAAGTAGAGACGTGTCAGATAAGCATGCTCCGTATTTGTCATCCTTCCTTTTTCCTAACAAATTTATGGGCCCGGCACTTTTCATGTGCCTATATTGGTTTTGTCAGTTCACTGATCGTAAATCTCCCTATGAAGTTTTAATAAGATATCTCATCTTTATTCATCCCTCAAGTTGTTTATCTACTATACTATCAAGAGTGTTTCATGTTCATTACCACTTCATTAGTTTAAAATTTATCTTTAAATGTAGCCATATATTCATTTTTAAATTCTTGTATTCCTTGTATAATGATAAACATAAGAGCAACAACAACAAACAACCACCCCCCCCCCTTTCTCCCATCGGAGGAGGAAAAATTCTTCACTACTTTTGTGCATAACAACTTCTGTTAAATTTTCTTTTTTGATCGAAATGATGAAAACATAACCATCTGCGTCGAGGAATCCAATGAAACGGTAAAATAGGGTAATAAAAAAAGAAAAATAATAGTCTCTGTTGGACGGCCACACGGCCACAAACTTTTTCATGAGCGATATTAAACTCACACGGACGTGACTGTGTTTACGTATTGTCTCGCTTATTTATTATTGTTTCTAAATATTGCATACTTGGGAAATTTGGCCCGGCCCCTCTACTTAGGATATTATATTGTCCTTTTCAGAGATCGGTGCCTAATGGAAGAGTAAAAAAAAGAAGAAAAAATGATGGACGGCCACAAACGACTTTTTCGTCAATTTCTCTTTAATGTGTGCTGTCCATTACTTCGAAAAAAGAGTGGCCGTCCAAACGAGAACCTCATTCTATCCTAATTTTTTCCTCTTCCTCTGAAAAGGACAATACGTGAATATTTCAAAAATTGCTAGATTTGCCCTTATAAAAAGTAATTGAGCTCGTAGCACCTTAAGTGTGAATCCATTTTATTGTTCCAATTGGAGGGAGTAATTCTGAATGAGTGAAGTATGATGGCCATGGGGTTTCGTTTGAAGTCGGTTTAAATATATGCACTATAAATTAATTATAAAAACTGAATAATTTAATTTGAAAAATTAAATTACTAATATATTATATTGTCGAGAAGATCGATCTTCAGGATCCGCAATAATACAATTTTTCAGTATTTTATTGCATTGAGGAATAATTTCGTAGAGTTTTTTCACAAAGATTTATTGAAACAAAAAACAACAATTATAATAATAAATTAATCAATTATGTATTCGCCGTTACTGTTTACGACTTACTCCCACCTCTCGATCAATTTGTTGATGACGTTCCGCCAAAAATCGCCCGGTCTGGTGTCGAAGAAGTTGTTGAGTCAGTTTTTGAGGTCCTCGAAGGTAACACCGCTTATATGGTTTGACAGAGAGGTCTGGAAAGTACGGTGGATGCTGAAAAACCTCCCATTTCGAGCTCTTTGAGGGCGGTTTGGACGTCTCAACAACAACATGCGGTCTGGCGTTGTCGTGGAGCAAGATGACATGATCTTGTCGATCGGGTCTTTTCAGTAGAATAGCCTCATTTACGCGGCGCAGCTGGGCTACATAGAGCTCCTTCTTGACCGTTTCTTTTCATTCGAGCATTTCCCAAAGCAGCATGCACTCCCAGTTCCACCAAACGCAGTTCATGGTCTTTTTGGGAGAAGATCTTGTTTGACTCTCAGCGTTGGCGTATCTCCTGGAGCAACCCACTCCTTTCTTTGCTTCAGATTGATGATAGAGGTAGGACGATTCGGTACAAAAATCGTTGTTTATGACCGCTGCTCGATGGAGAGCGAGATGTTGAGCTGCGAGGTATCCAGGTCCCGAGTTTTTCGGTAAATCCCATTGAATGAAGTTAATTAAGTGTCGTCTTTTGACCACAATTAATTTTTTCGGCCAATTCACGACTTGTTCGGCGACCATCCTCCTTCAATAGGGCGTTCAGATGCTCTTCGTCTAATTCTGCAGGTCCCCCCCCCCCTTCGAGGCGTGTTTTCAAGATTAAAGTCGTCATTGTTGAAGTTTGCGAGCCATTTTTGTGCAGTAGACATGCCGAAGTCACCTTCTCCATACACACTGAATATTTCCCGAGCGGCTTCGTCTGCTTTTTTGCTTTCGATAAAAAGCGATGCTGATTATAGCCACCTGTATAGTTCATTTCTAAACCTGAAAAATGATGAAAATTCAAAATTTCATAACAAACTAAATACAAACTTTTGTAGAGCAGAAAAAACGCTATCAAATATATACACTTTGCCAAACAACAAGAAAATTGTTGTGAAACAAAAGATAATATAAATACTCTACGAACTTATTCCTCCACCCAATAGAAGAGATCGATCTTCAGTATCCGCAGTAATACAACTTTTACATTATTTTATAAGACTTTAAAATTCCAAAAGGGCAAAAAGCTTCTTTTTTTGTTATAAAACTTTATTAGAATGAAAGAAACAAATTATTTACGACCATAATAGCCATAATTATATGGATTATAATAATATTGATATGGATAATATCCATATCCTCCGTAGTAGTATTGACGTTTTACTCGGTTACCATCCACAAATTGTCTGAAATCTATCATTTAAAGTGATAGCATTAATGAAGTTCTTACGTCAAATATGATAATGCAAGAATTTGAATAAGAAAAATAGTTGCAGTTGAGAATTGCATGATGATAATGTTTGCAAAACAGCCATTATACACTTTTATAGGCCATTCGCATAACCGGTAAAGGTGGAATTGTAAAGAAAAAGTGCAAGAAATTAGTGACCACTTAAGAGTCTAAACAAAAACAAAAACAACAACAGCAAAAATATATTAATTGAATTATAGCTGCAACAAATCTACTCAAGTCAGAGTGAGTTTGTCGACAAACTGATCCGGCTCGCCTCGACGAGTAACTCGACAGGTACCACCAGATGTTTGCTCATAAATTTATGCATTTTCAGAACGACGAAATGATTGGGAACATCTTGCCGAACGACACATGCACAATATGTCTGATCAGTTGTTTGTAGCATTCGAAAAGTATTTTCTAACGAGTAATGAGGTTTGTTTACTATTTTTCCAACGCACCACATGACGCTGCTGTAGGTGAAGAGAAACGCCACAGCGGAGATCTGGACGTTCTCATCGTCCATCTTTTTCGCCGTCACTGTTGTCACCACCATTGGTATGATGGATTATGATCACGATAGTTACTAATAAATGTTTTGTAGGCTACGGAAATCCGGTCCCAGTGACTAACGTCGGACGCATCGTGTGCATTCTTTTTTCGTTGTTTGGAATCCCATTGACACTTGTTACTATTGCTGATTTAGGTAAGAATTGTAATTATTTGTAAGTGGTCTAAACTCGATAGTGGATTTACAAATAATTTAAGCATAATTAAATTTGATTATTCCGCAATATCTAAAATGCGTGTAAAATCAATCATAAAAAATCATGGCATATAATTAAAAACCCCTCAAATTGTAAATCTTAAGCTTATCACATATAATTTTAAAGGTAAATTCTTATCCGAACATCTCATTTGGTTATACGGTAACTATCTCCGACTAAAGCACCGTCTGTTCGCTAAACGAAAGAAGGAACGGCGGGAGCACGTGTGCGAACACTGTCAAAGCCATGGAATTGGACACGATATGCACATCATTGAAGAGCAGAGGATTCCTGCACTCTTGGTGCTTGCTATTCTAATAGTCTACACGGCATTTGGTGGTGTTCTCATGTCTAAGTTAGAGCCATGGTCATTCTTCACTTCGTTCTATTGGTCATTCATAACAATGACTACGGTAATATTAATTTAAAATTTATAAAAAAAAATAATTTCACAATTTGCAGGTCGGATTCGGCGATTTAATGCCGCGGCGCGATGAATACATGTACATTATCCTACTCTATATCATTCTTGGTTCTTCATTTTGTCCATTTCCATTGAAATATCTCATTTAGGCTTGGCCATCACCACGATGTGCATCGACCTTGTCGGAGTGCAATATATCCGAAAGATTCACTACTTTGGCAGAAAGATTCAGGACGCACGTTCAGCACTGGCCGTCGTCGGCGGAAAGGTGGATCAACTAAAAACACAAAAATTCTATAAATAAATTATTGCAGGTTGTTCTCGTCAGCGAGCTTTATGCTAATTTAATGCAAAAACGAGCGCGCAACATGTCTCGTGAGGCGTTCGTTGTTGAGAATCTCTACGTATCGAAGCACATCATTCCATTCATCCCAACTGATATACGATGCATACGCTACATCGATCAAAACGTCGACGCGGGCACATTATCGAATTCATCTTCCTTAGCTGATATGCACAGCTGCCGATTTTGTCATTCGCGCTATTCGATTAACCGGGCGCTCTAATCGAAACTAACAATAATTACTATTTCAATTAGGTTCCACACGGGTGACTATTTACTCAAATGTCTATTCCAAACCCTTTTAATCATTTAAATCACTTTCTTATATATATATATATTTACATCCCAATTCGGTATATCCAATCATGGTGATCTGTTTCCTACCATTTATTAATGACAATTGGAGGCAAACAGATCACATTGAGCTCATATCCAATATTATAGGATTCAATAAATGATTTTTAACAATATTATTTGTCAATAACAGTTAAAACAAAAAACTAACTACCTATATGTGAAACAACAATTAACAGGAAAAACGTTTGTGCAAGCAATAATACCGTAATACAGCTACAATAAATCTAACAAAAAAAAACAACTCCTATATAAATAAATCAAGATGCGGCCGACTTCTTCTGCTCTTCTTTTGGCTCATTAAGATTTTCAGTTTTGGTGGATTTAGTTGTTTCTTCTTCTTCGTTCTTTTCAACTTCTTTCTTCTTCTCTTCCACTGTAATGAGAATTTATTAAATTTAATTATTCAAATAAAACAAATTCCACTCGAATTTCTACCAAACCTATCCAAAAATGACTTTCTTCATTTTTGAGAAGAATCCACCTTCATCTTTTTTCCCACCGTCATCAACTGTTTCAGCATTTTCCGCCTTTTGATTCTCATTAGAACTGCTCTTGGATTCCGAAGCACCGGCAGACGTCCCTAAACATTAATAGTTAATTGTCATCGTCGCCAGTGCTAACGGATTACTCCAAAACCAGCCCAATACAAAACAAAACTTTAAAATAAACTTACACTTCTTTTTTGCTTCATCCAAACCTTTAATAGTACCACTCTTTAGATTTTCCGTGGCCGCCCAAGCAAGCATAATGGCCTTCTGTTCGGCGGTCAAATACCTATAATAATAAAAACAATTCCTTAATAACTTAAAAAATAGTCTTTGTACTTTGGACTTGCCACCTTGATGTGCATGTACTGATCACCATAACCATATCCATGTAATCTCTTCACACCTTTTCCAGATAGTCTAAATTTTAAATTCAGATATAACAAATAAACCTAACAAACCGCATTTTAGTGTGACTTGATGTTCCTGCGGGGATGTGGACATAAGTATCCCCAGTAATACCAGGAACCTTAACCGTTCCACCTAAAATTGATTGAGCAATTGAAATTTCAACGTCGCAGTGAATATCATCCTTCTCTCGGCGGAATTTCAATGAAGGGGCCACGTTGAATCTAACATACACTTGGTTCTAAAAACAGAAAAAAATTAAGATTAAAATGAAAAATATTTACCTTTCCGACTTGGAATTTCAGACTATCACCATTATTTGTTCCAGCTGGAATGTTGAAAGAAACTTGACGTCTTTGCACTGTCTGCCCTTGTCCTTCGCATTCATGACATGGATTCTAAATATATATATATATAGGCATTAATAACAAAAATTATTTATTGATAACACCCTTCGAAAGTAATAAACCCAAAACTATGAAAGCCTAGTTACCATTAAATAAAGCCCATACATACTTTATTGTAATTACCACTTCCATGGCATTTGTTACACGTAGCTTGGTAGAAGAATCCACCTTGAAGTCGTTGCGAAACAGCTCCCGTTCCATTACAATATGGACATGTGGTCTTCTTATAACCTGGTTCGACTTGCGTTCCATGGCATTTGAGACAATCTTCAACAACGTTAACGAAAACATTCTTTGTGGCTCCACGAACAGCTTCCTCAAACGATATGTCCATAACCATTTCCTGAGCAGCCGAATGACCAAAAGCACTATCAGCAAAATTGTCGAAATTGAAACCACCCATTCCACCACCCCCAAATGCTCTACGGAAAATTTCATTCACATCTACATTTCCTTGATACTGCCATCTACCGCCACCTCCAGCTCCGCCAGGTGACCCGCCTAAACCAATTTTAATAGAAACCTTTTTTAATTTAACAAACCTTGCTGCCCGGCGCTACCGAAAGTATCATATTGCTGCCTCTTGGATGAATCTGATAAGACTTCATAGGCTTCAGATATTTCTTGGAATTTTGTTTGTGCTTCTTTAGTCTTATTAACATCAGGGTGGTATTTTTTGGCAAGCTAAATTGAGAGTAAAAAATAATATAGAAATTTTTAAAGTTTAAACCTGGAAATATGCCTTCTTTATTGCTTTCGCATCAGCAGACTTATCAACTCCGAGAACTTTGTAATAATCTTCCTTTGAGAGAGGTGTAGATGTATGAATTACACGAGATTGTCCTAAATTAAGGAATTTAGTTCCGAATGTTGCATCATATATAGAATGTATTTTTTGGAAATAAAAAGCTCAGACCTTGAAGTACTATTTCGATTTAAAACTATTTATATCGACATTTTCAGAAAATCTGTTAGTTAACTATTTAAAAGTTTTATATTAAAAGCAGTTATCAACCTTACTAACGGTTTTCCTCAATATGAATTTTTCCAAGTTATTCTCACTAATAAGAATAAACTAAACGCGTTTCATTCACGAGAATAATTATAAAACATCGACTTTAAGTTTTGAAAAACAGGCTACAAGAGAAAGAATGTATTTACTGTATGCAAAATAGTTGAAATGTCCCCTTACTTTTTAAAATAATATATTAGTTTACTTTAATTTAGTCCTATATTTTATGTCTCTATTATGTGTCATGCATGTCTCTATGATTTGGCTTCGCACGCACGCATTAAACACGATTTTGACGAGAAGAAGAATACCAGAATATTGAAAAATGGCCAGTGAGTCTCCTACCAAAGAAGGATGGTGTAAAAAATCATGCATCGACAATATCCATTCTGTTCGACAACTCATTGAAAAAAAGTAATAAATTCAAATTCCCTCTGAACCTAGCTCTAATCGACTTTTCGTCTTCTTCTTTTTTCAGAAATCAGAATCCATGGAACAACAATCAATATTCCGTTCAAGAGATTGGTGCGTCAAGTTGACTCGGAATCACCATCCCTTTTCACATTTGCTCTCCAAATGATTCTCAATCAAGGACGCACTCGGAATCACGACCGACAATCAAGTAATCAGTACTCAAGTTTGGAGCTGAAGAAAAAGTGTATGGAATCTCGCAAGACGATTGATTTCTCTCGGAACCGTGGCATTTCACATTTTACATACCGAGCGAGGTTTTACGGAAATCAATTTATTTTTTTCTAACGGAAAGTGGAAAACGGAAATAATAATTATCAAGCGGGATACGGAAATTGAACTCAAAAAACGACGGAAAATGGAAGATGGCATTCAGTGCAACCGTGGCTCTTACTAAAATCATTTTCGACGACCGAAGTGTTCTTTCATCTCATTATTTTTCCTCAAACTTTTAGAAAATAATGACCACAAATTATGATATGACAGATAAAAAGTTGACAACTTTAATAATAATGACAATTCGAAACCTAAATTTGTTGCACAATTTTTGCTTATCCAGAAAAACATATTTGTCTGACGAAGATAATAAAATATATTATTAAATTTAACAATACCTGCACCACTGGTAGTTTCAGCGGACGAACCGACAAATTGATTTAAAAACGAAGTTGAAGTACGTGAAACTGTTCGGTTTAAAACGAACATTATAGCCTAAAAATTATCTTTAAATATCCATAAAAAACTTATTCAAATTAAAAAATGATGAAATAAATACATGTCGGCGCATATCATAAAGGTCGATAGTTTTTTGTTTAATTATTCAATAGCCAATAGCTTAAACATATACAAGATAGTAAATAGATGAAAAAAATAATCTGATAACCCTTAAAAACTACATTAAAATCTTAAAAATTCTGAAAAAAAAATCTCGAAATATCTTTCGTGCAATCGTTCGTCATTTCAATATGTTGCGACCAATACATAATGTAATGATAACCGTAATTTTTATTAAAATATTTATTTTATAGAAAAATTGTATATTTAACGCAAAACCTTAAAAACAATAATACCAATTTATTGTTTATAGATGATTACGTTCAGCGATAATAAAGCTGGTATGAGCGGTCTTGATAAGGAGAAAATAACAAAAGTAATCGAAGAAAACACCTCGTCAAATTACTCATCGTTTACTAAAAAACAACAAAAAAGAATTGAAGACAGAATAAATGAAATAAAATACAGAATCAAAACGGCTAGTGAAATGGAGAAATTAATCGCCGCGGAACATGTAATGATAACTTTATCAAAAAGTGACTATCCCAATTTTCAGATGGATCACCTGGAAAAATTACTTGAAAGCGAACGGGATTTAGGGAGAGATTGTGTTTGCATTGATATGGATGCTTACTACGCATCAGTTGAAATGAGGGATGATCCGTCACTTCGAGATATTCCAATGGCAGTGGGATCTCAGTCTATGCTTGTAATTTTAACGAGAAAGCTAACAAGAATATTGAATATTTATTTAGAGCACATCGAATTATCTTGCTCGTCGGTATGGAGTACGAGCTGCAATGCCTGGTTTTATAGCAAAGAAACTTTGCCCAAATCTAAGAATTGTTCCCGGAAACCATAAAAAGTATTCTAGGATTAGCAGAGTATCTGATAGTTCATATATTATATTGTTTTAATTTTATAGCAATTCTCTAAAATTTTCGAAGAGTATGATCCAGAATTAAGTATGATGTCACTAGATGAAGCGTATATAGATCTAACGGATTACGTTAAATATAGAATTTCTCCAAGTATTAACTTATTCATTTAAAAGATATCGTAATTATAAAGTCGATTAGAAAAATGGCGGAGAATACGTTATGGTGGACACTGTAACTGTCGAAGTCCGATAATGAGGAAAGAAGAAAACGATGAGAATTGTGAGAAGATCGAAGAATCCTGCTTGAGATGTCGAAAAATTAGTTGCATTTTTATTGATTATGTTGAATTTGGAATCGATAGGGAAGAGGTGATCAGTGCGGAAGTATTTCAATTAATTGAATTATTTTAGATTGTCAATGAAATTCGTTTTAGAGTTGAACAAGAAACAGGACTTACGTGTAGCGCAGGCAACTAATACTATTTTTGGAATATTTTAAAATATTTTTTCAGGAATTGCTGCCAATTTCATGTTGGCTAAGATATGCTCAGACTTTAATAAACCAAATGGCCAATATTGTTTAAGGAATAATAGACAAGAGATACTGAATTTTCTTCAAGATCTTCCTATTCGAAAAGTTTTATAAATTATATTTGAAAATAATATTTTATATGGCTAAGGTTTCCGGAATTGGACGCGTAAGTGAAGCTCATCTCCAAGCATGTTCGATAAATACTGTTGGAGATATATTGAAGCAAAAAGCTGTTCTTCCTCTCGTCTTTTCAAATTTGTCTCAAGTAATTTTTGATATATTCACATTATACAAGCTTTATGAATATCAGAAAACATTTTAAACTAATAAGATGTTCATAGAAATGAGACTCGTCTATTTTAGTTTGTAATAATCACGATTTAGAACTTACGTCAATTTAGCTGGAAGGCTCCTTGAGTCTTGATGGATTTTCAAGTTTTTAAAGTTTGGATTAAGTTATGAAAATTATTAATATTTTAATTTGAACATTCATTGGTGATAATTTATTTTAATATTTATAATAGATTAAAGAATTCCAAATGAAAATTAGATTTTTCTTCATTCAAACGCGTTTTAATAGTTTCCCCGTGGAAGTTGAAAACTAATTTTTACATATTTTTTCTTTAAAATATCACAGACGCGTCTATGGCACGGAGGGTGGAATCGTTTTTTGACCGAAGGGCAGACGCTTTAAGTTTTTACGAAATTTTCATTCAAAGTGGCTATTTTGAAGGCTTTTTTCAGAAATCATTTTGATTTTGCGTATTAAAGTATGATTAGTTAGTAACTTACTTACTTGGTCATCCATGACGAGACAAACTTGATTGATTACTTGATTATTTGATTAGCCCGTATTAACCGTGAAGGTTGCGGACCATATCTCTCCAGACGTCGCGGCTCTGTCTCGCCATTATCGACTAAGCCACTTTCTTCTCAAGAATTCCTATTCTTCTTCCATTGCTTCGACTGGTGGAGGTTTCGTGTACATAATCGGATAGCCATTTGCGAATCGAGTCTGCCCAACGCTCTTTCGGCCTTCCTTTGCTTCTACCGCCACATCGAGGGTCCCATTCTGTAATGATTTTACACCATCTTTGAGGTTGAAATGGCCAGCCCATTTCAACTTCTTCTTTTCCACAATGAAACCCACGTCAAAATCGTCGCATCCGGCATAGAAACATATCGAATCTGCACAACTTTGTAGTCGACCTCTGTCCTTCTTCAAAATGGACCAACTTTCGCACCCATAAAAGAGAGCGGGAACGACATTGTGTAGAATGAGATCTTTAATTCTTCTTCTGTCCAAAAAGAATGACGCCCATGCAGCCTTGCACCGTCTCGTTATTTCTTCATCGAGTATGCCATCGGCACTTATCCAGCTTCCCAAATATCGAGTGTTTATCTCTAATTATAATGAACGATAATAATGAACTTTAAGGAATGTTTCCTACGAAAAGCACTTGGAATACAAGGTCGACCCAGTGACGGCACAGATTTCCGACGAAAGTCTGTCTCAGTTGAAAGGTAATGTCCTTTTCTCTTTTTTTTTTCGAGAAAATTACGTTTTATAAATCGGTTTTGGAAGGAACATAAAATTTAATTTGGGATAAGAACCGTTTTTATCCAACTTTAGTGTACTAAGGCCTTAGCTAAGGCTATCATACTGGTCAATCCGAACGTTTCACGCGAACTAAACATGCTTCGTTCACCAGAGAATTTTTTTTTTTCGATTTAAGTATTCAGAAGCAGGCTAAGGGAGAAAGAATAAACGTTTACTCGAGTAACTATTTTGTATAGAGTAAATTTATTCTATACAAAATAGTTAAAACATTTAAGCATACCGTGAATGTTTTTTTTAATCAAAAATTGATTTAAAAATCCCATTATTTCAATTTTTATTTATTTTCGTGACCTTGACTCTAATGAGCTTGACACGCTTCTTTCACGAGAGAAAAAACATCGATTTTAAGTATTCAGAAGCAGGCTAAGAGAGAACAAATATGTTTACTATATACAAAATAGTTTAAACATTTAAGCATACCGTGAATGTTTCTTAAAAATTCTAAAATAGATTTAAAAATCCCTTTAATTCATTTTAATGACCTTGGCTCTAATGAGCTTGAAAAAAGTTTCGTTTTCATATCACTAGACTTTAATTTATTTCTATATTTTATTTCATTTGTCGCGAGGAAATTCGGACTGCCAAAATTCGAATAATTCTTAATAAATTTTTTTAAAATTTTCGTCTGTCGCCGATAGAAATTAACAAAATGGAACAGTCTCGGTTTTGTCCGGCGGATTATAGGTAATATTTATTTATATTATATATTTTATATAAGACCATTTACCATAGATTTAATTATTTTAAACACACGTTCAATTAAGACTTATATATACGTTTTATATAATACAATACAACGTTTTGAATCAACCAGACAAGAGACCGATTCTGTCCCAACGAAATGGCGAAAGCTGTCTTATATATAAGCGTCGGCTTAATTTCGGCGGACATTCTATGGTTTACACACACATTTCTACCAAACAGCGTCGGCGCCGACGACAAACATGAACAAACAAAAAAAAAACAACAAGAATTTCGCTCATTTTCGTTGTTTGTTTTATGTGGCTGCTGGATTAAAATTATTGGTGTGAGAGCGAGGAGAAAAAGACGGAATGCATAATAAAATTTATCTAGAATAAAGTTTATTGAACGTTTATTTGATTGGACTCAAACGAAATATTTTGTGGAGAAAGTGAGCCCGATCAATCTCCAAGTTTAAATTTCTGACAATATGTTCGAAAATACGAGAAATAACGGATTGAAAATTGTGCTTCTTTTCATGCCAGCATTACGATACTACATATGATTCTTATTTAGAACATTTTCTCCAACTTCCAACTTTGTCATCCTCCAAAATGAACACGAGGAAAATTGCAAATCTCTCGAACAAGACATTCAGAAATTGGGAATTATTGGTTCATTCATATATCCGACAATAATTTAATATGGTATTTCAGGAGCTAAGACAGTGACGTTAAAATTGAAATTGTCGTCTTTCGATGTTCTTACTCGATCGCACACATTGACGGATGGAATTTTCAAAACGTTTAATGGTACATCCGAAATTCTTTTTGACCTATCTATGAAAGAGACAAAAATACGAACAAAAAATGAAAATTTTTGTTCTCTACGTCGCATCTTTTATAACCAATTCACGACAATTGAAAATGACGATTTTCCTATTTTAAAACGAAAATTTTAAATTCCCACGTATTATTTATAAAATCTGCTTATCATAAAGTATATAGGATTTTCTTAAAATATCTAAAAATCATTTATTGCATTAGATTGAGCAAACTGAGCTCCAATTTTTAATCGCTCAATTGACGTTCAACCAACATAATTTTAATCGAAATATTTCTTTTACTCTTCCATTAGGCACCGATCTCTGAAAAAGGCAATATTTAAATTATATTTTCAGATATTTATAAACATTCATTTGAATTATTGCTGAAAGAAAAAGGAAAGGAAATCCGTTTACTTGGTGTTAGACTTTCTCAGTTAATATTTGACGAAAAAACCGAGGACGGCTCAAAATCGGTGAAACCTGTAAGTAATAGAGGATTCAACAAGCTTATTAATTGTTTAATCTAGATAACTGAATTCTGGAAAAATGCGAAACGAAAAAAATTGGAAGATGAAGAAGACAAAGAAGATGATAGTATAATTCCAATAGAAATTGATTGGACTCCATGCCCAATTTGCTCAAAATTATTGGAAAATGATCGTCTTAATCTGGAGAAGCATATTGATGCTTGTTTGAAGGAAAACTGCACAAAGGAAGATTTGCCTGATTTAATATGCTTGCCGATGGACAATAAAGTTAAGAAGAAGGCTATTAAAGATAAAGTGACCAATATGAAAAATAATCAGAAGCGAAAACAAAGAAATATTGGAACTATTGATAATTTTTTTGTGAAAAAGTGAAAATTGCTGTATATATATATGTTGCATGTACATTTGTTAAATAAATTTTTATTTGTTTTGATATATGAAGGATTTTCATGAAACCATTAATAGAGACTTAAGTTTTCTTTTGTGAATTTTGATTCCGGGTTCTGTCTTATGATTTTTGTCAATTCGTCGATTATATTTTGCGTATTAGCTAGCTAAAAATCAAAAATAATGTTTTAGAAGCTGTATTGCATAAATATTGACGGGAAAAGGCTGAAGAGGGTCGAGTTCGCTGACGACGTTGTTCTCTTTGCGAATGATGCGGAAGAAATGGAACGAAGAATATCGATAGAGCTCTGGTCTGATGCCGACATTACTGGAAACAAGGCTTCAACGCAAGTGCAGCAGAAAAAAAAGATATGCCAAGTTGAAGGGGACAATATGGTCTTGGATCGTACTGCGAGAAATTGGTTCAAAAGATTTAACGACGGCGACACTGATCTCGAGGACAAGACACATTCAGGCCGACCTACGACAGTGGATTCTGAAGCAATCCGTGAAGCTGTGGAGACCAATCCATCAATAAGTGCTCGCAGATTGTCGGCCGAGCTCGATATTCCTCAAACATCAGTTGAACGAAATCTTCACGTCCTTGGGAAAGTCAATCGACGCTGACGAGAAGTACCTCATGCATTGACTGAAATTCAAGCTCAAAAACGTGTCGACGCTTGCCGAAAACTGCTCGAAAAGCCACAAGATTAGCGTTTTATTCGTAGAATTGTAACTTGTAATGAACACTGGGTCTACTTCAGTAATCCGGATAGACAAAATCAATGGTTGGAACCCGGTCAAATGGCGGAATCTGATCGCTTCTCAAAGAAGGCACTTCTGTGTGTTTGGTGGAATTTCGAAGACGTAATTTATTTCGAGCTAGTTCCAAATGATCGGACCATCGACGCAGACCTCTATTGCGCCCAACTTGATCGAATGTATGCGGCACTTGGCGAGAAATATCGAGCATTGATCAATCGGAAGCGGATACTCCCGCAACAAGACAATGCAAAACCGCAAACCGTCAGACAAACGAAGGAAAATATCAAAAATCTCGATGCCATTGAACTTCTTCCACATCCAGCTTCTAGTCCGGACTTTGCGCCATCTGATTATAACCTTTTCCGATCCATTTCACACTTTCTTCGTGGTCGTAGCTTCAATGAGCTGGCCGATGTCGAAAACGGGTGCCGCGAGTTTTTCGCCTCTAAGAACCAGGAGTGGTACCGCAGCGGGATCGAACAACTTGCCGATAGATGGGTTCAAGCCATAGAGTCAAATGGCTTTTACTTTGAAACTTAATTGTTTTTCATGTGTTGTAAAATTATGTTTAAATTTTTAATAAAAATCGGAAAAAAATTTTGGTTCACCCTAGTATATATATATATATAAACTTCTCTTCTATAATCGACATGGACTTCGTTCAGATCCATCGATACTCTATACTTTTTAAAAAGAAAAGGAAGGTCTACCGTACCATAAACATTTTACTAATTATTCTAGTGGTAAATAACCGTCAATAATGTTTCTTAAATATCAAAACAATTTAAAACACGTTATCCTCATTTTCAACAAACCCCTCATTCAATATATTTCAATATTGTCCTGAAAACTTTCAACACTACTCATCAATTAAATTGATCTAACAAATTGAAAATTAAAAATGGACGATGAAGAAGAAAAAAGAAGAAGCGACCCATCAATGTTCCATTTGATGATCGTGACATAGACATCAAACCAATATTAATAGAAAAATGTAGAAAAGAGACAATAACCCGAATCAATTAAATAATTTGCGAATCGGTCGGAGCTGATATTGATCTCAAAATAAAGAACTGTGCGCGAGAAGATTGATGAACTTTTAATGCCCAATTGTGTTTGTGCGGGTTTTCCGCTATCTTCAATTAAATGCATATCTTGAACCCATTTAGATGACATCGATTAATTTGTTAAAAATATTTTCGATGCGGTTTTAAGTTTTTTTTGTTTTCTTAGATTAGGTGGATATCTGATTCGATAATATTGGTCACTAATGTTTAGTGTTTTTTAATTGAATTGGGATGATTTAATAATTTTCTTATATGAGAGCTCTGAAGATTACAAATTATATCTGGACGAAAAGCAATCGAATGATTATTGTTCTTTTCAAAGATACACTAGCCGACAAAAGTTTTGTCACAAATGTTTTTTCGGGTTTAACTTTTTTGTGACTTGACCAAATTGGCTAATTTTTTGATACTGATATATTCATATGGTTGTAGATTATTTTACAAATTTCCGCTTGTGATTACGATGATCCGTTTTACAGTGACAAGCGTTTATCGTAAAACGCGTAGCTCAAAGATATTACGCACTTTTCTTGCACTGCATTTTTTTAATAATTTTTAAAGTTCAATTATATTTTTTTCATAATTTATTGAAAATAGTAGTAATTGGCAACATTTTAGAGATGACTCCACGTAAAGAAACTCCAATTGCCACCCAGCAAGCTGTTATAAATATGAGGGAAAACGGAATGCGTGGTACCGAAATTGTCATGGTAATTTAAACCAAATTTTGCTACTATAACATTTTAAACACTGATTCACATAAAATATCAAAAAATCAGCCAATTTGGTCAAGTCACAAAAAAATTAAACCCGAAAAAACATTTGTGACAAAACTTTTGTCAGCTAGTGTATGTGTCTAATGGAAGAGGAAAAAATAAGGTTCTCGTTTGGACGGCCACTCTTTTCTATCTCAAACTTTGAGGTCAAATTACAGTACTCTACGTGAATATACCAATTCTCTTCTGTAGTCAGGCTTAAATGTATATTATAAGCTATTCAATTGTACGGAATATCAACGGCATAATTAATATGGGTGGTCTAAAATGAGTGATGGTTTAAACTTCTTCAGGAAAAACTCTGCTATCAACTAAACAAAATTAGCGTTAAAATCTAAACTAAAAGGTTTCTCCAATCCCTTCGATAGAAAACCGAACACATTATACAACGATCCAAGTTTTAACGGTAAGATGTGATCGGTAGTTGATAGAAATCAATTAATAATACATCACTACATGCATATATATCAGCAACACCATAATTTCATGTTTTCCTCAAATTAGGCAGTCGGTGAAGTATTCCATCAAATGCGCAACATATTTCTTTCGTACCTTAATGACAGTGTATTCCGCAGATAAACATGAATGATACGTATGCATATTGCGGTTGAGCAATATTATCAACTGATGTTTACGATAATTTTCTTGCGCAACTAATTATAAGAGAGATTTGAAATTGATGTTTAAAAAAGAATTTACACATTTACATTAAAATATGTATATTATGTTGTTATATAGCCAAATTGTGACTGAATTTTTGTTTCACGTTTTAAAATTATTGTTACGTTTTGCACGCCAACTGGTATTGTAATAAAATGAGCTCAGTAAACATGCTAAAATCGTACTTGGAAATATATTAATATTTTTAGATAGTTGAAGGGAAGCCTGGTTAAATTTCCGTAATAAAATTTTTATAGAAAAGACGTATAACCTTTGAGACACGCTTAAAAATCGGAAAATCGTAGTTCCCAATTGGCGTGCGTTTTGAAAAGTTTGTTCTTAAGATTAAGGTGGATGATTTTGAATGGTCATAGTAGCTCTCCAATTTTGGTACATTAACTATCGTTTAATTGAAGTTGAAAAGTTAATCTGAATTTCGAAAATAACTATAAATCTTTAAAAAATAACACAATCCTGACAACAACAAGTTAAAGATTAGATGATCGATCGATAATGAGTTCATATTTGATTTACAATTATTCGCGCATATTACTGATAGTAATCAGTGCAATAAATAATAAACAATTCAAATATTATTTATTTTTAATTTATGTTATGCAAGACTGTCAGTATGATATTTTTGCTGGTAACGTAGGCTACCGTAAGATCGTCAGAAAGCATATTAACCAGCGCAATAAAATATATAAAATCGTATGCGAGTTTTTACATATAAGGTGAAGACTTTGTGAAAATGAACAAAAGGAGAGAGAAAAGACAAAAAACACGCCAAAAGGAAATGACATTTTCTAGAGTGAAATTAAAATTCGGCTGTAAAAAATGTCAGACCGTGAAAGTGCGGCTCAAGCGAGTTTTAAAACAGACCCTCTATTGAATTATAATAATTATTAAATAATCTTCTAAATCATGAATTAGATGTGCTAGAAGCTAGCTGCCAAGAGCTGGACAATGATTTTCGTACACATTTGCGCAATCAAAAAAGGAAAACATCCAAATATAGTGCTATCATCGTCCTATTGATCCTCCAACAAATTTGAAGCTTCCAAAATATTTTGCACCAAAAACCACGACACCAGTAATGGACGGAATTCTGCGGTTTTTTCTCTTTCGTATTCCGCGTTCCGTATTTCGGAGATTAAACTTTATTCCGCGTTCCGTATTCCTAAATTGAAAATTTCTATTCTGACCATCAGTGCTCGACACCTTCCGATGATTTGGGGTGCTTTGCATCGTAACTGTTGCGGGAATTTGTTATTAAAAGATATTGTTCCTTTCACAGATTGGTGCCTAATGGAAGAGTAAAACAGAAGAAAAAACGATCGACGGCAACACGGCCACAAACGACTTTTTCGTGGCGAGCCTGCAAACTCAAAGATTAGTCCAATCACCTCGGACGATGACCGACTATCCGAGTTAGGAGAAAATGATGAGGAAAGGGAATAGAGTTTGTGCTCACAAAAGAGCTGCTTACTATCTGCTGACAGGTCAGCCCCCGGGCGTAGGCACTGTTACGACGATTATCCCCCTTTGGTTCCTTGAACGGTGGGAACCTGAACTAGGGGTGTACGATAACGGTAACGCCCAAAAGCCGCCATTAAAAATATCTTCCCATGCCGGGAATCGAACCGCGTGGGTGAAAACCACGAATCCTAACCACTAGAATAATGTAAAGTAAAAGAAATAGAAGCAGAGGCGGTATGCAAGAACGTATTTATCCGTTAAATCGTGATGGAATATCATTGATTAATTGCACTTTACAGGAAATTGTAAATATGTTACAATCTGTTTTGATTAAAATATTATTTCTTACGCATAATTAATTAAATTTACTTTTAAAATAAGATTAAAAATGATTTTCCATCGTCGTTTAACTGATAAATGCATTCTTGCATATGGGCTCAGATTTAATGCCAAATTTGTGATCATATATTGCACATTTCCACGTGAATATTGAAAATAATTTTTTGCGTCAAATTCCTGTGATTGTCTTAAAATGGTATATATCTTAAATTGTTACCATACATATATATTTCATCGTGACACGCCAAGCAGAATCATAAAAATCGGAGCTCATAAAGACGCCGTAGGATCACATGAAATCAAAAAAATTTTTTTTAATCATGTAAGAATTTGTGAAATCTATTGTCCTTTTTAGAGATGGATGCCTAATGAAGGAGCAAAAAAAGAAGAAAAATGATGGCCACAAACGACTTTTTCCTCTATTCCTCTTCAATGTGTGCTGTCCATTATTTCGTCGTTGAAAATTTCTATTCCGTCCATCAGTGCTCAACACCTTCAGATGTTTTGGGGTGCAAAGCATCGTAACTGTTTCCGGACTTTGTTATTAAAAGATTAAAAGATAAAGATTTAAAAAATAATATTAGAAAATTCACACTCTCTCATGCCAATTGTAAATTAACATTTTTAACTATTTATGCGTGCACGCCAAATCGAAATGAATATTTTCAGTATTTAAACGTGTATTACTAATTTACACGTATTATTTTCCAATAACTTGATACCTCATTTTTTAAACTATATAAAAATATGCGCTCTAGGCCGAAATTCGCAATAGGAACATATTTTCTTAGCCCATAACCGAATCATTCAATTTGGGGCGAACGTGTCTAACTAATTTACACGTGTTATTTTCATATAAATAGTCGCGTCATTATTACTATCCCGTCTTAAACAATTTAAAAATAAGCGCAATATGAGCATCTTTTCTGAGACTCCAATTTCCCCATTTAACTCTCCCCTCATCCAGTTTTTGTTTTCATTTTAAATATCCCTCCACGAAAATATACAAAAATATACGTCTAAATACGCCTTATTTACTATAAAATAACATAGTGACAGGCTTGCATAACACAAATTAAAAATAAATAATATTTGAATTGTTTATTATTTATTGCACTGATTACTATCAATAATATGCGCGAATAATTGTAAATCAAGTATGAACTCATTATCGATGATACATCAGGCCATTAAATCATTTTTATCAGGATTGTGTTATTTTTTTTTTAGATTTAAATTATAAATAACGTGAAGTTAAAGTTGAATATATTCTTAATCACCATTTTTCAGCAATATTAAAATCTCCTAGTTGTCATATAGACACCAACTGTCCATCACAATCGAAAACGAGTTTTATAAATTTTTTATACGTTTTCTGCACCAATCGTTTTAAGCTTATAATAAACTTATATCTTGGTTTACTATAAGTGCGTTTCATTTAGCATGATTTGAACATGTAACACAGTTGATAAAAAAATTATTTTATATATTCTTGTTCAAAAGATTTCGTTAAGATTATATCTCTGATTGAGTAGATATGCATTTAATCTTTTAAAAAATTAGATTAGTAAAATTATATTTAAACGGCAAGTGAAAATAACTATTATCAAATGTTTAGACGCACTTTATTAAAGTATAAATAAAAGTTAACAACTAATTTTCACGTAACTTTATCGGGCTTCTCTTAAAATATGAAAAATTTATAAAGACAGAGAGAGGGAGGGAGATAATATTTAATATCTTTGTTCATGATTGTCTGGTCCAGCAGAGGTTCGTGGCTGCTCGAGAAATTCTTTTGATACAGGCTATACCCTAATAGTGGTAGCATTGAGTAATTTAATGTAAAATTTCATGTCCAATCACATTGCAGATCTAAAGAAATAATGAACTGTGGAACATTACATTTAAAAATTCCTGAAACTGAACTAAATTCTTGCAATAGAAGTAGTTTGCGCTTGTACTCGTTCTGGCAATTTGTAACATTAATAGTTTTAACCGTGATTTTAAAGTTTCTATTTTTTTCAGTTTTCTATTTCGATAATCATATTTTCCCTAAGAGAACCGGTTCCCATCTTTGGTATTAAAACAATGCCAAAAGTATTCATGATTAGCAAATAATATTTTATGGGGCCAAAGTTACACCCCAACTTGTATGGTAATAAAATGAGCTCAGTAAGCATTCTCAAACTTAACTCTTAAGAGAGATATTAATATTTTCAGATAGTTTAAGACAAGCTTAATTATATCGTAGTAAACATTTTTCCTTATAAAAAACACGTTTAATAATCGAAAAACCGCTATTTCTATTTGGCGTGAGTAATGTGCTCTCCGATGTTTATTGTCATTTGTAAATATAAATCGATATTACTACCTAAAACAAATGTACGATGTGGAAGCAGAATACGAAGATATTCGCATTTTTATTAAATTGTATTGTCGTTGTGTAGGTTAACGAAAAATCAGGGTTAAAGGAGCATTCCGAAAAATAAAATGGTCTCGCTTGGACAGGTGTAGATTTAATTTGCAATTTGTTTATTATTTCTATCCTAAATACAATAAATTATATATTCATCACCAAATGCGATTACCACCGCAAAATGTGGCGCACTTTTTTAAATATTATTTTTTCATTTAATTTTTATGATTATTTTCTTGTTTAGGCTCGTTCTATATTGTTTTTGCTTAAATACATTAAAGAATATGTTTTTGATGTTGTTTCAATCGTGGAATAAATCTGGAAAATAATAATAATATTGAAAATTAAATGAAAAAATAATATTTAAAAAGTGCGCCACATTTTGCGGTGGTAATCGCATTTGGCGACGACTATACAACAATTTTTATTATAATAATTATTATGTTGATTTAACAACCAATTTAGTAAGAGAAAACAAAATTGTGATGAAAAAAAGCGAAATAATATACAAATTGCAAATTAAATCTACACCAGCCCAAGCGAGACCATTTTATTATTCGGAATGCTCCTTTAACCCTGATTTTTCATTAACCTACACCACGACAATAATCACAAATTAGAAATGAAATAATGAGCAGTCCGCATTAATATATTGGATAATGCGTGTTCACCGATCGCACTTTCACTGCCTGACGTTTTTTACACGTTTTTTACATCCGAATTTTAATTTCACTTCACAATTTTTTAATAAATGATTTTTAAATAATTTTTAGATCATGAAACTCGATTAGAAGACTTAACGAAGTGAATTTTTAGCAAGAAAAAGGGATAAGGAAACTATATAATACCTTGTTTCAAATAAAATCGGTTTTCAATATTTATTTTTAAAAATAATCTTTAGAGAAATGGACGATCTATATTCTATAGAATTACTTCATTCGTATTATAAAAGCCTCAGAACAATTTTATGGAATTAAAATTTCACTTTAGAGAAAAGGACGTTATTCTTTAACCTCCTCTCATTGTATCATGGTTTCATAACATCCACGAAATCTATTCTTACAGATGACTACGAAACAAATAATTAGCACCCATATTGATTTGCGAACCGGATCAGTGAGCAATTGCGTAATTCTGGAACAAATGTGATGAATTGTCTTTGTCATGTACTTCATTATGAGGAAGGTTGAATGATGCGTTTTGGATATTAATTATTAAGGACAAATTTTTTGCTTAAGAACAGTAGTGCTGTGCTATTGTGTTAGAACTGGATTTACGTTGAGTTAGCACTCCAACTGGAAATAACCGATTTTCCGTTTCTGAAAATTTTTACGCCTTTTCAGTAAAACATTATCACGCCAAATGTGACAAGCCCTCAAAAGAGCCACGTTAATGCAGAATTTCGTAAAACCTTAAAGCATCAAAGATATTTTAAATAAATCCTGAAAATTAGACGTAAAAAGTAGTTTTCAACATTGACGTGGAAATGAATAAAACGTGCTTAAATCTAGAAAAATCGTAATTTTTATTTGGAGTGTGCAATTATAAAAATAGGAGCTCATAAAACCGCTGTAAGATAATATTTAGTAAAGATTTTAATGTTCTTCGATAGTTTGACGTAAATCTGATAAATTCAGGCTTTCTTTAAACTAGGTAAAAATGTTAATAAATTGAGTTGTACATTGTTAATTGCGGAACGCGTAAGTTTTGAGAATCCGGGATGGTCAATAGATGAGCTGGCTCATTAATAATTATTGTGTAAACTTGTTTAATTTGATTCTAAAATCTTTTTATCTGATACAATAAAACGGGATATGACAATTTATAGTTTTTAATTATTTATATATTGTCCTTTTCAGAGATCGGTGCCTAATGGAAGAGCAAAAAAAAGAAGAAGAAATGATGGACGGTAACACGGCCACAAACGACTTTTTCGTCAATTTCTCTTCAATGTGTGCTGCCCATTATTTCGTAAAAAAGAGTAGCCGTCCAAACGAGAACCTCATTCCATGCGAATTTTTTCCTCTTCCATTAGGCACCGATCTCTGAAAAGCACAATATGTTTGTATTATTTTGTATCACTTCAACAGTTTTAATTACTATCATCCCCATCGCGATACAAATCTCCCAAACAATAACAACAATTATTACTATCCATGTTATTATTGTTGTTATCTCTTTTGACTTCCCAGTGGCGGCTTTTTTTGAGCAAAAAAAAACAATAAAAGGATCATTTCACACCAATTTATATTAATTACCCGATCCACGATCTCCAATAATACTCCTTTTTCGTGTTATTCAATTAGTCGCTCTATCCATCAACAATTGCACAATCGGCCAGCCGGCTCTTATCCAACGATGTCTGTCCCTGGAGATTTGTCAACAATTTTATAATCTCACACGTTAATGAAATGAAATGAAATAAGGAAAGTTGATCGCGTTTTTTGATTAAATCGCCGACAGAGCTTTGTTAATTGAGTGCGATAATTGTGGATTGGATTATTTGTTTTCCAATTTTTATCGAAACTAATTTAGGATTGAAATATATTAAAGCAATGTAATGTTCAGCACTAAAAGATGTTTAATATGTGAGCCTCCAAATATCCAAGAAATTACGTACGCCAAATCGAAATAGCGATTTTGCAGTTTTTAAACGTGTATGGAAATTTTTACGTCTTTATAACAAAAAGTTTTTACTGCAATTTAATTAAAAATGACTCAAACTATCTAAAAATATGAACATCTTTCTAAAAAGTTATATTTGAGCATTCTTACTGAGCTCATTCTTTTACCAACCAAGTTGGGGTGATTAAGTAATGAGGATTTGTGTGTTTGGATAAGTTTAAACATCTCTAGAAACTGCTCGAAAAGAAACGGTTGAGATAAGAAATTGATTTACAAGAATATTTTCTGTATTGTACTTGTTTATCTACCACGTTTTTTATCTAGTAACAGTTAAAAAATATAACGAGGGAAATAATTGTTATTAGGGTGAACCAAAATTTTTTCCGATTTTTTATTAAAAATTTAAACATAATTTTACAATACATGAAAAACAATTAGGTTTCAAAGTAAAGACCATTTGACTCTATGGCTTGAACCCATCTATCGGCAAGTTGTTCGATCCCGCTGCGGTACCACTCCTTGTTCTTAGAGGCGAAAAACTCGCGTCACCCGTTTTCGACATCGGCCAGGTCATTGAAGCTACGACCACGAAGAAAGTGTGCCATGGATCGGAAAAGGTGATAATCAGATGGCGCAAGGTCCGGACTATAAACTGGATGTGGAAGAAGTTCAATGGCGTCGAGATTTTTGATCTTTTCCTTCGTTTGTCTGGCGGTGTGCGGGTTTGCATTGTCTTGTTGAAGGAGTATCCGCTTCCGATTGATCAATGCTTTATATTTCTCGTCAAGTGCCGCATGCATTAAATCAAGTTGGGCGCAAAAGAGGTTTGCGTCGATGGTCCGACCATTTGGAACTAGCTCAAAGTAAATTACGTCTTCGAAATTCCACCAAGCACACAGAAGTGCACAAGTGCCTTCTTTGAGAAACGATCACATTTTGCTACCGGTTCCGCCATTTGACCGGGTTCCAACCATTGATTTTGTCTGTCCGGATTACTGAAGTAGACCCACTTTTAATCACAAGTTACAATTCTACGAATAAAACGATAATCTTGTGGATTTTCGAGCAGTTTCCGGCAAGTCTCGACAAGTTTTTGAGCTTGAATTTCAGTCAATGCATGAGGTACTTCTCGGCATCGTCTATTGACTTTCCCAAGGGCGTGAAGATGTCGTACAACTGATGTTTTAGGAATATCGAGCTCGGTCGACAATCTGCGAGTACTTATTTATGGATTGGTCTCCACAGCTTCACGGATTGCTTCAGAATCCACTGCCGTAGGTCGGCCTGAATGTGTCTTGTCCTCGTGATCAGTGTCGCCGTCGTTAAATCTTTTGAACCAATTTCGCGCAGTACGATCCGAGACCATATTGTCGCCTTCAACTTGGCATATCTTTTTTGCTGCTGCAGTTGCGTTGAAGCCTTATTTCCAGTAATGGCGTAAAAGAACACGAATTTCGAATTTTTCCATGTTTATTCTACAAGTTAAAAAAGTTTTATATAAAAGACCAATTAAAAATTTTAAGATATATTATGATAGAGCTGTTCAAGAGCTTTAAAAATATATATATAACACATGTATATAAAAATCTTTATTCGGTAAAAAAACAATTAGACAAAAAGATATAGGAAATCGGAAAAAAATTTTGGTTCACCCTAATATATTTCTTGGAAATACAACTGACTAGGGAGGTCATTTTTGGATCCAAAAGGTTTCGGGCTGAAACTTTGCAGGGTGATAGCTGAGGAAATTTTATTAGTGCACACAAAAAATTGTCCTGCACTGGGGAGTTTAAGTGGGTTAAAAAAAGGTTCAAAGTTACCAACCTCAAAATTCCTGTAGAAAACCGTGAAAAAACATCAAACTTTGCTGTCGGCTACTTATTCGATTATACTGAAAGCAGCGGCAAGCATCGGTGGTCAAGTGGTTAAGCGGTTCGTCATTCAACAAAAAGGTATCAAGTTCAATTCCTCACGTCGGCATTTAATTTATTTCATTTGTTCATTTCGATTCCCAAATTTATTGAAAAAATTTACAAGTTTTTTTTCGGTTTTTTGGACTTATGATGATAACATCCAAAAAAGAGTCAAATTTTTTAAATTTTCATTTTAAGAGACTGAAAAGAGTATTTACACAAAAAATTACATTTTTTCGGTTCTCTGAATTTTGAAGGTTCTGGCAGCTTTTTGATGGAAGGGCAGAGGGTTTGTATGTGTTTTCATAACAATTTCGTACAAAATCAGTGAAGTTATAGATACAGCGACATATCGACACAGCTATCGAACAGATTCCTAACAATTTTCAGAAACTTTTCGAAAATTCACACACCGTCCAAACATCAACCCTAACCCTTGGACCTGACATTGACTTGGACTTTAACAACCCAAATTTTTTAAATTTTTTAAATTTTATTTTAAGAGACTGAATAGCATTTTCAGCATTATAGTAAGCGATTTAAATTGTCCATTTGACTCTGCACATCCTTCGTGACGATACTTGTGACGATGCCTCGCAGGAAAGGTGTACCTGCTAGGACGATGTGTGGTTTTTTCGTGAATTTTCTGTAAAATATTAGAACTATGTTCAATGACTATTTTGATTACCGCATTGATCAGCACTATTGTTCAAAATTGTTATGCAAAGAAATGCAAACCCGCAGCCAGACCATTCCAGCCATCAAACAGCCTCCTAACAGTGGAAAGTCCAGAGGACCGAAAAAATGTAATTTTTTGGTAAATACTCTTTTCAGTTTCTTAAAATGAAAATTTAAAATTTTTGACTCTTTTTTGGACTTTATCATCATAAGTCCAAAAAACCGAAAAAAAACTTGTAAATTTTTTTAATAAATTTGTGAATCGAAATGAACAAATGAAATAAATTAAATGCCGACGTGAGGAATTGAACTTGATACCTTTTTGTTGAATGACGAACCGCTTAACCACTTGACCACCGATGCTTGCCGCTGCTTTCATTATGATCGAATAAGTAGCCGACAGCAAAATTTGATGGTTTTTTACTGTTTTCTACAGGAATTTTGAGGTTGGTAACTTTGAACCTTTTTTAACCCACTTATACCCCCCAGTGCAGGACAATTTTTTGTGTGCACTAATAAAATTTTCTCAGCTATCACCCTGCAAAGTTTCAGCCCGAAACCTTTTGGATCCAAAAATGACCTCCCTAGTGAGATATTAAAAACCTTACCAACACCTAGAGGAGTATGACATGATCATTTTTATATATAATTTATAAAAACTAGTCGAGTGCGTGTTTTTTCTTTCAGTTGGTGCGCGGTCTTTTGCAACTGCGGCACACCTCGTGGCAGTGGAGTGCATACAACTTTATGTTGAATATTAACATTATGGCACCCCAGATTGAAATGGTTAATTTGAGGGGTCAGAAAATATGTTCATTTTGCAATTTTCGGTAACAAACATTTAGATAGTTTAAGACGGGCTAGAAACAATGTACGAAACTAATACTTATAAATTAGTAATACAGGTTAAATATTGAAAAATTTTCATTTACATTTGGCGTACCATGGGTATTTTTAAGTTCTTTTTATTTGTACTCGTAGACATGTCACAGGAAAATCGTGCAACCGAAGCTGTTAAAATATGGATAACATAAATATTGAAACGAAACAATTGCGGATGAATCAGGCGGTAAAATGAAAAATCATAATATTCCCTTGTCAATCATCGACTTTTCAAAATTTTCCACCTTCGAGTGAATAATAAGAAACGGTTGATTCGACGGCACATTAAAATGATGATGATCATCATCACCTTCGTCATCGTTACCGTCAAAACCTTTTTACACACACACTCATTTCTATATATTTCTATATATTTATATTTAAGTGTATTTGTTGTTGATTCAATATGCCGATGAGATAATAATCAACACTAAAAATGTCGAAAACGACGACAAAAAGATGACATCGAAAAACTTATTTCGCGCAATTTGACATTTAATTGCATTAATTAAAACCCAATTGGCTGATGAGCAAGTAGTTCTCGCCTGTTTATATTTACTTGTCGTTTGACGTTTCCGGATAAGTCGATGTGTAATTGAGCATTAATCTTCATTGCTTCATTTGTGCTGTTTCGTTGTCTTTTTTTAAAGATTGCTTCGATTTGAGTTAGATAAAGTCACATCGTATTAGGTGTGTTAATTGATATTCGACGGTTTCGAATAAGTTTGCTAATTAGGTTTAATATGTTAAAGTGGTTTTGAATGGTTTGTGTTTGAATGTAATGATCTTGATTAAAGATAATCTTTTATTTTTCTACCTTAATTAACTCCTGAGGCGGTATGCAAGAACGTATTTATCAGTTAAACGGCGATGGAAAACCATCGATTAATTGACGATTAACAGTAAATTCTAAATATTTTCTGTTATGTATTAAATTATTATTTCTTACCTAAAACTATTATCTTTTCTTATAAAACTAATTTAACAATAATTTTCTATCACCATTTAACAGATAAATACAGTCTTGCATACGGGCTCTGATTATGCCCATGGTGGAATTTGTTTTTAGGGACATTAAAATCCATCTAGAATTGAATTTTGATTTACACTCCAACTGAATTTCTAAAAACTTGTGCTCATTTAAAGGGTTTCTATTTTATTTCCTCATCAGAAATTCGAAAAACACCATATGGTATTGGTAATAGTGGTATGGTAATAAAATGAGCAACGTGCTCAAATCTAACTTCTCGTCAAGATATTAATATTTTAGATAGTTTAAGACAAGTCTAGTCAAATCGTCATAAAAATGTTTTGTCGATAAGACGCAAAAATTTTCAAACACGTTTAAAAATCGAGAAATCGTTATTTCCATTTGGCGCGCCTACTTTAACGTCGTCTTATTTACGTCAACCATCAAAGTTGATATTTTTAGTGTTTCTGTTTGATTACTTTTCAATTGACGTTAAAAAGAATATATTAAAGCAGTTCAGAAAAATATTACATAAATTACAATACCAGTTGGCGTGCTCCCGTCAACTATTGCTGTAAGTAAATAAGTAGCCGTTTATGATATTTAAGTAAGAGTTATTTTAGATATTTTAAGAGACGATAGATAAATTAATTTAAAATTCACACGTTAAAATGTGCAAAAAACATGAAAAATCATAATTTTCAATTGGTCTGATATTTAGTTTCAATGAAATTCCGCGATTTAGAGCTAATTTACCAAATTTTTTTCTTTAGTTTGGAGTTCTGCCTCATCTATATGAAAACGTCCGTGTGTAATAATAACAAAAGAAACTGTAAGCTGAAAAACATTGAAAAAACAAACTATTTTCATGCGCACACCACTACCACGAAAACCCGCCGCATTGCAAAAGACCGCGCATAAATGGCGTGAAATTCAATTAATTAAAATAAAACTTTTATTTCACAATTATTGGTAACAGAAACATTATTTTAAATATTTTATGATATTCTAATGTTTTGTCGAGTTCCTCCGCGTTCTACAATGAGTAAATATTCTATAATGACAAAGAAAAACGACGGAATATTAAATAAAAATGAAGATTAATAAAAACCATAAAAATAATAATTTCGCGAAAATGTATTGGTGTATTATTACGAAACAGGTTTTCCAAAATTCTTATTTTCTGCTCTGCCTATTTGGATTAGTTATTTTCTTGTTTATGCTCGCTCTATACTGTTTTAGCTTAAATAAATTGAAGAATATCTTTTAGATGTTGTTTCAATCGTGGAATAAATGTGGAGAATAATAATAATCATAAAATTTAATGAAAAAATAATATTTAAAAAAGTGCGCCACATTTTGCGGTGGTAATATCACTAGGTAGCTTTCAATACAGCGCCGCATAAAAAAAAGACATCGCACCAATTACACGAATACTTCCTTTTAAGTTTTTTTTCAATATTATGTTTATTAATTATTTTTTAGCAGAAGAGTATAAAAAAACTATTATATATAGTCGTCGCCAAATGCGATTACCGCCGCAAAGTGTGACGCAGTTTTTAAATATTATTTTTTCATTTAATTTTTATGATTTTTATTATTTTCCACATTTATGCCACGATTGAAACAACATCTAAAACATATTCTTCAATTTATTTAAGCAGAAACAGTATAGCACGCGCATAAACAACCAAATAATCATAACAATTGAATGAAAAAATAATATTTAAAAAGTGCGCCACAATTTGCGGCGGTAATCGCATTTGGCGACGACTATATATATATATATAATCAAAATCTAAGAAATGGAAAGGTCTATTTGATCATTTTTGAATTATTTTCAATGGTCTCAAAAGGATCATGAAACAAATATTCAATTTATGTTAATAATTTCTCTGTTTTTCATTATATTTCTTCAAAATTTCTAGATCAAATCAGATTTATTACTTTTCTTTTTTATGAAAATAAAATTGGAATTGTCAATTTCTTAGATTTTTTGATGACTTTCAAACAAAACAGATTGGGATTAAAATTAAAAGACGAATACATAATAATGCAATGATTAAAAAATATTCAACAAAAGTGCGCCACAGCACCAAACTGTTGTCCGGGTAATTATGCGCCACGTATTCGAGCCAATGTGAGCGTTTAAAAGTTATATTATTTTGTGAGGAACTCCACTGCCACAAAGTACGAGCAAATCGCTAAAGACCGCCCTTTAAATTTATTATTTAAAAAAGCTTTTAATTTATTGTTAACAGACTGAATTGTTTAAATGTTGTATGGCATTATAATGCGGTGGAGAGTTCCTCCACGCGTCCAGCAATTAGTAGATATTATAAAATTACAAAGAAAACGACGAGAAATCCAAATGAATGAAAACATGAAAATGATGATTTCTCGAAAATGCATTGGTTTATTTTTACGAAATAGGTATTTAAAAATCCTCATTTTCTTCTCTGACTATTCGCATTACTTGAAATAGTACAAATAATTTTTGAAGGAGCTAAAAGGATTTTTTGTAATTTTTGAAGAAAAAGTTCAATTGGTGCGCGTTCGTTTGCAATTTGCGCGTACTTCGTGCCAGTGGAGTGGTGAGGTATTTTGAATCTAAATTTTGTTTAATTTCCCCAATTCTACTATAATAGGAGAAACCAGATTGTCACAAGAAGGTTATTATGGTTCATTTGACTGAACAATTTAATTAAGTACCGTATAAACTTGACGTCGTCTTCGTCTTACAAGGGAAGTCACTTTAGCGTCCGCTTGAGATTTTGATGAGACTTGCACCATTGATAGATTCGGATGCGCTGATTCCAAATCCGTTTTCAAAATCGGCGCAATTTTTCTCTGAGCCGAGATATGAACCGCCAAAGTTTATTTTTGACAGCTTTATTGACGTGCATAAACCATAAAATGTCCGACATAAAGAATAAGGAACGGATCTGGAATCAGCGCATCCGAATCTATCAATGGTGCAAGTCTCATCAAAATTTCAAGCGGACGCTAAAGTGACTTCCCTTGTTAAATAAAAATTCTTTTTAAAACCAGTTCACTCCAACTTGTATGGTATTAGAATGAGCTCAGTAAGCATTCTCAAATCTAACTTTTTAGAAAGATATTATGATTTTTAGATAGTAGAAGACATGCTTAATTAAATTGTAGTAAAAACTTTTTTGTTATAAAGACGTAAAAATTTCCACACACGTTTAAAAATCGGCAAAATCGCTATTTCGACTTGGCGTGCCTGGCCCTGGCCAGTTACTGGCCAGTTAACAAATGACACAATTAGGATTATTCATGAACTAATCATATAAAGCCAAAACAGTTCAAATTTAAAATGATTTAGAGTAATTCTAGAGTTTTTCAGACATAAATAACTTATCGAATGTATTTAACTAAAATGAATGAAATTGCTGAACGAATTCGCCAACCGCTATATTAGAAATGCAAGCTGACGGTTTTTAAGAAGATTTTCTAGATCAATTTTTAGGTTTTTAGATATTTTAAGATGATTTTATTAAACTTGCCTAAATATTATTTTGTTATTACTATATAGAAATTCAAAAATTACTCTTGAAGATTCGAAAAAAGAAAAAAAGTGACGGTGTAGTTTAACATTTTATAAATTTACACCTTGGTTAAGTTGTTGGCTCAGAAAAGATGCTCATTTTGCAAATTCCTACAAGAACCGCATGATTTTCGGTAGTTTAAGGCGGGCTAATAACAATGAGGTGTAAATTTGTGTGAAAATAATACGTGTAAATTAGTTAGACACGTTTAAATATTAAAAAAATCGGCATTTCCATTTGGTCGTGTTATTTTAACGATCATGTATAAAATTTTATTTGTATCACCAATATCCTCTTTGGTGGCTAACCGCGATCTCATCCTCCGTCATAGATATAATCTCCACCCACCATCATTGACTACGGTAATTGGCTGCGCATCAAAACAACCTTAATTAGGTATCATAATGGGCGTGGCTATTGTTGTTAGGGCGGGTTAAGAAAACGAGGCGATCGTCTTTGTTGCATCCTTTTTTTGGTCTCGATTATTGCGTAGAATTATAGTTGCGAAAATGCACAACAAGCCACTTAAATTTGGCATCGATCAAATCTTATCACCAACATTTGGAAGTCCATGTGTACCGTCGGTGTCGCCAATGGCTGGTTGCTCAATGGCGCCCACGAGCCCAATGTCTTCAGCCTCATCATCGATGTCTGGAGCAAGTCCATCGAGCGTCTCGCCGACGTTCTCCATGATGAACCAGAAACCAGACAATCGCGCCATTTTCCCAGCATGGGTATTCTGTACGAGGTACTCGGATCGACCGTCATCAGGTAATTGCGAGAAAAATGTTAAATTAATGTGAAAGTGAACTTGAAGGATCGCGCACGAGAAAAAATAGAAAACGCGATTCCACGGGAAGTTCGAATTCGGAGGATGAGAAGCGGCCTAGAACGGCTTTTACGTCGGATCAACTGGATCGGCTGAAGCAACAATTTCATGACAATCGGTATTTAACGGAGAAGAGAAGGCAGGAGTTGGCACATGAGCTCGGTTTGAATGAATCGCAGATCAAGATTTGGTTCCAGGTACAGCTATCGAATTATTATTATTATTTATACTGTAGTTGAAAAAGATTAATTCTCTGGGGGGGAAGTTGTTCAAACTCATTTTAAAATAATGATTAAGAATATAAATCAATTATAATTAATTGGTAATAAATTTGATTATAGAATCTTTCAAAAAATTACTAATTCACGCCAGATTGAAATATTGATTTTCTTAATTTTCCTCTTATAATACAGCTTCCACGTGTACTTTACGTAAATATTCCCTACGACAGTTTGTCAGATTTTTCTTAAACCTTTTTCTTAAAAGCTTGTTTTATTAGCGTTCAATTTGGCGTGCTAATTCAGTGTAAAACTTAATCGCTCTTTCCTCTTTTTATAATAGTTCCGATTCAATTGTGATTCAAAGAATTATCAAAACATTGAATTTAGTGACTAAATTAACATTTAAAATGTTAAATTAAACACTAATTGTATACAGTAACTATTGAGTGAATATATCAACTTTTATCTATGCGCACGCCAACTGGAAATAACGTTTTTTTTTTCGATTTTTAAGCGTGTCTAAAAATTATTGCACCTTTTTAACGAAAAATGTTTCAATACAATATAACTAGACTTGTCTTAAACTATCTAATCATATTAATATCTTTCCGCAAAGTTAAATTTGAGCACATTAACTGAGCTCATTTTATTACCATACCAGTTGGAGTGCTATGAATTTCAATTGGAGTATTATCATAATGATTGCATCATACTATTGCACTCCATGGATTTGCGAGCACTCATAGGCCATGGAGAAATTTCAAAAGACCGCGCGACAATTACGCCTTTTTCAATTTATAATTTTTGAAATATATTATTGTCCTTTTCAGAGATCGGTGTCTAATGGAAGAGCAATAAAAGAAGAGAAAATGATGGGCGGCCACACGGCCACAAACAACATTTTTCGTCAATTCCTCTTAAATATGTGCTGCCCATAATTTCGTAAAAAAGAATGGCCGTCCAAACGAGAACCTCATTCCATCCTAATTTTTTCCTCTTCCATTAGGCAACGATCTCTGAAAAGGACAATATCCAAGAGGTTCGATCCAAGAGGACAGATGGGACTCGGCTAACTGTTTATTGGCTGGCTCGAATAACAGGAATGAAATATTAAATCACAATTAGATAAGCTGACAAAACTAGGGCATAACAAGTACCTAACGTGACCACTCATATTAATAAATATACATTGTCAAAGTGTAAGAAATTGATATTGTCTTTTTCAGAGATTGGTGCCTAATGGAAGAGGAAAAAAATAGGATGGAATTAGGTTCTTGTTTGGACGGCCATTCTTTTTTACGAGAAAAATGTTGTTTGTGGCCGTGTGGCCGCCAATCATTTTCTCTTCTTTTATTGCTCTTCCATTAGGCACCGATCTCTGAAAAGAACAATAATTAATTTCAAATGGTCTCAATGAGAACCTGACAAATTTCCAATTTATTTTAATAATTTCACTTTATTTCATAATTTTTTTGTTTTTTTCGTCAAAATTTATAGTTCACGTCCTATTGGTTATCAAATAAAAATTAGAATTATAAACTTCTCACAATTTGATAATACAAAATCGTCATTTTAATTTGGCATGACATCCAAACATTATTCTCAATGACAGATGTCGCGTTAACAAATTAACAATTACCACCTATTTCGGCATCTTTATGGAGATGGATCTTATAAAGATCTTATCCGATCCACATAGAATTTGAACTTTTTTGGCAACATTTGAAAAAGTGATTGATTATGACCATGCAACGCATTGTTTATCGACGAACGGTTTTTGTGTATGAATGGAGGAGGAAATGTTTTTATAACCTTTTCTTTTTGAAGTTTCAAACCATGGTTACGGTAGTTTTTGAACGGGTTCTGAATCTAAAGGACATTTGGTGAAGATATATAATTTTTATGTTTGAGAAATTCATAAAGAATCAAATCAAAAGAAGTTATAAACTTTCAAATATGTGCTTTAAACAAGTTATTTTGTATTCATGATTAGCAAATAATATTTTATGGAGTCACATTTACACCCAAACTTGTATGGTAAAAGAATGAGCTCAGTAAGCATGCTCAATTTTGACTATTTAGAAAGATATTAATATCTTTAGATAGTTTAAGACAAGCTTAATTAAATTGGAATAAAAACTTTTTTCTTATAAACACGTAAAAACTTCGACACACGTTTAAAAATCGCAAAATAGCTATTTCGATTTGGCGTACATTTAAACGTTTCTTACTAATTTACCCGTATTATTTTCATATATTTAACTTGGCACTTCATTTTTACTAGCTCGTCTTAAACTATCGAAAGATATGAGCTTTCTACCGAAATTTGCAAAATGAGCATCTTTTCTGAGCCCCCAACTTAACCATTCAATTTGGGGTGTATGTGGTATTATCAAATTATAAGAAATGGATAATTTCCATTTTAAATTCGTAAAAAATAACAGCAAAAGAACTATGAACTAAAAATATTAAGAAATATTATAGACATTATGAAATAAAGAGAAATTATCAAAACCAATTCAATTCAATGTTTGTTTGAGTTCTAATTGAGGCCATTTGAAAATAATCAAATATGTTTATAAGAAAATTAGAATGAAATGTGGTTCTCGTTTAGACGGTCACTCTTTTGTATCTCATCGATTTGTGTTGTCTCAGAAAAATGGATAATACATATTCTAGAGGAATAGACGAAAAAGTCGTTTGTTTGCCGTGTGGCCGTCCAAACGAGACTATCATTTTATTCTTATTTTTTTGCTCTTCCATTATGTACCGATCTCTGAAAAGGACAATAAAAATGAATTATTAATTTATTAGAATTTGATATTATATAGTCGTCGCCAAATGCGATTACCACCGCAAAGTGTGGCTCACTTTTTGTAAATATTATTTTTTCATTTAATTTTTATGATTTTTATTATTTTCCACATTTGTTCCACGATTTAAACAATATCTAAAACATATTCTTTAAGTTATTTAAGCAAAAACAGTATAGAACTATCATAAACAAGAATATAATCATAGAAATTAAATTAAAAAATTTTATTTAACAAGTGCGCAACACTTTGCAGCGGTAATTGCATTTGGCGACGACTATATTAATCTATAAAGATAAATTTCGTGAGATTCTTGCCTTCTTAAAGATTGATCAATTTTAATTTACCGTTTACACGCCAACTTGAATACTAGAATTTAGCAATTTGTAGTTTATTTTTCACGCTTTCATGAAGAGGCGTTATAATGATAAATTTTGTGAGTTAATATCTTAAATTAAATAAATAAATTTTATTTGTGTTGTTATGTGTTATTGTTAAACTTTAAAACAGCCACAGAATGCAGTTTTCAATTTGGCGTGACGTTTCATGAAAGTTACGATTTCCTCAAATTCAACCTTTCATAGTAATTTCTCCCGCATAAGTTGTGACAAGATTTTCACGTCATCTTTTAAGGCGTGTCTTAAACTATCTAAAAACCTTATTGTTTGCACAAAATTTGAGTTTAGAATTCACGCCAATGATCAATAAACATACTTCAATCCACCTTTGTAGGTAGTTATTAATATTTTTAGATAGTTTAAGACAAGCACACTCTACTGCCACGAAGTATGCCGCATATTGCAAAAGACCGTGCAGCAATTGAAGGAAAACACGCCCTTCTCTTTTTATTATTCTTTATTTAAACTTTTTATTAAAGTGTAACTTTCTGGAATTTGAACAACTGATTGAACTTTAAATAAAGAATTTGAACTAAATAACAAAGTAAATCAATTTCGATGAAGATACGCTTTAATAAAAAAAGTTTAAAAATTATTTAATTAAAAATTGTCGTTCAATTGGTGAGCGGTCTTTTGCAATATGCGGCATACTTCGTGGCAGTGGAGTGCAAGCATAATTAAACTCTCTTGAAAAATGTTCTGTTGTAAAGAAGTAAAAATTACCATGCTCGTTTAAAAATCTAAAAATGGTTATTTCCATTTGGCGTGAGCACGCCAACTGGAATGGTAATAAAATGAGCTCAGTAAACATGCTCAATTCTACATTTTTGGAAAGAAATTGATATTTTTAGACAGTTTAAGAAAAATATAATCAAATTTCAGTGAAAACTTTTTTTGTTAAAATAACGCAAAAGTTTCAAACAAACTTAAAAAACCAAAAATCGTTATTTCCAGTTGGCGTGCGTGAGAATCTCTTTGTTGAGCTCCTATATTTATTGGCGTGCCGTTTGAATGGGATTGCAATTGGATATACATTTACTAAATTTATAAAATCTTTTTTAAGCTTTATCTACAAATACTTTTTACTATTGGCTTGTTGAAATTGCAATTTATTCGAAAGTTTCAAAAAGAATGCGCCATTGACTGTTACCGTATTCCGAACACACCGCCTTCAATAGAACAAATACAATAAATTTTCAATGTTTTGATATCATTAATTGGTCACTATTTAAATTCAAATTCTAACAAGTTTTTTATTCTTTCTCCACCATTGTTTTAGTTTGAAATGAAGTTGATTTGTATGACAGCCGGCACGCGAACAATGAAGCCGGCGCGAAAAACATGTTATTTTCTTGATAAAATCAGTAACCCCAACATGAAAAAAAAAAACAAATTTTCTAATGACATATGTGAAGTAAATTTGAAAATTAAATGAAATTTTGATTGCAGAACAAGAGAGCAAAGCTGAAGAAGAGCACCGGCGACAGATCATCTTCAATGAGTTATCAAATGATGGCACAACTAGCCACTGCACAATCTTCATCTACTATTTAACAATAATCAGTGTACATTTGATATAATTTAATATCTGATATTCATTTATTAGTGCTAGTCAATAGTTTATTATTCCAAATTGTTTTATTTCTACAGTTTATTTACATGACTGAAATGCTGAATGCATACCTCATATCATTATTGTGTGCAAATTACCTCCATATTTGAACCTCTTTTTATGTTTTTGTTGATCATCGATCTCTCTTGTTTTTATACAAGTGTTTTTATAATATTTTCTGTTACTAATAAAAACATTAACTAATTTAAAATATTTACAGGCTAACTGAAATCTTAAAAATGAGTGCGCCGCTATAAAATTTTAATTTTTCCTAATATTGGATGGAGGAATGAGTTCGTAGAGTTTTTTCACAAATATTTATTTAAACAAAAAACAATTATAGAATAATAAATTAATCAATTATGTATTCACCGTTACTGTTTACGAATTCCTCCCACCTCTCGATCAATTTGTTGATGCCGTTCCGCCAAAAATCGCCCGTTCTTGTGGCGAAGAAGTTGTTGAGCTAGTTTTTGAGGTCCTCGACGGTAAAACCCCTCATTTGGTTTGACAGAGAGCGCAAAAGGTGATAATCGGATGGCGCAAGGTCTGGAGAGTACGGTGGATGCTGAACAACCTCCCATTAGAGCTCTTGGAAGGCGGTTTTTACAACTTGTGGAACATGCGGTCTGACGTTGTCGTGCGTATCTCCTGGAGCACCACTCCTTTCTTTGCTTTACCATTTTCCATCTCCCGTGACGATTCGGTACAAAAACCGCTGTTTACTCGACCTCGTGTTGCTCGATGGCGAGGCGAGCTTTTCATTGTTTTGTTCGTTGAACTCATGAGGTATCAAGGCCCCGAGTTTTTCGGCAAATCCCATCGAATGAAGATGATTAACGATTGTCTTTTGATCAGAGTTCATTATTTCGGCCAATTCACGTCTTTCTTGGCGAACATCTTTTTTCTATAGTGCCTTCAGATGCTCTTCGTCTAATTCAGCAGGTCGTCCGCTTCGAGGCGTGTCTTCAAGACTTTAAGATTAAATATTTTATTTTAACTTATTACTTCTAATAAAATAATAAATTTGGCCAATATTTGTTAATAACTATATATTGTCGTGGTGTAGGTTAATGAAAAATCAGGGGTGGAGCATACCGAAAAAAAAGATTGTCTCGCTTGGGCTGGTGTAGATTTAATTTGCAATTTGTTTATTATTTCGATCCTAAATATAATAAATTATACCTAAAATTTTTATTATAATAATTATTATGTTGATTTAACAACCAATTTAGTAAGAGAGAACAACATGGAACAAAATTGTGATGAAAAAAAGCGAAATAATAAACAAATTGCAAATTAAATCTACACCAGCCCAAGCGAGACCAACTTTTTTTCGGTATGCTCCTTTACTCCTAATTTTTCATCAACCTACACCACGACAATATTTTTTCCGAAAAATAATAAAAATATTCGAATTTAGATGGTATTAAATATATAATAGGATGAACCAAAGTTTTTTCCGATTTTTTATTAAAAATTTAAACATAATTTTACAACACATGAAAAATAATTAGGTTTCAAAGTAAAGATCATTTGACTCTATGGCTTGAAGCCACCTATCGGCAAGTTGTTAGATCCCGCTGCCTCTTGTTCTTAGAGGCGAAAAACTCGCGGCACTCGTTTTCTACATCGGCCAGCTCATTGAAGCTACGACCACGAAGAAAGTGTGCCATGGATCGGAAAAGGTGATAATCAGATGGCGCAAGGTCCGGACTATAAGCTGGATGTGCAAGAAGTTCAAAGGCGTCGAGATTTGATCTTTTCCTTCGTTTGTCTGGCAGTGTGCGGTTTTGCATTGTCTTGTTGAAGGGGTATCCGCTTCCGATTGATCAATGCTGGATATTTCTCGCCAAATGCCGCATACATTCCATCAAGGCGCACTAGAGGTCTGCGTCGATGGTTCGACCATTCGGAACTAGCTCGAAGTAAATTACGTCTTCGAAATTCCACCAAACACACATAAGTTCCTTCTTTGAGAAACGATCACATTTTCCGCCGTTTGACCGGGTTCCAACCATTGATTTTGTCTGTCCGGATGACTGACGTAGACCCACTTTTCATCACAAGTTACAATTCTACGAATTAAACGGTAATCTATTGGATTTTCGAGCAGTTTTCGGCAAGTCTCGACACGTTTTTGAGCTTGAATTTCAGTCAATGCATGAGGTACTTCTCGTCAGCGTCGATTGACTTTCCCAAGGACGTGAAGATGTCGTACAACTGATGTTTGAGGAATATCGAGCACGGCCGACAATCTGCGATCACTTATTGATGGATTGGTCTCCACTGCTTAACGGATTGCTTCAGAATCCACTGTCGTAGGTCGGCCTGAATGTGTCTTGTCCTCGAGATCAGTGTCGCCGTCGTTAAATCTTTTGAACCAATTTCGCGCAGTACGATCCGAGACCATATTGTCGCCTTCAACTTCGCATATATTTTTTGCTGCTGCAGTTGCGTTGATGCTTTGTTTCCAGTAATGGCATAAAAGAACACGAATTTCGGAATTCCGTATTCCGTATTTCGCGTTCCGTATTCCGGGAAATGAAATTTTATTTCGTGAAAACCACAATTTTTTTCTTATTTACAGAAGGGAAAAATGTTCTATTTTATGTTACTGTAGTTAACATGTTGATTTCAAAAAATGGAGTACGTGGGTACTTATTTTGAATGTGTATATTCAATACTTTAAAACATCTCATACGTTTGAATAACATGTTCTCAAAATGAACAACGGTTCCGTGGAGAAAAAGGATGAGGTGAACGTTAAGTTTTGTTTTTTTCGTTTTTTATGTGAACGTTAAGCGTTAAGCTAACGCTTTATTTTGTTTATGGAAATAATTCGAAATGTGATAAAAAGATACAAATAAATATTATGCTTTAAAAAATCTTGATACAATTTCCTTATTTTGTATTCCGTATTCCGGAAAATGAAATATTCTTCCGTATTCCGTATTCCGAAATTGAAAATATCTATTTCGCAGAATAGATATAAACGGAATATATTCCGTTCACCACTGATATATAGCTCTGTGAAAAAAGATTTGCTCAAAAACTCATATGGAGTTTTCACAAATACTGCAACACATAAATTATTTCCCAACCCATGGCCACCATGGCCATTTAAGCGAGTTAAAATAACTGTTAATAATACTTTATTTAATATTTTATTTTAACCAATATTGATTCAACTATTCAAAATGGGAAAATAACTTAAGTTCAAGTATATTGTAAAACCATAAAGTTAAAAGTCCAAAAACATGATTTAGCAAATGATTTAGCTAAATCGATTTAGTCCATCTGTTTAACTTTTGTAGCTTCTGTTTACATCTTAACATTTTTTTAGTGAAAATTAATAAAAATATTCGAATTTTCAATAAAAAGTATTGTATTAAATATATATTTGCTTTTTTCAATTCAATAGGACATAAAATTCTCTGCTTATATATGGAGCTAATGAGCTACTAATGACGTGGCCGTGAAAATTCTAGGTAATGGCCTAACTTACAATAATATGCTAAAATTAAATTATTTTTTGTTTTCTTTATTTTTTGATGAATATCCTATAAAATACGTTAAATTGTTAACATTAAGATTCGAATGCCTACAGTCATTAAAAGGAGGCCGGATAATACGTCAGAAAATTCATCGAAGAAGCAAAAGACACCCGGAAATAATTCATCTGAGGTTTGATATATAGAAATAGTTTATATCAATGGTTTACTTGTAGAAAACGACAGATGTCACGAAAAAAACAACGGAGATGCTGCAAAATTTTGCTAAATTAGACACTAATGAAGTAAATCAATTTATATGTAACAAATAATAAGTATTTTTAAGAAGTTTTATAATCTCGAAGACGAAATAGCTGCAAAAATGACACATGAAAAGATTTTGGAAGAATACATGAAGGAATCAGTTGTTATTCGAAAGTGTTTGACAGATTATATTGAAGGAAAAGTACGTCAAACATAGAATATTGTTTTTATTTGTATTTTTTATAGAAAATTGAGAAAAATATGGTTGCGAACGTCGCAAAACTTCGAAGACTTGCTCGACTCTGTCATTATGCAACAATGCAGCTTAAAAAACAGACAAATGAAAGGCTAAATCTCGTACTAATATAATAATTTTCGACTAATTGAATTAATAAGCTTTAAGGTGGATGAAAAAGTGTTGCAACTGCAAAATTGTTCGAGCGAAGTTCAGCATATTCAGAAAGAGATCAACCGGTGCCTAGATTTTAGCGCCGGCGACGAAGATCTTGATCTAGTGGATATTGATGAGTTTTACGAAAAGGCACCTGAAACTATGTCGAAACCGCATATCACAAAAACGGATGAACATCAACAATATTTAGCGCGTCTAGAGTTTGAAGCAGAACAAAGACGACAGTTGGATTTTTTATAGGATACAGTTGATTGTAAGAATTATTTAGAATGCAATCAACACTTCAAGAACTCGAAGGAAGACGAAATGTATTGGCTAGTGATATCCGTGGCAAAGAACAAAGGCTGCAAAGTTTGAAGCCTAAGATAGAGAATCTGGTGAAAGCGGCAGCACCGGTTCATGATATTCTTGGAGTGAAGTATGTCGAAAACGAAACGTGTTTGGAGCAAAGACAATTGTCATTTTCATTGCCTCCTCCATTAGCTGTTGCTCATATTCATTCATTGGCATATAAGGAGTTGATGGACGGTTCGTTTTTTAATGATTTTTACTTGTCTTGATTTACAAGAATTTGTAAACAAGGAAGGCGATTTTCATTTATCAATCTCTATTAAAAAAGAAAGAAAGTTATTTTTAATATTTTCTCTTGATTCATAAAAAGGTAACTATCATGGTTTTGTATCAGACATTTTTTCAATGACTACTTTCAAACCAAATCGAAATGGAAATTTTACAATAGTTAAATACTCAAAAATTAATTTAAACATGAAAATTAAAACCCAATTTTCCTGCCTTTAGAATTGCTTTTTCTTAAACTGTCTAGAAACCTTAAAATCTTTACAAAATGTTATGTTACAAGGAATTTATGTGGTCCGATTTTCATTACTCCAATTGGTGTGCTATTTTACGTATAGTTTTATATTACAAGGGAAGTCACTTGAGCGTCCGCTTGAGATTTCGATGTCCTAATGTCGACATTTTTGTGTTATACCAGATAATTCCGGATTCAGAAATTTTGTTGTTGATTCCAGATTCAAAAATTTTGTATTTTAATTCCCAATTTCGAAAACTCGCTTTTTATAAAAATGTTAACACAGGTTTTTTCTGATTCCGGCAATTTTTGTATTCCGAAATTCAAAAACTGTCATTCGCCCATCTTTGCTTTATACACATATATTGCTCGATCTTTCGTGGTTCATATCTCGGCCCAGAGAAAAAATGCGCCGATTTTGAAAACGGATTTTGAATCAACGTATTTGAATCTATAAATGGTACAAGTCTCATCAAATTCTCCTAAGGTGACTTCCCTCGTTATACTAATTCTTATAGTTAATATTAATTTTTAATTCTGAGCCGTGAATTTTAAACACCAATATTACCGGTATAAAATGAATTTAACTTGACATTTCGGGACTATGCTTATAAAATTTCTCAATTACATTTAAAGTATCCGTCATTTTTCTTTATTTTAAGTTTTTTCATTATAAATCAAGTTTGTTTGTATTCAATTATTGATGAACAGCTTTGGCCTGCAATGACAACACAAGCTGTTGTTGTTTTCTGCAATATTTGTGAAGGTTGTTGTTCTGTCCATGCATTCGCGACCAAAACAACTGAAAAGAACGCAAAAATATTATAGAACATCGATCCAGTTGTTTTCGTAGTTGTTGTTGTTTTTGGCTCTTTCGTTCTTTTTTTCAAACACTCTTTCGCCGTTATTTAGGAAACAGCAACCACTTTTTCAATCCATGATTGTATAGTAGTGGTAAATATTATCATAGGTTGTTTTCATTTTTTTAATCGATTCAATTGATAAGTTTATTAAGTTTGTTATTAATATTTAAAATAAGGTTTTGCCTTTTGTTTCTGTAATTGTAGCTGGAGGTTAAAATACTTTAAAACTATGTTCATTTACTGAATCCATAATCCGAATTTGAAATTCCTTCCATTTCTCTTGGCTAAAAACAGAAGATCTTTCTTTTTTTGTTGGCTATTTCAGTCTTCCGTTTACTTTATTAATTGAACTTACATTTACCTATATCATTTAATTATTTTATTTTAACTTTTTGCGAGGCGTAGCCGTGAAGATTGGAGAGAGCTGGTCCGCTTCTCTATAAGAGAATGACAACGGACTTCTAAGTATCCTAAGTAAGTTAGAGCCTTAGAGGTTTCATGTTTATTCTACATGTTCGTCTAGTATTGAATTGTCTCATCCCTTCTTTTGGACTTCATACATCCGATTTATTTAATGATTTCACGTATTTTTATTATCTATAGACTGGCTAGAAATTATTTTTCTTTATTCGAAACTAGCCCTCGAAACAAACAAAATTTGTTTTTACTATCATATTTTCACCTCTTATTTTTGAGTAAACAACTTTTCCATCCAATAATATTCTTCCTCTCAAATATCAAATGTTCAAAATATTTTATATCAGCGAATTACCATGTCATTTCCGAAGCTCATCATATTATATTTATATAAAATATTTGTTTTATAATAAACAGTTTAATAAATTGAATTAATTCTATTAATTGCAGATAAACACTTTTCAATCAAGATCAATGGGACCGCCGAAGAAGCTGCGCGTTACGCAAAGAAGGTTAAAGACGACGTTGACAATAAATCGAAACATAGAAGCAAAGAGGAGGATAATGTGCAGAAGAGAGTAGATGAAGCTGCTGATCGGATATTTGACACACACCCGATGAATATTGATATATCAGTTGAATGTCCATCTGATTTGCTGACTGTGGTACTTCGACTACAATATGTTACGGAATTGAAAGTAGTGGCTATGAAGTGGAGCGTAGAGGATGGATCTATATTATCAGAAGAGACACTGCTTTCGGACTTGTTTGAAAATGATAATGGAGAGACTTGTCCGAATGTCGTTGGACAGCTGAAATTGAAGCATTTGAAGTTCGTTTGAATATTAGATGCTTTTGGTAACATTTATTTTTTAGATTGACTATGGATATGGTTGCAAAGAAGATTGGAAGACCATATAAGTTCTTGCAATCATTGGCAGGAGGTATGAGTGATATTAGGTAATTCGAGGCAGTAATACATGTCTTTTTAGAATCAGAACAATCGGAAACTCAATTAATAGATCTGATGAGAAACTTGACGAAGGCGATTCGACAACGGGTAAAGGAACGCAAAGAATTGCAAGAATTTGTGGAATCATTACGTTAGAATATTTGAATTATTAAACGATTATTTTTCATATTCTTTAGATTCGAAAAAAACTAAGATTTTGGATAGTGATGATTTACCAATCAAACTGAGTTTATTTAAGCAATGTGACGAGGAAAAGTTTTCGGTATACATGGTAGAAACAAAAAAGCTAAATGAATATTTAAGGCTTCTATGCCATCTTCGCTCTCAAAAATTTTATCGAACACAGATGCTACTGAAAGGATTCCCTTCAGGGCTGAATTTGAAGATTTGGAGAAGAAGAACAAGTTATAATAGTTATGATTTTTATAGTAATAGAGAATTTTTTAAGATTGACTGCTTGGATATCAATCCCATGCTCATTTCCAAGAAACCCGCCACTCTTTGGGTTAAGCATGGTTGGACAAAAGAATGACGAGTCGTTTTTGAGACAAGCGGAGGACCAGCTAAACGATATAAAACAGATTGGTATTGAAGTTTTTAAAAAACAATTGGTTAATATTGCGCACCAATTTGATTTGATGGCATCGAGCACTACCGAGTGATTTTCAGTGTTAATATTACATTATTGTTATTGTTGAATGTGAATAAAGAGTATTTATTTGTTTACTAAGGGATAGCAATTACTTTTTGATAGTGTATTTGACACGAATATAATATTTTATTGACTGCGCTATCTTATCTGCTTTGTATTGTGTTTCAGACAAAATGGGAGCAGGTAAATCTCGCCCGAATGTTTTTGCAATCGATGAAGTTGTTATGAAGGAGCCGGTGGTGTTATACACGAGAAATAGTTGCAATTATTGCATGAAGGCTAAGAGCATTATTGGAAATTACTATAATCTACGGTTCAAGGTAACAGATAATGTTCTTGCCGTGTAAATTGATAATTTTAAGGAGGTCAACTTGGACGTCCTGGCTGCTGGAAAGCCGGCGGAATATGAAGGAATTAGAAGTGGATTGGAACGCAAGACTCACAAAACATCAGTTCCACAGGTAATATTGATTAGTTAAACATTATTATTTATTATGAAATCCTTAAAAAATTAATTTTTACATCATTTTTTGCTATTGTATTATTCATTTCAGAGATCGATGCCTAATGGAAGAATAATAAAAGAAGAGAAAATGATGGGGCCATAAAAAACATTTTTCTCAATTCCTCTTAAATATGTATTGCCCATAATTTCGTAAAAAGAATGGCCGTCTAAAAAGAGAGCTCATCCAAACGAGATCATCAGTCCATTCTAATATTTTTCCTCTTCCATTAGGCATCGATCTCTGAAAAGGACAATAATTCTTTATCATTAGAAATACCACTAAAGCGAAGCTATTATTGATCTAAATTCGTATGTACTACCATAAATAGTTGATCCGGTATACATAGGTATATATCAGTGATGGGAGGGACCCGGTTAGAGAAGAAGGGAAGTCCCGGGTCCCGGTCCCAGGGCCCCGGGTTTTAAAATTTTTTTTAAGGTCCCGCCCGCCCGGACTTCCTAAAAACGGGGCCCTCCCATCACAGACACAGACCAAATGAAAAAAACATACCAGTGATAGGAGGGAATCCCCCACCAGGGTATTTTCCTAAAAAAAAAGTGAGTCTCGAATTTTGAAATTTTAAATTTTTTAAGGTCCCGCCCACCCGGAATTCCAAAAAACTTATCTCCCCCATCACTGGTATACATAAGAGATGGGCGGAATACTGGATTCCGTATTCCGTCCATTTCTCCATTCCGAATTTTCAAATGTTATTGCAATTTCCGCATTCCGAAATTAATGCCGTATTTCGAAAATTCACTTTTCATTAAAACGTCAAAACCGGGCACGTACGAAATTCCGGATTTTCAAATGTGATTCCTAATTCCGAATTTAATTATATATTTTTATAATGAGATGTAACTTAATAATATATTCTTTAAAGATTTTCATTTGTGGAAAACATATTGGTGGAAGCGATGAGCTTGAGGAACTTCATAAAGCTGGGAAGCTGCTCGATGCTGTTACTGAATGCGGTGGTGGACCACCAAGAACGATTTAATCATCTTAGATGTCAAAGTAGTTTGTAATTTGACTGAAAAATTGTTCAAAATTGTGTACTTATTGACAAATATACCTCCTTGTAACTTTTTACCTCATACTCATTCAAATTAATTTGATCTTTAATTAAGTTTTTCATTCATAATATCCGGTTATGGTTAAGATTTAATTTTCATACGTGTCGCTGCCATATTCAGACTATTTTGAGGTGACGAAATCATAATAAGTTTAATTTTGTAAATTATGTATAGAATTTGTAATAAAAGTTTATTTGTTGTTTAGAACTCTTTGAAAATTTTAATGGATTCTTGTTCCAATTTTCATATTGCTGCATTATTGTATAATTTTAAATTTTCATTAGTTTTAAGATTTATAATGGGAGGAAGTACATCGAAAGTTGATGTTGATGCTGCACGAAATGAGCCTATCGTGATTTATACGAGAAACGAGAGCAACTTTGCAATGCAAGCGAAAGGAATCCTTGGAAATATTCGGGTCCCGTTTAAGGTATTATTAGATTATTTCTTAAAACTAATTTGTTAAAATTACAATAGGAGGTAAACTTGGATTCGTTACGTGCATCAAATCCATCCAAATTCGAACATGTTACCAAATGTTTGGCTAATAAGCCGATTGCATCAGAAGGGCCTTATGTATTGATTTTGTCTAATTTTTGGCAAATGTATCATGTTTAGATTTTCATTTGCGATAAATTGATTGGTGGATTCAACGATTTGGACAATTTAAGAAAGGCTGGGAAATTACTTGACGCGGTTGCAGAATGTGCCGGAACTCAGGAATACAAAAAATACTTGGAAGATTCGAAAAAATAAGCAAGAAAGTATTGCGCAGAGAAAAATCATGTAAATTATGTAATTTTTACCTCGTGTATCTATTTTACCTCACCCGGTTATATAATTTCATTCATTATTATAATTTGGAATTTTTTTTATTAATGATAAATAAACAAAAATGACGTATGACATAATTTTAAAATAACGTAAATAAGAAACAATTGTTTAAATTATTAAAGTCACATGATTGATCTTTGACTCTTTAATGATTTAAAGAAATGGTTTGTCGATAGCTTTAAAAGATGGCAGACACTTTTTCTTTTTCATTTTAATTAATAGATAAATTTGACGCTCGTTGATCTTTTGAACTATTCAAATTATCATGCATTGAAATTTGTATTTTAGCTTGTAGCTTCTGCAAATAAAAATATGGGAGGAACTGAGTCTAAAGAAGAGCTCGATGTCGTTCAAAGTGAAGTTCAATCGGACCCTGTTGTAATGTATTCCAGGAACTCATGCAATCAATCAGATATGACAAGAAAATTGCTTAGTGATAATAATATTTCAATAAAGGTTTTCATATAATCAAGGAGAATATTTTATTAATTTAATTTAGGAGGTTAATCTGGATGAGTTAAGAAGAAACAACAGTGATGAGTTTAGGGAAGTCGCTAAACGATTGAATATTACATCGCAGGATAAAATCCCACAGGTTTGTATCATTAGTTGCAACTATAGTTGTTGAGTATGGGAGATTTTTCTTCAAGAGTGACTAATCATGCAAGACGTATTGTCAATCAATGTGATGTACAAATATCTTATAAACTTCTTTTCGTAATATAGTACTAATTCGCAATTTCTTCTTCAAAAAATCTTCTTAGCCGTCAGAGCATAATGCGGAACTGTTAATTGAATTGTTTACTAACAAATAAATACAGCTAAAATTATATAGTCGTCGCCAAATACGATTACCACCGCAAAATGTGGCGCACTTTTTAAATATTATTTCTTCATTTAATTTTTATGATTATTATTTTCCACATTTATTCCACGATTGAAACAACATCTAAAACATATTCTTCAATTTATTTAAGCAAAAACTATATAGAACGAGCATAAACAAGAAAATAATCATAAAAATTAAATGAAAAAATAATATTTAAAAAGTGCGCCACATTTTGCGGTGGTAATCGCATTTGGCGACGACTATATTTAGCTTACTTAAAAATCAATGGTCACGCCAACTGGTATAGTAATAAAATGAGCTTAGAAAGCGTGTAGATTTAATTTTCAATTATCTAACTTATTATTGCGCTTTTCTTTGAATATCGATCCTAAATATAATAAATTACACATAAAATGTTGTTATTATAATTATTATTAATGTAACAATCAATTTATTAAGAGAAAACAAAATGAAACAAAAATTTTATGAAAAAAAGAAAAACGAAATAATAAACAAATTGTAAATTAAATCTACACCTGTCTCAAGCGAGACCATTTTATTATTCGGAATGCTCCTTTAAATCGACTTTCAATAACTTACACCACGACAATAGTTTAAGACAAGTCTCACGCCAATTTGTAGGATAATGAAATGACATCAGAAAACGTGCTCAAGTATAATGTTTTGTGAAGATTTTAATAATTTTAAAGAGTTTAAGGTACAGCTTACAAACTGGCGTAGACAATATTTGTGTAAAGTACACGTGTACGGCAAACGTGAAAATAAGAAAATCATTGTTTCGCTTTGGTGTGCAAGGCTAGTTAATTTTTTTTTAATACACCAAAAACGCTTAAAAATCGTAGAAACGTTATTTTTTATGGTCAACAGTAATCGTTAAAATTAATTTTTCCATATTAAAATTTCGCAACAGAATCAGAAATTTAAATTCTTCGATAATATGATCCATAAAAACGATTATAGGAGACTTTATAATTAAAATAGGTATAGAAAATAACTTTAAAAAATTTTAACATTAAAAATTTTCCTAGCCCTCAGGATAATTTCAGGTTTCTATCGCATAAATTTAAATACTGATAATGATAATTTTTTTTAGGTTTTCATATGTGGACGACTTGTTGGTGGATATTCAGAAGTTGATGCTTTGTACAAAGCTGGATATTTATTGCAATCTGTACGACATTGCTCTGGCCCGACTTCACCTACTGGAATATAAGAACATCTGTACAAATGTATATATAATTTTGATCAATAAAGAATTTAACTGAAATGTATCCCACATTGAATGAGTTTTTGAAGCGCTGCAATATTTTTAACTCGAGAGAAATCGTTTTCTAAAATAGTATTGGCAGAAATGGGAGCGATAGAATCGAAAGTAAATGTTGATATTATTAAAAACGAAGTGAAGACACATCCGATTGTTATGTATACGAAGGATCAATGCTCATTTTGCACAAAGGCTAAGGGATTGTTGAGCAGTGAAAATGTGTCGTTTAAAGTAAGTAGGGAGTAAATAAACAAGTTGTTTCGATTACTGAAATTGAGTTTATAAGACAAGCGTTTATAAAACTATAAATGTTGCGAAGATAAGCTCAATCACTGAAAATGAGCTCATGCATGAGTCTATTCAAGATTCTTCCAAAAAAGTTGGTTTAGCATGCCAACTGGTATGGTTATAAAATGAGCTCAGTAAACGTGCTCAAAACTAACTTTGCGGTAAGATATGACTATTGTAAGGGAGTTTAATAATAACCTGTCTAAATTGTCCAGAACAGTGTTTTCTAGAAATCCCATAAAATATCTTAAAAACACTCTTAAACATTGGAAAATCTCTATTTTTATTTGGCGGGGGTTTCATTGTTTCCAAAATTGTATTATGATTTTATCCCCATTTTGTTCTCAGAATAATATATTGACTAAAATGTTGCTTGGGTGCAAATTTTATATACTTTTCGATAAGCTTATCAGTGCATTTTGTTAAATCGGGATCAACCAATTCTACATTCCCTCTCTACTAATTTATAATTTCTAACAGAATTTGACAAATTATGTTTAGGAAATCAAATTGGATGATCTGAAACTTGAAAAACCCAAAGAATATACGAGTATTGTAAATGGTTTAGTCTATACCACACGACAGACTAGTGTTCCGCAGGTTTAAAGAAAATATTAATTTTATTTATTAAAATTGTTTAGGTTTTCATTTGTGGTAAATTTATTGGAGGATTTAGTGAGCTCGAATCGCTGAAGAATACCGGACAGTTACTAGAAGCTATCGGACAGTGCAGTGGAGAGAATTCACCAAAGGAGATTTGAATTGTTATTTTATTTGGATCTTTTATATATTCGCTATAATAGAAAATAAAATTTAAAAATCATTTAAACTAATATTGTTGTCTAATTCATTCGCATTGAAGTATTCCATTCCCCATAGCAACGTAAACTTGCTACAGCATAAATAATTTATTTTTTGTTTTTTTTTTAAGTTTATAATCAATCATAGAATTTCAGTCTTTTTATATTCCTCAATTCGCAGCCTAATTGAGAAGAATTCCAGAAAAAAGGGCACAAACTAGTAATACGTAATACATTTTTATAGGTAAAAATAGCTATAAGCTTTTTTCAAACCGATTAACAGTATATATTCTCTGAGTAAACGGATCAATAAGTTGTTTGATTCAAATAGATTATGACAATCTAAAACTGCCTATAACTAAAACTAAAAAACTCTTTACAATAATTCCTATCTTATCAATAATGATATATTCTAGAAGAAAAAAAATATTTTTCATTATTTTTTAAGGTTTTTAAGCTCAATAAGGGATTTATTTACAATTTTATTGAAAAATAAAGGGTCCTAAATTCTCGATATTTTTCTAGCACGCCATCTGTAATAAACAATCTAGTTACTTATTATCAAAATATAAGAAATTGAAAATTCAATTTCAACATTTTTGAATTATTTTCAATGGTCTCAAAGATAACATGAAACAAATATTCAACTTATGTTAATAATTTCTCTGTTTTTCATTATATTTCTTTAAAATTTCTAGATCAAATCAGATTTATTATAGTCGTCGCCAAATGCGATTACCGCCGCAAAGTGTGGCGCACTTTTTTAAATATTATTTTTTCATTTAATTTTCATGATTATTTTCTTGTTTATGCTCGTTCTATACTGTTTTTGCTTAAATAAATTGAAGACTATGTTTTAGATGTTGTTTGAATTGTGGCATAAATGTGGAAAATAATAAAAATCATAAAAATTAAATGAAAAAATAATATTTAAAAAAGTGCGCCACACTTTGCGGCGGTAATCGCATTTGGCGACGACTATACTTTTATATTATATGAAAATTAAATTGGAATTGTCCATTTCTTATATTTTGATAATATCTACTAATAATTTTCAATCGAATAAAGTCACAGAATAATACGAAATGTATAAATAAAAATTAAAAATTAATAAAACCAAAAATGCCCGAAACCGCAAAAAAATTTAGAGATCGTAACTGTGACATCTAATCAAAATTTCAGCCAAATTTAGGATAATAGTAGTTCGTGCGTTTCATCAGAAAAAAGCTTATTTTATTATTTTTTTTCAATGGTCTCAAAGATATCACGAAACAAATATTCAATTTATGTTAATAATTTCTGTTTTTCATTATCTGTGTTATATTTCTTCAAAATTTCTGGATCAAATGTTTTATTTTTTATGAAAATAAAATTGCAATTGTCAATTGTCAATTTTTCATAACTTGATAATACTTACCCATACAATTTTTATATGACATATTTTATTTAAAATATCCAAAATTAAATTATAGACATTCTGAAGTCCACGCATCCATTGGTAAAACGAATTAAAATCTCCAAGAAGGATTTTTTCCTAAAATTCTAATGAGACAGTTTGCGTGTTTCGGAATATATAATGATCTAACGATGTATAATGATGTAAGTCCAATTAAAAAATTATATAGTCAATTGACTATAGCTATAGTCAATGAACACTAAAAAGTTGCTTAAATGTCAACACATTTAGAAAATACGTTCAACATTAATTTTCCTATTTTTAATAAAACTGATTAATCATCGGACCCCAATATAAATATAAATACTGTAAATACAAATGTAAAAATCATACCTTTTATTCCACATTATCTGTATTCAATTCTTGCAGGAAGAGAAGATATTTAAAGAAAAAATGTTTCTGCTTCGGAAGCCAACTATGAAAAACACGAAGTATGCCTTATTTTGCCGTTTTCTTGCGCTTCATGTGCTCATTAGCACCGCCCTCCTTTTTTACTGCAAATATTTTAATTATGACATTTTTCTAATTTCAAGTTAATTTTCATTACGCGCCAAGTTGAAGTCTTTATCGATCTTATTAGATTTTTACACTTATTTCCGGTTATCTTTGTCTGTTTCAGTTCAATTGATTACATCGAACAAAATAAATATTTGTCAACGTTTTGTGTTCGTAGTACGAATAGTTGAGTCATTGAAAATCTATGTTGTTTAATAAGTATATTTCAATGAGTACGAATTTTGTAATTTATAATATGTTTGTAGTGTAACTCTTGTTATTATTGTTATTATAGTCGTATAATAATATAAATTTTCAGGAACCATACGATTTGTGAGATGAGATGGCGGAATTGTATTAATAAGGGTGGATGCTTATATAGAACCGCACAGGTGGTTTTTCTGTTTTTGTTTCTAACTTTTAGAGGTTTCGAAGAAAGTTTGCAATATAACTGAAAAGTCAAATTCGATGAATCAGGAATGGTATTTCATTCAAAATTAATTCTTTAGTATTGAAATATAAATTTGGAAACATTCTAAATGATATGACCCAATTATTGAAAACAGAAAAGTATCAGTTGTTTCACTAGATTGGTGTTATCAACATTTATATTCGTCAAACTTGGCGTTTGATATTTTGAGATTTCTATAAATGTTTATAAAAATTCAATCAATTATTTAAGTTCTAAACAATGTGTGAGCTTTATGATAAATTATCATATAAACTCGATGATATTTATAAGGAAAATAAGGTTTTAATTTATAAATGATTCATTATTTATCCCCTCTATCAAAATTATTGCTGCCTCAGTTGCGAACCTATATTCGCCATGACAATTATAAACAAGGAGCACTTTATTTTGTGTCTCGTCGCGCATCGTTTCGCGGATGCGGCAGCAACAATTTTGATACTGGCTAAAACCATCCTTTTTATATTTTTGTTACAGGCGATTAAATGGTTACCTGTTGTTATAGTTGTTGGAGCTACCGTTTGGGGCTATTATGCATATGTTTATCAACTCAGTATATGTAAGGAATTATAAAAAATAATCTCAAAGAAAACTTGAATTTTAGTAACAGTTGAGAATGTAATTCAACGAATTGTATATATTTTCGTTTTTCATATTATACTTGTTCTATTTTTTTCTTCTTATTTACGAACCATATTCACAGAACCGGCAAAGCCAACACCACAGGTAGTTTACTTCACTTTTATAGAAATATATTGAAATCGTCTTCAGTTTTTTCTGGATGCGGAAGATGCTGCGGAACTAAGTTCGAATAATGGAGATGACGGGAGGTTACAAGACGTTTTGAAAAGGCAAGCGGAGAAGAATAGCCTGGTTTTGAAAATGAGGGGATACCATGATAGTGAGTTAATTTTTGCATTCAGATCAGTAAAACAAGTAAATATGATTTGTTTGATACTTGGTTTGAGGCTGAAACGACGATTTAGCTTTGAATTATAATTTATAAAACTTACTTGAAGTATTACAATTTTAAATTTCCTATATAATTTGATATTGTTAATGAAAAAAATAATATTAATTCTGTTTTAAGCCTAATAATTGTTCTATATTGAAATTACATGATTTTCCGTTATTTCTGGAATTTATTTTTCTATTTTTTTTAAGATGGGTGGAAATGAAATTTTTAATTTCGGATTCCGATTTAACCGACAAAAAGAAAAATATATCTAACCGTTTTGGAATATAATCTGACCGTCATTACGAATTCTTGATTAGGAAACCATTTTGATTTAGGGTTCCAAACACAAAAAATAGTTTGGTTTTTAATAATATTTTTATACAGATAAAATATTTATTTCATTTTAGATGTGCGATTTTGCGACAAATGTAAATGCATAAAACCCGATAGAGCTCACCATTGCTCCATGTGTGAACAATGCGTCTTGTAAATATTAATATTTCAGTATTTAATAATTAAAAAAAATTATAGAAAGTTTGATCATCATTGCCCATGGGTTAATAATTGCGTCAATTTTTCTAATTATAAATTCTTCATACTATTTTTAGGGTTTGTCTTTAAGTTATTAAAATTTCATTAATTCATAATATTTCAGATATGGTCTTTTATTCTGCTTATGGATATTCTTTACAGACTTACCGTATTTTATTGATTTTTGGAAAAAAGAATTTAAATCGGGAAACCTGATTGTAAGAATCTGATTTTAATTGATATCTACTGAAATTTTAGACCGGAAAGTTTCATATTGTGTTTTTGCTCTTCGTATCCGGAATGTTTTCCATATCACTATCGGCGCTTTTCTTTTATCATTTGTGGCTGACAGGAAAGAATCGCACTACATTAGAATCATTTCGATCTCCGATGATTGACGGGAGATTTGAGAAGAATGCTTTCAACAATGGTGTTCGTCCAAATTATCGAGAAGTATTTGGTTCGAATCCTCTTCTATGGTTTTTGCCAATATATTCGACGTATGTTGATTATTTTAATTTTTCTATTGTCGTGGATGAAGTTATTGTGGTGAAGCTATTGGAAAATGATATAGTTGCATGTTACCGCCAATTAATTTTGATAATTTGCCTCTATCTTTATTTTTTGGTTTAACACAGAATGCTTGCATCCACACAATAATTTGCTTATACCTCGTGCCTTACTTATACCCTTCACCCTTTGTTTCCACCATTCATCTTTGCAGTCCTGGAAGTGGTTTGGAGTTTACTTTGAATGAGTCGACAAGCTCGGATCTTGAAGGACAACAAATGACGACGGTGTGTCGTCCATCATTAGAATCTGCTCCTAGTGAAGAAACTACTACCACCCGCTTCAGCCATCCACAAGTGCATCCAATTGATGAGACAGAATCGATGAGGGCTACCAGCCCAAAGAATTAGCATGGTTATTTAATTTTATTTCTTAGTTGTGTTCACTAACTGTTAACCTATTTAGTTAATTTCTATTAGTCCCACTTAATAACATATATAGAATAATTGCAGGCTTGGTGACGGTATCATTTACAAAAAATGGTCTTATGAAGAAGCGATAGCTGCTCAATGTAAAGTTAATGGTTCGATTGGTGCTCTTCGATATAAATTATTGGCTCAAAACGACGAGGCAATTAATAATGGTGGTTCAATTGCTTTAGATGCTGAAACGTTGTATAGTGATGATGATGATGGCGAAGATGACTTGAACATTCGGGTTGTTTAGACCACTGCACACTTTATTATGGGTATTGATTGATTGTTTATGTGATTATTTATATTTTATTGTTTTTTTATAATAAAATAAGAATAAGTTTTATTAGTCGTCATCGTCTTTTGAGCGGAATTTGTCGGCAATCCATCTGAAATTTCATAATAATTTGTTTCTAGACTAATAATTTGGTAGGGAAATATTGTCACTGTATTGTACTGTTGCCGCTATGACATTAAAGCTCCTACCTCGTCTTATTTTGAACTTCTTCCTGTGCTAGGTTAAAACACATGGCCAACAAGGCCATACCGAATAATAGATAAATACTAGTGATGACGAGCTTCTCTTGAGCTTCATCAGTATTGCTAACAGAAGTGCTTGGAAATTTATCACCAAAACCTGAAAAATTCTAACTCATACTGAGAACGTTTTGGCCACATCAGTACCAATAGTTGTAAGAGATATGTAACAGAAGTAGAAACTCTCGAGGAATGTCCACCCTTCCCAGACCTTGAAAATAGTAGTCCCCACACCAAGATAAGCGAGCATAGTGAAAACAACCAGCGACATTGGAACCGTGGCACTTTCAAGCTGCGCGGCTGCTGTTTCGCGCACCTCTAGTTGCTCCATTTCGACGCGAGCTGTTAGTAGATCTTCGACATCGGCGCCACCACCTTTGAAAATTGTTTTTTTTTTTGTTGGAGAGTATTATTGGCGCATACCAAACGAATCGACGGATGAATCGGTTTTAACGCGGTGTCCGCGCGTTAAGCGAGACACGAGACTATTGGCGCGTCGGATCTTGGCTGCCTTTCGTTTTTTATGCCATAGGATTAGGCGGAATTTAAGACGGATCGATTGAGCGTAGAGGAATCTGAAGTTATTTAGGTTTGAGATCAAAATGTTTGTTTTGTTTTTGTTTGTCATAAAAACATTTATTCATCTAATAATTATTTTTCTAGGTATTTCAGTTTATGGCTCTCTATAGTTATTTTTAAAAAACAATAATACAGAGTAATGTTAAAACACGCCAATTTGAATGCTCATTAAACGAGTTCAGAAAATGTGTTGAAATACAATTTTTCCGGAAGATAGTAATATTTTTCAATATTTCAAGAAATAAATGACAAACGGGCTTAAACTAGGTTTTTTTTTTAATTTCACGTAATATTTATATGACGCGCATAAAAAGCAGAAAATCGTCATTTCCAATTGGCGTGTTAAAAGGATCAAATTTAGCTTCAATAGGATGTACGCTTATACTTCCTCCTCGCTGTTTATTCAGAAAGTTATCAAAACATCTATAATCCTTTAATAATCACTATTATATAAGTGAAGAGCAACACTATAATATTCTCGGAGTTTTCTATAGCATAATCTGCATATTTATATTTATAATCTGTTTTCCATTATTTTAATTTATCTTAATCTGATGATATAAATTTCAGGGAAGTAATCTGATATTTAAATTGTCGTAGTGCAGTTTTTGATACACGAGACAAAACCATATTTCTAACACTTATTCGAGGCAACACTAGAATCAGAGAAGAGATACAGTGAGAGCACAAGAGGCGCGAAATTTTAGAGTGTCCGTAAATACCCTATTTATCCGTTTCATTGGATTCCTCGACGCAGGCAGTTATGTTTCGCTCATTTCGATCAAAAAAGAAAATATAACAGAAGTTGTTATGCACAAAAGTAGTGAAGAATTTCTCCTCCTCCGATGGGAGAAGGGGGGGAGGAATGGTTGTTTGTTGTTGTTGCTCTTATGTTTATCATTATACAAGGAATATAAGAATTAAAAATGAATATATAGCTACATTTAAAGATAAATTTTAAACTAATGAAATGGTAATGAAAATGAAACACTCTTGATAGTATAGTAGATAAACAACTTGAGGGATGAATAAAGATGAGATATCTTATTAAAACTTCATAGGGAGATTTACGATCAGCGATCAGTCAACTGACAATACCAATATAGGTACATGAAAAGTGCCGGGCCCATAAAATGTGTTAGGAAAACGTAAGGATGACAAATATGGAGCATACTTATCTGCCACGTCTCTAATTTGCCTAAGGGATGGGATCGATAACATTTGGAGACCAATTTTTTCGAAAAATCCTGACCCTAAAAATTTTTATAATGGATTCGGCTCGTTGTCATCTAGAACCGACAGTACTAGAGGAGCTTAACCAACTGTACACGTTAGCAGTTATACCGGGTGGACTGACTAAGTATCTTCAACCATTGGACAATGATGTGAACAAACCATTTAAGGATAGATTAAGGAGCTGCTGGGAATCTTGGATGGCCGATTTGAGCCAAGCAGCTTTCACTAGAAATGGGAACCGAAAGATACCGTCGTAAGCAACAGTGACATACTGGGTATCCAACAGTTTTTATAGAATTTCTAATGATGTTATTTTTAACGGATTTAGAAGATCTTTAAGCCAAGATTATGATAGTGTTATGGAATTTTTATCTGATAGATTCAAATGTCTTTAATGTGCTAACCTTGTTAGACATATATGCTTGTTCTTGTTATAGGTTTTGATAGTTTTGATAGTTAATGTATCCAAAAACTTGTTATCGATTAGTCAATAAACTATTCCAATTTTTATGTTGAGTAGAACTGTTTTCATTAAATATTCTGATGACAGACGAGTGTGTGGAGACATTAGACACGAAATGAGAGAAATCTATCTCTCCCCCCACCACCCCCCACCACATGCGAAATAGTGCACGAACGAAATCCAATAAAACGGATAAATAGGGTAACAATAAATGCGCTGAGTCGAACAGTGGCGGTGTTTATGTATTGTCGTAAAATAAAATGTTCGCTTGTTTATTATTGACATAAACAAGCGAACATTTTAAACAAGCAATCATTTTATTTTACGACAGTACGTAAACACCGCCACAGTTCGACTCAGCGCATTTATTGTTATTTACGGACACTCGAAATTTTATTTCTTAAATGATGTTTCAAAAAACTGCACTACGATAATATTTCAAGGAGATAAGGATTATCATGCTAGAAGGAATGTAGAATGTAATGAAGTCCTCACCTCAGAGTCGCAAAAAACAGAAATTGTAACATACCGAAACTCAGTTACTTTTATAATGTTCTAAATACTGTACGCACACCCGGACAATAACATTGAAATAGAGGAAACACATTTTTGTTGGCTATTTGCCAAAAGAGGGGGGAAGAGAAAAATGTTGACCACGAAAAGTTCGTCTTTTATTTTTAGCTATTTTTTGAAGCGTTAGTATTCGGATTCTAAATAAGGTAAGTTAATTATTTGTATATAAAACAACTGGGAAAAAATATCTGAATATATTAAAATAATTTTAAAACAAATAATAATCATGTATATTTTACAAAATTGAAATCAGTATATTTTACAAAATTAAAAAAATATGACAGCAATTGTGCCTGCATTGAAAAAAAAAGCGTCAATACTTTTGCTGTTGACGCCGGTTTCGAAGCGGTCCCTTTTTTCGTCCGGGTGTGCTGTACGCACTCCAATGCCACGACACCGCGCCTCATTGCAAAATACTTCGCACCAATTTCACGAAAACTACTTTTTAATTTATTATAGTCGTCGCCAAATGCGATTACCACTGCAAAATGTGGCGCACTTTTTTAAATATTATTTTTTCATTTAATTTTTATGATTATTATCATTTTCAACATTTATTCCACGACTGAAACAACATCTAAAACATATTCTTTAATTTATTTAAGCAAAAACTGGATAGAACGAGCCTAAACAAGAAAATATTCATGAAAATTAAATGAAAAAATAATATTTAAAAAAGTGCGCCACATTTTGCGGTGGTAATCGCATTTGGCGACGACTATATTATTTTTCAATATTTTATTTAACAGAATAATTAGTTTAAATGTTATATATTGTTCTGCAAAATATTATATATAGATATAATAGTTTTGTTTATACTCTTCTGTTAAACAAAAATTAAAAATAAACTGTTGAAAAAAATAATAAATTAAAAGATAGTGTTCGTGCAATTTATGTGAAGTTTTTTGCAATGCGGCGCGGTTTCGTGGTAGTTTGAAAGCTACCTAGTGATAGTGCTGTACGTACATTATTTCTAGTTTATAAAAAGTTTTGTATGAAATTGAACTTCGACATTTAGAGTTTTTTAACAAAAATTATTGAAAAAAATTATTTAACAAAAAAAAACTTTTCAGAGATCGGTGCCTCATAGAAGAGGAAAAATTAGAATGAAATGAGGTTCTCGTTTGGACGGCCACTCTGTATCTCAAAAATGAGTGTTGTCTCAAAAAAATAGACAACACATATTGAAGAGTAAAGTCCTTTATGGCCATGTGGCCGTCCAAACGAGAATATTACACTTTTCTTATTTTTTTCTCTTCCATTAGGTACCGATCTCTGAAAAGGAAAATATATTTAATAGAATTTAAGCCACCAAAATTATAGTCAGAATGTATTATATTTGGCCAAATACCTCCCTGTTCCCGTCTACCTTATTAAACCGTATACATAATTATTAGAATTTCTTCAAATATTACCTGAATATTTTTGCCATAACATCACCAATATTCGTCAAGAAAAGCAACATCAAAGGGATGCCAATAATCGCATATAACATCGTTAAAGTCTTTCCAATATATGTCTTTGCTGCCGTGTTACCATAACCTAAAATATCAAACGAAATTTTCACATTGTGCAGTGGGTCATACAAACCAATTGTAGTAATAACAGTAAGACTGTAGAGGAAAGCTCCCGTAAATGTCCATTGAGCTTGTTTACCATACTCCTTACCATCATAGCCCTTTCGGATCGACTGCATGACTACGATCTTGAATCGGTTCACCTCATCAATAACCGTCTGTCGCCATTGCTTCGAATCGAGCCGATTTACGCGGAACGTTGCATTCCAGACAACATCGACAGCTTTCTCCCGAGCCGATTTCACAACTGCTTGAATCTATATATATATATATATATATCTAAGGGATAAAACAAAGATGTTCTATTAACCTCAGCCTCATGAGGACCTTCAACCGCCTTAAAGATGACAGCGCCAAGTAGAGCGTAGCCAACCACCTAAATGTTTTAAATAAGTCAATTAAAGTAAGAAGTTGCAATACCAATGCACATAGTCCAACATGGGAAAAGAAGAAGGCGATGATTTTCTTAACAAGGTTAACAACCCGTGTCACTTTTGAGCTGAAAATCTTATTAATTCGTATTGTCCTTTTCCGAAATCAGTGCCTAATGGAAGTGGAAAAAATTAGAACAAAATGAGGTTCTCGTTTAGACCACTACTCTTTTCTATCTCAGTAATGTGTTTTGTATTTAAAAAAACACAATTGGTTGAGAAGTCTAATGAATTCCAACGATCATTGGTATTAGGGTTGGTGGATTTTTCGAGCGCATTTGATAAAGTCACGCAATCCACAATTTTCAATTCGCTATCAGAAGCTGGAGTTCCTCGTAGTCTCGTGGAAACTGCTCGCACAATCTCAATTCCATTGCAGCGAGGTGTTCGACAAGGTGACTCCGCATCACCCTTAAAATCTATTCTCAACAGGATAGAACTTGAAGAAATGACACTTGAGGAACGCACAAGTAACCTTTATGGAATAAATATTGACGGGAAAAGGCTGAAGAGGCTCGAGTTTGCTGACGACGTTGTTATCCTTGCGAATGATGCGAAAGAAATGGAACGAAGGATATCGATTTTGGCACGGCGGGCGAAGGAACACGGACTCGAAATTAATCCTGCGAAAACAATCATCATGAAAAACCATTTCGCTTCGGGCTCAGAAATCGAGATTGACGGGGTTATCAGTCCTTTCTAAGAAGGTGATCGATATTTAGGAAGCCATATCAAGATTGATGGAAGTTGAACAGTCGTGTTAGCGATGCCTAGCGATGGCGACGTGGGCGGCACTCGCAAACATGCGCGCCTCTGGCGTCCTGTGCTTGCTTGCCGCAGATAGGAAGGCGGTGGCCGCGAGGTTGTGGCGGGAAACTGCGCTATGCGTGTCTGGACCTATCTCTGAGTGCCGTATATCATAGGTAGGAAATTACCTGTAAGAGTTTTGTAAGGAATGGCGGCTTTTGGGAGTTACCGTTATCCTACACCCCTAGTTCAGGTTCCCACCGTTCAAGGAACCAAAGGGGGAGAATCGTCGTAACAGTGCCTGCGCCCGGGGGCGGACCTGTCAGCAGATAGTAAGCAGCTCTTTTGTGAGCACAAACTCAATTCCCTTTCCTCATCATTCTCTCCTGACTCGGATAGTCGGTCATCGTCAGAGGTGATTGGGTTAATCTTTGAGTATGCAGGCTCGCCACAGAAGAAATTTTAAAGCTAACGAAAACTGCGTGGACATAATACGGGAAATGCAAACTCCTCTTCATACACATTGATCGTAAGGAAAAGAGGAAGCTCATGATGCAAAATATTATTCCTGCCCTCCTATATGGCTCCGAGACATGGCCACATCACACGTCTGCAAAGAACAATCGACACCATTTGCTTCTATGCCAATTGTGAGACCAACAAGGATTGCCCACGGAAAGGTCTTAAAATGGGCAGGCCATATTTCCAGAATGCCGGTGGATCGTTAGTGCAAATTCCTAACAGAATGGGACCCCAGAGGATCAACTAGACCAAATGGACGACCTAAAGAGCGCGCAATTCTGGAGCACAAACTTCACCCACGAACGGTCCACGACAAGATTCACCAGAAGACGGATAGGAATCCTGGAGACGAGAGCTGCACAGTGGCACAGCGCAGACGCTCGAATTGGAGAGAGTTAGTCCGGTTCTCATTGCAAGAATAATTCGGACTCCAAAGTATCCAAAGTAAGTATCTTATTTTTTTGCTGTTCCATTAGGCACCGGTCTCTGAAATGTAGAGTAAGAACTTACACGAATGACGAGGATCGAACTGTGGCGTAGACGTGACTGTGTTTACGAATTGTCGTAAGATAAAATGTTCACTTATTTTGTATTGTTTCGATATAATTTTCTTATTTGTAATTTTTAGCAATTAATTGTCCAGTTGATCATCAAGTTGATCATCAAATATAGTCGTCGCCAAATGCGATTACCGCCGCAAAGTGTGGCGCACTTTTTTAAATATTATTTTTTCATCTAATTTTTATGGTTATTATTATTTTCCACGTTTATTCCACGATTGAAACAACATCTAAAACATATTCTTCAATTTATTTAAGCAAAAACAGTATAGAACGAGCCTAAACAAGAAAATATTCATGAAAATTAAATGAAAAAATAATATTTAGAAAAAGTGCGCCACACTTTGCGGCGGTAATCGCATTTGGCGACGACTATAAATTAATTTTATCAATATTACGCGGATATTTAATAAGAAAAAATATTTCAAAACAATATTAAATAAGTTAGCATTTTATTTTACGACAATACGTAAAAACAGTCACGTCTACGCTACAGTTCGACCCTCGTCATTCGTGTAAATTTACTCTCACGCTGAAATGTACAATATATAAAATTGATTGGTACCGTCTGTGGCGTCGACTCATGTTTTATAATCTGTATGGCATTGGTAAAAAGTCTGAAATTAGAATATAATAGTCTGGCATTGTTATTGTTCGAAAAGTTAAACGTATTTTGAGATACGCGTTAATTTCAAAGCTTCGGAATAATAAACTTTATTATTTTTAATTCAGCTAATTAAGTATTATCCTTTTTGAGAGATCGGTGCCTAATGGAAGAGAAGAAAAATAAGAAAGAAATGATAGTCCCTCGGTAACACGGCCACAAAAGACTTTTTCGTCTATGGCGAGCCTGCATACTCAAAGATTAGTCCAATCACCTTTGATGATGACCGACTATCCGAGTCAGGATGATGATTTTGTGCTTACAAAAAAACTGCTTACACTCTGCTAAAAGGTCAGCCCCCGGGCGCAGGCAGGCACTGTTACTACGATTAACCCCCTTTGGTTCCTTGAACGGTGGGATCCTGAACTAGGGGTGTAGGATAAGGGTATCGCCCAAAAGCCGCCATTCCTTTCAAAACTCTCAAAAAGTGTTATCCATTTTTTGATACAACATAAATTGATGAGTGGCCGTCTAAAAGAGAACCTCATGTTGTTCTAATTTTTTCCTCTTCCATTAGGCACATATCTCTGAAAAGGACAATTTCATATCTTTAATAACAAATGCACACCAAATGAATTGTTCGAAATGGAAGGCCGGAAAACGCACTCATATTTTTGTTTTCTGACAAGTGAAGCAGTTTCCTATATAGTTTAGGATATACCTGTGATTATTACGTCAGAATTATTTTGAAATTAACACGTTTAACCGTATGGATAATAGAAAATGTTAATATTCATCTGGCGTGCACATGTTTTGTATAAGAATTAACCGTGGATCATTCTATTTGGGTAAACAAAAAAACAATTTTTACAAAGACTAGTCACACCCCAAATTGTATTGTTATAAAATGAGTTAAATAAAAGTGTTCAAATCAAATTTTGCAGAATGGCATTAATATTATAAGATTGTTTAAGAATATCTTTTCTAAATTATCGGTAACAGCATTTTCTAGAATGGTCATAAAAACTTTAAAATATTCTTAAAAATCGGAAAATTACTATTTCAATTTGGCGTGCTAGTCACAGAATTTTTCAGAAACATTTGTTAATTGATGTAACATATTAGATTGCACCACAAGCTAGAATCGGTGCGCGCCAAGGAATTTATGGTTTTCGAGCCCTTTTCTTATTGTTATTAATTACTAAAATTTCAGTAGTATGCCAAATTGTATAGTCATAAATTGAGCTCAGTAAATGTGCCCAAATCTGATTTCCCATAAAGATATTAATATTGTTATGTTGTTTAAGAATAACTTGTCTAAATAGTCGAGAATATGTTGTCTAGAAAGATTAAAAAAAAATTTAACAGACTCTTAAAAATCGGAAAATCACTATTTCACGCCAAATCGAAATACCGATTTTGCGATTTTTAAACGTGTGTGGAAATTTTAAAGTCTTTATAACAAAAAATTTTTGACTACCATTTAATTAAGCATGTCTTAAACTATCTAAAATTATTAATTTTTTTCTAAAAATTTAGATTTGAGCATGCTTACTGAGATCATTTTATTGCCATACAAGTTGGAGTGCTATTTCAATTTGGCGTGCAGTAGTGTTTCAGCTGAAATATTCCGAGCATCACAAATAAGGTTTCCTAACCTTTATTTAGTATTAACTTGAAAAATGAAACTTGAAATCAAACCCAAAAAAAAAGAGAAATGTTGAAAAAGACTTATGAGTGAGCATGAGAAGATGATTCGAAATGAGAAGCAGAGCTTCTAACAAAACACGAATCATGAAAAATATGTCTCTGGGGATATTCGCTTTGAGACTTCGCATCTATCATGAAACAACAAAGAGACATTCTAATATGTTTGTTTTTTATAAATATCAAAATAATAAAATTGTTTTTTCCAAGTTAACTGCGAAAAAATTGAGCGAATTAAATCGGAATTGTTGCGTTCGGGTCCCATCCGGTTGAATTCATTCAGCGAGCTAGAGTCGTCTCCCTCATTTTCGGCTATGTCATGTCGACGAGTTTGCCCCAGATGTTGTTTCCGCTTTACTGATTTTATGAGGGCGAAAAATGAAAGAGAGCATGATTGAGTTATCAAAATATATAAATGAGGAATTTAGTAGTTTAAAATCGAAAACTACTAGGACTTATCCATTTTCCTTTCATCTGTGTCCCACTGAAAGATATTAATATACTTATGAATCAAATTATTGGCACAAATCACATAATTTTGTGATTCAACATGTGACTGGCGCTTACAATTCTCGTGTACTTTTGCAAATAAACAAAAACAGAAAATAAATATGATAGCAGACAACAGCGTGTGCTATCAGTTGTTGATAATACCATCTTATTTTGACAGCTTTTAGAATTAAACTTTAAAAACCTTTATTTATTATTTCCAATCGTTTTATGCTATAAGGAAGTTCTAAATATGTTCACGATTCTTTCAGATGTCAGAATACCCTCCTTCTAGGCGTGTGCAGACTAGTTATGGTGTAATTGAGGGAAGACGTCTAATTTCGGATGGCGAAAAAATGGTTTTCTTTCTTAATATATAAGATTTTCATTTTGAATTATTTTAAAAAAGTTGAAGAATGCATTAAGAATGCATTTTACGCGAAGACAGAAAATATATCTAAAACTAACTTTAAATAGATATGGTAAAGTATTAAGAGATAGCATGCTTGCGTTATTGTAATTTAATTTGGCGTGCTCAAGTATACTTGTTCTATGAGAATATTGGGTTGAGGAATAGGTTAGTAAAGTTTTTTCACACAGATTAATTTGAAAAAAAGCTATAATTATTGTACATATCAGAGATCGGTGCCTAATCGAAGAGTAAAGACAAAATCAGGCTCTCGTTTGGACGGACACTCTTTTCTATCTCTGTTTTGTCTCAAAACAATAAATAACACGCGTTGAAGAGGAATAGATGGAAGAAAAGTCCAAGCGAGAATATAATTTTTGTTCTCATTTTTTGCTCTTTCGATCTCTAAAAATGCACTATATTTTTAAGAATAAATTTTACGCGAATTCAAACGCTTTGTCTAATACGAACTTAAATTAGCCACGATAAAATATTGGGTTGAGTAATAAGTTCGTAGAGTTTTTTGACAAAGATTTAATTGAACAAAAAACAATAATTATAATAATAAATTAATCAATATGTACTCGCCGTTACTGTTTCGCCTTCCTTCCATCTCTCGATATTTATTCACGTTCTCATTAAGACCATTGAAAATAATTGAAAAATGATCAAATCAAACCTTTCATATTCCTAGATTTTGATAATATAATAATCAATCGCTGTTTACGACTTCCTCCAACCTCTCGATCAATTTGTTGATGTCGTTCCGCTAAAAACCGCCCGATCTGGTGTCGAAGAAGTTGTTGAGTCAGTTTTTGAGGTCCTCGAAGGTAACACCCCTCATTTGGTTTGACAGAGAGCAGAAAAAGTGATAATCGTAAGTCTGGAGAGCTGCTGAACAACCTCCCATTCGAGCCCTTGGAGGGCGGTTTTGACGACTTGTTCGTTGTCGTGGAGCAAGATGATTTGGCCTCGTTGATCGTGTCTTTTCAGTCGAATAGCCTCATTTACGCGGCACAGCTGGGAAACATATAGCTCCTTGTTGACCGTGGCGTTTCTTTCAAGCATTTCCCAGTGCCTTCAAATGGTTTTCGTCTAATTCAACAGGTCGTCCGCTTCGAGGTGCTTCTTCAAGATTAAAGTCGAAAATACGTGTGAATAAGGTTTGAATGGTCACGTTAGCTCGTCGTGCCGGATCCAATTATTTCACATTTTTGTCGAAATATTTAACGTAAGGGATCATCCTTCGAATTTCAACTATAAAATTAGTTTGAAGGTTTTATAATCTCCAGGAAATTTGTTTTAAAAATCACGCTCTGTTGTAATTTACAACATGTAGTCAAATACTATCTGAATATTTATTCTAGCAAACATTAACTATACGAACTTATTCCTCAACCCAATATTAAGAGCGTTTCCATTATTGTCTTTTAATTTGGCGTGTCCAAGTAAACTTCTTCTATGAGAATCTATGGGTATTATAGATTATTGAGATATAAAGGACACATGCCACCCGGTCTAGCAAAATCACAGAATCGCACTGGTGGATCCGAACGCGTCCGCCGCGAACCAAACACGCTTCGTTCACGAGAGAAATCTTAAAAACATCGATTTTTAGTATTCAAGCTAAGCAAATTTTTGGATTTCAAACCGATTTTTTACCCACTTTAACCTTTTTGTGGGTCCTAATTTTTTGTCAGTATACTAATCAAGCCATAAGGAATCGATCTGCAAATTTTTTAAATCCAAATCTGAGATGGAGACCTAAAACACTTCCCTTGTAAGATAGAAGAAATATGTTTACTGTATACACAATAGTTGAAGTATTTAAGCATACGGGTAGAATGATAGGTAAATATTTTTTTAAATCCTATTATTTCAATTTTAGACCTTGGCTCTAATGAGCTTGAAAAAAGTGTCGTTTTATATCACTAGACTTTAATTTATTTCTATATTTTATTTCAATTGTCGCGAGGAAATCTGGAGTGTCAGAATTTGAATAATTCTTTTTAAAAGCTTTGTCTTCCGTCGCCGAAGCGCGTTTTGTTCTCAACCGAGGCGTTCGAATTCACCAGTGTCGTTTGATTAACTATACGTTCATTTTTCTTTAGAATTTGATAATCTATCAATTGTTTGTCTTCAAATAACCAAAATCAATCAGTTTGAAATTTATCTTAAAAGCCAAAGCAGAATTTAACAAAATTTAATTGAATCTCATAAAATCGTCAATTACGGGTGGCGTGAGAACGTTAAAAGTGGTTTATGATTATTATGCTTATTCTCTTAAGACTCATTTAAATATTAGAAAATGTTAATTTTGTTTAGTGTCTAGAACTATAAAATTTCGTTTTTTGCCAGTAATCCAATTTTTCAAATTATATTCTACTCACTCCAATCCAGTGTTGTGACATCTTCACACCAATTGAGCTATCAACAATTGGAGCTCCGTTTACTAACTATAATGCGGTATTTTGAATGATTTTTGGATTTTTAGATATTTTGAGGCAATCGCATATACTTGATGGTAAACAGATTTTATAAATGATACGTGGAAATTTAAAATTTACGTTTCAAAATAGGAAAATCGACATTTTCAATTGGCTTGCATCTGTCTCTGACTTTAGGTTTCCGCCGATTCACACGTTGTAATAGGAAAGCTATTTGCTTGTTCATTAAAAATGTACTGCACGCCAGTGACGGTCCCCCCCCCCCCGACCTTGGTATTTTTCTAAAAAAAAGGGAAGTCCTGGTCCCAGGGCCCGGCTTAGGAGAAAGGGTCAGTCCTGGTCCCAGGGCCCGGGTTGGGAGAAAGGGAAGTCCCGGGTTTTGAAATTTTTTAAGGTCCCGCCCGCCCGGAATTCTAAAAAATGGGGTCACTCCCATCACTGCTGCACGCTAAATGAAAATGGTGACGTCACAATAATTAAGAAAGTATTGTCATTCTCACATCTACACCAATTTGATTTTGCGATTTTTAAACATGTGTGGAAATTTACGTCTTTATAAGCAAATTGTTTTTACTACAATTTATTTAAGCTTGTCTTAAACTATCTAAAAATACTAACTTCTCTCTTAAAGATTCGCTTTGAGCATGTTTACTGAGCTCCTTTTAGTACCATACAAGTTGACGTGCACGTGTATAACAAAAATATGATTCTCATAAACACGCCAATGGGGTTCTTAAATGCAGAAACCCTTAAGAATAATTTAAACCTAACATAAAGTAAAAATTAAAAATGCTAGAGATATTTTAATAGAATCACGTGATATTGACGTAAGAATTAATTTTAAAATGATACGTTGGGTTTTAATAAAATCAATTTAAAATTTTTTTCATTTGGCGGCTTGTAGGTTCATCCTGAACTAACTTACTAGGGAATGGTCAGCATAGTGGTTGGAGTTACAGGATGTGACATATATCATTAGAAAGAGAAAAAAATCTACTTTCTAAATATAAAAAGAGTTTCTGCAACGGACACAGCTATCTCGAGAAAATTGCGTCTGAAAATTCACTACGAAAAGGGCACTGAAATCCCCGCGTCGCAACCACGAGGAGGTCAGTTTCATATACGCGAAGTTGAGGGGAAGATTTCGATGGCAGCGTAGTGTAGGCGGTAAGAGGGATGGGCGCGGAGTGAGGGCGGTAAGAGGGATGGGCGCGGAGTGTAGGCGGCGGAAGAGGGATGGGCGCGGAGTGTAGGCGGCGGAAGAGGGATGGGCGAGGAACCGTGACTCTCTGGTTCTCACTCGTTCACGTTCCTTCCGATGTTGTTCATGGATGGGACAATGGGAAAGAAGGTTTCATGGTTTTATCAGAACCAACCGGAGCCTTCCCTCCGTCGCACTATATCATTGCACAGCGCAATAATGCAATCTTGATGATTTCTCTATTGTCTCTAGGAATTTCAGCCGTTCTTTCAATACTCATGGAAGAAGACTGGATACCTCGATTCATATATACGTTTGTGACCCCGTCCGAATTCTGCTTCGGACAAGTTGGCGAGTAGAATTGTTTCCGGCAAAACTGCAATCAAGTGGCTTTCATTAAATGCGCAAGATGCAAATACTTTATTTGTTTCAATCATTTTATTGTAGAAGAGAAACATTTGTGTAGATCCTCATAGAACGGCTGAAATTACTTTGCCGAAAACTGGTGATACAATAGAGAAACCATCCAGATTGCATTATTGCGCTGTGCAATGATATAGTCCGGGTGGAAGATCAAAGCATGAGTCGTGAACTTTTTGATGAAGCTCTGAAAACAATGGAGTGGTGTCACAGAGAATGAGTGACAAACTTACTTTCCATGGCCCATTCCAGTATGCGTCCAGAGGCTGAATCATCCCGGTGGTGTGCGGGGGAATATTCTTGATGGTGACATCAAATCCTCTTGGAACGCATTTCTTGATGGTGTTGTGATCCTTGAAGCATGGCCAGCTGTCGACAAGCATATAGAGTTTCCGAGGGTTGGATGCATTGAAGACACAGCTTCGAAGCCAATCGCACATCAACTCTTTGGTCATGATGTGATTCTTGCCACATCTGACCTCCAAGTTCGGACAGTTGGGTATTGGGCGCGACGGAGGGAAGGTTCCGGTTGGTTCTGATAAAACCATGAAAGCCTTCTTTCCCATTGTCCCATCCATGAACAACATCGGAAGGAACGTGAACGAGTGAGTGAGAGAAGACTTCGCTTGAACCAATCTTTCGACGACCTTTTCACCGAGAAACGCTAGTTATGAAATTTATGAAAATTTATTTTTTATGAAAAATTAGAGCCATACTCCATGTGAAAAACAAGATTTTTCGTCCAACTTTTTTTTCCCGAAAAACGTTGAATATCACAGAATTGTAGTGTTTTTAATGCAGATATCACATGGACGATGTCTGAAACTTGCTCCACGACCTGTTTTGATCGATCGAAAAAAAGCAAAAAAAAAACAAAAAATAGTCTTCGCAGGGTGGGTTCGAACCAGAGAGTCACGGTTCCTCGCCCATCCCTCTTCCGCCGCCTACACTCCGCGCCCATCCCTCTTCCGCCGCCTACACTCCGCGCCCATCCCTCTTACCGCCCTCACTCCGCGCCCATCCCTCTTACCGCCTACACTACGCTGCCATCGAAATCTTCCCCTCAACTTCGCGTATATGAAACTGTGGCTGCGACGCGGGGATTTCAGTGCCCTTTTCGTAGTGAATTTTCAGACGCAATTTTCTCGAGATAGCTGTGTCCGTTGCAGAAACTCTTTTTATATTTAGAAAGTAGATTTTTTTCTCTTTCTAATGATATATGTCACATCCTGTAACTCCAACCACTATGCTGACCATTCCCTAGTTAGAACTGTAGCAATGCCATCTGGCATTGCTAAGCCCCACCCCAAGGAGAAACGTATAAAAGAGATCCTTACTTATGAATAAATGCTTATTATGTCTCTGGTCCTGGTCTCCGTGTAGTGACTGACAGACGTCCGTCACAGTAATAGTGCAGAGTAGAATACTGGACGGCACGCCTGTTACAGAACCTTAACAATGTTAGAGTTTTAAAGTATTCCGGAGCAACAATTTGTTCTTTTGTCTAAAATGCAAAAATTTTCCATTTTCGGAAACCTTAGGCAAAATGTTTTCCTTGTTATCAAAACTCAATAAATTTCCAGGTTGATGCGTTTCAAGGAATCCCATATGCTGCTCCACCAATCGGCCCTCTTCGATTCAAGCCGCCAACAGCACATCCAAAATGGGATGGTGTGCGCGAAACTAAAGCTTTTGGTTACCGCGGGATCCAAATAGAAGATCGACCCGTCGATGCCGTACGCCAATTTATTCCAAAACATCTCTTAAACAAATTTAACATTTAGTCGTTTCCAGCTCAGTCGGAAGACAATTTAACAATGAATGTCTTCACACCGGTCTGGGATGGTCCTGAAAACGGTTTCGCCGTGATTGTTTACATTCATGGTGGCGGATTCGTGATTGATAGTGCCGTCAAGTACGGAGACAAAAGCATTTGTGAACATTTGGTAGATAAGGGGGAAATGTATCAAATACGATATTGTTTATTTTAAGGTTATGAAAGATGTGGTTGTGGTTACTATTCAATATAGACTGGGGTATCTTGGATTTTGGACCACTGGAGATGATGAATGTGAGGATAATCTAGGATTACGCGATATGACGTTTGCGCTGGAGTGGATAAAGGTGAGAAAGTTTGATCAATTTTTTAAATTTAGTTAAAATCTAGAAGGATTGGAAAATGTTCATATACACTAGCTGACAAAAGTTTTGTCACAAATGTTTTTTCGGGTTTAACTTTTTTGTGACTTGACCAAATTGGCTGATTTTTTGATATGATAGATTCATATGGTTGTAGATTATTTTAAAAATTCCCGCTTGTGATTACGATGATCCGTTTTACAGTGAAAAGCGTTTATCGAAAAACGCGTAGCTCAAAGATATTACGCACTTTTCTTGCACTGCATTTTTTAATAATTTTTAAAGTTCAATTATATTTTTTCATAATTTATTGAAAATAGCAGTAATTGGCAACATTTTAGAGATAACTCCACGTAAAGAAACTCCAATTGCCACACGGCAAGCTGTTATCAATATTAGGGAAAACGGAATGCGTTGTACCGAAATTGCCATGGTAATTTAAACCAAATTTTGCTACTATAACATTTTAAACACTGATTCAAATAAAATATCAAAAAATCAGCCAATTTGGTCAAGTCACAAAACATTTAAACCCGAAAAAAAAAAATTTGTGACCAAACTTTTGTCAGCTAGTGTACATAGTTTTCGAACATCATTGATTTTACCTAGCTAAAGGAATTATCTGTTTCAAACAAAAAACTCGCATCAGGCAAATTGAATATGAAGAATTTACAGTTTGAAAGCGGATGATTATTATTTCTAAAAATAAAACTGTTGTGGTCTTGTGGTGGAGCTGTTGGTAGTAGCGAATGATGAGTGTTGCCTAATAATCCGGGAACTTGGGTAATTAAACCACTTTATTTTGAGATTTACATTTAAAAAAAATTAAAACAATACAAATGATAACAATGAATAATATGAAACCGGAAGAGAAATACCAAATATTATTTTAGGCCAGGTACAGGGAATGCGCGTTAGCACTGTGCCTGCACATCTAAGCGCGCATTTGGCGCGAATTATTTTTGTTTCACAACAATTTTCTTGTTCTTTGGAAAAGTCTCACGTGGTCTCAATTCGTTAATATTGTTCATTGTTATCCTGAATAAATAAAATATTTAAAAACAAATGTAGAGAGACGATTAATAAGTCAAGAAAAACGAGGAAAATAGCCTATAAGAAAGTCGTTATTGTGAAAAAATGGTCGAGAGTATAGTAATGATATGGGTATCAAAACATTCGTAATTTTATGCCTAACAAACTGAAATGTGTTTAAATAAAAAAACAAAGCCCTTTAAAAAAATATTTAGGAATTTCGATTTTTTTTTAAATTAAATAAAAACAATTGTTATTTACAATGATATATATTGAATCATATATTAAAAAATTCTCCATGTTTTGCTCTATATGATTATAACAATAAAAATTTAAAACGCTCTAAGTTGATTGTTTAATTAATAAGAAAAAATTAAATTAAAATAAAATTTAAAAAAAGGCCACGCCCCTCAGCAGTTAATACGCGATCGCATTGAATCGAACACATAATTTGGAGTGTGAAGGCATTATTGAAGGAAGATGGCGAATCGAGGATTGACCGAAACTGTGATTAAAAGGCAATCCTTAATCATCTTCATCTGAGCCTGGATTCCTCATAAGCTCAACGAACAAAATAAAGAAAATCGCAGCTCAACATCTCGCTCGCCATCGAGCAACACACGGACATAAACAGCGTTTTTTGTACCAAATCGTCACGGGAGATGAAAAATGGTGCCTGTACGTCAATCTTAAGCAAAGAAGAGCGGGTCCGGGAGATACGCCAAAGCCGAAAGTCAAGCAAGATCTCAACCCAAAAAAGACCATGATCTGCGTTTGGTGGAACTGGGAGGACATGCTGCATCGGGAAATGCTCGAAAGAAACGCCGCGGTTCACAAGAAGCTCAATATTGCTCAGCTGCGACGCGTAAACGAAGCTATTCGACTGAATAGACCCGATCGACAAGAGCAACTCATCTTGCTCCACGACAACGCCAGGCCGCATGTTGCTCAAGTCGTCAAAACCGCCCTCCAAGGGCTCGAATGAAAGGTTCTTCAGCATCCAGCGTACTCTTAGGACCTTGCGCCATCCGATTATGGCCTTTCCCGCTTTCTGTCAAACCAAATGAGGGGTGTTACCTTCGAGGACCACAAAAACTGGCTCAACAACTTCTTCGACACCAGACCGGGCGATTTTTGGCGGAACGGCATCAACAAATTGATCTAGAGGTGGGAGGAAGTCGTAAACAGTAACGGCGAGTACATATTGATTAATTGATTATAATTATTGCTTTTTGTTCAAATAAATCTTTGTGAAAAGACTATACGAACTTATTCCTCAATCCAGTAGCGTCAGGCCAATTGAACATGAAGATTTCACAGTTTGAAAGCGTGTTCCACGGCTTTTGTTTTCAGAATTATTGTATCTCTAATATTTGTCTTTAATAATCTAAAAATATAACTTAATTTTTAGTTATTTTCTAGAATTCTTTATTTGGCTAGAATTCTTTTATTTATATTTCTAGAATTCTTTATTTATTTTTAAATTGATACAATTTAAAACTAAACTAGCGGACGAGTCAATTTAATTATGTAAGTTTCAAGCACATTTAATTCAAAAACCATTAGCACGTCACCCGCTTTATCAAAGTCACAGTTACATTTGCTCTTATACTGTTTTATTTATTCATTGAATCTGATGAAATTTGGATTCTTGACTTAAAATAATCTATATATTCTTCAGAACTATCTGAAAACCCCACGCAAATCATATTAAAACGCAATTGAATCTCGTCAAGCATGGCGTGGCATTACACATTGTTATAAAATCAAAAAATATTCAGGAAAATGCATGCTCTTTCAACGGCGACCCGAACAATATCACTATAATGGGACAATCTGCCGGCGGATGCTCCGTCGACTTACTCAGCTTGTCACCAATGTCACGGAGTCATCCAGAATATTCCAAACAAGAGTGAACATGTTGTTTTAAGATTTGTTCCACAAGATCATACCAATGGCTGGATGCGCAAGCTGTGACTGGTGTTTTGTCAAGAATCCATTGGACAGTTGCCGACAAAGAGCTTATTCTATTGGAATCACCGATGATGGCGATTCTAAAAAGGTTTGAGTGTATTTTAAGATCTTTAAAAGACCAATTCGTTCATTTATTGACTTGAAGATTTAAATATACAAGAAAATAGGTTTTTTGCGAACCGTAAATTTCCGAATAATGTTCGCTGCAATTATTAAAACTTTTATAAACTTTATAGCGTGTTTATGTACACAGTAGTTCCTCACATCTAGTTTATTCTGAAACAGTAATTCATGACATTTTCACATTTTTTCATATTCCTAATATGAATAATATTAAGTGGCTCGAAGAACTTCGACAAGTCGATGCACCTTTGTTCGCCGATAGACTGGTTTTACTATAACTTATCGATCAGAAAACCATCTAAATATGTTATAGAGGTTTGAAGGAACACGAACGGAACTATTTGCCGTCGGCCCAAAATATGATAAGCATTTCCTGCCCAAGTCTTTGCAAAAACTAAGAAGTGAAGCACCGATGAAACCGAGATTGATTGGATGTGCCAGGTCTGAAGGATTGATACTTTTCGGTTTTCTGCAGTAATATCTTTTATTATTAATCGGAAGATGTTTAGATACTGTCAATAAGAAGAATAATAATTTAGAAACATTGAGGGATATAATTTCGGATATCATACCGGAAAGCGAACATCCTGTTGATTATAGAAAACTTCAAAATGATATTGTTAGTTTGTTGTTTGATCCAAAATCAAAATCAGAAGAAGATTGGGATCGAGCAATTGTTGAGGTAATTTATTTCAAAAATTCTATACACTGGTGTCCAAAAGTTTGCGACACCCCCACTAACTAGCTGGCTCGTATATTACTGTAGGACAACAGTTGAAATGAGTGGTACCAGTGGATTCCCCGTCATGAAAAACCTATTTCCAGAAAATTTCATTAAAATCGCTTTTATTATCGCTACGCTACAGTACATTTTCCACAAACAGTGGTGGTCACAGCGATGAGCAGATATGATCGAACAATCTATCGAGCAGATATGATCGAACAATTGCGCGGAGAGCTTAAAATTCGATGAAGTCGGCTAGATAAATTGGCCGGGAAGCTGGAGTTTCGACGTCGAGACAAACAATTTATTGATTTCTGCGTCGGAGCGAAATTTTTGTTCGTCAAAAACCAAAAAATGATCCACATCTGACCCCTGATCACGAATTGAGACGTCTCCGACTTTGCTCGCCGAAACTTGGTCACAGATTGGAAAAGAGCGAGTCCATTTACGGATTTAATTGTCAATTCAAACATGTTCCGATAATCTTTTCTGATGAAAAGAAGTTCAAGCTTGATGGACCGGACGGCTGGAGTTCTTATTTGCGTGATTTGAGGAAGGATGCACTGACATTTTCCAAGAGAAACTTTTGAGGTGGAACGTGCATGGTTTGGGGACACTTCTCGTCAACTGTAACTCTTTATTTGGAATTCATTTCACCTCGAATGAAATCTGCGGACTATCAAGATGTCCTGGAGAAACGTTTAGATCCAATTCTGGCATATTTCCTTCACATTTCAACAAGACAACGCCGCCATTCATGCTAGTGCTTCAACGACGACGTAGTTGAGGTCAAAGAAAATCACTGTTATTGACTGGCCAGCGTATTCTCCCGATCTCAATTCAATCGAGAATCTCTGGTCCGTCCTTGCTAGACGATTTTACCATCAAGGACGTCAATGAAACACTGTAGCGGATCTGAAAGCTGCAATTCTTCGTCAATGGTCGCTGATCGAAACAAATCTGATTGAAAGCCTGATTGCAAGCATGCCAAATCGAATTAATAAGCTCATTCGGATCAATGGAGCAGCAACAAAGTATTAAACAATGAAATTAATTAATAAATGTCGCTAATTTTAGTGTTATTTCCAAGTTTAAAAATGATGTCATATCACTGTGACCACAACTGTTTGTGGAAAATGAACTGTAGCGTAGCGCTAATAAAACCGATTTTAATGAAATTTTATGGAAATAGGTTTTTCATGACGGGGAATCCACTGGTACCATTCACTTCAACTGTTGTCCAACAGTAATATGCGAAACAGCTTTATAATGGGGGTGTCGCAAACTTTTGGAAATTTTGGACACCACTGTATATATATACCTATTTATATTATTTAGGCCCTTGGCGACTTTTTCCAAAACGTTGGAATTCAGAAAAATATTCTCGATGTTCTTGAATACCAGCCATCTACACCAATTTATTTTTACTCATTTGACTATTGCAATCCAAAGTGCTATGGGGAATTCGGCAAATTTTTGCCATTCATAGGTATTATTTTTTAAAGTGGGTGGAGTTGTGATTCTTTGAAACGTGATGGGAGTCGTCGAATGATTTAGAAGATGCACTCGAAGAAAAATGTTCGATTTTTTTAAAGTCTTTTGTTAGTTAGATTATATTACAGGATTAATATACAAATAATTTCTATCTATCTCACTATTTCAAGCTATCTCTAAAATATTAACGGTATGATTAATCTCGGTGGACTACAATGAAACACAGTGGAAACCAGAGATGGGCGGATTGGCAGTTTTTGAATTTCGGATTCCGGAATTCGGAATAATACGGAACGCAGCATCCGGAATTTCGGCCGTATTTTGTATTACAGATTCACGCCAAATTGTGCGTTTCAACTGAATGCTCAGAAAACATAATCAATCATAGTTTTGCGTTCAGTGTATATCAGGGTTGCACGGAATTCCATCTTCCATCTTCCGTTTTCCGTTTTCCGTCGTTTTTCGAGTTCCATTTCCGTTTTCCATCGTTTTTCGAGTTCCATTTCCGTTTTCCGTCGTCCATTTGAAAAAAATAATTTCCATTTCCGTTTTCCGTCGTCCGTTTGGAAAAAATTAATTTCCATTTCCGTTTTCCGTCGTCCGTTTGGAAAAAATTAATTTCCATCTCCGTTTTCCGTTGTCCGTCTGATATAACTGATTTCCGTGCAACCCCGGTCTGTTTTTAAAATGTGCAATGTCACGGTTCCGAGAGAAACCAATCCGATGGGGGATCATCTTGCGAGTTTCTAGACACTTTTTCTTCAGTTCCAAATTTGACTACTTGATTACTTAATTGTCGGTCGTCATCCCAAGTGCGTCGAGATGCGGACCAGTTCTCTCAAGAGTGTTAGGCTTCGTCTTTCAAGTGTTGACCAATGTTCAACCCAACTGAGCAGTTTCCTCGTAACTAACAAATCAAAGGAAATCGAGCCATCGAGCTTGGCGTGAATGTATATTATGTCGAGAGTTATTTGAAGACGTTTATTCAAGAGAATGAGATGAGCACCAAGTTTCGAGCAAGGCCGGAAAGATGATGTATTAGCTCTTTTTTCTTTTGCTGGAAGGTGAGGAAATATAAGTCTGCATTTGTAGAATGCTAAATATGGGGTCCTCAGAAGCATGTGTATGATCATCGTATTTGTTGTGTTGATTTCTAGCCGTTGATTTAGACGACGGCTTATTTCTTCTGAGGTACTTCCAATTAGCACCAGGTCGTCAGCGAAATCGAATTGTTTCAAAAACGTTCCATCAACACAGATATTTTCAGCTTCTCCCACACTCTCCTTGTCGGATTCATCGAGAATCATTTGGAGAGAAAATGCGAATAGAGATGGTGACGTCGAGTCAACTTGACTCACCAATCTCTTAAAGGAATATTGATTTTTGATCCATGGATTCTGATATCTGAAAAAAGAATCCGAAAAGTCGACTAGAGCTAGTTCCAGAGGAAATTTGAATTCATTACATTTTTCAATGAAATTTCGAACAGAATGGATATTGTCGATGATCTTCTAGACCATCCTTCCCTTTCGTAGGAGATTCACTTTGGCGATTTTCCAATCTTCTGGTATTCTTCTTCCCGTCAAAATCATGTTCAATGGGCGCATGCGAAGGCAAATAATAAATACACGCTCTACTAGCAGCAAAAAATCTAAATTCTATTCCCAGTAGTTTAATCTTCTTCACGAAATTCCATCTTCCATCTTCCATCTTCCGTTTTCCGTTTTCCGTCGTTTTTCGAGTTCCATTTCCGTTTTCCGTCGTCCATTTGAAAAAAATAATTTCCATTTCCGTTTTCCGTTGTCCGTTTGAAAAAAATCGATTTCCGTGCAACCCTGGTGTATATATATAGTTTCTATATAGTTTTGAAATTTCGTGACATGTTTACGTAAAACGTATTCTGAAGTTAGAACGGAAAAGTTTATAAATATATTAGAAAATGAGCGTTTTTATTTGGTGTGCCGTTTATGCGAAAAGTGAATTTTCGGAATGCTGAATCAAAAAATAAAAATTTCGAAATCCTGAATGGAAAAATGGCCGGAATCCGGAATTCCGCCCAATGATCCGTTTGAATTTTTAACTTATATGGGTTTTCATCGTTTTCTAATGTAATTAATTTCTTAAAGAAAAAATATCTTGGAGAAAACTGTACCGATGAATATTTTTTGTATTGGAATATGTTATAGAGCAAATTATGTCGATTCTAATAGTGTTTGAATTATATACGTTAAAATTATCTTTCAATGATATATCTGAACAGGACTGTATTTCTGGTATAGTTCCTATTCTAAAACAATGAAAGTCACAAATTAAAGTCATCACAAATTATAAAGTATATTTTATAAAAAAAAATAAAGTGTTTTAACAACAAAGAGAAGGTGCACATCATTCGAATCAGCATAAATTTCTCTATAATATCCCACTACCAGAAATATTCATAGATACAGTTTTCTTTAAAAACTTAATTACATCGAAAAACAGTTAAAACCCAGATATTAGGGTGAACCAAAATGTTTTTCCGATTTTCTATATATTTTTGTCTAATTGTTTTTTTACCAAATAAATATTTTTATATACATGTGTTATATATATTTTTAAAGCTCTTGAACAGCTCATTCGTAATATATATATATATATATAAATTTTTAATTGGTCTTTTATTTAAAATTTGTTCAACTTGTAGAAGAAACATGGAAAAATCCGAAATTCGTGTTCTTTTACGCCATTCCTTGAAACAAGACTTCAACGCAACTGCAGCAGCAAAAAAGATATGCAAAGTTGAAGGCGACAATATGGTCTCGGATCGTACTCCGCGAAGTTGGTTCAAAGGATTTAACGACCGCGACACTGATCTCGAGGACAAGACACATTCAGGCCGACTTAGACAGTGGATTCTGAAGCAATCCGTGAAGCTGTGGAGACCAATCCATCAATAAGTACTCGCAGATTGTCGCCAGAGCTCGATATTCCTCAAACATCAGTTGTACGACATCTTCACGTCCTTGTGAAAGTCAATAGAGGCTGCCGAGAAGTACCTCATGCATTGACTGAAATTCCAGCTCAAAAGCGTGTCGGGTGCCAGCCGCGAGTTTTTCGCCTCTAAGAATAAGGAGTGCCGCAGCGGGACCGAACAACTTGCCGATAGATGGATTCAAGCCATAGAGTCAAATGGTCTTTACTTTGAAACCTAATTGTTTCTCATTTGTTGTAAAATTAATTTTTAAATAAAAAATCGGAAAAAAATTTTGGTTCACCCTAAAAATTAAAAAATTCAAAAAAATCATGCATTTAATAATTTTATATCCAGCATGAATCCGACAAATCATTTTGTAAAAATAATTGTTAGCACTGAAATTTGCTTATTTATACTTAATTTGATCAACTTCCATGGACCGGGGGTGTCCCTTCCATCACTGGTGCAAGAGCGTTTACAGATGTTGTACGAATTTATATCTCAGACGAATACAATTGAAATCACCAAAATGGTAGCTCAGTTTAGCGATGAAAATCTAATCTTCTAAATATATTTGACACAGTCTATCTAGGAAAGTTTTACAAGTTCATTTATTATAATTAAGTTAAAAATGAAGGTTATAAAGTTTTGAATATAAAGAATCAGCTCGAAATGTTTTTATTAAAACGATCTCCAAAGTTTGACACCACCCTCAAAACTAGATTTTTGTACATTACCGTAAATTGGATTTAGCACAGCAAAAAAGCTATAAACCAAAACGCGTAAGGATCGGTTTGCTTTTCATGGTTTTGCTGTAATAAATGCAACTTTTAGCTCCAAAATGTACTTCAATCCGTCAATTCCCCACCCTTTCGGATCTACCAAGTTGAAATTCATTTCATCGGAAAAGAGTGTCTAATATTTCCGAAATAGTAAAAAAAAACGGAAAACTAACTGAATTTCTTCTCATTTTTTGTTTAGCAAAGTCAAGCTTTTGATCAGAAGTCAGACGATTTTTTTTCGAACAATAGAATGATAAGCTTCTTGTCTGACTTTTTTAAAAATTTTCTCACATCGCGACAGTGCCATTAATAATTTTGATAAAAATTATATCTTTATTGTTTTTTGATAGTCTAGGGCACGCCAAATGAGTGTTCAGAACCCCAGAAGAGTCATTTAAACCTAAAATAACGTAAAAATTAAAAGTGATAGAGATATTTTAAGAAAATCTCATAATATTGACGAAATATGAGTTTTAAAATGATACGTTGGGATTTTCATAAATTTCATTTAAAGGTAGCAAAACCGTCATTTTCATTTACCGTTCTAGGATAAACCAATACCAAGTTGTTCTCAAAGGAACGCAAGAGAAAACGTAAATAAAAAGAAACAGAGATGCAGAACAACGAAATAGAACTATAAAAAACTTTTTTTCCATAACAAATAGACCGTTCCTTTGAATGATAAAACTTTTCAGATGCATCACACTGTAGCGACATCAGCTATGTTGTTGGTAATCATATTGTAAATCAATGTAAATGGTCCGAAGACGATTTAAAAATGATTGACATCACAACACGACTGTGGACGAACTTTGCTAAATATGGGCAAGTCTGAAACGTTTATTTTAAAAGTTTTATTGGGTTGAGAAATAAGTTCATTTGGTTTGACAGAGAGCGGAAAATGGTGGTAATTGGATGGCGCAGGGTCTCGAGAGTACGGTGGATGCTGAAGAACATACCATTCGAGCTCTTGGAGGTCGGTTTTGACGACTTGTCGTGGAGCAAGATGACTTGGCCTTCTCGATCGGGTCTTTTCAGTTAAATAGCCCCATTTACGCGGTGCAGCTGGGCAACATTGAGCTCCTTGTTGACCGTGGCGTTTCTTTCGAGCATTTCCCAGTGCAGCATGACCTCCCAGTTCGGGACGGTCTTGTTTGTCTCTGGGCTTTGGCGTATTTCATGGAGCCCTACTCCTTTCTTCACTTCAGATTGATGAACAGACACCACTTTTATCTCCCGTGAAGATTCGGTACAAAATCGCTGTTTATAACGGCGTGTTGCGAGATTTTATATATATGCGATATTCTTTGTTTTGTTACAAGGGAAGTCACTTTAGCGTCCGCTTGAGATTTTGATGAGACTTGCACCATTAATAGATTCGCATGCGCTGATTCCAAATCCGTTTTCAAAATCGGCGAAATTTTCCTCTAATCCGAGGTTATTTCAATGGGTTTTAAGTATTGTTAATGTTTGTTTCTAGTTGATATGAAATGACTTGCTTGGAACATTATGTAATTTGTATTTTATTTTGAAAATGTGTTTTCGAAAAAATGCATATTGTTGAAAAATATAGTCGTCGCCAAATGCGATTACCGCCTCATACAAATTAAATGAAAAAATTATATTTAAAAAAGTGCGCCACACTTTGCGGTGTTGAAAAATGATGAAAATTTAAAGTTTCAGAACAAACTAAAAACACAGTTTTGTAGAGCAGAAAAAGCGCTATCAGATAAATATTTACACTTTTCCAAACAACAAGAAAATTGTTGTAAAACAAAAGATAATATAACAAACTCTACGAACTTATTACTCAACCCAATATTGTAATAGTTTTATAATGAATAAACCAATGAAATCCTTAAGATGGGGTTCAGATGGGTTTTCAATTGTTCAGAAAATAATCTTTTTCATTTTTATTGACATTGGTTAGTTGATTAACACAAGTCATGCATGAATATTAAAAAGAAACTATTATAATGGACGTTCAGCAAAAACCTTGAAACTCCATATTTACATATATTCTATTGCAAGAACTTTCACATTAAGCAAATATTCAGAAAAATTTAAAAATTTGTTGAAATAGGAAATAAATAGTTTATGTTTTACTATTACCCATCGTATTCGTTCAAGCTAATGATAATGATAACAATCATCAATTCAAATTTAAATTGTATTATAGAGATCCCAACGGAAATGAGGATGCTCTAAATGGAGTCGTGTGGAGACCGGCAACAACTGAGAATCCACAACTGAATCTGTCGCTTTCATTGACACCTAAACTCGAGAAAAAATTCAAGGTAATTACATTTCTATTGTGTTTTAATGGAGCTTTTGGGTCATTTAGAGCGGCCGACCACTCGTTATCGCGGAAGTGAAGAAACGAATTGAAAAATCATGTGGCTCGCTTGATTGATTATTCCGTTATAAATAATAAATAAGGAAAAATGAATGATCAATAAACCCCATATTAGTGTTTATTTTGTTTACAATTAATATTGATTTTATTTTCCATCTTATTATTTTAATAATATTAATACTGCTATTATAATTCCCAATATCTGTGCAAAAATTTATTTTTTTATTCAACAATGAATGAAATAAAAACCGTCAAGGTAGTTGTCGTTGGAGAATCAGGAGGTGATTAATAAACGAATTTTGGTTTTAATGAACGCTTTAGCGGGAAAAACAGCACTTTTGACGAGTTTCCTGGACAATGGTCTCGAAACAGACCCTATGACTACAATTGGTATCGATTTTAAGCACAAAATTGTTCAATTAGATGATGGACAGGTATTTAAAGAAGCAATAGGTTTAATAATAAGAAGGCGCGAAATTTTCAATCTTGCAATCACGTATTAAAGTTTTACTAATTCCCACGTGAATGAAAATAATTTTTAAAGGAATATTGACAATATGCACTGTATACTTCAAATTTTGCCAAGTGTGAATTATTGTCATTTTAGGTTTAAAGGTTCATGAAGTTATGATGTTTTGGTCTCGTTGGGGAAGTGAAACAACGAGCGATTTCATTATCCATTTGTCTGCAGCATTAATTCTATAATGTCCTTTTCAGTGATCGGTGCCTAATGGAAGAGGAAAAAATAAGAAAGAAATAATTTCTTTAGTATCTCTGTGTACTCTAATGCCAAGAAACCGCGCCTCATTCAAAAGACTTCGCACCAATTGCAAGAACACTACCTTTTAATTTTTTAGAAAATATTTTATTAATTAATAATAACAATTATAGTCGATGTCAAATGCGATTACCACCAAAAATGTGGTGCACTTTTTTTAAAAATATTATTTTTTCATTTAGCTTTGCAGATTATTTGCTTGTTTATTCTCGTTCTATACTGTTATAGCTTAAATAAATTGAAGAATATGTTTTATAGATGTTGTTTCAATCGTGGAATAAACGTGGAAAAAAATAATATCCATAAAAATTAAATGAAAAAATAATATTTAAAAAAGTGCGCCACATTTTGCGGTGGTAATCGCATTTGGCGACGACTATATTATTATTTAAGAGAAGAATTAGTTTAAATGTTATATATTGTTCTTTAAATATTATATATATATATATATAATAGTTTTGTTTATACTCTTCTGCTAAACAATAATTAATAAATAAAATATTGAAATAAATTGATGAAAAGATAGCAATTGGTGCGAAGTCTTTTGCAATTTGTGGTAGTGGAGTGTCTGTGTGTTGTCTCAAAAAAATAGACAACAGACTTTGCAGAGAAAGAGATGGAAACTCTTTGTGGCCGGCAAAACGCGGCAATTATTATTTTTTTGCTCTTCCATTATTCATAGATCTCTGAGAAGTACAATAATTTATAGTCGTCGCCAAATTCGATTACCACCGCAAAATGTGGCGCACTTTTTTAAATATTATTTTTTCATTTAATTTTTATGATTATAATTATTTTCCACAATTATTCCACAATTTAAACAACATCTATAACATATTCTTCTATTTATTTAAGCTATAACAATATAGAACGAGAATAAACAAGAAAATAATCATGAAAATTAAATGAAAAAATAATATTCAGAAAAAGTGCGCCACACCTTGCGGTGGTAATCGCATTTGGCGACGACTATAAAATAAATTCGGCACTGTTCGGTTAAAAAGACTTGTTAAGTTGATGGTTTTTAAATTGAGCACAAAAATGGAAAGAGGAAGTTGATCGCATGCCAACTGGAATGCTATTATAATAAGCTCAGGAAATGTGCTCTAATCAAACTTTCTTACAAGATATCATTATTTTTTTAAATAGTTGAAGAAAAACCTAGTTAAATTGCAATGAAACATCTTTGTTAAAAATACGTAAAAATTTTCAGACACGCTTAAAATTTGGAAAAACCGTTATTTCCATATGGCGTGTTGATCATATTTTGTACATAGAAAATAGCGAATTTATGTTCGAACAATTGTGCGGTTTAATTTTTGAGTTATTATTTTATCTATATACACTAGCTGACAAAAGTTTTGTCACAAGTCACAAAAAGTTTTTGTTTTTTCGGGTTTAACTTTTTTGTGCCTTGACCAAATTGGCTGATTTTTTGATATGATAGATTCATATGGTTGTAGATTATTTTACAAATTCCCGCTTGTGATTACGATGATCCGTTTTACAGTGACAAGCGTTTATCGTCAAACGCGTAGCTCAAAGATATTACGCACTTTTCTTACACTGCATTTTTAAATAATTTTTAAAGTTCAATTATATTTTTTTCATAATTTATTGAAAATAGCAGTAATTGGCAACATTTTAGAGATGACTCCACGTAAAGAAACTCCAATTTCCACCCGGCAAGCTGTTATCAATATGAGGGAAAACGGAATGCGTGGTACCGAAATTGCCATGGTAATTTAAACCAAATTTTGCTACTATAACATTTTAAACACTGATTCACATAAAATATCAAAAAATCAGCCAGTTTGGTCAAGTCACAAAAAAGTTAAACCCGAAAAAACATTTGTGACAAAACTTTTGTCAGCTAGTGTACATATACACTCCACAGTCATTAACACCGCGTACCTTTTAAAAAAGTGTGGACAAATTGCCAAACCACGCCCTTCACCTTTCATTTAAATTCTTTGTTTTTTCAAGGATGTTAAAATCGTTTTTGAACCTTAAAACAAATCAAACATCATTAATCAATAATTCTAAACGGTCCTAAACAACAAATTAAATCAAATTGGAAAAAGTTACGAATATATAAATGTAGAGAATCAGGAGGTTATTGATAATCTTCAATGAAACGTGAAGGGCGTGGTTTTGCAATTTGTTCACATTTTTTTTGAAAAATGCGCAGTAGTCTTGGCAGTGAAGAAAAAAATCAACATGGAATTATTGTCCTTTTCAGAGATCGATGCCTAATGGAAGAGCAAAAAATTAGGGGCGGAGAAAAGGTCTTGTTTAGGCCATCACGTCTCTTCCTCCTTTGTTTCTCATCAATTTTTGTTATCTATTTTTTGTTTATTATTTGATTAAAAAAAATGAAAAGTTTAATTTAAAAATGAGAATGGATGAAATAAAAATGTGATGACAAACAAAAGAGAAAGAGACGTGTTGGCCTTCGTGGCCGTGTGGCTGTCTAAACAAGACCTTTTCTCCGCCCCTAATTTTTTGCTCTTCCATTAGGCATCGATCTCTGAAATGAATAATAAAAGAATCTTACTACAATTAAAAAACAGGGGTTGTGGCTAGGTCTAGATTATAGTCAGATGATTCAAAATTATTAACCAATACGTTCCAGTCTATTCGGCTACAGTTGTGGGATACTGCTGGACAAGAACGTTTTCGCCAACTAACACCTTCCTACATTCGAAGTTCCAAAGTTGCACTTCTTGTGTTTGATTTGTCAAGTTTATTAACTTAACATTGTGTACATAATACTTTTAAAATCTAAGGCAATACAACAGTAGAAAACTTAATTCGATGGAAAAGAATTATTGAGAAACATAAAGGACCTGATACTATAACAATTATTGTTGGAAACAAGTGCGACTTAATGAACGGGTGAGCAAATATAAATTCTGTTGCCCATCCATTTGGTTTTAAAATCTCCTCTTAAACATTCATTTGGTTTTTTATTATTAAATTATTGTCCTTTTCAGAGATCGGTGCCTAATGGAAGAGAAAAAAATTAGGATGGAATGAGGTTCTCGGTTTCGAAAAAAAGAGTGGACGGCCACTCTTTTTTTCGAAATAATGGGCAGCACACATGGAAGAGGAATAGACGAAAAAGTCGGTTGTGGCCGTCCATCATTTTTTCTTCTTTTTTTGCTCTTCCATTAGGCAGAGATCTCTGAAAAAGACAATATAAGAAATTGATAATTCATTTTCAACATTTTTGAATTAATTTCAAATGGTCTCAATGAGAATGTGAAATAAATATTCAATTTATTTTAATAATAATAATTTAGAAAATCCCTGCCATCAGAGCTACGAGAAATAATTCGGAAGATGGGTGATCAGTATATCGAGACATCAGCCAAGACTGGAACTAATATCAAACAGGTGCGAAAATAACTATTAGGCTCAATGGAACCATTTTCAGTTATTTACTAGTGTTGCTTGCTTGCCATTTCCAGAGCACAAAGAAAGCTCGATTGTTTTGTGTGAGTCATCTAATTTTTTACATACCTACAATCATATTTAAAAACAATTATTATCAAAATATATGTTCTCGAAAATTCTCCTCAAAATCGGACCTGTTAAACAAATTCTGGTTCCCGTGATATTGTTTTTTCCTTTCTGAATCAACATCCCATCTCGAAAGAGTCGGTAGACTACCACTATAAAAAAACTTCTATGTAGACAAAAACATTAAAAATGATTATTATTTGTTTCAAAATGATTTTAATACAGTCAGATAATTTTTCAGATTTTTTGTACATATAAGTAAAGAACGTACCTTAATTAGAATCAGAAGAATATTAAAGCTTCAAAATCGCTACAAATTAGAAATAAGAAAAATATTTCTAAACGATACAAAATAAGTGAGCATTTTATTTTACGACAATACGTAAACACAGTCACGTCTAGGTGTGGTTCGATCCTCGTCATTCGTGTAAGTTTAATATCACTAAACATTTTTCTCGTTTCCCAAAGGGTTGGCAAATAGCCAACTTTGCGAAATTTGTTTCCTGTATTTCAATTGTATTGTCCTGATGTGCTATTTATCTCTGCACCGCTAGGATCCTACGACCGAATGCAGACCGATTTTGATGAGTATTTTCGAAAGATTATATTTATTGATGAGAAACAAAAGAGGAAGAGATTCGATGCCCTTAATGGCCGTGTGGCTGTCTAAACAAGACCTTTTCTCCGCCCCTAATTTTTTTCTCTTCCATTAGGCATCGATATCTGAAAAGGACAATATTTTGATGATAATAATAATAATACTAAAAATTTGAATTTCAAAAAGAGACCACTGATTATTAATGATATATTTCAGTAAACCAGCCGACACCAAAATCGACCAGATGCTGCTAGTAATCATACAGTTAAACTATCACGGGTTATTTCAAGATGAATGAATAATTATGGATTACAACAATGATAAAATAAAAATTTATTATTTACAAGATTACAATTGTACAAGACATTCAATAAAAATTTAAAATCTAAAGCCATTTTTCTGTTGGTCCTCTACAAGATTAACAATGGTTTCGTGAAATATATTCATTACTCTTTCATCAATTTCCAAAACTGTGCTTAAGGCTTGCGATATCTGAAATAATAAACTATAAAATTCTATATAAGCGCGATCAATTATTTACAGGTATTAACTTTGCACGACCGCAAACACATAGACATGCTGTTTGAATGACAGCAGCAGACAATAAAATAAAATCCCATTTCAAGCGCACCAAATCGTTTCTAAAAAATTAACGATTTTGTGTGAAAAATTTATTTCAAAATTACGGATCACTATTGTAGCCTAACCGTCTCCCGACGAGATTCTTTAACAAGTTATTGTAAAGCTGCAAAATAAATACACTAGCTGACAAAAGTTTTGTCACAAAAGTTTTTTCGGTTTTAACTTTTTTGTGACTTGACCAAATTGGTTGATTTTTTGATATTTTATGTGAATCAGTGTTTAAAATGTTATAGTAGCAAAATTTGGTTTAAATTACCATGACAATTTCGGTACCACGCATTCCGTTTTCCCTCATGTTGATAACAGCTTGCCGGGTGGCAATTGGAGTTTCTTTACGTGGAGTCATCTCTAAAATGTTTCCAATTACTGCTATTTTCAATAAATTATAAAAAAAATATAATTGAACTTTAAAAATAATTAAAAAATGCAGTGCAAGAAAAGTGCGTAATATCTTTGAGCTATGCGTTTTACGATAAACGCTTGTCACTGTAAAACGGATCATCGTAATCACAAGCGGGAATTTGTAAAATAATCTACAACCATATGAATCTATCATATCAAAAAATCAGCCAATTTGGTCAAGTCACAAAAAAGTTAAACCCGAAAAAACATTTGTGACAAAACTTTTGCCAGCTAGTGTATATATAAAATATTAAAAATTAGATACCGATTCATGATTTATAAAGCAAACATCGAGAATAACTAGAATATGCTGCCATATAATATCATATTGATCATCCGGTATTATTCTCTTAATGTTAATTACAAACTTTAACATTTTTAACGCCATTTCACAAGATGTTAACGGACTTTCAGGTATTCTATAATATATATATATATATATATATACATATAGCCTATTTCAAAATAGTTGACGACGCAATCACGCTGCAAATGCGGCATACTAATTCAAATTCATTTTCAAAACGCTTATTTTATTCCATATAAGCAATACAAACTAAAAAACGTCACAGAAATAAAATAAAATAATCGTTTTGAAAATGAATTTGAATTAGTATGCCGTATTTGCAGCGTGATTGCGTCGTCAACTATTTTGAAATAGGCTATAAACTAAATTTATTATCATTCGAGGTATTACTTGAATCCAATCACTTTGAATATTCTCAACTCGGAACTTTTAACAGCATCCACGGTGTAGGGAAATCCAAGAGATCGCAAACAATTTGAAACTTGTCGTGCAGATAAACTCTAAAGAAAACAATCAAAAATTGTTTTAAAATTACCTAACATCATGATAGCTATGGTGTTTACTACTAATTTGAATCGAACTCAAAATTCGAAGCGGAATCTGTCTATTAGCGTTCGTTTCAATGGTTTCCCATTCTTTTCCCTTTTGTTCATCTGTTAAGCCAACTTGTTCATCAATGAAAACTTTCAATTCCATTATTTGCCGCAACATAAATTTGTTGAGAATTAAAGCAGCCGTATAGCGTACTTCGTTTGGAAGTCGAAGACGAACGCACACCGTAAAAAGGAATTCAATTGCTCGTTTTAATAAAAAATCAAAATCACACAAATTTGAGCTATTTTGTAGTTCTGGAAATAGAAACTGATGCTTTTAATTCACTTTTAAAGTTATTGCTACCTTTCATATCTGAACGAAATTGAGATAAACAGTCTTGCCAATAAAGAACATTTAGTTCTCCTTCCGTTTCACAAAAATCTGAATAATGAATTAATAAGAAAATAAATTTTAAGGTACCAATATCTTTGTCATTGTTATCTTTCAGTCGACTGGAATCAGGAGGTGGCTTTCTGTCAGCAAAGATTAAGCTTTGATCGGCCAATTCCTATATATTGAAATTAATACTTACAAAATCTAGTTATTTTTATAAAGATTATTTTTAAATTAACAAGGGAAGTCACTTTAGCGTCCCTTTGAGAATTTGATGAAACTTGCACCATTTCTTGATTCAGATGCGCTGATTCCAAATCCGTTTTCAAAATCGGCGCAATATTTCTCTGTCAAAGTTCTATAAATCTATAAATGCTGCAAGTTTCATCAAATTATTCAAAGGGACGCTAAAGTGACTTCCCATGTAAGATAAATTAAACTTGTAAAAATGTTTAATTCGATGATCAATACTTAACTGGTAAGATCAAAGAAATTTTAAAACATTAAACACCCGCTTTCTTGAAACCACACTTTCTAGAGCATCTCCCCGAAAGCGTGTAACATTGGTAGAAAATGTTTAGCGAGTAATTATTGTATGATGTTCGAAGTAAACCGATGAAATGACAAAATCAAAGTAACACCCAAAAAGTACAATAATTTGATGTACAGTATCGGAAAATAATATCAACCATAAACCATTTTATTGTTTCTGTAGAGGTATTTAACATTGTAAGAGCTTTGAAATTTTAATTACAGGTTTACAAAAGAGATGGGCGAAATGGGAGCTTTTGAATTTCGGAATCCGGAATTTCAACCGTATCTGGTATTAACGTTTATATGAAAAGTGATAATTCGAAAGTCTGAATTACAATATAAAATTGCGAAATTCGGAATCACCTTTGAAAAAACGGTATTCGGAATCGAAAAATGCCCGGAATAAGGAATCCGGAATGCCGCCCATCTCTGTTTTACAGTGCGGAAAAAGTTCGTAGAGTTTTTTTTCACAAATTTTTTGAACAAAAAACAATACTTATAATAATAAATTAATCAATTATGTATTCGCCGTTATTGCTTACGACTTCCTCCCACCTCTTGATCAATTTTTTGATGCCGTTCCGCCAAAAACCGCCCGATCTGGTGTCGAAGAAGTTGTTGAGCCAGTTTTTGAGGTCCTCCAAGGTAACACCATTCATTTGGTTTGACAGAGAACGCAAAAGGCACACCCGGACCAAAAACGGGACCGCTTCGAAACCGGCGTCAACAGCATAAGTATTGACGCTTTTTTTTTTCAATGCAGGCACATTTTTTGTGATCTTTTTTTATTTTGTGAAATATTTTGATTTCTTGATGTATTGAAGTTTAATTAAGTTTTAATTTGTGTTAGAATAATTAGTATAATTATCTCAACGTATTGGTGACAAAAAATCATAATTCTCTATAGTTTTATTTTTTGCTCTGTCATTAATTTGATTATAAATAATTAATCTACTGACAGGTTATTTTAAGATGCATTTCATCTGAATCAGCATAAAATTCTCTATATGATGATATTTTACTTTTCACTGTCATTTTACTTTCAAATTTTTTATAACAGTTTAAAACTTCTATGTAGCAAAGAAACATTAAAAATGATTATTATTTGTATTAAAATTACTTTAATACATTCAGATAATTTCTCCCAGTTGTTTTATATACAAATAATTAACTTACCTTATTTAGAATCCGAATACTAAAGCTTCAAAAAATAGCTAAAAATAAAAGACGAACTTTTAGTGGTCAACATTTTTCTCGTCCTCCCCTCTTTTGGCAAATAGCCAACAAAAAATGTGTTTCCTCTATTTCAATGTTATTGTCCGGGTGTGCAAAATGTGATAATTGGATGGCGAAAGGTCTGGAGAGTACGCTGGATTATGAAGAAGCTCCCATTGGAGATCTTGGACAACTTGCGCAACATACGACCTGGGATTCCCGTGAATCAAGATGACATGGCCTTGTCGATTGGATCCTTTCACTCGAATAGTCTCATTTACGCGGCGCAGCTGAGCAACATTGAGCTCCTTGTTGACCGTAGCGTTTCTTTCGAGCATTTCCCAGTGCAGCATGCCCTCCCAGTTGCACCAAACGCAGATCATAGTCTTTTTTGGGTGAAGATCTTGCTTGACTCTCGGCTTTGGCGTATCTCCTGGAACCACCCACTTTTTCTTTGCTTAAAATTGACGTACAGGCACCATTTTTCATATCCCGTTACGATTCGGTACAAAAATCATTGTTTATGTGCTGCTCAATGGCGAGCGGGATGTTGAGCTGCGAGCTGTTTGAGCTGTTGGAGGGCGATTTTCTTTGTTTTCATCTCATGAGGTATCCAGGCCCCAAATTTTTCGGCACATCCCATGGAATTAAGATGATTAAGGATTGTCTTTTGATCATAGTTCATTTTTTTCGGACACTTCACGACTTGTTTGGCGACCATCTTCCTTCAATAGTTTCAAACTTCAGATGCTCTTCGTCTAATTCTGCAGGTCGTCCGCTTCGAGGCGTGTCTTCAAGATTAAAGTCGCCATTTTTGAACTTTGTGAACCATTTTTTATACAGTAGACACGCCTCCTCCATACACACTGCATATTTCCCGAGCGACTTCGGCTGCTTTTTGCTTTCGATGAAAATCGAAGAAGAGCAAATGCCGAAAATGCCGATTTTTGCCTCCTGGATAGTTCATTTCTAAGCCTGAAAAATTATGAAAATTTAAAATTTCAGAACAAACTAAAAACACAGTTTTGTAGAGCAGCAAAAGCGCTATCAGTTAAATATATACACGTTGCCAAACAACAAGAAAATTGTTGTGAAACAAAACATAATATAAAAACTCTACGAACTTATTCCTCAACAAAATAGCTAAATTCTACTAGTGACGTTAAATTGAAACGCTAAATAGCCCAGAGTCCGACTGTGTTGAAGTCCACGTGCTTTGGCATCATGTGGACATTTCGTCACTTGGCATTCTTATCACGAGACAAAAATACCTATTAATAATTTTCAATCGAATGAAGTCACAGAATAATACGAAATATATTAAAAAATATAAAATATTGAAAAATGAATAAAACAAAAAATGGGGAAAAAAGGGATGTTATTAAATCTAGGAAAATCGGAAATTGCTCTCGTCGGAAAATAAAATGCATTTTCGCAGAAGAAATCACGGATTATTACACTATAGAATTTAAAATACTTCTTCAAACTTCAAAGGATTAATTAATTAAAACAATAGAGGATGCGTAGAATACCTGGTAGAGGATTTGATTCACGAAAAATATATGTTGGTTTTTTGGTTTTTAGTTTTTTTTATAAAAATGAAAAAAAAATTGAAATTTAAAATGAGATGGTGTAATAATCCGTGATTTTTTCAGTTATGCATTTTATTTTCCGACGGGAGCAATTTCCGCTTTTCCTAGATTTAATAACATCCTTATCATTCCACGAAACCGCAACAAATTTTTGAGTTCATAACTGTGAGCTCTAATCAAAATTTCAGTCAAATTCAGGATAATGGTAGTTGCTGTGTCATCAGAAAAACGCGTATATGTTATGGGTTGATATAATCTTGTCAGATAATGAATATAACACTTCATCTTTGAAAACAAATATACGATTTCAATTGTCCTAAACTATTAAAGAAGGTCTATAAACCGTGCTATGATTAAAACTAAATGAAAATAAGATATAGTCGTCGCCAAATGCGATTACCGCCGCAAAGTGTGGCGCACTTTTTAAATATTATTTTTTCATTTAATTTTCATGATTATTTTCTTGTTTAGGCTCGTTCTATACTGTTTTTGCTTAAATAAATTGAAGAATATATTTTAGATGTTGTTTCAATCGTGGCATAAATGTGGAAAATAATAAAAATCATAAAAATTCAATGAAAAAATAATATTTAATAAAGTGCGCCACACTTTGCGGCGGTAATCGCATTTGGCGACGACTATATATAAAATATAATACTTACAATTAAATTAAAATATAAAATACAAACCTTATTCGAAATAACTGGAGTTTTTGATTTTTCTGGGTAATAAGAATCATTACCATTACATAGGTAAGAAGTTCCTCCGAAATTATTATCCTTATTAACACTTCGTTGTGACATATTTTCCTCCTAAATAATATAATTTACATTGCGCGGAATTTTGCGTTATTCCCGTGCCTTTTCGCGACAGAACCTGAAATGCCGCGATGTTTAAAAATTTTTTTCTACATTTTGTTTTTTTTTATTCCTATTAAATGGAGTATATTATTAATAATAATAATGGATTGGATAGTATGTAATAAATGTGGCAGTCCACCAAACGTAAAAAAGTTACTAATAACATCATGTTATCATATTGCATGCGAATCCTGTTTAGTTCCAAGTAATTTAATAATTAATTAGTATATTGGATGATATCTTCATTGATTATTGACAGATGACACTTGCTGTATATGTTCCAAATCAACAAAATGCCTCCTCATTGGTCCGAAAATGCCGCCACAAGTTATTGTAAGTGTAATTTCATATTTCAACAAAACTAATATTCGCGAAATAAAATTTTTTTATAATTAAAGTAACTAAAAATATCATTAAAGACACCGAAAGTTCGAAAAATATTTAGTTCTTTAAAAATTGTCTCCAAGAAAGCATCAATAACATGAATATGTTTTTAGAAATTGTTTCGAGATCCAAAAGATATTGCGGCGGATATATTTCGAAGGCTGGAAAAGACATTGGCGTTTCAGAAATTCCACAAGGAAAAGGCGAATAGTGCGCAGAAGAAAAAGGTTATATTGAGTTAATAGGCATTATCTTCCCATTATTAATTACAGCACACACAAAGACGTGAGACTTTGAAAAAATATATGATAAATGCTAAAAACATCAAAGGAAATTTCCAAAAGGCGAAAAAAGCTAAAGAAGAAATGACGGAAAAGTTAAAGGAGAATGAAGAAAAAATTAAAAAGCTCGAGGAAAAGTTTTCAAAACGTGTAACATTTGAAATCTATAATATTTTTTAAGGATTCAAGAACAAGAGAATTTTATCTTGAAGATGAGTCAAAGCTTGGAGAAACCGATATCGTCAACATTTACAAGTTTCAAAAGTAGTACCCCGAAAAATCCAAAAAAGGTATATTTTTAAATAATTTATCAGGAATTCTTCGGATACGCAAATAGATGTTACATGTTTGAATATGTACAAAAATTAGTTTAAACGATTAATTACTTAATTCTTACACTGGTCAATCCGAACGCGTCCGCCGCGAACTAAACACGCTTCGTTCACGAGATTAATCTTAAAAACATAGATTTTAAGTAGGCTAAGAGAGAAAAATATGTTTACTGTATACAAAATAGTTGAAACATTTAAGCGTACCGTAAATGTTTTTTTTTAATTCCAAAATTGATTCAAAAATCCTTTCGCTTCAATTTTAATTTATTTTAATGACCTTGGCTCTAATGAGCTTGAAACATTTTTCGTTTTTATATCATTAGACTTTAATTTAGTTCTATATTTTATTTCAATTGTCGCGAGGAAGTCTGGACTGTCAGAATCTGAATAATTCTTATTAATAGCTTTTTCATCCTTCACCGAATCGCGTTTTGTTCTCAACCGACGCGTTCGGATTCACCATTGTTATTCAGTCGTTTTTAATTTAAATCACTTAGCAATCATTAGTTTTCTATTCTGTATTTAATTTGTTTATTGAGATTAGTTAATTATCCACCAATCGTATTAATGTTAGACTTAATAATTGAATATAAAACAACATAAGTTAAAATTTCGAATAGCCTAACTCATTAACATTTTTTTTTTCAAATTCAGTAGGCGTATCTCACTGGTGAATCCGAACGCGTCCGCCGCGAACTAAACACGCTTCTTTCAGGAGAGAAATCTTAAAATCATAGATTTTAAGTATTCAGAAGCATGCTAAGAGAGAGAGAAACCTATTTACTGAATATAAAATAGTTGAAACATTTAAGCTTACCGAAAAAATTTTGTTAAAAATTCCAAAATTGATTTAAGAAATCCTTTTATTTCAATTTTAATTTATTTGAATGACCTTGGCTCTAATGAGCTTGAAACAATGTTTCGTTTATATGTCATTAGACTTTAATTTAGTTCTATATTTTATTTCAATCGTCGCGAGGAAACCTGAACTGCCAGAATTTGAATAATTCTTATTAAAATCTTTTTCGTCCGTCGTCGAAGCGCGTTCGGATTCACCAGTGTCTTTAACAAGTAATTTTAAGTGAATCTTTAATTGTGAATGTTAATCGACATGTTTCATTTTTCACCCGATGAAGATAAATTATAATTATAAATTATTTTCCAGACTTCGTCGTTGGAAACGGCCGATAAATTCGGCATCGAGCTATCACCCATAGGTAAGGAGACGTTGGAATTACCAAAAACACCATCCCTGTCCTCATTCACGTCAACAACATCATCAGTGCCATCATTTAAAAATCAAGATAACAGGGATAATTTCGTTAGTATTAAAAGCGTTTTTATATCATTATTATATAGTGGAATTCGAAAGTGTTCTACTCGGAATATATTATTTATATAAAAATTTTAATATAAGCCTATATACATATTGTCTTATATTAAAATTTCCGCTTTGCTATTCAAGTACATTTTTGATATTTCTTCGGTTTAAAGGATAAGATAATATTTATAAATTTGGAATTATTACCAGTTTTGACCTTGTTCTAGTGCTTCGAAATCCGATAAAATTTCTTTTGAATTCCAGTAGATAGAATTTGATTTTAACAGGGAAGGTCATAGTGTTCTGATCATGGCCGATTATATTAGTAATCAAAATACCAATATTATTTTTTATACCACATATTCGTTCCTTTTATTTTTGTGAGCCATTGGATGTAATAAGCTCACATTTGGATAACTTGTATTTTAAAATTCGTAAGTAATTTTGTGTGCGATGTTAATTGATTCGTGAATTAAAATTAGTTTTGTTATTTCATACATGAATTAATTAACATGCATTCATAATCAATTTTAAAACATCTTACTTGTTGCAGAAATTCCAGATGCTTCCCAAATAAAAAGGTATTTTTCACAAGTGTTGTTATTTAATTGGAAAAACTAGTTTTAATGATGGCTTAGGCATAATGTTAGACATAGATTTAATGGAAATTTAGGAGCATCTATATAATATGGACGGAAACAAAGTTCTTCAACATTTTGTTAATAGGGAATATTTGTGATTTTATTGGTCCAGTTGTTTTTTTAGTATACGTAGCAGTGATGGGAGGGACCTCGTTTTTTGAAATTCCGGGAGAACGGGACCTTAAAAAAATTGAAAAAATACCCGGGACATCCCTTCTTTCATTTTTCATTACACGGCACCCGGGACCCTTTTTTAAGAAAAATACCCGGACTGTGGGGGTTCCTCCCACCATTTTTCCACATTATATGTAATAATTTTTATCTTTGATTTCATAATCTGTTCTTTCTTAAAAGTTATAAATTATGTTAGTGTTGCTTATCCATATCTTATTTTACATTGATGTAACTTTGAATGCCTGATCGACACAAGCCATTATTAAAATTGAGACTAGACTGAATAACATCATTGCTACGTAGAGTTATGGTTAATTAAAAAAACAAGATCTCAGAAGCGTCACTTAAATCTAAATTTTTGTAAAAATTTCATGGGCCAAACATACTTTTAAGGAAAGCTTGTAAAGCTTCCGTAAAAATAAATAAAAATGCGGTTAAATATTGAGAAATCGTAATTTTAAATTGGTGTTCAGTTTGAGTTTTTTTTAAAATAAAATCTTAAGTATTAAATTGAATGACCTCCCTTGTAAGATCAACGACAATTTATCGAATAAATGTTTAATTATCAGGACATGAATTTTGATGGCCTATCGAGGCAGTCATCAACGTCATCGGTTGCTTCAAATAACTCGTTTCAATCGCAGAACTCATCACTGTTTTGATGATTCAGTTGTAATATTTTTTTTGCTCTGTTTTAGTTTGGTGTTTTTTTTGTAATTTTGGTAAGATGTTTAATTGGATAATTCAATTAAAAAGTCCGGTTAAGAGTAGGAGGGGCTGTTAATTGTATAATAATATAGCATCGGATTAGTGGACTTTATTTTTTTGTTTAATGTTAAAAGAGTTTTATAGCATCCTGTCAAATATTTGTTTATAATAAATTTTTTGAATTTAAATAATGTTTTTTATTATGTTTAAAATATGAATGGAAACTAAACAATTTTTACAATAAATTCAATGTTCACAGATTTGAAGCTGGCGGTGATTAAAGAAATTGTGTTGAATGAAGGTTATACACGAAACTGGAAAAACCGATTAATGGGGGCTCAGTTACTGAAACATTTTAAGCGAAAAATTGTTTTAAATTTAGTGTATTGTCAATGCCGAAAACGTAATTAATACACACATTTGCTTTTATGTGACTTAAATGTTTATCCTGTTATTAATTGTTTGAAAACAGGTAGACGTGGCCAGGTAGAATTGTCATTTCAATCTCTAATGAATGGATAGTATATGATTCCCCTCACGGTACTCAAGAATTTTTACTGTAAATGTTGAAATAAAAGTTTGTTTTGTTTCTTATAACCTTATTTTATTGTAATTTTCTACTTAAATAATCAATGATCGTTGTAAATGATTTTTTTAGTAAACATTATCCATTTAATGTTGGTTATATGACTCTCGACTTTTATTTTAATTGCTGCAATTAGATATTCGAAAATAATCATCAGTTTAGAAAAAAATTCAAAAAAATCTTGATGAAATGTCGCCTGGATGCTGGCAGAAAGGTAGTGCCAAAGATAAACGGAATGAATGGGATCCGAGGGGGTGGACAAGAGCGGAAGGAAGACCGAAAGCGCGCTGGTCAAGGACATGGTTGCGAGATACATCATTATACATCATCAACCTCACGCACTCATAGAAGAAGAATTGGAATCCTAGAAGGAAAAGCGGCTTATTGCAGTAGCGCAGTTTTTGATACCCGAGACAAAACTATATTTCTCTCAAACGGACACAACGCTTATTCGAGAAAACGCTAACAATTATGATCAGAGAAGAGACACTGCGAGATCACAAGAGGCGCGAAATTGTCTCTTTTAAATTGTGTTTCAAAAAACTGCACTGTGATAATAAGTATGTAAACACCTTAAGGCACCTTAAATGTCATGAGCTTCAAGGATGTTAGCAAATTTTTATTACGATGCAGCAGACAAATTGCATTATCATTATTACAAATAATTATCCATGTGATAAAAAATAATAAGCTCAATACATTCTCTAATTCCAGACACTATTACATAGTTATGGTTACTCGCAGAATAAAAAATCGGAAGGAATATAGATTCTTTTTTTTAATAGTTTCTTTGGCATCGCCTTCAACCAGAGATAACATTGTCTTAAAGAATTATTGGGCACTTATGCCTTGTGGTGGATTTTATACCAATTGCTGAAATTCCTTCTGATCTGGCCATATTCAGAGAAGACCTCCTTTCCGTGAATGGTGGGTGCATTTGTCGGTTTTTTTCTGAATCGCCTTCTATTGGTTACTATTACGCAATATATTGCTATAGCTAGCTATATAGCTATTTCCTATCGTCCTTAATTCTGAATCTTTGGCATGCCTGATTGAATATCGCTTAAGGTCACCTAATTGTAGTGGTGTATTGGTAAATCACATTCATTGCATCTTTGAAACCGACTATGAATGATCCTAATAATTATTGGAATTTATATATAACAAGAATAAGCTTTGTGGTATTCAAAATTCTGATTGCAATAGGTTTGAAATTATGTTTTTTATATTAAAAAAATGAAAGCCGACACCACCTGGAAAGCAACAAAGACAACTTGCATATTCTTTTTAAAGCCAAAACAATTTAATGTTTAAAATACAAATAAATTGTCCCGCTAATTTATTCTATTTATCTCATAATATCTTAAATTGCGGAACAACTGGAGAGAGTTGTCGTTGACGTCAAAATCTTCCGATTTGAAACGCTGAAACCATAGAATTCTGGACAGGTTCTTATGGATGGTGCAGCATCGCCGTAAGCTTGGGAAAGCATTTGGTGCGCGTAAGTGGCTTTTTTCTTTAGTTGAAAAGGAAAAGAAGAACTTCCTGCAAATGACGTTTTCCTGGCAAAAAGGTGGACATATTCTGAACCCAAAATAATGATTTTTATAAAATACGTGAAGAAAGTTATATATAAGTAGAAAGCTGATAATACAGAGAACATTATAACATCAATTTCGTCATATAAAAATAATTTTATTTTGACAGAATATGAACAAAAATACGCGGAAATTAATTTCTAGACCTAATATTTAAAAAAAATGAAAGCCGACATCACCTGGAAAGCGACAAAGACAAGTTAGCATGCATGTTCATTTTAAAGCCAAAATAATTTAATGTTTAAAATACAATATATTTATCGCATGATATCTTAAATTGCGGACCAACTGGAGAGAGTTGGTCCGCTTCAGTTGGTCCACATCTCGATGCAGTCTGAATGACGACAGACAGTCAAGTTATCAAGTAAGTAAGTTTAAAATGCAACTAAATTGTCCCAATGCTACCAAAGACCCCATATTTTCCGGCGGTTCAGTTTTCTCATCTGGTACCACATACTTGAGTAGTTTCATCGCGATTGACGGTTCGTTGAAGGAGGTTTCCAGAAGAATCAGGGCAGCTTGGGCGGCTTTCTACAAATGCAAGCCTCAAAAAAAAGAGAGCTAGTACACCAGAACATCGTTCCGGCCTTTCTGTACGGTTGCGAAACTTGGTGCCCTTCTAAGGAAACTCTCCAACGGCTCCAATAGTCGAAGGCTCGATTTTGGATGATTTGCTAGTTAGGAGGAAGCTGCTCAGTTGGTCTGGATATGTCGCATGGCTGGCGGGCACGATGTGGAGCAGAATTCTTTCAGAAGGATCCACGAGGCTGGTAAAGAGTGAGAGGGAGACCCAAAGGAAGGTGGTCAAACACAGTCAAGCTATGGGTCTCGAAATTAGTCCACGAGAATCCTACTACCAGGGCAACACGGAGAAGAATCGGTATTCTCGAGGAAAAGACGCCTTGGTCAACATTAGCAAGGCGAAGCCGAACTCTCTGGAGAGAGTTGGTCCGCATCTCGACGCACTCGGAATAACGACGGACAATCAAGTAATCTAGGAAGTAAGTAAGTTTAGAAAACAACAAAATTGCCCCGTCAATATATTCTATTTATCAGATAGTATCTTAAATTTTAAAACTGCTAGTAAAATATTATACAAAAACACACCAAATGCAATTATAAGCTCATAAAACCGCTTTAAGATAATATTCAGTAAAGATATTAATGTTCTTCGATAGTTTGGAGTAAATCTAATAAAATTACGTGAAAATTTACTTCTAATTCAAATGTGTCATACAATTAGAAGTGATTGAATAATATAAAATCTTCATTTCAATTTGGAGTGCAAAAATATATATTGTCCTTTTCAGAGATTGGTGCCTAATGGAAGAGAAATAAAAGAAGAGAAAATGATGGAGCCACAACACGGCCACAAACAATATTTTTCTCAATTCCTCTTAAATATGTGCTGTCCATAATTTCGTAAAAAAGAATGGCCGTCCAAACGAGAACCTCATTCAATCCTAATTTTTTCCTCTTCCACGATCACTGAAAAGGGCAATATATAGTATTAAATAAAAATTAATAATGTCAGTAACTATTATTTACAAGTCCATTTCGTCTGATTACTATGTTTAAAAAACAAATACAGACTAATATTTTAAATAAATTTTTCTTTAAAAAATATCAAAATAGATTTTTTGATCTCAAGTGCTCCCTCCTTCTACCCTAACCACTTTTAAATAAATTATCAGTTGTGTTGCGATGTCAACAATGATAAATTGAGCACTCCGACTAGACTCGAGTAGCAATCGGATGGGTAAAAACATCCACAATTAGCAAGAGGTAATCATTGAGATCATTCGAGGCATTTCCGACGTTAAACAAATTGTAGGCAGTTGTAGTCTCATTGATTACACCGATTAGACTTTATTTGATATAGACCACAAAACTATAGAACATTTCCAACTAGGCAAGTTTTGTATTTAAGAGGAGTGGCAAGCAAGTAATCTTTGAAGACAACGAATGGAAATGAAATTTCAGTCATTCGACCTTGTCTTCTTTGCCACCTTTGGCCATTTATCAACTGTGTGATGTTTCCTAATAGTCTTTTATCACTTTGTTGCCAATAAACCCTTCATTCCAATGAATTGATTTGAATCAGCTTTCAGATGACGTCAGAAAAGTTAAAATTGTGTATTATTGGAGCTGGAGCTTCGGGATTGCCATCAATTCGCCATTCATTGTTTTATGATAATATTGAAGTTGTATGCTTCGAGAAGTCAAACGATATAGGCGGCTTGTGGAATTATAAGCCATATGAAACAGATGGTATGGAATGGAATTTTAATTTTATGTTAGATAGTTGTTTTTATTAAGCTGCATGTGTGATGAAATCGACAGTTATTAATACGTCAAAGGAAATGACAGCTTATTCGGATTTCCCACCAGAGGATGATATGGCTAATTTTATGCACAATACAGAAATGTGCAGGTCAGCTAATTTATTTAAAAAAAAACATAATTTTTCTTTTCTACGAGTTACGTAAGAGTAATGCGGCAATTCTTTTCGATTTCTCTATTCGATGTTATTTTCATTTCTGATCAAATCCATTATACCTTTTATTCGTCACGAAATGTCATTAATGACTCTAACATCAATCCGAATGAAGCTGCAGAGGGAGCGTAACCTTTAAGGGGAAGGTAGATGGTTCCTGTCACTGGTGAATCCGAACGCGTCGGTTGAGAACAAAACGCGCTTCGGCGACGGAAGAAAAAGATTTTAATAAGAATTATTTAAATCGTGACAGTCCAGGCTTCCTCGCGAAAATTGAAATGAAATATAGAACTAAATTAAAGTTTAATGACATATAAACGAAACATTTTTTCAAGCTCATTAGAGCCAAGGTAATTTAATTTAAATTAAAATTGAAATAATAGGATTTTTAAATTAATTTTGGTATTTAAAAAAAAACATTTACGGTAGGCTTGAACGTTACAACTATTTTGTATACAGTAAACATATCTAGCCTTCTTCTGAATACTTAAAATCGATGTTTTAAGATTTCTCTCGTGAACGAAACGTGTTTAGTTCGCGTGGGACGCGTTCGGATTGTGATCTCGATGTTCGCAAGGATGATCGTCTTGTATGACTTGATTTTAAGGCTTTTGATTTTAACTGTATCGATTTAATCCGTTTAAGCCTTACTCCCCTTCACCCTTACTCCGACTGTTGATTTCATAGAAAAGTTACATTTAATGTCGTAATTATTTGATTCTCAACGTACACTGAGTTTTTTATAAAATAATTATTTTGGCGTTATTTGCTGAATTTTTGATGTAAAAAAATTCGGTGCTCCTCACCTTACTCTTACGCTAATTTAACATAATGATTTATAAAATTATTATCAAAATCTAAGAAATTGACAATTCCAATTTTCTTTTCATAAAAAATAAAAGTAATAAATATGATTTTATCTAGAAATTTGGATGAAATATAATGAAAAACAGAGAAATTATTAACATAAATTGAATATTTGTTTCATGATCTCTTTGAGACCATTGAGAATAATTCAAAAATGTTGAAATTTAATTTTCAATTTCTTATATTTCGATAATAGATTGTTCCAATAGAACATTAAAGATTGAATACCAAAACGATTTTAGCCTGTACAATAAATTATTCTATTATATTGATAAAATATTGGGCTGAGGAATAAGTTTGTAGAGTTTTTTCACAAAGATTTATTTGAACAAAAAACAATAATTATAATAATAAATTAATAAACTATGTATTCGCCGTTAATGTTTATGACTTCCTCCCACCTCTCGATCAATTTGTTGATGCTGTCCCGCCAAAAATCGCCCGGTCTGGTGTCGAACAAGTTGTTGAGACAGTTTTTGAGGTCCTCTAAGGTAACAACCCTCATTTGGTTTGACAGAGAGCGCAAAAGGTGATAATCGGATGGTACGGTGTATGTCCCTCCCATTCGAGCCCTTCGAGGGCGGTTTTGACGACTTGTGCAACATGCGGCCTGGCGTTGTCGTGCAGCAAGATGACTTGGAATTGTCGATCGGATATTTCGATCGGGTCTAGCCTCGTTTACGAGCTCCTTGTTGACGGTGGCGTTGCTTTCGAGCACTTTCCAATGCAGTATGCCCTCTCAGTTACACCAAACGCAGATCATGGTGTTTTTTGTGTGAAGAACTTGCTTGACTGTCGGCTTTGGCGTATCTCATGGAGCAACCCACTCCTTTCTTTGCTTCAGATTGACGTACATGCAACATTTTTCATCTCTCGTGACGATTCGGTACAAAAATCGCTGCTTAGGACCAGAGATGTCGTTTTCGTTTTTTCGTTTTCGTTTTCGTTTCCGTTTTCGTTTAAACGAAAATTTCCTTTTCGTTTTCGTTTTTGTCGTTTCGTTTTCGTTTTCGTTTTTCGTTTCGTTTAAACGAAGATTTCGTTCGTTTCCCATCTCTGCTTAGGACCACGTGTTGCTCGATGGCTAGCGAGAGCTGCAATTTGAAGGGAATTTTCTCTGTTTTGTTCGTTGATCTCATGAGGTATCCAAGCCCTGAGTTTTTGAGGTCCTCGAAGGTAACACCTCTCATTTGGTTTGACAGACAGATGGTGCAAGGTCTGACGAGTACGGTGGATCCTCAAGAACCCATCATTCGAGCTCTTGGAGGGCGGTTTTGACGAGTCCGCTTCTAGGCATGTCTTCAAGATTAAAGTCGCCATTTTTGTGCAGTAGGCACGCCTGGACACCTTCTCCATACTCACTGCATATTTCCCGAGCGTCTTCGGCTTTCGATGAAAAGCGAAGAAGATCAGATTTCTAAAATGCTGATTTTTGCCTTCTGGATAGTTCTAAGCCTGAAAAATGGTGAAAATTTAAAATTTCAGAACAAACCAAAGACACAGTGTTGTAGATCAGAAAAAGTGCTATCAGAAAAAAACACACTTTTCCAAACCACACGTATATATTGAAAGCTACAGCAACGCCAACTGAAAATAACGATTTTACGGTTTTTAAGCGTGTCTAAAAATTTTTCCGTCTTGTCAACAAATAATGTTTCATTGCGATTTAACTAGGCCTTTTTTAAGCTATCTAAATATATTTCTAAATTTCCAAAAAGTTGGATTTGAGCACGTTTACTGAGCGCATTTTATTACCATACCAGTTGGCGTGCTACAGTACCAGCTGACTCTATGCTTGCAATAAATATTTTATTCAAATGATTCTACCATCATTTCTTCGAGTTTCGGATCATACGATTCATAAAGTATCAACGAACTTATTCCTCAACCTAATATATTGAAATTTTGAATTTCAAAAGAGACCACTGATTATTAATATTAATGATATATTTTAGTAAACTAACCGACTATGAAAGGAATCATACAGCTAAAACTATCACGGGTTATTTCATGATGCTTACTTAAATAGTATAAGGGTTTGCACATTTAATTGCATTTCTGATTATTTAACCATTATTTTAAAACTTTAATTATTCTTCTTACCTAATGTATAACTACAGTATTTTTTCAGATATTTGAAAAATTACGCGAAACATCACAATCTGGAAAAGTACATTCGTCTAAATCACAAAGTCAACTACGTACGACGAGCGGAGGATTACGCACAGACGGGTCGCTGGATAGTCAGTTATACCAATGAGTTGGCAACGCATCCGATAAATACTCCCTAATCTTGTGCATATTTAAAGGATTTCTGGAGAGACGAGGGAAGAAATATTCGATGGGGTCATGCTTTGTTCCGGCCATCACGCAATCCCATATATTCCTGACAAATGGCCCGGACAAGATCAGTTCAGTGGAACTATTCGACATGCGCATAGTTATAAGGACCATAAAGGTCTGTTAATATGCTGGTTTATTTCCTAACGCATATGAGTATCGATTATAGGGTTCGAAGACAAAGTTGTTGTTGTCGTGGGCATTGGAAATTCGGGAGGAGATTGTGCTGTTGAATTGAGTCGTATATCAAAGCAGGTTTACCTGGTGACAAGAAGAGGCAGTTGGATATTTGGAAGATTATCCGATCGCGGGGAGCCTTTGGACTTACAAGTTAACACGTGTGCAGTCTTCATAAATTAAGAATGAAAGTTTAATTCTTGCAGAATGTTCCAGAATGATATACTAAAAGTTCTACCATTGTGGTGCCTCAATTTTCATTTGGAGCAAAAACTAAATTCGCGATTCGATCACTCGAGATATGGTCTCAAACCGAAACATTCTGTCACAGCGTGAGTGATGATTGATGTGTTATTGCGATCGATAACAGCTATCGACTCGCTTCGTTATCAATGATAATTTTTAATAGAAGACGTAAATTGTTTCGAATTTCAGCGCACATCCGACGCTGAACGATGAACTACCAAATAGAATCGCGAGTGGCACTGTCCGTATCAAACCAGGAATCAAGGAGTTCACGACGAATGGAATCGTATTCGATGATGGAAGCTGTGTTGATCACGTGGACGAGGTTATATTAGCAACGGGTTATTCGTTCAACTTCGATATCGTCGAGAAAGGCCAACTAGTGACTGTGAAGAATAATGAGGTGGATGCTTTCAAGTACATGTTCCCGGTGGCCACCGCTGATCACAATACGTTATGTGTTATTGGACTGGTTCAGGTTTTTGATACGAATGGTTCGTGATCATCTGAAAGTTGAAATGTTTTTTCTAGCCCACTGGTAGTATCATGCCAATATCGGAGATGCAGGCGAGGTTGTTTATGGAATCGTTTGCCGGTGAAGTGGAATTGCCGTCGAGGAAAGAGGTGAATTAATGGTTGTAAGGGTGGTTTGATGGGTTTTTAACGATCATCACGTCTACAACAGGCATGCACGCGTGTTTTGTTACAATGGGAAATGTGACTTATTGAGATTAGAAATTAATTGTGATTGGTAGGGAGAATTTTATTTTGACAATGACTTTCTTGGTGAGCATAATCGATAGCTTTGTATACAGTATCGGTCAAAAGGTTGTAAACGATGGGTTTTTCGAGCATAACTAGTTTTCGAGAGTCAGTATTGAGCCGAAATTTTTACCAGTTGTTTCTGAAATAGTTAGAAAATTTGTGTACAAGTGCCATACGAAAATAAGAAAAAATACAATTTTTAGGGGGAAAAATTGAATTCTCGAAAAAATCAAATTTCGACCTTAATTCTTCAAAAATCATAATTTCCAAAAAACAAGTTTATTCAACACATAACATATAAAAACTAATAAATTGGGTCTAATACTTTGTTGTGAAGCCACGAGAGTCATTGACAGCCTGGCAGAGCAAAGTGTCGATTACTGACAGCGGGTTCTTCTTCCATTCGTCTACCAGTTGCTGGTACTTCTCTTCTGCATTTTTCGTTTTTTTTCGGCCAATCGTCTCTTCCCACAAATTCTCAATTGGATTCAGGTCAGGTGACTGGTTGGGCCAGTACATAACGCGAATTCTACGGCTCGAGTATCAATCGTGAACTCCAAAATATTTGAGAAAATTAAAATCTATTGTACCTTTACAAATTTGTAAGTGTGTTTTGGATCATTGTCCTGTTGGAAAATGATCCCACGATCCATGGCTTTGTAATTTGGCAGAATTTTGGATTCTAGGATATCTTTGTAGACGTGGCGATCCTTGATGGTTGTGCGTTTTCTGGAAAGGAACCCCACACCATACAACTTCCTCCGCCGTGCTTAACGGTGGGTAACTGGTATCTGGGATCATACCGGGAGCCAACTGGACGCCGTACCCATTGAATTCCGTCACTTCCGAAAACCAGGAACTTGCTTTCGTCCGACCATAAAATTTGGTTCCAATCTTGACGAGTCCAATTCAGGTGCTTCTTCGCCCAGGCAACTTTGCTTTTCGGAAATGAAAGGCTTCTTTACTGGACGTATTCCCATGATTCCAGCTACTCTCAACCGACGTTGGACGGTCGAGGTAGATGTGGAAACCGGACATTTCATGAGAACGTCTCTACGAATCGCAGGCAGGCGCCGTCATTGCTTCTGGAGACCCGCACGAGGTTAATATCAGCGAGACTATTAATGACACGTCTGCGGCCAATGTGAAACTTTACTGCCTGACATCCTTGGCTCTTCCAACGTATCAGACAGATCTCCCAGAGATGCACCAAGTTGGTGTTACCGAAAAATGGCTTTTTGCTCCTCAATCGTCAAGTCACGATTTTTACCAGCTCTAGGCATACCGGAAAACTGAAAGCTACAAAAAACACTGTAAACATTGATAATTTTAAAATAAATATAAGTTATATTTATATATTGCCTCCTGGATAGTTTGTTTCTAATGTAAGTCTGAAAAATGATGAAAATTAAAATGTTCGGAACAAACTAAAAACACAATTTTTTAGAGCAGAAAAAGAGCATATTTTCCATAATTGATAATATTTATATTCTGACCAATTGCAATTGTATAACTGCTATTTTAAGATACATAAAAGTGATGGGAAAACTTTCTAATTTAGTCTGAAAATTGTATTCCTGATTCCGTGTGTCGAATTTAAAATATCGTTTCATAAGCGGACATACAGTAGCTGACAAAAGCTTTGTCACAAATGTTTTTTCGGGTTTAACTTTTTTGTGACTTGACCAAATTGGCTGATTTTTTGATATTTTATGTGAATCAGTGTTTAAACTGTTATAGTAGCAAAATTTGGTTTAAATTACCATGGAAATTTCGGTACCACGCATTCCGTTTTCCCTCATATTGATAACAGCTTGCCGGGTGGCAATTTGAGTTTCTTTACGTGGAGTCATCTCTAAAATGTTGCCAATTACTGCTATTTTCAATAAATAATGAAAAACATAGAATTGAACTTTAAAAATTATTAAAAAATGCAGTGCAAGAAAAGTGCGTAATATCTTTGAGCTACGCGTTTTACGATAAACGCTTGTTACTGTAAAACGGATCATCGTAATCACAAGCGGGAATCTGTAAAATAATCTACAACCATATAAATCTATCATATCAAAAAATCAGCCAATTTGGTCAAGTCACAAAAAAGTTAAACCCGAAAAAAACATTTGTGACAAAGCTTTTGTCAGCTAGTGTAGCTCTGCACTACTTGGGTTTGGGCTGTATTACGTTTTTTGTAATTAACGTGAATTCTGCGTGAATTTTAATGTGAATTCTCTCTAGATTCTAAAATTTTACATATTTTTCCAAGTTTTTCAATGAACAACATTTCCAGATGATGTCGGACATTGCACATAAACGAAACGAAATGCGAAAACGATATGTTGCTAGCCGTCGACATACAATTCAGGTTCATATTCGACATTAATATAACCAAATTTGATTTCTTTCAGGTCGATTATCAAACATATATGTACGAACTGGCTGAAATACTCGGCGTCCTACCAAATTTGAAACAATTGTGGCTGACGGATCCATTCTTGGCATTTAAAGTCTATTTTGGGCCATGCGTGCCATACATATTCAGATTGACGGGACCGAATGAATGGACAGGAGCTCGTCAAGCCATATTTGACAGTCAATATAGAACATTAAGGGCTACAAATCCAAAAATTCAGAAAAAATAAAAAACAAGTAAATTTGTAAATAATTATTACCACCTTTTGTTATCCTATTACGTATACTTTATTATTATTTTTCATATTTTTATCCGTTTGTTGCTTTGTTATTATTAATAACAATACAATAAAGTTGTACATAGAAAAGCACCAATAAATAATAATAATAAGAATAATGAGTTGTAGAAAGACTTGGAACAATGGAACATGTCACGGAAGTTTCATAAAAACGAGCACAAGGAAAAAAACCAAATAAAGAAGATATATGTAACAAAATTTAAAAGCAGCAATTCCCTGAGATTATAGAAAATCTTTTCAACAAAATATATTAACGCCTAGATTGGTAAATACCATAAGGTGATGGTGGAACGTAAGGACGCCAAGAATCATCATACACTGACTGGTTTCGATTATTGGAGTTGTCTGGAGGATTCGCTCGTCTTATTTGGCGACGTGGGGAAGATGCTGTTCGATGATTGTGATTGCTGTTGTGCTGAAAAAATTAAAGTTTCTAATAAAACACATCTCCCGGTCCAGAGTACCGGGTAGGGAATAAGGGAAGTCCCGGTCCCGCCTCCGGGTTTTGAAATTTTCAATAGTTTAAGGTCCGGCCCGCCCGGAATTCCAAAAACGGGAACTCTCCCATCACTGATTTTCAGGATAGTCATGTGAAATTTATTTTTCTATCTTATGTGTGAATATACCTAGTTTTTCAGATGCTATTAAACCTACACTAGCTGACAAAAGTTTTGTCACAAATGTTTATTCGGGTTTAACTTTTTTGTGACTTGACCAAATTGGCTGATTTTTTGATATGATAGATTCATATGTTTGTAGATTATTTTACAAATTCCCGCTTGTGATTACGATGATCCGTTTTACAGTGACAAGCGTTTATCGTAAAACGCGTAGCTCAAAGATATTACGCACTTTTCTTGCACTGCATTTTTTAATAAATTTTAAAGTTCAATTATATTTTTTTCATAATTTATTGAAAATAGCAGTAATTGGCAACATTTTAGAGATGACTCCACGTAAAGAAACTCCAATTGCCACCCGGCAAGCTGTTATCAATATGAAGGAAAACGGAATGCGTGGTACCGAAATTGCCATGGTAATTTAAACCAAATTTTGCTACTATAACATTTTAAACGCTGATTCACATAATATATCAAAAAATCAGCCAATTTGATCAAGTCACAAAAAAAGTAAACCCGAAAAAACATTTGTGACAAAACTTTTGTCAGTTAGTGTAGGAAAAGCGGAAATTGCTTTCGACGTAAAATAAAATGCATATCCGCAAAAAAATCACGGATCATTACACCATCTAATTTAATTGTAAAATTCTTTTTCAAACTTTAATAAATAAATTAATTAGGATAAAAGAGGATGCATAACATCCCTGGTAAAGAATTAGATTCACGAAAAATCAAGGCTTTGAGGTGTCATTGTTTTTTTTAATAAAAATGAAAAATCTACATTTAAAATGGGAAGCAATTAAAAATCAAACTTTGCGTAAAATAAAATGCGAAAATTCAAAATCTTGTCCTAATATCACGACCTATGATTTACTTTGAATATTAATTGTTCTCATCTAATCATCCATCTAATTTACATATGTAAATGTGTTTTGATGGCCGAATGGTACTCGGTGTTTCTGAGCTAGCATGGGCAGAACCGTTTCTGAGCTAGCATAGGGAGAACACTATTTAATTATGTCTACGCAAGGTTGTACCACATATCGCCCAACTGTCGACAGCAAACGTAAGCTGGAAATCACCGAGTAGTGATATAGAATCGTAATTGAATCTATGGAAGTTCTAGCCTCGGCATCGTTCATTAGTTGTTCAAATTTTTGATTTTTTTCTAATTATTTTTCTCATTAAAAAAATAAGCTTTAAGTTAAGCTATTAAAATCTATAACCACAACTTATGTTGTAGAGTTATCTTAATTGATAAATAAAGTTATTTTTACCATTTCATCATATTCCATTTAAAAGTATTACAATTAATAATCCGCATATATGCACAAAGTACGCAGAAAACATCTAATGGATTTTATTTTACGCAATAACCAAAAAACGCAAAGTTTGATTTTTAATTGCTTCCTTAAAATTAGATGGTGTAATATTCTGTGATTTTTTGCGGAAATGTTGTTCTCTTAACAAGGCTAAATCGGGGCTCCACCGCACGCCAACTGGTATGGTAATAAAATGAGCTCAGTAGACGAGCTCAAATCTACCTTCCTGGGAAGATATTAATATTTTTAAATAGTTCAAGAAAAGGCTAGTTATATTATCGTGAAAATGTTTTGTCGAAAATGATTAAAAACTTGTTAGACACGCTTAAATATCGGAAAATCGTTATTTCCAGTTGGCGTGCCACCGTGTCTAAGAAAATAGCTTCCTACACATTTGATTGAATTCAGAGCTGAGTTCAAAATTGTCAGATTTAGTCATTCTATTCTGTATTCAAGTTATAATCAAGGATTAAAATTATATACGCACAGGCCAGCAATAAAATGAGCTCAGTAAACGTGCTCAAATCTTACTTTCTGGAAAGATATTAATACATTTACACGCCGCATCGAAATAACGATTTTGCGATTTTTAAACGTATGTGAAAATTTTTACGTCTTTATAACAAAAAAGTTTTTACTACAATTTAATTAAGCGTGTCTTAAACTATTTAAAAATATTAATATCTCTCTTAAAAGTTATATTGGAGCATGTTAACTGAGCTCATACTATTACCATACCACACCAACTGCACGCCAAATTGAAATGAATATTTTTCAATATTTAAACGTGTATTAATAATTTACACGTATTATTTTGGTATAACTTGTCACTTTATTGTTATTAGCCCGTCTTAAACTATCTAAAAACATGCGCCTCTTGCTGAAATTAACAATATGAGCATATTTTCTAAGCCCCCAACTTAACCATTCAATTTGGTCTGAAACTGAATTTGTAAAGAGAGGGTCTCATTTAAGGTGTTTTAAGTTATTATTCCAATTAGGAATACGGTATTTCCAATATTTCAAAAGATGTGAAATAAATTGATGTAAAAAATATTCCGGAAAATTGAAATTTTCAAATGTTGTGTCATACAAGGTGCACGAGGCAACATCAGCAAAAAAGCTTCCAGTGCCAAATCATAACAGTTATGAACTGCTGATGGTCGGAAGCTTGTTCATTACTCTTTATTCGTGCGTCAGACAATAGGAATCATGAGCAACGAAGAAGCCTCCGACCATCAGTAGCTACACACCAAATTCAAATTAACATTTTCTAATTTTTAAAATTTTTAAGTAAATCTTAAAAGTTTACACGTATTAATTATATATTACTTGCCCCATTACTTTGACACGCCATTCTTAAACTATATTATAATAAGAAATTTATACTTAAATGCTCTATCTGAACACCTTTCCAATTGAAACATTAAATTTGGCGTGCAGGTAGTTATAGAATAAACTCATATGGAATAATGTACACTAGCTGACAAAAGTTTTGTCACAAATATTTTTTCGGGTTTAACTTTTTTGTGACTTGACCAAATTGGCTGATTTTTTGATATGATAGATTCATATGGTTGTAGATTATTTTAAAAATTCCCACTTGTGATTACGATGATCCGTTTTACAGTGACAAGCGTTTATCGTAAAACGCGTAGCTCAAAAATATTACGCACTTTTCTTGCACTGCATTTTTTAATAATTTTTAAAGTTCAATTATATTTTTTTCATAATTTATTGAAAATAGCAGTAATTGGCAACATTTTAGAGATGACTCCACGTAAAGAAACTCCAATTGCCACCCGGCAAGCTGTTATCAATATGAGGGAAAACGGAATGCGTGGTACCGAAACTGCCATGGTAATTTAAACCAAATTTTGCTACTATAACATTTTAAACACTGATTCACATAAAATATCAAAAAATCAGCCAATTTGGTCAAGTCACAAAAAAGTTAAACCCGAAAATACATTTGTGACAAAACTTTTGTCAGCTAGTGTATTTGGCTAATGCACACCAGGACAGAACATGTCCAAATACTCATTTGAAGGCGCAGCCAAGAAGAATCTAAAAGGATACAATTGATAAAATCAAGGGACGTTTTTTTTCTTGCCAAAATGCAATCCTTCTTGGCGCCACCTTAACATAGTGCTTTTAAAATTTGGGAAATAGTTTTCTATTGTTTCGTCCCGGGGTGCTAATGTGAAAAAAATAAATGTTTCTTTCCCAATTAGAAAACCAACCAATGGACTAGGTGGCGCTTCATATATCTCGCTATTATCCGCAGTCTGTCTCTTTCGCCTTCTACGATCATCCCTCGGTGTCTCATCTCCGATTTCCTGCTGAATATCATTCGACACCTTAACATATTGAAATAATAAATAGTTTAATAGTTATTAAATTACTTCGCTATGCCTTCTAGTCCTTCGCGAAGAATGTCTTGTCTTCATTTGACCATACTCGGCGGCATAAATTGGATTAGCTGGTGGACCTGCTAAATTTAATTGTTTTTGGTATTAAAAAACATATAAATAATACCAATGGCAAGATAATGCGGCGGTGGAGCTGCGGCGGTGATCATCGGCTTTTGGACTGCATATCCATATGCTGAAGGGTAAATGGCTTCCGGGTGGATCGCACGGCCACCAGTGGGGATATAGTAGATGGATGACTCGTCGTCAATGTCACAGCAGCATTCGGCACAATTGAGCGATGACATGCAGCTGTTTCCAACGTTTTCCGAGAGCAGGAGCATTAAACTGTAATTATTTTTTTTAATTCGGCGACGCTTATTCTTTCCTCACTTTGGTAGGAAGATGAGATAGTGGATAAACGAGGCAGCCGCATTGATGACAATTATCTTGAAGATATGCAGGACAATCGGCACGTCGACGAAAAGGAGCGGAGTGTAGCTGAGTACCGGAAGAAGAACGGAAAAGAGAACCGGCACAAATGTGGCTTGAAAAGTGTATTGAACACGTATCCCGGCGCGGATCTGAGAACGACCGGACATGGAGTAACTGTAGCAGAAAGCGATGACAATTGTGCACGTGAGAGCATTGCCAGCCAATGCCATTGTTAGTGTGACGGCATTGATGGGCACCGACCAGTAATATGCATAACCGATGGTTTCCACGAGAACACAAATAGATGTAAAAATTAGCAAGAACGTTAAGGCGGGCTGGCCCAGAACCAGAATCGAAACAACGAGCAGTGAAACTAGCGCAATTCCAAACGCATATAGACCTGAGGAAAGTATCTGTAACACGTTGAAATGAAATTAAATCGTCAGTTAATGATTACCGAAATATCATGGCGTAGTGAGGATGACTGTGGAAGGGAAATAGTCACCGGGATGCCTGCCGTGGTCGCGCGGTCCAGAAGAGTTTCAACCACTTCACAACGGCGCTCATAGCCAGCTGGAGTTAGTTCGAGATACATTCGCGATTTGATAATTTGCGTTTGGTAGCGATCCATAACGATATCAGCTCCGAATTTGCGATAAGTGTCCGACGCTAGGAACACAAGGTTTACCACTGGGACGAATGTGTCCTGATTGACATCGTAGATTGAAGCTTTCTCGAATTTGGTGAACTCAGTCAACCAGCTGATCGAGCGAGTAGCGTCTCCGTTATTCTGTAAATTTTATATTCAAAACGGTTTCTGTAGGACATGTGATTTCGAACATCATATACAATCGTGGCTACTGTCTTATTAAATTATCGAAGAATCATCTATTTATGAATTATTTCAATAATGACAGCACGCTGCGCGCGTTTAAATTGAAAGCTCAGAAAACATACTCAATATACTTTGGCTATATACTTTGGCGGCTCATATCTCGGCTCAGAGAAAAATTGCGCCGTTTTTGAAAACGGATTTGGAATCAGCGCATCCGAATCTATCAATGGTGCAAGTCTCATCAAAATCAGGCTCATTTTATAGAGCTTTATGCGCTGAATACGGTAGTGAAAAAAAACCTGCACGAAAAGAGCTAGAAAAAAAAACAAGAAAAAATTCGTCATTTAGTTTCTCAGCCTTGTGAGCACCTACAAGGCTGTGCTCATGATATGTTGTAGAGCAATAAATTCTGTATAAGATAGTCTAACGCGAGTTTCTCAAAATGAGCACATTCTTCTGAAAATGAGCACAGTCACTGATTTTGTACGAAATTGTTATGAAAACACAGACCAACCAGCTGCCAGAACTTTCAAAATTTAGAGGACCGAAAAAAATTGAGCATTTTTGGAAACTAATCTATTATGTCTGTCTCCTAAAAAGTCTATCTCAATCCAAGTATAGCGCTGCCAGAGTACGTGAATCTACCAAAAAAATTAGTGTCAACGTGGATTTAATAGAATTGTCTTAAACTAACAAAAATGTTGAAAATACTATTACACACCAAATTGAAGGATTAAGTTGGCGGTTCAGAAAAGATGCTCATTTTGTAAAATTCGACAAGAAGCCCAATGTTTTAGATATTTTAAGACGGGCTAATAACAATGACATGACAAGTTATATGAAAATAATACGTGTCAATTTGTAATACGCGTTTAAATATTAAAAAATATTCATTTCGATTTGGCGTGCTATTATGATTATATATCTAAACTCACCACGGCACTATCAAGCAGATCAAAAATAGAACTCTGCACATCTTGATCATGATAATCAATTGGCGTGTCAAACGTGAGCTCAATGAATGGAGGAGAAGCTCGTCCGTACTGTTCCCCATATTGCTGTATAAATGCGGTTTGCGGAGATGATGCCGGCACGAAGTGCTCATCACGTATTTCGACGCGAGTCTGCAGGCAGCCGATAATGGCGAGCATCAGGTAAACCGCACAGAAAAACACCAATGGATATCTGACGGTTCTGCTGACAAGGAATGCTCCAATAGCGCGTGACATTGAAGCGCGAGTGTCGAGCAAACGATCGTGCAAAGAGAATAGAGCGGACGAGTCGAAGGCAGCCAGCTGAGGAGCTGTAATATATGAGCAAATTGAATTTAGGGGACAATTGCGGCGTTACCTGTGAAATGAGTATCACCGGTTTTGAACCATTGAAACCATTTGACACCCCGTGCCTCCCGACGACCGCTGATGAACACGAACACGGACACGAACAAAATAGAAAATATGAAGAGGATGGCAATAGATGAGGCTATTCCAATGAAAGTCGAGATCATGTGCGTATGTGAGACCAAACATCCCATTATGACTGAAATCCATAATAGTTTATAAAATAATAAAAGCTTTACCGAATGTTATGACAAGAATGGTAGCACTGGCAGCGATTCCAGGACCATCATGTGCAAGAATAAATGCAATCTTCTCTGTTGGATGAACGGCAGCCGATGAGTATCGAGACCAACTCTTATGGAGTTGTAGAAGCCACACTAGACCGACGCCTGTAAAATGAGTCAAATGTTGCCAATCCTAATTGGTTTCGTATTTCTTGTTTATGTTGTCATGGAATTTGCGTAACAATGAATACGCTATATTGAAGGATCATTTTTAAGAATATTTTATTATTTTAAGTGGATTTTGGTGTTAAGATGCGTGGGAACAAATTTCTTAAAACTAATTAATGCACTTTGCTGACAAAAGTTTTGTCACAAATGTTTTTCGGGTTTAACTTTTTTGTGACTTGACCAAATTGGCTGATTTTTTGATATGATAGATTCATATGGTTGTAGATTATTTTACAAATTCCCGCTTGTGATTACGATGATCCGTTTTACAGTGACAAGCGTTTATCGTTAAACGCGTAGCTCAAAGATATTACGCACTTTTCTTGCACTGCATTTTGAAATAATTTTTAAAGTTCAATTATATTTTTTTCATAATTTATTGAAAATAGAAGTAATTGGCAACATTTTAGAGATGACTCCACGTAAAGAAACTCCAATTGCCACCCGGCAAGCTGTTATCAATATGAGGGAAAACGGAATGCGTGGTACCGAAATTGCCATGGTAATTTAAACCAAATTTTGCTACTATAACATCTTAAACACTGATTCACATAAAATATCAAAAAATCAGCCAATTTGGTGAAGTCACAAAAAAGTTATTCCGAAAAAAAACATTTGCACTCCAGGACAAAACAATAAAAAAGCATTTCCAAATTTTAACAACACCACTTTAAGATGGAGCCAATCAGGCTTGCGTTTTGCCAAAAAGAGTGCCTTGATATTATTAACTGTATCCTTGTAATATCCTTCTTGGCTCCTCCTTCAAGTTGGTTTTTCGACACGTATTGTCCTGGAGTGCATTTGTGACAAAACTTTTGTCAGCTAGTGTATATTGTCCTTTTCAGAGATCGGTGCCTAATGGAACTAATGGAAGAGGAAAAATATTAGGATGGAATGAGGTTCTCGTTTGGACGACCTCTCTTTTTTACGAAATTATGGGCAGCACACATTGAAGAGGAATTGACGAAAAAGTTTTTTGTGACCGTGTGGCCGCCCATAATTTTTTCTTCTTTTTTTACTCTTCCATTAGGCACCGATCTCTTAAAAGGACAATACAAATAAACTATAGCAAATACCTATCGTAACAAAGCAAATCGGATAGACAAGTGGATCGACTGGAGCATTTCGATAAAATTGCATGGAAGCACCTGAAAGAGATTAAGCAATAAAATAAAAAAAGACAATTCATGATTAAACCAACCAGTGATTGATGAAATAATAAGTGCAACAAATATCATTAATCCAACGCATGGTTTCGACTGAAAATTAAAACTTATTAAATCCTTTCAAAATCTTTTATTCAACCTTGTATGAGTTTGATGCGAGAGTTGCAAGAACACATAAAATAAGAACGATGATAGCGCTGGCGAGAAGCCAACTGGAAATATAATCGCTGATTAGTCTTATTGGTCTGATACAAACTTGTATTGATCATGAATTGTCGAAACAACGTTGGAGCGGAATGTCTCCGGAGACCAAGCGAGAATGGTCAAATTGGGTGCAGATGTGAGACGGACCTGCTCGTCAAAGTGGCGGTTCCACGCGAGAAGTTCATTTGCTGTGAGATCGTCACGAAGCTCAAATGTCATAAGAAGTGATGTGGCTTTGGATATGGCGCCGTCCGTGTCTGTTTCGACGCCTGAAATATTGTGACAAAATTATCTGCTGAACTTTACTTTTATTTTATTTAAAATAGAACCGTTGAATAATTTTAGGCCGACTCCAGTCATAATCGAATAGGTAAAGGGAAGTGTTTTAGGTCGCCATCTCATATTTTGGGAAAAGATTTCAGGTATTAGGTTGAGGAATAAGTTGGTAGAGTTTTTATATTATCTTTTGTTTCACAACAATTTTTTTTATGCCAGGGTGAAATTTGCACTTCAACCAGGGGGCTTCGATACCTGGGCAGCTGGATCTGCATCGGCCCGCTTGATGACGAAATAAAACGTAGGATCAAGTCTGCTTGGGCAGCGTTCTCGAAATGCAAACCACTGCTCCCGATGCTCGACAGCGACAAGAAAAAGAAGCTGATTTTTCAGAATGTGCTGCCCGCCATGCTATATGGCTCCGAAACATGGACTCCCACCAAATCTGCCGACTTCAACGTTCCTTGAATGCACTCCTTTTCCACGCTGAGTGCAACGTTCCGATCGATATCGCCACCATTGTCGACAACAGGAAATTACAGTGGGCCGGACATGTCGCTCGACTGCCGCCCACGCGATGGACACGCACTGTCACGGAATGGACCCGGAGGGGTGCTCAGCGATCGAGAGGGCGACCCAAAGACAGGTGGGACAAGCGGGTTAAGGAGCGGGTTGCCGAATTTGTGGACCATGAATCAAGGACATGCACATCCGGAAGAAGAAGACTGGGAATGCTCCAGAAGAAAACGTTGTGGTCTACATTGGCGAGATGCAGTCGTTCGAGATGGAGGGAAATAGTTCGCAACCGCTTATGCGGTTGATTCGAACTCCAAATTATCCAAAGTAAGTAAGTTTTGTTTCACAACAATTTTCTTTTTTTTGGCAAAGTGTATATACTTATCTGATAGTGCTTCTTCTGCTCTACAAAACTGTGTTTTTAGTTTGTTCTGAAATTTTAAATTTTCATCATTTTTCAGGCTTAGAAATGAACTATCCAGAAGGCAAAAATCAGAATTTTCTACATCTAGTCTTCTTCGCTTTTCATCGAAAGCAAAAACCAACTGAAGCTACTCCGGAAATATGCAGTGCATGGAGAAGGAGTCTTAAGCGGGTGAATTTACCCAAAAATGGTTCGCGAAGTTCAAAAATAGTGAATTTAATCTTGAAGACAAGCCTCGATGCGGTCAACATGCAGAATTAGACGAAGAGCATCTAAATGCACTATTGAAGGAAGATGGTCGCAAAAAATTAACTGTGGTCCAAAGTCAATCCTTAATAATCTCCATTCGATGGGATTTGCAGAAAAACTCGGTGCCTGTAAACTTTCTGAGCTCAACAAAAAACAAAGAAAATCGTCTTCAAATCGCAACTCAACATCTCGCTCGCCATCGAGCAATACGCGGTCATAAACAACGATTTTTGTACCGAAGCGTTACGGGAGGTGAAAAATGGTGTCTGTAGGTCAATCTGAAGCAAAGAAAAAGTGGGTGGCTCCAGGAGTTGCGTCAAAGCCGAGAGTCAATCGAGATCTTTACCCTCTTGCTCCACGTCAACGCGAGGCCGCATGTTGCAAAAGTCGTCGCCTCGCCCTCCAAGAGCACGAATGGGAGATTCTTCAGCATCCACCGTACTCTCCAGACTGTGCGCCATTCAATTATCATTTTTTCCGCTCTCTTTCAAACAAAATGAGGGGTGTTACCTTCGATATTATTGTCCTTTTCAGAGATCGGTGCCTAATGGAAGAGGAAAAAAATTAGGATGGACTGAAGTTCTCGTTTGGACGGCCTCTCTTTTTAGATGGCCATTCTTTTTTACGAAATTATGGGCAGCACATATTTAAGAGGAATTGAGAAAAATGTTTTTTGTGGCCCCATCATTTTCTCTTCTTTTATTACTCTTCCATCAGGCACCGATCTCTGAAAAGGACAATAACTATATAAAATTTGTGTTTGAAAATGTTTTTCCCATTTTTACCGACTTAAATAATTTTGTGGCTCCTAATATTTTGTCTGTATACTAATTAAGCCATAAAGAATCTATATGCACGTTTTTTTAAAATCAAATTCTGAGATGGCGACCTAAAACACTTCCCTTTTGCACTCCAGGACAAAACAATGCAAAACTGTGCCCCAAATATTGAGTATAATAAATTGCGTTCTTGCGTTTTAGCCCAAAAATGTGCCTTGATTTTATCAATAGAAAATAAAACAGTCTTAAAATGGATAAAATCAAGGAACATTTTGGCCAAAACGCAAGCCTTCTTTTTTTTTAGTTTTTTTAAAATTAGTTTTTGGACACGTTTTGTCCTGGAGTACTTGTGCTCTGCACTTTGCGCTTGACGGTGGCATGACTGTGTTTTGCACGAAAAGTGTTCCTGTTAGGACGCTAGGTGCTTTTTGAATGAAAACAGACTCATCCTGTTATATAGCGTAAACGCGTCATCAATCTTTGCTAAAATTTCATTTTTTTGGAGTGAGGACGCTTCGTGTAATTTTGATGAAACTTTGGTTACTTTTTCGGTTTGAATTGAATGTTCTGGCGGCAGTTTTGCACGTGTTTTGATAACAATTTCGCGCAAAACACAGTCACGCCACCGTCAAGCGCAAAGTGCAGAGTGTTTTTGTTATAGGTCCTGCACAATTATGAAAAACACATTTTTGTATACTATTTTTAGAAATTTTGCCTCAAATGTTTTTTCTTGTCAACCAAATATAAAGTCAAACTACGTTCAAACATCTTCCCCTTATGGCATTTTGCGTCTGATATGCGTTCGGCCGGCCTGCCCGCTAAGTGATATTAAATTATTTATTGAAATATTATCGGACCTTTGCTTATCTGATGCGAACTGCGTTATTGGTGGGGACTTTAACCTTCCCGGAAAATTATAATTAAAAGATCTTTTTGTTATTGACGCCCTAACTTCAATTGAGCAAATATAATTTATCCTAATAAGTCGTCCAGCCTAATTTCAACAAATCGACTTACCTCCAATTGCATGTCCGAGATAAATACGAGTGAGATTGTTTGAATCCTTACTCAAGCTCACAAACGTTTCTGGGTATGTTAAAGCCACCTGAAATTTTAAAAAATTAACAAAATTCAACAGAATGTCATACCTGTGGACTTTTACGAATAATTCGATCCACCATGTCTTTATCCGTCTCGCAATCATTAGCGCAAGTGACTAGAAACTCTCGCTTCTCGACTGGAAAATGGTCAAGCTTCTTTTTGAGTGAGCTGTATGCTAGAACTGCATCTTTGCGTAAAATTGTGTCACGTGGAGAGCTGTAAATTTAATTGTGATTTGTTTATTTTGAATATTTTCTTTTGTCAATGCTCTTCAGACTGTTCTTAACTATTATAGATTTGTTGCAAACTATTTATTTTGTGAGTTTACTTGATAAATAAAAAATACACTAGCTGACAAAAGTTTTGTCACAAATGTTTTTTCGGGTTTAACTTTTTTGTCACTTGACCAAATTGGCTGATTTTTTGATATGATAGATTCATATGGTTGTAGATTATTTTACAAATTCCCGCTTGTGATTACGATGATCCGTTTTACAGTGACAAGCGTTTATCGTAAAACGCGTAGCTCAAAGATATTACGCACTTTTCTTGCACTGCATTTTTTAATAATTTTTAAAGTTCAATTATATTTTTTTCATAATTTATTGAAAATAGCAGTAATTGGCAACATTTCAGAGATGACTCCACGTAAAGAAACTCCAATTGCCACTCGGCAAGCTGTTATCAATATGAGGGAAAACGGAATGCGTGGTACCGAAATTGCCATGGTAATTTAAACCAAATTTTGCTACTATAACATTTTAAACACTGATTCACATAAAATATAAAAAAATCAGCCAATTTGGTCAAGTCACAAAAAAGTTAAACCAGAAAAAACATTTCTGACAAAACTTTTGTCAGCTAGTGTATATCTGAATTCCTTAAAAATCACAAAAAACTAACTCTGTTTTGAGCAGAACCGCAAACATGTTCGGGTTTCTCCACCGTATCCGACGAAATGCTGGATTCGTATAGTTAAAGTCATACGACTTTGATGAAGAAGGAGTGTTGGTCGATCCACTAGACGCTGTCAATCCGACGCCATTCGAGAGCGAATCCGACTGTGACACAAATAAATACTCGAACGGTGTGTCCACAAAAACATAATCGCGATTGTATGCCGGCAGCGCGAGAGCCATTATAAAACAGAGAAGAGCCAGGCAAGTGCTGAGAACGCAGCGGTTTGCGATGAACTTTCCGCAGCCCCACAGACAGCGACGCAATGCTAGCTCGAAGAAGCGCAACGAGCGGATGCGATAGACACCTGGCGTGTAGGCGCCCACGGCATGCTTCATTCCATTCGCCGGGATATCTACTTGGTGCACGTATGTAGCCATAGCCATCTCATTCGTTATTCTCTGCACCTGCAATATCAACGTGGATTCTAGGATTCTACACGGTCTATTACCAAAGCCTTCTCATTGTCGCCGCGCCGATCCAATGTGGTTGTCGTAGAAGGCGGCTCTTCCACATAACTCCCGCGATGCTCCAACTGCTCGTGCTGATTATCAATCCGACGCGATTCGAGCTCTTTACGCTCTCGCTCCATTCTCTCCTTCCTTTCCTTGTCTTCTCTCTGCAAACATGTGCTAGACAAACATCATTTTATTCCAAACCTTTAACGTGGAAACTTTTGTTGGCTCGTGAACTCTCGGCTCGGATTCTTCAGCTTCACTCGCACTCGATTCTGGTGGCGGAACGGATGGCGGAGGAATCGACTGTAAGTTGAGTGAATCAGTGGGTGATAATGAATTGGGGTCAAGGCATTATAATTGAATGATAATGAGGAATTACACATTGTTCAGGTAACTTGTTTCTTTATGTTTTGGTTTTTGAATGTTTGCCAAGAATTTATCACAGGGGGGGGGGGATTAAAAACTGTCCGATAAATTGTTTTCTTACTGTTATTTAGGAAAGAACTATTAAGAATGTTTTACCATATGAAACATGACTTGTAAGGAAATCAATTTATTCCCGTAATCACAAGGAATAAGCTTTGCCCTGTCCGCTCTATTCTTATTAGCAAATGTTAAGGTTTGATTTCCGCGAATTGAGCTGAGAGCAAAGCTCAAAAAATATATTACCAGAGAAAACAACTCGCAATTCGAATTTTTAGTTTTTAATTCATATACAATAAAAATTTATATAAATTAATTTCGAAGACACGCCATAGACCTTAAAATTTAGATTTTAAAAAACCGCCGGGAGTCCGCAACGAGAATCTCTAGAACTTCATTGTATTTTTTATGAACAACTTGCTTGTTAGTATATATTACCCATGTTTGAGGTACGACCAAGAGGCACGGTTAATTTTAGGGCTACAATCAAGTTTTTGGAATAAAAAAGCACACCAACTGATGTGATAACAAAATGGACTCAGGAAACTTGCTTAAATATAACTTTTTGGAAAGATAATAGTACTTTTAGATAGTTTAAGAAATGCGTCGTTTAATTGTCGTATTCAATGTTTTATTTAAAGAGTCTTACCAAGTTTCATGCACGCTTAAAAATCGGAAAATCTTAATTTCCAGTTGGCGTGCAAATGAAACGATACACGCCAATTGAAATAATAAAAATGGATGCTCATTTATGATACAAGGGGCTTAAGTTTCAGAGATTTTTTAAACTCTAGAGGAATTTTAGACAGATTTAGTCATTTTGCCTCAGCGGAAATCATAAATGTTTACGTTAAGCTTCAATATATACGTTTAAATATTTAAAAATAGTTCTTTTCAATTGTTTTGACATACGCGCCAAATGAAAATAGTGATTTTTCAAGATTCAAACGCGTTTTATTCATTTCCACGTGGAAATTATCGAATAATTGTTACGTTAATTTTACAGGCTTTTTAAAATTACCTCTGACGCTTTAAATTTTACTAAACTTTTCTGCCCCTTGGATGGCATTGTTTTAAGAATTCATTTAGAGTGCAAATGATTTAGTTGGAAATGGGAGGAGATATATTGTAAAGCTAATAATTCTATAGAAAAGAGTTTAATTGAAAATTATGATTTTCTAATAATTAAACTCGCCAATATGTATAAAGGGTAGAATTTTTACTTCAATTTAAAATGGCCCTCTTTAACTGTCCAACGTGAAGTTAAACTATAGTCGATGCCAAACGCGATTACCACCGCAATTGCTGCGCACTTTTTACTATACAGCTTGCACTGGAAGCCGCTCTAGTCCCAACAGTTGCAACAGCATTGAGGCAGAAGATAGATCGAGCGTTTAAAGGTTGTTCCGCACCGTTCTCTATTCATGGATAAGAAATCAATGTGCCGCTTAAGCGAGGAGTTCGTCAAGGCGATACTGCCTCGCCAACCTTATTCGCGTTCGGACTGTAGTACATTTTGGAAAAAGTTGATGAAATACTTCATGAACAGCCCGGGGATTTAGGGATATTGATCGATGGAAAGCGGCTCACACGATTGGAATTCGCGGACGATTTGGTGTTGATTGGCGGAAGTTCAAATGAAATTGAAAGAAGATTGACAGTCCTGGAATTAGTAGCCGGCCAACAGGGTCTAGCTATTAACCCGACGAAAATGCGAAACAAATTTTCGTCTTCAGAATCGGTATCAAGCGGAGGAATTTCGTGCAAAGTCGAAGAAGGAGTCAAATATTTGGGCAGCTACATTAGGTCCGGTGGCTGTTTGAGCGAGGAAACTTCGAGACGAGTCAAGGCTGCGTGGAGGGCTTACTCCAAGATCAAACCACTTCTCGCCCACCTTGACAAAGAGAAAACAAAGGACCTCCTCTTCCAGAATGTGCTCCCGGCTCTACTGTACGGCGCGGAAACATGGACGTTGACGATAGAAAATTCTAGCCGACTGCAGAGGTCTATGAACACAATTTGTCACCACGCAGGAAGCGATCGAATAGACGTCAGTCGTCAAATAACAGGAAGGATACAGAAATGGGCTGGCCACAGTGCTCGATTGCCCGAAACGACGGTGCTCGAAGCAAGATGGCAAGACCCAATTAAACTCTGGGTCTCAAATTATGTGCACGAGAAGTCCACCTCCAGAAACTCAAGAAGGCGAATCGGAATCCTGGAGAAGAAGGTTGCCTGGCCCACGAGGCGCAGCCGAGATAATTGGAGACAGCTGATCCCCTTCTCTATACCGGACTCCTAAGTATCCTAAGTATCTAAGTATAGATTACAAGAACGTCAAATGAAAATGAACTTGTTCTAGCATTTAAATGGGTATTTAGATCTTACGTGTGTTATCTCCTCTAATCTTTTCACGTAACTTTGACAGAAATATCCTAAATAATATAGGAAAAAGCTTTCCTTAACGCGGAACTATATACGTTTTTCGAGCTTCCAATTTAAACGTTTCATTTGACGTGTACAAGCTTTCCTTTTGCCAAAGCACAAGAACTCGTCGTCCATTCTAAACTGAAAGGACACGAAATAAATCCTATGAGACCAGTTGCTCTGCACAACTCCTTCCTATTTCAGTCGATGGAATCAGTTGTACGTCGAAAAAGACGGAAGCATTGACAAGAAACGGCTTATCCCAAACCCGCATTGTTCTACGTTTCCGAAACGTGGCTACTACAGACCAGAGGACGATGGGTGCAATTAGTTTCCACGCTCGATGTGGAGCGAGTCATGAAGATGAAATGTGCCGGCAGAAAAGTAGTCCCGAAGATAAACGGAATGGGATCCGAGGGGGTGGATAAGAGCGGAAGGAAGACCGAAAGCGCGCTGGTCAAGGACATGGTTGCGAGATTTACCCATCACTGGCCAACCTCACGCACTCATAGAAGAACAATTGGAATCCTAGAAGGAAAACCGGCGTGGTCTACATTGGCAAGGAAGAGCCGTTCGGAATTGAAGGAGCTAGTCCGCTTCTCCGCTGGAGAATTAGTCGGTCTCCATAGTATCCAAAGTAAGTAAATAGGGTTTCCCTTTGCAAATAAAATTCTTGCATTAATTAAAAAACAAAATGAGCCCACACAGAATTAATGGAAAAACAATAAAGTTTTACAAATGATAAAGCGAACACAAAACCGAAAAAGGAAAGTATCATTTTAATTGGGACTAATATTGTCCCAAATCACAGCGGGGCGAACACAAGCATGCATCGATTATCACTTTCATCATACCAAAAATAATAATCATAATAATAATCGAAAGCTGAATGGAAAAGACACACACGTCTCACTAAAAGTGCATGTCAGATGATAATCATATTTGTATTCCATTTGGTATTACAAATGAGATATTGAAAAGGGCAACATTGATTCGCTCTATCCGGTCCGATTACGACTTATCAAGTGATATTATTAATGATTTATATGTTTGCATGAATCATGTTAAAACTGTTTGAATTTTGGAAAGTTACTTGCAAAAAGGTTTTTATCGAGGGCATGATTACCACATCAAATTGTAGAAATAATTTTAAACAAAAATTCTAAAAAAAAGGAGTTTTTTCTTAAACATTTTTGAATCGCGATTGTAGACTAATACACGCAAATGTAAATTAACATTTTCATTATTTAACAATATTTAAACCTGTTCTATTAATTTACACGAACGCCAACTGTAAAATACGACTTTTCAATTTTTAAGCGTTTCTAAAAATTTTTGCGTCTATTTAACAAAATATTTCTCAATGCCATTTAACTAGGCTTGTCTTAAACTATCTAAAAATACGAACATCTTCCCAGAAAGTTAGATTAGTAAAGTTTTTAAAATTTAAATATTGCTTTTTCAAGGGAAACGAGTCATCTAGCAAATTCAATAAAAATACACATACAGCATCATAATCGGCCTAGAGCTTCGGTTAGTCGGCGAATGCTTCTAAAGCTTACAATAAGAAGAGAAAGATGTGGCATACCTTTATTTTTCTTTTTATTTTTTATATTTTATTATTTTCGTGGTGCAGGTTATTGAAGAAACAGGTTTAAAGGAGCATTCCGAATAATAAAATGGCCTCGCTAGGGGTCATGTCGATTTAATTTGCAATTTGCTTATTATTTCGCTTTTCTTTATTTTTTCATCACATTTTTGTTTCATGTTTTTCTCTTAATAAATAGGTTGTTACATTAAATAGAAAAGTGAATTAATAAACAAATTGAAAATTAAATCGGCATGATCCCAAGCGAGACCTTTTTATTATTAGGAATGCTCCTTTAACTCTCCTTTGCGGGCGGGACCTTAAAAGAATTGAATATTTCAAAACCCGGGACCGGGATCCATTTTTTTTTAGAAAAATACGCCTGGGGGGACCTTCCATCACTGTGGCCGTGTGCAAGAACGTATTTATAAGTTAAATTGTAATGAAAAATCCTTGATTAAATACGTTTCAAGGCAAGCAAATAATCATTTAATAACTGTATGCACGAAATAATATTTAACTTGAAAAATTGATTTTAAAAAATATATTTAGTTTACTAGAAAAGGTAACTTATCAATGATTTTCCATCACCGTTTAATGGATAAATACGTTCTTGCATGCAGCCTCTGGTGCACGCCAACCATTATGATAAAAACAACGAGCTCAATACACGTGCTCAAATCGAATTTTTTGACAAGTTAAGCTATTTAGATTTTTATATAGTTTAAGACACACATTTACCAATTGGCGTGAACATTCCCTTGTGAAGTATACGTAAAAACTGTAAGATACCCTTAAAATTTGGAAATTATTCATTTCCACTTGGCGTGCATGTCAGTGGAAAACCACAAAGGATTGAATGTGGTGAGCTTCAGGCAATAAGTCTTCTTTAGTTGTTTTATGTTTACATGCAATTATTTTTTCGTTACCAAACAAAATTTGGCACATTAGTTAGTTAACACTCTTGTTACCTACCCTATTTAATTGTTGTATTACTATCCGTTACCTATTTTATTTTGTTCTTTTTTAGATTTTTTAGTTTTAATCTATGGGACAATTGTATATTATTAAAATATAAGAAATTGAAAATTCATTTTCAACATTTTTTAATTATTCTCAAATAGTCTCAAAGAGATCATGAAACAAATATTCAACTTCTATTAATAATATCTCTGTTTTTCATTATATTTCTTCAAAATTTCTAGATCAAATCAGATTCATTACTTTTATATTTTATAGTCGTCGCCAAATGCGACGCGGTAATCGCATTTGGCGACGACTATATAAAAAGAAAATTGGAATTGTCAATTTCTTATATTTTGATAATATTACAATATTATTATTACGATAATATTAATAATATTAATATTACATTACTTGTTAATTTATTTTATAAGGAGCATTAATACCTGTGGTGTGAAACCACAAAGGATTAAAGTGAGCTTCAGGCAACAATCTTTCTTTTTTAAACAACCTACATTACTAATCACAATCCCCTAATTAGGATTCACTAATAATTCATTTCATTTAAAAACATATTTTAGAAGTAATTTACTGTTAAAATTTATTTTCTGTGTTAATTGATAGAATTCGCTCAATTTTGTCGGCTTCCTTTGATTCTTTTTCATTCGTGTCATTCATCAACAAAGCGTTTCCTAACTATGATAAGAATACCAAGTGTGAATCGTCTTTAGAATGATTTATTCCGCGATCAAAAGTGTGTTCATTATTTTATTTTTAGGTATAATAGGATACTTCCAACTCTGGAGTTTCGTAAATGGTCATTTACACAGGCAAATTGCGGACGGCTCGTTAACCGTCGTATGACCGGTTTTACATCGGTTTTGCTCCGGTTAGGACTACGTTTCACTAGAGACCTGAGTGAACCGACGACTAGAGTGATTTGCCACAAAAACAACATGTGTTTTGTTGACCATTCCCGGTTGAGCCTCGGTTTCTCGTTCAGAGACAGGAATGCGAGGCAGACAGCGTATACGGTCCTCGCATTATCTTTCGCGGAAAGATTTCGGTACAAAAACAGCAACGCACAGCAGTGTTTATTGAAAATAGCAGTAATTGGCAACATTTTAGAGATGACTCCACGTAAAGAAACTCCAATTGCCACCCGACAAGCTGTTATCAATATGAGGGAAAACGGAATGCGTGGTACCGAAATTGCCATGGTAATTTAAACCAAATTTTCCTACTATAACATTTTAAACACTGATTCACATAAAATATCAAAAAATCAGCCAATTTGGTCAAGTCACAAAAAAGTTAAACCCGAAAAAACATTTGTGACAAAACTTTTGTCAGCTAGTGTACATGCACACCAATTTGAGTAGAAAAATATGATCACATAAAGTCCTTATAAAATAAAATTTTGTAAAAATTTGAAGGTTACTGGATATTTTAAGGAAAACAATTCTAAAGACGTGAAAATTACATTTTAATGTTCACGTGGAAATTAATGAGGAGCATTTAACTATTGTAAAACCTCAATTTCGATTTGGCATGTACATGTTAACGCCAATTGAAGTGATAAGAAGTAGATGATCAGTTATTATACTAGGAGCATAAAAATTTGAGATTTTTTTTATAATTTAGAGAGAATTTTAGACAAATCTTGTCATTCGGAAATCAGAAATATCAACGTGAAGCTTCATTTAAGCACTCCAAATTGAATGATTAATTTGGGTGTCCAGAAAAGATGCTCAAATTAAATGTTTTGATAAAAAGCGCATATTTTTAGATTGTGTAAGGCTGGCTTGAAAAAATGACGTATCACGTTATATGAAAATAATACGTGTAATTTAGTAAGACGCGTTTAAATATTGAAAAATATGAATTTAGATTTGGTTATTCAAAAATCATTATTTTCACCTGGCGGGCATGTTAACATATTTTAACCCGTCATGACCCATGCGGAGCTCTTCTCATGGCTTTTCTTCGTTTTTGGACAAGAAAACACCAACAATGATCGTAACACTATCGAATGGACCAACACTCCAGATGGAGCTGCCAAGCAATTCAGAAGGGAATGTTTCCAAGGAGATGGAATGGTAAGAAGAAAGAACCTTCCAATCCAGTAAAATCCATAATTTAAATGTTATATGTTGAAATATAACGTACTCGCCTTATGTAACTAATCAAAATAAAGAATAAAGATTAAAAAAATACTAACCGGTGCATTTCCCGTGGACATTTTTCGCTGAAACCTCATCGGAGCAGGACTCTCCTTCGGCGTATCTGCGGCGGTTGACGGTGAAGCTCCGCCGCCAAAGTATGACGACATTGTATGTCTTCAAAAATTGAAAGAAAATCAAATTTGAATCGGTTTTGAAAGGTAATGAAATAAGTATATCGATGGTTATCAGTGATAAGAATGGCATCGAATCTTCAAGGACGAATTGATATATTCAATATAATTCAAGAGCTTATTCGAAATGATGCTTCAAAGAATTCACAAATATTAAACTATAAATAAAACCAAATTGGTTTTAGGAATGGAATTCGAACATATGATTCAAACAGATAAAAGGATCTGGCAGAATACACCGCCGACATTTCTTATCACTTGCGGATGATTGTGGATGTTGTTGTTGTTTGTGACTGCCTTATTATTATTATTAGTTGTTGTGTTGCCGACGACTAGATACTATATATTATTGCGCGCGCACAGAGGACATTCACCGCCGGTGACCGATATTTGGACTATTATTGTGTCAATTTTTGGTTATAATTGATAATGGGAATGCCGATTATTTGGAATTGATGAGGAGATGGTGGTAAAGGAACAAAACTATGGATAATGGCTTGTAAATGAACGAATAAGGTGTAATTTCGTTGAGTGGTACACGGAAAGTAAGAATTTTATTAAGTTTATGTCTTGGGGGTAATGGGTTGAGGAATGAGTTCGTTCGTAGAGTATTTATATTATCTTTTGATTCACAACAATTTTCTTGTTGTTTGGCAAAGCACACCCGGACCAAAACCGGCGCCAACATCATAAGTATTGACGCTTTTTTTTCAATGCGGGCACAATTGTTGTCATATTTTTTTATTTTGTAAAATATTTTGATTTCTTGATGTATTGAAGTTTAATTAAGTTTTAATTTGTGTTAGAATAATTAGAATAATTATCTGAACGTATTGGTGACAAAAAATAATGATTCTCTATAGCACTGCACTGCCACGAAGTATGCAGCATGTTGCAAAAGTTCACGCACCAATTGAATTTAAAAAAAATGAAAACACGCCCTTCATTTATTAATTTCCAGTGTTTAAACTTTTTTAATTATAGCGTATCTTTATTAAATTTGATGTACTTTCTTGCTTAGAATCGTTTATAATAATTTATGAATTGTATTAAGTTCCTCAAAATGTTTTAGAACCAAAAAAGTAAGTAAAAAAAAGGCGTGTTTTTATTTTTTAAAAATTCAATTGGTGCGTGAACTTTTGCAACATGCTGCATACTTCGTGGCAGTGCAGTGCTATAGTTTTATTTTTTGCTGTTTCATTAAATTCAATATAAATAATTAATTTATTGACATGTTATTTTAAGATGCATTTCATCTGAATCAGCATAAAATTCTCTATAAGATGATATTTTACTTTTCACTGTCACTTTATTTTCAAATTTTTTTTAACAGTTTAAATCTTCTACGTAGCAAAAAAACATTAAAAATGATTATTATTTGTTTTAAAATTATTTTAATACATTCAGATAATTTTTCCCAGTTGTCTTATATACAAATAATTAAATTACTTTATTTAGAATCCGAATACTAACGCTTCGAAAAATAGCTAAAAATAAAAGACGAACTTTTAGTGGTCAACATTTTTCTCGTCCCCCCTCTTTTGGCAAATAGCCAACAAAAAATGTGTTTCCACTATTTCAATGTTATTGTCCGGGTGTGGGCAAAGTGTATATATTGATCTGATTGCGCTTTTGCTGCTCTACAGAAGTTTGTTTTTAGTTTGTTCGGAAATTTTAAAGCTTAGAAACAAACTATCCAGAAGGCAAAAATCAGCATTGTCGTCATCTGCTCTTCTTCGCTTTCCATCGAAAGCCGAAGCCGCATGGAAATTATGCGGTGTGAATGGAGAAGGTGTCTTAGGCGTGTCTCAATGGTGGTTATAATATTGAAGACACACCTCGAAGCGGAAGAGCTGCAGAATCAGACGAAGAGCATCTAATGAATTAAGATGGTAGCCAAACAAGCCGTGAATTGACCGAGATCAAAAGATAATCTTTAGTTATCTTCATTCGATGGGTATTGCCAATAAAATCGGGGCCTGGACACCTCATGAACTCTACGAACAAAATAAAGAAAATTGCCTTTTTATTACAGCTCAACATCTCACTTTCTATCGACCAACACGCGGTCATAAAAAATCGAACCCTCACCCTGCTGTTCCGTTCTGCACTTTCTGCTGGGCGCTTCCTTGACTGTGTTTTGCACGAAAAGTGCTCCTGTTAGGAGGCGAGGTGCTTTTTGCATGAAAACAAACTCATCCTGTTATATAGCGTAAACAAATCATCAATCTTTGTTAAAATTTGATGTTGTTTTTGGAGTGAGGACGCTTCGTGTAATTTTGATGAAACTTTGGTTACTTTTTCGGTTTGAATTGAATGTTCTGGCGGCAGTTTTGCACGTGTTTTGATAACAATTTCGTGCAAAACACAGTCACGCCACCGCCCAGCACAAAATGCAGAGCGTTCCCATTTTTAATCCACTTAAACCATGTTGTGGGTCCTAATTTTTTGTCAGTATACTATTCGGATCATAAGGAATCTATCTGCAAATTTTTATTAAAATCTGAGATGGAGACCTACACATCAAATTGAATTAGTTGATTTTTGTCCGATTCAATTAAAATAAAGCGGCATAGTTTTTATTGGAATGACCAAACTCTCACGCGTGATCTCACGAAATATTTGTCGTCCATCATTTTTTAATAAAACGGTTTTTATTGTTTTTTTTAATAAACAGTCCGATTTTTAAATTTTTATTGCTATAACAATATGGAGAAAAATATGGGAAATCTTTTAATATATGACACAATACAGGTTTTTATTTTCAAGGGCTTTATATTCTTGATAAACAATTTACGTAAAAATTCAAGATTTTTCTGCCTTAACGTGTCATACTTCTGGTGAAACACATATCATAATGTTCAGCAAAAAATTCTCTATCGATAGATACCTTTCACGAAAATAATTATACGCTCTGTTGTGTGCAATACTGATTTATATTTGTTCTTACAAGGGAAGTCACTTTAGCGTCCCTTTGAGAATTTGCTGAAACTTGGACCATTGATAGATTCGGATGCGCTGATTCCAAATCCGTTTTCAAAATCGGCGCAATATTTATCTGAGCCGAGATATAAGCCGTCAAAGTCCATTTTTTGATGTGCTCATTGATGTGCATAAACCACAAAATGTCCGACACAAGCAATAGCTTAATTATATAAGACGAGCAATTAGCATGAGAAGCGTGGCAGCAGCAGCGAGTGGACGGAGCAATTGGAACGGTATAGTGATCATGGTTGGTTATTGCATTGTGTGTACAGTATTGTTAACGTTTCTAGTTGCTATGCGAGTTGAAAGCTTATATATTTCGTATTTTGAAATTTTTTCATTTATTGAAAATTTGTGAAAAATTTCTTATTCTGTTCAAGAGTTTAAAATAACAGAAAATAAAATTTAACAAAATTAACTTTCAATGGAAAAATTCAAAATTTTTTAGCATCACTTATGTACATCAACTACAAAAAGATTAGAAATAAAAACTTCTACAATAAAAAAAACATGAAATAAAAGATAGTATATATATATATAAGCGAATTCAGGAAGAAACAATAATTTTCCCGATTTTTAAAATTTTTCTGGTCGTTGTACATTGAACCGATCTCATGGCCATGTTGAAGGTGAAAAATTTGCCAACATACATGCGAAGGCGTTTAGCATGATGATAATCACCAAAATTTTTTTTCATGAATTAAATTTAAAATATTGGTCCCGGTAGCTAATTTAAGCGGTGATGCAACGCTTAACTTGAGCTACTTCGTATAGGCACATTTGCACGCCTTCCTATGTTGCCCGTTCTACCCTTTTACCACCAAGTATGTCAGCCATAAATCTTCTCACGCATATTTTTGCTACAAAATGTACCATTTTTTCTATTATAAATTTCTATTTATGGAATTGAAAAAATATTTGAAAAAATAAAAATTGAAAATTGAATCCTGTTGATTAAATTAGCTCGAGGGACCAATATTTTTGACGAAATTTATGAACCAGACATTTTAACTGTCTCCGAAATTTTTTGACAACTTGTTTAATCCTTCGAAATTTCATACTTCAGGTATTGCTGAATCACTTGAGCTCTTCCGTATTCAGTAAACTTGGTAGAGTTCTTCAAACGATGATGGTAACCCTTACCTTGAGCTACCTCGATAAATATATTTGCACGGCTTCCTATGCTGCTAGAACAATTCCATAAATTTTTACTAGAAAAAATGGTATATCTTGTATCACAGATATGCTTGAGAAAATATATGGCTGACATACCTTGATATGGGTAGAGCGAGCAACATAGGAAGGTGTGCAAATGTGTTTATACGGGGTAGCTCAAGGTAAGGGTTGACAGTTAAAATGTCTGGTTCATAAATTTCGTCAAAAATATTGGTCCCTCGAGCTAATTTAATCAACAGGATTCAATTTTCAATTTTTATTTTTTCAAATATTTTTTCAATTCCATAAATAGAAATTTATAATAGAAAAAATGGTACATTTTTGTAGCAAAAATATGCCTGAGAAGATTTATGGCTGACATACTTGGTGGTAAAAGGGTAGAACGGGCAACATAGGAAGGCGTGCAAATGTGCCTATACGAAGTAGCTCAAGGTAAGGGGTGCATCACCGCTTAAATTAGCTTGCGGGACCAATATTTTAAAATTAATTCATGAAAAAAAAATTTGGTGTATATCATCATGCTAAACGCCTTCACATGTATGGTGACAAATTTTTCACCTTCAGCATGGCCATGAGATCGGTTCAATGTACAACGACCAGAAAATTTAAAAAATCGGGAAAATTATTGTTTCTTCCTGAATTCGCTTATATATACTATCTTCCATTTCATGTCTGTATTGTAGAAGTTTTTATTTCTTTCTAATGTTTTTGTAGTTGATGTACATAAGTGATGTTAAAAAAACATTTTTGAAATTTTTTAATGAAAAGTTAATTTTGTTAAATATTTGTTTGCTGTTATTTTAAACGTTTGTTCAGAATGAAATATTTTTCAAAAATGTGCAATAAATGAAAAAATTTTCAAAATACGAATTAAATAAACTTTCAACTTGCATAGCAACTAGAAACGTTAACAATACTGTACACACAATGCAATAACCAACCATGATCACTATACCGTTCCAATTGCTCCGTCCACTCGCTGCTGCTGCCACACTTCTCATGCTAATTGCTCGTCTTATATAATTAAGCTATTGCTTGTGTCGGACATTTTGTGGTTTATGCACATCAATGAGCCCATCAAAAAATGGACTTGACGGCTTATATCTCGGCTCAGAGAAATATTGCGCCGATTTTGAAAACGGATTTGGAATCAGCGCATCCGAATCTATCAATTAATGTTGATGTCGTTGCTCTTTTTACTTTTTGCTTCCTTCCTAGCCTTCATCCGCTCTACTCTCAACTTCTTTCCGAACCTGACCCTACTTACTCCTACTTTCTTCATTTTACAAGGGAAGTCACTTTAGCGTCCGCTTGAGATTTTGATGAGACTTGCACCATTGATAGATTCGGATGCGCTGATTCCAAATCCGTTTTCAAAAACGGCGCAATTTTTCTCTGAGCCGAGATATGAGCCGCCAAAGTTTCTTTTTGACAGCTTATTTTTGCTAGTTTGATGTGCATAAACCATAAAATGTCCGACATAAGGAATAACTTAATTAAATAAGAAAATTATTTTGCGTGAGAAATGTGGAAGCAGCGAGTGGATGGATCAAATGGAATGGAATATTTATTATGGGTGGTTATTGCAATGGGTTTTAAATATTGATAATGTTTATTTCGATTTGCTATGCAATTTTCAACTTTAATAACTTTAATCATTTCTTCAATTAATTATTGCAAGTTGGTGAAAAACATTTCATTCTTTTTTAAAAGTTAAGGATTAAATAGCCAACAAAATTAATTTTCATTGGTAAAGTTAAAATATGTCCAAGCAACATTTTTGAAAATCAACTACAAAATGTACCTTGAACTTATACATTGGAACGTGTCAATGGTGTCAGTGAAGATTGACAATGTGGAGTGTGGAGTTTGGGAACGTGGAGTTTTTGAATTTCTGAATTCGGAATCAAATTTGAAGCTTCGGAAAAAATTTATTGAATTGAAAACAGAAATTTTTTTGGAAATATGTGATTCTGATGAAAAAGGTACACATATAACTAAAAAATCTTGGATGAGATAATTTGTGAAAGGAAATAGTATCAGCGTTGTGAAACAGTCTTACAATTTTTATGATTCAGTAGATCCCGAAAAGTTCAAGTCAATCAGTCAGAACATTGTGAGCCGAAAATTGAAAATAGAAAAATGGTCGGAATTTCGGATTCCTCTGGTATTTGATGTTAAAGTTAAAATTAAAAGTGAATTTTCGCAATGCAGAATTAGGAATAAATTTAAAAAATACGGAAACTGGAATTCCGCCTATCTCTGCTGTAGAACCAAGAAAAATTTAAAGCATCGAAACTATTATTGTTTCTTCCTGATTTCATGTACAAACAAACCTTTTCTATTTCATGTCTGTATTGTAGAATTTTTAATTGTTTCAAGCATTTTGACAGTAAATTTTGTTAAATTTTATTTTCTGCAATTTTAATCTTTAAAACAGAATAAAATGTTTTTCAACAACATGCAATAATTAAAGAAATTTTGGAAATAAAAATTTCATAATTTTGCAACTAGCATAGCAAAAATTTTTCCAAATAAACTTTAACACCAGATATTCCGGATTTTCCGAAGCAATTCCGAATTCAGAAATTCAAAAACTCCACGTTCCCAAACTCCACACTCCACATTGTCAATCTTCACTGACACCATTGACACGTTCCAATGTATAAGTTCAAGGTACATTTTGTAGTTGATTTTCAAAAATGTTGCTTGGACATATTTTAACTTTACCAATGAAAATTAATTTTGTTGGCTATTTAATCCTTAACTTTTAAAAAAGAATGAAATGTTTTTCACCAACTTGCAATAATTAATTGAAGGAATGATTAAAGTTCTCTGCACTTTGTGCTGGACGGTTCCTTGACTGTGTTTTGCACGAAATTGTTATCAAAACACGCGAAGACTGCCGTCAGAACATTCAATCCCAACGAAATAAACAACCGAAATTTGATCAAAAACACGAAGCGTCCTCAAGATTGATGACTGTTCCCTCGAATTGTTCTTTGTGTTTACGCTATATAACAGGATGAGTCTGTTTTCATGCAAAAAGCACCTCGCGTCCTAACAGCAGCACATTTCGTGCAAAACACAGTCAAGGAACCGCCCAGCAGAAAGTGCAGAGTTATTAAAGTTGAAAATTGCATAGCAAATCGAAATAAACATTATCAATATTTAACCCTCGTTGAAATAACCACCCATAATAAATATTCCATTCTATTTGATCCATCCACTCGCTGCTGCCACAAATTTCACGCAAAATAATTTTCTTATTTAATTAAGTTATTCCTTGTGTCGGACATTTTATGGTTTATGCACATCAAACTGTCAAAAATAAGCTGTCAAAAAAAAACTTTGGCGGCTCATATCTCGGCTCAGAGAAAAATTGCGCCGTTTTTGAAAACGGATTTGGAATCAGCGCATCCGAATCTATCAATGGTGCAAGTCTCATCAAAATCTCAAGCGGACGCTAAAGTGACTTCCCTTGTAAAATGAAGAAAGTAGGAGTAAGTAGGGTCAGGTTCGGAAAGAAGTTGAGAGTAGAGCGGATGAAGGCTAGGAAGGAAGCAAAAAGTAAAAAGAGCAACGACATCAACATTAATTGGTTATAAATTATTTTTGAACTTCGGTTAATTATAATTGATTAATAAAGGATTACTCTAAAAGTTTGAGAAATTCGATTTGAGGGCACCGTTGTTAGATAAAATTGATTATTAATGACTCGTAATCGATGAAAAGAATGATCTATGGCTTGAAGAACTTGCAATTTTATAATAAAAATATTTATGTTAATAAATCCATCGATTCACTTTCGAAAAACCAATAGTTTGGAAGGAACGCATTCCCTGAAAATTTTGAAATCGTTTGTGGCGGAGATGGAGGAGGCGACGAAGATTCTCGTGTATCATAATCACTGGTGACGGATATTCCAGCTGTTCAGAAAACCAACAGATATTCCAGTATAAATTATTTTTCTATCAAATTTGAAAACTGGATTTCGATATTAGCACGAAGATGGAATATTTATGTGAAAATCCTTACTATGAGAGAATAAAATTTATACCATCGGTTTTGAACATTCCAGATTAAAGTTCGTCGAGTTCACTGGATCACTGCGCAATCGGCAGGAAAAATACGCAACAACAATTGTAACAGTTTATACTTATGTTACAATTAAATCATAAATGGATTTATATAAAAGTATAAATTAATTTGGATGAACAGATCTCGAATCGAAGTAGGTTAGGTTTAAATGTCTTTTCTGAAAAGGGAAGTGTTTTATGTCTCCATCTCAGATTTTGATAAAACTTTGCCGGTAGATTCGTCATAGCTTCATTAGTATACTGACAAAAAATTAGGACGCACAAAAAGGTTTAAGTAGGTAAAAAAATCGGTTTGAAATCCAAAAATATCCCAGTTATCCACAATAATGGAATGAAGCTAATGAATTTTATTTTAAACTGTGCGTTTTCATAAATGATGATTTAAAATCAGGTGAAGCATCAGCGCAACAGCGCAGTGGCAAATGGACAAGACACGGAAATTCGATATCATAAAACGATAATTTTTAATAAGATAATATATTCCTTAAAATATAAACGGGATTGATTAACATTAACCATATAAAATTTGCGTTTGAAAATCGCGATTTTTTGGGTTTCAGACCCATTTTTTACCCACTTAAACCATTTTGTGGGTCCTAATTTTTTGTCAGTATACTATTTGGATCATAAGGAATCTATCTGGAAATTTTATTAAAATCTGAGATGGAGACCTAAAACACTTCCCTTGTGAGCTTCTGATATTAAAAAAAATCATTGGGAGTGTTATATTGTTAAAAATGAAAGGAATAACACGCGAAATATGAGCGTGCAGACAGGAAGACAAAAAACCGTCCATTGGAGAAGGGCTTATAAAAATCAATATTGCACACAACAGAGAGCATAATTATTTTCGTGAATGGGATCAATCGATAGGGAATTTAATTCTTAATATTATGATATGTGTTTCAAAATAAGTTTGACGCATTATGATAGGAATTTTTTACATTATTTAAATAAACAGTTTTCTATTAATATTAAGCTATTAAAGAAAATTTATGCATAGTGTCATATACCAAAAAATTCCCCATATTTTTCTCTATATCATCATAATGTTTAAAATTTCTAGTTTTTTCATAGAAATTTAAGAAATTAAATTAAAGTATTTATTTAAAAAGTAAGGTCACGCCCAATCAAATCATCGCTTATTTCAATTGAATCGGACATTCAATTTGGTGTGAGACCTAAAACACTTCCCTTGTGAGAAGCAACAACATAAAGAAAACGACACAGGCTAAGGTTGTTATATAGTGGCTATTTTACATCGTTAACCAAGGGTGACGACCACACAAGCCAACGTAGCTTGCCAGAACAGCGGAATTACATCCAAACGCCAAAATTAGAGTTGGAGATTGTCCACATGTATCACCATGCTAAAACGTCGGACAATAACTCGAACTTCTTCGAGGCAGTACCGCCAACTCTGATGGCCCCTTGTATACTGCAACTCCGTTCTCTCCTTTCGTTGAGGCTCGTTGAGCTGTTTCGCGTTCAGGGTAGTTGGGGTTACCAGCATCAACATCGGCATTAACAATTAAATCATTTAACTTTACATGTTGATCGCCACTACTTTGTTGTTCATTTCCTGTACCCCTTGATTGATGCATAACTTCATGCATAACTTGTGTAAATCAACTAATCAATGTCAATAAAAATGAAAAACATTTTTTCTGAACAATTGAAAACATATCTGAACCCCATCTTAAGCATGTCATTGGTTTATTCATGATATAACTATTAAAATATCGTAGAGTTTTTTATAGTTTCTTCTGCAGCCACCGTGCTCTCCAGAAAGAAGCGCCACGGTCAACAAGGAGCTCTATTTTGCCCAGTTGCGCCGCGTAAATGAGGCTCTTCGACTGAAAAGTCCCGATCGTCAAGGCCAAGTCATCTTGCTCCACGACAACGACATACCGTATATCGCCAAGACGTCAAAGCCGCCCTCCAAGAGCTCGAATGGGAGGTTCTTCAGCATCCACCGTACTCTCCAGACCTTGCGCCATCCGATTATGGCCTTTCCCGCTCTCTGTCAAACCAAATGAGGGTTGTTACCTTAGAGGACCACAAAAACTGGCTCAACAACTTCTTCGACACCAGACCTGGCGATTTTTGGCGGAACGGCATCAACAAATTAATCGATAGGTGGTAGGAAATCGTAAACAGTAACTTCGATTACATAATTCATTAATTTATTATTATAATTACTGATTTTTTTCAAATAAATCTTTGTGAAAAAACTCTAAAAACTTCTTCCTCAATCCAATAAATACCCCTATGTATAAAATTGTAGATAGCTTTCACGCGAAATAGTATCGAGCTCAGTAAACGTGCTCACTATTTAATTATTACTACCATATGTTAGCTATCATTTAAAAAAGCTTATAAAGTCGAAACCTAGTTTTGCTCAAAACGGAAAAAAAGGGGAAACAATTTCTTCTGGGAAATTGCCAAGAAACAGTTACAAGTGCTGAGAAAAATCGAGCCTCCTGGAGCACGATAAAGGAAAATTAAATTTGTAAGCATTTAAGAATTATTGATAGATTAAAATATATTTGACAACAAATAGGACATATTGAATTATAGTCTCAGACTCAATATATTGAAGGTGTCTTACATGCGTAATTAAACATTTTAATCCTTCAATAATTGAATTAACCCATTTAAACACTATGTGGAAATCATTACGGAATAATTAAAAATTAAAAAATGCAAAATAAATTATGTTTGTGCCTCACAAATTAGACATAAGTTTCTATAAAAATATTATCGGGCTTCTCTTAAAATGTCTCTTTCGCTTTAAATTTTAACGAAAATTTAGATGATTCTGAAAGTCAGTTTTTACGAGTTCATTTGGCGTGCCATTTAACAGTATGCTTGTTTTTAATAGGCTTTTGTATTTTATTTTCGATTTTCTACTTGAAAAAAAAATTGTTTTGAATTTATGTGACTATTATTTTAACTTTAAATCGCTTTATGTGCATGCCAACTTCAGTCTTAGAAACGCTCCTAACAAACGCTCCTTGTAAGTACACACCAATTTGAGTGGATAAAAATATGATCACATAAAGTCCTTAAAAAACAAAATTTTGTAAAAATATGAAGGTTACTGGAAAAGAATTCTAACGGAGGGAAAATTACATTTTAATTTTCACGTGGAAATTAATGAGTAGCATTTAACAATTGTAAAATTTCAAGTTTCGATTTGGCGTTCTAAGTATCCTAGGTATAAAGTGCAACACAGGAAAAACCGTCATTCTCCACGACGACTACGCAATTTTGTCTTCACTCAAGTTCCAAGGTAAAATTTGCACTTCAATCAGGGGATTCGATACCAGAGCAGCTGGATCTGCATCGACGGCTCGCTGGACGACGAAATAAAGCGCAGGATCAAGTCTGATTGCTCAGCATTCTCAAAATGCAAACTACTACCTATGCTCGTCAGCACCAAGGAAAAGAACCCTCAGAATGTGCTGTCCACCATGCTATATGGCTCTTAAACATGGGATCCGAAACTTTTTCAAACACAATTCAACACTGTAGCGGATCTGAATGGCGAAATTCTTTGTCAATGGTCGCTGATCGATACAAATCTGATTGGAAGCCTGATTGCAAGCATGCCAAACCGAATTAATGATGTAATTCGTATCAATGGAGCAGCAACAAAGTATTAAATAATGAAATTAATCATTAAATGTCGCTAATTTTAGTGTTATTTCCTAGTTTAAAAATGATGTCTCATCACTGTGACCACCACTGTTTGTGGAAAATGTACTGTAGCGTAGCGGTAATAAAACTAATATAGGAATGGAGGAAATTCCCTGTAAGAGTTTTGAAAGGAATGACGGCTTTTGGGCGTTACCGTTATCGTACACCCCTAGTTCAGGTTCCCACCGTTCAAGGAACCAAAGGGGGATAATCGATGTAACAGTGCCTGCGCCCGGGGGCTGACCTGTCAGCAGAGAGTAAGCAGCTTTTTTGTGAGCACAAACTCAATTCCCTTTCCTAATCATGCTCTCCTAACTCGGATAGTCGGTCATCGTCACAGGTGATTGGACTAATCTTTGAGTATGCAGGCTCGCCAATGAAATTTTATGGAACTAGGTCTTTCATGACGGGGAATCCACACGTAGCACTCATTTCAATTTTAATCTTACAGTAATATGCGAAACAGCTGGATAGTGGGTGTGTCGCAAACTTTTGGACACCACTGTATATCACAACAATTCTAATAAAAATGTGCACTTTCTGATATACTTGGTTTAACTATAATTGTTCATTAATGATGCGATGTTAACCTTTGAAAATTATTTGTTAAAAAATTATAACTTTTGAAACAGGACCTTAGAGACACTTTAATATGGCTTATATTGTTCTTTGGGTCGTCCTCTTTCCAAAAAGCCCATAAAATGAAAACTGTAAAAGAAATACTCCTTTTTTACCATTTTTCTTATTATTCGAACGTTTTTATATTTGTTCACAAATGTTTTTCGTTCAGATAATGAAAAAGGGGAATCAGTAACAAACCTAAATCGGATCGTTTAGCCTGTTTTGCCGTTTCGCCGGCTCCATTTTTTTATTTTTGCAAAACAAGAGTGCCTTATTGTTAAATTTTTAGACAATAATGTGTTATTATTTATAGTTCTATTACTATAGTTAATTACGGACAAACTTGAAAAACAGTGGAATTGACAACGGTGAAACGAGCCCAACGATCCGATTTAGGTTTCTATTAATCTTTTTTTACATTAACTGAACTAAAACCATTTGTGAACAAATATAAAAACGTTCTAACTATAAGAAAAATGATAAAATAAGTAGAAGAGCTATAGCAAAAAAAATTCTTTGAAAATTGTCATTTTATGAGATATATGGATAGAGGAAGACCCAAGGAACAATATAAGCCATAGTAAAGAGTCTCTAAGGTCCTATCAAAAGTTATACATTTTAAACAAATAATTTTCAAAGGTTAAAATCACATCATTAATCAACAATTATAGTAAAACCAAGTATATCAGAAAGTGCACATTTTTATTAGAATTGTTGTGATATATGATATGAAACACAAATATACGGATAATATAGAAATTTTAAGAAATATAAAAATAAAAATTGTAAAAATAAATTAAATTATTGGTTTAAATCTTAACGCGCTCCATCGCAAATCCCTGTAAGTCTATGTGAAAGGTAATTTTCAACTGAGCGCCTATGGCGTGTGAAAGCCAAGGAAGGTTTAAATAAAAAACATCGCACATCCCTGTCTATATGAAGGCTTTCTCCCTTTGGCGTGCCTACATATAATTTAACAAGCCGCGGTAAAAAAATCTATGCGGCCGCCAAAATGTGTTATTTCACATGACACAATTTACAAAGTTTTTCAGTGCTTTAAGTAAAAATAAATTAGTATTTTAGTATTTTATCATTAAAATATTATTATGACAATTACAACTGAATTTTTCGCATATTTAAGCGCGATTTTTGAATTTCCACGTAGTCGTAACTAATAAGTTTTTACGCAAAATTAATAAAATTGTCTTAAAAGATCTAAAAACCTTCACTTTCAATAAAATAGGTTTACTCGCCAAAAATTTCAGGATTGGTCTGAAAATTTTTCAAAACCTTTTCAATGCTAAGTTTTCGAGAATTTTCGGAGAAGATAAGAATGATGAGAAATAGTCGAATATATTAGTGAGAACGGAAGAGGCGCGAAATGCGATATTTTAAACAAATAATCAAAAAGTTAGGTGCAAAAATGATTTATTAATAGAGTTTCAGAAGGCTTATATGTAAAATTTATAAAAATCTGATTTTAATTTATACGTGTACACTACCACTTCGGTCAAAACGAAATTCCACCCTCAGAGTTTGTATTTTTCTCTGAGCGTTGCCTTTTGTGATGTGTTGCGTTTTTCTATATTCCTCTTCTACAATAGACGATCATTTATTTCAACAAATATAATTTAAAATAATTTAACGCGCAGACAACGATACATAAAATGAAGAGAGATAGCGTTTTTCGTAGTTTTTTGACCGGAGTGCACTACTATACCACGAAACCGCGCCGCAATGCAAAAGATTGCGCGCCAATTGCACGAACACTACTTTATTTTATTTATTTTTCAATATTTTATTAATTAATTATTATTTAACAGAAGAGTATAAAAGAAACTATTATATATATATATATATATAACATTTAAACGAATCCTTCTGTTAAACAATAATTAGTGATAATTAAATTAGAAGGTAATGTTCGTGCAATTGTGAGGCGCGATTTGGTGACATTGCAGTGCTTGTATGACCATTCAAGTAACGTTGAATATCTCCCTTAAGGAAAATCTAAGAAATATACCGTGGAATATTAAAATATGGTTGTAGAAAAAAACAAGATTATGACACAAAAAAAAAGATAATCAAGAAGCTTTTACGCAAAAACGAACATGCCAGTAAAATGAACAGACTATAGAAGATGGAATACAATGATTACAGTTTGATTGTTATCATCAATCAGGTACGACTGGCAGATTGATGAGTTTATTAGTTGTGGTAATTCGAATTGGTGACAGTCACAACTGATGAATATTCAGATAAGGATGAGTGAACGTTTGATAATTGATAGTGTTAATTGCAAAATGGAATTTTAAGAATTATTGACGAGACGAACAATGGAGGCTTTTGATGATGTCCTGGTCGTATTCAAATTGGTCTTATTATCATTTTTTGAGGTCAATCGCACATACACTAATTATTGACACTTATAATGTTTCGAAAGGAGAACGGCTATTTGTTTGGAATAATCATCGTAATTTGATATTGAATGTATAGAGAGGAATGGTTGAATTATTCCGGATTGCGTTTCAGCCCATTAATGTTTTTATCATAATTTAAATGAACAATATGCGAAGGATTAAATCGCTTATAATAACAGCGTTAGGTACAGGCTGAAACTTGGTTTATATACGGAACAGAGTGGCGCATAATTACCCAGCCATTTATGTAATTAAAATGGAAAAGCTTTATTAAAGATTTTTGACTGGAATAGTGGACTCTTTTAAAGAAAATCAAAATTATTCTATTTTAGTCAGTTATTGGTCGAAATATCAAAAGACACACATCGATAAACATACCCAAATAACTTGTTTATTACAAGTAACATCATATCACAGGTGAAATTGTATTCAATGGTGGTGAAATTTTGAGTTCAATATTCAGGAATACAATAACCGTAGACCATTTAAATTTAAAAAAAACCTTATTAATTTTGGTCTATACAATGATGTTTGTAAAACATTGACTCGTCGTCAAAAACCTAGGTAATAGCAACCAGAGATGTCGTTTTCGTTTTTGGACCCCCCGTTTTCGTTTTTTCGATACCGTTTTCGTTTAAACGAAAGCAGAAAGCGAAAACGAAACGAAAAACGAATTGAGGTTCGGTCCCGCACGGAATGACGTTAAAGTGTCCTAAAGACTTCTTCCAACGAAGTTTTCCCGCGAAAATTTCGTTGTTTTGCTGTTTTTAAACGTGTACAATGCGGACCGATATTTACCAGCATTATCGGGAAAGTGACGAACCAGGCAAGCTGGCTTGCAAACGATGTGGTACAAAGATCAAGAAACGTCCCGACAAGTCAACCGGCCCCTTCTTGAACCACAAGAAGCTCTGCTAGAAGAAAATTGAAGCTAGCGGCGAGCCTTCCTGCAAGAAGCAGCGTCTTTTGGAGGACTTCACACTGAGGCCTGATGATTCAACCCGCTCGTCTGAAGCTCTCATTTCTTACTGCGCCGCATTGATTAATTCTGCAGGGAGCCAGTTGAATCCGCGTTGGATGGCCGAAAACAAGAATACGACGACTGCGATCTCCTGCGCAAGGCTGCATTCTTCGATCCACGCTTTGTTGGGAGGAAGGAACTGTACGACGACGATGTCTGGAATGAAGTACGACACGCCGTAGTGATGTCAATGACCAGCACTAAAATTCAAGATTCAACGACATCCTCCTCTTCGCGAAGCTCTGATACGCACTGTACCAGCTCTGCAGCCCTCAAGGCGAAAATCTGGTCTCAAGAACAAGATACAACTCCGATGCGAACTGAAATTGCCGCATATCTCGTAGAGAAGCGATTGAGTCCGCCAGGCCGGGATGCTGACAACAGTGAAGCGGTTTTGCAAAATTGCAAAAAAACAAAGGACAACGACGACGGCTTTCCTCTGCTAGCTCGCGAAGCTAAGAAGTTCCTCTCTGTTCCTGTGAGCTCATCCGAACCGGAGAGAGGTTTCAGCAGTTTGTACCACCTGCTTTCGAATGAGAAACGTGCGAACTTGCCATATCCACCGTTCAGGACATGGTGACCGTTCGCAAACACTTAGCGATGAAGAAGATGGAGTTTGCGCGTGATAAAAGTGCGGAAGACAAAGAGTCGGATGAAGATTACGATGAAAACGGAAACTTCGACGAAGTAGAAGGCTTTTTTGATTATGTTGTTGATTCATTGTTGTTATTGTTGTGTGAAATTTTTACATGTTAGTCGCAGTCACCGTGGTATAAACAAAAAATTTCGTTTTCGTTTTCGTTTTTCGTTTCGTTTAAACGAAGATTTCGTTCGTTTCCCATCTCTGATAGCAACTTTCACCGCTAACAGAGCCTTGGAATAGCCCCGGGAGGCAGGATTTTGGCGGAGCTTCTGGTTGTGCTTTCTGCGCTTGCTATTGTGGATATGTCGTTGGTTGTGCGATTCGACTGGCTTGTTATCATCTTTGAGTTTCTCCGCCAACGAAACAGCTTCCATTGAATCCCAGACAGCGGCACGTCGAGGGCATAGCAAATTGGCATTCCTTGTTTAGATCAAACGTGGGTAATTTAAAAATTGTATTAATTATGGCCTAAGAAGAGATCGTTTTGATAAATATTATTAGGTCTAGAAATTAATTTCCATATTTTTTTTTTGCTACCGCACCCGCCGTTCTCTCCGGACATTGCCCCGTCGGATTATCATCTTTTCCGGTCAATGGCTCATGGTCTGGCGGAGCAGCGCTTTCGAGATCATCGAAATTTTTAATAGAGCCTCGAACGAAGGAAAAGAAGTTTCTTCAGTATAAATAATAGCATTTATTATATTAAGCAAAATTCGGAAAATGTCACTACAGTCCGTTTCAATACCTTAGGTTCACTTGATTCTTTCACATTTTCTATTCACTATTGAGTTATTTATTAATAAGAGTTTCAGTGTTTTATAGAGCTCAAAAAAATACATCACTTACGTAAGTTTGAAAAAAAATTATGTGTTATGAGGATAAATATACAAGAAAAAGTCAAAAACATGAACATTGCGCCGTTTCAATATCTTAGGTTCACCCGGGGTTTTTTCAAATGTTTGGTGTTTTTTTGGCGTGAAAATTTTGGATATATGAGTGCAAGTGATAATGACTAAATCTACATCAAGTCATCTGCTGATTGCTGGAAATAAGCTGCTGAAACCATGGCGCGAGGAGCACATTTGTCATAAGTTGAGCAAGGTCAAATAACGGCTCTCAAACAAGCTGTTCACTCGAATACGGGCATCGCGCGGCAATTAAACAGATCTCCGGACTGCATCAACCAGTTTCTACGCAATCCGAAACACTACGATCAACGTAAAACTCCAGACCGACGTCCAATAAAACTCCAGGCAGACGTCCAAATCAACAAATTCTGACACTTCGCCTTGCCAATGTTGACCAAGCCGTCTTCTCCTCGAGAATACCGATTCTTCTCCGTGTTGCCCTGGTGGTAGACTTCTCGTGGACGAATTTCGCGACCCAGAGCTTGACTGTGTCCGACCACCTTCCTTTGGATCTCCCTCTTGCTCTTGCCCAGCCTCGTGATGCGAAAAGATGATGCGAAAAGATGTCTCCCAACTTTCATATCATTATCTTCTTGAATTTCTCTTCATATTGATTATTTTTCTTTAATTTAAACAATTCAATATTTAATTTTTGAATTAACACATAAAATACAGTATCCATTTAGAAAAATACTGTACAATATAACACCAATCAAAACCAAATATTTTATCCCAATATTTTGTTTTATAAATTGAACCAGAAGATACTCCACGTCCCACAGGAATTCAATTCAGCCGTTTTTTTCTAGTTTTCAATAATAACTCCCACACAGAATAATATTTGTGTTCTAATAATAAAACCCTGGTTTTTCCTTATAAAAACTACATTAACTTGTATTGACACTAATGAATATTTCATGAGAAGTTTTGTTTTTTTTCGATATTGCCCATCATTCGAACCCTTGAAAGTTTATCCTTACAGTGACAAAGTCCAGGCTAACAGTATTTGTTCCACAAAATGATCCCCAGACCATAACACTGCCACCTCCGAAGTTCCGTGGCGACATTTTTCTGCGCTCTTTTCTCAGATCATGGCAATAGTAGCATTATTTTTTTTCATTTTAGAACACCACCTTAAACATTTTTATTTAAAAATTATCCGTCATTTTTTTCATTTTTTTCATCATTTTCGAATATTTCAACGTAGCCGTGTTTCGTAGGACTCGCCATGTCATGGTCTTGCTTGTCAATAGTCCTTGGTCATTCCTCAGCTGATTTACGGTCAGGGAGCTGCTCGAAGCCACTCTAACAGCTGTCGTTCATTAAGAATTGGACGTCGGCCTGGAGTTTTACGTTGATCGTAGTGTTTCGGATTGCGTAGAAACTGGTTGATGCAGTCCGGAGATCTGTTTAATTGCCGCGTGATGCCCGTATTCGAGTGAACAGATTGTTTGAGAGCTGTTATTTGACCTTGCTCAATTTATGACAAATGTGCTCCTCGCGGCATGGTTTGAGCAGCTTATTTCCAGCAATCAGCAGATGACTTGATGTAGATTTAGTCATTATCACTTGCACTCATATATCCAAAATTTTCACGCCAAAAAATCACCAAAAAGTTGAAAAAAATCCGGGTGAACCTAAGATATTGAAACGGCGCAATGTTCATTTTTTTGACTTTTTCTTGTATATTTATCCTCATAACACATAATTTTTTTTCAAACTTACGTAAGTGATGTATTTTTTTGAGCTCTATAAAACACTGAAACTCTTATTAATAAATAACTCAATAGTGAATAGAAAATGTGAAAGAATCAAGTGAACCTAAGATATTGAAACGGACTGTATATTGTTGGAATGATTCGAAAAAACTCCTCCAGACGTGTTTTCCCCATTCATTCCGTTCCCAATTGAGATGAGCCTTGAACCACTCCACATGGGTATTTCGATGTTTTTCGCTGATGAAAGGTCTCTTCACTGGTCGTCTACCATGAAGACCGTTTTCCTCTAAACGACTTTGGATGATTCTTCTAGATGGCATTGGATGATTTGGAGTCGACACAATCATCTGGATATTTCAGCAGACTTCATTGAAACACCAAGATAGAGCACATTGTATGAGCTTCAATTATTCGGACTTCATCCTTCGTGTAAAACTAGTATTTGAGTTTGCGTAAAACCTATATTATATCCCTTCTTATTAAACGCTTCTCCCATTAGAAGGGAGCCTCCTATTAAGGTTGATGGAGCAATAGCACGGCCGCTTCTAATTTTCCGGATCAGGAAAAATTATTTTTACAATTAAATCGATACCTATTATTATGGTCAATAAGTTTATTGTATAATTGATATTGGTAATATTTTGTATGTTTTTTAATGTTTAATTGTAACATTTTTATCCCACACATGTTTAAATTGATTCTGTATATAAGGACGCTCCTGCACTCCGGGTGAAAATAGAATGAAAAATAAAAATTTAAATTCAAAAAACTAGTCCGCGATAGAATAGGCGTGGTAGAGTGTGAACATGGCGCGTGTCTAAGTGCAAGCGCGGCAAAGAATTTTATGTAATATAAATTAATTTTCACAATGTTTTCAGTACTCTTAAAATTGGTTTATTGGAAAGTCGTCATAGATATACGAAAAGAAATGCATTAATAGTTTCATAAAAATTATCCAATCGGCTTAATTTAAAAAAAAAACACTTTTTTAATCGATTTTTTTGAATTTCGGTATTAATATAATATGTAAATCGTTATATGTTTCGAGTCAAAATAACTTACAAATTTCGTTTTTTCTAAATTGTTCATTTTTGTTATATATTTTGCGTATTTAGGTTCTTATTTAACGAATTCGCGAATTTTATGGTACAATAGCATGGATATACAGTGTTGAACATGCAGAAAACGATATTAATAAAAAAGTTTTATTTATAAACATACTTAACAAATCTTTTGTGAGAAAATAGGTTTTCCAGCATAATTTAAGTTTATATTGATTTCTTTGACGTATTTATTTGAATCATTATCTAAATTATTTAGCACTAACACCATTACTGTTTATTAATTTATTCGGTAATATATAAACACACTTTTCATAGTGAAAATCTCACATTAATAAAATTAAAAAAATAAAAGTGAAAAATAACCATAACAAATATATTATTATCAATTCTTCCATCCGGATATGTCGGAAACAATCTCCATGTCGCTTTATACGAAATGAAGCAATTTGAAGCTTCAAATCAAATGCTAAATGCATTTGCACAGTAAATCATATCCGATCCATCTTCATGATATAGTACGAGTCCTCGTTCCCATCAGCTGATTGGCAAATATATGGTATATATTAACCCCTGGAATTAATATTTATCATAAAAGATAGAACATAATAATAATAATAATAATAATAATAATAATATACCTTTTAACTAAAACGAAACAAACGATGGATCAGCTGATCAGCCGTAGTAGATGATTGCTTCGTCAACATTGAATGACAATCATTTTCACTGTCCGGTATTTACCTCTTGTATTTCCTTAAAAATTTCCACAATCTTAGAACATATTATTCGACATCTAAATCAAGTATTTTCTCAATAAATGTATAATTAATACCTTGTTTCTTATCTCCTTAACGTTATCCTCGACACGACCATGCGAAAGTGATGAATTTAATCAAAAGTAGGCAAAAATGAAGTTGATATATATATAAATCAACTGCATATAATGCCTAATAATGATCTTATATCACCTTATGTCAATCATCGATGACTTGTATGCATATTGACCTCGCCATACCAACCTAAATAATCAAAATATATAACAAACATGGAAAATATAGAAAAACTAAATTTTTAGGTGATTTTGACTCGAAACATACAACGGTTTACATATTATATTAATCACCATATTATAAGCTTTCGAATGGTGTATAAAACAAAAAAATTCATTTACTTGTTTTGATGGAATTTCGTAATATATGTTATAACTCCGAAATTCAAAAAAAAATCTATAAAAAATGTGTTTTTTTACATCAAACCGATTGGATAATTTTTATGAAACCATTAATGAATTTAATTTCGTTTAATAATTAAGACTTACCTGCGATATCCAAAAATAAACAGTGATAAATAATGAAATAATAAATAAAATAATCGAAAAAAACACTATGCCCACCTCTACATCACCGCAGAGCGTCTCTTTTGAGGACACTCCCACTTGTTTAGTGACCGAACTTTTTTGTTTGTCAAAACATTTTTTGTTTTGCCTTTTCTACTGAGTTCACCCGTAGTGCTCCTGTACTTGTAGAGAGATTGCTCTATTTTACATTGATCGCTATATTTGATATTAACTACTATTTTATAATATAATCAATTAAGTCAACTGGAAATAACGATTTTCCGATATTTAATCTTGTTAAATCCAGGAAATTTGTGAGTCTAAAAGGTACATAACAAGGCTTCTCTTAAACTACTTAAAATTATGAGCATTTTTCCAAAAATTTAGATTTGAGCACGTTTATTGAGAATCTTTTGTTCCCATCCCAATTGGCGGGATTACGTTTATGTTAGAAGTAGTCTTAATTAATATAACATTTGAAACTTAAAATCCAATTTAAAAAAATCTAATTTATTAGAATTGATTTAACTTATTTCCGCATCAAATCACCCGTTGATTGTGTGCTCGTCAAATCCAGTTCATCGTCAAAATTGATAATTAATTTTTCAAGGTTCTCAAAAACCATTGTAAATATAATCAAATATTTGATAAAACCTTCTTCGATGGCGTCAACATTATCAATTGATCGTTTGTTTTTGCTTCCACGCTGAAAACGAAATCAATTAATATTATACAAATAATAATTTAAGTCACTTCAAATTTATAAATTTACAATTCTCCACGTGAATATACCAATTTACTTTTTGCAAAAAGCTTTTTGACAAGCATAAATTTATATCACAAACTATCTCAGTCAACAAAAATGTCGACCGTATACTTAACCTGGGTGGTCTAAAAAGTTGTCCGGGTAATTACGCGCTACCTTGTATATTAAAAGTTCAATACAAAATTCTATAAATCTCATCAAATGCTCAAAATATTAGTTTACCTATTTAACAAGATGTTGTGGCGATAGCCAATATAATCATTAATGGACTGATGGCTGATCCAAAACTCGTCAGTCCCAGTCACTGTACTATATAATATGATACTCAGTAAAGCAGCCAAATCTGCTACTGAGATATAGCCGTTTTAGGTCACTGATTATTATTGGTTTTCCCTTGAGTTTTCTTTCAGTTACTTTTGTCCTCATGATAGAATTATTGTATTCCGTATATTATTTTATTGGTAATAAATATTAGTTAGAGAAGAACACGACACAAGATTTATAATTAAAATAATACTCTAGGATGAAATATTCCATTATTATTTAAACTAGAACAGTAGCTTACCTGTTTGCTGATTGACACGGCGAGGATAATGAAGAAGTGAAGCTCGATTCTTCGGTATCTGACGATGTATTCAAATTATCACTACTTGGTATGTTATTAGCAGCAGAATTGTATTGAATCTCAAATAAATGAGGAGAACTGTCCCTTGAAGCAAATAATTGATCATCGTAGTATAAGTGAACTCTCTCACGTTTTATCAGTGTTGGTTTTAATTAGTGTGTTCAAGTCAAGTGTTGTATTGAGCCGTCGCTGAAAAAATTTCAATAAAAAAATTTTACTAAAAGATTTTAAAGTTCTGGATAGAATTTAAAAATATTAATACTAACACACCCCAAATTGAATGGTAAAATTGGGGGTTCAGAAAAGATGCTCATATTGAAAATTTCGGTAAGAAGCGCAGGTTTTTAGATAATTTAAGACGGGCCAGTGAAAATTAGCTGTAAAGTTATATGAAAATAATACGTGTAAATCAGTAATACACGTTTGAATATTGAAAAAAAATTTTTTTCCATTTGGCGTGCTAACATTATAAAAATAATTTTCTTACGTTTTCATAGAGATAATTCTTGTCCTCGCTATAATTCCAGTCGGATTGAACAACTCGATGTATTGAATAATAAGGAGGTGCTGAAAAATGAAAGTGATTTTACTTGCAAATACCTGAATAATTAAAGTTAAATTAGCTTAGTTTGCCACTACTATCAATGCGGTACACCAAATGCATTTGTAAAAAAATATGCTCAGAAAAATAATTTAAACTTAAAATATTGTTAAAATCTAAGGTCTAGGAGATATTTTAAGACGTGCAAGAAAGTATGCCGTAAAAGTTAGTTGTTAACCTTCACCTAGATTTAAATCAAATCCGTTTAAAATTTTGAATATTTTCATTTACATTTACACTGCACTGCCACGAAGTATGCAGCATGTTGCAAATGTTCACGCACCAATTGAATTTAAAAAAAATGAAAACACGCCCTTCATTTATTAATTTCCAGTATTTAAACTTTTTTAATTACAGCGTATCTTTATTAAATTTGATGTACTTTCTTGCTTAGAATCGTTTATAATAATTTATTAATTGTATTAAGTTTGTTTTAGGCTCCTCAAAATGTTTTAGAACCAAAAAATTAAGTAAAAAAAAGGGCGTGTTTTCATTTTTTTAAAAATTCAATTGGTGCGTGAACTTTTGCAACATGCTGCATACTTCGTGGCAGTGCAGTGCATTTGGGATGATACGGGTAACTTAACTGGCGCGAAATTAAAAAATCAATTTTAGTCTAACAAGGGAAGTGTTTTAGGTCTCCATCTCAGATTTTGATAAAAATTTGCAGATAGATTCCTTATGATCCAAATAGTATACTGACAAAAAATTAGGACCTACAAAACGGTTTAAGTGGGTAAAAAATGGGTCTAAAACCCAAAAAATCGCGATTTTCAAACGCAAATTTTATATAGTTAATGTTAATCAATCCGGTTCATATTTTAAGGGGTATACTATCTTATTAAAAACTATCGTTTTATTATATTTTTTTTTAATTTTCACGTGTTTTACGTGAACCTGTTTTTAATAAATAATGGTTTTATTGACCACCGAAACATCGGGGCAACAGCGCAGTGGCAAGACGACGGGACATGGAACAGCAGGGCGAGGGTTCGATTCTCATTGGGGGTGGTATGTTTCTATTATTATTAATAATCATTCTATATTCGAATATCTCTGTGGCGCTTTTTTATTTTTACTTTTCAAGATTTATATGATAACCTTTAAATGTATTATTTATTAAATCAACAATTATAATGATTCTCAACAATCATATGTTGAAAGCATAAAAATTTTTCACAATAAAGACAACGTATAAAAGATACATTTTTACAGTTACTTATCTCACAGCCGTTGGGGATCTCTTTTGGGAATAATAGTTGCTTCGGTGTATAAAAAGATCCTGGACGGTCGACTTTATATCCACTAGCAAACCAACTGTACTTTACCCAACTGTGGAGTTTCGGTGAACAAAGCTGACGGTAAATTAAAGACAAAACCTATGAACATATTATAATCAAGCATCTAAAAGTTAGTTACCTGAAGTGTGGAAGACCTTTGATGTATTTGAAAGCTTGGTTCACATAACCGTGCATACTCCGTGATGATTTTTATAACACTCTTGAATCCTCCAAAGACACCGACATCCAAGGGTTGAATCATACCTGTACAACCAGCAGGAATTTGCAGTGTTTTTAATTTATTATCTTCATTATTTGGGTCCGAATAACCGTTTGCATCTTTCCATCCGTTCCATGAATCGATAATAAGCAACGAGCTAGCCGGAACCCATTCATCGAAAATTACTGTGTTCAAAAATTCCTTCATCAACGGTTTTGTCATAATGTGGCTCGTATGACAGCGAACAACCAAGTTGGAAAAAGAACTTCGAAAATTTCTTGGAAATCTTCCGTTGTTTTCTTTCAGAACTACGAAAAGACAAGGATGTAGTTTTCCTTCTGCAGATATTACAGGAAGCACTGTGTAGCTGTGAGTAGTGGAACTCACAGTGTTCACAGTGCATTCAACTGTTTTTGTGCCTGTGTACGTCAATGTTCTCGCAGTGTTCATTTCCAATTGAAAACCACTTTGATCTGCATTAAAGATCCTTCTAGGTGAAAATGCTTCCAACTCCTGATTTGCCACAACCAAAAAGTTTTCTGCACTGGCCAATAGTTCATCTCTTTTCTTATGTCGTATCACAGACACAAACTTCGTGATCTTGCGGGAAGAAATTCCATGTGCATCATATCCTTTTTCGAATGTATAAAATGTCGATTATCTGGTAAATATTATAAATCGAGCAACTAGTCTAAAAACATCCTCAAAGCTGTGACAACGTTGTCTTTATATTGAAATTTTTTTCAAAAGCTTCAATATATGATTTTGATAATAATTATAATTGTTGATTTAATAAATAATAGATTTCATTATCATTATAATCTTGAAAAGTAAAAAAGCGGCCCAGAGCTATTCCTCAGTGTTTGGCGGACGGAGCTAGGACGAACAACAACGAGTTTCAGGTGTATAGTTGTCCCGCTAAGCAAAATAAATCTATCTCTCATGTTTATGTTTATGGTCAATACAGAACAGTAGACCAACAACGACTTGATTTTACGTTTCTGGAGAAAGGCAGACAAACAACGACTCGATGAATGGTTTTGGTTGTCAGTGCGGATCTGCTACGAGTATAGTGCAACCTTAAAGTGCATTTCAACAATAGACGACATTGTTTATGAGTTATCGTCATTATTTTTTTGTCTTGTTATTGTTTTTTATTGTTTTTATTGAACAGTTTTATGTTTTTATTTCATTCTTAACTTACAAGTTCTGATGACTTGTATATACTCGGAGCCATATAAACCTATATTCCTATATAGGTTTATCTATTAGATTATTCCAACGGATTGGATCAATTCAACCGGATTAATGGTTTGTTTTGCTATCATAGGTATTACTAATAATCAAGAAATTAAATTGGAAATTGTATAATTTTAAATATTTCAGGCTCGAATGTGAATGAAGACTTTGCCAAAATGGAGGTTGACAAGGAAATCATGGTATACAGAAAATTTCCATTTAAATTGCAGGAATTTCTTGATTACAATTGACAAGCTATTGTAAGTTTTGGAAAGTTAACTAATGATTATTGGATAGTTTTAGGACCACGGACATCGACACGAGGACAAGCTACCATCATCCATGACAACGACATTCATCATGTGAAGCATTCCGGGTTTGTTATTCTTTTTATTTATGAAGCCATTAAATATCAAACTGCGTTTTGTTGCTTAAAATAAAATTCATCAGATGCCATTTCCGTACTTTGTGCATATGTTCGAATTATTAATTGTACGACTCCTTTTATTACGTACGAATTATATTATACGCAGCAACCAACAACTCAAAGTTTGATTTTTAACTGTTTCCGTTGAATAAGTTCAAATTAATAATATGCTCTTTCTTTTTTTGTTACGTGATTTAAATGTTAAAACAAAAGTTATTTAAAGGATGTTTAAAGTTATCACGCTAAGCCAAGTGTCGAGAAAAGTAACTTTAAGTGATTAATAATCCACAAATTCATTTTTGAATTTTTACGTTATGTTCAAAACTTTGTTTTAAGTGGTCTTTTTTCGGCTCAAAGGTCAAAATATTTTTTGATATACGCAAGAGTGGTTCGTTAGCTTGTTTTTAAACTTTAGAAATTAACTTTTAACATCATTTTAATGTGAAAATATTGAAGAAAATTAATATAAATAATACGTATACATGTCTACAGAAAAATGAAGAGTATAATACTAATTTTCAACTCACTTAACATATCTAAAAACTAATTTTTAAAATCTAGATGCCCTCAAATGATGGTCATACATGGATGAATACGTCGTGCCAAGCAAGTTCAAGTAGCAACAATGGAAATATAATTGTTTTACTTGTTTTCAATAAACATTGTATTATAATTACTGTTGTTTTATAATATTATGAAATACGACTAGTGCCCTCTTTACACCCACAAAGTAGTGTCAGCAGGTGCTAGGATGATGAATAGATGCTGTCGCGCTGGACAACCTAGCGTCTTCTTTGTGTCCACAAACCAGTGTCCGCGGAAGCTAGGATGGAGTAAATAGTTGCCTCCGCAGCGGGGACGCCCTACCTCCAACCTAGCGCCATCCGCCAGACACTGAGTTCGACTAGTAATAGAAATAGAAACATATCACCCCCAAGAAGAATCGAACCCTCGCCCTGCTGTTCCGTGTCCCGTCGTTTTGCCACTGCGCTGTTGCCCCGATGCTTCAGTGGTTTTTAAATCATTATTTATGAAAACGCACAATTTAAAATAAAATTCATTAGCTTTATTCCATTATTGTGGGTAAACGGGATATTTCTGAATTTCAAACCGATTTTTCACCTACTTAAACCGTTTTGTAGGACCTAATTTTTTGACAGTATACTAATCAAGCCATAAGGAATCTATCTGCAAAGTTTTATCAAAATCTGAGATGGAGACCTAAAACACTTCCCTTGTAAGAATATTATAATTATTGCAGTATAAATTAAACTGTCATAGTGCATCCAAAAATTTCCGCATGAAAAATCGAAAAAATATAAATTTGAGCGTTGTTTTATTGTTTCGTAGAATCTGGCTAAAATACCAGATGCGGAACTACGCCCCATTCATAGGGACCTTGGATTTCTTGTCAAGTTTAAGTATATACTAGACCCTATCCACACCAATAAATGTTATATGTTATATGTTATAGATGTTATAGAAGACTCTGCACGATTTTTTTAAAGTCATATCACAAAGAAAGCTGTAATCACGTTTGTTTCTACTGCAGAAGGCTGAAGAAGCCAGTCACGCCAGAACTCCACTCCGAACTATGTCCTCACGCGAGGAACCATTAGAGGGGGAATGTCGGAGATCCCGACCCCAAACGCGCCCGAGCGAGAGAGGCGCGACGCCCGAACGATGCAACAGCGGTTAATTTTAGTCCAAATTTAAATTAATTTATTATTGTTACTTTTTACCATTATTATTATTTGTTTTAATTGTTTTTTTTGTTTTAATTATAAATAAAACGTTTAATTACCCAAGTTTGAGGTAATACAAGGCGAGCACCCACAACCGCAACAACCAACAAAATCCAAAAAAATTATGTACCCAGCATGAATCCGTCCAAAAAATTGGGAAAATCATTTTTAACACGGTCAAATTAAGCATTGAAATTCACTCATTAATACATAATTTGACAAACTTCTGAACTGAACTTGAAAAAACAGTGGCTTGGATAAGCTCATATTCTATACAGTTTTAGAAAAATTGTATGATATTCTGATAGTTTAGGACAAGCTTGTCACATTGAGGAGATAATAATTTTCAAATTAATACGTGGAAGCTTATAGGAAACTTTTTAATACGGTGAAACTGCAATTTTCATTCAGCGAAAATATTCGTACTTTGGTAATTTCTGAATCGAAAATTTTAATATTGTTTTCAATCAATGTGCATGTTCTCCTTATAATAAGATTTTTACGTCCAAAACGCGATATTTACGTGTTGCTATTATTAAAAAAACAAACCTTTGGTTGGCAAATTTTTCACCTTCGGCGGCGAGTCATTAATACAACAGTTCAGCTCTTTCTGGCACCTTAACTGATGATACCCCTTAATATACATCAGCAAGTCGTCCACTTCATCCTTGTCTACAAGCAACTCTAACATATAATCTTCTTGATCAAATATGCGAATTATAAAAGTTGAGACAATATCAGTTTGCCGCGAAACAGATACATTTTGTACAAAATCGAATCCAATCGCCACTGATGGCCGATTATTATTATTCTTCCCCGGATTTCGAATCACAATTCCATTCCTGGGATCAATCTGCACAAAGACGTCAATTTGCGACGGTTTCAAAGTCACATAAAACGTGCGACCGCCAAACGATGGCAAATGTGATACGATGCTGATATATTTTAGACGAATGCACTTGAGTCGTGACTCTTCACTGCTTGGATGAATGTTATCAATCTCTTGGTTTATGTATTTATCCTTTTTGAGGTAGAATCGAATGTGATTGCGAATATCGCCCCGTTTAACGTTTTCAATAACGACAAGTGGTAGAAACGCGCCGAGACCGTATTCCTTTCTGAAATTTTCTATTTGATGAATTATTTGTTTTGAAATGAACTTACTCAACCTGTCTTAAGGACACTTTTTTATGATTTTTTAAAATATGGCAATTGATGGCTACTTGTTGAATTTGTAAGGCAGCTAGACGAACACAAGCTTCGTATCTAAGATATGGTTTGAATTGAGGATTGAGGAATTGGATTGAGGAATAAGTTCGTAGAGTTTCTTTTCATAAAGATTTATTTGAACTAAAAACAATAATTATAATAATCAATTAATCAATTATGTATTCGCCGTTACAGTTTACGACTTTCTCCCACCTCTCGATCAATTTGTTGATGCCCTTCCGTCAAAAATCGCCAGGTCTGGTGTTGAGCCAGTTTTTGAGGTGTAACACCCCTCATTTGGTTGGACAGAGAGCGGAGAAGGTGATAATCGTAAGTCTGGAGAGTAAGGTGGATGCTGAACAACCTCCCATTCTAGCCCTTGATGACTTGGCCTTGTCGATCGGATCTTTTCAGTCGAATAGCCTCATTTACGCGACGCAGCTGGACAACATATACACTAGCTGACAAAAGTTTTGTCACAAATGTTTTTTCGGGTTTAACTTTTTTGTGACTTGACCAAATTGGCTGATTTTTTGATATGATACATTCATATGGTTGTAGACTATTTTACAAGTTCCCGCTTGTGATTACGATGATCCGTTTTACAGTGACGTAAAACGCGTAGCTCAAAGATATTACGCACTTTTCTTGCAATGCATTTTTTTAATAATTTTTAAAGTTCAATTATATTTTTTCATAATTTATTGAAAATAGCAGTAATTGGTAACATTTTAGAGATGACTCTACGTAAAGAAACTCCAATTGCCACCCGGCAAGCTGTTATCAATATGAGGGAAAACGGAATGCGTGGTACCGAAATTGCCATGGTAATTTAAACCAAATTTTGCTACTATAACATTTTAAACACTGATTTACATAAAATATCAAAAAATCGGCCAATTTGGTCAATTCACAAAAAAATTTAACCCGAAAAAAACATTTGTGACAAAACTTTTGTCAGCTGGTGTAGCTCCTAGTTTCTTTCAAGAATTTCCCAGTCCAGCATGCCCTCTGTCGCTTGTCGCTGCGACCATCGTGACCAAGGATGCCACCACGCCACGATGTTGATCTACACCACCATCGATCTACTTCCAGAATTCTATCTGGAAATCTGGAAGATTTCAACAGCTAATGATCAGCCGACAACATCAAGCCACGCCCACTGCCGATTTGCGGTGTAGATCAACATCGTGGCGTGGTGGCATCCTTGGTCACGATGGTCGAAGCGACACCCTCCCAGTTCCACCAAACGTAGATCATGCTATTTTTTGGGTGAAGATCTTGCTTGGCTATCGACTTTGGCGTATATCCTGGTGCCACCCACTCCTTTCTTTGCTTCAGAATGTCGTACAGGCACCATTTTTCATCTCCCGTGACGATTCGGTAAAAAAATGGTTTTGCACGAAGATGATTATTGCAGGGCCAATTCACGACTTTTTTGGCGACCATCTTCCTTCAATAGTGCCTTCAGATGCTCTTCGTCTAATTCTGCAGGTTGTCCCTTTCGAGGCGTGTCCTCAAGATTAAATCGCGCCATTTTTGAACTTTGTGCAGTAGACACGCCTAAAACAGACACCTTCTCCGTACATCCTACATATTTCCTTCGGCTGCTTTTTGCTTTCGATGAAAAGCGAAGAAGAGCAGAGGTCGAAAATGTTGCTTTTTTGGATAGTTCATTTATAACGAAGTATAAAAGGTCAACATCTCAGATTTTGATGAAACTTCCCAAAATTGTGGATAAACGGGGTATTTTGGGATTTCAAACCGATTTTTTTACCTACTTAAACCGCTTTGTGGGTCCTAATATTTTTCAGTATACTTACTATTTGGATCATAAGGAATCTATATGCAAATTTTTATCAAAATCTGAGATGGAGACCTAAAAAACTTCCCTTGTTAGCAAAAAGATTCGTTTTGGGTCAAAACGTATGCACAAAAATTTGTTTTGTTATTTCCTGTTTCTTAAATGAAAACTAAGGATCGCAGAAGAAATCTGATTGTCGGAGAAGAAAATAATAATTGGAGGGGCTTTCAAATTTCAAACCCATTTTAAGCACCTTAAAATATTTTTGGCGAACTGAAATTTTTTGTGCATACGTTTATATCCAAAACGAATCATTTTGCAAAATTTCAGCAAAATCTGAGATGTTGACCTTTTATACTTCCCTTGTAAGCCTGATGAGTTCTTCATGAGTTCTTCCAACAACAAGGATATCATATAAGAACGCAGCTGCTCCTTCGAGTCCCGATATCCTTATATCCATAATATTGCTCTTAATTCCAAACGACAACCTTTTGTAACGAAAAAATCCTAATTGTGTTTTGATAAAACACACATTTTGTGAATAGTCATCCAACGGTAATCAATTTGTGAAAACAATTTGACCTCCATTTAACTTTGCAAATACACTAGCTGACAAAAGTTTTGTCACAAATGTTTTTTCGGGTTTAACTTTTTTGTGACTTGACCAAATTGGCTGATTTTTTGATATTTTATGTGAATCAGTGTTTAAACTGTTATAGTAGCAAAATTTGGTTTAAATTACCATGGAAATTTCGGTACCACGCATTCCGTTTTCCCTCATATTGATAACAGCTTGCCGGGTGGCAATTTGAGTTTCTTTACGTGGAGTCATCTCTGAAATGTTGCAATTACTGCTATTTTTCAATAAATTATGAAAAAAATGTTATTGAACTTTAAAAATTATTAAAAAATTCAGTGCAAGAAAAGTGCGTAATATCTTTGAGCTACGCGTTTTACGATAAACGCTTGTCATTGTAAAACGGATCATCGTAATCACAAGCGGGAATTTGTAAAATAATCTACAACCATATGAATCTATCATATCAAAAAATCAGCCAATTTGGTCAAGTCACAAAAAAGTTAAACCCGAAAAAACATTTGTGACAAAACTTTTGTCAGCTAGTGTATATGAGGTGTTGGAAATGAGAAAAAAAGAGCAGATACCGAAAATTTTGATATTTGCCTCCAGTATAGTTAAATTATAAGCCTGAAAAATGTCGAAAACTTCAAATTTCAGAGCAATCTAAAACCACAGTTTTGTAGAGCAGAAAAAGCGCTATCAGATAAATATATCCACTTTGCCAAACAAAAAGAAAATTGTCGTGAAGCAAAAGATAATATAAAAATCTCTACGAACTTATTCCTCAACCGAATATAACAAAAAATAATATTAAACCTGATTTCCATCGAAAATCTACCCCGTAAAACATCATTAACACATTGTTGATAATAATAATCAAAAGCTTTAACATCTTCCATAAACAGTTCATAAGCATCATTTGGTATAAATGTAAGCCGAAACAGGAATCGAATATGATTTGAGTTAGGCATTTCCAAAACCTTTAAATCAATAGAAATATCAATGTCTCGTAATCGAACCAAACCGTGGTTATTTTATATTCCGGTCGAAGTAGGCGTATCCGGTTTGAACGAGCTCCCAATGAACACTCAAGAACAATTGAGAAATACTTGGTGGCTTTGATTTGCAGCTTCTCGCATATTTTATCAATTAAATCCTATAAAAATCTATTGCCGAATAATTTAGTGTTAATAAATTTAACTTGAACAGAAGTATCAGAATCATGTTTAAAAGACCTGATTTGACCATTCTCCAGATGTATGCGAAGTACGTTTGGATAACTTGGCGGGCAATCAGTTTCGGGGTGTTCTGCTATCATGACTCTGTCGGTGAATCGCACTTTGAAGTTTTTTCTCGATGATTTCTTTAAAAAATTTTTACTATTTGCACGCCAATTTGTAACAGGAACTCAGAAAATTATTTCAGATTTAAAATTTAATACCATTTAGTAGATTTTTAGATAAAAGTCAAATCTGATGCTCATTAAGAAAGCTCCGAAAACGTTTCTGAGCTTTGAAATTTCGGAAAGGTATTAATATTTATCGATAATTTAAGAAAAAGCTGACAAACTGGCGCACACAACTTTCACGAAACCGCGCCGCATTGCAGAAGACTTCGCACCAATCGCTCTAAACAACATTTTCCCAGAGTTTGAGCAACTTATGGATTCCATCATAACTGAAAAAATTTGGCCGCAGTCAATTCATTTAGCCATTTTTTGACGTCTTGATGATCTCGAAAGCGCTGCTCCGCCAGACCATTGACCGGAAAAGATGATAATTCGACGGGGAAATGTCCGAAGAGTACGGCGGGTGCGAGAAGACTTCCCATTTGAACTCTTTCAGCGTATGCTTTACCGCTTGAGCAACATGCGGCCTTGCGTATGAACAACATATCAACATTATTGGATTGAAGGAAGTCTGCTATAATATCAATTTTGGCCATACTAGCAATAGATCGGGCATTAGCAAGACAACAATTGAATTTATTAACAGATAAACTATCAACCTTCAAACTGGGATTTTTGGATTTTATGTCGGTATTAGTTCATAAAGATACCGGCAATGACCGCGGCTTGCTTGACTCTACAATTTCAAGATCTCTAACATAGTAGACCGGAAAAGATGATAATCCGACGAGGCAATGTCCGGAGAGTACGGCGTGTGCGGTAAGACTTCCCATTTGAACTCTTTCAGCGTATCCTTCACCGCTTGAAGAAAATGCGGCCTTGCGTTGTCATGAGGCAATATGAACTTTTCTTGTCGACCCGTCCATTCTGGTTTTTACTGCGATTTCATGCCGCAACTGCACTAGTTGATGTTGATAGCAATTCGAATTCGCAGTGATTGTTTCGCCAGGTTGCAGCAGTTCAGAGTACAGAATTCCTTGTTGGTCCCACCATATGCACTGTAAGAGATTCTTCCCGTGGATGTTGGGTTTTGCGGTCGAAGTTGTCGGTTCACCGGGACTAACCCACGATTTTCTTCGCTTCGGATTGTCGTAGTACACCCACTTTTTATCGCCGGTTATGTTTTTTTATCGCCGGAGTATACACTGTAAAAAAGACTTTCTTTGGAATCTGTCCAACAAGATTTGTGGTGTTGTTTTTCTCTGCTCTTTGTTGCATTTTGAGAGCTTAAAGGGCATCATCCATTTTCCATCCTTTTGAATCTTCCCCATTGCTTTCAATCAATGAGAAATTGCTTTTTGCGTGACTCCGAGAGATGCCGCGAGTTGCTCCTGTGTTTGAGCCGAATCTTCATCCAACAAAGCCTGAAGTTCTTCGTCTTCAATTTTTTTGGCTGTCCTGATCGGTCTTTGTCGTTGACATCAAAATCTCGCTGAAACCATTCTTGGTAGGTTCTTATGGATGGTGTAAGCTTGGGCAAGCATTTGATGCGCGTCAGTGGCTTTCTTCTTGAGTTGGAAAAAGAGGAAGAAGAGCTTCCCGCAAATGACGTTTTCCTGGCACAAAGGTAGACAAAATAATGATTTTTTATAAAGTACGCGAAGAAAGTTATATATAAGTAGAAAGTTGATAATACAGAGAGCATTATAACATAAAATTCGTTATAGAAAAATAATTTTGTTTTGACAAAATGTCAACAGCAAAAAACGCGGAAATTAATTTCTAGACACAATATTTCCTCCATGTTCTCATATTTTAGCTCTTGCGCTACGGCAAATTCCTCCAGTCTTGCTAATTTGTCGAGGATTGGTTTTGCAATGCGGCGCGGTTTCGTGGCAGTGGAGTGCTGGCATAAACTAGGTTTTTGTAATGAACACGTAAAATTTGCATTGCCATTTGGCGTGAGATAGTTTTAGACAAACTTGAATCTGTTAAGTGGAACACATGTTATAATTGACACGTTAAAATTTGTAATACGCACTTATTGTCCTTTTCAGAGATCGATGCCTAATGGAAGAGCAATAAAAGAAGAGAAAATGATGGGCGGTTACACAGCCACAAACGACTTTTTCGTCAATTTCTCTTCAATGTGTGCTGCCCATAATTTCGTAAAGAAGAATGGCCGTCTAAACTAGAACCAAATTTGGTTCCAATTTTTCCTCTTCCATTAGGCACCGATCTCTGAAAAGGACAATATTTAATATAGTAAAATCACCGATTTGCATTAAACTAATATTTGTTGCCTATAACGAAAGAAAAAACAGAATCAAGGACCAATGCGTTTAATAAATATTTATAATTAGGTCTTCAGTGTTCTTTCCAATAATATTCATTAAAAACCTAATTTTGTTTTTATTTCGTTTAGTGTCTCTTATATGTATATTTATTTATCTAGTTTTTATTAAAAAATTTGTCTTCCTCTTGCATATTTATTATAAATTCCTTAGGTTCCCACTTAATCGGGTAATTGATTGTTTTAAATATTTCCCTATCCCCTTTTTTTTTATTCCCGGCAGTTTTCTCTTCTTTGAACTATTTACTTTAACTCTATCTACATTATTTAAATTTTGCCCAACTTTTTCTTTTTTTAATGGTCTGGTTTTTGTTAGTTTTATTAAACAAACCCCTACGGTTTCTTTTTTGTATGTTTTTGTGGTATTTTAACACTTAATTTTCTTCACGTGTCTAGTACACATATTTTAAATAAATAAATAAATTTGAATAAAATATACCGGCTTTGCAGGTAATTGGTTCACAGTTATATTGAGCACGGATTTCGTGTTGCGAACCATTGACACCACTGCATCTTTTGTTTCATTTTCCACGTTGACACCATTCACTTCAATTATTTGATCGTTCGAATACAGTAAACCATCCGATGGGCCATTCGGGGAAACGAATTGAATCATTGTTGGCTTTTGGCCAGCAGCGACAAAGCCAAAACCAATTGATTCGTCGCGTATTAAAGTTATATCACGGTTTCCTTCAGACGGCTTGAGTGTTCGGGGATCCGTGAATGTCGTGCAGCGCTTCAGATGACTTTAACAATAATGATAATACGATTATTATGGTTATAAAACTTTACTTGATGAAGTAAGAGTTTCCGTCGTTGTCTATCGCTTGCTCCCATGCATAAGGTAATCCAAGTCTAAAATTTTATTATCTTAATTAAACAAAATTCCGGAGTGGGAGCGAATAATATTTTTTCTCTTTTTATCACAATTTTCAATTTTGCATATCGTTCATTATAGATGATCATACTTGGGAAAGGCCGGCCCGATTGAAGTGGGGCCGGCCCGCATTTTCAATTTTGGGGTCCCGGCCCTAAAATAAAACAGAATTTTAGTTTTTTTTCCATTATTTCTTAATTATTGATATGTTTCTTAAAATATCGTGTGTACGTTTGTTCCTCAATTGAATTAGTAGACATTTGAGTAATTTAGGGCCGATCTTCAATGTCACATTTGTCAAATAAATTATTTAAAACAAAAATTCAATGTTTTAAAATATTAATTTTAACATAAAATATCATAAAATAAAAAATTTAATAGATCCTTACACTTTTGTAAGAACCGACACTTAAATGTTAACCTCAAAATCCGAATTAATAACTAAGGGCCGAGGCATTGAGGGCCGGGCCGGCCCGCGGGCCGAAAAAATCGAAAATCTCTGGCCCCTGTCTGGCCCGGCCCGGCCCTAAATTTCCCAAGTATGTTGATGATACAGCACGTCAATTTGAATACTCGAATTTATCAATTTATATTCTATTTTTCACTCTTTCAACATAGGCGCATAAGAGCGCTAACAATAAATTTTCTGAGTTATTACCTTGAACTAAATAAATAAATGTTATTTAAGATATTATTTTATAACTTTGAACGAGCCACAGACTGTAATATTCAAAAAAAAAAGTTAATTTACTAGGGAGGTCATTTTTGGATCCAAAAGGTTTCGGGCTGAAACTTTGCAGGGTGATAGCTGAGAAAATTTTATTAGTGCACACAAAAAAAAAGTTTTATCTATATTATTTAATTTCTTCCAAACTTAAAAAACAATTTTTTTTGGTTTTTGTTAGTTTTTTAAACAACCTCTACGGTTTCTTTTCTTTTTTTTGTATGTCCTAGTTTTGTGGTATTTTAACTATACTTTTCTTCACGTGTCTGGTACACGTATTTTAAATAAATAAACAAATAAATTGGCGTGATACAGTATTATACTGTAGCAGTAATTATACAGCACCGTTCATTAAAAAATTTTAAAGTTAATGTCACTATCGTACGCCAATTGGTATGGTAATAAAATGAGCTCAGTAAACATGCTTAAATCTAACTTTTCAGAAAGGAATTGATATTTTTAGAAAGTTTAAGACAAGCATAATCAAATTGTAGTAAAACCGTTTTTGTTAAAAAGACACAAAAATTTTTAAACACGCTGAAAAATCCGCAAATCGTTATTTCCAATTGGCATTCTATCGTGAAGCTTATGCAACTAAATCCTCTTTCTAAATATGAAAGGGATTGCTTAACGTTAACTATATAAAATTCGCGTTTGAAATTCGCGATTTTTTGGGTTTTAGACCCATTTTTTACCCACTTAAACCATTTTGTGGGTCCTAATTTTTTGTCAGTATACTATTTGGATCATAAGGAATCTATCTGCAAATTTTTATTAAAATCTGAGATGGAGACCTAAAACACTTCCCTTGTAAGTATAACATTTGCCTATTGTTGAATTATACTGTATTGAATTGTATTTCCACACATTATTGAATGTTATTATTTAGTCGATTATTTCCTAACGTTGCATGATTGTACTCTATATAAGCATTGCTTGAACAATAAAGATTAGTCTGACAAAATATTCTTCACCGCGAACGGGGACAATTAATTTTAAACCCGAACTATCAGGGTTGCACGGAAATCGATTTTTATTCAAACAGAAGACGGAAATGGAACTCAAAAAACGACGGAAAACTAAAAAGAGAAGATTGAATTCCGTGCAACCCTGATAACTATGTACAGAGAAGTCTGACTTTATCGAAAATTGACTATAAGTTGACTCGAATTGGTGTGGAATTTCCAAAATTTACATTTCATATGAACGTTAACATTGGAATTTGCCATTTTTCAATTTCGAATTCCAAAATTTAAAAACTGTCATTCCGCCCATCTCTCCTGTATATCAATTAAATTGAAATTTTTATTTTTTTATTATCCGTATCACGTCAACTGAACTTGAAAAAACAGTGCCTTGGATAAGCTCATATTCTATACAGTTTTAGAATAATTTTATGAATTTCTGATAGTTTAGGACGAGCTTATCACATTGAGGAGATAATAATTTTCAAATTCACACGTGGAAGCTTATAAGAAACTTTTAAATATGGTGAAACTGCAATTTTGATTAGGAGTGCCGTATCACAGGTTTTCTGAAACGGACTTGCAAAGTTAAAAAAGGTTATCTCGTTAAAAATGTCAATTAGGCTGCAAATGACAATGATAAGTACCATATTTAAACTATTTTTGCAAAGCAATGTCTATTTAGTAATTAAAAACAAATTGGCACGCTGGTTAAGCTTGAAATATTACAATGCCCACGACTACTGTGAATTTTGCAAAAAAGGTGTGGACAAATTGCAGAACCCCGTCCTTCACGTTTTATTTAAATTCTTTATATCTTTATCATTAGGATGAACCAAATTTTTTTCCGATTTTTTATAAAAAATTTAAACATAATTGTCCAACCCATGAAAAACAATTAGGTTTCAAAGTAAAGACCACTTGACTCTATTGCTTGAACCCGCTTGAATGTCAAAAACTCGCGGCTGGCACCCGTTTTTGACATCGGCCAGGTCATTGAAGCTGCGACCACGAAGAAAGTGTGCCATGGATCGGAAAAGGTGATAATCCGATGGCGCAAGGTCTGGACTATAATCTGGATGTGAAAGAAGTTCAATTGCGTCGAAATTTTTGATATTTTCCTTCGTTTGTCCGGCGGTGTGCGGTTTTGCATTGTCTTGTTGAAGGAGTATCCGCTTCCGATTGATCAATGCTTGATATTTCTCGCCCGATCAAGTTGGGCGCAATAGAGGGCGCAATCTGCGTTGATGGTCCGACCATTTGGAACTAGCTCGAAGTAAATTACGCCATCGAAATTCCACCAAACACACAGAAGTGCCTTCTTTGAAAAACGATCACATTTTCTGCTGTTTGGCCGGGTTCCAACCATTGATTTTGTCTGTCCGGATTACTGAAGTAGACCAATTTTTCATCACAAGTTACAATTCTACGAATAAAACGGTAATCTTGTGGATTTTCGAGCAGTTTTCGGCAAGTCTCGACACGTTTTTGAGCTTGAATTTCAGTCAATGCATGAGGTACTTCTCGGCAACGTCTATTGACTTTCCCAAGGGCGTGAAGATGTCGTACAACTAAGGGAATATCGAGGAATATCGAGCTCTCGACAATCTGCGAGTACTTATTGATGCGTTACAATACGTCTCCCACACCTACTCTCCTTCTTCTTAGCGACCCGAAGAGTAGTAGTTGGTGTGAGGATCCGATTTAATCTTAATAATAAACGCCCAATAAATGGCTTAGCTGGCGGACACTACCGAGAACACAGAACACCTAGCTCTATTAAAACTTTATTCGACTCCACAAGAGAATACAATATATGAATATAGTTAGTTAAGGAGCTAGAATGTTAGTTAAGGAGCTAGAAAAAAGAGCTAACATCTCACCCACGGTCGGGGCGCTTCTCCCAAATAGAAGCGACCTTCGCGTAGCTCTGTCGAGTGAGCAACTGACTGTCCTTATGTTCCGTGGAGGCTTTATGTTCCGTACTTCATGGTGTTGTGGTGTCCCGCTAGCTCGACGACATAGCGGTCCTCACATGTGTCATCTAGGATATGTAACAGATGGATTGGTCTCCACAGCTTCACGGATTGCTTCAGAATCCACTGTCTAGGTCGGCCTGAATGTGTCTTGTCCTCGAGATCAGTGTCGCCGTCGTTAAATCTTTTGAACCAATTTCGCGCAGTACGATCCGAGACCATATTGTCGCCTTCAACTTGGCATATCTTTTTTGCTGCTGCAGTTGGGTTGAAGCCTTGTTTCCAGTAATGGCGTAAAAGAACACGAATTTCGGATTTTTCCATGTTTCTTCTACAAGTTAAAATAATTTTAAATAAAAGACAAATTAAACATTTTAATATATATTAGGATAGAGCTGTTCAATAGCTTTAAAAATATATAACACATGTATGTAAAAATCTTTATTTGGTAAAAAAAAAACAATTAGACAAAAAGACATAGGAAATTGGAAAAAATTTTGGTTCACCCTAATAAAATCATAACTTATTTTTTAGAATCGTTTAAAATTGATTAATGGTGTTTAGTTTGTCTTAAGGTTCAAAAACGATTTTAGAATTCTTAAAAAGCAACGAATTCCAATAAAAAGTGAAGGGCGTGGTTTTGCTATTTGTCCACGCTTTTCTGCAAGATACGCAGGGCTCGTGGCAGTAGAGCGCAATACGTGTACATCAGGAATGGACGGAATTTTGTATTCCGCGTTCCGAAAATTGAAAAATTCTATTCCGGCACCTCACTGCCACGAAACCGCGCCGCATTGCAAAAGACTTCGCACGAATTGCGTAAAACAAAACTAAATGAAGTTTATTCGATGTCGCAAATCTGGTCCATTTTCATTCAGCTGAGTGCTCACTGATACTCACTGATACTCACACACTTTTAGTACCTTGATCTTCTCATATTCTAGCCCTTGCGCTAAGGAAAATTGCTGCGATCTCCGTATTGGTTTGTATGCAGCGAGCGAACTTCCACTGCTGGAATTAACTTCTTTTAGGAACAATCTGCAATTGCTACCATCCAAGACTAATGAATATTGATGGCATGTAAACTAACGTTAATAAATTATAATACTTTACAAAATAATAAATTGAAAAGTTGTGTATTCGCGCAATTGGTGCGTAGTCTTTTGCAATGCGGCGCGGTTTCGTGCCAGTGGAGTGTTCCGGTGTACATCTCTCTTGAATGTATATTTTTCTATACTGAGCTTATATTTACCGTTTGAACAGCAAGTTTTTATTAAATATCTTAAATTAATTAAATAAAACGTCAATCAAGAAGTCGAAACATCTCTTTACACAAAATTGAATTCTTTATTAAAATCAAAATAAGAGTGTTCTTAATCTCTAGAATTCCCCTCTCACTTCGTTATAAACAAGCCAGTTTCTTGGAAATCAATTAGCTCTATTAAGATTTTTCTAGTAAAAACCATCTTTAATTCGCTGATACATAGACAACAAATTCAAATAGATTCGTATTTGATTTCCGGTGGATGGCGTGTGACAACATGAATATTTGATGAATCGACAAAAGAATAATTGATAGAGAGCAGAAATTGAAATTGAAATTTCAATAGAAGGAATGCAAAAATGAATTGAATTCGAGTATCAAATAACACTTTTATACCTGCATCTCCAAAAAGACCATGGTGGTTCCCAATGGGGGCTTTTGTTACGTTCACTAAAACAAAATTTGAGAATTTCGAGAAAGTGTTCAACAATTTTAACTGCAAATAAATAATCCTTCCATCATTTAAAGTAATTGATTCGTGTCCATCCTCCTCTGAAATAAGACAAATATAAAATGTTAAAAAGCGAACGAACCGATTCGAGTAGAACTCGTCGTCGCCGCCATCTCGCGATTTGTCTGAAAAGATTTTGAAATGAATTGCCGCAATTGTCTTAAAGGACTCTTCTCGTGCCACAAAATGAAACAAACAAAAAACAATAAAAAGGAGATGCTCCTGTCTATTGTCTTAAATGGAATACTAGAACCTATTAGTATACGATGACAATGCTGTGAAGGCTAACCATGTTAGACACAAATAAGTTTAATTCTCTCCGTCTCCAGTCACTCCAAATATGCTCACTATACAACCAAAAATGAAAATAAATGGAAGAATATAATAGAGTTTTCCTGTTTATATTTTATTTTATTTTCAAATAAATAAACAATCAATAGACGGAAATTGTTTCGATTCTCGGGAGGTTAAGTGTTTCAACTGATTTGAATATTAAATCGTTAAAAAAGAATAACAAAAAATAACAACTGATAAAATTAGCTTTGTTAATTTGAATTTCCAAAAGAATCGACACAAAAAAAAACAAAACTATTCCGGTTTGAAAACGCTTATAATGGCAATATTAAACGCGATTTATTGAGGATTTTAGTTTGAGCAATTATGACTTTTTTTGAGATGCTTTGTAGTCTTCGGCAAAGTTTCTAGAATATAAAATGCACATCAAACTTTGAAGTAGTTGAAGAATGTTTGAAATTAAGTCAGTTAATCGTATATTGTCGTGGTGTAGGTTATTGAAAAAGTCGATTTAAAGGAGCATTCCGAATAATAAAATGGTCTCGATAGAGAAAGGTGTAGATTTAATTTTCAATTAATTTAATATTTCGCTTTTCTTTGAACATCGATCCTAAATATAATAAATTACACATAAAATTTTGTTATTATAATTACTATTAATCTAACAAACAATCAATTAAGAGGAAACAAAATAAAACAAAAAAACAATAAATACATTGCAAAATAAAACTACACCTGTCTCAAGCGAGACCATTTTATTATTTGGAATGCTCCTTTAAACCTGATTTTTCATTAACCTACACCACGACAATATATCGTTTTAAAACAGATAGATTTTTAATATTTTATGTTCTTTGAAGATAGTAATGGACATACTTGGGAAAGGCCAGCCCGATTGGAGCCGGGCCGGCCCGCATTTTCGATTTTGCGGTCCTGCCCCGGCCCTAAAATAAAACAAAATTTTAGTTTTTTTTTCATTATTTCTTAATTATTGATATGTTTCCATAAAATATCGTGTGTACGTTTGTTCCTCAACTGAATTAGTAGATATTTGAGAAGTTTAGGGCCGATCTTCAATGTAAAATTTGTCAAATAAATTATTTCAACCAAAAATTAAATGCTTTAAAATATTTATTTTAACATAAAATATTATCAAATAAAAATTTTAATAGATCCTTACACTTTTTTAAGAACCGACACTTAAATATTAACCTCAAAATCCGAATTAATACCTAACACTACATCAGAAGTCCCGCGGGCCGAAAAAATCGAAAATCTCTGGCCCCGGCCTGGCCCGGCCCTAAATTTCCCAAGTATGGTAATGGACTGAATACAAAAGCACGACAACGGCAAACAGTTTTCGAGTGAGATTAAACACACACAAAATACAGGATCGAACTGTGGCGTTGACGTGACTGTGTTTACGTATCCTGTATTTTGTGTGTGTTTAATCTCACTCGAAAACTGTTTGCCGTAAAATAAAATGCTCACTTATTTTATATTGTTTCGAACTATTTTTCTTATTTCTAATTTGTAGCGATTAATTGTCCAGTTGATCATCAAGTTGATCATCAAATAAATTAATTATATCAATATTACGAGATATTTCATTAAAAAATGTTAACGTTAACAATATTAAGAAAAATAAGAAAAAATATTGCAAAACAATATAAAATAAATTAGCATTTTATTTTACGACAATACGTAAACACAGTCACGTCTACGCCACAGTTCGATCCTGTATTTTATGTGACAAGGGAAGTCACTTTAGCGTCCGCTTGAGATTTTGATGAGACTTGCACCATTGATAGATTCGGATGCGCTGATTCCAAATCCGTTTTCAAAAACGGCGCAATTTTTCTCTGAGCCGAGATATGAGCCGCCAAAGTTTATTTTTGACAGATTATTTTTGACAGTTTGATGTGCATAAACCATAAAATGTCCGACATAAGGAATAACTTAATTAAATAAGAAAATTATTTTGCGTGAGAAATGTGGCAGCAGCGAGTGGATGGAGCAAATGGAATGGTATAGTTATTATGGGTGGTTATTTCGATGGGTTTTAAATATTGATAATGTTTATTTCGATTTGCTATGCAATTTTCAACTTTAATAACTTTAATCATTCCTTCAATTAATTATTGCAAGTTGGTGAAAAACATTTCATTTTTTTTTAAAGTTAAGGATTAAATAGCCAACAAAATTAATTTTCATTGGTAAAGTTCCAAGCAACATTTGTGAAAATCAACTACAAAATGTACCTTGAACTTATACATTGGAACGTGTCAATGGTGTCAGTGAAGATTGACAATGTGGAGTGTGGAGTTTGGGAACGTGGAGTTTTTGAATTTCTGAATTCGGAATTGCTTCGGAAAATCCGGAATATCTGGTGTTAAAGTTTATTAAAAAAAATTTTTGCTATGCTAGTTGCAAAATTATGAAATTTTTATTTCCAAAATTTATTTAATTATTGCATGTTGTTGAAAAACATTTTATTCTGTTTTAAAGATTAAAATTGCAGAAAATAAAATTTAACAAAATTTACTGTCAAAATGCTCGAAACAATTAAAAATTCTACAATACAGACATGAAATAGAAAAGGTTTGTTTGTACATGAAATCAGGAAGAAACAATAATAGTTTCGATGCTTTAAAGTTTTCTTGGTCCTACAGCAGAGATAGGCGGAATTCCAGTTTCCGTATTTTTTAAATTTATTCCTAATTCTGCATTGCGAAAATTCACTTTTCATTTTAACTTTAACATCAAATACCAGAGGAATCCGAAATTCCGACCATTTTTCTATTTTCAATTTTCGGCTCACAATGTTCTGACTGATTGACTTGAACTTTTCGGGATCTACTGAATCATGAAAATTGTAAGACTGTTTCACAACGCTGATACTACTTCCTTACACAAATTATCTCATCCAAGATTTTTTAGTTATATGTGTACCTTTTTCATCAGAATCACATATTTCCAAAAAAATTTCTGTTTTCAATTCAATAAATTTTTTCCGAAGCTTCAAATTTGATTCCAAATTCAGAAATTCAAAAACTCCACGTTCTCAAACTCCACACTCCACATTGTCAATCTTCACTGACACCATTGACACGTTCCAATGTATAAGTTCAAGGTACATTTTGTAGTTGATTTTCAAAAATGTTGCTTGGACATATTTTAACTTTACCAATGAAAATTAATTTTGTTGGCTGTTTAATCATTAACTTTTTAAAAAGAATGAAATGTTTTTCAACTACTTGCAATAATTAATTGAAGGAATGATTAAAGTTATTAAAGTTGAAAATTGCATAGCAAATCGAAATAAACATTATCAATATTTAAAACCCATCGAAATAACCACCCATAATAACTATACCATTCCATTTGATCCATCCACTCGCTGCTGCCACATTTCTCACGCAAAATAATTTTCTTATTTAATTAAGTTATTCCTTATGTCGGACATTTTATGGTTTATGGACATCAAGCTATCAAAAATAATCTGTCAAAAATAAACTTTGGCGGCTCATATCTCGGCTCAGAGAAAAATTGCGCCGTTTTTGAAAACGGATTTGGAATCAGCCCATCCGAATCTATCAATGGTGCAAGTCTCATCAAAATCTCAAGCGGACGCTAAAGTGACTTCCCTTGTGAGTTTAATTTCACTCACAGTTTTCACATAGAAATAAGATCAACGAATTTAATCTTTTGTGTTATCTTTTGTAAGAGATTATTTAGACTATTTCAAGAGAACGAGTGACTTTTATGAGACGTGAGTTGCATCATTTTGTTGCTCGTACAATTCTGAATTTTGACGTGGCTACTGTAATTGACGTGTATTTTTTAGTCGATTGGCAGTTTAAACTTTAAAAAATTATAACTTTGAGTAGAAGTCGAATCAAATTTAAAGGAAAGTGTCTTATTGCTTGTCGTTGTGCCCTCTATCAATAAACTCTTTAAAAAATTTTCAGGCTCCGGAATATGAGAAGGGGGCGTGCCATCAACCTTGATAAGAGGATCCGTTCTAATTGGAGGAGTGTTTAATTTGGAGAGTTATAACTAAGTTATAACTGAGTTTTACGACAGTTCAAATAGCATATTAAAAGCAGAAAGATGAAGTCTGAAAAATGGAAGCTCAAATAATGGGATGAAATTCAATGTATAGGACAAAACGAAAATTTCTCCCGTTGGAAAATAAAATGCAAAAAATACGGATTATTACACCTGTCGCCTACACGGCAACTTGGCCATCCATTGGAATGGCCAAGGCACAAAGGAGAAATGAAATACACCCGTCATCGTGTATTAATTAAATAGTGAGTGCCGTGGCCCCTTAATCGACGCGTCGTAACACTTAACCACTATTTAAGTGATCGAACTTCCGATCACCTCGTCAGTCTGTACACGTTCGTTCCAACGTCAGTCTCTACACGGACATCCTCTACAGACGGGATCATCCTCCACACCGAACAAGGAAGTGCACTCAACCACGTTCCTGCCTGCCGCACAGCCGCTGAAGATCGAGCCGTACAACCGCAGGTCCACAATCCGCACAACTCCGCACGACCAAGAGCACACAGCCTCAGTTCAACAGAGCAGTCGAGCCAGAAGAGGCCGACGACAATTGTGCTATTTCTAATTCAATAAATTATACTCTATACCACTGAACCACCAACCAAAGGAGGAAGCCAAGGCGACCTCCTTACAAAACCATCAAATTTTAAATTCTTCCTCAAACAGATAAAATAATTAAGATATCAGTGAATGCATGGCATGCTGGCCAAGCTCTGGTTTCTCGTAGAAATGGAACTGGTTCGATTCTTTTAACTTTTTTAAAATTAGAATGTGTAATAATTCGTGATTTTTTGGGAAAACGCATATTATTTTCCAAATTTCATTTTTTCCAAGATTTAATAACATCCAAATAATGTGCTCTATCTTGCTGCTTATAACAATTTATGAAATCTGCTGAAATCATGTAATTTCCTAAATAAATATTTACGCGGAAATATGAATGTCATGAGAAACAATTCGATAGCATAGCATCCCTCTAATGTCAATTTTATGACGTTTAATCATCTATTACTCCTTTTTCTGGATATTTTTAAGTGAATTGTGAAGATTTTAATTGGGGAAATCTGTCGCCTATACGGCAACTTGGCCCGTCCCTTGGAATCGCCAAGAAACAAAGAAGAAATGGAATACACGCGTCGTCATGTATTAAATAAATCGCGATTGCCGTGACACATTAATCGACGTGTCGTAACACTTCCTCGCTACTTAAGTGATCGAACTTCAGATCCCTTCCTCATTCTCTACACATTGCTACGAAGAAGTCCCTTCACGTTCCATTGTTCACGTCGAGTCCTGCCTGCTGTACACCCGCTGAAGACTCAGTCGTACATTCGGAGGCCCACAATCCGCAGCCCACTCAACAAGACCAGGGACACTAAACACGCCAAAACATCGAGCCGAAGAAGCCGAAGAATTAAATCGCTGTGTTTCTTAAAAAATATTATTTTCTACCACTGAACCACCAAACAAAGGAGGAAGCCAAGGCGACCTCTTAACAAAATCCATATAACATCAAGTTCTATAACTAACTATTATCAAAATATAATAATTGAACTTTGAATTTCAACATTTTTGAATTATTTCCAATGGTCTCAATGAGATCATGAAACAAATATTCAATTTATGTTAATAATTTCTATTTTTTTCATTATATTTCTTCAAAATTTCTAGATCAAATCAGATTTATTACTTTTATATTATATGAAAATAAAATTGGAATTGTCAATTTCTTTGATAATAAAAGGTATAAAATGTTAAATGAGACCGACAGCAATTTTAATATTAGGGGGGAGGGGGGGTTACTTAATGAGCTATTTAACAATTTTCCATGAAAACAGAATTAACAGAGAAATAGATAAAGAACAAATATACACGGAAAACGTTTAATACACAAAATACTTACGACTTATCTTTTTATGAATTGTTTCATTCTTCAGGATTTATAAATTATAAATGGCTGTGCATTTGGATGATCATGATTTTAGTAATGAAATCAAGTTTTATGAGTAAACTTTAAAGAGAAACTAAAGTATATTTTCTTGCATGAACACAACACATATAAAGAAAAAAACTAAATAATACGACTATTAAATAGTGACAGCGTTTTTCCCACAATTCTCGAATAAAAATTTGAATGTTAAAAGTGAAAGTGACTGAACATATATTCTCAATATGCTATAAAACATAATTCAATATTCACATTTTAAAGCCAAATTACTCCTTTTATAGTTTGAAAAAACCCACTAGTTCTAGGAATTTTGTTGATTGTAGAATATGATGTATGTAAAAATTGATTTCATTTTAACCCAATTTTAAATGCTTTTTCAGTTTTTTTCTTCAATTCCAATCAATTTTTCAAGATGTCAAATAAAACTGAATTGTGAGAATGGATTGAATATCAGCAATTTTGTTTAGTTGTCCCACACTTATTTAAGTATAAAAACCATTTGAAACTATTGTTTCCATAATATTTAACAGCAGTTCAAGTAATTATTTTAGTTATCAATAATTTTTCAATTATAAAGATACACTAGCTGACAAAAGTTTTGTCACAAATGTTTTTTCGGGTTTAACTTTTTTGTGACTTGACCAAATTGGCTGATTTTTTGATATTTTATGTGAATCAGTGTTTAAAATGTTATAGTAGCAAAATTTGGTTTAAATTACCATGGCAATTTCGGTACCACGCATTCCGTTTTCCCTCATATTGATAACAGCTTGCCGGGTGGCAATTGGAGTTTCTTTACGTGGAGTCATCTCTAAAATGTTGCCAATTACTGCTATTTTCAATAAATTATGAAAAAAATATAATTGAACTTTAAAAATTATTAAAAAATGCAGTGCAAGGAAAGTGCGTAATATCTTTGAGCTACGCGTTTTGCGATAAACGCTTGTCACTGTAAAACGGATCATCGTAATCACAAGCGGGAGTTTGTAAAATAATCTACAACCATATGAATCTATCATATCAAAAAATCAGCCAATTTGGTCAAGTCACAAAAAAGTCAGCCAATTTGGTCAAGTCACAAAACCCGAAAAAACTTTTGTAAACTTTTGTCAGCTAGTGTACATCTGATGAATATGATTAAAATATACATTTCTGTTATTGGGAATATATTATTTGAGCTTTAAAAAGCATACCACGCTTAAAAAGATTTTATAGTTTCTCTGATACTGAAACTGCTATAAATCGTTGTTCAGTAAAGCGTCTATAATCTAATATTTAACTGTTGTAGCATAATTCTTAATGCGACAAATAATAGAACGTCACGCGTGTCTATAAATATATATCCAACCAGTCAATATGCAATCCATTCCTTACATTGAACCTGTTATATAATAAAACCATCCACTATCTTCACCTTCAAAACTATCAAAGACAATAATATTTTAGAGGTACTATAAGATGAGACTTCTCAAGTAACGTGTAAAGCAGAATGTAATCTACACGTAGATGTTTGAAACTCTGCACTTTGTGCTGGGCGGTGGCGTGACTGTGTTTTTCACGAAATTGTTATCAAAACACGTGCAAAATTGCCGCCAGAACATTCAATTCAAACCGAAAAAGTAACCAAAGTTTCATCAAAATTACACGAAGCGTCCTCACTCCAAAAAACAACATCAAATTTAAACAAATATTGATGACGTGTTTACGCTATATAACAGGATGAGTCTGTTTTCATGCAAAAAGCACCTCGCGTCCTAACAGGAGCACTTTTCGTGCAAAACACAGTCAAGGAAGCGCCCAGCAGAAAGTGCAGAGAAGACACGCTTAAATATCGTACAATTTCCATGTTCATTTGGCGTGCTGATAACATAAATAAATGATTTTTGTTTTGAAAAGGTTGTCAAAATGACAAATTGTCAAATGTCAAAAAATTGTTTTGGGTTCAGAATATGTCCACCTTTGTGCCAGGAAAACGTCATTTGCGGGAAGCTCTCTTCCAACTCAAGAATAAAGCCACTGACGCTCACCAAATGCTTGCCCAAGCTTGCACCATCCATAAGAACCTGCCAAGAATGGTTTCAGCGTTTCAAATCGGGAGATTTTGACGTCAATGGCAAAGACCGATCAGGACAGCTAAAAAAAATTGAAGACGAAGAACTTCAGGCTTTGTTGGATGAAGATTCGGCTCAAACACAGGAGCAAGTCGCGGCAAAGCAATTTCTCATCGATTGAAAGCAATAGGGAAGATTCAAAAGGAAGGAATATGGACGCCCTGTGAGCTCTCAGAATGCAACAACGAGAATCTTGTAGGACAGATTTCAAAGAAAGTCTTCGCAGCATAACTGAAGATGAAAATTGGGTGCATGTTGCTCAAGCGGTGAAGGATACGCTGAAAGAGTTTAAATGGGAAGTCTTACCGCACACGCCGTACTCTCCGGACATTGCCCTGTCGGATTATCATCTTTTCCGGACAATGGGGGAGCAGCGCTTTCGAGATCATCAAGACGGCAAAAAATGGCTAGATGAATGGACTGCGGCCAAACCGGGAAAATTCTATTATGATGGAATCCATAAGTTGCCAAAACTCTGGGAAAATGTTGTTATTAATGAAGGAAATTATTTTGAATAAAAGTTTTGTTTAAGTTTGTCCAGTTTTTTATAGTTAATTTCTAGGCCTAATATATATATATATAAATTTTTTTTTGTTAATATGGTTCTTTACATGTTCAACATCGTATTGGGTTGAGTATTAAGTTCGTAGAGTTTTATGTTTCACAACAATTTTCTTGTTGTTTGGCAAAGTGTATATATTTATCTGATAGCGCTCTTTATGCTCTAAAAAAACTGTGTTTTTTGTTTGTCAGGCTTAGAAATGAACTATCCACGAGGCAATAAACCACATTTTCGACAATTGCTCGTCTTCGCTTTTCATCGAAAGCAAAAAGCAGCCGATGATGCTCGAGATGCAGTGTGTATTGAGAAGAATTAGACGAAGAGCATCTAAAGGGGCTATTGAAGGAAGATGGTCGCCAAACAAGTCCAGGGGTGACCGAAAAAACGAACTGTGATCAAAAGACAATACTTAATCATCTTCATTCGATGTGATTTGTTGAAAAACTCGGGGTCTGGATACCTCATGAGCTCAACGAACAAAAAAACAAAACCTCGCCTCTCCATCGAGTAACACGCGGTCATAAACCGAAAAAAAAAAACCAAAAATGGTGCCTTTTACCAAAAATGAACCAAAAATGGTGCCTTTTCGTCAATCTGAAGAAAATAAAGGATTGGGTGGCACCAGGAGATACGCCAAAGCCGAGAGTCAAACAAGATCTTCACTCAAAAAAGACTACGTTCGGTGAAATTGGAAGGATATGCTGCAGTGATGCTCGACAAGGAGCTATGTTGCCTAGCTGCTGCCTCCGCCGTAGTCTACAGACCTTGCGCCATCCAATTATCAACTTTTGCACTCTTTGTTAAACCAAATGAGGGGTGTTATCTTCTCAAAAACAGTCTCAACAACTTCTCCGACACCAGACCGAGCGATTTTTGGCGGAACGGCATCAACAAATTGATCTAGAGGTGGCAGGAAGAAAAAGAGTAACGGCGAATACATAATTTATTAATTGATTATTATAATTATTGTTTTTTGTTCAAATAAATCTTTCTTTAAAAAAACCTCTACGAACTTATTCCCCATCTCAATATATATTTATTTTTATTATGATGCTTAATGATGCCAAGAAATTTAATGAAACCAATGAGCTTTACCGAGAATTTTGAACTATAGTCGTCGCCAAATGCGATTAGCACCGCAAAATGTGGCGCATTTTTTAAAAAAATATTATTTTTAAATTTAATTTTTATAGTTATTTTCTTGTTTATGCTCGTTCTATTCTGTTTTTGCTTGAATAAATTGAAGAATAATATGTTGTTTCGATGATGGAATAAATGTGGAAAATAATAATAATCATAAAAATTAAATGAAAAAATAATATTTAAAAAAGTGCGCCACATTTTGCGGTGCTAATCGCATTTGGCGACGACTATATATGAATATGATGTGGAGAATTTAAAAATTTCTAATGTTAAATAAACAGATTTTCATTTCAACCAAAATTACTCTCTTTGTCTAATTCCATTGTATTTCAATATGCTATGTGTCTAACCGAGGGAATGGCGTGTACAAATAAAGAAAATTATTTATAATTGTAAACTTTTCAATCCGTCGATCAAACTTGGGATTTATGTTCTTTTTAAAAGTCAATAATATCATTTTAGAATACGCAAAAGACTTAACGTATTCTTGATTTAGAAATCTTTTTCATTGAAAACCGATTTATGTGGATCAATGATGGGAGGCGCTCCAATTGGTATGCTCATAAAATGAGCACAGTAAACGTCCTCAAATATAACTTTTTGGAAAAATATTAATATTTACGGATAGTTTAGGACAAGCCTAGTGAAATAGTGCTGAAAAATGTATTGTTATAAAGACGTAACAATTTTCTGAAACGCCTAAATATTGGAAAATCGTTATAGCGTGTGGTAGCGCTCTCCCACTTTCCCGACTTTTTCATAAAAAGTGTCCCGGGTAGGGAAAAGTGAAGTTAAATTAAATAGAATAAAATGATAAAAACAACTTTATTTATCATTTAAGATAACTCGATAACGTAAGTAATGTTAATAGATTTTAAGAGCTTAATTTAAAGCTTAAATTTTTAATCAGGAAAATAATTAAAAAAAAAACAAAACAAAATTTATGACCGCATCCGAGGATAGAACTTCCATAGATTCAATCCCGATCCCATATGTCTTTTACATGATCTCTCATATGACGAACGTTTAGAATGTTTAACATAGAATATTTGCACTCCAACTGGAAATAACGATTTTCTATCTCGTCTCTGAAAATTGTTACGTTGGTTTAATAAATTGTTTTTTAGACCAGTTTAACTAGGCCGTAAATGCACCATTTTTATTACTGCGTGGAAATTCGAAAATCACTATAAAAAATTGGAATAATGTTGATTTTGCATTTTTGGTAGGAACTCCCCTGCTACTTGTTACCAGAGATGGACGGAGCGCATTCCATCCATTTTTCCATTCCGTATTCCGAAATTTCAATTTTTATTTAGAAAATTCGCTTTTCATATATCCCATCTTCACTGGTTACCGTACTTCTTCCTCGTTTTCGTTAAGTTGTTTGTACTCCATCATCACACCAAATGGAATACTTAACACTGAGCACCAGAAATTGTGCTTTCGTTTAACATTTTGACAAGAATTTCAGATCTGTGAATAGTTTACGACTTGTTTGATCAAATGGCGAAGCAATTCGAATCTGATTTAAATGTTGAAATAGGCAAGAGACATTGGAAGATTGAAAAATGTTCATTTTCATTTGGCATGCCTCAACTATTGAATATAACCTTAAGGTTGTTTTAGTTTTTATCATCTCGCCAAAACTATTTAAAAAAAAAACGATTTTATAGCAAAAACACACATGGTAAAAATTAAATTAAAATGGCGAGTTTAAAAATAACAATACAAACAACAACAATATAATATTTGATATGAAACAATGCATTTTAGGTAACAACTGATAATCAGAGCTGAAATAAATGACAATAACAATAATAAGAAGTAAATAAAGAGTTAAGAAACATTCATAATGATATGAAATGAGTATTTTGTTAAATTTTATGATTGGTTTTCATTTATTTCTGATTTTGTAATTACTTCACTTCAAGAGATATTTAATTGCTTGAAAGGTACATTTTCGCGCGACTCGTGCTCTAGCTGTTCGTCTTCTGATTATAATTAGTAGTCATAATTGGTTTATCTCTCAAAAAGGAAAAATTCTTACCATCAAAGTTTTTTTCTTCAGGCCATTTTAAACTATAGCACGCCAAATCGATTTTAAACTTGTGTGGAAATTTGTACGTGTTTATAACAAAAAAGTTTTTACTACAATTTAATTAAGATTGTCTTAAACTATCTACAAATTTTAATATCTTTATATTTGAGCCACGCCAATTGAAAATAGCAATATCAGTCTGTTTAACCGTTTATAAAAAAACTTTCACGTGAACATTTTTCAATAATTCCTACTTTAACTTCCTAGATTTGCCCAAAGTTGTATATTAAACACAAAATGTTGTTGAAATAATAGTCTTAAACAACTTAACTGATTCTCCAGTTATTCTTCTTTCAGTTGGCGTGCTGATTCTATTCCCATAAAAGTTTGGGTGCTGTAGGTTTTTATAATAACAATTAATAAAAATAACAATATAATGCGATATTTCTTTATTTTAATTAGAATAGAATATTTATCAATCGTTTATATCATTCTGAAACAATTTCAAAAAAAGTCATCAGGATGAACAGCACTTGATCAATATTTTAGTCAATTTCCTTAAGATGTGGTTTCAACCAATTTTAAAAGGAAAAACGTTAAAAAAGATTTTAATGTTGCGCTAAAATATTGTAATGGTGAATAAATAGTGGAAGGAGAGCCCAATATAGTGGTAGTAATTTAAATAGATTTGATTGATTTAGTTTAATTTAAACGTTTTAAAAAAACCCAAAAAGTTTAGACATTTTCATCTGGACTGTAATTTGGGGTGGCGCATAATTACAAAAGTTTGACGTTTAAAGTAATGGGGAATGCTTCAGTCCATCGTTCTTCGTTTATCGAGCTGTTCAAGCAAATGTGACCACTTGAAGTGTCAGTGAGCGTCTCTGGGTGCCGCGTAGCACCGTATATGATACCATCAAACGTTATTGAGAGCTTGGTACAGTCACTGGACGTGGAAGACCAACTTCTGTGATTACCCCTAGCCGTGTTGAAGCTGTTCCATCAAAAACCAACCGGAACCAATATGAGGCAGATGGCTACTGACATGAAAAGTAGCTGGAGATCAATGGAAAGGATCATCAAAAGTAAACTCAACATGAGCCCTTATCGTGTCAGAAAAGCTGCTATACCAAGTTTTATAATCTTAACCAGTATATATTATACTATTTATTAATATGTGGGAATAGGACAAGACAATAGAAATGATATCGATAAAGAGAAGATTAAGAACTGTTATAATGAATAGGAATGGTTTAAATACCAATTAATTATGACAAATGACTGCCCAGGTCATCACGTTTTGGGAAGGGAATAATATTAATAAATTATCTGTGGAACTTTTGAAGATACAGAGTGTAACAGTGATCAAGTGCTCACCACAACGAATTCAACTCACAGAATCATCGAGTACTTCCCATAAAGCTTCGGATATGGGTAGGACTGTCCATCGACTATCACATCCCGCTTCCGCTACGGTCAGCTCAACTGGTAGGGAACCTTTTGTTTTCGTGGAAAAAAGGAGTACAGATCGACGAAAAGGGAAATTTGGAGAAGCACTTAGTTCACTGAGTCAATACGCACTTTGTAAGGGATTGGATATTAACGCATGATGGTGCACCTTTTATATACCGCCAAAAAACGCAAAACTTGTGCGCGTTCCAAAGATTCCAAGATTTATCGAGGCTTCGGATTGGCCTGGTTCTTTGCCCGATTTGAACCCCATAGTTTTGAATCCCATATCCCCATAGTTATTACAAGAAAAGGTCAAAGTGAAACCCCCAACAAGTCTGGAGGTATTAAAGAAGGAGATTCCATCTATTCCTCTTCAATTTTTGTTATCCATTTTTTGATAAGAGAGAACAGAGTGGTCGTCCAAACGAGAACTTCATTGTGTTCTAATTTGTTTCCTCTTCCATTAGGCGCCTATCTCTGAAAAGGACAATAATTTACAATTAGGTTAAAAATGTTTTAATTCAGTTGTCGTGTGGCATAGCGATTCTTAAACGTCTTTATAACAAAAATATTTGTATTAAATTTTAATTCAGCTCGTCTTAAAATGTCTAAAAATGTTAATATTTTTCTAAAAAGTTATATTTGAGAATTCTTACTGATCTCATTTTATTACCATACTAGTTGGGATGCACGTGGTAGTAAATATTTATATAAATTAATTAAAGGATGCCGAAACGGAAAATTTTGATCAGAGGGAAATATGCACATCAGTAAATGAAGGGACACCGGTTTTTTAATTTATTTCCAGTGTCCTAGTAATAGGTAAATCTATAATTAATAGTAGTAGTAAGCTTCATTCAAACTGAAAGAACATTCTTGCTGTTCGATGAAATTGTCGATTGCAAATTTTGATGGTTTTATACTGTTATAACACATGAAAATTGAAGGTTGGTAACTTTGAACCGTTTTTAACCCACTTAAACCCCCCAGTACAGGTAAACTTTTTGTGTGCACTAATAAAATGCCCTCAGTCATCCTCACCATGCAAAGTTTCAGCCCGAAACCTTTTGGATGCAAAAATGACCTCCCTAGCTATTAGGGTGAACCAAAATTATTTTCCGATTTTTTATTAAAAATTTAAACAAAATTTTACAACACATGAAAAACAATTAGGTTTCAAAGTAAAGACTATTTGACTCTATGGCTTAAACCCATCTATCGGCAAGTTGTTCGATCCCGCTGCGGTACCACTCCTTGTTCTTAGAGGCGAAAAACTCGCGGTACCCGTTTTCGACATCGGCCAGGTCATTGAAGCTACGACCACGAAGAAAGTGTGCCATGGAATCAGATAGCGCAAGGTCGGGGCTATAAGCTGGATGTGGAAGAAGTTCAATGGCGACGAGATTTTTGGTCGTTTCCTTCGTTTTTCTGGCGGTGTGCGATTTTTAATTGTCTTGTTGAAGGAATATCCGCTTCCGTTTGATCAATGCTGAATATTTCTCGCCAGGTTGGGCGCAATAGAGGTCTGCGTCAATGGCCCGACCATTTGGAACTAGCTCGAAGTAAATTCCGCCTTTGAAATTCCACCAAACACAGAGAAGTGTCTTCTTTGAGAAACGATCACATTTTCCGCCGTTTGACCGGGTTCCAACCATTGATGTTCTCTTTCCGGATTATTGAAGTAGACCCACTTTTCATCACGAGTTACAATTCTACGAATAAAACTTGTGGATTTTAGAGCAGTTTTCGGCAAGTCTCGACACGTTTTTGAGCTTGAATTTCAGTCGATGCATGAAGTACTTCTCGGCAGCGTCTACGTCTACTTTCCCAAGGACGTGAAGATGTCGTACAACTGATTTTTGAGGAATATCGAGCTCGGCCGACAATCTGCGAGTACTTATTGATGGATTGGTCTCCACAGCTTCACGGATTGCTTCAGAATCCACTGTCGTAGGTCGGCCTGAATGTGTCTTGTCCTCGAGATCAGTGTCACCGTCGTTAAATCTTTTGAACCAATTTCGCGCAGTACGATCCGAGACCATATTGTCGCTTTCAACTTCGAATATCTTTTTAGCTTCTCCAGCTGCGTTGAAGCTTTGTTTCCAGTAATGGCGTAAAATAACACGAATTTCGGATTTTTCCATGTTTATTCTACAAGTTAAAAAACTTTAAATAAAAGACAAATCAAAAATTTTAGTATGTATTATGATAGAGCTGTTCAAGAGCTTTAAAAATATGTATAACACATGTATATAAAAATCTTTATTTGGTAAAAATCAATTAGACAAAAAGATATAGGAAATCGGCAAAAACATTTTGGTTCATCCTAATAATATGCTTTTTTACACACATATGTAAGCATTTCCTAATTTATTGATTTGAACTTGGATCTCTTGCGGGATCAGTTGTTCATCTTAATTATTTGTTCTCCTGTTTTTTGTATTATATATGGTGAATGAATAAAGTATTAATTCCATCTTCCATCTTCTTTTTTCCGTGCAACCCTGGTAGATGAACTTCCAAGTTAAACTGCACGCCAACTGGAAATAAGATGTCTATAAATTGTTACGTTATTTCACTAAAACATTTTTCACGGAAATTTAATTATGATTCTCCTAAAATATCTAAAAGGATTAATAAATTTACAAAAAGTACGATTTGACAAGGAATACTGAGCACATGCATCCCAGGAGAAAACTTGTCCAAATACCCATTTGGAGGCGGAGACAAGAAGGGTACTAGAAGGATACAATTGATAAAATCAACGCATACTTTTTTGCAAAAACGCAAAATTCTTGGCTTCACCTTAAAATTGTGTTTTTCAAATTTGGCCAGTTTTCCATTATTTTGTGCTGGAGTGCTCATGTTATTATCATACCAGTTGGCGTGCAACCGTATTTCATCTCGTTAGAGCAAATTTGTAAATAAATAAACAAATATTTTGTACTTTTAACGTAATAAAAAAGATAATAAAACCAATTTTCTTCTCGAAAATGTTGAAACGACTAGGTTTACTCTCTAGCGGATTAAGTTATAATGGCTCAGGTTATAATTATATATAAGAAGCGGGGAATTTGTTTCTAAGCACATCGTTAAGCTTGACTATATTTAACGTCTGTCAATTTAATAATTTATTTGTGAAACAAGTTTCAAACTAACTGAGATTCTTCATCATAATTGAAACTTTCAGCGAATAATGTTTTTTCATCTTCCTACACCTCCTACATCTATCGATAGGTTCGTTTTTACCTTATCCATTATTGCCGACGCAATTTTATTATAAATAATATGAATATGAATAATAACATTATTACTTTCCTTATCAACTGCACTTTTTGTGTACATTAAACAAACTGTCTTGTAGTTAGCTAATTTAGTGAGTTTAGGTTAAGTTGATAACAATTTATCACTGACTAAATCGTTTATAATACACCACCTAGCGATAACTACTAAATTTTTATTGAGTTCCCATTGAATTTCTCTTAAGTAAATTTTGTATCGATTAAAAGTGTGCACATTAAAGTTGCGCCATTTATTGTGTGTTATCACTTATCATAAATTGATGTTGATAATAATAATAATAATGAAGAATGCACAACATATATACATAATTTTGCGTTTTCCTGCAGAGTTGGTATATCAATGGGTATAATGAGCAATACGGATCGTCCGAAACGAAAGGCTTGCATTATTGACTCTCTTTTAGAGGTAAGTTGGACGGAATGAAACAAAGAGTGCTTTAAACTTTTAGACAAAACGATTTCACAATATTCAGCAACTTCAGAAGGAGCTCGATGATCTGGTTGAAAAGAAGAAGGAGTTTCAGAAGGCTCAGAAAAGAGCCTCACTCTTTGTTGATGTTCGTCAAATCGATGAGTTGTCGCTGTTAGATGAGTTCGTTTGAAATTAGAAATTAATAAATTCGTACTAAACTTGTAAAACATTCAGATTCTCTACACTTTATAAACGAGCTGAATCACTCCTAGAGAATGGTCCGAAGAAGAATCAGCTCTTAGAACGTATTATAAAAGAGTTTGTGCAAGATACCAGCTTCCATATAGTCATTGCACATTCAGATCCATTATAATCGAATGGCCGCGGTCATTTCCTGGAGTCTCCGACCAGAATGATGTTGACATTGACTTTGCGCCACTTATTCATAGAGCTCGAAATGTTGTAAAATGCCGAACAAGTCATCCGACAATGCGCGTCAAGATCTGCGCAATCAAATCAGAGAAAGAAGAAAGTTTGCCGAATGTGGAGGTGTTGTACCGAGCATCACTAGTTAAACTCACTGGCGACAATTGTGACGCGAAAGGATATCGCCAGGTCGCCGGTAGAATGATTCTCACGCAAAGGGAAGGTATTCCGTTTACAAAGACGCAGGAACAAAGTGGAGCAGTGGTGAATGCCAGTGGAAAGCTTGTGGCATATCAGGTTTGTCTTGTGAATAATCAAATAAACTATTAGGGTGAACCAAAATTTTTTTCCGATTTTTTATTAAAAATTTAAACATAATTTTACAACACATGAAAAACAATTAGGTTTCAAAGTAAAGACCCTTTGACTCTATAGCTTGAAGCCATCTATCGGCAAGTTGTTCGATCCCGCTGCGGTACCACTCCTTGTTCTTAGAGGCGAAAAACTCGCGGCACCCGTTTTAGACATCGGCCAGGTCATTGAAGCTACGACCTCGAAGAAAGTGTGCCATGGATCGGAAAAAGTGATAATCAGATGGCGCAAGGTCCGGACTATAAGCTGGATGAGGAAGAAGTTTAATGGCGTCGAGATTTTTGATCTTTTCCTTCGTTTGTCTGGCGGTGTGCGGTTTTGCATTGTCTTGTTGAAGGAGTATCCGCTTCCGATTGATAAATGTTTGATATTCCTCGCCAAGTGCCGCATACATTCGATCAAGTTGGGTGCAATAGAGGTCTGCGTTGATGGTCCGACCATTTGGAACTAGCTCGAAGTAAATTACGCCTTCGAAATTCCACCAAACACACAGAACGACACACAGACATTTTATTTTTTATAAAAATAAAATGGGAATTGTCAATTTCTCAGATTTTGATAATAACATAAGACGGGCTAGTAAAAATGACTTTTCAAGATATATGCAGAAAATACGTGTAAATTAGTAATACACGTTTAAATATTTATAAAATGGTAATTTGCATTTGACGTGCTCACTTAAATATTAGAAAATGTTCATTTTAATTTGGCGGGCGTGTAAAATGATTTAACGGTTCCAAAGCAAGTTTAAGAAGTTCTTATAGATCATAAAGAACAGTGATAGCTGAAATTTGCGGAAATCATCGTTTGAGCATTCAGCACGTCTCATGCAAACTCCGATTCAGTCATTCCGTGCGGTGGGTTGCAAAATGGAAACCGTTCAAAAAACAGTCGATTTTTTGCCCTCTTTTCCATCATGATTCTAAAATCGCACGAAGCTAATAATTCAAGATGTGAATCCCCCATGTTTGATTACCCCATATAGCAAATTTAAGCTTCCAAGTCTAAAATTCGTCGTTTCAGTCTCAACACAAGAATAGTGCATGCGTAAATCGCTTTTTTTTGTTTAAGAAGTATTTTCTCGTACTTTTTTGCTCAAACCCTTGTTAAAAGGATCGTTGAATTTGCTTATTCGTATATGATTATTTAATAATTATGATTCCATAGATTTTCAACAACAACATTTAAATAAAAGACCAATTAAAAATTTTAATATATATTATGATAGAGCTGTTCAAGAGCTTTAAAAATATGTATAACACATGTATATAAAAATCTTTATTTGGTAAAAAAAAAACAATTAGACAAAAAGACATAGGAAATCGGAAAAAAATTTTGGTTCACCCTAATAATTGAAAATGAGATTTAATGTGAGTTATTTCTTAAAATGTAGTTTTCACAAAAACATCCCCTGTACAAGCCCATGGGCGCGCCTGATCAGAACGTTTGACGTGGGAGAATATGTGCAAGAAGTTGTACGGGATCGCGTGCGGAATGAAGTACCTGACAGACATGGGCTACGTGCACCGCGACCTGGCAGCCAGGAATGTGCTCGTCGACAACGAGCTGCGCTGTAAAATAGCCGACTTTGGCCTGTCATGAGGAGTGCGGAGCGAGGGAGCGTCGAACGAGCCCGAGTACACGACGAACGGCCGGAAGCCATCACGCACCGCAAGTTCACGTCGTCGTCGGACGTGTGGTCGTTTGGCGTCGTCGTGTGGGGAGCATGCTCGTATGGATAGCGGCCGTATTGGGATTGGACGAATCAGAATGTGATAAGCGAGATAATGGTGGGATATCGACTGCCGTCGCCGATGGACTGCGCCATGGGCTTGTGCAGGGTGTCGCAAAAAAGCGTGCCTCATTGCGAAATACTTCGCGCCAATTGCACGAACACTACTTTATTACTAATTATAGTTTAACAGAAGGAATAGTTTAAGTGCACACCAATTTGCCTCATGTGTAAAACATAGGAGTGCAGTCGTGACTCTGATTCCGCTCGTTACGACAGCCCTGTGTTTAGCAGACGAGTTTTTCGCTTTAAAAAAAAATTTTTTTTTAATGAATATTTCATACTTTTCGTGTCTAATTTAATTTGCAAACGATAGAATATGATGGATCAATTAATAATATAGGTTGATTTCATTGATTTTAATTAAACTCTATTTTTTTATAGCCATTTTTAGTTTTGTTGATTTTATAAAAATCACCATCATTCAAAAAAAATATTTGAAATCATCCTTCATAAAATTATATGTTATGTACCAATACCATCTCATCATTTTAAACCTAATTTCACTATATGGTTTGGGACCCTGTTTTTTGTTATGATCAGTTTTATGTTCGTATTACTCTGTTAATTTTATATTTCATTTTAAAACTCTTTTTCAATATTAAATCTTTATGATCTTTTCATATTCTATCAATTTAATAAAATTATCAAAAGTTATATTCATTCAGAAAGCTTGGTTTAATGAAAATATTTATTTTGGATCGATTTTCAAGTAATTATAAAATTACATGTTATATTTGTCCATTTTATAATTTTATCTTTAAACATGAAGAGTTATACAAATAAATGGATTAAACAATCAAATAAATCGAAAAATACAAATTAAGGGTTAAAGAATAAAGGAATATTAAAAAGAAGGGACTTGGATTGATGAAAAGAATGGACATGGGAACAATGAGATTATGAATGTAATGAAGGAATGTAAATGGGAAATGGAAAAGAATAAAATCTTCAATGAAATCTATCTTTATTTTAAGATCGGGAAGTCACGCGGAACAAATAATATTGTGATCCGTCTTGGAATATCGCTGATTTGCTCAGAAAACTGATTATCTGATTCAACCACATAGGCTTTAGCTTTAGTTAAAGCTTTAGCACAAAGGATCTTAATTTCTGCAGGCATTTTTGAGTTTTTCTAATATGCAATCATATTAAAAATTTAATATATCCTCATAAAAACCCATGACAATATGTTTAAGCTTAGGTTGTAAAAAATATTTAATAGATGAACGACAACCATTGTGGTATAAGTTTTCTAAACAATATTGGAACGTTCTTCGAAAAATATATGGTTACAAATAATTTATTGAGTTATATATAAAGAAGAGCCGTTCTTCATAAAATATTTAGACATTCGATGAAGTCAACCAATTCTAGTTGTTCCATGAGCTTTTTCTAGGAGTGAATCCACCACCTTCACTCAACTAAACGTATAGTGGCCCACGTAATAATGTTGAGAGTTTTTCCAATCTCGTGTTATTATTTTAATTATGATGATTCTATCATTTTTAATATATGATATGCTTCTTTACCATTCCCAGTTCCTTTAAGCATTCAAATTCCAATTCCATTCTCAATCTCCTTGTTCCCATTTTCATTCTTTTCATCAACCCAAGTCCCTTCTTTATAATATTCCTTTATTCTTTAACCCTTAATTTGTATTTTTCGATTTACTTGATTGTTTAATCCATTTATTTGTATAACTCTTCATGTTTAAAGATAAAATTATAAAATGGACAAATATAACATGTAATTTTATTATTACTTGAAAAACGATCCAAAATAAATATTTTCATTAAACCAAACTTTCTGAATGAATATAACTTTTGATAATTTTATTAAATTGATAGAATATGAAAAGATCATAAAGATTTAATATTGAAAAAGAGTTTTAAAATGAAATATAAAATTAACAGAGTAATACGAACATAAAACTGATCATAACAAAAAACAGGGTCCCAAACCATATAGTGAAATTAGGTTTAAAATGATGAGATGGTATTGGTACATAACATATAATTTTATGAAGGATGATTTCAAATATTTTTTTTGAATGATGGTGATTTTTATAAAATCAACAAAACTAAAAATGGCTATAAAAAATAGAGTTTAATTAAAATCAATGAAATCAACCTATATTATTAATTGATCCATCATATTCTATCGTTTGCAAATTAAATTAGACACGAAAAGTATGAAATATTCATTAAAAAATATTTTTTTTAAAGCAGAAAACTCGTCTGCTAAACACAGGGCTGTCGTAACGAGCGGAATCAGAGTCACGACTGCAAGTGGATTTTAAATTGGTGTGTAAGTGTTATATATCGTTCCAAAATATTATATTTATACACGCGGAAGCCGCTCAGTTGAAAATTCCCCTTCACATTGTCTGACAGGGATATGCGATGAAGCGCGCTATCATTTAAACGAACAATTTAATTAGTTTTTACAATTTTATTTAATTCTTAAAATTTCTATATTATCCGTATATTTGTGTTTCATATCATATATCACAACAATTCTAATAAAAATGCGTACTTTCTGATATACACTAGCTGACAAAAGTTTTGTCACAAATGTTTTTTCGGGTTTAACTTTTTTGTGACTTGACCAAATTGGCTGATTTTTTGATATTTTATGTGAATCAGTGTTTAAAATGTTATAGTAGCAAAATTAGGTTTAAATTACCATGACAATTTCGGCACCACGCATTCCGTTTTTCCTCATATTGATAACAGCTTGCCGGGTGGCAATTGGAGTTTCTTTACGTGGAGTCATCTCTAAAATGTTGCCAATTTCTGCTATTTTCAATAAATTATGAAAAAATATAATTGAACTTTAAAAATTATTAAAAAATGCAGTGCAAGAAAAGTGCGAAATATCTTTGAGCTACGCGTTTTACAATAAATGCTTGTCACTGTAAAACGGATCATCGCAATCACAAGCGGGAATTTGTAAAATAATCTACAACCATATGAATCTATCATATCAAAAAATCAGCCAATTTGGTCAAGTCACAAAAAAGTTAAACCCGAAAAAACATTTGTGACAAAACTTTTGTCAGATGTACGTCAAACCGACTATAATTGTTCATTAATGATGTGATGTTAACCGTTGAAAATTATTTTTTTTAATTTATAGCTTTTGATATTAGGGCTTAGAGCCTTTCTACTATGACTCATATTGTTCTTTGGTATTATATATATATATATATATATATATAATAGTTTTTTTTATACTCTTCCACGCCAATTTGTATGGTTTGAAAATAAGCTTAGTAAACCTGTTCAAATTTAATTTTGCGAAAATATATTAATATTTTTGGATAATTTAAGAAGGACTTGTCTAAATTGTCGAGAACACGTTTTTCTAGAAAACCTGTAAAGATTCTAACAAACTCTAAAAAAAATTGGAAAATGACAATTTCAATTTGGCGTGCTCTTCTGTTAAACAATATTTAATAAATAAAGCACACCAATTGAAAATTGCGATTTCATCAGATTCAACAGTTTAGATTAATTTATCCCCTATAAATTTTAGCAAGATTTTTACGTCTCTTTTTAATTCGTGTCTTAAACTCATTAAAAATCTTATTGGTTACACAAAATGGGAGTTTATAATGACTTTGCTAAGCACCTATTATTACCATTTCAGTTGGTGTGATAAAGTATTGAAAAAAATTAAAAGGTAGTGTTCGTGCAAATTCATATTCAATAATTCAACGTTTATTACTAATTTATTAAAAGTTTATTATTTTCCATATAACTTGACACTTCATTTTTTCTAGCCAGTCTTAAACTATCTAAAAATACGAGATTCTTACAGGAATTCGCAACATGAGCATATTTTCTTAACGCCCAACTTAATCATTCAACTTGGGGTGAGCTAGTAATATTGTCGTAAAAAATAGTTTTAAAGTGACACGTGGGTTTTAATAAAATGCATTTAAAATTGCAAATTCGTACGACACATTGAAAAGTCATTATTTTAATATATCATGACTACAAAATGGATGTTATTAGATCTAGGAAAAGCGGAAATTTCTCTCGACGTAAAATAAAATGCATTACCGAAAAAACACGGAATATTACACCATCTAATTCAAAACTCATCCTCAAACTTTAATGCATTAATTAACTAGGTTAAAAGTAGATGCAGAGCATACCTGGTTGAGAACTTTAATTTTCATGAAAATCACTTTTTTAAATAACTGTCTTTGTTGGATGCATTAACCATCAAATGTCCGCATCACCATTTTATATAGTTATATAAGTATGCGACAATTGTTAATATTTAAGGCATGCAACTCCTTCGTTTTGCATTTATTCCTTTTGTATTTTATATTATTCCAATAAGTTTATTTAACGATGCACGTGTATATTTGGATGTTATTAAATCTAGAAAAGGGGAAACTGCTCCCGACTTGAAATAAAACGCATTTCCGCAAAAAATCAAGAATTATTACATCATCTCATTATTAAGTTCTTCCTCAAACCACAATGCATTAATTAATTAGGATATATATATATATATTCCTCTCTCATCATTAATGTTTGGGTGTAATATTCCGTGAGTTTTTTGCCCAAAAAGAATTTTATATTCCGACTGGAGTAAAACTTTATTTTGGTAGCAAATTTTGGTTTAAGTTTTTATTGTTTTTTTTTTCGCAATAACTGTAACGATTAAAATTATTTACTTTGAGACTACTAATGAGAACTATGCCGCGCCATTTTTGAGTTGTTACTGGTATAATCTCTAATAAAGTGGACCGGTATGATTACGCGAATTACTGTAACACGCCAAATCGAAATAACAAAAAAATAAATTTTTACGTGTTTATTGTCCTTTTCAGAGATCGTTGCCTAATGGAAGAGCAAAAAAGGAAGAAAATTGATGGACGGCCACACGCCCACAAACGACTTTTTGGTCAATTTCTCATCAATGTGTGCTGCCCATTATTTCGACAAAAAGATCGTCCAAACGAGAACCTCATTCGATCCTAATTTTTTTAATCTTCCATTAGGCAACGATCTCTGAAAAGGACAGAATAAGGAAAAAGTTTTTAATGCAATTTAATCAAGTATGTCTTAAACTATCTAAAAATATTAATATCTTTCTAAAAAGTTGTATTTGATTATGCTTACTGAGATCATTTTATTACCATACAAGTTGAGGTGCTATAATATGATCATAAAGCTTTATAAATCAAAAATGTTAGAGTTAGAGTATAAATGTGGATCTCGAACATACTAGAAAACTTTATTATAGTTGGTAGAACTTCTAGACCTAAAATATTTAAAAAACAATCCTTTTTAGAGATTTATAAATTTAATATTGACTGAAATACCCGGTTTATTTCTGTAAATCGACTAATTTAAAATGTTCTTTGCTATGAGAGAATCCAGAATTACAGAAGTCTAGAAAAAAGGAAACAGAAAAAGAGAGATTTTAACTTTATGTTCGACTGACTCCACTCGGAAATTCAAAAGCCGTCAGTGGATAAAAGTTGTTTATTAGCATTTAAGGAAATTAATAAAACAAAAAAGTTGAATTATTTTTTTGGAAAATTTAACTAGAGACCAAACTTTATAAAATTATATTAATACCGTTGATAGTAAGTTTCGGTAAACTTTGATATATTCCAAAGAAAGTTATTAGCAATCATACGCAAAATAAAATGTTTATTTCCATATTCGTTCAAAATATGACGAACACAATTTCAGTCTAACGCCGAAAACAATGTCTTCCAATCCGAAGAAGAAATATTTCCCTCCCGCATACGTTTAGAATCCGGATTTCTATGCGCCACCTTTCCGGAAATGGGCGTCACGTTAAACTCGATGATTGATCGTCGGCAGTTGTCAACTCGCTATGCAATTCAGGTGGAAATTTTGCTCAGTCTTGGTTCGCTTTCTTTAAAACACGTAATAATATACCCGAGATATATTTAGAATCAAACGAATTGTTTAGATAATCGTGTCACATCCTTTCCTCATTGCCATTACCAATGATCAAACCGAGCCATTGCTTCAATCAATCTTTTGGCATCGGCTCATCGATTGCGATCAATATGAGCCGACAGATATTGACATCGGATCGCAGCTTCAATGGAAGATCCTGAGACAGTCTATTCGAGCTATTGTCAAATGTCAAATGCCTTCTGCAAGATTTTTGTACCAATTCGAGCTAAATCACATTCAATGCATGATTCTTCTCCCTCGAATAATTCGATTGTCAAGTATAGATGAACTAAAGTTATTGGAGATGGCAATGTTTGGAAACACAAGACAAGAGAAATCCGACCTCGCGGAGGAGAAAAAGCGATTGAGGAATAGACTTCTGACAGAACCAATTTTGGATTACTGCGTGATTGATCGAAGCGAGTTCATGACGGTAATAATCAGATATGTTTCGAATAAAAGTATAATCTCAGGACAAATGCATATCAATATTGGATATGTCAACCGAGCTTCCACATTCCACGTGGAATTGGCTGCACAGAGCTTCGGAAATGATACAGGTAATTGAAAATGACTATAAGTAAGGTTTAAGTGTTTGTCTATTAGGATGTTGGACACAAATTGTGCCCATCGCCGTCTGTCGATAAAAAGTCTACAAAAACCAAGAAGCAGATGGCAGCAGCGGAAGATTATCAAACTATTCTGAGCTTGTTTAACAAAGGGTACGGTATTCTTGGAATTTTTCGAAAAAAATCAAATCCCTTTTTAAAGGGAACTAACTGAACAGAAATATTTTAAATATTATATATTATAATAGTAAAAAATGTACATCAGTGATGGGCGGAAAGGAAACTTAAAAAAAGGGAATCCGGAATTCCGCACATCATTGTAAAATTGTGTGCTGAGAACAGTTGAGCTCAATGTCAAACCAGCCATGTGCAATAAATCGGAAAATTAAAGCAAGGCTGCTCGGGTGAGAAAGCAAAGCAGCAAGGAGTGCGTCAAATTTCCAAAAAATTATTTTAATTAATAAAACTGTACAATTATGTTAAAATAATTTAAAGGGCTGCAACCGGACTGAATTAGTAAAAACAGGGGCTTATTTAAGGTTCTTAAATTTAATATTCTAATATGGGTTTTGGTATTTCTAATTCCTTACGAGAAGATCAATATATTTTTCAATGCTCAATTTGGCGGTGTTAACAATGATTTTTTCAAAATTTACTGACGGATTCATGCTGGATTCATAATTGTTTATTGCTTGAACGCTTGAATTTTAAATTATCTGGTTTTTCAATGTTTTCCGATGTAATTCATGTCTTGAAGAAAACTGTATCTTTGAATGTTTTTGTATTTGGATATGTTATAGAACAAATGGTGACAATTCGAATGGTGTATACGTTGAGTTTATAGTTTAAAAAAAAACTTCAAGATAATCCTGTTTTTAAAAGACGCTTATTATGCTCCTATATGCGCATTATATCCACTGCCACGAAACCGCGTCGCATTGCGAAAGACTTCGCACTAATTGCACGACTGATAAATAAAGTATTGAAAATAAAAATAATAAATTCAAAGGCAGTGTTTGCAATTTCTGCAAACTCTTTTTCAATGCGGCGCGGTTTCTTGGCAGTGGAGTGTATATATAATTGTACTTAAGGAAATAACGGATTCAAGTAATATAAAGTATGTTTTATAAAATCAGAATTATCTCAAAAAGTTGTTTAACTACATACAAAAGCTATATACCATTAGATTCGTTATAATTTGCTCTATAACATACCCTAAAACCAGAAATATTCATAGATACAGTGATCACTGCAGTGAGCTGAGAACAGTTGAGCTTATTGTCGAACGATCCACGTGCAATAAATCGTGCCAAGGCTTTTCGTGTAGCGGGAATTTAAATTTCGAATACACGCCAACTACACTATTAGAAATGCAAGCTTGTTTAAGAGTTTCTAAGAACATTTTCTAGATAAATTTTTAGGTTTTTAGATATTTCAAGACAAGTCTATTAAACTATCGAATTTCGGATTTTTCCATGTTTCTTCTACAAGTTAAAATAATTTTAAATAAAAGACCAATTAAAAAATGTAATATATATTATGATAGAGCTGTTCAAGAGCTTTAAAAAAAAAAATATATATATATATATAAAACATGTATATAAAAATCTTTATTTGGTAAAAAAACAATGAGACAAAAAGATATAGGAAATCGGAAAAAAATTTTGGTTCACCCTAATAATGAACTGCGGAACGTAACGAACAACAATGCATTAAATACTTCCTGAAACTGAATTGTTTCGAAAGAAGTATTTTCTTGTACTCGTTCTGTCAATTTTGCCATGTTTCTTCTACAAGTTAAACAATTTAAAAAAAAAAGGCTAGGAAATCAGAAAAAAATTTGGTTCACCCTAATGTTTGTTGTTACTACCTGGAAATTTAAAAAAAACACGCGAAAAATGCAGTTTCCACATGGCGTGGGAAAAAAATTTGCAATGAGGATGTTATTAAATTTAGGAAAAGCGGAAATTGCTCCCGTCGGAAAATAAAAAAAAACTAGAAAAAATCAAAGATCTCAAAAGAATCGAACCAACATAGATTTGTCGTGAATCAAATCCTCCACCAGGTCTGTTACGCATCCTCTAATGTCATAATTAATTAATCCGTTGAAGTTTGAGAAAGAATTTTAAATTGTATGGTGTAATAAGCCGTGATTTCTTTTGCGGAAATGCATTTTATTTTCCGACGGGAGCAATTTCCGCTTTTCCTAGATTTAATAACATCCTTGCAATGAATATTAATAATTTCGTTACATTTTACACCTTAACCCCTACTCTCCTTATATTAGAGCGGCCCGAAGAGTATTGTTAGCAGTTGAGACGCATGTAAAATCCTTAAAACCAGCAAGAGGGCTTGCCATGACTTGTTCGATAGCACTCAATAATAATATTTATTAGTAAAATATAATAGAATACATAATACAGAATGCACGAGAATAGATGAACTAGGGGAATAGGAATTGTTCACATCTCGACTTGGCTCGGTGACCACCAAGGGTAGCCACCGACCCGTAACCCTGTTGAGTAGGCGGCTGACTAAAGGATCAAGGGAACCCCAAGAGGTCCTTTTCCATAGTGTATGCTGGAGTGTCTCCGGTCTGTATCTTCTTTGCGCATGTCGTATCCATGGTTGTAACAATTTAAGCGCACTCCACTTCCACGAAGTATGCCGCATATTGCAAGAGACCCCGCACCAATTGAAATAAAAACAAACTTTAAATAAAGAAAAATAAAAAGTGAAGGGCGTGTTTTTTCCTCAATGGGTGTGCGGTCTTTTGCAATATGCGGCATAGTTCGTGACGTGGTAGCGTGTATGTGACAAAGTACACGCACACCGCCCATTTTTTCAAGAAAGTCATCTTTGCCTTACGACGACAATATAAAAATGTTATAATTTTGTCTACGTGTAGGAGAAATGTGACTAAAGCGCAATTACGTCTGGCCTTGCCAAACCCCGCCGACCAGCGCCTGCTCCAACCTACGGCGACATAGCGGCTTGGGGTCCGCCTACTCTTCCAGAGTTTGCACTAGGCCTGAATATGGCGTCCGAGTGTAAGAAGCGCGCCGATTTGTATTCTACCCTGAACTAATACTGTTAAGACCCGAGACATAATAAGCACTTATTGAGATTTAATATTTTCTTTTATGCGTTTCTCACTCGCTAGGAACGTATGGGGCGACAGTAGTTATCGAAGAAATCGGGCGGACCGACCAGCGCCTGATCCAACCTACGTCAGGGTTAGACACACACTAGCGCTTAGAGACTAACTTGGGGTCAATGCACTAGGCCTGAATGCACTAGGCCTGAATATGGCGTCCGAGTGTAAGAAGCGTGCCGTTTTGTATTCTACCCTAAACTAATGCTGATCGGACCCAAGACATAATAAGCACTTATGGAGATTTAATATTTTCTTTTATGCGTTTCTCACTCGCTAGTAACGTATGGGGCGACACTAGCTATCGAAGACAACGCCTGCTCCAACCTACAGCGATCAGTGAGGGTTAGACACACACTAGCGGTTAGACACAAACTTGGGGTCCACTTACTCTTACAGAGCCTGCACTAGTCCTGAATAGGGACCTCCATTTAGCAGTCGTTTATTCTACTCTGAACTAATACTGTGGCGGATGTCTGTCAGCCACCACCGGTAGACCAGGATCAGAGCATTTATGGAGATTTAATACTCTCTTTTACACGTTTCTCCTTGAAGACGGGGCTTGTAAATTACATTTCCACAATTTATAACATTCATGCAATTAATAATTATTACAGACTATTGACATTCTGCTCCATTCCAAATGTGATTGAATGCTTCTCGAATGAAAAGAAATCTTCAATGATGTTGCGATTTTGTGATGAAAATTCATCTCATTTTTCATTCTGTTATGGTCTTGAAAATGGGTGCGATAATATTCAACATAACAAATATAAAAATGCCATCTTTCAGGAAACCAATAATCGGATCTATATCGAGCGATCAAGTGAAAGAATTTAAACAAGGCCTACCTGAGGTCTTAATTGACGAACGACAGCCTTCAAAGTTCACTGAATTAGTACGTTTGTCAACGTCAGAGGAGGAATTAATTTGCACGACTATACCGTAATTGTGTCGTATTGCGGATGTTTTATATTATTCATAATTCAGAAAGCATGAGATATTCCATAATTACACAACACAAAGGAGGAACGTTGATAGTGTTGCGATTCTCGATGACGAAACATGTCGAGTTGATGTACTTTCTGGTGCTCATTTGGCAAGAGCCACGCCGCCACCATCGCACAGTCAAGATATATACAATTCTATTGACCTTACAGCGTTATTTAATAGTAGGGAATAGCTTAGAAAACAAAGTCAATATTATTTTTCAGATAATGAACACCTTAACCAACTTTTAAATCAAATAAGCCAATCAACTTCAAAGAACACGTGAGCATTCTTAATTGATTAAATTGACAAGAAGATTGATTTAGAAATGAGCAACACAATGGATCGAGCACGAGCGCTATTGAGAATATGATAAGAACTGTTTTAAGCAATGATGATGAGACAACGTCGATTGCCCAAATGTTATTGAATCAATGTGATTGAGGGAAGAAAAGTTTCTGACGCGATTGTCTTTCGAGTTCACATTTATCATACGGATATTTATTGTTTGCACAAATATTGTTTATATTATTAATAAGCCTAATAATAAAAATATAATAAAAGTAAAATTTTGTAAAAAATCATTGACTTAAGCACATGATCCAAAAAAAATTGTAAAGGTACAATAGATTTTAATTTTTTCAAACAGTTTGGAGCTCAGGATTGGTTCTCGAGCCGTAGAATTCGCATTATGGGCTGGACCAGCAAGTCTCCTGACTTGAATCCAATTGAGAATTTGTGGGAAAAGTTGGAGAGACGATTAGCAGGAAAAAAGGCGAAAATGAGGAAGAGAAGTACCAGAAACTGGTAGACGAATGGAAGAAGATCTCACTATCAGTAATCGACAATTTGCTCGACTCCATGAAGCGCAGATGCCAGGCAGTCAATGACTCTCGTGGCTTCACAACAAAGTATTAGACCCAATTTGTTAGTTTTTATATGTTATACATTAGCTGACAAAAGTTTTGTCACAAATGTTTTTTCCGGTTTAACTTTTTTGACTTGACCAAATTGGCTGATTTTTTGATATGATTGATTCATATGGTTGTAGATTATTTTACAAATTCCCGCTTGTGATTACGATGATCCGTTTTACAGTGACAAGCGTTTATCCTAAAACGCGTATCTCAAAGATATTACGCACTTTTCTTGCACTGCATTTTTTAAAGTTCAATTATATTTTTTTCATAATTTATTGAAAATAGCAGTAATTGGCAACATTTTAGAGATGACTCCACGTAAAGAAACTCCAATTGCCACCCGGCAAGCTGTTATCAATATGAGGGAAGACGGAATGCGTGGTACCGAAATTGCCATGGTAATTTAAATCAAATTTTGCTACTATAACATTTTAAACACTGATTCACATAAAATATCCAAAAATCAGCCAATTTGGTCAAGTCACAAAAAAGTTAAACCCGAAAAAACATTTGTGACAAAACTTTTGTCAGCTAGTGTATGTTGAATAAACATGTTTTTTGTAAATAATGATTTTTGGAAGAATTAAGGTCGAAATGTGATTTTTCGAGACTTCAATTTTTTCCCCTAAAAATTTTATTTTTTCTTATTCTCATATGGCACTTGTCCACAAATCTTCTAACGCTTTCAGAAACAACTGGTAAAAATTTCGGCTCAATACCAACTCTCGAAAACTCAGCGTTTACAACATTTTGACCGGTTCTCTAGTCTGTTTCAATATTTTAGGTTCACTTGGTTCTTTCACATTTTCTATTCACTATTGAGTTATTCAATAATAAGAGTTGCAGTGTTTTATAGAGTTCAAAAAATACATCATTTACGTAATTAAAAAACATTATGTATTATAAGGATAAAAGAAAAAGTTTTAAAAAATGAGCATTGCGCTGTTTCAATATCTTAGGTTCACCCAGGCTTTTGAGTCTTTTTTGGCGCAAAAATTTGATACATGTATTAGCAAGTGATGGTGACTTAATCTACATCAATTTATCTGCTAATTGCTGGAAATAAGCTTCTGAAACTATGGCGAGAAGAGCGCATTTGTCAAAAGTGGAACAACGTCAAATAACGGCTCTGAAACAATCTGGTCTCTCGAATAGGGACATCGCGCGGGAATTAAACGCTCTCTGAACTGCATCAACCAGCTTCTACGCAATCTGAGTCACTAACAAGGCCGACGTAGAATTCTTTATGAACGACAGCGTCGTAACCTTGTCAGAGCGGCTTCGAACAGCTTCCTGGCCGTGAATCAGATGCGGAATTACCAAGGACTATTGACAAGCAAGATATGGCGATTCCTACGAAACACTATTGGCATGATCTGAGAAAAGAGAGCAAAACAATATCGTGACAAAAGTGTGTTATGTTCTGGGGATCATTTTGTGGATGAAATACTGTTATCCTTGACTTTGTCACGGGAAGGATAAACTCTCAAGGATATCAACAAATTCTGACAGAGAATTTGTTGCCATTTTTCCGAGGAAGACGACATTCGAGAGACACCAGTTCCAACACGACAATGCGTCGGTTCACGTGAGTCAGGCTACCCAGAATTGGATCCACGCTAAGAATATTCGCCTACTTAATTGGCCTGCACATTCTCCCGATTTAAGTCCAATCGAGAATGTGTTAGTCGAAGGTTTTCGCCAATGGAAAAACGTTCAACACTGTCGCAGAAAGCAATTAAGCATGCGTGGAATCAGCTGGGTTCGCAATAATTGAAAAAATTGGCTGATTCGATGCCAAATCGTGTATTCGAGACAATTGCAAAGAATGGAGGATCAACGAATTATCTTCAAGCATATGCTTGTAAATTCCATTTTTTGTACTTCAAGTTTTATAGAAATTTTAGTGGGCTGTTAAGATAAATATAAAGCTGCTTGACGTAATAAACAATGCAAATATCATCAAATTCTCAATATAAGTAAAGGTCTAGATTATCAACTGAGCTTGCCATTTTACTAGACCGGGTGGCGTGCACACGAAACACCCTAAATGAATTTTCGAAAACAAACCTTCATAAAAGGCAAGCGTTGGAAACGGACTCTTAAAAATCGGAAAATCACTGTTTCAATTTGCCGTGCTGCATCTTCACAGTCAATCGAGAAATATTATTTTCAGTCTTCACATATCCAGTCTTCAATAGGAGAAAGGTCTTGAATTTATCTCTCATAGTCTAATGAATATTTAATTCTGAAAGAACATAATGGTGCTATTAAATGTGTTTGGATTCTCTTCCTATTTTGAACGTAAGCTACAGTATCAGTTATTATAATTGATTAAATGATACGTAAAATGTCATAATCGTTATTAAATCACGTAATATTCGTTTATTCTCTCGCATACACGTAATAGTTTGCATTATTGATCATGCACTTGTTCTTAAACGGATTTTAATTTTAAAATAACCATAGGTCACTATTCTGAAACGTTTATTAGAAAATTAATCTATCGTAAAGTATTTATCATAGTTCAATGATAAGTAAAATTTTAAATAAGAATTTAAGGAATTGTAATACTACATTAGAGAAACAAAACAAATTAAGTGTTCGTTTTCGTGCTATAATAATTATAGCTATAATAATAATAATAATTAGGCATTCAATTAACCATTTAAAAAAATCGAGAATATCACAAAACAATTTACCAACTTTCACTTTTCATGCTAGGATTACTCAATCCAATAAACTCAACCATAACAGGTTGGTATTATTGAATAATCGAAACCAGTTAGTACCTAGCATTTCAACATTGTGTGTAAGCGTTGTTGCATCAAATCCAATTCGTCAGTCATTGATTTTACAGTCGATTATGATTCGACGCGCTTCCCACCTGTTTCAATTAGTTATTATCAGCTTGGTACCTTTTTCTGGAGCAACTCCGTCCGTCTGGTCATGTCCATTTATCAATCCAATGGGGCCAATGGCACCGCCCGGGTTAGGACCAATTGGAGAAGAGTTTGATTTCGTTGGAAAGGATGGTGATATTGTTTTGTTTTCAGCTGCCCAACGGATTCGTTTGTGCATTATTATTCATGTTGTGATGATAATCCGTTCCAATGTTGTTTTCATTTTGAAACATGGGCTATGTGAGTTTAAGAGCAAACCAAATGGAAATGAACATTTTTCAATATTTAAACGTTCCTCATTAATTTAAATTTATTATAGTCCTTTTCAGAGATCGGTGCCTAATGGAAGAACAAAAAAGAAGAAAAATAATAGCCTCAGATGGACGGCCTCACGACCAACAAAAGACTTTTTCGTCTATTCCTCTTCAATGTGTTCTGCCCATTTTTTTGAGAAACCAAACATTGATAAGAGATTTGAAGATGAACGTCCAAACGAGAACCTCATTCTATTCTATTTTTTCCTCTTCCATTAGGCACCGATCTAAGGACAAAAGGACAATATTTTTTATATAATTTTACAAGTTTTTTTTCGATCCAGTCTTAAACTAACAAAAAATATGTGCTTCTTGCCCAATCAACATCTTTTCTAAGCCCCCAACTTAACCATTCAATTTGGGGTGTAAGAGTATTTGAATTCACAATTTTAAAATTTTGATTTGAAAAGCAAAACCCAACTTGTATGGTAAAAGAATGAGCTCAGTAAACGGGCTCAAATATAACTTTTTAAAAACATATAAACATTTTTAGATAGTTTAAGACAAGCTTAATTAAATTGTAGTAAAAACTTTTCCTTATAAAGACGTAAAAGTTTCCACACACGCTTAAAAATCGCAAAATCATTATTTCTATTTGGTTAAAGCTACAAAAAACTATTATTAATACCGAATCACGCCAACGGCAAACAGCCTTCACATAGAAAGAATGATCAACGAATTTGATCACGCGTTCAATAAAATTTATTCTTTTTTGTAAAACAGTTTTTAGACTATTTTAAGAGAACGAGTGATATTTATGAAACGTGAGTTACATCATTCTGTTCCTGGTAAAATTCTGATTTTTTGAAAGGCAACATGACGTGGTTACTGTAATTGAAGTGTATTGCACACCCGGACAATAACATTGAAATAGAGGAAACACATTTTTCTTGGCTATTTGCCAAAGGAGGGGGGGACGAGAAAACGAAAAGTTCGTCTTTTATTTTTAGCTATTTTCGAAGCGTTATTATTCGGATTCTAAATAAGGTAAGTTAATTATTTGTATATAAAATAACTGGGAAAAATTATCTGAATGTATTAAAATAATTTTAAAACAAATAATAATCATTTTTAATGGTTTTTTGCTACGTCGAAGTTTTTAGTTAAATTTGAATATAAATAATTAATGTATAATCATTTTTATTTAAGAACCATTTCATCTGAATCAGCATAAAATTCTCTATAAGATGATACTTTACTTTTAAATGTCATTTTACTTTCAAATTTTTTATTCACTGGAAACAATGTAGTTTTATTAACAGAACAATTTTTGCTTTAAATTCAATATAAAAAATTATTTTATCTTTTTTAAGTTTTAAGATACATTTAATCTGAATCAGCATTAATTTCTCTATAAGATGATATTTTAGTTGTAGCTTAAGTTCCAATAAAAGTGCTTTATTCACTGAAAACAATGTATTTTTTCTTTATCGCAGAGCAATTTTTTATTTTTAGATGGACAACCAACCATCATGCAGCAGTGATGTAACAAATGAAAAGGTATATATATATATATAATATTGATTCAATTAATATAATAATATTTTTCTCAGAAGCCACTTTGGAAGTTTGGTAACGAAGGGAGGAAAAGGAAGTTTGAGGCACGAAAGAGGAAAGGAAGATTGGTAGTTCTTAAGTAGTCGTAGGTAGTTTTTATATCATTTATAAACAAATAAATATTTTTTCTTTTCTGTGTTGTTATATTCTTGCACTTTAATTCGAATTAAAATAAATGTTTTATTTGATTAATAAATAAAAAAAACAACTCAAAGCGTTAACAATTGTTGATACTCGACTCGATTCAATCATCTTCGTTTATCGATCTTATGGATATTCGTCTTGGAATCGTTTCATTCATCTTCGTTTATCGATCTTATGGATATTCGTCTTGGTCCGCAACATTGTGAAGCAGCAACCTATAATAGAATTTATGAATAAAACGTCTAATTTAAATTAACAAAATACCATTCAACAATTCCATAGTACATATATTCTTCGATTGACAAATTCGATTGACAAAAACCAATCGTTTCTTTATCTTACGAGTAAACCCAACTTCCAAGTTCTTTTCCATCAGAAAAGTTTTTCATCGTCAATGATGATTATACCTTTAAAATCATGATTAAAACTATTAACTACACAAACTCACAATTGCCAGAACGAGTACGAGCACATACTTCTTTCGAACAATTCAGTTTCAGGAAGTTTGTAATGCATTGTTGTTGGTTACGTTCCGCAATTCATTATTTCCTTTGATATGAAATAAGATTCATCAATTGGACCTGAAATCTAACATTAGATTACTCAATGATATCACTATTATGATGTTGAATGTATCAAATTCACTCTCCAGAAGCCCCGAACGGCTGTGCGGCTAGAAAATTATGAACAAAAATTAGCATTGTCTCTAATAATAATTTTTATAACGACAAAAAACCATACTCTACCTATATCACCTATCCCGTTTATGTAGTAGTAAAATACTTACGATTTTCTTACTGCTTCACATGTACTTACAATTGTTGATGAAAGCGGCATTGGAAAACATGATCAAGCAATGATTGACGAGCCATCGCATATTCCCGTTTCATCTGGCACTACTTCAACAATATTATTGCAACAATTAAACTCATCTTTTCTGAAATTAATTAAGATAATTTTATTAAGGAAAGGAAATAATAATAAAAATATACATCCGCAATAGTGTGTTCAATGATGCACTAGTTCACTGAATGCACTATCACGCCTGATATTTTTACATCCAAATCATGTATAAAAACTGTTATAAAAATTTTGAAAGTAAAATTACGGCGAAAAGTAAAACATCATCTTATAGAGAATTTTATGCTGATTCAGATGAAATGGTTCTTAAATAAAAATGATTATACATTAATTATTTATATTCAAATTAATGTCAGAGCAAAAAATAAAACTATAGAGAATCATTATTTTTTGTCACCAATACGTTCAGATAATTATTCGAATTATTCTAATACAAATAAAAACTTTATTAAGTATGTATTCACCATGAAATCAGTATATTTTACAAAATAAAAAAAATATGACAACAATTGTGCCCGCATTGAAAAAAAGGCGTCAATACTTATGCTGTTGACGCCGTTTTCGAAGCGGTCCCTTTTTTCGTCCGGGTGTGTGTATTGTAGAGTCGATTGAAAGTTGAAAATTTAAAAAATAATAACTTTGCTTAAAAGACGTGCTTAAAAGACCCAACACTGGTGTATACGTTTAAATGTTCGAGAATAATCATTTTGTGTTTTAGTAATTAATCAAATTTGTAGTATATCTTTAAAACTATTTTCCGCAAATTTTTAATTAACTTGGGTTTAATCGTAATAAACAACGGTGCCTAATGGAAGAGGAAAATATAGGATGAAATGAGTTTCTTGTTTGGACGGCCGCATCAACATGTGTTGTCTCCAACAAATGGGCAGCAGAGGAATAGACGAAAAAGTCGTTTGTGGCCGTGGGGCCGTCCATCCGAGACTATCATTTTTCGTATCCTTTGCTCTTCCATTAGACACCGACACGCCAATCTTTATATTCAAAACTTTATAACCTTCATGCACACCCGGACCAAAAACGGGACCGCTTCGAAACCGGCGTCAACAGCATAAGTATTGACGCTTTTTTTCAATGCGGGCACAATTGTTGTCATCTTTTTCTTATTTTGTAAAATATTTTGATTTCATGGTGAATACATGCTTAATAAAGTTTTTATTTGTATTAGAATAATTAGAATAATTATCTGAACGTATTGGTGACAAAAAATTATGATTCTCTATAATTTTATTTTTTGCTCTGTCATTAATTTGATTATAAATAATTATTGTGCTGGGCTTTTTTTTTTAAAGCATTTCATCTGAATCAGCATTAAATTCTCTATAAGATGATATCTCACTTGTCACTGCACTTTCCAATAATTTTTTTTATAACCGTTTTTATACATCATTTGGATCTGGCGTGATAGTGCAAATATTTTTTATTGAAACTTAAGCGACAAGTAACATATCATCTTATAGAGAATTTAATGCTGAATCAGATGAAATGAATCTTAAAACAAAATACTTGTAAAATTATTTGTAATATTCAATTTCAAACAAAAATTGTTCTGTTAATAAAACTACATTATTTTTAGTGAATAAAAAATTTTTATTGGAAAGTTCAGCGACAAGTAACATATCATCTTATACAGAATTTTATGCTGAATCAGATGAAATGCTTTTAAAAAAAAGCCGAGCACAATAATTTTTGATATTCAGGTTTAACTAAAAATTTCGATATTGCAAAAAAACATTAAAAATGATTTTTATTTGTTTTAAAATTATTTTAATACATTCAGATAATTTTTCCCAGTTGTTTTATATACAAATAATTAACTTACCTTATTTAGAATCCGAATACTAACGCTTCGAAAAATAGCTAAAAATAAAAGACGAACTTTTAGTGCCTAACATATAGTCGATTGAAATTTTAAACTTTAAAAAATCAGAACTTCGCTTAGAAGTTGAATCAAGATTAAAGGCAAGTATATTATTATTCACCGCTGTGTCCTCTATCAATAAACCCTTAGCCTCCAAAATTTTAAATAGAATTTTCAAATTATTTGATTCTAATATTTTTCACCCTATATTGTCCTTAAAATAATTAAATCATCAAATCTACTAACGCTGCTAAATTTTCCTAATATAATAAATGTTTGGAAAGTTTATAGTCAGCGCAGAAACATGATTTTCAAAAAATGGTCACTTAAATGAGCCATATATGGTTTTTACTTAAAAATGCCCTTATGAGCACCAATCAAAAATAATTTTCTAACTTTTAGTGTCAAATGGTTGCACAAAGTATGCATTTAACATCTTGCTTCGTAACAGTTCAAATCAGGCCCAGTCTACAAAATTATCAAATAAGGTGCTCCAGGGTTAGAGAGCAACGCCAATTTTGTGCACAATTTTACCAAAAATAATATTTATGTAGTTTAATATACTTATTTCAAGCTTAGTTATCATTTTTCCAATGATCTCCGTTTTTTCTGTTATTTCAGGTCCCATTATACGAAGAAGACTCGGAGTTTATATTGAAAACTGATTTTATGGGATTTAGGACTGGATAATCGGATTTTCGAAAAATCTTCGATAATGTGGCACAGCGGTGAATAATAATAATATACTTGTCTTTAAATTTATTTCGTCTTCTAAGCAAAGTTATGATTTTTAAAGTTTGAACATTCAAACGACTATAAAATACACTTAAATTACCGTAACCATGTCATGTTGCATTTCAAAAAATTCAGAATTTTACAAGCAACAAAATGATATCATAGACTCATGACTCATAGAAATCACTAGTTCTCCTATAATAGCCAAAATACTGTTTTAGAAAAAATAACAAAAAAGAATAAATTTGTTGAACGCGTGATCAAATTCGTTGATATTTCTTTCTATGTAAAGGCGATTTTTCTATTGGCTGCCTTCGGCGTGCACCGATAATAACAAAAACGTACAAAAAGTTTTAAATATTTACGTTGTTTTTAAAATTTTCCTTTTTAAGTTCTTTATACTTTTATTGATTCTAAGAACTTAACTAACGTTAAAAACTAAGGATTCCGTCAAAAAATGCGTAAACCCTTCACTCTTCAATATTCAAATGGACTAATTTTTTTTTTCAATTTCTGATTTCAGAGTCGTGTTCGCAATCATTATGCTCATAGTTGTAACCGGCGCCATGTTCATTTCCGGAAAGCTTCTAATGAACGCCAACTTCTCACGACCCGCTACCCATCACATCTCATCAAGATCATGAAAAACGAATATTAATTTGCATATTTATTTGTAAACAAGGAAAATACAATAATAAATAAATATATATATACGAACTTTATGAAATAAATAAGCTCTTCATGGTCGTCACTGGAATGTTGAGTGACTAGAATTATGAATAATGGTAGTACGCTTCTAATTATTATGATAATTATTAAATAGTGGTTTTCATATGTTATTGGAACCGTGGAAGAAAATAATGAGCATGTACTATTAATGAATAAAGTGAATATTGATAGTGGAAATGACCCGCATTGTTGCAATGTACATATATTGGTTTATTGAGCAAATCTGAAAAGATTAATTTAAAATAAGAGGAATTCTAATAGCAACACGATGTGAAAAAATAAATTATCTCCATTGTTATTGTTTTCTTGTTGAGTCAATCAATAACGCGTTATTAATAACGTGTAGTCGTCGCTGTTTGAAAAGTGCAATCAGCAAAAATATCTAAATTTTTCTTATTTTTTCGGTAATTTATTATTTTTTGACCGTTGGAGTAAATCCTTTATGTAATTACCAGGGTTGCACGGAAATAATTTTTTTTTTTCAAACGGAAAACGGAAATGGCAAATTATTTTTTGAAACGGAAGGAGGAAAACGGAAATGGAAATGGAAAAACATTTCAAACGGACGGCGGAAAACGGAAATGGAACTCAAAAAACTACGGAAAACGGAAAATGGAAGATGGAATTCCGTGCAACCCTGGTAATTACCTTACAAACATACATTTCTATTAAAAAAATCCGAAAATAAATTTTGTTTGAAAAAAATTCTTGTTACAGATTGCCTTTAAGGAGCTGCATTACTTTTGAAACGTCTTTTTCAGTTATAAAAAAGATTTTTATCATAGACAACATATCATTTTAAAGATCCATAAGACCAGAGTTCTCAAAAATCCTCTTAGAATTATTAAAATTGAAAAATGTGCAAAAAAGCAAAAAAGGAGATCAAAAAATTGAAAAAAACAAAGAAAAACTAATGTTCTGTTTTCGAGTCAAAGTGCACTTTGCGGAATGATCTTGTTATTTTTTTCACATCGTGAGAAACGATGGTCATATATTAGATATTCTAAACGCAAACTGGAACTCTATTAAAACGAGCACAGAAAATGTGTTCAAATCGAATATTTTGTAAGAAAAGGGCGTAGACTATATTGGTTGAAAGTGCACGTTTAAGACACGAGTAAAAATAAGATAATCACGATTTTCATTTGATGTGCTTCTAGGTTGGTTCATATATTTCCATGTGTATTTACCTTTTCTAAATCAGAAATGTCTCTTCATATGAAGTGATAAATGATCGCTCCTCGAAAAAGCTCTCGAGCACTGCTGACATTTGAATGGTCGGTCGCCGGTGTGTTTCCTCATGTGCCTTGTCAATTCATCTGATCTGGCAAACCTCCACTCACATCCCGGCCATGAGCATTCATACGGTTTCTCCCCTTCAAATACACTTTAATTATTCCCATTAGATATATTACAAACTCAACCTGTATGAGTTCTAAAATGAGCTTTTAAATGGCTGCTCTTTGTATAAACTTTCCCACAATTCGGATGTGTACAATGATGGAGACGTCGATCCTTTGGATCTACAGATGTCTCCTCTTCCACAACTGAGTCTTCATCAATTTGCCGGAGTTCTCCTTGTGCCTCTTTTATCAGTGTTTGCATTCCTTCCATTTGGCGTCGAACAGCGTCTAACTGGTTGCGAACGTTCTCTGGATTCACCATTCCATTGGCATCAGGGATCACAGCACGGCACGAAGCAGCCGTCAACTCGTCGATTTGACGTTTGACGTCGGAAGGATCAAGACTGTGAAAGACAAACGAGTTAACGGAAGATGAGATGGACGATGGAAGATCGGATGTCGACGAGACAGAGTCAACATTGACAGTTAAGGGCTCCGAGTTTAGATATTTGAATTCGTTCCGAGCTTGTTTTGAGACAGGACTCGTCGGACTTTCCATACTTGTCTCGTTATCGTCACAAGAGCTTGATGACGCCACATCTAAATAATTTGATTTAATTAATGAGACTGAAGAATACACCTACCAATATTCGATGAAATCAATTTGATAGGTACGTTACGAATCTGTGAAGAAGGTGTGTCGCTGGCATTTTCCTTCTGAAAAATAGTAGTGTGGTAAGCTGGTTTAGGAAATTGGCTAGATTGGCTATGGTTTCCTTAAATTATAGTCTAAACGCAATTGCAAAGAATCCTAAATTTTATATGTGAATTGTGCTAGCAAATTCTTAATTAACTTCGATAAATTACTTAAATTAAGGAATTTGAGATTTCAGAGGAGATTTAATTTTGCTTTGTGTCTAGGGTTTGTATTGTCCAATTAATTTAGACCCCTTTTATTTCTCTCAAGTTGATAAATTGCTTTTCGAACGTGTTTTTCATGATTGTATCAACGATCGATTTTATTTTTGCAAAGATATGTTGAAAAAACAAGAGGAGGCCATATATCCTCAGCTATACAGTAACTAATATTAATTTTCATTCGTCTAAATATTATTAAAACTTTCAGAAAAACAATTGAAGCTAAAAAAAATTTGGTCTCATATATGATTGCTTGTTTGAATTTTAAAATAACACAAGCTTAAAGTTAGGGAGCAGTTTCGTTATCGTAATCAATCACTGATAAATTATGCCGAAAATTCTTGAAATTCCATTTATTTATTGACTGATAAACATAAATAAGCTTTTTTCATCAGTTTTTTTATCAAATAAACATTCGATTCGATTTATTAAGAAGAACGAAAAACGTACTAATTAATTATTTTACTTTTTTCAAGTTTTATAAATTTGAGTAATTAGATTAGGGAAAGATAAATTATCGATTAAAAAATTTGTCCGGTAACAGTTCGAATATTGATTTTTGAACGTCAGCTGTAAAGTGAATAGTCGCATTTAAGGTTTTGGATATAAAAATAAGTAGAAATATTAGAAAAATGTTATATAATCCCCTCTTTAATAAAAAAACGTAAAAATTAGTAAAGAATTGACTGTTTTGACTACTGAAAATTACAGCCACATATGGATTTTCAAACAATTGTTTCTATTAATAAAGGTGACGGATAGCAACGATCACAAAAACTGGCTAGAAGCAATTAAATAACCATTAAACCGTGTTATCAGAACATCATAAAACTGAACACATAACTCGTTCCGTTTATATGTGTTTAAAACAATTAAATACAAACCTTGAGAATGTCGGAAATGAGATGGCTTGACCTTATTCCATCAGAATTTGATTTTCGCGATGATTTAACTGGAGCAAATGCGCCTAAAATGCAAACAACAAATCAAATAGATCAAAAATCCAGACCAACTTTTGACATTAAGATCCTTGAAAGCAACCCCAAGAGAAGTTGTCGGAGTGTTGAATCCAGAAGCACTCGACTGATGCTCATTAAACCAATCCGATGCTAGTTGCTCGATTCGATCGTTCATAGAAAATGGCTGATAGAGACTATGCGTCGACTCGTACGCTTTGTTTCGATATGGCGAGAATGCTTAAATATAGTTATTATTTAAGGTTTAGGAGCATTTGCAAGAATAACCGGTTGAACGATCAGAGGAGAAGATGGACGTGGACGACGTTGATAGAGATGAGCTCGCTGGTAATGAGCTGTCATTGATTGACTGAAATTAATTGTGAATTAAGTATTGATTGAGATATTTTATCTGAAAAGACAAGAAAAAACGTTTTAATTTTTTGAAACTGCTCACGTCGGAAAATAAAATGCATTTCCGCAAAAAATCGCGGATTATTACACAATCTCGTTTTTAAATTTCGATTCTTTTCATAAAAAAAAACAAAAAAAAAAACAAATGATCTCGAAAGAATCGAACCATTTTTCGTGAATCAAATTCTCTTCCAGGTATGCTATGCATTCTCTAATATCCTAATTATTTAATGAATTTGAGGAAGAATTTTACAATTAGATGATGTAATATTCCGTGATTTTTTGCGGAAATGCATTTTATTCTACGTGGAGAGAAATTTCCGTTTTTCCTAGATTTAATAACATCCGTACGCCAACTTGTATGGTTACAAAATGAGCTCAGAAAGCGTGCTCAAATCTAAATTCATAGAAGGATATTATTATTCTTAGGAAGTTTAAGAATAACTTGTCTAAATTGTTGGAAAGATTTCTTTCTATAAAGACCATAAAAACTTTAATACACAACTTTAATACAAGATTATTTCAATTTGGCGGGCATCCGAACTTTATGCTTCTTTAATTACTCGTATTTTGACACTATATTTAAATAGAAATTTTATTTAAAATATTCAAAAATGTTTTAAAAACCTGTATGTTTAATTTTCAATATATTGCATGCATGCCAATTGGATTCTTAAAAACAGGTGCTCATAATAATCAGATAACAATTTAAAGTGCACACCAACTTGAAGGCTAATAAAACGAGCTCAGAAAACGTGCTCAAATCTAAAATTTTGTAAAGATTTTAATCTTTTTAGAAATGTTGAGGAAAATCTGGCAAACTGACGTAGACGATATTTGCTTAATGTACACGTGAAAGTTGTAACAAATGCGTAAAAATTAGAAAATCATTTCAATTTGGCGTGAAAGTGTAATCACCCCAGCTTGTATGGTAAAAGAATAAACTCAGTAACCATTCTTAAATTTAATTTGTAGAAAGATATTAACATTTTTCGATAGTTTAAAACACGCTTAATTAAATTGTAGGAAAAACTTTTCTTTATTAACACGTAAAAATTTCCACGCACACTCCACTGCCAAGAAACCGCGCCGCATTGCAAAAGACTTCGCACCAATTGCAACTATCTTTTATTAAGTATTTTCATTTCCAATATTTTATTTATCAGTTAACGTTTCCTTCTGCAGAAATCCTGTTAAATTAATGAAAAGAAATTCGTAGTACCTCAATTTTTGTAAATATTGAAAATAGAAATAATTAATTAAAAGATTGAGTTTGCATTTGGTGCGAAGTCTTTTGCAATGCGGCGCGGTTTAGTGCACGTACGTTTAAAATCCTCAAAATTGTTATTGCGATTTGGGGAGTTTAATATTTATTTAAAAAAATATTATAATAGATAAATTTTCTAGAAGAAGAACCCGCCATACCAATTGTATTATCATTCTTTGCAAAATAAAACGAACTACCGTAATCCTCAAAAAGAGGACGCTTGTCGGTGCGCGATATCACCACATCCTCCTTAAAAAAGAAGCGTTTTTGAGTTTTTTTTTCTTGTTGGGTGTGGTTACTGCGAATGTTTACGTCTTTTCACGTCTCAGGGCGTTGTCTACTCGCGACACGGCGACACTGATAACCGGATGGTTGCGAACCAATCGATTATTCCTCCCACTTCAGTTGAACAATCACAACAAAAACAATAACATACGGATTCAAGTTTTCGTCGCATTTGATTCGCCTTAAGACGTTCGTAGGCCGATGAAGCTTCGGCGAATCGCTCATAAAATTGCGAGCCGAATTGATTGAAAGACTGCGTTGCTTCGCGTATCCGCCGCGATACATCATCATCAATGGAGGATGAAGACGAGGCCGCTAAACGAGAAGACGAATGGACGAGAAATGAATGGAGACAAACCTGATTGCAGAAACGTCGGTGATAAGTAGACGTGCGAGGAAGCTCTCGCGGAAGCGTCGATCGAAAGTAAAGGCTTGTTGGGAATGTGGACGAGACGCTCACGAGAGCTGCTCGTCGTCACCCGCGAGCCACCATTTGACTCATACATCTTGAAAGAAAACAAATGTTGCCAAATCAAAAATTGCGGCGCACACTAATTCAACGATAAGCTTTTTATCATTAATTGTGTGTGGTTTTGGAATGCACAAAAAATGGAATGGTGTTGAAACGGAATCAGATAAACAAATAAAACAACAAAAAACAACTATATTAAAACGAAGGCGATAGAAGAACAACCACAATTGAAATGTTGAACAGGGTGTGGTCGGGGGGACGAAGAGGAGGTTGGTAGTCATCATCATCATCATCTCATCATCACCGCAAAAACATTTCACCTCCTCCTACTTTTCTTTCTGTTTCCTCGCATGCTAGGTAAAATGGAGAAATTGTTCCGAAATGGACGACGACAAAGACTTTGCGTCTGTTACGCTTATTTATGAGGGCTGAAGGCGCGCAGATTGCTGATGATGAATGGAATGGTTTTGATTCGGTCGTTATGATTTGTTGCGATTGGATGAACGGAAGGAACCTTTTTTGTCGAAATATTGGGTCGATTTTAAACTTTTCTGTGTTTTTATGTTGCTTTGTACACCCCTCGTATGTGTTCTCGGCAATTTCAGGGCAACATTTTTGGAAGAAAGTTCTATTCTTTTAAAGAGAGTCGTTACTTTTAATATATTTTATTGGAATTATTGGAAAATCTGGCATAAATGGTAAACATTTATGATTTGTATTTTATTAAAAGATTGTTAATATTATATTTAAAAAATAAACAAGTCAATTGTTTTTTTTTAAATTTTGAGCTCAAAAGGAACTATCCAAATGGCAAAAATCAGCATTTTTAATCCCACATCACACTCCACTGCCAAGACACCGCGCTGCATTGCAAAAGACTATGCATCAATTGCAAACTCAACCTTTTAATTTTTTATTTTCATTTTGAATATTTACAATTCACTTATATTGACGATGAAGACTCTTCAGGTCCATTAATTGCGTTACTAAGAATTTCATATCATTAATTCATAAGGATTTCTGCCGAATGAAACGTTAACTGATAAATAAAATATGGGAAATAAAAATAATACATTAAAAGATAGTATTTTGCAATTGGTGCGCAGTCTTTTGCAATGTGGCGCGGTTTCTTGGTAGTGGAGTGCACGTCGTTTTTTCATTGCTCACAAGGGAAGTGTTTTAGGTCGGGCTCTCAGATTTTGATTTTAAAAAATTGGCAGATAGATTCCTTATGGCTTGATTAGTATACTGACAAAATATTAGGACCCACAAAACGGTTTAAGTAGGTAAAAAAATGGGTTTAAAACTGAAAAAATTGCGATTTTCAAACACAAATTTTATTTAGTTAATATTAATCAATCCGGTGCATATTTTAAGGGATATGTTATCTTATTAAAAACTATCGTTTTATTATATTTTTCCAACTTTCACGTGATTTACGTGAAACTGTTTTCAATAAATAATGATTTTAAAAAGCCGAGAGCATCGGGGCAACAGCGCAATGGCAAATCGACAGGACACGGAACACTCTGCACTTTTCGCTTAACGGTGGCGTGACAGTGTTTTGCACGAAATTGTTATCAAAACACGTGCAAAACTTCCGCCAGCACATTCAATTCAAACCGAAAAAGTAACCAAAGTTTCATCAAAATTACACGAAGCGTCCTCACTTCTACAAAAAACATCAAATTTTAACAAAGATTGATGACGTGTTTACGCAATATAACAGGATGAGTCTGTTTTCATGCAAAAAGCACCTCGTGTCCTAACAGGAGCACTTTTCGTGCGAAACACAGTCACGCCACCGTCAAGCGAAAAGTGCAGAGACGACAGGGTGAGGGTTCGATTCTTCTTGGGGGTAATATGTTACTGTTATTGATTCGATTCGAAATTACCTTCTGACGATTTTTTTTTTGATTTTCAATGTTTTATAGTCGTCGCCAAATTCGATTACCACCGCAAAATGTGGCGCGCTTTTTTAAATATTATTTTTTCATTTAATTTTTATGATTTTTATTATTTTTCACATTTATTCCACGATTGAAACAACATCTAAAACATATTCTTCTATTTATTTAAGCAAAACTGTGTAGAGCGAACAAGAAAATAATAATAAAATTTAAATGAAAAAATAATATTTTTTAAAAAGTGTGCCACATTTTGCGGTGGTAATCGCATTTGGCGACGACTATATATGAAAATCTTTAAATTTATAATTTATTAAAACAACGAGTAGAATTATTATTCAATAATCATATAATGAAAGCATAAACATTTTTCACATTAAATATCAATAGTTCACGGATGGTCGAACTAATCAAGCCGTAAGGAATCTATCTGCAAATTTTTATCAAAATCTGAGAGCCCGGCCTAAAACACTTCCCTTGTCAGTTATTCTTTTTGCAAATTCTAAATATACACTAGCTGACAAAAGTTTTGTCACAAATGTTTTTTCGGGTTTAACTTTTTTGTGACTTGACCAAATTGGCTGAGTTTATGATATGATAGATTCATATGGTTGTAGATTATTTTACAAATTCCCGCTTGTGATTACGATGATCCGTTTTACAGTGACAAGCGTTTATCGTAAAACGCGTAGCTCAAAGATATTACGCACTTTTCTTGCACTGCATTTTTTAATAATTTTTAAAGTTCAATTATATTTTTTTCATAATTTATTGAAAATAGCAGTAATTGGCAACATTTTAGAGATGACTCCACGTAAAGAAACTCCAATTGCCACCCGGCAAGCTGTTATCAATAAGAGGGAAAACGGAATGCGTGGTACCGAAATTGCCATGGTAATTTAAACCAAATTACTACTATAACATTTTAAACACTGATTCACATAAAATATCAAAAAATCAGCCAATTTCGTCAAGTCACAAAAAAGTTAAACCCGAAAAAACATTTGTGACAAAACTTTTGTCAGCTAGTGTATAAATTTTATTACTGGTAGTTAATAAAACGTGCTCAAGTCATATTTTTTGTGAAAATTTTAATATTTTTCCGAAGTTCAAATAAAAGCTACAAACTGGTATAGACAATATTTTTTAAGGTAAACGTGAAAGTTGTAGGAAACACGTGAAAATGAGACAATCATTGTTTCCATTTGGTGTGCTGAAATTTTCCCATTCTGAGCAGAAAATGTATGCAACAACTCCCATTGAATTGTTTATGTTCACCGGAACTAATATTTTGTTTAGCGCAGAGGAGTTTAAATTCCTTCAGACTATTTGGATCTACTTCTAGTATCATATTTTAACGAGTAGGCAAATTGAAGAGCTGGAACTACTGACGACTTTTTCTGATGTGCTCCACTCTTTGTTTTGGTATAATATTGGGTTGAGGAATAAGCTCTAATATCGTTCCCAAAAGCTGGATTTGAGCACGTTTTCTGAGCCCATTTTATTACCATACCAGTTGCCGTTCGTGAATATTATATGCATATATTTGGTTGAGCAATAAGTTCGTAGAGAGAGTTTTTATATAATCTTTGGTTTCAAAACAATTTTCTTGTTGTTTGGCAAAGTGTATATATTTATCTGATAGTGAGTTTTCTGCTCTACAAAACTGTGCTTTTAATTTGTTCTGAAATTTTGATTTTTCATCTATTTTCAGGCTTAGAAATTAACTATCCAGGAGACAAAAATCAGCATCGCTTTTCATCGAAAGTAAAAAGCAGCCAAACTGCACGGGAAATATGTGCAGTTTGCATGGAGAAGGAATATTGGTTCGCAAAGTTCAAATATGGCGGTTTTAATATTGAAGACACGCCTCGAAGCGGACGACCTGCAGAATTAGACGAAGAGCATCTGAAGGCATTATTGAAGGAAGATGGTCGCCTTGGCCGAAAAAATTAACTGTGATCAAAAGAAAATCGTTAATCATCTTAATTCGATGGGATTTGCCGAAACCTCATGAGCGCAACGAGGAAAACAAAGAAAATCGCCTTCAAACCACAGCTCAAACTCTCGCTCGCCATCGTGAAACACGCGATCATAAACAGCGATTTATTGTACCCAATCGTCACTGGATATGAAAAATGGTGCCTGGGCGTCAATCTGATGCAAAGAAAGGAGTGGGTGGCTAAAGGAGATACACCAAAGCCGAGGGAGGGAATGCTGCGCTGGGAAGTGCTCGACAGAAACGTCACGGTCAACAAGGAGCTCTATGTTTGTCAGCTGGATCGCGTAAATGAGGCTATTCGACTGAAAAGTCCCGATCGACAGGGCCAAGAGATCTTGCTCCACGACAACGCCAGGCCGCATGTTGCACAAGTCGTCAAAACCGCCCTCCAAGAGCTCGAATGGGAGGTTCTTCAGCATCTACGGTATTCTCCAGACCGGGGATCCGATTATAACCTTTTGCGATCTCTGTCAAGCCAAATGAGGGGTATTACCTTCGATGGACCTCAAAAACTGGCTCAACAACTTCTTCGACACAAGACCGGATCAACAAGTTGATCGAAAGATGGGAGGAAGTCTTAAACAGTAACGGCGAATACATAATTGATTAATTGATTATTATAATTATAGTTTTTTGTTCAAATAAACTTCTGTGAATAAACTCTACGAACTTATTTCTCAATCCAATAAATTTGGAATTTTCCTCTAAAATCCACTTATTGACGTCAAGAAATAGTTGACATTTTTAGTGTTTCTGTGTGGTTACTTTTCAATTACTAAAAACAAACGTTAAAAAGGATATTTTAAAGCACTTGGTGAATACTAGCCTTATTCTCGAGAAGGTAACTGGGAGCTACGATTTTCTGTGTCTGAAAATTGTTGAGTCTTCTCAATGTGAAAGCTGTGAAAAATTTGATAAAGAAAATCCTTGGATCTCCTTTATACTCCAGAACAGATAATTTACCAGTGATGGACCCGTTTGGATTCGAAACGCATCAGGGTCAGGCCTTCTGTATGTCACCTTTCCATCATTGGCATCATTGTTCCTGGTGATCCTTTGGATAAGTCGATTGTTATTAAACCACTCGAATTGCAACCAACGACGTATTTAGCGAGAGAGTTTATGGTTGAAACGAGGAGGAGAAAAGCATACTTGGGAAAGGCCGGCCCGCATTTTCGATTTTGCGGCCCTGGCCCGGTCCGGCCCGGGCCAGGCCGGGCCGGGTTGAAACGGGCCGACCCGGGGCCGGCCCTAAAATAAAACAAAATTTTAGTTTTTTTTTCATTATTTCTTAATTATTGATATGTTTCTTAAAATATCGTGTGTACGTTTGTTCCTCAATTGAATTAGTAGATATTTGAGAAGTTTAGGGCCGATATTCAATGTTAAATTTGTCAAAAATATTAGTTCAAACAAAAATTCAATGTTTTAAAATATATATTGTCGTGGTGTAGGTTGATGAAAAATTAGGGGTAAAGGAGCATACCCCAAAAAAAGATGGTCTCGCTTGGGCTGGTGTAGATTTAATTTGCAATTTATTTATTATTTCGCTTTTTTTCATCACAATTTTGTTTCATTTTGTTTTCTCTTACTAAATTGGTTGTTACATCAGCATAATAATTATTATAATAAAAATTTTAGGTATAATTTATTATATTTAGGATCGAAATAATAAACAAATTACAAATTAAATCTACACCAGCCGAAGCGAGACCATCTTTTTTTTCGGTATGCTCCTTTACCCCTAATTTTTCATCAACCTACACCACGACAATATTTTATCATAAAATATCAGAAAATTAAAAAAATTTAATAGAACCTTACACTTTTGTAAGAACCGACACTTAAATGTTAACCTCAAAATCCGAATTTAAATCAAGTAAACTAATATCTGATTCCATAAAATCAGCAGGGTGAATTTAGCGGATTGACAACCCTGTCAGATACGATGTTCAAGCTTACATAATTGCCGTAATGAGCTGAAAATGCTGATAAAGCACCATCAGCTGTGTGAAAATATTTATAAAAATTATATTTCGTTTGAATAAATTATGTTGCCAAATTTTCCGGGCCGGAGGGCCGGGCCAGGGCCGAGGCATTGAGGGCCTGGCCGGCCCGCGGGCCGAAAAAATCGAAAATGGCCCGGGCCGGTCCTAAATTTCCCAAGTATGGAGAAATGGAATTCCGAGGACAACAAGTTCTTCGATAATCTCGAAAAAACAGAAAGATGTATTCTCGAATTCTTGATTTTAAGAGGTTATAATTTTAAAAAACGCGCTCCGAATTCATTGACTTTCAAAAAAAATGAGACACATTAAAAGTATATTTTTGTATTTTTCTGCTCCGCACCAATGTGACTTTGACCGTGCACTATGCAAATGAGGAGATAAATAATTAAAATATTTTTCCAATTTGCTACAGCTTTTCTGTGTTTGTTAGAAAAGAATTCGGGAAAATTTCATCACCATGATTTTAATCTGACTCATAACTTCTGATGCGTTGATTCCAAATGATTTTCCAAAATCGCATAATATCACGACGTTCATTAGATATTAAGCACAGGAGTAGCTCTATTCCATTTGTGTTTTAACATTTTGAGCCACCATTGAATTAAACACATTCACAATTAGTTTTGAATCCAAGTTACCGTTTAAATATTTTCATCTTTCCTTAGTTTGTTTGGGGGTCATTGACAAAAAAAACGGCGGAAGAATGTGAAAAAAACGAAAATCAATCAGAACAACACAAACGAAATGAATTTAATACATCTGTTGGTTTTCATCCAATGAATTGCAAAAAAATGAAATTTCATTAGAAACGACATTCCTACGGGATTTATAAAAAACTATATAAATTCATTATAAAGTTTCTTAAAAAATAACATTATAATTTCTTTAAAACACTCACAGTTAAATCACGTTTGTCCTAGATTACTTGATTATCTGTTTCTTGATATGTTACGCCCATGACACGTTCGGACCGCAACATCTTGTGATTCGCGTCCAAAAATAACACAGCTGATCGATTGCCTAAGGCCATCAAATGATTTATGAAAATTTAAAGAAATAATTATTGATTTTCTGACTGTAAATTGACTGATTTCCCATAGGTGTTCATCAAATAAATGTGGTTGATGATTCTGGTTTTTGATCAATACACTTGTTTGGCTGTTTTAATGGACAAACTCATGATGCGAATAAACAATACAACTTATTGGAAATTATAAAAAATGACAAACATAAGCATATACTCATTAAAAAAAAATTCCTGGCAAGTTCGGTTTCAAATCAAGTTAAACGTGAAGATAGTGGTTGATAGAGAATGTCCAGAAACGATTCAGAAGGAAGCTTGATTGTCGAATCAATCGTATTATTAGAGTTTCAGAGATTCGTGATTTGGGCTTCATCGTTTCTGAGAAACTAGACTTTTCTGCAAACTGGAAAATATTCATTAATCGTGCAAACCGTATGGTTTACATGATTTTCAAATGTTTTTCCTCTCTAAACCCACAGTTGTATTTATTGTTATATACACTAGCTGAAAAAAGTGTTGTCACAAATGTTTTTTCGGGTTTAACTTTTTTGTGACTTGACCAAATTGCCTCCTGCACGCCAACTGGAAATAACGATTTTCGGATTTTCCAGTGTGTCTAAAAGATTTTGCGTCTTTTTTACAAAAAAGGTGACATTACAATGTAACTAGGCTTGTATTAAACTATCTAAAAATATTAATAGCTTTCTGAAAAGTTCGATTTGAGCACGTTTACTGAGCTCGTTTTATTACCATATCAGTTGGCGTGCTCCTGCATAGTTAATTTTTAAGCCTAACAAATGAGTCCTTCCGATGATATCATCTAAGTCCGCAGCTGCTCCGTCGAGTCCCGATATCATTTTATCCATAATATTGCTGGCGCTTTCTTAATTCCAAACGGCAACCATTTGTAACGAAACAATCATAAGCTTTTGTGAATAGGCATCCAACGGCATTTGCAAATATGCATCCGATAAATCAATTTGCGAAAAAAATTTGACCTCCATTTAACTTTTAAAATATATCCTGAGGTGTTGGAAATGAGCAAAAAAACGCGAAGAAGAGCAGTTGTCGAAAATTCTGATTTTTGCCTCGTGTATAGTTCATTTCTGAGCCGGAAAAATGATAAAAATTAAAATTTAAGAATAAACTAAAAACACAGTTTTGTAGAGAAGAAAAGCGCTATCAGATAAATATATACACTTTGCCAAACAACGAGAAAATTGTTTTGAAACAAAAAATAATATTCTCTATGAACTTATTCCTCAACTCATTATATGCGTATTATGTGTCACATGGTGATAAAATGGGCTCAGTAAACCTGCTCAAATCTAACTTTTGGGAAAGATATTATAATTTTTAGATAGTTTAAGGTACGCCTAGTTAAATTTAAGTGAAAAATATTTTGTTTTGTACAGACGCAAAAATTTTCAGACATGTTTGAAAATCGACAAATTGTTATTTCCAGGTAGCGTGTACAAATGGCTAGCACATGCAGTGTAAATAAATAAATAAATAATGGTATTTTTATTGGTAAAAAAATAATGGTATTTTTATTTATTTTTTTTTCAGAAAATGACTACGTTCATTTCCCAATTAATTTTTCAAGGCTTCTTTTACGCGCCTTCCAACACTGGAGAAGCAATATCGGAAACTCGAGTAGCATCATATGCAGAATACATCTTTTCATGCAAGTTCGGTTTAAGAGTCGCTTTTGGAGCTTGTCTTGAATGCAAAATAAATCCATTTTTACCCCCAATGATAATTAGTACAAACATCCTTTTCGTTGTTGCCTTTCGAGAAAATTTTTGCACGTCAATCTTCTCTTTTATTATGTATTTACCATTTAAATTAAATATATTGCATATAGACCAGAGTTGCACGATTTTTTTTCAAACGGAAGGCGGAATACGGAAATGGAAACAATTTTTTCAAACGGACGACTTTTTTTGTAAAATCATTACGGAATGGGACCCTCGATGTGGCGTTAGAAGCAAAGGAAGGCCGAAGGAGCGTTGGGCAGACTCGATTCGCAAATGGGTATCCGACTATGTGCACGAAACCTTCACCAGCCGAATTAATGGAAGAAGAAGAATAGGAATCCTTGAGAAGAAAGTGGCTTGGTCGACAATGGCGAGACAGAGCCGCGACGTCTGGAGAGAGATGGTCGACGGAAAACGGAAATGGAATTTATTTTTTTCAAACGGAAGACTGAAAATGAAAGATGGAATTCCGTGCAACCCTGATATACACACCAAATGAAACGAGAAAAAGAGGAGCTGAAAAAAAGTGGAGTGCTTAACACTATCTTCTCCAGAAAACAATTATACTTAAAATATAATTTTGAATAGATCTAGAAAACTGAAGTGAAAATTAGCGAGACACGGTTAAATATGAAAATATCGCTATATTCAAATGGTGTGAATATTTTCTCCATTTACTTTAATAAATATAATTTACCAATAATTTCCGACATCGTTCATCAGGGTTACTACTTTCTTGTATATGGTTTATATTAAGTATGTAAGTATTTTAAAAAGCCCACACTTCCATTTTTAATTTTTTGAATTTTCCGCAAAATATACAGTGGTGTCCAAAAGTTTGCGACACCCCCATTAATAAGCTGTTTCGCATATTACTGTAGGACAACAGTTGAAATGAGTGGTACCAGTGAAATCCCCGTCATGAAAAACCTATTTCCAGAAAATTTCATTAAAATCGCTTTTATTACCGCTACGCTACAGTACATTTTCCACAAACAGTGATGGTCACAGCGATGAGCCATCCTTCTATTTCTGATCATTAAATCTTCATTTGGCGCACAAAATGAAAGTTCATTCAAATAATTAGAGTATAACAGGTCTGAAAACATGTATTGAACATGATATCGCGAAATGGGAAGCCGATGTCGTTTTTCTCCCCAGGAATGTGCAAAAATTGAAGCCATACGCCGACTCGGATTATCCATCGTGAAAATCGCTGCGCATCTGAACCGATCACGTTGCGTTGTGAGTAATTATTTGAAGAACCGTATTGGCTACGGAAATACACCAATTCCGGGACGTCCAAGGATTCTATCAACCAGAGATGATCGAGCAATCTCGCGGAGAGCTTAAAATTCGATGTAGTCGGCTAGACAAATTGGCCGTGAAGCTGGAGTTTCGACCTCGAGACAAACAATTTATTGATTTCTGCGTCGGAGCAAAATTATTGTTCGTCAAAAACCAAAAAAATGATTCACGCCTGACCCCTGATCACGAATTGAGACGTGTTGACTTTGCTCGCCGAAACTTGGTCACAGATTGGAAAACAGTGAGTCCATTTACGGATTTTATTGTCACTTCAAACATGTTCAGATAATTTTTTTCTGATGAAAAGAAGTTTCATCTTGACGGACCGGACGGCTGGAATTCTTATTGGCGTGATTTGAGGAAGGATTCATTGACATTTTCCAAGAGAAACTTTGGAGGTAGAACGTGTATGGTTTGGGGACACTTCTCGTCAACTGGAACTCATTATTTGGAATTAATTTCACCTCGAATGAAACTTTCGGACTATCAAGATGTTCTGAAGAAATGTTTAGGTCCGTTTCTGGCATCCAGTCAAGCTATTGCCTGGGCATTTCAACAAGACAACACCGCCTTCAACGACGACGTGGTTGAGGTCAAAGAATATCACTGTTATGGGCTGGCCGGCGTGTTCTCCCGATCTCAATTCAATCGAGAATCTCTGGTCCGTCCTTGCTAGAAGATATTACTATCAAGGAATTAAACACTGTAGCGGATCTGAAAGTCGCAATTCTTCGTCAATGGTCGCTGATCGATACAAATCTCATTGGAAGCCTGATGGCAGGCATGCCAAACCGAATTAATGAGGTTATTCGGATCAATGGATCAGCAACAAAGTATTAAATAATGAAATTAATCATTAAATGTCGCTAATTTTAGTGTTATTTCCTAGTTTAAAAATTATGTCTCATCTCTGTGATCACCACTGTTTGTGGAAAATGTACAGTAGCGTAGCCGTAATAAAACCAATTTTAATGAAATTTTATGGAAATAGGCTTTTCAAGACGGGGAATCCACTGGTATCACTCATTTCAACTGTTGTCCTACAGTAATATGCGAAACAGCTTATTAGTGGGGGTGTCGCAAACTTTTGGACACCACTGTATGAATGCCAACTGAAATGTACGACGAAAGCTTTAGTTGATACCACAATTGGATATTTTTCCCATTTTAAGGGTGTCTCCGAAATAACCTAATTTAGCTAAAATATCGCCGGAATAATTAATTTGTAGTTAAAATATCACTGTTTAAGCAGTTACAATTGGCCTTTATATGTGTTTACCTAGAACATTTAGATAAATCGAGCACGCCACTGTCAAAAACCAACGCGTGACTGCAAATGTGGCATAGCCGAAAAAATTTTTTATTGATCGTTAAACAGAAAACAATGTTTTTCAGTGCTTAAAGTAAAAAATGGTACAATACTTACTTACTTAGGATACTTAGGTCCGTTGTCATTCTCTAATAGAGAAGCGGACCAGCTCTCTCCAATCATCGCGGCTGCGCCTCGTGGGCCAGGCAACCTTCTTCTCCAGGATTCCGATTCGCCTTCTTGAGTTTCTGGATGTGGACTTCTCGTGCACATAATTTGAGACCCAGAGACCCAGAGTTTAATTGAGTCTTGCCATCTTGCTTTCGGTCTTCCTTTTTGTCGTCTCCAACCTCGAGGAACCCATTCCGTCAATCGTTTCGTCCACCGGTCACTTGGCAATCGAGCACAGTGGCCAGCCCACTTCAGTATCCTTCGCATTATTTGACGATGGACATCTATTCGATCGCTTCCCGCGTGGTGACAAATTGTGTTCATACACCTCTGCAGTCGGCGAGAATTTTCTGTCGTCAACGTCCATGTTTCCGCGCCGTACAGTAGAGCCGGGAGCACATTCTGGAAGAGGAGGTCCTTTGTTTTCTCTTTGTCAAGGTGGGCGAGAAGTGGTTTGATCTTGGTGAAAGCACTCCACGCAGCCTTGATTCGTCTCGAAGTTTCCTCGCTCAAACAGCCATCGGATCTAATGTAGCTGCCCAAATATTTGACTCCTTCTTCGACTTTGCACGAAATTCCTCCGCTTGATACCGATTCTGAAGACGCAAACTTGTTACGCAGCACGATGGTCTTCGTCGGGTTAATAGCTAGACCGGGTTGGCCGGCTACTAATTCCAGAGCCGTCAATCTTCTTTCAATTTCCTTTGAACTTCCGCCAATAAACACCAAATCGTCCGCGAATTCCAATCGTGTGAGCCGCTTTCCATCGATCAATATCCCTAAATCGCCGGGCTGTTCATGTAGTATTTCATCAACTTTATCCTTACTATCCTTACAAATCATTACTATCATCTATCCTTACTTATCCTTACTATCCCTATCCTTACAAACAGAAAACAATGTTTTTCAGTGCTTAAAGTAAAAAAAATGTTAAAACTCCTTTATTATATAATTAATACCCGTATCGACATTGTATATGAAAATAAAAATCAATATATAAAATTAGAATAATACCTTTTATTTTGAGAGCCTAATAATAATACAACCTAATACCGAATAATGTTTTTGACCGTGGCGTGAATCAATTTTTAAAGATGAATTCGGTTTAATTACATTGTTATTATTTTTGAGTTTAAGTCAATTTGTGGCTAAATTCTTTCAATTACAGAAAAATTTCATCGATCAATAGTGTTATTTAAGAAAAGGTTACCTATCTAAAATTTGTACTAAGGTTATCAAAATAAAAAATTTCATCGGAAATCTTAAATTTACTGTAACGTTAAGACTAGAATTTATTTACCGCTACGACTATCATAACAATTTCTTATTTAGTTAAACTGTGCAGTTTTCCTAAATTTAGCGCATAGTTCTGACATATCCAAATCAATAAAAACAATTAAATTCAGTAAATATATAATTTACAGATTCCGTGGACTCATAATAGTATGCATAATATATTATTATGCATAATAAAAATATAAATAAAAAATAACTTTATATTTAATTTTGTCCAATGCTACTGTAGACAAGGATGTTTACACAAACCGCATTCTACTTGACGCAATTTTCCACTCTCTCTTTTTATTTTTATTTTTTCGCCTCGCGCAAGTTGAATATTAATTTTTAATTAATTTTAGCAGCTTTACGGAACATTTTCAGTTTATAACGGTAAATAAAATAATGTTTTAAATCTACTATAACTTTTTTTACAATGATTATCTATTTATCTTTATGTTTTAACTACATTAAATTTTCCAGGCTGAGCAATGCTCTCAGTGCTTGGTAAATCGGGTTTCTCTTTGTCCAGCGGACGCCAAGCTATTTTAATAGTTGCGCAACGCCAACAGTCTGCAGTTACTAATCCAGATGCTGCTCATCCTGCTCCAAGAGTTAGTTCCAAAACGGCACAATTCAGGAAGGGTGCCGGTGGTCGTGCTTCGTTTTCTGGTAACGTTGTCACTGTTTTTGGTGCTTCGGGATTCCTTGGTTTACCTGTGGTGAATCGTTTAGCTAAGAATGGATCTCAGATTATTATTCCTTATAGGTAAGTATTTTTTATTCCAGTTAAATATTTTTTTATTTTGTTTATAGACAAGATCCATATTATATGCGAGAGCATAAAGTTCTTGGAGAACTTGGCCAAGTTCTGTATTTCCCATTCGAATTGAAGGATGAAGAAAGCATTAGAAAGGCTATTAAATACTCAAACGTAGTTGTAAATCTCATTGGTACTCGTGTTCCAACAAAGTATGTAATTTTGGTTGTACCTTTCGTATTTTTTTACATTTAGGAACTATGGCTACTATGAGACTCATGAGGCCGGAGCTCGCAGACTTGCCAGAATCTCTAAGGAAATGGGAGTAGAAAAGTTCATTCATTTGTCCGCTCTTGGAGCTACTGTTGATCCACCAAAGGGACATTTTGTTTCGAAGAGCGAGTTCTTGAGATCGAAGGTTTTCAAAATAATTACATTTGTGTTAAGTTATGGATTATAGGCACTCGGTGAAATTGCTGTGCAAGAAGAATTCCCCGATGCCACCATTGTTCGTCCATCCATTATTTATGGCGAACTTGATGGGTTCATCCAATATTACGTATCAAGATGGCGCAAAACACCAATGGATCACGTCTATCTCTACAAGAAAGGAGAACAAACTTTCAAAATGCCAATTTGGGTAGGGGATGTTGCTCAAGGAATTGAAAGAATAGTAGGAGATCCAACAACCAAAGGAAAAATCTATGAATTTGTCGGGCCACACTGTTATCAACTGTCTGAGCTGATTGATTTTATGTATAAGAAGGCTCATTGTTTACCCCAGTTTGGATTCAAGTTGGTTTTATAGAAAAAAATGAATATTTATTTTCTTTTCAGTTATAAGCGTCACGGAATTCCGGATCCGTATTTCATGGCTTTAACACTTGCAACAGAAATTTACGGAAAGGTTTTCAAATGTAAGGTTCCACTTAATCGCGAATGGATGGAGTATGTGGTACGTTCTTTCCGGATACATTTTTCGTTTTACTCTCATTTATTTGAAAATGACAGTTTGATTTCGAATTAAAAAAATTATTGGACTGTCTTATAGTGATTATATTAATAAGTGTCAGAAAAAAAGAAATTGAGACATTATCTTTAATTAGACCCATTTTTCAAAATGGGTATTGACTTTTGTTCTATGAATTTCAATTAAAAAAATTTTAATTTTAATTTTTCGATTATGTTGTGGTTAAAACACAGTAACACGTGGAAGTTTAGTTTTCTTAATTTCGGATGTTATTAAATCTAGGAAAAACGGAAATTGCTCCCGTCGGAAAATAAAATGCATTTCCGCAAAAAAATCACGGATTGTTACACCATACGATTTAAAATTCTTCTCAAACTTCAACAGATTAATTAATTAAGTCGTAATAGAATCCGTAGCATACCTGGTAGAGGATTTGATTCTCGAAAAATCTATGTTGATTCGATTCTTTTGAGATCTTTGATTTTTTTTTAAAGTTTTTTTTTATAAAAATGAAAAGAATCGAAATTTAGAATGAGATGGTGTAATAATCCGTGTTTTTTGCAGAAATGTATTTTATTTTCCGACGGGAGCAATTTCCGCTTTTCCTAGATTTAATAACATCCCTTAATTTCTATTATTTGTTACACGCCATTTTTCAGATTATTTTTAATGATAATTTTAATTTTACGTCAATTAATTTATTAAACACTAAATTCTATTAGCTAATGAGGATCCACACACATAAATAATCATTTTAATATTCCGAGAAAATTCCGCATTTTCATCTCATGAAGATTTTATTTATTGAATTTAAGCTATTTTCTATATAACGAAATCGCTAATTCGGTGCAATTTCTTCTATGAATTAACGTTTCAGTTAACTCTTCCATTTTGTAATTCTTAGGATTTAAAACTTAAAAGTTTGTTATATTGAAGATGCGAATAAAATAAACTGTTTTTAAATAATATGAGCACTCCAAATTATGTGTTCGATTCAATGCGATCGCGTATTATCTGCTGAGGGGCGTGGCCTTTTTTTAAATTTTATTTTAATTTAATTTTTTCTTATTAATTAAACAATCAACTTAGAGCGTTTTAAATTTTTATTGTTATAATCATATAGAGCAAAAAATGGAGAATTTTTTAATATATGATTCAATATATATCATTGTAAATAACAATTGTTTTTATTTAATTTTAAAAAATATCGAAATTCCTAAATATTTTTTTAAAGGGTTTTGTTTTTTTATTTAAACACATTTCAGTTTATTAGGCATAAAATTACGAATGTTTTAATACCCATATCATTACTATACTCTCGACCATTTTTTCACAATAACGACTTTCTTATAGGCTATTTTCCTCGTTTTTCTTCACTTATTAATCGTCTCTCTACATTTGTTTTTAAATATTTTATTTATTCAGGATAACAATGAACAATATTAACGAATTGAGAGCACGTGTGACAGATCTGCAGCCAGAAAAGAACAAGTAGCCATGTTCAGAAGGTATCATTTTCAACAGATTTTGCACTTTAACTTTTTATTTAGGAATCCGTTCTCAATATAAATGAAATTCGTATTGAAAAATGGAGACAGGACGAATGATAAAAGGAGTGACGGCAAACGACATGCTCACACATTGTTTTGTTTTTTAATAATTATGACCTAATTAATAAAGATTTATTTGAAGAACACGGTTGAAGAGTGAGTTGTTGCAGGATAAAAATGAAAGCCTGAAGGCCGTTGGTTTAAAAATATTTAAGTTCATATAATAAATAGTTAAAATAAATTTATTCAATATATGGATAAATAACAATTAAGTTATAAACATCAAATTACATAAAGAGAATTATTAAACGGGGTTATAGATGGTTCGTGTGAGATGAACAAGAAAAATGACAGGCTGATCGACGGTTTAACATTGATTTTTATTTTTAAAAAATGATTACCCTTTAGAAAATATGCATTTGAAATATGACATATATGATACATATGATATCAGTCGTGTACTCATGGAAACAACCTAACTCTGACGGATAGGCATTACAAGGGAATTCGAACAATAAATAAGTGTCAGAGATCCCAGTTGCCAAGTTTATCAGCAGTTTATCAGGGCCGATGAATGTGGCATACTCGAATCAATTGATTTACCGGAGATGGAGGAGGCGACATTGGATCTTCATGGGATAGTTTGAATTTTTCATTGCAAATAACATTGCCGCAGTACAATCCGCACAATGATTTTTGACGGTTTCAGAATATGATGGGAACGAGAAAGAACTGGAAATAAAATAAGCATCTTCTATAATGCTGACCCTCTTTCAATCCATTATGTTATATGGCGGAAGATACAAATTCGGAGAAATTGAAATAAACGTACGAGTTTTGTGGTTTTAAAATTCATTCCGTTGTTTTTACATTTTCCACAGCATAGCTCTGCCAATTTTTGTCCGATTTGTGACGCATTACGAGAAGACCATCACAACCAACCAATATTAGCAGCACCAAGAAGACAGCACCCAAACGAAGGTTTCCCAGTCAGCTCCGAGTTAATTGTCCCTCCGCCGCTACATATTATGCAAGGTCCTCAATACAATTTTGCATTAGTTTTGTACAAATAAGTAGAAAACACAAGTGTACAGGATATTGAGATCATGGTCGTTAAATGTCTTACTGGTCAGGATTGTAGAAAGTTTCTTCAAAACCTTAGACGGTCATACTCTTCCCTAAGGTCGTCCACTAACAAAACAAACAAGTTGCATTTAGTTGAAGCACATTAGTTTCTGCTTATTCTGAAATAAAAGTCGTGAGGAATTATGGAGAACAAGGCCTGGAAGCGTTGCATCGAATAGGAAATATTGAAGCTTCCGACTCCAAGCGGGAATTCTTCATGAAGGCTCTTCTTGGAATAATTTCAGACGAATCAAATGATGACACTGATAGGGCGAGAAAAGAATTAATAAAAACTGACTTACCTTAGTAAATGCAACATGTTCCATACAAATCGATGTAACTGAATTACGGGTTGGAGATTGAAGTTAGTCGTTCAAAGCAATATCAGATAATATCATTATCATTTAAACTTTCTTTGAATATTATATTTTATTTTAGCAGAAAAATATATCGTCGTATAATAATAACAATAATGAATAAAATGTTCTTGGATGTGCGAAGATACATTGGTTGATTGTCACATTGCCTATTTTCGATCTAAATAAATCAATAACACCAAGGAGAGGGCACAAAGAGTATCAATGAAACACAGAGCACGAGGAAATCAGCCTATAGGAAAGCCGTTATTGTGTAAAAATGGTCGAGAGTATAGTAATGATATGGGTATCAAAACATTCGTAATTTTATGCTTAACAACATGCACTAAGTTTCAGAAAAAAATTAAAGCCCTGAAATCCAATATTTGAATGTTTTTATAATTTTTTGCATAATAAATAACAAGACTTGAAGACAATTGTATATATTGAATCATATATCAAAAAATTCTCCATGATTTACTCTATATAATGGTAACAAGAAAAAATTAAAACGGAATAAGTTAATTTTTTAATTAACAAAAAAAAATTAAATAAAAATCATAGAAATTTATTGGACGAAAAAAGCCACACCCCTCTCGCAATGCCGCGATACTCATTGAATCGAACACATTTCAACTATTTTGATTTGGTGTGTATGAGTAAGATTAACTTGTTTCTTTTAAGATGTCTTTGTTCCTTATTGCTATATTAACATTGTTAATTTTAGGAAGTTACTAATGATGTTCTCACTGGCGAACGAACCCTAGCTGATCTCGGAGTTCGCAGACTTGCTGAATTTGAGTTCATTGGAGGACAACAAGCTTTCTACCGATCGTTCCATAGATACTTTGAAGAACAATACGGCGAACTTGAGCCTCCAGCACTTCCATTGAGGTATAAAATGCGGTCCGTTTATGTTGTTACTTAAACTTCATTTAGATCACCACCGTTGACGAAAAAGAACATTGTTAACAACGTAAAGTCGGAATCGTCTAAGACAGTGGCCTTCAATTAGAACGATAAATTAAATATGTAACTTGTTGGTTTAGTATAAAGGCACTTATTGCTAATAGCAAATAGATTGTTGTATTACGATTATTAAATAAAATAAATAAATCTATTATTTTACACATGGGAAAATTTTGGTTCACATGGAGATTATGAAGGAAACATTCGGTGCTCCCCAAAAAAAGGTTTTGACAATCAGTTGATTGTTGGTTGTCGCTAATAGCAACGAACAGGTGAAAGTGAAATCGAGCTCCTTGTCATAAATGCAAAATACTTGAATTTGTTAGTTGCTAGATGTTGCGATGGTACAATTCCACAGATCATGGAACATTCGAGCTGACAAATCGCAACACAATTGGAGCTTCGACCGATTGTGACATTAATGTTCGAGTAAGTATTGTAGACTATATTGAAGTGATCAATGCTAATGATCAAGGGAATTGCACCGATTAACGCATCGATTGAAAGAATCGGTTCCCGCTACTGGATTCGCGAGCATTGTGGCCCGATAACCATCAACGGAATGGTGGTAGATGGCCAGAAGAGGCTAGAAGCTGGAGATGTTATTCGAATCGGTCCGAATGAGCATATTATCTATGAGCATAAGACGACTCGATTGCCAATGGTGAATAGTGCAAGAAGAAAGAGCAGTTTTAGTGGTACGAGTTGTGGCGGAAGGCTGATGGAACGTGTTCAGAAGTTACAAATGGAATTAGTCGCCAAGAATGAGCAGGTGCCATTTATTGTTTTAAGCAATAATAAATTTTCACGCCAAAAAATTACAATTTTACAATATTTAGTCGTGTCTTTCAAAAATTTACGTGTAAATTACAATTTTTTCACATAAATTTAGCAGGCTCACCTTAAACGACCTTTGAATATTAATGTCTTTAAGAAATATTAGATTATATATAAGCATAACTGAGCTACTATTTATAGCGGATCAGTTGGAGAGCATTTTCAAGCATTTAATTTTAATGAACTTGAACGAGTGTGAGTAGTTTTGTCCATCATATTTTCTGTTATTTTTCATTCTTCAAAAAAACTATTATAAAATAATTTCTTGAACACAATTTAGAATGTAGAAATCACGCCGAAGGTAGTCAGTTGAAAAATCACGTAGAAAGAAAGATCGACGAAATTGATGTTTTCAACAAATTTATTATTATTTTTTTGGTATATAGGTTATTAGACTATTTTAAAAGAACAAGTAATTTTAATGAGACATAGGTTACATCATTCAGTAATTGACGTGTAATTTATAGTCAATTGAAAGTTTAAACTTTAAAAAATCATTTTTTGCTTAGAAACGAATCAAATATGAAGTCAAATATATTATTTCTCGCAGTGGTACCCTCTATCAATTAATGTTTAATCTCAAAAGTTAAGAAGAAAGTTTTCGAGTTATCCATTTTTAAAGTTTTCCTCTTTATAGTATTGTCGTGGTGTATGTTGATGAAAAATTAGGAATAAAGGAGCATACCGAAAAAAAAGATGGTCTCGCTTGGGCTGGTGTAGATTTAATTTGCTATTTGTTTATTATTTCGCATTTCTTTTTTTCATCACATTTTTGTTTTATATTGTTTTCTCTTACTAAATTGGTTCTTGTTTATATTAATAATAAACAAGCGAACATTTTATTTTACGACAGGACATAAACACCGCCACTGTTCGACTCAGCGCATTTATTGTTATTTACGGACACTCGACGGTCACACGGCCACAAACGTCTTTTTCGTCAATTTCTCTTCAATATGTGCTGCCCATTTTTTCGAAAAAAAGAGAGACCGTCCAAACGAGAACCTCATTCCATCCTAATTTTTTTCATCTTCCATTAGGAAAAGTGACAATACACTGGTGAATCCGAACGCGTCGGTTGAGAACAAAACGCGCTTCGGCGACGGACGAAAAATTTATAATAAGAATTATTCGAATCTTGGCAGCTCAGGCTTTCTCGAGACAATTGAAATAAAATATAGAACAAAATTAAAGTCTAATGATATAAAAACGAAACTATTTTCATGCTCACGAGAGCCAAGGTCATTAAAATAAATAAAACTGAAATAATAGGATTTTTAAAATTAATTTTGGTATTTTTAAAAAACATTTTCGGTAGGCTTAAATGTTTCAACTATGTTGTATACAGTAAACATATTTATTCTCTCGTAGCCTGCTTCTGAATACTTAAAATCGATGTTTTTAAGATTTCTCTCGTGGCCGAAGCGCGTTTTGTTCTCAACCGTCGCGTTGGGATTCACCAGTGATAATAAACTACGAAAATATTGTTTTGGCCAAAATTGTGCACTAAATTGACGTTGCTCGGTAACCATCAAGTACCTAGTTTAGTAATTCTGTAGAATGGGTCTTATTTTGAAATATTTTTCAGCGAATTGTTAAGAGCACACAAAGTACAACAATTGACCATCAAAAGTTAGCAAATTAGACTTCATTAGTCGTCATAAGAGCATTTCTAAGAAAAAACGACGCTGAAAAATAGGAAAATCACCAATTCCACTTGGCGTTCGAACGCGTCCACGGCATAATACACGCTTCGTTCATTAGAGAAATCTTAAAAACATCGATTTTAAGTATTCAGAAGCAGGCTAAGAGAAAATAAAAATGTTTACTGTATACAAAATAGTTTAAACATTTAAGCGTACCGTAAATGTTTTTTTAAGTTCCAAAATTGATTTAAAAATCCTCTTATTTCAATTTTAATTTATTTTAATGACTTCGACTCTAATGAGCTCGAAGAATGTTCGTTTCATTATACTCTAGTTTAATTCTATAATACACTTCAACTGTCGTGAGGACACTTGGACTGTCAAAATTTGCATAATTATTATCTTTTTCGTCCGTCTTTTTTACATCCGTAGCTTTTTCGTCCGTCGCCGAAGCGCGTTTTGTACTCAACCGACGCGTTCGGATTCACATCGTTATTTCTAGTATAAATTAAAGTAAGAAAAATTGTAAAAACTTCGGGAATATCGTATGGCATATAGCTTCAGTCTGTAGTAAGAAATTAAAAAAAAAATAGAAATACAGTCCTGGACAAATATGTCATTTTAAGATAATTTTAACGTAAAGGAGCAACATAAAGGAGCATAATATGCGTCTTACAAAAACAAGAATATCTCGATAAGTTTTTGAACTACAGACGGAATCTATACACAATTCGAATCGTCATAAATTGCTCTATAACATAGCCCAATACAAAAAGTATTCATGGATACAGTTTTCCTTAAGAGCTGCTTTTCTTCAAGAATTTTTTATAATCAACCGAATTCACCAGTGGTAGTTTATGCCCCCCCCCCATTGGTCAGTTTTTCTTAAACTATCGAAAGTATCATCCCAGAATATTAAATTTCAGCAAGTTTACCTAGAATTCCAGAATTTTATTGACTCATATAATTTTTTTTGAAAGTCACTATATTGTCATTTTTCTGACATTTTTTCAGGTTAGAGACATTGCCTACAATACAGCTCGTCATTTATTATCTATAATAACTTCAAGATTGGTTTCTTTCAATGACAAGTAAGTTTCTGGAAGTGTATCGGTGTTTTCTGTAAATAAATAGTGCGTGTGGGCAGTATGAAAAGAAATTTCATTGACCAACCCGTGTTTAGAAAAAATATTTTATTGTTTTCTCACAGACTACAGTATTTGTTTATTCATCATTATTAGTCAGCATCGGCAAGTCTGTCAAAAAAAATAATAAATTAGAATCCTATTTCAAAAATTAAACACAAATGAGATTAGTTTCGTTGAGATTAGCACTTTCGCAGATCAGTTAGACAAGTTATATAGAATTTATATAAATAAAATTAAAGCTCCCGTATTCCTCAAACAGTCTGTGTTCCGTCTTCAACCAATGGCTCTGTGGCTCTCCGGCTTGAATCGCCAGAGTGTGTCTATCCTCTTGTGCTTCTATATCCTCCGTCTGCGTCGTGGTCGCCAGCGGTTTCCTCGTCCTATTCTTGCCTAGTAATCCATCAGCGGCCATGAGTGAGCACTGTATTGGTCGACGTCAGCGACAAAATCACAATCGTGTTGATCAACGCCTGCCACCACGGAATGTCTCCCATTGATGTGAACGCAAAATAGACAAGATAAGCCGAAACGCAGAGAGAAGAGCTATAATACGGAATGATGGCGCTTTTTTGTTCACTCCATATAAATTGAGCAAACTACTAGAATGAAGGAAGATCGAGTTCAATTCCATCAAAAGCCCAAAAATGACCACTCCAAGGAACTTTCCCGATATCATGGTAACTGCGAGGGCAGTCAACACAACCACATGGTGAAAAGATGCTCAATAATACGCGTCGATTGCTCATTGACAAGCAAGTCAATCAAATAATGAATTAAGTAACCAGTAGACATAAAAATCAGGCTAATAGCAACAATAATTTCTAAAATATATACACACAGCTTATATGGGATTGAGGACTAAGTTCGTAGAGTTTTTTCACAGAAGTTTATTTGAACAAAAAACAATATTAATAATAAATTAATCAATTATGTACTCGCCGTTACTGTTTACGACTTCCTCCCACCTCTCGATCAATTTGTTGAAGCCCTTCAGTCAAAAATCGCCAGTTATGGTGTCGAAGAAGTTGTTGAGCCAGTTTTTGTGGTCCTGTTCGCCATCGAAGGTAGCAACCATCATATGGTTTGACGGAGAGCCGAAGAGGTGAAGTCTGGAGACTACGCTGGATGCTGTAGAAACTTCTATTCGAGCTCCTAGAGGGCGGTTGTGACGACGCGTTGTCGTCTAGCAAGATGACTTGGCCTTGTCGATCGGGTCTTTTCAGTCGAATAGGCTAATTTACGCGGAGCAGTTGGGCAGCATAGAGCTCCTTGTTAACCGTGGCGTTTCTTTCGAGCATTTCCCACTGCAGCATGCCCTCCCAGTTCCACCAAACGCAGATCATGGTCTTTTTTGGGTGAAGATCTTGCTGGACTCTCGGCTTTGGCGTATCTCTTGGAGCCACAAACTCCTTTCTTTCTTCAGATTCATGCACAGGCACCATCTTTAATCTCCCGTTTTAATCTCCCATCGGTGGTTTAGTGGTAGAATGCTCGTCTGCCACGCGGGCGACCCGGGTTCGATTCCTGGGCGATGCACCAATTTGTTGAATATATCAGAATAGAGTTGTTAATATCAAGTAGAACAAAGCACTTAGAAGGACAGGAGCGTCCTTATATACAGAATTAATATGAACATATATGCACCCCAGGACAAAGCGTTTCCAAAAATCATTTTAGAGGCGGAGCTAAGAAGGATACTAGTATCATACAATTAATAAAATTAAGGCATTCTTTTTTTGCCAAAACGCAAGCCTTCTTGCCTCCATCTTAAAGTTCCGTTTATTAAATTTGGGACATACTTTTCTATTTTTTTGTCTTGGAGTGTATATGTTAAATGTGTAGGATAAAAATGTTGCAATATAACATTTGAAAAACTTACAAAATATTACCAATATCAATTATACAAGCTTATCACGCTAGTTTACGACACCTTGTTGACCGTTGCGTTTCTTTCAAGCATTTCTCAGTGCCTTCAGGTGCTCTTCGTCCTACAGGTCGTCCGCTTCGAGGCGTGTTTTCAAGATTATTCTCGTCATTTTTAAACTTTGCGAGACATTTTTAGCAGTAGACTCGTCTGAGACACCTTCTCCATACACACTGAACATTTCCTAAGCGGCTTCGGCTGCATTTTGCTTTCGATGAAAAGCGATTCTGATTTTTGCCTCCTGGATAGTTCATTTCTAAGCCTGAAAAATGATGAAAAATTAAAATTTCAGAACAAACTAAAAATACAGTTTTGTAGAGCAGAAAAAGCACTATCAGATAAATATATAAACTTTGCCAAACAACAAGAAAATTGTTGTTAAACAAAACATAATATATAAACTACCAACTTATTCCTCAACCAAATATTATTTTCCCTATTATTGTATTATTATTTTAGGATATCGCGAAATCCCCACGAATGTGTCTTCACGTCACTTCTTCGGGTTCTCAACACTCCCATCGAGCAAAGACTTAAGGTAGATCTTTCATAATAAAACCAAAACAGTACCAAAACAATCTGAGAATGTTGCGAGCATGTGCGATCGAATAGATGGTATTGATGCGGCGCAGCTTTGGAATTCATCCGTGATGATTGTAAGCTTGATTTTTATCTTCTATTCTTGTTCTCCTGTTTTAGGATATGATGAGGGAACTGGAAGAAACGGAATCAGTGGTACGCGAAGCTGCAGCTAGTGCAAAAGAAAATGTGCGCTTGTGTCGAGTTATGAGCGAATGGAGCAGGAGGGTGGCAGAAGCGGATAAATCTGATGATGGCTGGGTACAAATAGCATCGAATATGCTTTTGGATAGTTTGAATAAGGAAAATGTAATTAATACTGATGGTAAAAATATTTTAAAGTTTTTTCCTATGCACGCCAAATGAATTCGTAAAAGAAGGAGCTCCGAAAAATATTTAAGCTTAATGTATTGTGAAAATAGAAAATCTATAAGATATCTGAAGAGAAGCCTGTAATGTTGACTTTCACGTAGATTTTAATAAAATGCGTTTAAAATTTGCAGAATCTCTTAAAAACTTTTCTATTTCAATCCAAATGAAAATGAAGATTTCTCTATATGTAAATTAGTATTACAAGTTAAAGCTTTGGATATGCAGAATACTCTCCATGTAATCTTATCATGCATAATTTAAACTATTTAAGAAACCACTTCTCCTACCAGAGAACACTACTTGACCACTTTTGTGAGATCATTTATTTAAAGTTGCATTTGGCGTGTTGTTTAGTGACAAAATAATAATTTTTCAAATTGGCCATCAAATGAGAAATTGTTTCGATACCTCAGGACATATAATTTCAAAGAAAATAAAGAATATAAGGGAATTGTGAAAATGTTTTACAAGAAAATGTTTTTTTTTTCGAGTGTTTTGACTCGAACTCTCAGAATTGACTATAAACGTTGCAGGTAGATTCCTTATGCGTTCTATAGCTACCTATACCTACCAGTGATGGAAGCCCGTTTTTTGGAATTCCGGGCGGGCGGGACTTTAAAAAAATTGAAAATTTCAAAACCCGGGTCCCGGGACCGGGACTTAAATTTTTCCTACCCGGGACCCGGGGCCGGGATCTCGGTTTTTTTAAGAAAAATGCCCGGGTCGGGGGAGACCGGGGGGGGGGGGGGAGTCCCCCATCACTTAACGGTAATAGTGACAATTAAAGAGGAGGAATAGCGAGAACAACCGACGAGCGAACCTTTATCTTTTAAATTATGTAACAATATGTATCAAAAAACACCACTTTGTCAATATAAACAGACTTCCCTTTTTCTCTACCCGGGACCCGGGACCGGGACTTGCCCGTTTCCCTACCCGGGTCACGGGACCCGGAACCGGGACTTGCCCGAATCCCTACCCGGGTAACGGGACCGGGACCGGGACTTGCCCGTTTCCCTACCCGGAACCGGGACTTGCCCGTTTCCCTACCCGGGTAACGGGACCGGGACCGGGACTTGCCCGAATCCCTACCCGGGTCACGGAGGACTCCCTCCCATCACTGATACCTATTTCCGAAAAATTTCGAAAATTCACTTTTCAATAAAAAATGTTAATACCGGATACGTTTGAAATTCTGGCTTCCGGATTCCGTATTCCTTTCAATTTTCTTTCCAGATTCCGAAAATCAAAAACTGTCATTCCTTCCATCTCCGGTGCATACTATTTTCTGCATAAGTTTTCGACTGAAAGAAACTTCTTCTCGAAGCTTCAGGGTTCGAAGCAGAAGATTCGAATCCTGATCCTTTACCTCGTCGTCTCGTTGTTTGCCACTGCGCTATCCGTTGCCCTGCTTCAACAATTTTTGTTATTGTTTAGTTATTGAAATGGAATTGGATATAAATAACGTACGTGACGGCACCTGGGATTTTCTTTCCTCGTTTTTAACACCTTAAACCGTTTTTATTTTTCTAAAAATTTGTGTGCATACTATTTTCGATATGAGGAATCTACCTGTAAAGTTCAAAAAATTCTGAGAGTTCGACTAAAAACACTTCCCTTGTTAGACCGTCCCTAGACTTCTTTTGGGACAATATATTGGACAGTATTAAGATACTAATATGATTTTCTTTGGAAAAATAAATAATAAAAACTCATTAAAACATCAGCCAAAATTGATTATTTTCAAACGTTTGACCATGGTTTACGGTATTATAGGGTTATGAGCAAAACTAATCGATTCATAAGTACGCCAACTGGGATTATAATAAAATGAGTTCAATAAACGTGCTCAAATCTAATTTTTTGGAAATTTATTTACATTTTTAGATTGTTTAAGGAAAACCTAGTGGAATTATTATCAAGAACAATGTTTTATTGAAAAGACGTAACAAACATCAGACACGCTTAAACATCGCAAAATCGTTATTTCCAGTTGGCGTGCCACAGGAACGCCTGAGGTCTCAATAAAATTTCTAACTCCAATAGGAGGACATACATGTAATAAATATGGAATAATAGAATCTTATTGTGTTAAGATGGTCGTAATGTATTAACTTTGTAAGAAATACATTTCAGTTTAACGGATCTTCGATAAATAGTGATTTTAAATGGTACGTGAGGAAATGCGGTTTATTGGGTTAAAAAATAAGAAAATTGTTTTTGTTCTCGTTGTTTCTCATTTGTTTTGTGAGCCCAATACATTTCACTTTAGTTTTGAGCACATTTAAGCGTCGTACGATTACATTATTGTGGGGGCTTAAGAGTCTTATGACGTTTCTACGAAACTATTGTCCTTTTCAGAGATCGTCTAATGGAAGAGGAAAAAATTAGAACAAAATTAAGCTCTCGTTTAGACGGTCACTCTTTTCTATCTCATCAACGTATGTTGTCTCAAAAATCGATAGCCCACATTGAAGAGGAATAGATTGATAAGTCTTTTGTGGCCGTGTGGCCGAGACAATCTTTTGTTCTAATTTTTTTGCTATTGAATTAGGCAATGATCTATGAAATGTGCAATATTACAAAATGAAAAGAATAAAAAAGCATTATTTCCAGTTGGCGTGCACAAGAAACTCATATGCAGATTTTTAAAATCAACTTCTGCGATTCTTGTTTGGCATAGCTCCACTAAATATTTAAATGTCAATATTAATTAAATTTCAAGTGGTTTTTAATTTTGAGTTGTGTTGATTTTGCATTACAGATGAATCGACATTGGATTGCTCCGACACTTATTCCGATATTTGAATTGATGAGGAAAGAATCTATGAAAAGCTTAGAGGATATTGAGAGAAGTCTTAAGAGTATCGCGGATAATGTAAGTTTTATTTTTATTCTAACCAATTTCCTTTGAAACGTTGGATATCTGTTTATTAGTGATATTCGAAGTTTCGATTCCGAAATTGAGATTTTGTTGCACTCCAAATCGAATACTAAAACAACGAGATTACTATTAGAAAACCTGCTGAAGCTTAACATTTGGGGAAGATATTGCTATTTTAAGAGAGTTTAGGAAAAATCTGACAAACAGGTGTTGACTATGGTTTTGTAAATTACACGTATACATTGTATGACGCGAGTAAAAATCAGAAAATCGTTTTTTCAATTTGGCGTGTTGTTGTTCTTTGATTGGGTTGACGAATAAGTTCGCAGAGTTTTTATATTATCTTTTGTCTCACAACAATTTTCTTGTTGTGTGGCAATGTGTATTTCAGGGTTGCACGGAATTCCATCTTCCATCTTCCGATTTCAGTTTTCCGTCGTTTTTTGAAAAAATATTTCCATCTTCCGTTTTCCGCTTTACATTAGAAAAAATTTATTTCCGTGCAACCTCGCTCGGTATGTAAAATTTGCAATGCCCCGGTGCTGCGAGAGGAACCAATCCGATGAGGAATCATCTTGCGAGATTTGACACACTATTTCTTCAGTTCCAAACTTGACTACTTGATTGTCCGTGGTCATTCCGAGGCATCGAGATGCGGACCAACTCTCTCCAGAGAGTTCGGCTTCGGCTTGCTAATGTTGACCAAGTCATCTTCTCCACAAGAATACCGATTATGAAATAAGTTTGCTCCACCTTGTGTCCGGCAGCCTTGCGACATGTCCAATCCAACTGAGCAGTTTCCTTCTAACTAGAAATCAACCGAAATCGAGCCATCGACCTTGTCCTGAAAGCAGACAATGTCGAGAGCTCTTTGGTGACGCTGGAGAGTTTCCTGAGATGAATACCCCACGTTTCGAAACCATGGAGCAACGCCCGGAACGAAGTTCTGATGTATTAGATCTCTTTTTCTTTTTGCTGGAATGTGAGGAAATAGAAGCTTGCATTTGTAGAATTCCGCACAAGCTGTCTTGATCCTCCTCCTTCAACGTACCATCCATCACAATGAAACTACCCAAGTACTTGGCACCTACTACTGATGAACATACTGAACCACCGAAAAATATGGGGTATTTGGTAGCGTAGTCGTTGTGTAGGATCATCGTCTTCATTGGGATGATTTCTAGACCGAGATTTCTAGCCTTTTCTTCGAGTTGATTCAGACGCCGGCTTATTTCTTCTGAGGAACTTCCAATTAGCACCAGGTTGTCAGTGAATTCGAATCGTTTCAAAAACTTTCCATCAACACTAATACCTTCAGCTTTTTCCACACTCTCCTTGTGAGATTCATCGAGAATCATTTGGAGGGCAAATGCGAACAGAAATGGTGATGCTGAGTTAAATCTTCGTCATCGAATTCCATCTTCCGTTTTCCGTTTTCCGTCATTTTTCGTGTTCCATTTCCGTTTTCCGTCATCCGTTTGAAAAAAATCGGTTTCCGTGCAACTCTGGTGTATATATTTATCTGATAGCGCTTTTTCTGCTCTACAAAACTGTGTTTTTAGTTTGTTCTGAAATTTTAAATTTTCATCATTTTTCAGGCTTAGAAATGAACTATCTAGGAGGCAAAAATTAGCATCGATTTTCATCGAAAGCAAAAAGCAGCCGAAGTCGCTCGGGAAATGTGCGTATGGAGAAGGTGACTTAGGCATGTCTACTGCACAAAAATGTTTCCCAAAGTTCAAAACTGGCGACTTTAATCTTGAAGACACGCCTCGAAGCGGACGACCTGAATAATTAGACGAAGAGCATCTGAAAGCACCTTTGAAGGAAGATAGTCGCCAAACATGCCGTGAATTGGCCGAAAAAATGAACTCTGATCAAAAGACAATCGTTAATCATCTTCATTCGATGGGATTTTCCGAAAAACTCGGGGCCTGGATTCCTCATGAGCTCAACGAACAAGACAATCGCCTTCAAATCTCTAGCTCGCCATCGAGCAATACGCGGTCATAAACATCGATTTTGTACCGAATCGTCACGGGAAATCAAAAATGGTGCCTTTTCGTCAATCTGAAGCAAAAAAAGAGTGGTGGCTCCAGGAGATACGCCAAAGCCGAGAGTCAAGCAAGATTGTCATCCAAAAAATGACCATGATCTGCGTTTGGTGGAACTGGGAGGGCATGCTGCACTGGAAAATGCTCCAAAGAAACGCCACGGTCAACAAGCAGCCCTATGTTACCCAGCTGCACCAAATGAGGCTATTCGACTAAAAAGTCCCGATCGACAAGGCGATGTCATCTTGCTCCACGACAACGCCAGGCCGCATGTTGCACAATCGCCCTCCAAGAGCTTGAATGGGAGGTTCTTCAGCATCCACCGTACTCTCCAGACCTTGCGCCATCAGATTATCACCTTTTGCGCTCTCTGTCAAACCAAATGAGGGGTGTTACCTTGAATGGAGAAGAGGACCTCAAAAACTGGCTCAACACAGTGTGCGGATGGTGAGGATGTCGTAAACAGTTACGGCGAATACATTATTGATTAATTTGTTTGCTTTAAATAAATCATTGTGAAAAAACTCTACGAACTTATTACTCAACCCAATAATTTCGTTGCTTCTTTTCGTTTTTGTAGTAAGACAATTAATTAAAATCAGTTCCTCTAGATTCATGAATATTCCGACGCAGAAAAAATTAGTAAACAAATGGATGGAATTCAACATCAGATAAATCGGATTTGCAATCAAATTGGTAGTGCAAATCCTAGAAAGTCGACAATATTATCGATTGATATAACTGAGGATGATTTACATAAGTCAAAAGATTTGCCGATCGACAAACAAGTAAGAAGAATTAAAACTATTTTGTACAACAATTTGTATTTTAAGGTTATAAATGGTTTGAACCAAGATGAAGCTATGCCAATTATCAAATCGCCGAAATATGTAACAGTCGATATCAACCTGATCAACGTTGGTTCGCGAGTGCCATTTCGGTTTTAAATGTTATTTTGATATTTTTGCAGAAATTGATTATGTCTATGAACAATTTTGTTGAAAAATTGAACAGGGATGAGGTACGGAATACAAAGGAAGATGATAATTTGTGGATAAAGGAAGGACAAAGATTAGTAGAAAGTGTGCAATCTGAGAATAAATTGAATTATAATGACTATGAAGAAGAATCTGTTTCTCAGAAGCTTAAAGAAGAAGAAGAAGAAATTACGGGAAGGTGTTCTAATATTGAAGAATATCAACGAGAAGAAGAAGAAGAAGAAGAAGAAGAAAAAGATTTGAAAAGCTCATTTGAAGATGCAGAAGAAAAAGAGACTCGATTCCAAGAAGACTTAGAATCTCATAATACTGAAGAATATTCTAAAGACGCTCTAGATGATGAAGATGTAGAAGAAACAGAAGATGACGAAGATGAAGCTGAAGTAGAAGAAGAAGAAGAGAATGACGTAAACAATGATGATGAACAAATTGAAAGTACAAGAATATCAATCTTGGATCAAGATGAGCAATCTTATCAAACACATAAACTTCAAGAAAATGTACCCAATGACAGTGCTAACGTTAAAACGAAGAAACTAGAACCGCTGCGAATTTCTCCGATAAATCGACGAACAATGATTCCACGTGTTCATCAAGTATCGACTGACAATGTTTTAAGGAAGCACCCGAGGAGAAAGATCCAGTCGGCTGTTCCAGCATCTGAATGTAAGTTCAAAATTTCAGTTATTTTTATTACCAAGTGTACTGTAGAGAAGAGATGGCCGGATTCCGAAATTTATTAATTTAGTTGGTCTAGAAATTAATTTCCGCCTTTTTACGCATAATAAACTATAAAAAACTGGAAAAACTTAAACAAAACTTTTATTCAAAATAATTTCCGTCATTAATAACAACATTTTCCCAGAGTTTGGGAAACTTATCGATTCCATCATAATAGAATTTTTCTGGTTTGGCCGCAGTCCATTCATTTAGCCATTTTTTGACGTCTTGATGATCTCGAAAGCGCTGCTCCGCCAGACCATAAGCGGGAAAAGATAATAATCCGACGGGGTCCGATGTCCGGATAGTACGATGAAGCAATATGACCTTTTCGTGTTGACCCGTCCATTCTGTCTTTTTACTGCGATTTCATGCCGCAACTGCACTCGTTGATGTTGATAACGATGCACAGTGATGGTTTCGCCCAGGTTGGAGCAGTTCAGAGTACAGAATTCCTTGTTGGTCCCACCATATGCACAGTAAGACCTTCTTTCCGTGGATGTTGGGTATTGTGGGGGGAGTTGTCGGTTCACCGGGACAAACCCACGATTTTCTTCGCTTCGGATTGTCGTAGTACACCCACTTCTTTGTTGCGTTCTGAGAGCTCATAGGGCATCCATTTTCCTTCCTTTTGAATCTTGCCCATTGCTTTCAATCGATGAAAAATTGCTTTTTGCGTGGCGCCGAGAGATGCCGCGAGTTGCTTCTGTGTTTGAGCCTTATCTTCATCCAACAAAGCCTGAAGTTCTTCGTCTTCAAATTTTTTGGCTGTCCTGATCGGTCTTTGTCGTTGACGTTAAAATCTTCCGATTTGAAACGCTGAAACCATTCTTGAAAGGTTCTTATGGATGGTGCAAGCTTGGACAAGCATTTGGTGCGCGTCAGTGGCTTTCTTGTTGAGTTGGAAAAGGAAAAGCAGAGCTTCCCGCAAATGACGTTTTCCTGGCACAAAGGAATGATTTTTTATAAAGTACGTGAAGAAAGTTAAATATAAGTAGAAAGCTGATAACACAGAGAACATTATAACATAAAATTCGTTATAGCCTATTTCAAAATAGTTGACGACGCAATCACGCTGCAAATGCGGCATACTAATTCAAACTCATTTTCAAATCGATTATTTTATTTTATTTTTGTGACATTTTTTAATTGTTATTGCTTATATTGAACGTTTATTAATTAAAAATTATTAAAATAATCGATTTGAAAATGAATTTTAATTAGTATGCCGCATTTGCAGCGTGATTGCGTCGTCAACTATTTTGACATACGCTATACACTGCACTGCCACGAAGTATGCAGCATGTTGCAAAAGTTGACGCACCAATTGAATTTTAAAAAAATGAAAACACGCCCTTCATTTATTAATTTCCATTATTTAAACTTTTTTTAATTACAGCATATCTTTATAAAATTTGATGTACTTTCTTGCTTAGAATCGCTTATAATAATTTATTAATTGTATTAAGTTTGTTTTAGGCTCCTCAAAATGTGTTAGAACCAAAAAAATTAAGTAAAAAAAGGGCGTTTTTTCATTTTTTAAAAATTCAATTGGTGCGTGAACTTTTGCAACATGCTGCATACTTCGTGGCAGTGCAGTGCGCTATATATAAAAATAATTTTATTTTGACAAAATATCAACAACAAAAAAACGCGGAAATTAGTTTTTAGACCTAATATTTTTCGATTCCGAATTGCGAATTTCTGATTCCGATATTTATTTATTTATTTTAAATACGTGTACCAGACACGCGAGGAAAATAATAGGAAAATATCACACACACAACACGTGAGACTGTGAAACGTGGACATACAAAAAACTTATGGTTAAAAATTTAAAAAGTTCAGCAGAAATTAAATGAAATAGGTAAAATTAAATGTTTCAAAACTAGGAAAATTTCAATTTTCTTTCCGAATTCTACATTCCGGATTCCGAAATTAAAAACTGAAATTCCGCCTGTCTCTGCTATAGCGTAGAATTGGTTAGAATAAGAATTATAATGTAATCGTATTTTCGGAACAAATTAAAAATCAAGATTTGACTAGTCAAAACTAATCAAACAAAAATCAAAGTTCTAGCCGCGCAGCGTTCAGTTATGAGAAATTGATAATTCCAATTTTATTTTCATAAAAATAGTAATAAATCTGATTTGATCTAGAAATTTTGAAGAAATATAATGAAAAACAGAGAAATTATTAACATAAATTGAATATTTGTTTCATGATCTCTTTGAGACCATTGAAAATAATTCAAAAATGTTGAAATTGAATTATCAATTTCTTTTATATTAATAAGAAATTATTTTTAAAAAATATAAATCGAAAAAGCGTTTTCTGTGTAGTTTCTGTGCGGTATTTTGCAACTTGCAATTACTTTGTGGAAGTGGAGTGCTTCCGTGTTTTCGAGTAAAATAGAATAATGTAGACTAGAATATACACTAGCTGACAAAAGTTTTGTCACAAATGTTTTTTCGGGTTTAACTTTTTTGTGACTTGACCAAATTGGCTGATTTTTTGATATTTTATGTGAATCAGTGTTTAAAATGTTATATATTAATAACAGCTTGCCGGGTGGCAATTGGAGTTTCTTTACGTGGAGTCATCTCTAAAATGTTGCCAATTACTGCTATTTTCAATAAATTATGAAGAAAATATAATTGAACTTTAAGAATTATTAAAAAATGCAGTGCAAGAAAAGTGCGTAATATATTTGAGCTACGCGTTTTACGATAAACACTTGTCACTGGAAAACGGATCATCGTAATCACAAGCGGGAATTTGTAAAATAATCTACAACCATATGAATCTATCATATCAAATAATTAGCCAATTTGGTCAAGTCACAAAAAAGTTAAACCCGAAAAAACATTTGTGACAAAACTTTTGTCAGCTAGTGTATCTGTCAAAGATGATAACCTCGAAAAAGAATTCATTTTCTGAATTTAATATTGGATCTTTTCTTAAAACTACAAATTTGTGATTTGGTTGTAGCGGCTCATCGAACTGTATTGCTATCTTCAAAATGGTTAATGCCACATAATAGGTCACCTTTCCACGAGTGACCTCTTAACTTTTTAATAATAGTTACGTATTCCACGTCACGCATGACCCAGATAATTTACTTTAAATATGTAGCCCAACCAGTCAATATCCTATCCATTCCTTACTTGTACCTGTCATATAATGAATATATTATTTATCCACTGTCGTCACCTTCGCAACAATTATTTTGTTAATAATAAGAACATTTTGCAGATGATGATCAGTCGATATCAAGTCATTTACGATCTCATATGAACACAGCCATTCGTCGGCCATATAAGGTAACCCACTCATCACGATAAACAAAAGCAGTCCAACTTTTTCTTGAATTTTAGAGGAAAATTCCAAGTTTATTGAGTTTAGGAATAAGTTCGTAGAGTTTTTTCCACAATTATTTTTTTGAGGTCCTCTTCTTCATCCAAGGTAACACCCCTCATTTGGTTTGACAGAGAGCGCAAAAGGTGATAATCGGATGGCGCAAGGTCTGGAGAGTACGCTGGATGCTGAGGAACTTCCCATTCGTGCTCTTGGAGGGCGATTGTGCAGCATGCGGCCTGGCGTTGTCGTGGAGCAAGATGACTTGGCCTTGTTGATCGGGTATTTTCAGTCGAATAGCCTCAAGCTGCTGGGCAACATAGAGCTCCTTGTTGACCGTGGTGATTCTTTCGAGCATTTGCCAATGCAGCATGCCCTCCCAGTTCCACCAAACGCAAATGATGGTCTTTTTTGGGTGAAGATATTGCTTGACTCTCGGCTTTGGCGTACTGCCCACTCCTTTATTTGCTTCAGATTGACGTACAGGCACCATTTTTCATCTCCTTGACGATTGGTACAAAAAGCGATGTTTATGATCGCGTGTTGCTCGATGGCGAGCTTCGATTTGAAGGCAATTTCCTTTGTTTTGTTCGTTGAGCTCATGAGCTATCCAGGCTCCGAGTTTTTAAGCAAATCTCATCGAATGTAGATGATTAAGGATTTTCTTTTAATTCCAGTTCATTGTTTCGGCCAATTCACGAGTTGTTGGATGACCATCTTCCTCCAATAGTGCCTTCAGATGCTCTTCGTCTAATTCTGCAGGTCGTCCGCTTCGAGGCGTGTCTACAAGATTAAAACTGCCACTTTTGAATTTTGCGAACCATTTTTGTGCAGTATACACGACTAAGGTACCTTCTCCATACACACTGCATGTTTCCCGAGCGGCTTCGGCTGCTTTTTGCTTTCGATGAAAATCGATGCTAATTTTTGCCTCCTAGATAGTTCATTTCTAAGCCTGAAGAATGATGAAAATTTAAAATTTCCCAACAAACTAAAAACACAGTTTTGTAGAGCAGAAAAAGTTCTATCATATAAATATATACACTTTTCCAAACAACAAGAAAAGTGTTGTGAAACAAAACATAATATAAAAACTCTACGAACTTGTTCATCAACCCAATATGTTAAATTCTTATATTATTATGATTTTCAAATATATTTTTCTGCGACAACAAAAAGCTGTCGCACCAGAATATATTCTTTTTCATGCAATATAAATATCCAAGGATAATCATATAAACACTCATTTCCATTTCAGAGAATCGATCATCGGTTGGAACGACGAACAAGGAGCTATGATAGCCAAAAGATGAAAAGCGATGATCGTCCACCTTTCATTCTTTATTAATACAATTTACTTGTGATATATATATATATACTTTATTTAATACCGCTAAAGACATAATGCCGATTTATTACAATATTATAAATATAGGATTGAAGGGTATTATTGTTATTGCTCAATCTAACGCCTGCCTAAACATGCGGGCACTTTGGTTTTCACCAGACGCATCGTCGTGTGAATGGCACTTCGCATGCAAACGATGGTTTGGATCGTCCCGCAAAATTGAATGATAATATAACGATGAAAGTTAATGAGCGGTCAGTATTGAATATCAGTTGAAACATTATATTCCAATAGAGTTGTAAAGTTTTTAACGATCAACAAAGTCGAGAATGCTTTGCAGATGTTTTGATGACCAGAATATACTTGTTTTAATGGATATTTTTGAATAGTTGTGGATAGCAACAAGGGAAAGGTTTCACGATTTGGTTTTTTTCTTGCGACACGTTAACAATCCATTCATTCATTATGTGGTAAAATGTATAATCTTTATTATTTTATGTAAAAAAAAACTTTTGCGTACCAACTTGGATAATAATGTCAAATGGGTGAGATAAGCTGATCCAAACATGCTTTTTTCGATCCAAAAGGTTTCGGACTGAATATTTAACTAACTAAACAGCTGAGCATTGTCATACTCAGTTAGTCAAATTTTTCCAAAACATTCCAGCAATCGAACGCATGCAGCAGTTGCTCTCCCCTTGTCGTATTTTGCAAAACTTTAATCATTTTAACGGATGATATGGTTTTTAATATTTTTCCATCATAACTAGAATGAACACATGCTTAAATACTATATAATCATAAACTTGTTTAAAATTAAACCACTTACAATGGTTCCCAAGTGGAACAATGTTCAACAAAATCAACACATCTTCATGGATAAATAACTTTATTCAATAACATGCGATTTGTTTTTAACCAATATCATTAGAATCCTTGGATTATGCTGATTCTAATGATACCTGAAATTTAAAAAAATTATCGCTCCATTATCGAGTAATCTTCTATTTTCGTCGACACTCTATATTAACTTCATCGTCTAGTCGATACAATAAACCTGTGCGCGGACAAATAAGTTAACGACGACCAGCGAACACGAACCTCTCTCTCTCTCTCTCTTTCCGCCTGGTCACTCTCGAAATTAATTAAATTGTCCTCACACTATATTATATCGTAATTGTAATAGTTGTAATTATTTTATTATATTTTCGTGGTGTAGGTTATTGAAAAATCAGGGTTAAATGAGCATTCCGAATAATAAAATGGTCTTGCTTGGACAGGTGTAGATGGTTGCAACCAATTTAGTAAGAGAAAAAAAATAATAAACAAATTGCAAATTAAACCTGTCCAAGCGAGACCATTTTATTATTCAGAATGCTCCTTTACCACTGATTTCTCATTAACCTACACCACGACAATATGTATTTTATGCCATATAAGTTTGATTTGGCGCCACATTCAAATAGGCGCGTATAGTTAGATATGCATATAACCTACATACATATTCCTTTGTATGTCTGACTGTTTGTATTATTTTAGTTCTCTCCCCTATCCGAGTTTCTTGCCCATTATATCCCAATATATTCTGTTTTGGTATATTTAAATTTTTTGAGTAAATTCTAATAAAGTTGCCAAAATGTAACTCCTTGCGAAGGACATAACACTTAACCCTATCGATTTGTAGGTTAACAAGACATCAATTATTGATGAATTCACGAAATGGCGACTATGAACAATTGACTATGAGCTTTTAAGGCTCAAAATAAAATATTTAATATTTAAACTGATTATTTTACTTTGCCGTGCAAGTATTTTCACATTTCAAGCCTTTTCATTAAGAATTTCAAGCCTTTTCAAATCCGATTAAAATATGACAAAAAAGATAATTTGTAGGATACTATAGTTTTCAGAAAAACTTTCTGTATTATTTTTTATATTAAATTTTTAACTTGCATTAAAACTTATACACAATTAATACAATTAAACTATAAGCTAACAATGGCTAAAACCTTAATATAGTTATTTTTTAAAATTACGCGAGTAAAATATGACAAAATTTAACTATAAAGTGAAAATGTGCCAGATACTCTAGTACTCCACTGCCAAGAAACCGCGCCGCATTGCAAGAGACTACGCACCAATTGAAAACACAACCTTTTAATTTATTGTTTTGATTTTCAACATTTTATTTATCACTTATCGTTTCATTCTGCAGAAATCCTAATGAATTAATGAAAAGAAAATCTTAGTATCTCTATTAATGGACCAGCAGAGTTTTCATTATTGATATAAATGACTTGTAAATGTTGAAAATAAAAATAATAAATTAAAAGGTCGAGTTTGCAATTGGTGCAAAGTCTTTTGCAATGCGGCGCGGTTTCGTGTAAGCGGGGTGCTCTAGTTTGTAGAATAGCTTTCTTATCTATTGGTAGTATATATTTTTAAATTTTTACATTTTTAATTCAAACTTAAGTTAAATATGCTTAAACACAATGAAATTGAATGTAAGCTCGCCATGGGTAGCATCTTAATATATTCCTTTTTAACAATTTAAGCAAATCCGAGTGAAATATGACAAAATAGAAAAAAAGATAATGTGATGTGCTGTATACTGTAGTTTGTAAGACAAGTTTCTTATTTTTAATTTTCTATTATTCATTTCAGAGATCGATGCTAATGGAAGAGCAAACAACTAGGGGCGGAGAAAAGGTCTTGTTTAGACAGCCACACGGCCACTAAGAACATCGAATCTCTTCCTCTTTTGTTTGTCATCAATATTTTTATTTCATTCATTCTCATTTTTAAATTAAACTTTTAATTTCTTGTCATCAAATAATAAACAAAAAATGGATAACAAAAATTGATGAGAAACAAAAGAGGAAGAGATGTGATGGTCTTAGTGGCCGTGTGGCTGTTTAAACAAGACCTTTTCTCCGCCCCTAAATTTTTTCTCTACCATTAGGCATTGATCTCTGAAAAAGACAATATTTAATTTTTAATTTTTGAATTAAATCATAAGTACGATTAAACACAATTTTATTGAATTTAATCTAACAACTATCTGTTTTTGATTTACATAAAACTTTAAACTCTTCCTAATAAAGCAATGTACTATTTACCTACTAGCTTCTGTTTATTTTTGGAAGAGCCCATCAAATTGTTTTATATTATGAAAAAGAAGAAATGGATAAGGGATAAAAATCGGACCGGTTTCCCCATGATTGATTGATGAACTACATAGTGGAACAGATTCATGTCTACTCTGATTCCACAAATAGTTTTAAAATATTCTTAAAATACCGCTCTTTCTCAAAGGAAGCCAATGTGGGTGGCAGATTCAGCTGAGTTATTTTATTGTTTCTTAATGTTGCAGCTGCCACTTGGGAAGCAGTTAAGAATACACCACTTTTTTTAAATAATGGTATATAGTTTGATTGTTTCACTCGACAATGAACTAAATTTACATTAATGAATTTATAAATTTATTTATAAGAATATCATAAAATGGAGAAAATTATTAAATAAACTTTTTGTTGTTTTTTATATGGACAGAGAACAAAATTCAATAGTACAATTGCAATTGAAAATTAGGTTTACCAAAACACGCAACATGGAAATAACGATTTGCCGATTTTTAAGAATGTCTAAAAAAAAATTCACCACGTCAGTTGGCGTGCGCATGCCAAATCGAAATTGCGATTTTGCGATTTTGCGATTTTTAAGCGTGTGTGGAAATTTTTACGGCATTATAACAAAAAAGTATTTACTAATATGTTATTAAGCATGTCTTGAACTATCTGGAAAATATTGATGCCTTTACAAAACGTTCGATTTGAGCATGTTTACATAGCTCATTTTATCACCACATCACGCTAAATTGAATTATTGATTTTCTTAATTTTACTCTTATTATAGAGCTTTCACGTGTACGTAACACAAATGTTGTCTACACCAGTTTGTCAGATTTTTCGTAAACTCCCGAAAAATAATAAAATTTTCCCAAAATGTTAGATTTGAGCACGTTTTCTGAGCTTGTTTTATTAGAGTTCAATTTGGCGTGCTAAATCAGTCGGCGTGCGCATGTCAAATTGAAAAAGCGATTTTTAAGCGTGTATGGAAATTTTTACGGCATTATAACCAAAAAGTTTTTACAACAATTTAATTCAGCATGTCTTGAACTATCTGAAAATATTAATATCCTTCTAAAATATTATATTTGAGAATGTTTACTGAGCGCATTTTCTGACCATACCAGTTGGCGTGCGCACGCCAAATCGAAATAGAAATTTAGCAATTTTTAAGCGTGCGTGGAAATTTCTAGGTCTTTATAATAAAAACGTTTTTACTACTATACAATTAAGCATGCCTTGAACTATCTGAAAATTTTAATGCCTTTACAAAAAGTTCGATTTGAGGATGTTTACTGAGCTCATTTTATTACCGTACAAGTTGGGGTGCAGTCATCATGTCACTATTTAACATAATAATAGATGATTCTGCTGAAAACCAAGGCTTTCGCACACATTACAACCCAACGACATATTGCATGATATCTGATGTTATTTTTTATATAACCTATCATTGAATCCTCGTTAACAATCAAAACTCGGAATAAAAATCGAGATCATTCATTGCAAAAGAAAACCCGACTCATATTGCACTTGTTTCCAATCAATATTCAATATGATAATAACAATGACACGATTTAGGAATTTTGAGTACCCAAGTATCCTTAATAAAAAAATGTAGTAGATATGATCATATATCATGAAGTGAGTGAGTCATCGACTCGTATACGCAGGCAACAATGAGAGCGCATCTGGCACTCATTTCTTCTCGTGCTCCTGCTGTCCCCGCCCACCGAAATCGTTAGTTAGGAATCGGCCATACCATCCAAACTCTGCGTGTCGGAATGCCGAAGAAGCCGAATACATCGTGGCTGATTTATGCGCTCGTGGCGATTCTAGTAGCCATTGGCGTGTGTGCCTCGATTATTGTTTATTTGACACTGATTAAGACGCCGGCGAATGCTGGACCAGATGTTATTGGTTTGCGAGCTTTTTTTTAAAGTTATGAGTGTTTATTGGTTTTGTTTAGATAATGTTAATGCGACGAATGAAGCGCAGAAGATAACTACGACGACGACAGTTTTGGAAACGACAATGCCTGTCGTTTTAAGTACCACGACTGTCAGCTCAACGACGACAATGGAAATTGTAAAAGAAGTTGAAGAGGAAGAAGAAGAAGGGAAAGATGAGGTAGCAATAACAGAACAACCAAAAGAAGAAGGGAATACCGAAGAGCAGACGGAAGAAGTAACTGAAACCATCACGTCAACCACGGAATCCACAACGACAACAACCACACAGGGACCGGAAATTGTCCTTCCAGTTGATGTCAATAGTATCATTCATCAATTTAGTGTGAACGATGAGGTATTTATTACCATATTACTTATATACACGCATCTATATTAAAGCTTATCGAAACATGCTCGAAAATTCAACCAGCGCCGATAAAATGTGATCATCAAGCAATCGCGGAGAAATTCGAAGAAGATTCATTCTCACCAATTCACTACTCACTTAACTTGACTATCCGGGATGTGAGAAAACCAGTCATTGAAGGATCTATCATGGCTTTCGCTAAAACTCAAAAGGACACTAGATTTGTTTGATTGAATTTACTCGCACGTTTATTATTATCATCTATTCGTCAGGTTGTCTTGAATGCGGCAAAATTGCACAAAACCGATCGGATACGAGTCATCAATTGCGAAACAGGTTGGTGATTAGAGAATTGAAGATTTTTATTATTACAAAAAGTTCATAAAGATCGAGATGACAATGCACAGGGGATTTTTTATTTATAAAAAATAAGAGCAATTGTTGTGAATTGTTTCATTTACAAAGTAACCAGCTTACGCTTGGAAAAGTTTTATTATTTATTGGAAAGTTTATTGCTGTTTGCCTGGGTGTTGTTTGATAAGGTGCGGGATACCGCCTTTGCGGTAATTAATGATAGCGGTTAGCAGATGCCTGCAATGTTTTGCCAGATTCAAAAGCAATAAATTTGTGAATGTCAAGCGTTGAGATATAAGAAAAGGATAGGATTTAAATGTTTATTAAATACTCATGCACAGCAATACAAAAGACCTCGCACCAATTGCGCTTACATTTTATCTTTAAATTTAAGCATTTTTTTAATATTTGAAGGGAACGTCTAAGTTTAAGAAAATGCAGAGTATAAACACAATTATTTTATGTACTATAACTTTCGAAACAACACTAAACTAACGATTCTGTTAAAAATAATTAAATATTTAACAAAAAAAATTTAAAGGAAGTGATCGTGCAATTCGTGGAATTGTAGTGCTCACGTACTACAAAAGAAAATGATGATTTTCTGATATCTACGTGCACGCGCCAAGTGGACAATTTTTCAATATTAAATGTGTATTAGTAATTTACACGTATCATTTTCATATAACTACAAGCCCGTCTTAAAATATCTAAAAACATGCACTTCTTACCGAAATTTGCAAAATGAGCATCTTTCCCCAACTTAACCATTCAATTTGGGCGCGTTATACTACTTCCACGTCTAATTTAGAAAAACAAATTTTACGCCAGTTTATCAACTAATTCTTAAATTAGTTAAAACAAGTAACATCTTTCTGAAAAATTAGATATGAGCACGTTTTCTGAGCGTGTTTTCAGAGCATTACAGTTGGCGTGCTCATGCGCTGTTTAGTTGATTGTTTTTAGCTATAACTAATATTTTTCCAGCTGGTTAGATATAAGCGTCGTTTGAAATTGTAAATTTCCTGTTCTATAAAGTTACTAAAGAACCTTGTTTATATCTTATTTAGTTTAAATGGAAAACTCTCGCACACCAAATTAATGTAAATTGTGTCGTGGCCTTGTAAATTTTAGTCCACGTTTTGGGTTCGAAGTGAGAGTAAACTTACACAATTAAAAATCAAACTTTGCGTTTTTGGGTACTTTGTAAAATGGTTGTTAACGGTTGCTGGTTGTAAAGTGGGGTTTATTCGAGCAAACTTTATTTTATCATTTCTTATTTTTGTATGACACTTTTCCCCAAATTTTCTAAAGCTTTCAAAAGCAACTGGTAAACATTTCGGCTCCGGCTCTTGAAAACCAGTTATGCTCGAAAAACCCAGCGTTTATAATCTTAAAATTTAAAAAATATTTAAAAAAATAAGAAAAAATGTTGCAAAACAATAATAAACTAGTGAGCATTTTATTGTACGACAATACGCAAACACTGTCACGGCTACATCTTGGTTAATATCACGACCAAAGATTTAATTTGAATATTAACTGATCTCATATAATCATCAATCTAATTTGAATATTTAAATGTGTTGTCTGAATAGAATCTATGAGAGTTCTAGATTAGGCTGTTCTAATTAGATGCTATTGTTTGTTTTTTATTACTTTTTTCCTGATTAAAAATTTTAGCCTTAAATTAAGGTCCTTAAATCTATAAGCATGTCTTAGACACTCAAAAAAAGTGCGCAGCAAATTACAAAAGACCGCGCACCAATTGTAACCACGCCTTTCACTTTTTCTTAAACTTTATTTAAACTATTTACATTTTAAAATGTCACTTCTTTCGAATTTAATAATTCTAAGTGTTTCTGAACAGAAAACAAAGAATATCAAATTTGAAGAATTTACGTTGAAGACTTAATGAGTTTAAATAAAGAATAATAAAAAATGAAAGTCTGTGGCAATTGGTGCGCAGTCTTTTGCAATGTGCGCCGTACTTTGTCGCAATGGAGTGCTTATGTTGTAGAGTGATCTTAATTGATTAATAAAGTTATTTTTAAAACTTTACATATTCAATTTTAAACTAATACAATTAATAATCCGCATATATGCACAAAGTACGCAGATAACAACTAATGGATTTTATTTTACGTAATAACCAAAAACGCAAATTTTGATTTTTAATTGCTTCCGAGTGTACTGCGTGATCATGGTTTATTTCCTTGATTTAATTATATTTATCCGCTAATGAATTAAACAATATTTAAGTAACAAAAATACATTAGAAACAGCTGTGGCCTTAAATTTATGAACTAACAGCACGACGCTAAAAATAACTTTAATTTGGAATGCTCTAGTAATTTTAAAATAGTTCTGATCAATTTGCATGCGAGTTTGTAAAATTTGATTAAAGAAAACTAACGTGTTAATTTGTATTATACAATAGTTAAATAAACGCAAAATTAGGCTCTAGTAATTATTATTGATATTGTCGATAATTGAAGAAATTCAAATCATTTGTCGGTAGTCACTTTCTAATTTTAAGATTTTCAACTTCTTAACTTCATATATACTCCACTGCCACGAAATCGCGCCACATTGCAAAAGACTTCGCACCAATTGCGCGATACACAACTTTCAATTTATTATTATTTTTCAAAATATTTTATTATTTAATTATTATTTAACAAAATATTAGTTTAAAGGTTGTATGGTTTTTAGAAAAATGTAATAGTTTTGTTTATATTCTTTTGATTTTTAAACGTTCACATTGCCTTCAAAAATTAAAAACAAATCTTTTGTTATACTGTTTTAAGTAATTTGTATAGAAAAAGCAGAAAAGGAGGAATTGTGTGTTACCCGATAAAAGATTTGTCTTTAGCAATGCGGCGCGATATCGTGGCAGTGGAATGTATATATTCAATGTAAAGTCCTCATATTTCAGGCGAAAGCATCTGCGTTCAACACGTGAGCCAGGATTTGGAAAATGAACTCCTCGTTGCTCATCTTGCACAGCCTGTGACAGTCAATTCTATAATCCGTATCGACATCAACAACTTTGTTTCCGCTGATGCCTCCAACGCCGTTTACAAACAAATCCCGACTGCCAAATGGCGGGTACCAACGATGGTTGGTGCGGTATTCGAGCCACGCACTGCTCGTCGTTTGTTCCCGTCTTTCGACGACAACCAGCACAAAGCCACATTCGATGTATGTATTGCTCATGCGCCATCCATGACGGCATTATCAAATTCGCGTCAAGCGTCTAATGACGGATCAACGACTTGCTTCGCTAGAAGCCTTCCATTGACATCGCAACAGGTCGCATTTGTTGCTTACGAGAAGGCGTCGAATATTGTTTACAACTCGACGAATATTGAGGAATCTGTTATTCCGACAATAGAGATTGTTTTCAACATGAACACGAATTTGAAACAGCATCAACACGACTGGATTTATAAGGAAACTTCCATGGTTATCTCATTGTTGTCCAAATGGTTCGCATTCAACTATCCACTGGATAAGTTGTCTATGGTGGTGGCACCGGTAATGACGGGACACTCTGCTCTCGGTATTGTTACACTTCCGGTAGGAGATTCTTTTTCTAAGAGCTATACAACTATTTTTGTTTTTAAAGGCACAAGCCGTAGCGTATCAAAAGCACACATCAACACATGAAACTTTAATCAAAGAGATAATCGGGCAATGGATGGAAGGAATTGTAAACACTGATGACACGTGTTTTGAGGTTCGTTGCTAAACAACATATGTGCATAATATGATGAATATTATTATTTAATAAATAGATTGTAATAATATCAGCGGAAGTGTAGAGTTGACTGATTCTTTTTAATTTCGGGAAGGGGTCTAAAATATAGAACATTCTCAAATTACATGGTGCCAAACTTTTTTTTAAAAGGTGTCAGATTAGCAACTTTTTTTTATATCTGTCATACAGTGTAATGCAAAGTTGAGTTCGGCTTGGGTGTTCTGTTGTTTTGACATTTTATTACAATTGCGCAATACACTTGTAATAGGATATCCATTTTACAGAAGGCCATTATCGCGTACTTGGAATGGAAAATCAATGAGCAATTGCAAATCGTGAAAAAGACGAGGAAGGATGAGATAGCGCGAATTCGGCCAAGAAATCTTAATGAAACGCAAGACTCGTTGCGTGTAATTCGGAATGTTGCTAACACGCAGGTACAATACCGTAGGAATTAATAGTCAAATTTGTTTGTTGCAGAGGCTATGCTCGCCTAGATATGTAGAAGTATTCTACACGCTGGATGAAACGTTTGGACAGGATACGGTTATTGGAATGATTAGAGAGGTGGGGTTATGGTTTTATTGAATTCTTCAAATTTTGAACCACGTTTCGGGCATGCAATATAAAGGATGTTATTAAATTTAGGAAAAGCGGAAATTGCTCCCGTCGGAAAATAAAATGCATTTCTGCAAAAAACCACGCATTATTACATCATTTTATTTTAAATTTCGATTCCTTTTATTTTTATAAAAAACAAAATATCTCAAAAGAATCGAACCAACATAGATTTTTCGTGAATCAAATCCTCTACCAGGTATGCTACGGATCCTCTTATGACTTAATTAATTAAAGTTTTGAAGTTTGAAAAAGAATTTTAAATGGTATGGTGTAATAATCCGTGATTATTTAGACGAAATGCATTTTATTTTACGTCGTAAGCAATTTCCGCTTTTCCTAGATGTAATAACATCCCATATAAATAGTCTATTTCAAGTCTCATAATTTATGTGTATAAAATTATATAAGCACGCCAATTTGAAGGTTAATACAACTGGCTCAGAAAATGCCCTTAAAACTAATATTTTGTAAAGATTTTTATATTTGTAGAAAGTTTAAGGAAAAAATGGCGTACTGGTGCAGACAATTTTTTTGTAAAGTACACGTGAATGTTCTAAGACCAGCGTAAATATAAAACAATCGTTGTTTCCATTTGGCGTGTATAAGTACTAAATATCATTAGAAAAATATAGAAGTCTACGTGGAAATTAGAATAATGTGATGAAAAACAGCCAAAAATTGGTATTATCAAGATGTAATTGATTGATAATTTGAACTTATTAAAGGAGTCTGCCAAATGAACATGAAAATTTTACGATATTTAAGCGTGTCTTTCAAAATTCTACGTGTTAGTTTCATGCTGCTTTTCACGTGACCTTAGAAGGCTAATCTTATGTTATCCCTTAATATTATTTTATTTGATAAATATTAGATAATCGCTTCTTTACTGAACTAATATATTAGTTTTAGCTAATATTTATAGCAGATCAATTGGCGTGCAACTAGCCTTAGAATAGAAATAAGATTTTATTACAGCTAGAGATTACCAAAATATATCCTATACGGCAACATGCCAACTGCATGTATCAAAATTGTTGCAACAAATTTAGGTTAAAACTGTTTTTGTGGTAAATTTTATTGAAAAAATCGGTTTAAAGGAGAAAACGTTTTTACGTGTTTAACTTTTTTGTGACTTGACCAAATTGGCTGATTTTTTGATATTTTATGTGAATCTGTGTTTAAAATGTTATAGTAGCAAAATTTGGTTTAAATTACCATGACAATTTCGGTACCACGCATTCCGTTTTCCCTCTTATTGATAACAGCTTGCCGGGTGGCAATTGGAGTTTCTTTACGTGGAGTCATCTCTAAAATGTTGCCAATTTCTGCTATTTTCAATAAATTATGAAAAAAATATAATTGAACTTTAAAAATTATTAAAAAATGCAGTGCAAGAAAAGTGCGTAATATCTTTGAGCTACGCGTTTTACGATAAACGCTTGTCACTGTAAAACGGATCATCGTAATCACAAGCGAGAATTTGTAAAATAATCTACAACCATATGAATCTATCATATCAAAAAATCAGCCAATTTGGTCAAGTCACAAAAAAGTTAAACCCGAAAAAACATTTGTGACAAAACTTTTGTCAGCTAGTGTATATCTGATCAGTTGGTGTGAAGGAGCACAAAAAACAGGCCTTCAAAGGAGCCCCTTTACGACAAATTTTCGTAAAATCTTGAAGTGTAAAAGGTCTTTCAAGGAAATCCTGAAAAATTTACGTAAAAATTGTTTTTAAACCTCTACGTGAAACTCAATAAGACTCGTTTAAATCTAGAAAAATCGAAATTTTCGTTTGGGGTGTATAGGCTATTTAAAATTTTTGATGCCGCGTTGCAAACCGCTGCGCAGCAAGAAATAGAGAGACACAAAATACAACTCTCTATTTTATAATTATTGCAACGCGCATATTTAGACAATTCATCATCGGTAAAGAATTTGAAATAGTCTATGTTGAAAAATGTTTTATAAACTGGGATGTTTAAGATGTTTAATTTGAACTAGAAAGCAATTAAAAATCAAACTTTGCGTTTTTGGTTATTGCGTAAAATGAAATCCATTAGATGTTTTTTTTTGCGTACTTTATGCATATAGGCGGATTATTAATTGTATTAATTTTAGATTGAATATGATAAAATTGATTGAATATGATTTAAAAAAAATTATTAATCAATTAAGATAACTCTACAACATAAGTAGTGCTTATAGATGTTAAGAGCTTAATTTAAAGCTAAAATATTAATACAGGAATTTATAAGAAAAAAATCAAAATAGCCAATAACAACTGATAAACTCAGCCGAGATTAGAGCCTGCATAGATTCAATTCACATTCTCTGCACTTTGCGCTTGACGGTGGCGTGACTGTGTTTTGCACGAAATTGTTATCAAAACACGTGCAAAACTGCCGCTGGAACATTCAATTCAAACCGAAAATTAACCAAAGTTTCATCAAAATAACACGAAGCATTCTCAATCCAAAAAACAACATCAAATTTTAACAAAGATTGATGATGTGTTTACGCTATTTAACAGGATGAGTCTGTTTTCATGCAAAAAAGCACCTCGCGTCCTAACAGGAGCACTTTTCGTGCAAAACACAATGGATTCTTAAAAACAGGGAATAATCACATAAAAATTTAATGGGTAGTAATTATTTTAAGAAAAGATTATAATATTTAAGTAAAAAATGGTTAGAGTTTTTACACGTAAATTTTAATAAGATTCGTATTTTTGCCACTTTTATTTGTCGTGTTGAAGGTTCTTATAATTTCGCATCATTCCATATTTGAATATAATATTTAATTGAAACAAGAATCCGACTAAATAGGAGTTTTCAGATTTTCGCCAAGTTTTCTTTCTCCACTGCGACTGTCGATGATTGGGCGGATGCCGCTCGCCGTGCCAGTGGCCGTGATGAAGCTGGGCAAATGATTACACAATGGTTCTCCACTATTACCACTCGTCCTATCATTCGAGTGGTTGTTCAATCACAACTAGTCGAATTCGAGGTTAATAATTATCTTCAATTCTTCCTTATTATTTGTTTTTCAGCAACTAACAAACGAGACATGGACAGTGCCGGCGGAAGTTTCTGGCAGCTCTGGTACACAGCTCATTACTATTAGCGAAAGGAAGCAGTCAATTCCGTTCATCTCCAATGATTATGTGGTTATTGATCCGGCGCGCAAGTCCAATGCGTTCTTCGTTTACGACGTAATGAAAACATTTATAAAATTAATAAGAATAACTATATTTCAGTCTGACACATATTTGCGTCTTATTCGCTGTTTCTCCGATACACGATGTCCTTCAAAACAAATAAGTGGAGTGTTCAGCGATTTGGCAGCAGCTCTTGTTGCAAATATGCTCCCAGCACCCTCTGATCAGCACGAGATCGTGCGATGGAAGTCCGTGTTCAAGTTCATGGCTCAGCAGAACCTCGTTGACGGCACAGCCGCGTGCTGTGTCGAACACGCTATTCGTGAAATGCGCAAGTGTTCATATTGGGACGTGCAAGACGTGTGCACAAAGATTCAATTCAATATTGTAATGTCAGGACAATCCTAATTTGCCCCAAATTGCTTATTTTGATTAATGGAACACATCCGGGTCTATTCTGATTAATTATAATATTTTGTTGTACATTTGACCAGAGTCCACGTTTACTATTATTAGCCTCGTTTGATACTCATTGAAGCTCAATATATTTTATTATCCTAATTATTTAAATAAACCACCTCAAATCATATTGAAGAGAGCTTTTATTATTAATTGAAGATTGAAGATTCCTAATAAAATTCGTAAATTAATTGGTTTTACAATTCTAATAGACAAATAGAATGTATACATTTCGCTAAACGAAACTGAAAGAATTCTTGCAACAATTCATATCTTGCCAAAACAGTTTTAACAAAATAATATTTGTCATACTTGGGAAAGGCCGGCCCGATTGGATTCGGGCCGGCCCGGCCTGGTCCGGGCCGGGCCGGGTTAAAACGGGCCGACCCGGGGCCGGCCCTAAAATAAAACAAAATTTTAGTTTTTTTCATTATTTCTTAATTATTGATATGTTTCTTAAAATATCCTCAACGGAATTAGTAGATATTTGAGAAGTTTAGGGCCGATCTTCAAACAAAAATTAAATGTTTTAAAATATTTATTTTAACATAAAACATCATCAAATAAAAAATTTTAATAGATCCTTACACATTTTAAGCACCGACACTTAAATATTAACCTCAAAATCCGAATTAATACCTAACGCTACATCAGAAATTATTTTTTGCAATTTTTCAAGTAGGCTAATATCTGATTCCATAAAAGACAACAATTTAGCGGATTGACAGCCCTTTCAGATACGATGTTGAAGCTTACATAGTTGTCGTAATGAACTGAAAATGCTGATAAAGCACCATCAGCTGTGCTCTCAATTTCTTGATTTATTTCCTGATATTTTATGCTAAAATAAATATTTATAAAAATTATATTTCGTTTGGATAAATTATGTTGCCAAATTTTCCGGGCCGGCCCTCAATGCCTCGGCCCTGGCCCGGCCCGCGGGCCGAAAAAATCGAAAATCTATGGCCCCCGCCTGGCCCGGCCCCCTAAAAATCCCTAAATTTCCCAAGTATGATATTTGTCATGCATTTGATAATACTGCATTACGCCAACACGCAAAATCGAAATAGCTATTTTACGATTTTTAAACGTGTATTTTTATTACGTTTTTGTAGCACAAAAGATTTTACTACAATTTAATTAAGCTTGTCTTAAACTATCTAAAAAATATTAATATCTTTCTAAAAAGTTATATTTGAGAACGTTAACTGAGCTCATTTTATAACCGTATCAGTTGGCGTGCGAACATTAAATCGAAATATCGATTTTGTTTTTTTAACGTCTGCAGAAATTTTGCGTATTTTTAATAAACACGTTATTACTACAATTTAATTAAGCCTGTCTTAAACTATCTAAAACGTTAATATCTTCCCCAAAAGTTAGATTTGAGCAGAGATGTCGTTTTCGTTTTTCGTTTTCGTTTTTGGACCCCCCGTTTTCGTTTTTTCGTTTCGTTTAAACGAAACTTTCGTTTTCGTTTTTCGTTTCGTTTTCGTTTTTCGTTTCGTTTAAACGAAGATTTCGTTCGTTTCCCATCTCTGGATTTGAGCATGCTTACGAAGCCAATTCTATTACCATACAAGCTGAAGGTGAAACACTATTAGGTACAAAATGACTCGTAACGGTGATATACCGTGGGTTGTCATTGTTCAAGAGTGCTGATTGGTTCACAGGTACTATGCGAAGACGTAGTGTGACAGAGAAGAAAATAATAGTACATGATTTCCGTTCAAATTTAGCGCAAATTTAAATTACTAATATATGTGCATCAATGATGGACGGAATAGAAACTTATACGGATACGGAACGCGGTACACGAAATACCGAATACGGAATACAAAGTGAGAAATTTGTAACATGATTTCATATAAAATTAAAGCAAGGACACTTTGAATAATAGTGTGCTGAAGCACGTACTTTATGATATTTATGTTAACGTATGCCGAAGAGCACATATAATTGGGAAAATAGTTTAAATATGAGCAATTATTAATTGGTGTGTAATGTTTGTAATGTCATGGAACAACCTTTAATTGGATGTAATGGTCTTATGATTTGTTATTTAAGGTATGAATTGGAATGTTGGTATGTCATATTTCATTGTTTATTATTTCTTATTTGTTTCCTATTTTCAACTTATTTAATAAATAGTTTAATTACCCAAGTTTGAGGTAATACAAGAAAGGCGCCGTCCTTTTCATTTCTTTTATTTCTAAAAAAAATTCGCTAATATCGACGCACTCCACTGCCACGATCACTACGTATCTTGAAAAAAGTGTGGACAAATTGCTCTTCCCTTTTTATTTAAAATAAACAGGTGGGTGTCCAAAAGTGTGAGACACCCCCACTAACTAGCTGGCTCGTATATTACTGTAGGGCTACAGTTGAAATTAGTGGTACCACTGGATTCCCGTTCATGAAAGACGTATACCCATAAAATTTCATTGGCGAGCCTGCATACTCAAAGATTAGTCCAATCACCTGTGACGATGACTGACTATCCGAGTCAGGAGAGAATGATGAGGAAAGGGAATTGAGTTTGTGCTCACCAAAGAGCTGCTTACACTCTTCTGACAGGTCAGCCCCCGGGCGCAGGCACTGTTACATCGATTATCCCCCTTGGGTTCCTTAAACGGTGGGAACATGAACTAGGGATGTACGATAACGGTAACGCCCAAAAGCCGCCATTCCTTACAAAACTCTTACAGGGAATTTCCTCCATTCCTATATTTTTATTACCGCTACGCTACAGTACATTTTCCACAAACAGTGGTGGTCAGGGTTGATGATACATCATTTTTAAACTAGGAAATAACACTAAAATTAACAACATTTATTGATTAATTTTATTATTTAACACTTTGTTGCTGCTCCATTGATTCCAATTACATCATTAATTCGGTTTGGCATGCTGGCAATCAGGCTTCCAATCAGATTTGTATCGATCAGCGACCACCTACGAAGCATTTCGGCTTTCAGATCCGCTACAGTGTTGAATTCACGTCTTTGATGGTAAACTCTTCTAGCAAGGACAGACCAGAGATTCGCAATTGGATTGAGATCGGGAGAACACGCTGGCCAGTCGCAGATTTCATTCGAGGTGAAATGAATTCCAAATCAAGAGTTCCAGTTGACGAGAAGAGTCCCAAACCATGCACGTTCCACCTCCAAAGTTTCTCTTGGAAAATGTCAATGGATCCTTCCTCAAATCACGCCAATAAGAATTTCAGCGGTCCGGTTCGAACTTCTTTTCATATGAAAAGATTATCTGAACATGTTTGAATTGGCAATTATATCCGTAAATGGATTCACTGTTTTCATAAAAAATCTCTGTGACCAAGTTTCTGCGAGCAAAGTGAACACGTCTCAATTTGTGAGCATTTTTTTTAACAATAATTCCGCTCCGACGCAGAAATCAATAAATTGTTTGTCTCGAGTTCGAAACTCCAGCTTCGCGGCCAATTTGTCTATGCGACTTTATCGATTTTGAAGCTTTCCGCGCAATTGTTCGATCATCACTGGTCGATAGAATCCTTTGGACGTCCCGGAATTGATGTCTTTCCGTAGCCAAAAAGATCCTTCAGATGATTACTCACAATGCAACGTGATCGGTTCAGATGCGCAGCGATCTTCGCGATGGATAATCGGAGTCGGCGTATGGCTTCAATTTTTGCACATTTCTGTAGAGAAAGACGACATCGGCTGTCCATTTCATGATATCATGTTCAAGACATGTTTTCAGACCTGTTATACTCTAATTATCTGAAAAAACTTCCATTTTTCGCGTCAAATGGAGATTTAGTGATCAGAAATAGAAGGATGTCTCATCGCTGTCACTACTATTTTGTGGAAAATGTACTGTAGCGTAGCGTTAATAAAACTGATTTTAATTAAATTTTATGGAAATAGGTTTTTCATGACGGGGAATCCACTGGTACCATTCACTTCAACTGTAGTCCTGTAGTAATATACGAAACAGCTGGATAGTGGGGGTGTCGCAAACTTTTGGACACCTTTGCTTTTTAAATAAAAAGTGAAGGGCGTGGTTTTGCAATTTTTCCATACCTTGTTTGCAAAAAGCAAAGTAGTCGTGGAAGTGGAGTGTCTACGTGTAAATAATGTTCGAAATGTCATGCATGACTGCTATTTTATCTATTTTATCTATTCCTCTTCCTTGTGTGTTATCCATTTTTTTGAGACAACACACATCGATGAGATAGAAAAGAGTGGTCGGCTAAACGAGAACCTCATTTTGTTCTAATTTTGTTCCTCTTCCATTAGGCACCGATCAGGGTTGCACGGAAATCAATTTTTTTCAAACGGAAAACGGGAAACAGAAATGGAAAATTATTTTTTGAAACGTAAGGCGGAATACGGAAATGGGAAGATTGAATTCCGCGCAACCCTTGCACCGATCTCTGAAGTGGACAATAATTATAACAAACGACAGCCCAGTTCATAACGTTTGGGAAGGGTTTAATATTAATAAACATCTGTGACAATTTTGAAGATGCAGGTTGTAACAGTGATCATTCACTGGTGAATCCCAACGCGTCGGTTGAGAACAAAACGGCTTCGGCCACGAGAGAAATCTTAAAAACATCGATCTTAAGTATTCAGAAGAAGGCTAAGAGAGAATAAATATGTTTACTGTATACAACATAGTTGAAACATTTAAGCCTACCGAAATTTTTTTTAAATACCAAAATTAATTTAAAAATCCTATTATTTCAGTTTTATTTATTTTAATGACCTTGGCTCTAGCATGAAAATAGTTTCGTTTTGTATCATTAGACTTTAATTTAGATTTATATTTTATTTCAATTGTCGCGAGAAAGCCTGGGCTGCCAAGATTCGAATAATTCTTATTTAAAATTTTTCGTCCGTCGCCGAAGCGCGTTTTGTTCTCAACCGACGCGTTCGGATTCACCAGTGATTGAAATTAAGTACGCCATTTTTTGAAATTGACATGTTAACTACAGTAGCATAAAATAGGAAAACACAATTTTTTCCTTTCCGTTAATCAGATAACTGTGATTTTCACGGAATGATTTTTCGGAATGCGGAACTCAAATATTGATACTTTGGAGATCGTATCGTCAACAGCAGCCAGCGCAAACTATCTCACGCCATTTGACAAGGCCGCGCCATTGTTGATCCGAATGCGAACGAATGCGAATGTCATTCGCGAATGTCTTTTACTGCAAGATCCAGATGCGCCTTCTTCCGGTTTCTGTGTTTCTTGATTCCAAGTCTACGAATTTCACCACTACCTCCTTGACTTCTATTGATCATATTTCTCTCGGCCATGTTCTTTGTCTTCCAAAGAACCTTGGATCCCATTCTGCACGATCCTTGTCCATCTTGTGGACAGCTTCTTCATTTTCGCAATTATGCGGATGTCGATGTGAGTTGAACATGTTGTTCGTGAAAAGATGGCGTTGATCATTCTTTGTAGTCTGACTTGCTCCGAGAGGAGAGTCCAGGTTTCTGCGGCGTATAACAGTGCTGGAATAACGTTCTGCATGATGATCTTGTGTCTCCATTCTTGACCGAGAAGAGGAAACAGATCTGGATGTTGAGGCCGCTTTCTACTTCTTCTGATGAATCAGTACGACGTCATTGGCAAATTCCAATCGATGCAACCACATCAGAACAAAACGTGTCTCAGAAAAATAGATGCTCATTCCCCATTGTTGCAAACCAGAGATGGTCGCAATGGGAGTTTTTGAATGTCTGAATTCGCCCATTTCTGCTGCAAACTGCCCTCAATTTAGTATTGTCATTTATTTTCGGATGTTTCATCTGTTACAGCTTTTTAATATAATATTTAGATCCCTCGAAATTATCGCGTTTTAAAACATAAGAAACAAAATATAAAAATATTATTTATTAGTTTATATGTAAATTATGTCATTAAAAAATACATATTATACGGCACAAACAAGGCACTAAATACATTATCTAACTCTCAGGTAACAAAATACACGTTGAAACCGTAATTGGAAAAGACAAGAGTCGCTCGTTTAGATAAAAGCTAGATTCGATATAATTCAATAAACATTCCACTGATTGCATTAACAACTAAATCTTTTTTCGAATAATCAACATAAACAAATCCGGTTCCTGCCGGATAAAATTTGGATATTAAACAAAAGACCACGATTGTATCTTTTAATTCATTCAGCTACATCATCTTCATTATCTGACTGGTTTAACTTGCAGCTATTCGACGACGGTGAGCAATTCGGATAAGTCTGAAAAGAAGTAAAAAAAATCATTTAAAATCTCTGGTCATTTACCTTCAAATGAGGATGATCAAGGTCTCCGCGATTTGAGGACTTCTTGACAGCTTCTACACCAGACAGACCTGGTCCAAAATTTTTAACACACGCACAACGCTGGGATTTAGTTAATGGATCAAGAAGAAGTCTAAAAACTTATTAAAAATTTAGATAATATAAGTTTGAACGAATAACCTTGGCACTCCAGCCCATTCTCTATTGATTCCACCACTTTTTGTCGAGCACCAAACTCTCCCACCTGTTTTTTGGTGCCATTCGCTATTGCATGGTGGGAAAACCTTTTAAATTATATTGAATAATTATATAAAAATATTATAGAAAACCTCCACTTCTACAGCTTTCATCTTTCTAAATTCATTAGCCTTTTCTATGCGAGCAAGAACATTCTCAAGCTCTTCGGTTGGATTTCCATTTAAATCGTAATATCTACCCGTCACAACTCCCACAAGAGAATAATCCTTTTCATAGAATGAAATCCAATCACGTATACCTTAATATTATTTTAAATAATTCAAGTGAGAAAAAAATTAACTAACCTATCAAATCATCATGCGACAAATCTTCAGTTGTGTCAACCAATCCCTTTTCGGTAAAATCGCCAGTGACAAAAGCGCGCGTCGCATCACGACCAGCAAAGAAGTGATAAGATCCCCCAGGACCGTAATGTTTCTTTCCTTTGTTTACATTATAAACTCTACCAAGTATTGCAAGATAAATCGGTCTATATGAACAAACATATCTCATTAAATTTATTTGCATTCCACGTATAACTAACTTCGAATCTCGAGTCCCATCGAAAAAATTCAATTGTTCAGGTGTCAATACCTGTTTGCCATCTGATATTTCAACTTCTGGGTTAACTGGCTAAAAATTTCTTTTTTTTCAAAAATAAATAAGAATAAAACCTTTAGATCTTCAGCCTTTCGTGACGGAATCTTCATGCTTTCTTTAGTTTCTTCCCAGGAATCGCTAATCCAGTCAATATATTCTCTAGTATAATCACACTAAAATTAATTTTATAATAATCAATTCATTAACATAAATGTTATTAAATATGCTGTGCTATGCTATTAATAACGCTATTAAATAAAATGAAGTTATATCCTTAAATTTTTCATTAAAAGGCGCATTTTTACGTCTTCTAATCTTTCTCTATATATTATATTATATTTTTTAAAAGTTACCTCATATATTAAATCAACAGCAAAGTTTGTTACATTCCGAACACCGAAATTATAATAAGTTGATATCCAAGATACTACGGCTACCTGAAAAAATTACTTAATTACACCAATACAAACATGTTCAAAATTATGACTATCGTCCTTTTCAGAGATCAGTACATAATGGAAGAGGAAAAAATTAGAACAAAATGAGGTTCTCGTTTGGACGGCCACTCTTTTTTATTTTATCAATGTGTGTTGTCTCAAAAAAATGGATAAAACACATTGAAGAGGAATAGATTGAAAAGTTGTTCGTGGCCGTCCAAACGAGACTATAATTTTTTTCTTATTTTTTTTGCTCTTTCAGCAGGCAACGATCTCTGAAAAGGACAATATCTAATCATTAAATATTCGGCTAATTGTTGGTAATTATAATGGATTAGTTCATTACTATCGTCATAGTCAATAAATTTATTTAAAATATTAATTTCGAGAAAGTTCTCACATATATATTGAAAAAAATATTTTGAAGCAAACTATCAAAGGCTTCAAAAATACCTGAAGAGCTATATACACTAAAGTTGTCGTCAATAATCCAGATCCTATAATTTTTGGTTTCTTCATTGTTACTGGTTTCGATGTTGACGGTATCGATGAGATTCCATTCATTTCCCCTCCCATTCTAAAACCTGACAATAACTACAAAATATCCAATAAGATTAATATAAATATTATCAGTGTTTTGATACACAATAACGATAAAACCAAAATATTGAAAAATGTACAATTTTATTTAATGATTCACAAAACCGAGTTTTCTAAAATCACACCAGATTAAAAACAAAACATTTCATCGTATACAAACCAACAAAATAAGATTATTGTTGATACAATATCCTCTTACAGTTTAAAACAAATAAAAAGTGTATCATGATGTTGGTAATGGTATATATTGAAAATTGATAAATCAGCTTACCCGTGAAGGGGGGAGGACAACAACTGGGTCTATTAGGGGTTTACCAATAAGTCAAAAGCAAATTCTATTTTCCAAATACTTAATATTCTTAAATTTAGTAATCTCAAAAATAAGTGGCTGCCGATTCGCTGGGTTTTTCTTCAGGCTTCGGTAGATCGTACTTATTACGCGCGTATTCCACAAATTGGTCAATCAATACAGGCCATGCTCCATCGTCGTCATAGTTGGTTAAATCCGGCTTAACAACATTTACAAAATCTAGTAAAAGGTTCCAAGTATCTCTTGTAATTGCGCCTAAATGTTACATATCAAAACTCAAATAAATTCAATAATTTTACCGTGATGGTCCGATCGAAGGAATTCTTCCCAATTTGTCATTATTGGAAACCTATCGCGGAACAAAATATGCCAATAAGTAAGAGCTGTTTCAACATCAAGACTCCTTTGACTGGCTGGTTTTCCATAAGTGAATGTGAATGTATACAGATCTCGAAATTTATTTTTATCTGAATCTACTTGGAGATCAAGGGCATCTAATCTTTGCCGTAAGACATCGATAGTATCAGCACAAAGCGTATCCATTCCTTTAAGCCATTCTTCGTAAGAAAATTCGCATTGAGTGGATGCCTGTACAATAATTGTAAAATTTGTCACAATATATAGGCTCAAATTTTTTGACGACGCATTGCAAAAATCTTCGCCAATTATAACAAATAGTGAGTTGTATTTTCTGTCTATTTATAATGGTCCTCGCAATGTGCACTCAAAAAATTTGAAATAGCCTATACAGAAAAAGAAAAATGAGATTTTTTGTTGCTTCGAAATTGAAATTAATCACAATTGAGTCATTTAATAAAAATCACGAAGAGTACCATTCTATCTACAACTTTTATAAATAAAGATTGAAAATATAACTATCTACTACAATCTAATTATACTTTTGAGACTGTAAATGACGATTGTTTGCGTGCACTGGCGCTTAGATGTATCACCAAAAAATTTAATTCTCTGTGGTAACTTAAATTTATATAGATTGTAAATTTTAAGAAATTAGATCTCATTTTCCACGGATATGTCGTTTAAAATGTTACTTTTAGAGTCCATGCTAATAATAGAACACGACGATCTACTGAATCATATCCAAGATCATCTAATAGCCTTTGAATACCATGAGGACCCATCCTTTTCGTGCCAAAATTGTCTCGCTCATCACAATAGTATGAGAATAATTTATCAACCTAAACTGTATGCGCATATTATGTAACTAATTAAATTAACCTTCTTTCGATCCAATGATGGCTTTTGCTGCGTGAACATCCTTGGATTATCGAAATACATTTCTGTGGCATAGTCAACGCGCCAATTTGCTTTTACCAAATAATACAACGCTGCTTCTTCGTTGGTGTGGGTCCATTGAATAAAATGCTTCACCTTTGTCTTCTGATCAGGCTTTAATTTGTTCATTTTGTGCTGAAGGACTCCGGACAACGGCGAAAAACGATGGGAGGAAATTGTTGTTAATTGGGAAAACCCCTGTAAGAAGTTATCTATTTTATGTTAATTTCTTAAGGCGAATGGTATAGATATTGTTAAAGTGCACATTTCTACTTCATTTTTCTGAAAGCAAATATGTTGTAAAGTTGTATGCCTCGTTTTTAGGCAACGTTAACTGACGCATTGTTTTATTATTTTATTTATTTTTTCAATTTTTTGTGCATTGAATTTCTACTATGATGCTTTTGAACTTTACAAAAAAGTATAACGTAAAAAATAACCGTGAAAACTTTTTAGAACATAAAAAATCCCACAACGCATGTAAATACTTTCTTTTGTGTAACATCTTATCCCAAATAGAAATATATGTTGATGTAAAATATATGTGGAACTTGCAGAATGCCTGGCGATGTAGACTATCCTCCTGGATGTCACAGCGTCGATGTTAGTGCCAGTGATTCGGAATTAGCCAAGCGCTTCAAGGTATATAAAGAACATTTCGAAAGCTCGAATTTCCATAATCTTCAGAAAATCGCAGATTCACTTTATTCATGCGAACCAAACAGCGAAACGGGAGATACTACACGTTTTAGACAACTATTTTTGCATTTATGTCAATCAGAATTTATTAATAAGAAGAATTCTGATGTTCGAATATATTTGGCTAATTGTTTATCTAGTATTATTCGATTATATCACCCCGAAGTGCCAACCAACCAACCTACAGATATTAATGTAAAACAAATTTTTCATCAGTTAATGAATATTTTCTTAGGAAGTTTATAATTTCCTAATAAAAGTTCTCGCAAACTTGGGAAAGTTGCGACGGGATAATCCAATGATGAGACGATATAATTATCTTGCCGAATCCTTCCCGCATATATTGTTCCCTTTAATGGAAATTAAAGAATCTGATGAAAACGACTCAATTGATATTTATACGGAGTTGTATAAAGCGATATTTTCGATTACCTGCACCACGGAATGGACAAAAAATATGAATTCCGAAGAGAAAGAAGCTAATAAGAACGAAGATGACATTCCGTTAACTAGGAAGGTTTGTTATTTATACAATTACTACATTAAATCGAAATCCATATTTGATGGTTTATATCAAGGTTGCACGGAATTCCATCTTCCATTTTCCGTTTTCCGTCGTTTTTTGAGTTCCATTTCCGTTTTCCGTTGTTCGTTTGAAAAAACGAAATCCATATTTGATGGTTTATATCAGGGTTGCACGGAATTCCATCTTCCGTTTTCCGTTTTCCGTCATCCGTTTGAAAAAAAATCGGTTTTCGTGCAACCCTGGTTTATATATATATATATATCAAACAGCCTTCACATAGATCTATTTATAGAAATAAAGAGCAACGAAAAATTGATCAGGTCTTCAACAAATTTATTCTATTTAAAAATTTTTTTTGTAAAACAGTTTTTAGACTATTTTAGAAAAACGAGTGACTTTTATGAAGCGTCAGTTACATCATTTCGTTCTTTGTTAAATTCTGCCTTTTTTGAAATGCAATATCGCGTGTTTGCGGTAATTTAAGTGTATTTTATAGTCGATTGACAGTTTAAAATTTAATAATCATAACTTTGCTTAAAAGTCGAATCAAATTTAAGGAAAGTATATTATTAATTACCGTTCTGACTTCTATCAATAAACTCCTAAGCTAAAAAATTAAGAAGATAGTTTTCATATTATTTAATTTTAAAATTTTGTACCTTATACTGTCCTTAAAATACTCCAAAAATAATCTACTAATCCTTTTAAGTTTCCCTTACAGAATTAATGATTGGAAAGACTATAGCCAGGACAAAAGCATAATTTCCAAAAAAAAATTACCATTTAAACGAGCCATATATGGTTATTACTAAAAAATGCTCCTATAAGCACGACTTAAGCCTAATGTTCTAACTGTTGATCAATGGTTGTACATAGTCTGCTCTTAACAATTCGTAAATTAACATAAATTGAATATTTGTTTCATGATCTCTTGGAGACCATAGAAAATAATTCAAAAATGTTGAAATTGAATTTTCAATTTCTTATATTTTGATAATAGTTTATTATAATTATTTCAAACTTATTTATCACTTCAAATGATTTCAAATGAACTTCTTTCTGATATTTCAGGGCGGGTAAAATTCGAAATTCTTAGGGAAAACGGCTTTTATGGATTTTAGGACTGGATAATCTGATTTTTGTAAAATCGTTGATATTGTTAGCTTGTTTTATTCAATTGTTATACAAAAAAATTTTGAAAACTCACAAAATTACTTATTTTTATCGAATTAATGTAGTATAAAGAGCAAATCTTTAAAAATGGATAACTCGAAAACTTGCTTCTCAGTTTTTGAGATTAAAACTTTATTGATAGAAAGCAAAACGGCGATCGATAATATGATTCGATTCGACTACTAAGAAAAGTTATGATTTTTAAAAATTTAAAATTTCAATCGACTCTACAGTACACTTCAATTACCGTAACCACGCCATACTGCATTTCAAAAACTCAGAATTTTACAAAGAACAAAATGATGTAACCTATGTCTCATAAAAAATACTTGTTCTCCTAAAATAAAAATTTTATATAGTCGTCGCCAAATGCGATTACCACCGCAAAACGTGGCGCACTTTTTTAAATATTATTTCTTTATTTAATTTTTATGAGTTTTATTATTTTTCACATTTATTCAACGATTGAAACAATAGCTAATACATATTCTTCAATGTATTTAAACAAAAACAGTATATTAGAACGAGCCTAAACAAGAAAATAATCATAAAAATTAAATTAGAAAATAATATTTAAAAAGTGCGCCACATTTTGCGGTGGTAATCGCATTTGGCGACGACTATACCAAAAAATTACAAAAAGAATAAATTTCTTTAAGACGTGATCAAATTCGTTGATCTTGTGAAGACGATTTTTCTATTGGATGCCTTCGGCGTGTATATAACTTAAAAAAAGAAAAATCCAAGCATTAAATTTCAATATAACTGATATTGTCCATATTTGCTCAGATAATGTAATTTTTAAAGGAGAGGGAATTAATAACATATTTCAATTTACTCCCACGGATCAATTATTATTTTGCTAATTTTTATTTTTCGAAAAATATTAATACTTTTTTTTAGATTCTCAATAACTTGATTCAAATCGGTGTCACAGTTATTCATGATCTCGATGTGGTCCCATATAGTATTGTTGATATTCTCTTTCACTATCTTGTTGAACCTCAAAAATCTCAAAATATTTATGCCTATCATATGTCTAAGGAAATTATTAGCAAATGTGTTGTTCAGTTGGAACGTCTTATTCAAAATGTGAGTTCTTTTGTTTTCTAGAGTTATATGGAGTTTTAAGATTCTTCAATCTTGCGCTATGTTCGGAGAGCTATCGGAAGAGTTCCCTAGAACGGGAACAAAGAGCCGATCCAAGTTTTATGATTTAATTATTAGTTTGAATAAAATAGGCCATAACTTTGTTTCAACGTCGGTTCCGTATTTGGTTCGTTGGCTAAAGGTAAGTGTTGTCTATTGCGGTTACTTAATTTACTTATATTATTAAAAATAGTAATGGAAATAGGTTCCATAAAAAATCATAGTTTAGCTTTAAAATTTGTTTTCGATTAATTGATTTTGTCTATACTTGGGAAAGGCCGACCCTAAAATGAAACAATATTTTATTTTTTCCTTATTTTTTAAATTATTGAAACGTTTCTTAAAATATTGTGTGTACTTTTCTTCTTCACTTGGATTAGTAAATATTTCAGAAAATTTGGGTTGATCGTCAACGTCGAAGTTGTCAACCAAATTATTTCAAACAAAACTCAATGTTTAAAAATTTTTTTGAAAAATTACGTTTTCTCTTGGGCACACACCAAATTTTTTAAGTATGATTTTGTAGTTTTTCGCGGTAGTTAGAATTAATTAAAAAATACTTGAATGATAATTAGATTCTAATTTGCTATACAACGAAATATTTTTTCCTCCTAACGACGATGATTTTATTAATTATCATTAACTTTATAAAATTATAGGTTGAATCTGAAGATGACCGGATATCCACGGTAAAATTATTTGGAAATATAGCGTCGCATGATTATAATCAAGCTATATCTTCGGAACACGATATTTGGAAATCTTTCATTGCTAGGTAAGTTTGAGATATTTTGCTACATAATTTTTGATTTTTATTTAGCTCAAGGGATAACTCAGTGGAAGTTAGATTAGAATTTGTGAGACAAGCTAACCTGATTTTAAACTCAAAGAGTCTTCATTTAAGGGGAAGCCTAAATGGTACTCGTCTTTTTTTTATTATATCCCGATTTCAATATTAAAAGTTTAGCGATGTTGATCAATCTGTCAAAAGATGTCGATGCATCTGTTCGCCGAGAAGTTGTTGAGACTGTTGTGAATACAGCAAAATGCAAATTGGATGCAGTTAATGACAAATTACTGAAAGCCATAAGTAATAGGATGAGAGACAAAAAAGTAATACATTTATTAACATGAAAATAAAATGAGTAAATTTGACTTTAGCACGAAGTTCGTGAAGCTGCTATCAAAAATTTGATGTCATTTTATAATTCAATAATGGCAAATACTCCGTGCTCGTCGAAACAGATTGATTTCACACCTGAAGAATTACCAGAATATACGGATTCGGATAAAGAAATTGTGCAATTCATTCCATCTGCTGTTCTGAACATATTTTTTGCATCACAAAAATCGCAACACTTTGAGGATGTGAAGTGAGTTTTGTATAGATTTGAAGGTTAAATCAATTTTTAGATTGACAATTGAAAGATACTTTCAATTACATTTTATTCCGTTTAAACTCGAGGCGAAGGAGCGAGTGAAGATTATGCTGAATTTATATCGAAATTTGAATGATATTGGATTAAAGTTCGTTTTTATATTCAATGATTGACAAAAGAACTTTCCATGTTTTCATATTTAAAAACCCGTTTTTATATTTTAATTTTTTAAATCTTAACGATGAACTGTTTTTCTTTAAGGATGTTCAATCTAATTGTGGAACGTTCTTCGAAAATCAGAAGATCACTAATCGCAATTTGCAATGATATATCATCGATGCCCAAAGAAAATTCTGATAGATACATGCAAATATTGAGAGAACGGATTCGACGATTGTCACGCGTATTCCCGGATCACACACTTGTAAGGATCAAAGTCAAATTATCTGTATTATTTAGTTTAGTACGAAAAAGTTATCAAACAATTTGTCAACATAATGTCTGTTGATGAAAACGTGTTTGAATTAGTGAAAAATATAATTTCTGATAATTACGTTTCATCGGAAATGGAAACGGCTGCAATCTCTTTGATTTCAATTGTTCGCGAGAAGAAGGTGCTAAAAAGCGATAAGGAAATTAAAGCGTTGAGAAGTTTTGTGGAGAGATGTGCTCCGTTGGCGATGGACTCACTTTCGGCACAGGTATGTCTTACGAAATATTTAAAATCACCTGATTTAAAGGAACTTCTTGATGCGGTGTTTCAAACAATCATAGGATTTGAGCAGAAGAAGAAAGACTGCATCGATAATTACCGAAGGGATTTAGAATTGTTGAAGGTTTTGATACGTTATCGTTATGTATAAAATTATTATTTAGGTTTGGATAGTTCACTTTTCCCATTTATTTTCTTCTGAAGAAATGGTAGCAAAAATACGAAAAAATTTGCTCAATTTTAGTGATCATTTAGCATGTAAGTGAGAATAATTTTTTTAAAGTTTAACTGATTATAGGTGAAATTTCATTGCTATCTCTGAATCTTTTGTTAGGAAGAACTTCATTTAAACAGAAAATTGAAACCGAAGCAGAGAAAGATTCAAAATGGTTTCAAAAGTTCATGGAAGACTTAAAATGTAAAGTTGTTTAAAGTTTTTTTTCAGAGCTTTTTTTTATAGATTTTTTGTCATTTTCTGATCCGAAATACGAAAAGTGTTGTAAACTGGCGACGAGACTAATTGGTGGAATGCTGAGTGAAGAAAAATTGAAGAAATGCTACGAACCAATTATTTCGGTATCGTTTCTATATTTTTGCACTAACTTGTAGGTTAACTGACTTATTAGGGGGGGGGGTCAGTAATTAGTTTTATTTATTCTTTATAATGAGAACAGCTGTAGTATAATTTTAAGTTTATTATTATTATAATCTTAAAGGAACTTACGTCGAATTTGAACCTAAATAACGAAGGATGTGGCAATTCGTTACAAAGCCTAGCTGAAATATTTGCAACTGACCCAAATGGTTATTTCGAAGAGTTCATGAAGCTCATCGAGACGAAAATTATGACAGAGGTTTGATTTTATTAAATTTGTGATGTATGAATACAATAATATTTAATTCAATTAATAAATATGGAAATTTTTTATATCGATATAGTTTATTTTTTATATTACACCATCAGAAAGGCCAATTTTTATTTCAATAATGTGATGATTTTAAAATATCAAACGATTGCTACAAAATTTACAGTGATGTTTAAAAATGTTTGGGGGGATCTTATTTTCGTTCTGGCGAAAAATTTTAATATTAAAATGAGATTTTTTGATATCATCTGTAAATTCCCCAATTGTTTAAATCATAAACACAGTACGAAACTATTATAATTTTTTATAGGATATGTTATTGTCTAGAGAAGTTTGCAACGACGATTTTGTGGGCTTTAATCCACTAATACCGCTGGAGAAGCAGAATTACTCGAATATCTTACGGAATAAAGTTGTTTATTTTTGTTTTTTTATAGGCCAAACGTTCTTTCTGCAGATTATTTCAATTAAATTTACGACAAAAGTGTTTCATCATTACTGCATGAAATGTTTAAAAGATGCTAAACGGCAACGCGAAATACGAGAAAAGGTTAAGCCATTTATAACGAAGCTGGAAGAGATTATAATTGCCGGAGGTTCTAATGGACAACCGGGTCAAAGGTGAATATTATTCTCCGATGCCATATATACTTTTTTTCAGCCAATTGGAAAAGGCATGGATGCGATCTATTGCGGGGACAAGTATATTAAAACTTTGCTGCTTTTATTATTTAAGAAGCGAACTTTCTCCACAGGGTTTCCTTCGCTTATCATATTTGATTATGGTTTAAAAACATGGAAGTGCTATTAGCATAACATTAATTTTTAGGACGATCTCGATTGTGTTCAAAACTATTTCGCTACCAGACTTCGCAAATATTTGTCGAAAAATTTACTCATTGAATTTGCTGGGTGTTATGCTCTTGTAAATTTGAGCCGAAAAGTGGATGAGAATGATTTTGATCGGAAGAATATTGAGGGGTTTAAAATTAGTTAGTTTAGGTTAAAAATTATTTTATTTTAGATTCCGAAAAGGATGCAATGTCAACATGACCTCGATTTTCAAAATGTTTGGGGACATGACAGCTACTAACCAATCGTCGAAAGGTTTTATTTATTTGTTTATTCCAAAAATAATTATTTTAGCGGTACTTCTAATGTATTGTCCCGAGTCCGTAGTATTTTGTTCAACTTGGCTTCTCGCAAACTATGATCAGCTGAAACATTCTCAGGATACCGAAACTTTGAAAGAAATCAAAGAGTTTTTTGTTTCTAATTGAATATGCCATTAAGTGTCTTACAGGGCTTTGTGGTTTGTAATTCATGCATTGTCTGAAGCGAAGTGTGATATGCAAAAAGTTTATAAGGCATTTGAAACGATGAAAACGTTGGGAGATAGACCATTCAAAGATTCGCATGAGAACGATAAGGATGCACAATACGAACAGAATAAGAAGATATGGTCCATATCAGATTTAGCGATAAATATGTTAATGTATCGAGCCAAGTTGCAACTATCCGATGAAGCCAAATGTCCAGCTATGAACAAATTATTTTTCTATCGAAATACCGACAGGACAGATCCATCTGATGTATGAAATTTTTGTAAAAATTATATTAATCGTACATTGTTAAGAATTTCGCACCAGAGGAGCTCTTACAAGAATCAGGGAAAGTATCGAAAACAGGAAAGGTTCTGAATGCTACTAAAAATGAGACAGCTGCTGCAGTAAAGAGGAAAAAGCGAAACAAGTAATTTAAAAAAGAACTTTAAAAGGGATTGGTTTAATTTATTTTTAGGGCTAATGATATTGAGATTAGTCTAGAAGATGATGAGGAAAGCGTCTCAATAGATAATGGTCTATTTTATGCAAATAAATGGTATATTTGTTTTGAATTTTAGAAGTCAGTGTAGAAGTAGCATCTACATCAAAGGAAGAGCCTCAGAAAAGCCCGAAGAAGAGAACTCGTCCATTAAAAGAAAATAAAAACAATGAAGACGTATTAGAGAACGCGATTTTGTCCCCAATCGTGAATGATGATAATATTGAAGAAGAATCGGTTTGTTAAAATAAATAAATACTCGAATAGCAAAATAAATTAACGTAATATTTTAGGGAACGAGAAAATTAAGATCACGGAAATGCAAAATATTTTCTTCAACACCACTCCCAAGTAACAAACGTAAGAGTTCCGAAAAAGATGTAAAGACACCAAAGCGTATAAAAACTAGTTCCAATGGAATAAATGTACTCATAACTAACATTGGGATACAATTTTTAAATTTTAATTTAGGCTTCGGAAACACGAAGGGTAACACGATCTTCAAGAAAATAATTGACTACTTTTTTGTAAATAATCCATTGCCTAATATTTATAATAAGGATCTCACATAAATCATTACTATTTTCACGTTTATTATTAAAAAATAATCACACAGGGCAACAATATACGGAAACCCGTACCTGGTACAGTAAATTTCTATGATTTACTATGATTAAGTGAATGTAATATTAATAAGGGAAATAAAAGGAAATGATATCCTTAATGGGATTTGTGCTCCAGTGCTTCTTTTTGAAGCATCAAGCGGTGATGAACCGGGTCTTCTATGATGTGAAGGTAATTATGGTTGACATAACGGGCAATCTGTAATTTAAATATTATGTTCACATAAATTTTCAATAAATAAATACTTGAACTCCTTGAGCAGAAAAGTTGCACATGTGGCAGGCGAAGAGCAATAAATTTCGTGGTTGAACGTGCCATGCAAATCTCATGAACACCATTGAATAAACTAGAAGAGCCGACGTCATGTTTCCACTGATCATATCAGGGTTTTTCTGAAATTTCTTGATGTAGGGTTTTTGTAAGTTAGATTTGTGAACCTTTAAGTCTCCAATAGCAGCCAATGGCAAACCCCAATTGGCAACTGGTCCCCAGAAATGAGTTGATAGAAAATAATGACGCCATTCAGCCGGAGAATGTTGCTTAAAATATTTGGTGACGGCAGCGGCTACTCTGGACATTCTTAAATTATTTTTCATGGAATTATGGAATATAAAAAGCATTAATGTTATAATTAAAAGTCGCGATATATTGCGGTCTATTTTGGTGGAAATTTAAAAATTTTAGCTACACTTTGAATTTCAACAAGCATTAGGGTCATATTGTAATTGATACAACTATTTATCAATGATCATTTCTGCAGAAATAATAACTCGTTCACTATCACTTTTCAATTAAAACACCAAACGCCTCTCCTCTCCATCGCGTGATTGATATAAAAATCAACTGAAAAATAAAAAAATAAAATGCTTACTTATTAATTCTTGGTATATTCGCCCAGCACTCCAACTCGATGTAATAGAAAATGCGGTATTGGGTGTAGGCCATGTTTTGACGGTCACGATTTTTCTTCTTTTTTTTCATAATAATTTTGCATTTTTCGCATGTTTAATTTTTCTTATTTCTCTAAAATGTTTATAGCTTTTAACTAAATTTTTGCTAAAATATGATGATAAATACATATACAATGGTTAGAACACAGAATAATTTGTTATGTCATCATTGACCTTTAAAAAATCGATAGCAAAAAATGTTTCGAAATTTATTTTTTTTGCTAGATAGAATCAAAATTATGCATTTTTCCGTTTAGAATAGCATTATTATTTGAATTTGTATAAAATATCAAAAAAATTAGAGTAATTCACAATTTAATTCTTTGTAAATCGTCGTTTTTTATTTTTTGCTGAAATATACCAAATATTTTGTTGCAGATCTCGTGAAAATGCCGAAAAATAATAATATGGACGCCGTTGAGAACAGGTGAACAGGAGCATGCTGTTCTACTTCGTTTGAAGATGAATAACCAGAATTAGAGGTATATTTTTTAAATTCTGTATTTTAAAGATTCATTCATATATTTTAGACAAAAATGAGTAGACAAGAGTGGATGAAGAAAGCTCGCGAGCCAAAAAAGAATAAATATGATAAGATTAATAGTCACAGTGATGAATTGGCTAATAATCATTAAAGAATTACGGAGTTAATGAAGAATGTGACCAAACTTTGGAAAGTTTGAAGGATATTTGCAACAAACTCAAAAGAGAGGATAAGAATTTGTTTGATACATCCAAAAAATTGCGAAGGTAAGGTTAAAGTATTCGAGATTTGAATAAACAGTTGGAATTCGAGAAAAAATCATGGAATGAGGAGGCTCTCAATTATAAGAGGGAGAAGGAACGTCTGGAGAAGGCCCTTGAAGGGCGAATTGGTAATTATAAGTTATTAAATTTCGATATGGCTACTTTTAGGTTCAGTATAGCGTTTTTCGCCATTATGAGAATCTGCTGGAACTCGGAATGAAGCGAATAATAATGAAAACTACGTTATGGTGAAACGGAATGAATCGTAGTTGTTCCGCTCTTAAGAAAAGATCGCCAGGAAAAATTAAGCCCGTGAATCGAACGTTTTTCCATTAAGCTCCATCTTCTTGAAGAACACTTGAGGAATTTCGTAGGGAAGCATGGTTCGTGTGGTGTTCTTTGAAGACTCCGTATAAAGAAGCGAATAATAATGGCAATTTCGTTATGGTGGACCCGAATGATGTCGTGGAATGGATGTTGATAAAGGACGACGTAGAAGAGGATGATTATTAAATTAATTTCTTATGGTTTTGTGGTTTTTTATTTTCATATTTAAATCGGGTTATAATTTAATAAATAATTTAAAGTTGTGTATTTAATTAATAATTTGTATAATTTGGTTACATTAGAATTATGTATGTTTATTTTATTAATATTATATTGGAATCATGAACAATAAATATTTTTATGAACTTTTGTTGATATTAACGGTGATGATACACCAATTCATTTTTCTTTTTCTATAAAAAATAAGATTATAAAATGCATGTTTAATGCGCTCTGTTGAAAATGAAAATTCTAGGCCATCACCCCTTTCGGGTTGTAGTGCGCCCAGTAAACAATAGTTATTTGATATTTAAAGAGAAATTTCAATAGAAGCTTTGATATGATTGAACTATAATTAAGCTTATAATAAAACCGATAAATGGAAATATATTTAATTTACTAAAATAGGCTATAATTAATCCAAATTCAAAAATTAAATATATATATATTAACTCTGGATCAATTAAGGGATGTATCGTAGTTTTTGAAAACAGGGAAGTCAGGGTTCGGGTTGTCATTTTTTCAGAAAAAAAGATTGGATCGGTGAGATTTCTTCACCTATTTCCAATAAAAAAATAGTTTTGGATTAAAATTTAAATGTGACTGGGTGCCTCCATCAAAAAGTATTTGCAAAAATAATGTAGGACAAATAATTAAGATGAAAAACTGATCCCGCAAGAGATATAAGTTCAACTCAATAAATGAGATAGAGGGTGAATGATAGAAGCGGCCATATTCATTAAATGAATGACTTTAGTTTTTTAATAGATTCACTATCTAGTTTACTTAGCCTATCTCTATGAGATACATAACAGATGTTCGGAATTCCCGCCATTTTCTATTCCGAATCCCGTTTTTTCAAACGTGATTCCGAGTTCCGGATTCCGAAAGTCACTTCCATTTCGCCCATCTCTGATACATAACGTTTAACCATTGACAGAAACGACAAATGTTAAATAATATTCACAAATATTTTCGAAACGCATAATTTGGTGTCAATTAATGATTTGTAAACCTCAGGTGTCGGGTACTGGTAGTCATTTTTAAACCTCCGTTAATCGAAGCCCTCCCATCACTGGTCTGGATTATTAAATTTTTTACTTCATTAAAAATTTCCATAATTCATCACAAATACCATATTACGCCAATAATATATTTTAAACTAAATAGTTATAATATATATTTATATTCTTACAGTTTAAACTGTAACAAACTAGTTTCAGACAATCCTAAAATTATTTAAATAATTTATTAATTAAAAAATTGATTTAACGTGTCTCTTCCCATTCAGATGAATCTGACGAATCACTAGAGGAGTTGTCTCGCTTCTTTCCTTTCTTCTTTTTGTCTTTCTTATGCTTTTTCTCTTTCTTCTTCTTGGATTTCTAAGCCAATAATTTATTAAAAATATCTAAAAAAAAAAGAACCAACCTTCTTATTCTTTTTATCGTGTTTTTTCTTTTTTTCCTCTTTCCTTTTCTTCAAATCTTCCTGTAGATACTTTAAAACGCTAAAAGAGGTTAGCTTCTTCTTATCTTCTATATCACCCGGTAGTGTCGGCCCATATAGTTCATTAATATCATCCGTTGGCTTCTTTTCCTCAATAACTTGTACCTCATCTTCCTCAATCCTCAAACTTGTTGTCGGCTTCATATTTTCCTCCATCTCAAGTTTCTTCTGTTTTTCAATTTCTTCTCTCCTCCGTTTCAATTCTTCCAGACGTTGCGCCTCTCTTTCGTTTTTTTTCCTCTCTTCCTCATCACTATCATCATCATCATCGCTACTGTCATCATTATCACCAAACACGTAGTCAAAAAATGACTTCGGTGGCTTCTCAGTTTCCTGCTTAATCTTCTCCTCGTCCTCCGATTCACTTTCTTCCTTTTCTCTAATTTCATCTTCATCCTTTTCAACCACCTCTTCTTTAACTTCACTTTTGACTTTACTCTCTTCCTGTCTTCTTCTCTGCTTCTCCCTAAACCAGTAATCCTTAAAAAGCTATCCAAGTAGATGTTACCTCATCTCGACTTCAGTATTTGGCATTCCCACCATTAACCCAAAGTCCATTTCACTAAATGTGGTCTTTTTCTCTCGTCTTAATGCGGGCGCTCCAACTATTGTAGATCCCGGATAAGGATTGGGCACGTTGAATCTCTTGGCAAGGGTATTCGCCGGATACCTAAAAAGTTATTCTAATATAATTTTCCACGATTCCCAACCATTCAAACGACTGTCTCGTCCTCTCACCAAACATTCCCATTTTAACCGCTGCCAGCTTATCTTCGTCTTTTTTTCCCGTCTTCAGCTCACCGTCCGCTTCTTTGACAAATTTGTTTCGCATCATCTCATGAATAGGTGCCGAAATAGTTGCCTTCACTAGTGGCTGCGATCTTGATTTGACCTCAGGAAGCATCGCTCTCTCCTCTACTGTTAACTTCGATTCAAATTCCTTCTTTTCCGACTCCCATTCCCACACCGACAAGTCAGTGGGCTGTGGATATGGTAATCCTCGCCTCACATATTGCAGGAAAACTTTGAACCGACTCTGTTTCATAGGCTCGTCGGGAAACTCGACGCGATTTCTCATTCGTCGATCTCTATCCTCTTCATCTTGGCCACCAACCATTGACTCTTCCTCCTTCTCAACCTTGACATCCCAGCGACTACGTTTTTCCATCTTCTTTCTATCTTTGGAAGGGACCAATTCCATGACACTAATGCGATCTTCACCCAAAAACCTGAATGAAATTAATATATCTAAATTATTGAAAAACATATATTAATACTTGGCTCTCTGCAGAGCTGTCATGTTACGCGCATCATCTTGAACAACCTTCGGAAGTTTCGTTGTATCCAATGGAATTGGTTTGTGTTCTCCGCGAAAGTTTGGAGGCAGCCTTGGTGCCGCGTAAAATTTCCTCGAAGATATTTGCTTTAAAAGGGAACCTATTATTTTGAATATATGTACCAATTTTCAAAGACACAAATTTCAGATTCTATTTATTTTATTATAAAAATTGACTAACAAGTTAAAGTAAGATAATTATGATTACATGAGCACACAAGGACAGAACATGTCCAAATACTCATTTGAAGGCGGAGCCAAGAAGAATCTAAAAGGATACAATTTTTTTGTTTCTTGCCAAAACGCAAGCCTTCTTGGCGCCACCTTAACATAGTGTTTTTAAAATTTGGGAAATAGTTTTCTATTGTTTTGTCCCGGGGTGCATGAGGCTTAGTTTATCAGCTAGAAGCTATAGAAAATTCGCATTACAAAAGACATTTTAAATTTCGTAACTTGAATTGGGCAGTTCCTCTTCAGAACTACTGCATCTCCTGGACATGAATAATAAACAAATTTTTTCGTTATAATAATAGTTATATTTAAATTAAATTATTATTCCTTTAAAGGTTAGTCTCATCCTGACGCATTACATCGACTATTTTGAATCACTAAGGATAATATTATTCAGTAAATTAAATCTTCCTATCATTTTTACATTATATCACTAAAATAATATAATAATCCTCTAAGTTTTTATCTATTTCATATAATAAATTTATTTTCATATTCTTACCTTCGAATATTTCACAAAATTCGAGTCTACCTTCTTTGGTGTTTCATCTTCTATCATTTTACCAGTCACATCCACCGAAAAATCATACTGACTCAAGTCGTAGTTTGTGTAAACACTTTCATCTTCCTCCTCAAACGCTCCCACACCAAATGCTTGTCCACGTATTCCTTTTCCTTTTTTGTTGGCTTTAAGAGCTAGCGCAGTTTGTCCAAATTTTTCATCAAGAACCGATGACTCTCCAAGACCCTACAATCAAGAACTTCTAAATGCTTCATTTTCCCTAATAATCACCGAATATCCCAAGCCGTGAGTTCCACTCAATGGAATTAATTGTCTAACTAAGACGTCCTCGTTAGAAAATTCATGGGTCGGCGCTACGTGTTTCGCCTGTTGGCGATCAAACTCCGCTTCTTCTGACATTCCTCCTCTCGTTTTCTTCTCGCTCACATTGGCCAGTCCTATGCCTTTACCTTCTCGCCATCCCATTTCCCTCAGCATTCGAATTCCAATAGAGGCACTAAAACCAAAATCCCAGGATAAAATGCGCACTCTCCGCAAACCTAACAGGCTTCACGACATCCTCCAACATCTTTGCAATAGATGATACTGATTCGCTTCCACGTTCCCATGCCATCGTTCGGTTTCTTTCCCCGAACGTTGACGTTCGTTTAATGGATCGGTTTCCGATCCCAAACTCACCCAAGTCTTCGGCATCCATAAAATCTTCAGCACATTGTTTTACACGTTCGCCACGATCATCACGAGACGATTTAAATTCTTGTGGAACCCACCCTGTTAAAGACAAAATTCTGGAATAATGGTTGGAAGCCCAAACCATGCTTAGATCCTACGGTGTTCCAAAAACCAGCTGAAAATCCGCCAGTAAAAGCTCCATGAAATCTTCAATACAGTTTGTTGAGAACTTAATTCAAGCTTTTCAAAACCTCCTCTTTCCACGTTCATCAGTTGCTATCTGATCCTGAATCGCAGTTGGTTTTTTTGATACAAATTCTTCTTTAAAAAATAATTAGAAACAGACAGAAACAATTAATTCAAACTTTCTCCATCTTCGTCATCTTCAAACTGTTGTCCATAAACAGCTCGAGTTTTACTACTCATTGAGCTAATATTTTGAAACTCAACGCACAATTACTACCAAATAAAAAACATAATTCCGAATAGACGCAGAAACTAATCACCCTTTGCAGAAACTAATCAAATAATAAAACTATTTATTCTACCAAAACCACCTCAAACAAATATATAAAAAAAAACAATCTATTTATTAACTTTGTTGAAATATTCCTTGCTCGAATCAACTCCTGGCTTAATGGTTGGAGCATCCTCCTGCCAATCAGCAGGGCACACTTCACCATGCTTGTCAGAGAACTGGAAAGCCTTGAGAACACGGAGAGTCTCGTCTACAGATCGTCCAACTGGCAAGTCGTTGCAAGTGACATGACGAATGGTTCCAGATGGATCAATCAAGAAAAGACCACGGAATGAGAGACCGGCTTCCTATATAACATTACCAATTAACTAAATAAACTTGTTTTTTAACCTTATCCAAAACACCAAAGCTTTCGGCGATTTTCTTATTAAAATCAGCCAAAAGTGGAATATCCATATCTCCAAGTCCTCCTTCCTTTCTTGGAGTGTTCACCCACGCCAAGTGAGAGAAGTGAGAATCACAGGAGCAAGCAACAACTTCGGCTCCTAGTTTACGGAATTCTCCAGCGCGGTCTCCAAATGCAATGATTTCCGTTGGGCACACGAATGTGAAATCAAGTGGATAGAAGAACATAACAAGCCACTTGCCCTTGTAATCGTTGTCAGAGATGACCTATTACAAAAATCATAAATGACACAACATATCATTAGCCAACAAACCTTAAAATCTCCGTCAACAACAGCGGTTCCCTTAAATTCTGGAATCTTGTTTTTTGGTCCGAGTGGTCTTAATGACATCATCGGAACCGAGGTGCTCAAAGCACGTGCATTGTGAGCAGCAAACTTAATAGCGGAAACAGTTTTCAACGCGTTACGGAACATTTTCTTGAAAGTAAATTTATAGTGGAAAAAAACTTTCAAAGAAAGATATCAGCAATTGTACACAAACAATATATTTTAACAAGACAAGTAATAAATCAAATATTTCATTCACATTCAAAAAATTAACAATTTTGAGTATCAAAAAACGAATAAAAACGTGTGCCAGTAGAATAATTAAAATCGAGGTGTCGCCACGTAACTTTGTTTAACGTCAAAAACAACAAATAAATAAAACACGCATATAAAATAAAACAATTAGATAAATTTACTTTTTCTTTCCTTTAACAAAACACCAATCAACTTTGATATTCATACCAAATAAGTCAGTATTATTAAGTTCATTTATAGCCGCAGCAGCTTCCTAAAATTTAATAAAATTCAGATAATAAATTATTGAATACCTTTTGAGTTTCATATTCTACCAAAGCATAACCTTTCAGGAAACCAGTACGGCGATCAAGATTTAAATGAAGATTCTTGATCTCTCCATATTCAGCAAATTTATCATTGATATCATCCTCAGTCGCTTCTTCATGAATGTGCGAGACAAATACAATCCATCCTTCGACAGATCTTTGAGGTCCCCCGCTTCCGCCAGATGCTTCTTCCTCGTCTACGACATCATACACAATCTTCTCTCGATTTCTTGTCTTAAATATATATTACATTCTTTAACTGATTTTTTCATGCATTAATACCTGAGTTAATCCACGTCCTTTTGACTTCGTGGCATTCGCAACCACCTCCTCCATTTCAACGTCGTTCTCAGCCATCTGAAATTTTACGTTGTTTATTTATTTTACATTGACGCCAAATAAAAGCAAAGTTCAAAGAGAATGTACATGAGATAATAAAAAGGTAAATAAATTAAAAATATAGTCCGTTCGATATAAGAACATTTTCAGAGACATTGAAGAGCATTTTAATGGATACAAAAACTATTTGTTAGTAAGATCATAAAAATGTTTTCCGTAGTAGGATTATAATAAAAATCCTCCATTGTACTCAAAATAGTTCTTCTGACAATCAATAAGACTATATGAAACAATGAAAAATATTCAGAAATTGAATCCGCCGCCAACAAGTCTTCGCATACGGCGAGTATTACGATCTTGATCTCTCATCTTCTTTTCAATTTCAGCATCCGTTAAGGTTTCCAAGAACGGTCCCCATGATTCAACTTCCGTTGTATTCCTTTAAAATTTTAAATAAGTGCTATAAAAACATCTTCATACCTAAACGGACATTCAACGGTGGCCAATGGGCTCTCGGAAAATGCATATGTCCTCTGATTCCATTGTAATTGACCCCTAATTGAATAAGCAATACCAGAAGCAAACTCTCCACCAAGTCCTAATTCCTTACAGAGATTTCTCGCAAACTCTTCAGGACTATTATTTGGATCTGACATATCCCACCTAAAGTATCAGAGAACTACAATTTAAATATATTATATATTCTTACTCAAACTGGTCGACCAGACTTTGATTCCCAACATTAATATTCAACTTAAGGATTGCTCTCTGATCAGTTGTATTAGGATCTAATGGCGGTGCTTCTGAAGCAGCTTCTAATTGCTGATGAATGGCAGCAGCGATATGTTGTTGGAAAACGGATACCGGAAGATCGAGATCTTCGCATAGAATTTCAGCAACCTGCAAAAACAGACGAACTTTCACAATGTTTTTTTTAAACTAACAATATCTGGTGTGATTAGTTTTTCGTTTTTATTATAAGTAAATGTGTCTCGCAATTTAATTCCATCTAGTTCCATATCCAATCTAATCGGCACTAAATCTTCTGGCACTTCTGCATTTTCAATAACCTTCCTCGACATTTCCAAATCCTCCGCACAATATATCACTTCCCTATGCTTCATCCGTCCTCTCGCCTGTGCTATTGGGCAAGAACATGGAACTGATTCCAAATGATGTGATCCACTACTAACTTGTTGTCCAGCCCAACCCTGTGCTGGTTTGGATTGTTTAACATTATCCGATCTAGGTGTAGATGGAACAGCGCCAGCAGCTCGATATTTTTCCTCATTTCCATCAATCAAATCGTCAACTTCATGCGCTTTAACAAGCATAATATTCGTATGAAGAAAACTATTTGCTGTCGATAATTCCCGCAATTTCTCCTTTTCTTGACTATTCGCCATTTTTCTCCATAAAAGTGGATATTTCTTATAAAGCGTTCCTCGATGTAATCGTAAATAAGCACCAACTTCCGATCCTAAATTTATGATTCAAAATTGGTAACTAGATTCTTTGCATACCTATGTAATATTTTTCACCTGATTCATCGATTTGGAAACATTGTGGACGTGGTCCATATGTTGAAACTGGCTTCGAGGACATCACCTAAATTAGTTATATTTATCATAGCTAAAATATAGATATAGTCGTCGCCAAATGCGATTACCGCCGCAAAGTGTGGCGCACTTTTTTAAATATTATTTTTTCATTTAATTTTTATGATTATTTTCTTGTTTAGGCTTGTTCTATACTGTTTTTGCTTAAATAAATTGAAGAATATGTTTTAGATGTTGTTTCAATCGTGGAATAAATGTGGAAAATAATAATAATCATAAAAATTAAATGAAAAAATAATATTTAAAAAAGTGCGCCACACTTTGCGGCGGTAATCGCATTTGGCGATGACTATATAAAAACTAAATTTTAAAGTCATATTACTTATTTCCACAAAATAAAGCAGTTTTTCATGTATTAATTCTATCAGAATTAATAAATTGTCAAATAAGAACTAAATTTTATCTATTGTCCACAATAGAATATTGTTTTCAGCTATATCACCGTTCGAATAATATTTAAAGTGAATTAATACTATTAGGTTTTGTCATGTACATACTGATTTAGAAGATTTACGATTAAAATGTAATTTTAATTACTACAAAGATATTTGATTTATGGAACCACATTTTATTTTATTTTGAAATTAGTTGGGTTCATCATACATTTAGGAATCATAAAGGGTTACAATTTATCAGATAAAGTTTAACCTTATTAATAATTTCTCAAAAAAATTGAAGAGCACGCCAAATGGAAAGAACAATTTTGCAATTTTTACACGTGTATCTGAATTTTTACATCTTCACTACAAAAAATTTTGAAAGAAAAATTAAATATTCTGGTCTTAAACTATCTAAAAATAATATCTTTCCCGATAGTTAAATTTGAGCACGTTTACTGAGATCATTTTATTACCATATCAATTTTACTGCCGGAGTGTTATCGCCGTCAGGCAAAGACGCATCTCGGTCAATAAAAATATGATGTTACAATTCTTAGTCTTACTTTGATATAATTAGGAAAACTTTCTAATTTTTATGATTATTTTCTCACCGGTGAATCCGAACGCGTCGGTTGAGAACAAAAATTTGAAACGTTTTTCAAGCTCGTAAGAGCTCAGGTCATTAAAATAATAGGATTTTTAAATAAATTTTGGAAATTAAAAAAAAAAAAACATTTACGGTACGCTCAAGTTTTTCAACTGTTTTGTATACATTAAAAATATTTATTCTCTCTTAGCCTGATTCTGAATACATAAAATCGATGTTTTTAACATTTCTCTCACGAACGAAGTTCGCAGCGGACGCGTCCGGATTTACCAGTGAATTGGACTGTCGGAGTGTTATCGCCGTCAGACAAAGATGCATCTTGGTCAATTAAAATATGATATTGTCCTTTTCAGAGATCGGTGCCTAATGGAAGAGTAATAAAAGAAGAGAAAATTATGGGGCCACAAAAAACATTTTTCTCAATTCCTCTTAAATATGTGCTGCCCATAATTTCGTAAAAAAGAGAGGCCGTCCAAACGAGAACCTCATTCCATCCTAATGTTTTTCCTCTTCCATTAGGCACCGATCTCTGAAAAGGACAATACCAAAATTATTAGTCAGACTTTGATAGAATTAGGAACGCTTTCTAATTTTTTTGATGACTATTTCATTAATTTAAAAAATAAGATCGAAGAGAAAACATGGGCAAAAGCACTTTCCAAATTATGGAGTAACAAAGATATTATTTATTGGTCTAGAGATTACATATAACGCCTAAATTATTAAAATAATAAAAAATAAACATAAATCGTTCTAAAAATTCGAATAAAAAATAAACATTGGGCAGCGTTCTAGACGCATAAATTTTGCAATAGCGCGCACTTTCCGATATATCATCATGCACCTATACCTAATGGGAGGCCTAGTAGCCACTATCTACTAGGTCTCCCGGGAAAGGCAAACCAATAACTTAAAAAACGAGTTCCAATCTAATATTTCAGTACTTTATCAAGTTTAAAGTGTACTTTAAAACAATCTGGTTAATTTCGCGTGCTCTGCAAATGGTAATAATGATATTCATTCAAGCTTGTCTTACATTATTACTTCCTGTTTTACTTCATAATATTGTTCACGCATGTTTTGACATGTTCTTCTTAAACAATACATGAACATTGCTTAGTCAAATTTATCATTATTTTATATCCCTTTTGTATAAGGGCTTATGAAATCGGAACGAACCATTCGTCTGCGCATCGGTAACCAAGGAAACCAATAAACACACCAATCCCTAAAAGAATTACCATTGGTCATTTTTAATGTTTACCACTATTCTATTAACTATAATATCATTCACATTATGCGGTTATTTTCTACACTGGGACATACCATTTAATATTGGGTTTTATTTCTGAATTCATTGATATATAAACATATATACATTGTTCAGATTTGATCCATTATATATAAGCGGCGGTTATCCGAATTTAATTAATGAATATTACGAAAACCTTCTGAACAAGTCGGTGATTGCTCCAAATAGTTTAACGCGAGGTAGCCATAGAGTACAAAATAAGTTAGTTTTATACTTCTTTAAACACCTCACCCACAATTGTAGATTTTACGTAGTTTAAAGTTCAGTGTGAAGTGTGAAAAATGTTTAATCCTATTTTAAGTCAGCCAATAAATGCCAATAATGTCATAAATCCTCAAATTATTAGGGTGAACCAAATTTTTTTTTCCGATTTTTTATTAATAATTTAAACATAATTTTACAACACATGAAAAACGATTAAGTTTCGAAGTAAAGACCATTTGACTATATGGGTTGAACCCATCTATCGGCAAGTTGTTCGATCCCGCTGCGGTACCACTCCTTGTTCTTAGAGGCGAAAAACTCGCGGCACCCGTTTTCGACATCGGCCAGGTCATTGAAGCTACGACCACGAAGAAAGTGTGCCATGGATCGGAAAAGGTGATAATCAGATGGCGCAAGGTCCAGACTATAAGCTGGATGTGGAAGAAGTTCAATGGCGTCGAGATTTTTGATCTTTTCCTTCGTTTGTCTGTCGGCATTGTCTTGTTGAAGGAGTATCCGCTTCCGATTGATCAATGCTGGATATTTCACGCGTGATCACGCCAAGTTCCGCATACATTCGATCAAGTTGGCGCACTAGAGGTCTGCGTCGATGGTCTAGCCATTTGGAACTAGCTCGAAGTAAATTAGGCCTTCGAAACTCCACCAAAAACACAGAAGCTTCTTCTTTGAGAAACGATCACATTTTCCGCCGTTTGACCGGGTTCCAACCATTGATGTTCTCTTTCCGGATTATTGAAGTAGACCCACTTTTCATCACAAGTTACAATTCTACGAATAAAACGGTAATCTTGTGAATTTTCGAGCAGTTGTCGGCAAGTCTCGACACGTTTTTGAGCTTAAATTTCAGTCAATGCATGAGGTACTTCTCGACAGCGTCTATTGACTTTCCCAAGGTCGTGAAGATGTCGTACAACTGATGTTTGAGGAATATCGAGCTCGGCCGACTATCTGCGATTTCATGGATTGGTCTCCACAGCTTCACGGATTGCTTCAGAATCCACTGTCGTAGGTCGGCCAAAATGTGTTTTGTCCTTGAGATCAGTGTCGCCGTCGTTAAATCTTTTGAACCAATTTCGCGCAGTACGATCCAAGACCATATTGTCGCCTTCAACTTCGCATATCTTTTTTGCTGCTGCAGTTGCGTTGAAGCCTTGTTTTCAGTTATGACGTAAAAGAACAAAAATTTCGGATTTTTCCATGTTTCTTCTACAAGTTAAACAAATTTTAAATAAAAGACCAATTAAACATTTATACTTACTTACTTGGTTACTTGGTTAGTCCATGTCAATCGTGAATATTGCGGACCATCTCTCTCCAGACGCGGCGACTTTGTCTTGCCATAGTTGACCAAGTCGTTTTCCTCTCAAGGATTCCCATCCTTCTTCTTCCTTTGGTACGGTTGGTGGAGACCTTATGCACGTAATCAGACGTCCACTTACGGATGGAGTCAGCCCACCGCTCTTTCGGTCTGCCTTTACTTCCTGAAAGTATTTTACACCAACGGTCGGGTGGCATTCGAGCAATGTGACCGGCCCATTTCAACTTATTTTTATCCGCAATGATCCCTACATCAATTTCGTCGCAACCGGAATAGAAACAAATGGCATTTGCACATCGTTGTAATCGCTCCCTGTCCTTCTTCAGCAGGCAGCAATATATATATATATATATATATATATATATTATGATAGAGCTGTTCAAGAGCTTTAAAAAAATATATAACTCATGTATATAAAAATCTTTATTTGGTAAAAGAAAACAATTAGACACAAAGATAAGGAAAATCGGAAAACAATTTTGGTTCACCCTAATAGTTTAAAACCAGGTTTTACACTTCTCTTCTATATTTCCGGGTTTTTCGCATCGTTCCAACAATATAGTGCCTTTTTCCGAATTCGGCTTAATTCATGTTATTATTGATACTGGTGAGGTAGTTTCTTCTGAGTAATATTTTATTTAAAAAGTTCTTTTAACCCTTTCGAAGCTCTATTAAACATCTCAGATCATTCGATCTAGACTAAACCCAGTTACACTCAAAACATGAATGGGGAATACCTCTTTTTTACATCACAACCAAATTTCAGAACACTTCATTGGCAATGTGAACTGCTCGAATCTGCTAATCAATGTGTCTCCATTTTATACTCTTCAAAGTGCCGAAACAATTCACAATTTTCCTTCAATTACTGGTCGAGTTCAAATATGACAAAATGTATCGATATGTCAACCGGATTATATACCAAATGCTCATCACCGTCAGTTTTTTCATAATAAATTACTTAAAAAAGTTCTTCAGTAGTCTTAACGGAAACATTTGTGAAAATGTCATCATTCGGATTCAAAACCTAGAATTTAATTCAACATTGTTATACGTTGGGAATATAACTATCAATTCCCCTGTTCGACAGATATTCGAAAATCAAAAGAAGAGAAAAGCACAATTTTCTGAAAAATGTCATAATTATACGAGATATGAGCCTGTAGTATTCAATAACAGTCTACCTGTTGCTCAAATGTGTCAAAACTTTGCATATCTGCCGTTTGGAATCAATTCGACACAACTATGCCAATATCAAAAGGTTTGGGAAATTATTTTAAATTTGTGGGAATTGATACAGAATAAAGATTAAGATAAAGACCCTTCTCGAAGAATGAACTTTATTTGTATAAGATTTTCATAATTAAAAAATAAGTTAATATTAATTATTATTCATTTCAGAGATCGATGCCTAGTGGAAGAGCAAAAAATTAGGGGCGGAGAAAAGGTCTTGTTTAGACAGCCACACGGCCATTAAGGTCATCACGTCTCTTCCTCATTTGTTTCTCATCAATTTCTGTTATCTATTTTTTGATGACAAGAAATGAAAAGTTTAATTTAAAAATGAAAATGGATGAAATAAAAATATTGATGACAAACAAAAGAGGAAGAGATTCGATGGCCTTAGTGGCCGTGTGACTGTCTAAACAAGACCTTTTCTCCGCCCCTAATTTTTTGCTCTTCCACTAGGCATCGATCTCTGAAATGAATAATAACATTGAATGCATTTCATTTAGTGGTTGTGGATTGTTGATTGAGTTGATGTGATGATGATGATGTGCAATTGCAATTGCGTGATGTTGTGTAGTATTGGTTTAGGATTTTCCGATATTACCGCAAACTTGGGTAATTTAACTTTATTATAAAATAAAAATATAACATATAAATATATAAACAAAACAATGAGTTGAACTGAAGGGAACAATAGTGTTACAATCGCTTTTATACTCAATTTTAAATAGTCCACCTATACCCACAATGAAAAGGGTTTCCAATATCAAAGCATATGATAGTGTACAACAATAAGATTAATTATTTGGACCAATCCGCTAAATTGTTTATATTCAAATTCTAGGACACATGTTCTTAAAATAAATCAAATTTTGATCGCTTCTGCGATATTTCACTTTAATCATTTTATTGTGTTGAGGAATAAGTTCGCAGAGTTTTTTTTAAATATTGTCCTTTTCAGAGATCGGTGCCTAATGGAAGAGTAATAAAAGAAGAGAAATGATGGGGCCACAAAAAAATTTTTCTCAATTCCTCTTAAATATGTGTTGCCCATAATTTCGTAAAAAAGAATGGCCGTCCAAACGAGAACCTCATTCCATCCTAATTTTTTTCCGCTTCCATTAGGCACCGATCTCCGAAAAGGTCAATATTATCTTTTGTTTTACAACCATTTTCTTGTTGTTTGTATTTTTTTCTTGTTGAAGTGTATATATTTATCTGATAGCGCTTTTTCTTCTCTACAAAACTGGGTTTTTAGTTTGTTCTGAAATTTTAAGTGTTCGTCATTTTTCAGGCTTAGAAATGAAATATCCAGCAAAAATCAACATTTTCGACATCTGCTCTTCTTCGCTTTTCATCGAAAGCAAAAAGCAACCAAAGCCAATGTGTATGGAGAAGGTGTCTGTTTTAGGCGTGTCCACTGAACAAAAATGGTTCGAAAAGTTCAAAAATGGCGACTTTAATCTTGAAGACACGCCTTGAAGCGAACGACCTGCAGAATTAGACAAAGAGCATCTGAAGGCACTGGGAAATGCTCGAAAGAAACGCATTTTCGTTTAAACGAAAGCAGAAAACGAAAACGAAACGAGAAACGAATTGAGGTTCGGTCCCGCGCGTTATGGCGTTAAAGTGTCCCTAAGACCTCTTCTGGCAACGCAGTTTTCTCGCAAAAATGTCGTTGTTTTGCTGTTTTTAAACGTGTACAATGCGGACCGATATTTACCAGCATTATCGGGAAAGTGACGAGCCAGGCAAGTTTGAAAACGATGTGGTACGAAGATCAAGAAACGTCCCGACAAGTCAACTTTCTTCTTGAACCCCAAGAAGCTCTGCGAGAAGCAAATTGAAGCTAACGGCGAGCCTTCTTGAAAGAAGAAGCGTCTTTTGGAAGACTTCACACTGAGGTCTGATGATTCAACCCGCTCGTCTGAAGCTCTGATACCTTACTGCGCCGCATTGATTCATTCTGCAGGGAGCCAATTGAATCCGCGTTGCATCAAAGCTTCATTTCCGCGTTCGGCTCCGCACTGGATGGCCGAAGACAAGAATTCGACGACTGCGATCTCCTGCGCAAAGCTGCATTCTTCGATCCGCGATTTGTTGGAAGGAAGGAACTGTACGACGACGATGTCTGGAATGAAGTACGACACGCCGTAGAGATGTCAGTGGTAAGCACTCAAATTCAAGATTCAACGCCATCCTCCTCTTCGCAAAGCTCTGATACGCACTGTACCAGCTCTACTGCAGCCCTCAAGGCGAAAATCTGGTCTCAAGAACAAGATGCAACTCCGATTTGAACTGAAATTGCCACATATCTCAGAGAGAAGCGATTGAGTCCGCCAGGCCCGGCTGTTGACAACAGTGAAGCGGATTTGCAATATTGGGCGGCAAAGGACAACGACGGTGGCTTTCCTCTGCTGGCTCGCGAAGCTAAGAAGTTCCTCTCTGTTCCTGTGAGCTCATCCGAACCGGAGAGAGGTTTCAGCACTTTGCACCATCTGCTTTCGAATGAGAAACGTGCGAACTTTGCCATATCCACCGTGCCGGACCTGGTGGCCGTTCACCAACACTTAGAGATGAAGAAGATGGACTTTGAAAGTGCGGAAGACAAGGAGTCGGATGAAGATTGCGATGAAAACGGAAACTTCGATGAAGTAGAAGGCTTTTTTTGATTATGTTGTTGATTCAGTGTTGTTATTGTTGTTAAAAATTGTTACGTGTTAGTCGCAGTTATGTCACCGTGTTATAAACAAAAAATTTCGTTTCCGTTTTCGTTTAAACGAAGATTTCGTTCGTTTCCCATCTCTGATCATGAGTGTCTTGTCAGTGTCCAGAACAAAGTTTTGAGATCATAACGAACATCTTAACTGTGACTTCTCAGTTTTGCAGTCAAATCAATTCCGTAGTTAGTTACCTTAAAAATGCGTCTCTGTTAAAAGTTAATAGTATTTTGTATTTTTAGGTACTACTAGATTCATAGAAAACCTGTTCTCGAATGCTATTAAATCTAGGAAAAGCGGACATTTCTCCCGACGTAAAATAAAATGCATATCTGCAAAAAATCACGGAATATTACATCATCTAATTGTAAAATTCCTCCTCAAATTCATTAATTAATTAGGATATTAGAGAATGCGTAGCATACCTGGTAGAGAATTCGATTTACTGAAAATCTATGCTGGTTCCATTCTTTTGAGATCTTTTGTTTTTTTTATAAAAATTAAAAGAATCGAAAGTTAAAATGTGATAGCACGCCAATTGAAAATAGCAATATCAGTTTGTTTAACAGTTCCAATCTTCCACGTAAAATTTTTAAAAAGATTCTTTCGTAAACATCCTAAATTTTTTCATGGATTATTTATCCGACGGGAGCAATTTCCGCTCTTCTTTTCCAAGATTTAATAGCATCCCTAGCAGTTCTCTAGTTTTTAGTACTTTCCGCCGATTTACTTTTCAATATATATATATATATATATAACTTTTTTTAAAGGCGGTCACTTGCAACCAGAATATTTCATACGTGCTGAATCTTTATGGGTTATCTCCTAATCAAACGGTATGCAATTGCAAAACGGATTTTTGCGGCGTTAATTTGATTGTGTAAGTTTATTTTCCTGAGTATATGTGCTATTTTTATTTTTTTATATGTGCTAGTTTATTTTTTGTGAGTTTGATTCAAGATCTTTTACCATTTCCAGAAGTATCATCGGGACAACTTTTAAATTGAAACGCAATCCAGTTATAAACTAATGAACTCCACAAAACTGCGTATCTTGCAAAAAAGTGTGGACAAATTGCAATGCCACGCCCTTCACATTTTTATTTTAATTATTTGTTTTTTTTTAGAATTTTAAAATTCTTTTTGAACCTTAAAACAATTTAAACACTATTTATAAATAATTATAAACGGTTCTAAAAACAAATGAAATCAAATTCGAAGAAGTTACGATTTTAAAAATATAAAGGATTCACACAATTCCACCGGTTAATGATGGGAACATGAAAAAGTAGATCAGCACGAGACGATGATACAACAAATTTGTGAATTTTTCAAATTGTATTATCTGACCTAGGATTTAAATAAAAAGTGAAGGGTTCCGGTGTTGTCCTGGTCCCGGTGATTTGTCCACACCTTTTTTGCAAAATTCGCTGTAGTCGTGACAGTGGAGTGCATTATTATCAATTTGTTATTTATTGATACTTGTAGTTTTAAAGGTGTATGTGAAATTGATAGTGAAGTTTTAAAAAATTAAAAATTAAATCGATACCGCTGTCTCTCTGAACCAACGAGATTCTAGCTTCATAAATTCATGCGCTTTTAAACCAAACGTACCAGTAATTCACACCACTGGTGAATCCGAACGCGTCCGCCGCAAACTAAACACACTTCGTTCACGAGAGAAATCTTAAAAACATCGATTTTAAGTATTCAGAAGCAGACTAGGAGAGAAGAAATATGTTTACTGTATACAAAATAGTTGAAACATTCAAGTCTACTGTAAATGTTTTTTTTTTAATACCAAAATTTATTAAAAAACCCTATTAATTTATTGTCCTTTTCAGAGATCGGTGACTAATGGAAGAGGAAAAAAAGAAGAGAAAATGATGGGGCCACAAAAAACATTTTTCTCAATTCCTCTTAAATATGTACTGCCCATAATTTCGTAAAAAAGAATGGCTGTCTAAAAAGAGAGGCCGTCCAAACGAGAACCTCATTCCATCCTAATATTTTTCCTCTTCCATTAGGCACCGATCTCTAAAAAGGACAATAATTTTAATTTATTTTAATGACCTTGGCTCTAATGAGCTTGAAAAAAGGTCGTTTTATATCATTAAACTTTAATTTAGTTCTATATTTTATTTCAAATGTCGCGAGGAAGCATGGACTGTCAGAATTTGAATAATTCTTACTCAAAGCTTTTTCTTCCGTCGCCGAAGCGCGTTTTGTTCTCAACCGACGCGTTCGGATTTACCAGTGCACTTTGACAATATATAATGATGTACCATTAATGGAAAATTGATAATGCCAAATAAAAAATTCATATTTAATGTTTCACGATTTTCCAATTTCAATAACTTGTCCAAAATAAAAAAAAATCAAATTTTATTCACTTACACTGGTGAATCCGAATGCGTCGGTTGAGAACAAAACGCGCTTCGGCGACGGACGAAAAATTTTAAATAAGAATTATTCGAATCTTGGCAGCCCAGGCTTTCTCGCGAGAATTGAAATAAAATATATAATCTAAATTAAAGTCTAATGATACAAAACGAAACTCTTTTCATGCTCACTAGAGCCAAGGTCATTAAAATAAATAAAACTGAAATAATAGGATTTGTAAATTAATTTTGGTATTTTTAAAAAATATTTGCGGTAGGCTTAAATGTTTCAACTATGTTGTATACAGTAAACATATTTCTTCTCTCTTAGCCTTCTTCTGAATACTTAAAATCGATGTTTTTAAGATTTCTCTCGTGGCCGAAGCGCGTTTTGTTCTCAACCGACGCGTTGGGATTTACCAGTGTTATTGTCGTATTGCAGTTTTTTGAAACACGTGACAAAACCATATTGCTCTAAAAGCGACACAACACTGATTCGAGACAACGCTAATATTGAGAATCAGAGAATAGGAACAACGAGAGCCCGAGAGGCTCGAAATTTTCTTTTTTAAATTATGTTTCAAAAAACTGCACAACGATAATACTCAACAGGGTTGCACGGAATTCCATCTTCCGTTTTTGAGTTCCATTTCCGTTTTCCGCTTTTCATTAGAAAAAATTGATTTTCGTGCAACCCTTCACGGTATTTAAAATGTGCAATGCCACCTTGAGAAGAACCAATCCGATGAGAAAAAACTATCATAAAAGAATATTCAGTGAATATAATAATATTGTGGCTGGGTCCAAAAAACAATCTATTAAATCCGGGGGATGTCAATTTGGATATAAACTAGAACTGAATAATCTAAACAAAGAAATACAACAAAATGTGCAAAGGCAAATAATAGGATCTCCCTCCAAAGCAGCAGGACAAAGCTTCATTCCAACCCCAGTAGTTGAATCTTATTCACGGAATTCCATCTTCCATTTTCCATTTCCGTTATCCGTTTCAAAAATTATCGATTTCCGTGCCCATTATTATTTTTTTCCGGGTGAAGGGGACCTAAAAAATTGAAAATTTCAAAAATATCGGAACCGCGACTTCCCTTTTTAGGAAAATGCCTGGGCCGGTAGTCCCTCTCATCACTGATACACACTATACAATGAATATAATTTAGAGAACAACACAATGGTTCATTGATGGAATGTGCAATACCAAGCACAATGTTACTCGAATTTCACGAAACCAATGGATTCATATCTTCTGCTGTTATTAGGTATTACCATTCAGTTCTATGTCACATGACATTCTACTTAGAATTCCATTATAGCCTTTATTAAAATTTTTTTTAAACAATGATAAACAGATATCTGTTAACACACAAAATTATTCTGAACTATGTCGTTTCCTTGTAAATATTAGCCCACGCTTTTTTTTTGAATTTACTACGTGCTATTTCAGTTATTTCTTGATTTAAATATATTATTGATCCGTGTAGAAATTAAAGTCAGAATACTCGCCAATTTAACTAACAGAATGAATTAAAAATATTTTTAAATAATCTGGTGGACTTAAGTTTGGGCACTAACTTCTCAAGGGTAAAAGCAACTTTAATTTGGTGTGCTGTTAACAAATTGAATTTTCTTTTTTTTTCTACATGTCATTCATTATTTCTGCATGTCTACATACATGTCATTGGTTTTATATTTATGATTTTAATGGATGTTATTAAATCTAGGAAAAGCGGGGATTGCTCTCGACGTAAAATAAAATGCAGTTCCGCAAAAAAAATCACGAATTTCCACCATCTCATTTTAAATTTCGATTCTTTTCATAAAAAACTATAAAAAAAACTAAATATCTCAAAAGTATCGACCCCGCATAGATTTTTCGTGAATAAAATTCTCTACCAGGGATTCTCTGCATCCTCTTCTATACTAATTAATTGAAGTTTGAGAAAGAATTTAAAATGAGGTAGCGTAATATTCTGTGATTTTTTGCGGAAATGCATTTTATTTGACGCCGGGAGCAATTCCCGCTTTTCCTAGATTTAATAACATCCATTTTAATACATGGTTAAAATAATATTCATGGTGCAATTATTACACGAATTTTTATTAATAAAAAGAGTAGCTTATTAGCATTAAAAGATTCAGAATTTGAAATTTGTATTATTGTCGAATCAAATTAATACAGTAATATTGTCCTTTTCAGAGATCGATGCCTAATGGAAGAGCAAAAATTTAGGGGCGGAGAAAAGGTCTTGTTTAGACAGCCACACGGCCATTAAGGCCATCGAATCTCTTCCTCTTTTGTTTGTCATCAATTATTATTTCACCCATTCTCATATTTTTAAATTAAATTTGCATTTCTTTTCATCAAAAAATAGATAACAAAAATTGATGAGAAACGAGAGAGGAAGAGATTGGATGGCCTTAGTGGCCGTGTGGCTGTCTAAACAAGACCTTTTCTCCACCCCTAATTTTTTCCCTTCCATTAGGCATCGATCTCTGAAATGAATAATATATGCTTTAATATATACCTATCACCTATTGGATTAAAACATGACAAACTAATAGGAATTGATTGTACTGTTCTACTTGATCCGTTACATCTCTCTGCGGGCGGCGTTAGGCCATAAAATGAATTTCACAGTTTGGTGGATTATTCCATCTAAAAGCATCTGGGCTTTTTGTGAATACAACATTTAAATTAATGTATCTTATTGGAGTTGTTACGTATCGCGTGACATCAACACGTCGTTATCGCAACCCAGATGACGTGTCATTCGTATTTATATAGCCCGTTTCAGTTGAAAAGTATTTTCGAGTCTAATCGATTGTCTACTATATTCTATTATTCTCTTTTGGTATGATCAATAAAGAGTTATTCTAAAACACAACAATTGGCGATCAGGATGAGATTCGAACTCACGCGGGAAAATCCCAGTCGATTAGCTGATTAGATTGATCGATCAACTTGTCTTCGATTTTGTGCGTCAACATTCATCTGGATTTCCAACGCCGACTAGTGAACGCATGAGAGAGGACTTCAACTGATATCATGGTGCAAGGAGCCGAACATTAAATGTTGGGGACGCTGTCGAAGAAGCCGCTACGCTGAAAGACCAACGACTTTATCCGAGGATTTCGACCTGCCATCCATACTACCAACGGGAACGACCCTAAGAGAAGTCGCTTAAACCAACAGTTAGAAGAGATTCGCCGACAGCGTTGCAGCCTCTGCCACGACGAGAAAAGAAAACGAGGACCAGTGGACCGTCTTCAAGTTGACCCACGCAAGAAGTCTTATGTTTAATTTTTATAGCTTCTGTTACTATTATTGGGGGATGTGTTACGTATCGCGTGACATCACCACGTTGTTATCGCAACCCAGATGACGTGTCTTAGTATTTATATATCCCGTTTCAATTGTAAAGTAATTCTATTCGAGTCTATTCCATATTATATTCTATTCTATTCTTATCTGACCAATGAAGATATTCTAAAATCTACAACAATTTGGTTCGGGGAATCGAACCCCGGTCTTATGGGTGAGAGACATAAATCCTAACCACGAGACAACCCTCAGGATGAGATTCGAACTCACACAGGCACACCAAATTATATTTTTTTCATTTTCCCTGCAGTTAAATTGCATAACTGCATGCGGCAGTTTGCCAGCCAATTGTCGTATTTGGCAAAACTTTAAGCATTTTTTACAGCTCGAATGATATCGTTTTTAACATTTTTCCATCATAACTACAAAGAACAGATGCCTAAATACTATATAATCATAAACGCGTTTAAAAATAAACCACCTAAAATGGTTCCCGAGCGGGGCAAAGTTCAACAAAATCAACACATCTTTATAGAGTAATATCTTTATTCAATAACGTGGAATTTTTTTCTAACCTATATCGTTAGAATCCTCGGATCATGCTGATTCTAACGATAACTGAAATCTTAAAAATTGATCACTACATTATTGATTAATCTTTAATTTTCGTCGACACACTATATAAACTCCATCGTATAGTCGATCTTGTTCGATCCAATACTTGAACCTATCGACTTGTAGCTTAACAAGACATCAATTATTGATGAATTCACGAATTGGCGACTATGAATAATCCATTTCTGAAAACATATACATGAAATCTGAATAAATAATGAAAAATGTACTATTACAGACATAATTCCAATTCTGTTGTCAGTTGCTCGTAAAAATTATAGGGAAAATTGAATAGATTTCATAGATTTCGAAATTATTAATTGTATATTAATATTATATAATCAAGGAATTTATATTTCCGTTTATATAAGGATTATCCCTGAAAACATTCCATGTTCACCGTTCCATCTTGAACGATAATGATTACCAAAAATTCTTGGACATACCGAGAAAGCTTTTCCGTTGCTAGAACAAAACAATATAATTAAATAGAAATGGTATTAACAGTTATTAATAACATATCTGCTGTTTGGCGAACGGCAAAGACCCCTTGGAATCGAATCATCTTTATAAATTCATCGATTAGTAGTGAACCAGGGAAGGAAGAACTACATAATAAAATAATAAATTGAAGCTTGAGTACTTCATGAAACACAAACTTATTGGATTGTTTGGAGTTCAAAATAATAGATATTTAATTTCGGTAAATATTTTGATTCGGTTTATATTTCCCTATAGTTTTCATACGGCAATGACAATCTCCATTCTTCAGTATGTGATAAATATAATAAAATATACCTTTCTAATCCTCGTTTTGAAATCCTTAATAAACTTCTAGTCGTTTTGATTGAGTTGTAGTCATATCCGAATAATTATAGTAATATTTAGCAGCGAGTAGCGATGGAACTGTTTAATATAAATCGATATGTTCTCACACATAGTTCGTGTGCAGGATCTCGACTGTTAGGCACCATATAGGAAAGAGTATGAGGAATGTAGAGGTGACACTTGTGAGAGGCTCCCAGACTATCATTCTTGTCTGTACTTGATGCATAGACATTATCGGGATGAATGGTCTAGCTTGAAGTTATAACAAGATCGACTAAAGAATGGAGTTCATATAGGGTGTCGAGGAAAATTGAAGATTACTCGATAACGCAGTGATCAATTTTTAAGATTTCAGGTATTATTAGAATCAGAATGATCCAAGGATTCTAATGATATAAGTTTGAAAAAAATCGCACGTTATAGAACAAAGTTATTTATCCATGAAGATGTGTTAATTTTGCTGAACTTTGTCCCGCTTGGGAACCATTGTAAGTTGTTTATTTTTAAACAAGTTTATGATTATATGGTATTTAAGCATCTGTTCTTTGTGTATATGATGGAAAAATGTCAAAACTCATTTCATTCGAGCCGTTAAAAATGCTTAAAGTTTTGCCAAATACGACAATTGGCAGGCAAACTGCCGCATGCAGTTATGCAAATTAACTGCAGGAGAAATGAAAAAAAATAATTTGGTGTGCACAGGAAAATACCAATGAAATCGTCTTTTGAAAACGTTTTCAAAGATGGACTTGGACGATGTGTCAAAGCCAAAGCAACAAAAACTGGATGCAACACCGACCTTCCGCAAAGCTCGCCCGGAGCCATATACAGATCTTCCGAAGGTCACCGAAGAACTAGATCGATTGGTACAACAAGGAGTCATCACACCGACTGAATACTCGGATTTCGAGCTTCCACCACTACCTCCATACTATCAACGGGAGCGACACTCAGAGAAGCCGCTTCAACCAACAGTTACAAGAGATTCGTCGCCAACGCCGACGATCAGAGAGAAAACGAGGAGCAGTGGACCGTCTTCAAGTGGACCCACGCAAGAAGTATTATGTTTAATTTTTTTAACTTCTGCTATTATGATTGGGGAAGGTGTTACGCATCGCAGAACCCATATGACATGTCTTTAGTATTTATATAGCCCGTTTCAATTGTAAACTTATTATATTCGCGTCTATTCTTGGCTGTCAATAAAGGCACATATTCTAAAATCTACCACAGAAGTACAAAACTTAATGTTCTTCGATACAAGAGACTCAGAGTCTTATTTTTGCAGAAATTTCAAAAATTGTTAATAAGGAAAGTGTTTTTATTAAAATTGCTATAGAGACTTAAATTTATTTCATTAAGGTTTCGAAATTATACAAACATGGATAACATCATGCTCAGTCGGGTGATCGTATTCCGAGGATCTTTGAGTATCCGTGAATCTTCAACGACAAGGTAATTGTTGAGAATACAGAAATTTTCTAGTTAATTAGGAATTTTTTTTTCAAAAACATAGTCGCGTCATTAATGTTATAAAATTGTAAGGAGTATTCACAACAACAATCCACTGTAGTATGCGGCGTGTTACGAAAGGTTATGGAATCTGAAAGAGAATTACGAAAGGTTAATTAACTATTTAAAAATCCTGGATAATATTTTATAAATAATATATCAAAATGATCCTCTCAATCTCCTCTAGGTGCTGGTAATGGTTTTAATACCACATTTAATGTTTCAAGAAAGATGTGCACATTAAAAAAATTTTTTTGGTTCTACACTGGTGAATCCGAACGCGTCGGTTGAGAACAAAACGCGCTTCGGCGACGGACGAAAAATTTTTAATAAGAATTATTCGAATCTTGGCAGCCCAGGCTTCCTCGCAACAATTGAAATAAAATATAGAACAAAATTAAAGTCTAATGATATAAAAACGAAACTATTTTCATGCTCACTAGAGCCAAGATCATCAAAATAAATCAAACTGAAATAATAGGATTTTTAAATTAATTTTGGTATTTTTAAAAAACATGTTCGGTATGCTTAAATGTTTCAACTATGTTGTATACAGTAAACATATTTATTCTCTCTTAGCCTTCTTCTGAATACTTAAAATCGATGTTTTTAAGATTTCTCTCGTGGCCGAAGCGCGTTTTGTTCTCAACCGACGCGTTGGGATTCACCAGTGCTATAACATTTTGTGGAACCTAAAACAAATTTAACAAAATTAATAAATTATTCTAAACGGATCTCAGCGAGAAATTACATCAAATTTCATAAAGATATGCTTTAATTAAAAAAAGTTTAAATAACGAAAAATAAGAAATGAAGGGCGTGTTTTCATTGTTCTCGTTTCAATTGGTGGCCTTTCGCAACATGCCGCATACTTCTTGGCAGTGGAGTGCAACAATTTTTACGACGAAATATTTTTAAAAAATTTGCATTTTTCAAATTGCTTGATTAAGAAGATTAAATGTATTTCGTATATTGATGCTTATAATGCCTATAATTACAGGTACGACAAAAAACGAGGCCGCTTTCACTGTCCATCTGAAACAACGTGCTTTTCTGAACTATTATATCCTTTCTCACTAGTTCATTCACTCAATACGCCATATCAAATAAGTATACTTGTTATTTCAATGTTGTTAAGTATCGTGATACTCAGAAAGAATACATAAAATAGAAAATTTAATTATGTATTAAAAACATCATCATTATGAAACCAATCGGCCTCCTTCCCTTTATGCTATAGTCAGTCGTCTACTCAGCAGGGTTACGAGTCGATGGCTAACGACGGTCATCACCGAGTGTGAGCAATTTCTATTCCCCTAGTCTTATCTAATCTCGTGTTTTTTGTTATATTTTACTAATAAATATTATTAGATTGAGTGCTAATCCTCTCTTGCTGGTTTGAAGTACTTTACAGCGTCTCAACTCCAAACAATACTCTTCAGTTCGCTATACTATAAGGAGAGAAGGAGCTGGTGCATAAAAAACAACTGTACTAGTAATAAAAAAGGAGAAACATTGAAATCAATATGCATATTGATATCAATGGTGTTAAAAGAAGAAAAATAGTGGCCGTCAAAACATCGGCTACACCCATTAACTATACTTGGGAAAAGCCGGCCCGATAGATATAGGGATTGTATGTAGGATGCATAGAATCCCTGGTAGAGAATTTTATTCACGAAAAATCTATGCGGGTCGATACTTTTTAGATATTTAGTTTTTTATGTAAAGAATCGAAATTTAAAATTATATAGAGTAAATTCGTGATTTTTATTTTTGCGGAAATGCATTTTACCCGCATTTTCGATTTTGCGGCCCTGGCCCGAGCCGGCCCTAAACTAAAACAAAATTTTTTTTTCCATTATTTCTTAATTATTGATATGTTTCTTAAAATATTCTGTGTACATTTGTTCCTCAACTTAATTAGTAGATTTTTGAGAAGTTTAGGACCAATCTTCAATGTCAAATTTGTCAAAATTATTAGTTCAAACAAAAATTCAATGTTTTAAAATATTTATTTTATCATAAAATATCATAAAATAAAAAAATTTAATAGAACCTTACACTTTTTTGAGAACCGACACTTAAATATTAACCTCAAAATCCGAACTAATACCTAACGCTGCATCAGAAATTGTTTTCAGCAATTTTTCAATTCCATAAAATCAGCAGGGTGACGATTTAGGGGCATTGACAACCCTTTCAGATACGAAATTCGAGCTTACGTAGCTGTCGTAATGCGCTGAAAAAGCACCATCAGCCTCAACGTTTCCTCATCATATCCAAATTCAATACGTTTTTTTTTTAAATATTCTCCGCTATTTCCGCTCCATTTTACCCCTCTCTGCATGACCGCTACTGTAGTAGAAAAAAGAATATACTCACTTATTTCAATTCCTCAAAAAGTTTTTCGTGCATTCCCTTCGAGACTGTTTTCGAAACCACGTTCTCGAAAATGTCCTATATGTTGGATAAATTTCCGTATGCCATTACGGCGTTTACTAGTACATCAAGTTGGAGTACAACTGTTAATTGTACATATATGGCGAAAAAAGAAGTGTACAACAGAGATGGGTGGAATTCCAGATTCTAGTTTCCGTATTCCGTTCATTTTTTTTTTTCCGAATTTCGAAAATACACTTGTCATAAAAACAAAAACTACCATTCCGACCATCTCTCTGGTAATATCGATTTTTCTGTTTTCAAACGTGTGTGGAAATTTTTACGTGTTTATAACAAAAAAGTTGTTACTACAATTCAATTAAGCTGGTCTTGTACTATCTGAAAATATTAAAATTTTTCTAAAAAGTTGATTTGAGCATGCTTACTGAGCTCATTTATAATCATACCAGTTGGCGTGAGCATGCCAAATTGGAAATTTGGATTTTGCCATTTTTAAACGTGTGTAGAAAATTTTACTTCTTTGTAACAAACAAGTTTTCACTATAATTTAATTAAACATGTCTTAAACTATCTAAATGTACAAATGTCTTTCCCAAAAGTTAGATTTGAGCATGCTTACTGAGCTCATATTCTTACCATACACGTTGCGGTGTATTAGCTTTTAAATAATTTAGCATAAATAACACTAAATAATACAAAAATAAATTTAAAAAAAAAGTGTGAGCGAACTGAAAATAACCCTTAAACTCTGAAAATTTAATCCAGCGTTGTTTTCCATTGCTCAGTTTTTTATTTTTGCAAATTCTAAATAAATAAGTTATATACTGATGGGAAGCTCATAAAAGATATAACTTATTTTTTATGAGCTTCCCATCAGTCATATACTTAGAAAACGTGCTCAAATCTTATGTTTTTGAAAGAGAAGATAAAAGAAAGATTAGTTTTCAAATAATTTAACATATTGTCCTTTTCAGGGATCGGTGCCTAATGGAAGAGCAAAAACGGCCAAACGGCCACAAATAACTTTTTCGTCAATTCTTCTTCAATCTGTGCTGTCCATTATTTCGAAAAAAAGAATGGCCGTCTAGACGAGAACCCTCATTCGATCCTAATTTTTCCTCTTCCCTTAGGCACCGATCTCTGAAATGAATAATAAAACCAAATAATACAAAGATAAATTTGAAAACGAAGACCGAGCGAACTGCACACAGAATTTATTGACTGACGATTGACGGTGTCGTAAATATTTTATTTGAAGAAAACTTTATATTTTAAAATTAAATACCAGCTAGCACGTCTTGAAAAAAGGTCATAATTATAGAAGAGGCTTCTTTTATTTCCCGTTCTTTATTTCCATGCTGCAGGCTTCAAAAATCGATAAATAGGGATTGTACTGTGGGAATTTCATTGGCAATGAAATGATGAGCCATCGTCGCCTCCTCCATTTCCGGTACAAACCACATCAATTGATTCCGGTATGCCATTCCATGAAAGATGAAGAATGTAATCGTCGAAGACATTCTTTATATTCACAATCCATACTAGTTCCAGTATAAATATTGGTTTTGGTCAGGTTTGCCCTTACACAATATTCATTGGCCCATCTTTTCAGCGCTGATAAACTGGAATCTCTGACACTTATTTATTTTTCGAATGTCCTTGTAGAACCTACCCGTCAGAGATAGGTCAAGTTTCCAGGAGCACACAGCTGGAACACTAACACAATCGGCTCGACACTCGACAGATTTGCTTTTATAAAACTTTTGCATCTGTAAGTTTCGCTGAGATCGTGATTTTAAATTTACAAAGGATGTAAACCTTGGTTTCAATCGCATAACCACAACCACTTAAATCTTCTATCTCCGTTATAGTTTCACATTTTCTAAAAGGTAATCGTTTTTTTTTATATTAAAATCAATGTTATACCTTCGATCAGCCTGCCATTTTTTATTTTCATCTTAACCGAACCATCTATCACACTGTTTAACCTCTCTCCTTCTGTAATTTGATGAATTTTTTTAATTATTAAAAAAAACAAATTATTATGCACCAACTTGTTGTTTGTTTACTTTCTCTCAATTTAGCGTGTTTCACTGCTTTCATCCTTCATTTATTCTCTATTTTTAATACGAATTTCATTAATTTCGAGAACGGCTTTCTAAATAAAAAATTAAACTGCAAAATCTGTTGAAAATGATACCTTCTGAACGTGGCTACTGGTTCTTTATGACCGCAAATCAATCAGTGGTGGTCCCAATCCGGTAATATTGTTCATTGTTATCCTGAATAAATAAAATATTTAAAAGCAATCGTAGAGTGTTTTGTTAAATATTTAATTTATTAATTATTTTTAACGGAATCATTAGTTTAATTGGTATATATTGTTTTGAAAGTTATAGCTTCATTGTTGTTTACCCATATATTAAATAAATTAATTTTAACTATTTGCGAACAAATAGAGCAATGCAGGTACAACCTTTTGGAAAATCAGTTGTTTGGATCGTTTCTTCCCAATGACGTCGAGTAGCGGTTTGCATTTACCAAAAGCTGACGAGGCTGCCTTGATCTTTCCAATCGTCTCTTCCTTTGTACTGATGTCCATTCTGATACAGCTTCCCAGGTATTTCACAACCTCTTTTCGACACCTGGTTCCGTCGAATGAAATAGAATTCGAGGAAGTGAATGCATTGTGCAGAATGATTGTTTACGTAGAATTTATTTCAAGTCCTTTGAAGTTAGAATGTACGACGAGTTCCTGTATTTTGGATTTCATCTCTTCGCATGTGTGGGACACTAGGACTACCTCGTCCGCGAATTCCAGCCTTTTTAAGTTTACTCCCTCTTTTTTATTATATGACGACAAATATGTGATCAAGCTTTCGTTTATTACGGCCTTTAGGCTTTAATTTTAATTCTGCAACAACGCGAGGTGTCCTATACCATCCTGATCAAGTTCTTCTAATAAACCCTTATTTCTAAATGAAAGAATTAAACTGCAAAATCTGTTGAAAATGATACCTTCTGAACGTGGTTACTGGTTCTTTATGACAGCAGATCTATCAGTGGTGGTCTCAATTCGGTAATAGTGTTCATTGTTATCCTGAATAAATAAAATATTTAAAAGAAAACGTAGAACACTAACACAATCGGTTCGATATCACAGATTTCATTTGCATCTGTAAGCTTCACTGAGATCGTGATTTTAAATTTCCAAATGATATAAATCTTGGTTTCAATCGCATAACCAAAACCACTCGATTATATTTTGTAACAGTAGCTCTCAGAGCTTGTGTTTAATCTTAAATATTATTCTTAGTAAATATATATATTATTCGAATAAGATATAAAACCTTCCGTCTCTGAGCTATGGTAATGATATTAAGTATTGATGTCATGTTTCAAATTCAGTATCAAGCATTCTTTAATCTTTTATCTCCGTTTTTAGGTTCATATTTTCTAAAAGGCAATCATTATTTATATAAAAATCAATTTTATACCTCCGATCAGCCTGTAATTTTTCATTTTCTTCTCCCACGAGCCATATATCACAGCGTTTAATCCCTTTCTTTCTGTAATTTGATGCTTTTAACTTCCTTGTTATTTATCCATATATTAAATAAATTGATTTTAACTATTTTTATATGAGCACAAATATGTATGAGATTAAACCATTCTTTATTACGTCCTTCAGGCTTTCATTTTCATTCTGCAACAACGCCAGCTTTTAATCTTGTTATTCCATTTATTAATGGTGTCCTATTACCATCCTGATCAAGTTCTTCTAATAAACCTTTATTAATCAGGTCCTAAATATTTTTAAAAATAATTAAAAAAAAACAAATTATTATTCACCAACTTGTTGTTTGCTTTCTCTCAATTTAGCGTGTTTCACTGCTTTCATCCTTCGTTTATTCTCCATTTTAAAATACGAATTTCATTAATTTCGAGAACGGCTTTCTAAATTAAAAAAAACTACAAAATCTGTTGAAAATGATACCTTCTGAACGTGGCTACTGGTTCTTTATGACCGCAAATCAATCAGTGGTGGTCCCAATCCGGTAATATTGTTCATTGTTATCCTGAATAAATAAAATATTTAAAAGAAAACGTAGAAAGACGATTCAAAACAAATTATAGAAAATCTAAATTCGAATGCCCTTGCAATACGAACCCGTCAGAGGTATGTTATGTTTCCAGGAGTACACAACTGGAACACTAACATTCGAATAGGATATAAAACCTTCTTCCATCTGAGCTATGGTAATGACATTGAGTATTGATGTCATGTTTCAGACTCATTATCAAGCATTCTTTAATCTTCTATCTCCGTTTTAGGTTCATATTTTCTAAAAGGTAATCGTTTTTTTTTATCTTCTTCATGATTCTAACCTCCTCGTGGTGAAGAAGGGTAACTGTCCTACGACAAACCGAATGGAGTCTTGCCACCATTCGGAGAAGGCTTATAGAATCGTCCCTCACACGCGTGCAGTAGCGGTAAATACATGTACGTTTTGTGGTCCTGGAAGGCCTGATAAGCAATCTCCATGGATTCAGGGAAACTACCATTACCCTCAAAAGAAGAAATAAAAGAAAACCGATGGAAACAGTTCGGGACTCAAGGCCTTTGATTCTACGATCCTCACAGCAGCGGCGCCCCGAACGAAGTTGTCGAAGGATCGGAAGAACAACGATTTGGATTACCCCTAACTAAGTCAAGAGCAAGAGGGAGACCCAAGGGAAGGTGGTCGGACATAGTCAAGCTCTGGGTCGCGAAATTCGTCCACGAGAAGTCTTCCACCAGGGCAACTATCGGTATTCTCGAGGAGAAGACGGCTTGGTCAACATTGGCAAGGTGAAGCGAACTCGCTGGAGAGAGTTGGACCGCATCTGAACGGAGTCGAAATGACGACGGACAATCAAATAGTCAAATAAGTAACTAACCTTCATTCATCTGAGCGTTGTAGCATAATTCTTAATGCAACGAATAATAGAACGTCACGCGTGTCGCTGATACTGCAGATCTATCAGTGGTGGTCTCAATTCGATAATGGTGTTCATTTTTATCCTGAATAAATAAAAAGTTATTCATGGAATATGAATACGAAATATTTAACACGGACAGTAAAAAGTTAGTGGATTCTCTTGAAAAAGCCCTGAGATTCTTTACGCGTAGATTATGTCAGCGATGCAATATAAAGTATGCTTCTTATTAGGCTTACTAGGTTAGATTGCGAATCTATAAAAGTTAGACGCCTTAAGCTAATTATTAAAACATATTTTAAAATCATTGTCAATGCCCTTCGTTTAATGAATTTGTTATGTTATCCAGTTCTCCTCGCAATCCACTGCGTGTTAAGGCTAAGCCTCTTGTTTCTACTTGTAATAATAACTTTTTTATCTCACATATGCCTCTATGGAATCGGGTATCCCGATATTTTCTTCATGTGAATTCATCCCTTACTAATCTAAATGATATTGTTGAATCTATTCCTGTCAAACTCATTTACTAATTGCCATATTATGTGTTATTTTCCCTATCTTAGCATTTACAATTTATATTGCTTACATGTTATTTTGGAGAATAATAAATAAATAAATAAAATATCTAAAACGAAACGTAAAGTGATGATTAATAACTCAAGAAACACGATGAAAACAGCTTATAGGAAAATCGTTATTGTGATACCTAATATGGTCGAGAGTAGAGTAATGATATGAGGTGTCATACACACATGGGACCAAAACCCTTTAAAAATAATATTTATGTCATTCAAAAATTTCATTTAATTTCTAAACTTTTATTTTTTCGGTTTTTTCCTAAATTTTTTTTAAAAACCCTATCTTTTATAACGAAAATCCGACGAATCCAACCAAAATCAGCTCATTGCTTTCATCAACAGCAACAATTACAACTAAAATTAAAGAAATAATTGATCTATTGGCTGTCAAAGTTGCAAACAATGATTATCGATCCTAAATATAATAAATTATACAAAAACTTTTATTATAATAATTAGTATGTTGATGTAACAACCAATTTAGTAAGAGAAAACAAAATGAAGCAAAATTGCGATGAAAAAAAAGCGAAATAATAAACAAAATAAAAATTAAATCTACACCAGCCCATGCAAGACCATCTGTTTCGGGGTATGCTCCTTTACCCCCTCATTTTTCATCACCCTAATTAACACATAAATTAAAGTAAAATAAAAACTAAAAAAATATAGTCGTCGCCAAATGCGATTACCGCAGCAAAGTGTGGCGCACTTTTTTAAATATTATTTTTTCATTTAATTTTTATGATTATTATCTTGTTTAGGCTCTTCCTATACTGTTTCTGCTTAAATAAATTGAAGAATCAGCAATCGGATGACAACGTTCCGATATGATCCAGAAGCCGAAGACACCTTTGACAAGTGGTTCGCTCGGTTTGAGGACATTCGAGCGCCTAGTCCTTGATGATGCAGCTAGTGCACTCCTCATTGTCTCTATGTCTCGGAATCTTCGCTTTTCAGAAACCACAGATGTATCCTTTTCCGACACGATAGTCGTTCTGAAGAAGCTGTTCACCGGGACGAAGTCATTTACACGACGACGCTTCGAAGCCCTATCAGTCAAGTTTAATGGTGGAAACCGGAAGGAGTACACATGTGCAGTCAAGGAAAGATTTGAAGCAGCAAGATGGAGCGACATAATCACAGACCAGGCCCATTGCTTTGCTAGATAGGAGGAAGCTGCTCAGTTGGCCTAGACATGTCGACGTCTCTTTAATTCGACCAAAATGGAACTTTGTCTAATCGCGGGCATTCAAAAATTGTCAGTGGAGCGCACTATCAAATTCGCTATTTTTTTTTAATTAATTTTTTTTTCTTTAAAATATAATGAATTTACAGAGGATATTGACATTTTTTATAGCATTGTAACTGCCGTGAGCACAGATTATACTATTTCCGAGGTTAAGTTTATCCGGAAATGATGTGAATGTGATGAATTCATACTTAATGGTAAGAATTGTTTCGTTATGTTTCAAATTTGATATTTTTAGATCTATGGCGATCGTCGTTATAACAGAAACAACATTATATGATATCAAAGCATGGACTTTGCTTAATAGAGAAGATTTAATATCTGAAGGTATATGTTTTTAGCGTTTGTTATTATTTTTATACCAATTGGCTCATTAGACAATATTTAAACTAAAAATAACCTAAAGTTAAAATAAGTGGTTTTTTTTCTAGATATTATCTTTGTGAGTCTAACATTAAAGAAAAATTGTTTGTATAAAAATATAAAATATTTGTCTTGTTAAAAGAATTTGTTCATATAGATGAATTATACCAATACTTAAAAAATTTTATGGCTTAAGAAAGGTTGCTAGCATGTTGAAGATAATAAACTTAAATTATTTTTGCGATTAAGGAGTTTGTCCAGCATGTAAGGAAAATTATTTTTCTTTAGCTATTTTAGTCTTTTCCATTCCACCGACCGGTTTTATATATCAAAATGTTTTTTAATGAGCCAACAATGTGTTTTCTTTCAGAATATTATGTAAGGTTGCAAGTTTATGGAATATTTTTAATCTTGATTTTTGAATTCACAACGGGCTTCTAAAGGTGACAAATAAATTAGATAACTAGATAAAGGTAAATGTATATTTTTATCAAATATTAAATACCTTATTTCAGCATTATTATCAAACAGATTTTCAAACAAGTAACTGTCAGTGTGGATACGAAAATGGATGGGTCTAATTGTTCATTATAAAACATTTTTTTTAATTTGTAAATAAAGAATATTATATATATATAATTTATTAAAAAATATATTATATTAATCAAATGTCATTTGTGAGGTAACTATCAGGGTTGCGTAGAATTACATCTTCCATCTTCCGTTTTCCGTCGTCCGTTTGAAAAAATCATTTCCATTCCATTGAGTAAAACTTCAGATTTTTTTCTTAATAACGAGAACGAAAGTTTCCATCTTGTAAAAATTTGATTATACACATTATTTTCAAGTAAAGTCTTTATTATAAGTTTATAATAAATAATTTCAATTTAATTTAGTCTCCTTCTTTTTATAACTTGGGACTTCTGAAAGTAAATAAAACATTACATGCGCGCATGCATAGGCATATTTCCTAACCGATAACAATTTTTGGACGCCATATTCTCGAGCAGGTGCGTGAGTGGAATTTCTTGTGACAAGCATTCGCGGTGCCAGTGAACATACATTACGAGATAAGTGATTTTGTGCATAGTGTTGAAGCGGCATGCTTGCATTAATAAATTCATTTCTAAAGGTTGCATCTACCAGAGATCTTTCAAAGCCTGCATCCACTATCTAGAATACAAGACATCACAACTTCTATTGAAATAATATAACAAACAGCTCTTAAATTATTAAACTCTTCGTATATTGTTTCCCTCTCTGATGATATTCCGTCATTCGAAGAATCTTGTACCGAAAAACCTAAACAATCGTCATGAGAACTATTATCAATGTTTGTACGGTCATCATCAACTCTATGTTTCGAAATATTTTTGGATAATATAAATTCATCTGGAGGTTGAGTTGATGACGATCGCACAGATATATCGCAATTGTTGCTATCGTCATCGTCATTTTCAATGTTCAATATCGATTCTTCGACATTATTATTTGGGTCCAAATCTGTAAAACATAATTATAAAATCAAATATTTATCTGTAAGAACCTCCATATAGCGATATTAAATGCATATGTATACAACAAACTCCAGATCGTTGGTCCAAGCATGTGCATTTGAATCGATATGGACAACTTTGGCAAATTTGGCAATGCACATTGTTCTAAAAACACTAAAACACTCTAAATAAACTTCATATACTCACATTTTCATCGCATCTGCATGGTCCGTTATCCGTAATTGTATGGTGAATATCACGATTGGACGTCGATGGAACGAACCACTCGTTATCAATCTTCGATATTGGTGGCGGACTGTCTCCGGCAAATTCTACTGCAGAGCGATGGGTCTGATGAGTCTTTGATCGTCGACTGCTACCTGCTGCGAGCTTCCGTTTCCTCTGTAATGAAAAAAATTCTCGCAGTAAAGTATTTCACTTACGTAAACTAAATTAGACGTAGCAATGTCGCTTATCGCGGTATACAGTGTGTGCAAAAGCGTATCTATTCGGATATTTTCCTTCTTTGCCAGCATTCGAATCTGAAAATATAGAACAAAACTATGGACCACGAAATAATATATTTAGCATATATTCTACATATGCAATGATATCACATGGTACCTTAAGTCTGCAGTGCCATGATTCCGCCAACATACTCGTATGTACTGGCGAATACCTATGATCCTGGGAGTTGCTCCATTGCTGCATTTTGGCTATAAATTATAATCTACAGAGTAATTAAAAAATCATTACTTAAATAATATGTCTCCATATACTCCATGAATTTGCTGGCATCCTCATTGTTTTCTACCATGAGCATGTCAGACATACTTTGCCACATCCTGTCTACTTCCTGCTGTAATGGTTCTTTTAGTATAACATTCAAGACTTTCAAACATATGGGTATCGTCTATAGTAATACCACGACCAGAGTAATCTTTCATCCATTGAAGTTGCTGTGGGGTGATTATCACTGAAATCCCACGGAATATATATATATATATATATATATATAATCAAAATCTAAGAATATGAAAGGTTTGATTTGATCATTTTTGAATTATTTTCAATGGTCTCAAATATAAAATGAAACAAATATTCAATTTATGTTAATAATTTCTCATTTTTTCATTATATTTCTTCAAAATTTCTAGATCAAATCAGATTTATTACTTTTATTTTTTATGAAAATAAAATTGGAAATGTCAATTTCTTAGATTTTCATAATATATCAATAAATAAACAAATGATAAATGTATAACCTAATTTAAATTCGCTGCCAGTTGTATCTTTCGGTGGCACATAAAGTTGAAAGCCATCGTTGACGTCTCCGTTATCGATTCTAGTTAATAATGAATTTAAATCATTCTCGTGTAGACGTCCTGGGATATAATTCATTTTATGGCGGAAATTCCTTAAATAATATTTTTGTTAAACTTATTAGGCTTAGTATAAAATACCACAAATCTTGAGTAGTGACATAGAATAGCCTATTCGTATGTGGATAATTTTCCCTTAATTTCAAAATAATCTGCATGTTGGTCATGCCGTCTCGAAGTAATCTGAATTAAAAATTATTTAGCACTAAAACAAATTTAAACTTTTCGATAATTATTTTCTGCTGATAGCTATATTTTAGAGATTCGTAATCTATATTATGGTTCAAATGACTGAAGCACGCCTCAACACTAATCTTCCCATTTTCCGCTGTTTTAACCTTTAATGAATAAATACATATAATATTTTTAATATTAATAATTAATATACCTTCATATACGCTGTACATCTCTCATCAATCTTATCATTTTCATGACCTGCTCTTATCGCTGATTGTTGCTTGTAATTTCCCTTCCGCACTCGATGGCATATGTTATATTCCACATGTGTTCCATTTATATCTGTCGACGATGAAATTCTAAATGAAGTTCCCGTATGTTCCTCTCTTGTTGAACGCCAAATCTATAATAAATGAACCAATAATTAATAATAAGATATAAACAACCATATAATCTTCAAAACAATCAAATTCTTTGTGTTCCATTTCAAATGCTCCATTATCGTTATGCTCTTTTGTCATGTGCTGTCTCAAACCTGAAATAGATGCAAACTTACCATAGCATATCCCACATTCCACTCGTTCGCCATCAGAATAAATCTAAAATTTTTAATATTATATTTAATATAAATTATTAGCATGAATACCTTCCCATGAATATTCTTACAATGTTTTTTCATTCCTTTTACACTTTTCAATTGAACATCGCAGTGTGGACAATTCAATAGAACATGTGTTTCATTGTTCTTGCGAGTGCGAAGTTCCTGAAGACCATTATCAAACTTACTCATCTCCTCGAACCCATAGCCATGAATTCTTCTTAAATGACTTCTCAAATTTTTTGGAATTTGAGAATAACCACAGTTTTCAGGGCATTCAAAAACTGTAGATGAAATTGAGCACATTTTAACTTTGTTACTTGAATTAAATTCGAGTAAAAAATTTATTTTAAAAAAAAATAGCGAATTTGATAGTGCGCTCCAATGACAATTTTTGAATGCCCGCGATTAGACAAAGTTCCATTTTGGTCGAATTAAAGAGACGTGACATGTCGCAAGGCTGCCGGACACGGGGAGGAGGAAAATTCTTTCAGAATGGGATCTTCGAGATTGCTCAAAAGCGAGAGGGCGATGGTCCGACACAGTCAAGCACGAGAAATCTATCACCAGGGCTACTCGAAGTAGAATCAGTATTCTCGAAGTCGGCTTGACCAACATAGGCATGCCGAAGCAAACTCTCTCTAGAGCTGGTCCACATGTCGACGCACAATCAAGTAATCAAGTAAGTAAGTAAGTAATTTATTATAAACGTGATAACATTATAAAATGAGCAACTAATTGTTCTAGTATTTGCTTAAATTAAAAAATAATGGTATCAAATTGTAATTCTTACTATTTAATAAATAGTAGGTGAAATTGAAGCACACGAAATTCGAATTTCAATTATAGAAAACATGAGTATACATAGATGTGCACACAAATAATAATAATCATCAAATAAATGAAAAATGTAACCGAAAATAACTTAAATTTAATCTAAAAGCTTTTAACTGAAATAGTTTTAAAACAAATAAATAATTTTAATGACGAGACCCTGAGTAAACCGGTTGTCGTTCCACATGAGTGGATATTCCTTGTCGTGTGTTTGTTGTTGCACATTTTAAACAAAATTAAAGTCGCTAATAGTAAGCACATCTAGCACCAATCGGTATGCTCGCAAATTTTCGTCTCCACCGGATAGCTGCGGTCGAAGAAGACCCCATTAACATACATCGTCGGCCAGATCTGCAATTATACACAAGATTAATGGTATACAAACAAGATATGTGGGTTAAATATGTGATTAGTGGCAAATCCCTTAATATGAATAAACGTACTCGGACTCCTGCTCGATGAGTGTTAACCATTGAATAGTAGTTGAGAAGTTCGCCAGTTTGAGTCGTTGCACACTCGATCAGTTTCCTGGAGAAAATTGATAATATTAAAGTCTTAAAATGATTAAAACCTTTGGGTGTTGGAAGAAAGTCTGCTCAAACATTTTGAAAAGGCTTCGCGAAGTGTACTCAATCCTTGAATACACGTGACGAGACCCAAGTGTCTACGTGGAAAGTACTAAAACAGAGTACTCGAATTGGTTCCATTTCTCGAACAAACCGAAATTGCACAATTCTGCAGACGATTCAAATCGCATTCAGTTGGCCCATGCATGCAAGTGCAATGGAAATTTCGATTGTAGTCGTAAGTGCAATCGCCTTTGCCGAACGGAATGATCTTAAAATATCGGATTAAGTGAGATTGTCAGGTAAGAAACTAATTATAAAAGTTTTCGAGACGGCACGCTGATTTGAATATTCGAAAAGTTCAATAATTATGGAAGCACGCCAATTGAAACGCTCAGTGAAAGTGTTTAACACTACTTTCCCAGAAAACTATTCTAATAAAAATTTAATTTTGAATATATCTAGAAAACTGACGTGAAAATCGTTCTTTATTCTATACGTGGAAATTACACGATTAAATATGAAATAATACTGAGATGGTGTAATATTCTGTGATTTTTTTGCGGAAATGCATTTTATTTTATGTCGGGAACAAATCCGTTTTTCCTAGATTTAATAACATGCTATCCCTCTCCCTAAACACATTTTCATGAAAATGCAGAATGTTCGTCGTCCCTCGAACCTCGAATTGAAAAAACGCCGAGAAAGTTAAAGTGCTTAACACTATTTTCCCAAATGTTCTGTAGCGTATCGGTAAGAAAAACGATTTTAATGAAATTTTATAGAAATAGGTTTTCATGACGGGGAATCCACACGTACCACTTATTTCAAATTTGGTCTTACAGTAATATGCGAAAGAGCTGGATAGTGGGGGTGTCGCAAACTTTTGAGTTTTTCGTATAGTTTAATTAAGCGCACTTAAAGTGTGTAAAAATATTAATATCTTTCCAAAAAGTTGAATTTGAACGCGTTTACTGAGCTCATTTGGTTACCATGCCGATTGGTGTGTCTTCCTCTTTTAATTTAGACGAATATACATTTTAAAGATTATGCATCTTGAGTAAAACTATTTCACGGCAAATGAATTCGTAAAAACAGGAGTCTAAAAGCATAACTTAAATCTAACATAAAATTTATTTAAAATATAAAGCGTCACTACAGGACAAAACGTGTCCAAACCCAATTTGGTGGAGGAGCAAAGAAGGCTTGTGTTTTTGGAAAAAAAGGATGTCTTGATCAGTTTTTTGTTAAATCATTTTTTCAGTCATTTTATTTGCTAAAATTTATATTAGATTATTGGCTCCACCTTTAAATTTTTTTTTGTTCAAATTTTGGACACAGTTTTAAACTGTTTTGTCCTGTAGTTCGTTTTGTTTTTAATGTAAGTCTATCAAATTTAAGTTAAAATTAATTAATGGTGTGCTATTTTAAGCAAAGGGGATGAGTTTTTTGAGCAACGATTTTAATCGAAACACAAATTTTCATTTCTTTACTGAACTGCATATACCTAATAATGCCTATTTTATTCACGTCGTGAATTGAAACGAGAAAAGAGGAGCTCAGTTAAACTGCTTAAAACTAAACTATTATATTGTCCTTTTCAGAGATCATAGACGAAAAAAGTCGCCTGTGCCGTCCATCATTTTTCTTATTTTTTGGCTCTTCCATTAGGCACCGATCTCTTAAAAGACAATACTTAAAATATATTTTTGAATAGATCTAGAAAACTTACGCGAAAATAGTTCTTTATTTTTTACGTGAAAATTAGCGAGACACGATTGAAAATTTTAATCACGCTTTACTAATTCAGATGAATGTATTTATCCGTTAAACGGTAATGGAAAATCATTGATAAACTACGTTTCTAGGAAATTATAAATAAGTTTATGTATTGAATTAGTATTGCAATCACATAATTAACTGAACACTTATATAATTTACTGTAAAGGTCAATTAATCAATGATTTTGCATCACCGTTTTACAGATAAATACTTTCTTGAATACGGCCTATGGATTATTTAATTAAAATCAATTTTAAAGAAATATGTGAATATTTAAGCATGTGTAATGAACATTCACGTGAATATTTTTGCTGTATGTTGACGGAAAATGATTAAATTTGTCTAAAATTCTCTCGAAATTATAAAAAGGCTCTCAAATTTTGGATTCTCGCATCTTAACTGAGCTGCCGTATTTATCATTTCAATTGGCTTGGCAGAGTATTTTTATTTTTGTATTATTGTATTATCGAAATATAAGAAATTGAAATTTCAACATTTTTTTAATTATTCTCAATGGTCTCAAAGAGATCATGAAACAAATATTCAATTTAGGTTAATAATTTATCTGTCTTTCATTATATTTCTTCAAAATTTCTAGATAAAATCAGATTTATTACTTTTATTTTTTATGAAAATAAAATTGGAATTGTCAATTTCTTAGATTTTCATAATAGATAGTTTAAGACTGGCTGGTAACAATAATGCGCCACATTATATAAAAATAAGATTTCTAAATTAGTAATAAACGTTTAAATATTGACAAATATTCATTTCCATTTGGTGTGCGCTGAATTTAAGGAATAAGAATGCTTATCAGAAATTTCTACAACGAGCGTAGTCATTTCAACACCCGTCGATCTTTGGATAAGTTTATTTGTTAAATATTTATTAATTAATAACTTTAGCAAAAAAATAAATTAACAAGCCAAATCAAAATAGCGATTTTAAACGCGTGTGTCAATGGTCTCAAAGAGATCGTGAAACAAATATTCAATTTATACTAGCTGACAAAAGTTTTGTCACAAATGTTTTTTCGGGTTTAACTTTTTTGTGACTTGACCAAATTGGCTAATTTTTTGATATGATAGATTCATATGGTTGTAGATTATTTTACAAATTCCCGCTTGTGATTACGATCCGTTTTACAGTGACAAGCGTTTATCGTAAAACGCGTAGCTCAAAGATATTACGCACTTCGCACTTTTCTTGCACTGCATTTTTTAATAATTTTTAAAGTTCAATTATATTTTCTTCATAATTTATTGAAAATACAGTAATTGGCAACATTTTAGAGATGACTCCACGTAAAGAAACTCCAATTGCCACCCGACAAGCTGTTATCAATATGAGGGAAAACGGAATGCGTGGTACCGAAATTTCCATGGTAATTTAAACCAAATTTTGCTACTATAACATTTTAAACACTGATTCACATAAAATATCAAAAAATCAGCCAATTTGGTCAAGTCACAAAAAAGTTAAACCCAAAAAAACATTTGTGACAAAACTTTTGTCAGCTAGTGTATGTTAAAAATTTCTCTGTTTTTCATTATATTTCACAAAATTTATAGATTGATTACGCTTTATTTTTTATGAAAAGAAAATTGGAATTGTCAATTTCTTAGATTTTGATAATAATACACCAAAATAAATTTAAAATCGAATTATATAGCTACAAGATTATAAGAGATAATAATTCTAGTCGAATTTACTGAATCAAACCAATGCGAGTTAGAAAACCTTAATCTCTACAATTTAAAGTGTATCTTTTTAACAATATAAATTAGTTTTTATTCTTTTCAGAGATCGGTGCCCATAGAAAACGAGTGATTTATGGCCCCAAACAAGAATATCACTTTTTTTGCTTTTCCATTAGGCACCGATCTCTGAAAAGTATAATTCCACTTAATAATGTTTTAATATTATTTAAAATTGCACGCCAAATGAAGCGTTTAATTTGAGAGCTCAAAAAACAGGTTCATTTATAGTTGGGCGGTAAAAAAAGTATTGTTATCTATAGTTTAGAATGTGCTTTACAATGTTAGGTAAAACATATTCTGAAAATATTTCGTTTAATTGAATAATACTCATTCAAATATTAGAAAACCTTCATTTTAATTTAGCGTGAAATTGTTTTAATTTTGCAAAAAATAAAGGGTCCAAGAATTTTTAAGAAGCCGCCTAAATATTAAAGTTTAGAAATGGTATGTTTTATAACCTTTAAATATTATTTTAAAGTTCAAACTCAACCTGCAAGTTCATAATTCCAGGACGATTCACGTAAAACGGCCAGATCTGTTCTCTCAAAAGCTTTGTACAATATGGGCACTGGGACTCGGTGAAAACGGTCACATTCACTTGCTAGAAATAAGTTATTGTTGATTTATTGAAATTAAAATTCACCTGAGCCTGCGATCCAAGAATTAACGAGGAAGCAACTATCAGAAGTACGATCATCTGCAAAATACACAATAATAACAAAACAACAACAACATAAAGTAGGTACTAATATAAAAAAGAGTCAATTAACACAAGTATATTCCTACATATTCCCTAAATAATTACAAAATTTCACTTAATTGGTTACATATACTTAGTGCTAAAATACTTGAAGCAAGTCAACGGATCTAGTGCGAACAAATATCATCATCAATCGGGTTGCATAATAACAAGTTGTTAGAAACAAGATTTGACGGATATCATCGGGAGAAGAATATTCGTCTCATCTGTATGAATACTAGTGACTTGATTCTTGTCTTTCAATCAAATTTTAATGGCTCTTATATACATGAAAATATACCACGCCTTCTAATCATAATGAACAAGCAATGAGTTTTGTAAACAAATAAACAGAGTTCAACTAATGTTCAATAACTTGTCAATTTGCTCAAATTGTTATTACAGAGATCGAACTAGAAAATCATATTGAATCGTGTCGGCGATGAGAAGTTAATTACGGATTATTAATGGATTATAAGAGTATAGTAAAGAAATTATGCTAGGGTGACATGTGTCGAATCGATCAAGGAAATCAAACAAGTATAAGGGTTCACTTTGTGCCAGTATTGTCCTAAAAAAAGGATTCCGAGTATCAGGTTTTGAAATTTTCAAACCGGGTCCCAGGACCGGGAGATCAGTTTTTCAATACGCGGGACTGGGGAACCTCGTTTTTAGGAAAATACATCGGACTGGGGGAGTCTCTCCCATCACTACCTTGAAAACATTCACGTTTAAGCTTCGATTTAAACAATACGTCCATTTGAAAAGTTTCACTTACAATTTCATTTAAAAATTCTTTCCGTAATATTACTATATTCACGTTAAATTCAAATAGTGATTTTCCTATTTTTGAAGAGTGAGGCTTTTCTAGAAAACAAAGTTCTTGGCAATTTTGATAGGCTGTTCTTAACCTACATAAAATATTAAAACCGTTATAAAAAGATTTGAGCACGTTTGCTGAGCATACAAGTTGGCGTGTTATATGCTCATGTTTGTTCAGTTTCAGCTGGCTATATTAACAACATTTTAATGCACCACAACATGCATGGTAAGAAAATGAGCTCAGTAAGCATGCTCAAATATAACTTTTTGAAAAGATTTTAATATTTTTAGATAGTTTAAGACATGCTTAATTAAATTATAGTAAAAACTTGTTTGTTACAGAGACGTAAAATTTTCTATTCACGTATAAAAATGGCAAAACCGCTATTTCGGTGTGACATGCGCACGCCAACTGGTATGGTAATAGAAAGAGCTCAGTAAGCATGCTCAAATATAACTTTTTGAAAAGATTTTAATATTTTTAGATAGTTGAAGACATGCTTAATTAAACTGTAGTAAAAACTTGTTTGTTACAAAAACGTAAAATTTTCTATTCACGTTTAAAAATGGCAAAACCTCTATTTCGGTTTGGCATGCGCACGCCAACTGGTATGGTAATAAAATGAGCTCAGTAAACATGCCCAAATCTAACTTTTTTAAAATTAAAACAGAGCCAAGAAAAGTCATTCAAACTTAGCAAAACGTAAAAAATTAAAGTGTAAGGGATATTTTAAGAAATGCTCGTAATTTCGACTTAAAAATTATTTTTAAAATGACACGGGGATTTTCATAAAATGGATTTAAAAATTGCAAAATAGTCACTTTCATTTGGTGTGAAGCTGGGAACTATTTATGGCAGCAAGTTTAATTAAAAGTTTGCCATTTTTGACGAAGAAGACGTTTTCTACTATCTTTTTTGTATTTTATTATCAAAATAGAAGAAATTGAAAGGTCAATTTGATCATTTTTGAATTATTTTCAATGGTCTCAAAGAGATCATGAAACAATTATTCAATTTATGTTAATAATTTCTCTGTTTTTCATTATATTTCTTCAAAATTTCTAGATCACGTCAGATTTATTACTTTTATTTTTTATGAAAATAAAATTGGAATTGTGGATGTTATTATATCTAGGAAAAGCGGAAATTGCTCCCGTCGGAAAATAAAATTCATTTCTGCAAAAAAATCGATCGAGCCAACATAGATGTTTCGTGAATCAAATCCGCTACCAGGTATGGTACGCTTCTTTTTTTTTTAATTAAAAATTAATCCGTTGAAGTTATAGGAAGTATTTTAAATTTTTTGGTGTAATAATCCCTGATTTTTTTCGGAAATGCATTTTATTTTCCGACGGGACCAAATTGCGGTTTTCCTAGATTTAACATAAGGAATTGTCAAATTTCTTATATTTTGATAATAATAGAATTTATATATTGAATGATAATATTTAGTAAAACTTTTTTATATGGAACATTTCATCGTGTCTGTTTTGATATTACTTCCGATTTTATGTCATTGTTGAATATTAACAAGCTTAAGGGATTAAATTGTCACAACTACGACCTTTAACTTTTTTATGAATGAGAACATGGTTGTTGATTTTTGTTCCTTGCTATTGATTACTATACTACAAGTACACATTAATTACTGTAAATAAACGGATTTACGGTAAATACAGTTTGGGCATTCAAAGTGCAAGCTCATTTGTGTTGTTTTATTATGATTCAATTGCAATAGTTTAAGATATGCTTAATTTAATTGTAGTAAAAACGTTTTTGTTACAAAAACGTAAAAAATTCCACACACGTTTTAAAACTGCAAAATCGCTATTTCGATTGTGCGGTCGCAACTGGTATGTTAATAAAATGAGCTCAGTAAGCATGCTCACATCTAACTTTTGGGAAAGACATTAGTACTTTTAGATAGTTTAAGATATGCTTAATTTAATTGTAGTGAAAACTTGTTTGTTACAATAACTTAAAAATTTCGGCGTGCAATAAAGAAAATTTTTAAAAGATATATTTATATAACAACCATTATATTTTAAGATAATAAATGAATCGCAAAAATCCAGTTACAGAGAAGAATTAGAAGTAAAATATTTTTGATAAGTAAATCCTAATTGCGCAATCAAGGCTGGCCTATTTGATTACAACAGACAACTAGTATAAAGACAACAAAGCAAAAAATAATTACAAATAATAACAAATGGATATGTTTGAGAAACAAGGAAGAGCGATTGGCGGGCGCCAAGCTTATTATACAACCTCGGGGCGTGGTAATGGTCGAAAAACAGCCTTCTGGCATGTGTATTCAGTTATAATGACAGACATCTAACCATCCGGTTCGGTTTCGAATTGCCTTCGCTGCCTGTTTTCTACCCTTGCTTTTTTATTCTGATTTGAATGCGATTCGTTAATTGACTTGTACAGTTGATACAACAATTATATAGTTTTGATATTCCGGAACAGTATAGATATTCTGCAGAAAAGTTCTGGTTTTGAAAATGGTTCTTATCAATTTAATAAATGCAAAAAAAATGGAAAATAACCTTGAGATGGAAAATAAATAATAACAAGACAATAAAAGATCAGTACGCCCGTCCTCAGCAATATTTGATTTTATAATATTTAATCACGATTTATCTATATTTGAATATTTTCAAAATTCCTGTTAAACATGCACGACAACTGTGATAACGTAAGAAGTAAATAAGGTTTTAACCCAGTTACTCAAGATGTCAGAAGCACTCCACTGCCAAGAAACCGCGCCGCATTGCAAAAGACTTCGCACCAATTGCAAACCGAACCTTTTATTATTTTTATTTCCAATATTTAATTTATCAGTTTTCATTCTGCATAAATCCTGCTGAATTAATGAAAAGAAATTCTTACAAGGGAACCATGTTTAGGCATCATCTCAGAATTTTTTCTAAATTTCTTTTTCTCTTTGATGTTGGAAGAATACTTTGAATTTTTCGAAAAGCAAATTATGTTTGCTCTATTATTTGAGTAGGAAAAAAGCTCCGAGGGTATGGAAGCTCTGGAAAGGGTATAAAAGGGCTGATTTCTATTCATTTGGTATTTTTCCTGTGTCCGTTCTATCATCTACCATGATAAACGTCGATAAAGTCTTTCCTTCCAAAAAGCCCTGCCTGGATGGAGATGATTCGAATTTCGCCGATTTTTTGCTGGAAGCTCTGAATTCTGCTGCCAATGGGAATTTCGAAATTTTCAAAGAAGAGTTCTTCACCGAATTTGAAGAGGACACAAAATATACGAGTGCGTTTTGATATAAATCCAAGAACGTTATAGATTGGAGCCCAGAAGATGAAGAGTGCCACCAAAGGAGGTGATATGGCTTTTTTATGAAACGAAATAGACCATTCATGGTTTCAAAACTAGGACCGATTAGTGTGCCGGGATTGGTGACACCAGACTTAGATCCATAAAATGCCACCGCTTCTTGCACTTTATTCAAATGCACGAATTATCCTTTAGAAAATTGGATCATGTTTGATTGAGAATGCATAGAGGAAAGGGGGAAAGTGGAGAGCAAATAAACAGCATATTTTCAGATGGAATTTTCTCGAATTCTAGAAATTTGTGCAGAAAACAAATTACACCACGAGAAAACCCGTATTCCAAACTATAAATGAGCAAATTTAGAAAAGAGATGATGCCGAGATGAGATGATCTAGTCGAATCATGGTTCCCTTGTTAGTACCTTTCGCCAAAAATCGCCCAATCTGATGTCGAAGAAATTGTTGAGCCAGTTTTTGAGGTCCTCGAAGGTAACACCCATCATTTGGTTTGACAGAGAGCGCAAAACGTGATAATCGGATGACGCAAGCTGGTGAATGCTGAAGACCCTCCCATTCGAGCTCTTGGAGGTCGGTTTGACGACTTGTGCGTTGTCGATCGGGTATTTTCAGTCTAATAGCCGGCGCAGCTGGGCAACATAGAGTCTTCAAGATTAAAGTCGGCATTTTTCAACTTTGCGAATCATATTTGTGCAGTAGTCACACCTAACTTAAGACACCTTCATACACACTTCATTTATCTCCGTTTTTTATTCTGTTGTAATCAAATAGGCCAGCCTTGATTACGCAATTAGGATTTACATATCACAAATATTTTCTTCTCTGTAACTGGATTTTTGCAATTCATTTATTATCTCAAAATATAATGGTGGATATATACATACATATTTTTAAAAATTTTCTTTATTAAATCTTTAACTTTATCAATTGCAATTGCAACACGCCAACCGGGAACTACGATTTTCCGATTTTAAAGCGTGTCTGAGAATTGTTGCGTCTTTTAAGTAAAAATTTGATAACGGCAATTTAAACAGGCTTCCCTTACACTATCGAAAATATTAATATCTTGCCGAAAAGTTAGATTTGAGCACGTTTACTGAGCTCATTACGTCTTGACCCTCCAAAACGGAAACAAGATTGGCTCTTCCCGCGATAGAGGAAAGCCGTTCCAGTTCAAAATTGGAAAGGGTGAAGTGATCAAGGGATGGGATGAAGGAGTTGCTAAGATGTCTGTCGGACAACGGGCTAAGTTGACCATTTCTCCAGATCTTGGATATGGAGCTAGAGGAGTTCCACCACCAATTCCAGGAAATTCGACCTTGATCTTTGATGTTGAGCTCCTCGTAGCTAAATAAATTATTTACCTACGTTATAGTAGCGACAAAATTTGTTTAATTGTATTTTTATTATTAAATGAAGATTTATTTCTCAATGTATTACCATAGTGTGTTGGCGTGCAATTGAATCATAATTTGAATCCCCAAACTATATTTATCGTAAATGAGATCATTTACAGTAATTAATGTGCTTTTATAGCTACGATCAAAGATCGGAGCTGTAGAGGCCTGAAGGTCGAACCTGATATGGTGTGCATGAGTTCGGCTCTTAAGTTCACCCTGTCCCTTCTCGGCCTCCTAGTGCTCTCCCACATATCACGGAGTAAGCCTAGGGAACGGTGGCTTCCGGCCAACGAGTTGGGCAGGGCCTTAAGTGACCTGTCTGCGGCTAATGAGGTCCTTTTGTGGACAAACCATCAGCTCCCGCTCTCTCATCATTCACCCTTAGCTTGGTCCAACTGGACTTTAAGCAGCAGGCGCGATACAATAATCAATGGCAAGGAACAAAAATCAACAACCATGTTCTTATTCATAAAAAAGTTAAAGGTCGTAGTTGTGACAATTTAATCCCTTAAGCTTGTTAATATTCAACAATGGAATAAAATCGGAAGTAATATCAAAACAGTCAGGGTGAAATGTTCCATATAAAAAAGTTTTACTAAATATTATCATTCGAAGGCAATTTTCTTTGTTTTGTTTGTTGAGCTCATGAGGAATCCACGCCCCGAGTTTTTCGGCCAATAGTGCCTTCAGATGTTCTTCGTCTAATTCGGCAAGTCGTCCGCTTCGAGGGGCACGCCAACTGGAAATAACGATTTTCGGATTTTCAGCGTGTTTAAAAATTTTTGTGTCTTTTTAACAAAAACTGTTTTACTACTATTTGATTATGCTTGTCTCAAACTATCTAAAAATATTAATACCATTCTGAAAAATTAGATTTATGCATGTTTACTGAGCTCATTTTATTATCATACCAGTTGGCGTGCGAAGGGTGTCTTCAAGATTAAAGTCGCCAGTTTTGAACTTTGGGAACCATTTTTGTGCAGTAGACACGCCCAAGACACCTTCTCCATACATACTTCATATTTCTCCAGCGGCTTCGGCTGCTTTTCGCTTTCGATGAGAAGCGAAGAAGAGCAGACGTCAAAAATGCTGATTTTTGCCTTCTGGATAGTTTTTTTCTAAGCCTGCAAAATTCTGAAAATTTAAAATTTCAGAACAAACTAAAAACACAGTTTTGTAGAGCAGAAAAAGCGCGAGAAACCATCAAACATTCCAGACTTTATCCGATGCCATCTTATTCCCGTAGAAAGTTTCTCACATCAAAAGACGAGATTTTGAACAATTTGATCAAGACAAGTCATCCTCTCATTCAATTAGCTAATTATAACAACACATCAGATATAATATAGCATAATTTGTTGTTTAATGTTAAATTCATCGCTTTTAAATACGTCATGAAGAATCTCAAGTATAGACAATATACACTATAGGTCTTTTACAAAATCCGAATTAATTCTATGATAACGAACTGCATTCCACTGCCACGAAGTACGAGCAAATTGCAAAAGACCGCGCACCGATTGCGTAAAATACGTCCCTTCGGTTAATTATTAAAACTTTTATGATACATTAGTTTGAATGTAGTTTTATGGTATTATAATACTTTGGAGAGTTTCTGTAAAGAAAGAAAACGAAGGAATATTGAGTTAAAACCGAAGAGTACGAAAGAAAACATGAAAATGATGATTTCTCGTAAAATGTATTGGTTTATTATAATTGTTTATTTACCACGTAATAACTGTAAATGACATATAACGAGGGAAATAAAAGTAAAGATGAACATTTGACCCTTATTGTTACGATGCAGGTATCAAAAAATTCCTCACTTTCTGCTCTGTCTATTCGTATATCTTAAAATAGTGCAAAGGATTTTTTGAAAGAGCTATGAGAATTTTTTTGGAATTTTTGAAGGAAACGTGCAATTGGTGCGCGATCGTTTGCAATTTGCGCGTATTTTTGTGGCAGTGAAGTTCGAACTGTTTTTTATTTATTGTCGTGGTGTAGGTCGATGAAAAATTAGGGGTAAAGGAGCATACCGAAAAAAAAGATGGTCTCGCTTGGGCTGGTGTAGATTTAATTTGCAATTTGTTTATTATTTCGATCCTAAATATAATAAATGATACCTAAAATTTTTATTATAATATATATTATGTTGATTTAACAACCAATTTAGTAAGAAAAACAAAATGAAACAAAATTGTGATGAAAAAAAGCGAAATATAAACAAATTGCAAATTAAATCTACACCTGTCCAAGCGAGACCATCTTTTTTTCGGTATGCTCCTTTACTCCTAATTTTTCATCAACCTACACCACGACAATAAATATTTTTAACAGTTATTTAAAGAAATATTTTGATGACTACCTCACGCACGCCAATTGAAAATGATTATTTTCAAATATTTAAACACATATAATGAAGAATAACGTGAATATTTTTGATTTCGGTGAACGAAACCTGACTACATTTGTCTACAATTCTGTGTAAATTATAAAAAGAATCTGAAATTAAAGCGCCTTGCATTATAATTAAGCATTCATTTTTATCATTTCAATTGGCGTGCCTCACGCCAAATCGAAATGGCGATTTTGCAATTTTTAAATGTGTGTGAAATTTTTTACGTGTTTATAACAAATAAATTTTTACTACAATTTTATTAAGATTGTCTTGTACTATCTGAAAATATTAAAATCATTCTGAAAAGAGAGATTTGAGAATGCTTACTGAGCTCATTTATAATCATACCAGTTGGCTTGCATATTCCAAATCAAGATAGCGATTTTGCAATTTTTAAACGTGTGTGAAATTTTTTACGTGTTTATAATAAATAAGTTTTTACTACAATTTTATTAAGCTTGTCTTAAACTATCTAAAAATATGAATACCTTCCCAAAAAGTTAGATTTGAGCACGTTTACTGAGCTCATTTTATTAGCATTAAAGTTGTGATGCTCCAAAAAGCAATTGGATAAATTATTGGATCGGAACAAGACGAGTGATTCCCAAATGTCTTCGTAGACTCGATGACGGAGCGATAAACTTCCCGGACGTTCGGAAATCATTAGAATCAGCATGCTTCAAGGATTCTAATGATATTGCTCCGAAATATTTTAAAATTTGTTTTATAAAGATATTGTACCATAAAGATGCACGCCAAATCGAAATGAATATTTTTCAATATTTAATCGTGTCTTACTAATTTTTTTAAAGTATGATTTTCATATAACTTGGTACGTCATTTTTTTCTAGTCAGTCTTAAACTATATGTAAATATGCACTTTTTGCCGAAATTTGCAAAATGAGCATATTTTCTTAGCACTTAACTTCATAATTCAATTTGGTGTGAAGCTGTATTGATTTTGTTGAACTTTATCCTGTTTGAAAACCATTGCAATATATGGTTTATTTATACTTTTTTAATGATATTTAGTTACACCCCACATGCATCGTTCGATTTAGTCATTCTCTGTGGTAGGTTGCAAAAAGGTTTGCGCCCTGTGGGACCTCATTTTGTTTATTACTTTAAATGTTTTTTTTTCCTGATATTCAAGATATAGTCGATGACAAATGTGATTGCCACCGCAACTGACGCGCACTTTTTCAAATATTATTTTTTCCACACCAAATTGAATGGTTAAGTTGGGGGCTCAGAAAAGTTACTCATTTTGCAAAGTTCGTCAAGAAGCGCATGTTTTTTAGATAGTTTTAGACGGGCTAATAACAATGAAGTGTCAAATTATGTGAAACTAATACGTGTAAATTAGTACACGTTTAAATATTGAAAATTTGACATTTCGATTTGGCGTGTTTTTTCATGTAATTTTTATTATTTTCCCCATTTATTCCACAATTGAAACAACATCTAAAACATATTCTTCAATTTATTTAAGCAAAAACAGTATAGAACGAGCGGAAACAAGAAAATAATCATAAAAATTAAATGAAAAAATAATATTTAAAAAGGTGCGCCACATTTCTTGGTGGTAATCGCATTTGGCATGGACTTTATCTATTGTTTAAGACGTATTTTTAACCGTTTTCGTATTTTTCTCATTTTCCCTGTTAAAGGACTCGATGAATTTATCTATATGATTGAACTCCACTGCCAAGAAAAAGTATATGATTGAACTCCACTGCCAAGAAACCGCGCCTCATTGCAAAAGACTTCGCACCTATTGCAAAAACTACCTTTTAATTTATTATTTTTGTTTTCAACGATTTTTATGGAAAATTAGCACCAGTTGGCGTGTATTTATTAAGCATCTGCTTTCGGGAAAGGAAAAACATTGATTTGGAGACATTAAAAATTCTCAAATTTTGCCTAATGGCAGTAGGCGAGTAACAGTGATCGTAGGGACTCGCTTTTGTGATTCCAGGCGGGTGGGGGTACGAATATTTTTCATTATCCGGAACCCCCTTTTTCAGGAAAATACCCAGGGCGGAGGGGATTCCATCCCATCACTGGCTGGTGAGTAACTGTCAATTTTGGAAAGCGTCACATGGACGTATATATATATATATACTGGTATAGAATTTGATTAACGCAAAATCTATACTAGTTCGCTTCTTTTGAGATCTTTTTTTAGAAAATGAAAAGAACCGAAATTTAAAATGAGATGGTGTAATAATCCGTGATTATTTGCATTTAATGCATTTTATTTTCCGACGGGAGCAATTCCTAGATTTAAGATTTTAAAATATTTTTAACATCCAATATTTCAAGTATTGTCGTGGTGTAGGTTAATGAAAAATTAGGGGTAAAGGAGCATACCGAAAAAAAGGATGGTCTCGCCTTGGGCTGGTGTAGATTTAATTTGAAATTTGTTTATTATTTCGATCCTAAATATAATAAATTATACCTAAATTTTTTATTATAATAATTATTATGTTGATTTAACAACCAATTTAGTAAGAGAAAACAAAATTGTGATGAAAAAAAGCGAAATAATAAACAAATTGCAAATTAAATCTACACCAGCCCAAGCGAGACCATCTTTTTTTGGGGTATGCTCCTTTACCCCTAATTTTTCATCAACCTACACCACGACAATAACTTTTAACAACACGATGAACAGTAATTTTAAAATGACCGACATTTTATTTCTATTTTGATCTTTTACCATGTTTACAGAACATTTGAGCAAATTAACAAGTTATTAAACATCAGTTGAACTCTGTTTGTTTTTTTAATGTTTGCTAAAAGTCTGATTCATTATGTTTATTTTTAAATATTAAAGAGGAACTGTTTGAAATCGTTGCTAGCACACTAGTGGTTTTTACTGTAGAGGTGTTATTTATGGCTAAGCGCGTTTATTTACAACTCTACATCAAACCGGGGCTAACTAAAATTTATCAAAAAGGCCACGACACAATTCAGAATAATTTTGTGTGTTCTTTTTATTAATTGCACAGAAGCGATGAAATTGTTTATTTATATTTATGGTTTTGCAAAACGTTTCTGGATTTTTATAAGTTTTGCTGTCGTGGGTATCATTGCGGATAAGAAGAAGATGAAATCGGCTGCCCATAACGCACGGATGACATCTCAAAGATGGTGCAAAATCATTACAGAATGGGACCCTCGATGTGGCGGTAGAAGCAAAGGAAGACCGATGGGGCACTGGTCCGATTATGTGCACGAAACCTCCATCAGCTGAATCAATGGAAGAAAAGAATAGGAATTGTTGAGAAGAAATTTGCAATGGCGAGACAGAGCATCGACGTCTGGAGATTGTCCGCAACCTTCAAGATTGATACCGGCTAATGAAGTAAATAAAGTAAGGTTGATGTCTAACAAACTCTCGACGCTCAGCTTTTATAAGTTTTCCTTACAATCGAAGAACAAGTGGAATCTAGGAAACGAAAATAATGTGGAGGCGAAGCTGAGATTATTTTGGTAAAGTTTTAGTTTCAATATTTATCATTTCGACTGCAACGTTCAAAGTATTGCATCGATTACCCAAGCTAAACGAATAACAATACTTGATTCAGATGTCCAAATCTATTTAACATTATATTCTTGCCCGCTGCTGATCAAACAGACAGACAACATATTTCTATTACGCAACTTGTTCGAGATGTTATCCACTTCCTCCGCATCCCCATTCAGCGCATTATACTAAAACACCAGCATAAATTAATCTGGCTTCTTCATTTCCAGTTCCATTACCGATAGCAATCAGTTTATCTAATGCCAAACACTAAAAAACTGCCATTCGCATATTTCCTTGCTTGGTATCTGTAAACGCAATCTTGTGACCATCCGCATAATAATAAACACTTTCGATTTCCCCGAAATTACGTAATTCAACGACCACCCATTTTCGCCTTCTATCGTTCTAAGCTTAATGTTTAACATGAAAATATTTACATGAGAACCGGATGGATAGCTTTCTCTCTCTACTGGAGACCTTGGCCTCCCAATCTAAAACATCGAAACCTTTTAATACATTTATACAAATACAATGTTTCCAATAATAATTTTAAAAAAAAAACAATAACATGCAATATATTATAAAATCTTTGGCATTGGGGATTATAAATTATCAGCATGACTGTAAGAATGGAAATTGAACCATGATGTGTGTAGATTCAAATCCTACAACAACGAATAATATATTACCTAATTAATTAGTATATCTTCTTTCAACAACAACAATAAAATTATATCAATTGTTCTGTTACCAGTATTTTAAGTAAATACATTAATTTTAAGTAATCATTTGGTATGGAGGAGTCAGATTAATGAATAAACCGTTCGTTCATAATGAAAATATTCTATAATTCCATTTTTTAATTATAAAATTTCAACTTTCAAAATTGGGATTTAATTTTTGTCTTTTCAAAATCTTAGATTTATGAAAGAGTATGCAATAAGAAATATCTATACGCAATATAATTGCAATATAGATTTAAAGTCAAAAAAGCTCAATACAAAGGCGGTCTGAAACAAATTATATTTACTTTCTTTCTTTGGAGATTTCAAATATAACATCTGTGCGGTTCACTTTTATTATTTCATACGATTTTTTATTCGTAGAAAATATAGAAATTGGAAAAGTTCGTTGTACGTTCCATGCGTTAAACATACAAGGAACATAATGTTATTCAATGAAAATTTTAGTATAGTTGCATTTTTTTGTCGCTCCGCAGATAGACAATTATAAACATAGTGTTTTTTTCTTTTATGGCTATATATATATAGTACTTTTCAGAGATCGGTGCCTCATGGAAGAGGAAAAATAGGGGAAAATTATGGTCTCGTATAGATACCCACCAAGGGCGTTTACATCTCTTCCTCTTCAACGTGAGTTGTTTATTTTTTGTGACAACACAAATTGATGAGATACAAAAGAGTGGCCGTCCAAACGAGACCATCATATTATTCATATTTTTCCTCTTCCATTAGGCACCAATCTCTGAAGAGTAAAATAATGGTATAGTTGTGCAGAGATTCGCTATGCGTCGTTACAAAATTTAATATAGTTTATAATTATAGTGTATGTCAAAATAGTTGACGACGCAATCACGCTGCAAATGCGGCATACTAATTAAAATTCATTTTAAAATCGATTATTTTAATAATTTTTAATTAATAAACGTGCAATATAAGCAATAACAATTAAAAAATGTCACAAAAATAAAATAAAATAATCGATTTGAAAATGATTTTGAATTAGTATGCCGTATTTGCAGCGTGATTGCGTCGTCAACTATTTTGAAATACACTATATTATTATTTAAAAATAAATGGCATACATTAAAAATTTTAATTTCAAATAGACGACATATTTCTACATTTCAACTGGCGTAAATATTATTTCTCAAACATTTAAACGTATTGAATATAAAACAAACCTTTTTTCGAAAATTCTTCTATAACATAATTTCGCAAAAATGCTAACTCGGTCTATAAAAAAAATATTAAATAATATTCGTACAGTATTTAAAATTACAGTTTTTCCTGTTTTCCAACGAAGGCTTTCTAGAATTACTCCGATAAATCTTATAACCAATTCATCTTTTTCATTGATGTTTGTCTATGCTTTGACTTTTCATATAAAAACTTTTTCTCTTAAGTTACCTTGTTGGACAATTTTGCCATTAAAGATTGAATTATTTCCTTGAACATATTCTCGCACTTTAATGAAGCTGGAACATGTCCGCTAAAAATGTTAAAACTATTAAATATTACAAATAGTATGTATTACCTATTATCTTTATTAGGGTTCGTAAATTCGGATGTTAATAACTGCAATTCCATTGTTTCAATAATGGAATTTGCCAAATTGTTATCAACTCTTTGTAAAAATAAGATATGGATATATAAATTAAACACAAACTAACCCAATAATTTGCAAAATAGCATTATATACTACATCAAACAATTGTACATTTAATAAATTCCAATATGCGGCCCTATCATTTGTTAAAAGCTTCAACTTCTCCGTTAATTCAAGATGATTATCACAAATATCATTATTTGTGGATGACGTCGCCTACAATTTAATTGTAATTTTTAGCCCAATAATAGAAAATCCCCTTTCTCGTGAAATTAAACATAAAATTCTAAGAAAACACAATTCTATAATTTTACAGCAATTTAAAATTGCAATCACTCCAAATATACATATCCGTGTTTTTTAATATTTTACCTAACAGGTAAGTACAATGCAACTTTAAAAAATAGATTTAGTAAAAATAAACATTATCGTGGTATATTTTTAGTGTTTTTTAAGATTATCTCCTGAAGTATTCAATGAATTCAACATCGAAAATAATTCTAACTGTGGGAATACAAAAACTTAAGCATAAAAACTGTACATCAACAAACTTCTGCACATTTTCGAACATCCACGGCAAATTAATCTCAACCCATTGAACCCAAGTGCACGCAGCAACAGGAAACGTCTTCATGTAACCGCTCTCCATTCCATCCTGTCGCATATAATCATAATCATTATCCAAACTATTTTGATCACCTGATCAACTTTATCTTTCAACTTCTCTACATCAACTCGTTCAATAAGTGTAGCTGCTGGAATATCCGGTGTCACCATAGCATGATGCGATTCAAGATCAACATCAACGTCATACTCATTCGTTCTATCAAACGGGTCTTCGTCCTGATGAATATTTGATTGGCTATTAATGGTTCGTTTTAATCACAAACATGCCCATCTCTTCCTAATGTTTTATTGTTCTCTATTTCAATCATTGACTCAATTAACAGTTCGGCGTCTGCTAGTTCCTCGTCAGTGTCTTCATCACGGTTACTCATCTTAAAGTTAATAATAAACACGATTGTTATCTTATTACATAACACTGGCTTTGATAGGACTAATTATAACAAATAGATAATCTGAAGCTTCAGCTTCAGCTGATACAATACATAATAACATGTAATATTCATATCAGGGTTGCACGGAATTCCATCTTCCGTTTTCAGTCTTCCGTTTTAAAAAATCGATTTCCGTGCAACTCTGATGCATATTCTTAATATTAAGGTTAAGCATTAATATAAAAAAATAGTGACCGCGGTGAAATGAGTAACGGCCGTACGACCATAAAATTGATAAAATACAGAAATCTGCAGCTGCAGCTGTAGAAAATCACAAATAAAAGCATAAATGGAAGCTGACGAGGATGTAAATGAGCATCTTTGAATTGAATGCAATTTATCAAATATAAATCATACATAAAATCGTCATTAAAATCATGATATTGAGTTTGAATTTGGATCAGGTCTAGTTTTGAATAAATAAGTACGTATATATAAATAAGTACGTATATTTGAATAAATAAGTACGGTCTAGTTTTGAATAAATAAGTACGTATATCTTTTCAAGTTTCAATAAGTGATACATTGAAGCTTATTAATAAATAACATATTTCAAACAAAGAAAATTATATATAAACCATGTGCGCAAGATTTCCAAAGTTTTATTCCTGGAAAAATCAAGGAACAACCCAGTAAAAATGTAACATAGCTTACAAGTCGTGGTTATTACTCATCCACTAAAACAAGTCGCAGTCATAATTGCTCCAATTGCGTATATTCATTGAGCTCAATGAGAATTTCTTTCTATGCATTTTATATTATATTAACCGCACTATCGCGTCGCTGTGTGTAACAGGACTTGGAGTGATATTAAAATCTTTAAATTTCTATTCACTTGAATTTCACGCGATATTGCATTAATGTTAAAAGATATTAAAAACACCAGCAATAATACAACATTGTCTTCCTATGGGTTTGTGATATACTTTTGTTTTTTATTTAATTTTTTTTTAAATAACAGAACAGCATCAAGCTTGAGTTTCGATCAGAGGAATGATTCTAAATCTTCAAATCAAGTGAAATCATCGGTGATTAGTTTATTCTTCAAATTTTAAATTTATATCCTAAACGAGTTCAAGTTACATATGTCTATTTTTCCATTTTTGAAGTTCTTACAATGCAGAATGGGATGTGAAGTTTTAGTTATTTATTTTTATTGTCGTGGTGTAGGTTAATGAAAAATTAGGGGTAAAGGAGCATACCAAAAAAAAGATGGTCTCGCTTGGGCTGGTGTAGATTTAATTTGCAATTTATTTATTATTTCGATCCTAAATATAATAAATTATACCAAAAATTTTTATTATAATAATTATTCTGTTGATTTAACAACCAATTTAGTAAGAGAAAACAAAATGAAACAAAATTGTGATGAAAAAAAGCGAAATAATAAATAAATTGCAAATTAAATCTACACCAGCCCAAGCGAGACCATCTTTTTTTTCGGTATGCTCCTTTACCCCTAATTTTTCATCAACCTACACCACGACAATAGATATAATTGAAAAGTTAAGCGATGTGATTTTATGCATCATTTAAAATATTTTATTATTCTTATTTTTCGACAATACCGTTAAAACGGTTAATTAACCAACACGCTAAATGGAAATAACTATTTTTCGATTTTTAGCGTCTCTGAAAATGTTTTCATCTTTTTAACAAAACAGTGTTTACTACAATTTAATTCGGCTTGTCTTAAACTATCTAAAATATTAATACCTTCCCAAAAGGTTATATTTGAGAACTTTTACAGATCTCGTTTTAGTACCATACCAGTTGGCGTGCAAACAATTAAAAAATATTAAGACGCTAATGTTTATGTTACTCATAAATTTATAAAATTATTTTCAGGATGTAATGGAGGTTAAAGATGATGACGATATTTCTCAACTTGAGAATGATATATCAATGATGTCAGTTTCTTCCCCTAGAACACCATTGCGTTCACCTGTAAATTTTTTATATATTACAAATTATATTAATTTTTTTTTGAGTATGTATCATCTTCAATTAATTTGGGTTTTCGCCGGTCACCATCTTCTTTATTAAGCAATTTAAAAACTGATGCGGAAAAGAGCTTACTGAAGGAACATTATCCCGAGATATTCAATCCGAAAGCGAAGGGAGAAACGGATTTAGCTACAGAAGAGATTAAGCCGGAAACCAGCGTATGATAATATATTATGTCATAAATATTATAAGTCTAATTTCAGAAAAAATATTTTTATTTTGATTTAGACGATAGCGATGATGACAAGGAAAATCGGCCGCCTAATGTTTTTGAGACAGAAGAAAAAACGAAATCAATAAATATTAATAATGAAAAAGTTGCAAATAGCGATGAAGACGAACTGGAAAACTGTACGGTCTTATTACAATTTTATATATTGTATATCAGTTTTTTAGATATAAAAGTTTTAAAAGACAATAAACCGAAGGAAAGATTAAAAGCGGAAAAGGTTCCACCTAGGAGTTCAATCAAAAAGTGAGCAAAATTATAATTTATTTGAAAATAGTAGTTATTTAAGTGTTTAACTTTGTAAAAATATAATTAGGTAAGAATAAAAGTAATTTATAGATTTGTGGTCGATGACAGCGACATTTCATTTGAAGAAGATTCACTAAGCTCTAGTTCGATAAGCTATGACGATGAATCTTATGAGGAAAACGTCCAAAAAAAGGAAAAAGGAAGAATACCGAAGAAAGCGGTACATAAAGTTAAAGATGATGATGAGTATTTCTTGACATCCTTATCTGTTAACTATAATGGAGTTAGGTTTGTGAATACAAGTAAATTGTATGCAAATACATTCTTTTTAAAAATGTTTTGCTATTTTATATTTTCTAAAATTTTTGTTGGGTCTTTAGAGCGCCACTTGATAAAAAGTGATTTATATAAAAAAAAATTGGTCGCCTATTGACATTAACAATGATTTTCATCACAGATACGGATGCACCCCCAATGAAAAGGAGCATTCTCTCCCACGTCTAAAGTTGGAGCTAATTTTTACGTCGTTTTATCAGATTTTCTCTAAACTATCCGAGAAACTTAATATATTTACTAAATATTCTCTTACAGCGGCTTTATGAGCTTCTATTTTTATAATTACATTTGGCGTGCGGATGTCTTTAATCTTAAAAAAACCACTTACGTTAAATTAATCATAAACAAATTGGTATTTTCCGTAGGAATTCCGTACTCCGTGATCCGTATTCCGCGGTTTTTTCTATTCCGTATCCCGGAAAAATGTCATATACTATTGTCCATTTCAGAGATCGATGCCTAATGGAAGAGCAAAAAAATAGGGGCGAAGAAAAGGTCTTGTTTAGACAGCCACACGGCCACTAAGGCCATCGAATCTCTTCCCCTTTTGTTTCTCATCAATTTTTGTTATCTATTTTTTGATGACAAGAAATGAAAAGTTTAATTTAAAAATGAAAATGGATGAAATAATAATTGATGATAAACAAAAGAGGAAGAGATTCGATGGCCTTAGTGGCCGTGTGGCTGTCTAAACAAGACCTTTTCTCCGCCCCTAATTTTTTGCTCTTCCATTAGGCATCGATCTCACTGGTTAATCCCAACGCGTCGGTTGAGAACAAAACGCGCTTCGGCCACGAGAGAAGTATTCATAAGAAGGCTAAGAGAATAGAAATATGTTTACTATATACAACATAGTTGAAACATTTAAGCCTACCGAAAATGTTTTTTAAAAATACCAAAATTAATTTAAAAATCCTATTATTTCAGTTTTTATTTATAGTCGTCGCCAAATTCGATTACCACCGCAAAATGTGGCGCACTTTTTTAAATAATATTTTTTATTTAATTTTTAGGATTATTATTATTTTCCGCAATTATTCCACTATTTAAACAACATCTATAACATATTCTTCAATTTATTTAAGCTATAACAGTATAGAACGAGCATAAACAAGAATATAATCATAAAAATTAAATTAAAAAATAATATTTAAAAAAGTGCGCCACATTTTGCGGTGGTAATCGCATTTGGCGACGACTATATTTTAATGACCTTGGCTCTAGTGAGCATGAAAATAGTTTCGTTTTTATATCATTAGACTTTAATTTTGTTCTATATTTTATTTCAATTGTCGCGAGAAAGCTTGGGCTGCCAAGATTCGAATAATTCTTATTAAAAGTTTTGCGTCCGTCGCCGAAGCGCGTTTTGTTCTCAACCGACGCGTTGGAATTCACCAGTGTCTCTGAAAAGGACAATACCATCCTATGAGTTATGGTACCGGTAACTCTAACTCGACAGATTAAGTCATTCGATGCAATTGATTATTTTGTTTTTTTAAGATAAAAAATTGAGGGGATAAAAATATATTGTCCTTTTCAGAGATTGGTTCCTAGTGGAAGAAGAAAAATTAGAACAAACTTAGGTTCTCGTTTAGACGGCCACTCTTTTGTCTGTAATCAATGTGTGTTTTCTCAAAAAAATGGATAAAACACATTGAAGAGGAATATATGGATAATTCCTGTATGGCCGTGTGACCGTCCAAACGAGGATATCATTTTTTCTTTTTTTTTTGCTCTACCATTATTACCATTACTCTACCATTACTAAATTATTATCATTATTATTATCAAATTATTGTCCTTTTCAGAGATCGATGCCTAATGGAAGAGCAAAAAATTAGGGGCGGAGAAAAGGTCTTGTTTAGACAGCCACACGGCCACTAAGGCCATCACGTCTCTTCCTCCTTTGTTTCTCATCTATTTTTGTTATCTATTTTTTGATGACAAGAAATGAAAAGTTTAATTTAAAAAATAAAATGGATGAAATAAAAATATTGATGACAAACAAAAGAGGAAGAGACGTGATGGCCTTCGTGGCCGTATGGCTGTCTAAACAAGACCTTTTCTCCGCCCCTAATTTTTTGCTCTTCCATAAGGCATCGATCTCTGAAATGAATAATATAAAAAATGATATTATTCATTTCAGAGATCGATGCCTATTGGAAGAGCAAAAAATTAGGGGCGGAGAAAAGATCTTGTTTAGACAGCCACACGGTCACGAAGGCCATCAAATCTCTTCCTCTTTTGTTTCTCATCAATTTTTGTTATCTATTTTTTGTTTATTATTTGATGACAAGAAATGAAAAGTTTAATTTAAAAATGAGAATGGATGAAATAAAAATATTGATGACAAACAAAAGAGGAATAGATTCGATGGCCGTCTAAACAAGACCTTTTCTCCGCCCCTAATTTTTTGCTCTTCCATTAGGTATCGATCTCTGAAAAAGACAATAGTTCATTTTCAATATTTTTGAATTATTTCTATCTCCCTCCATCTCGAACGACTGCATCTCGCCAAAGTAGACCACGTCGTTTTCTTCTTGAGAATTCCCAATCTTCTTCTTCCGGATGTACATGTCTTTGATTCATGGTCCACATATTTTGGCGACCCGCCCCTTGAGCCGCTTGTCCCACCTGTCTTTCGATCGACCTCTCGATCGGTGGACACTCCTCGAGATGAAATTAAAATTAAAATTGTAATTTGACAATATTTAAGACTTATTTTGAAAATATGTGTTCATTGTTAATACTGGATCTTATATTAAGACCTGGAAATGTTTAAGTTCTCCCATAGTTGTCTATACCGAAGTTTTAATAGTTATGTATTTTATTTTCTGGCTCATTTAATAAATCAATAATCCTTATCCATATAGATTTTTAGGCACAAAGATGCGACGCAATTTATTAAAGATGGTTCCTTGAAATCAAAAAAGATTCGAGAGTCATTAATAATTAAGTTGATGGACATATATATGAAAAGATGTTTCCAGGAGGTGTGCCAATTCTTATTTCTATTTTATAAACTTACTTCAGATTAAAAGAGACTTGCTTAACGTCAACTGGAATTCTAGATTACGAAAAACAGCTGGTCTGTGCCGCAATCATACTAATGGATCAAGCACAATCGAAATCTCACCTACTGTTTGCACAAGCGCTGATCGCGTCCGGGATACACTAATACACGAATTGTGCCACTCGGCTGTTTGGATTGTCAATAAATTGTATAAAGAAGGCCATGGCGACACGTGGAAAAATTGGGCACGAAAATGCATGAGAGAATTCAAATCGCTTCCGTTGATTGAGAGGTGCCATAATTATGAAATTGAAGCAAAATATCTCTATGTATGCGAAAATGAGCAATGCCAACAAACGTTTGTCTTATTACTATTATTATATTCACTTGTATTTTTTTTAGAATAAAGCGACAATCCAAGTCATTAGATATACAAAGGAAGATTTGTGGGAAATGTCGCGGAAAATTCAACTTGTATCGATTCGATAAAAAGACAAAGAACCGCGTACTTGTAGAGACATCTGTAAAATCGATGAATAAAACAACAGAAAAGAAAGAGGAGAAACAGAATAAATTTGCATTGTTTGTAAAGGAAAATTATAGCAAATATCGGGTTGCTGGAACCAAGCACGCAGAAGTAATGGAATTACTCTCAAATAAATACAAACAATTAAAATTACAACCACCACAGTAATTTTTATTATTTAACTTTTATTATTTTAATTTAATATGAATATTATAAATTTTTACAACAATTAAAACAACGACTAATTTGCTCCAAACACAGCTTCAAATTGACGACGAAGATTTGAAACACAGATCGAACTGTTGAAGTTAAGATATGATGATGATGAGTAGTCTATTTCTTCCGTCGTAGATGGCAATGGTAGTAGCGAATTATTGGAACATGTTGAAGACGAATGAAAAGCTCTACTTTTCTCCAATTCTTCACTGGGTTCATCAACATCGTAAATAGATAAGTTTGTGCATCCAGGAGCTGACTGAAAAAAAACTTCGGTTAAAAGTTTACATTAACTATTAACCCTCAAGCTAACAATCGAATCAGTATATTCGAATTCTGACTTCCTCGAAGATATATCAAAAGACGTATCATCATTTTCCGCATCTTCAGAATTCCCTGAAACTCTATAATAAGCTTAATAGTTAGATTTATTAAACTTGGCGTATTAAAGTATGATGGATCGGTGTGCCATGAATTAAACGTTGTGTCACAATCATAAACGGTGCATAAGACATTACGCCAAGTTGTAATATGGTCCCCGTACAGTATTAGATTAATATTGCCGAAAGTGTATTTCAGGCAGATTATGCAACGCTTTTCGATATTAAGTCCAATATTGAGCCAGTCAGAAGTTGTTACTAATTTACGCGCATCACGGATATCGAAGCAGTATCCTAAACTAACAGCTTCATACAAAAAATGATTAAATTACCAGTGCAGTTAGTTTCATATATTACTAATTGCTGACGCTGGGTCACAATAATCTTACGCTTCCTTGGGTGACTAAAACGTTTTATTTTAAGAATACCTGACTGAAATTATAATATATATGATTATTAGAATATACATAACTATTAGAGCTAACCTTTTTAACAAAGCTGCATTTAAACTCATCTCGTATAATTGAAGTATTTTCTTCATCCCACAAATCAATATTTGGCAACCGCTGAACTTTAGTAACATTTTTTGATATAGCCAATGTTTGTTTCTTAAGTTGATAATTGTTTTCGACTTCTTTTAACTCCTTATTAATTCAATTTAAACTTTTATTACTGCAACTCTAGAACTTTACTTCATTTGTTGATCTCTTTGACATTATTAAACAGTGTCACTTAAAATTGCGCAATTTATTAAAAAAATATATTAAAAACCCTAAGCCCGAAGGCGAAGATAGGATATAAACTATTCGGAAATGGTGAGAAAACGTTTGTCTTAAATATATATTGGTCACGTATTTTTTATACTCTTTAAACGTTAAAATGTGCAATTTTCTGGTAATAAAATGGGGATAACCTTCCCCTTTACGTTTCGATATTTCCACTGATGTGCGCGTCTGAAGAAAATTAAAATAAATTATATCTTTTTCAGTTCATAAGGCGACAAAAAATTAGGAATAATCTGGGGTTCAAGTACTATAGACACTTCCAGACTTAATCAAGATTCCGCCGCTCTAAGCTTATCATATGATCTTAACAGTGACTTTTAAAAACCAAAATCAAATTTATAAAAGCCGTTCACAATAACAACGAAAAATCAACGAGAAACAATCAACAAGATAAACAATATTATTAATGAAACCCAAAAACCGCGCTTCACATAAAATCTTGCTTCGCCACAAACTCTTTCGCATAACCATCATCTGGAATTCTGCAGCTCTGGGAACAAGTGTAAATATAAACTGAGGCCCAGTCAATTGATTGATCTGTAATAAGTGTATATATTGAATATAGTGCTGAAAAATACCAAGAGAATCAACATCAATTAACGTTAACAAATGAGGCATTAATTGCATTTCAAATCGTCTCGGAGCCCCACATAGGTGACATGGATCAATAATTTCAGGAAGTTTAGTTCGGCATGTTGCTGGGAGCGGATCTCCTGAAATAGACTAAATACAATTAATAAAAAACCATTGTATACCATTTCGTTTATATCTAATAATCTGATCCGAGCTCAAATTAACCAATCTATTGAAACGATCAAAATCGGTGTCCTTTTCTTGCTCAGCAACTGCCGCTTCGAGGTCCTCTTTAGTAATGTCGACATTCTTCTAAAATAATAAATTAACTATCAAACATAGATTTAACACAAACATCCTTATTCTTTTCCAAAAACTTTTTAAATTCCCTCATTCGTTGCTCTCGATCCTCTTCAGTATCGTCATTCGACACCTACAATTCGCACCATTATAATTTTAAAAAAAGTATGAACTTACGTCATCATCATCTCCTTCATCATCACTCAAACCCTCAAATAAGTTGCCAGGAACATATTCTTGGTCAATGTCAATTCCGAACTCTTTGAAAACAAAAGAATTTAATGGGTTTTTTCGTTCCTCTACTGTTTCCTCTTGTCCGCATTTAGTTTTATGGCTCCCCCAATCTACAGCCTGATGATCTCGAGAGCAATACCACACTACTTGACATTTAGAACATTTCTTAGTGGCAACGCATCCGCAAGTAGCGCAAAGATGAACCGATTCAATTTGATGACGAGGATCTGGAATATCTCCATCAAAGTCTGGATCCATTGGACCGTCAAATGAGTAGAAATCATTTTTCCGAGGAAGGCTGCAACGGAATACCGCAAAATTTGATGCATCATTTGGCTATAATCAGTGGAATATATTGAATAAATTATTTCAAAATCACCTTGGAGCATGACGGATTTCTGCAAACAAAGACGAAAAGCGAGCGATGGAAAGAGTGATCAGGATCATTAACACTATTAGCGTATACTTGAATCAAAAAACATAATGGTTTTTGGCAATTCTAAAAAAAAATATATATACAATTGACAACAATGAGTATACATTGCACAAAAGATCTTTTGAATTTGGCAGGTTTTTAGGATTCAGCCATGATGGTTTCCCGCCAATTTTCCCTAGAGGAAGATATTGTGAACGGAGTTTATAAAGAGATTCTGGCTCAATTGGCACGCCGAAGCCCAAGTGAACTGGTTCGTCTAAAAATATTCAAAATTAAATTTTATTCGCTTATTTCATGACTACCGTGCGCTTCTTTTTGCATGATTAATCTAATTTATTTTCTCGCTTCTTCTTATCTTCACGAGAAGTTGCCGCACAAACCCAAAATACTAGCACCACGTGAACCAAAATAACTGCAATTATCGCAGAATAGGTTAGGCTGTCGTTCGGGGTTAAGCCTAATAGACCTAAATATTACGATAAAATACAAAGGTGTTTTATGTATGATAATAGCATAAAGAAATATTAGGAAAACGGGACCTTCAAATAAAAAAGACTTGAGTAGAAACATTGACGACAGCGGGACTATAAGAATGACAAGACTGTAAGCGAGAAGATTTTTCACAGCGCCTTGCACATTCTCATCTTTTAAATTCGGAATAAAGTCATTCAGTGTTGTGCCTGTGCCGCTCATCTGCAACAATCTCGTCATATAAATTTAAAATAAGAAAACCAAACAGACGAGTTGTCGCAAGTCAAGTTAAATGGGTATTCGAATTTTTTTCAAGTAAGAGCGATCAGAACGCTTTATGGTATTCAGAAATACATCGAACGATATTTTTTATTAATTGTATAAACAATCTTTTACAATGTGGGAATCAGTATACACAATAGTAAACTATACAGTCACATACTAATGAGTTATTTATAATTTTATCACATATCTATGGAATGGTATGCCAAGTGAATAATTGAACATTATTTCGTCTTTTTCGTTTCCTTTTGCGCTTTGAGTTTAGTTTCGGCGTCTTTCTCTTCCTTCCATGCGATATACGCAAATGCTGCGCAGATAGCGATGACAACCCCAGCAGCACAGATGCCAGAATAAAGCATGGCTTTATCTGGTGGTAGATGATAATGATCTGAAACTCTAGAACTTTAAAATATAATGATGCATATTAAACCTATGAACACCCAATAGTAAAGAGTAAACATGACGAGCAACGGTAGCGTGAACATCATTGCAGAAAATAAAATGAGTAGGGTTATTGCTCGTCGACTGTCTTCAGGAGTGTAGAATTGCTCTTGGTCCTTCGGCAATGGCGCATTTAATCTTTCTTGAATGATTTCTTCGCCTGTTTTTTCTGGTTTTCTTTCCGCTTCATCTTTTATGGACTGATCAACGAATGGCAACTTTTCCTGGACTTCCGTATCTGTCTTCTCATCAGATGAACCTTGGGAACCATCTAAAATTAAAATTTAAACCCCATGAAATTAAAATGAATGATACCTTCTGATTTCTCTGGTAGCTTGTCGAAACTTTCTGACGATGATGATTTTCTAGAATCTACCAATTCGAATTCGTTATCGTTACTGTCGGACATCTGAAAATTATTTATTTTCAAGTTTTATTTTGAGAAGAATATAATATTTAAATTTTTAATACACGTTATTAATCACATCTAACAGGATCAAAGTTTTAAAGGTTAAAGTTCAATTATAGGACTAATATTATTCATAATATACGATCTCTGTTCTGTGAATTGTCGGGTCACATGCTCTCGTACTAAAACACTTCACTTGACGAACATGGCGTTAATTCAAATTTTTTTTTCAGAAATATTTTTAGTGAGATATATTGGAAGAATTATAAAAGCGCACACAGAGCGATAGTAATTTGCACATAAGTTGAATACTAAAAAAATAAATTATATCTGACGTGGGATGCAGGAAAGTATTTATCTGTTAATCGGCGATGGAAAATCATTGATAAATTACGTTCCGAAGAAAATTTAAATACGTTTATGCAAGAAATATTATTTTAATGAAAAATTGGTGTAAAAAATACATAATTTACTGAAAATTAAAATTTCTCATTGATTTCCCATCACCGTTTAACGAGTAAATACCTCTTGTCAATCGGAACCCGTTCCATGCGAACTTGACACCAGTCGTTCTCGAGATATATTTTAAAAACATCGATTTTAAGTATTCCGAAGCAGGTTAAGAGAGAAATAAATATTTTTGCTGTATACAAAATAGTTTAAATACTTAAGCGTATCGTAAAGTTTTTTAAATTCCAAAATTGATTAAAAATCCTTATATTTCAATTTTAATTTATTTTAATGACCTTGGCTCTAATGTGCTTGAAAAAAGTTTCGTTTTTATGTCATTATACTTGAATTTAGTTTTATAGTTTATTTCAATTGTCGCGAGTAAGCCTGGACTGCCAAAATTTGAATGTAGCTTATTAAAATCTTTTTCGTACGTAACTGAAGCGCGTTTTGTACTTAACCGACGTTTGGATTCCTCGTCCTCTCGCCAAAACCTTATTTTTTTCTTACTCATTGTTTCATTTGAATTTTCAAGATGATTTATTGTATTGTATGAATAATCTGTTAAGCAGTTAAAAACTATAAAAAGAGCTATTACATTAATAAATGAACCACTAAAAACAATAACATCTTTATAAGATATTTGTAAATCTCAATATTTTTCGCACGAGAAAAGAAAATTTGATTTTATTCCAGTTATGTCTATGGATTTGGATTCTTCCATTAAGAAAGCGTTACAGTTAAATCCAGAAAAGTTTTACAAACTAAGACTATCATATTTTGATGTCATAGGGCAAGTAAGTGTGGATATCTATTATGTTCAAATAAAACTAATTGGGATTAAAGGTTCATTCGATTCTTATCAGTGAGGCTGGAACGCATGTTTTATGTATATGGATTGGCAAAAAATTAGGAATAGACAGGTTTATTTTCAAACTTTAGCTTTAATTAGACAACGTTTCTTATAAAAAAGCACATTATACTCAAAACTACATAATTAAGCGGTTTCTGCAAAGACGTCGAAAAAAGAATGGTGCGCTATTATGAAAACGATGCAATAAAAGTTAGAAAGGTATAGTATGACGGTTTCCAAATAGTTCACTGGGAATGCCAAGCAAATGCAAATGAACACTTTTCCATATTTAACAATGTCTTACTAACTTTCACGTATTAATTTCATAAAATTGGCAAGTATTTATATAACTATCTTAAAATATTTCAGAACAAGCACTTCTTACCCAAACAAGAGCACCATATATGATCCCCCAACTTTATTATTCCATTTGCGGTGTGCCAAGTGAACTTCTAATTAAAGAATATTATTTTTAAAATAAAATCTACGATATATATATATATATATATATATATATATATATATATATATATATATCAGTAATGAATTGAATTCCAGAATCCCGATACATGTATACCAGAGATGGGCCGAATTCCGCTTTCTATATTCCGGATTCCGTATTTACAAATGCACGCCAACTGGTATGATAATAAAATGAGCTCAGTAAACATACTTAATCTTAAGTTTTTGGAATGATAATAAGATTATTATATAGTTTAAGACAAGCCTAGTTAAATTATGGTGACATATGTTTTGTTAAAAAGATGTAAATTTTGTCAGACGCGCTTAAAAATCGGAAAATCGTAATTTCCAGCTGGCGTGCAAATGTTATTCCGGATTCTCCGAAATTTTGTATTTGATTTTTTGATTCCGAAGTTTTATATTTTTAATTCCGATTTTCGAAAATTAACTTTTCATGAAAACGTTAACATTCCGAATTCCGAGATTCAAAAACTACCATTTCGCCCATCTCTGATGTATATCGCGACAAAAGTTATCAAAATTGTTATGTTAACTAGTAAGTTCCCAATTCCGTTTTCAATATAATTAACTCCAGATTAATACATATTTTCTAGAAATATTTTGGTATGCATTGGATCACACGTTTCGTATAAATTTTTAGAAATAGAAGATCATAAAAAATCTCTTATATTCTAACAAGAATGTTGATATGTGTTCCAATATTACAATTAGTGAAAACCAACGATTTCTGTTGGCGAGCTTTATTGATATTAAAACATTTAAATGGTTAATTTCAGTTTATCACAAAACCGAATAAAGAAATCGATAAAGCTTGTAAGAAAATTGCACCATCTTTAATGGAAATTGAAATCTACGACGAACATAAAAATTCGCTGTTTGGTCTGAAAAGTGGATCATTTGTATTATTGGTCAATGTTCATTTCTTTCGATCCGCCAGTTTTAAATATTCATTAGTTCTTCATGGTGGAAGAAGGTTTAATCGTGGTATTTATTCACTGGAATCTAATTATGCAATGGACAATTTGGTTTCATATAAAAAGTATTTTTTCAATAATTATAATGAAAAGTATTAATTTTAGATGCATAAACGATCTGGTTGCTATTGAATTAGAACCCAGGCCAACGCTTGAAAATCTTGCATTGGATTTATTTGAAGATTGCGATTTACAATATATGGTAAGTTATTAATAAACCGATAGCCTATGATCTGATGGTCATCGGCGTTATATTGAGTCGATCGAATCGTCCAAACAAATATATTTCCATAAAGTGATACCCGTCGATTGGTTCATTCCAGTTTTTTTCTAAAATACAGCTTAATTTTAAGATTCATAAACGATATGATTGTTATTTAATTAATTTTTATTTTTATATTGTCGTGGTGTAGGTTGATGAAAAATTAGGGGTAAAGGAGCATACCGAAAAAAAGATGGTCTCGCTTGGGCTGGTGTAGATTTTATTTGCAATTTGTTTATTATTTCGATCCTAAATATAATAAATTATATAGTCGTTGCCAAATTCGATTACCGCTGCAAATTGGGGCGCACTTTTTAAATATTATTTTTTCATTTAATTTTCATGATTATTTTCTTGTTTAGGCTCGTTCTATACTGTTTTTGCTTAAATAAATTGAAGAATATGTTTTAGATGTTGTTTCAATCGTAGAATAAATGTGGAAAATAATAAAAAATCATAAAAATTAAATTTAAAAAAAAATTTAAAAAGTGCGCCACACTTTGCGGCGGTAATCGCATTTGGCGACGACTATACCTAAAATTTTTATTATAATATATATTATTGTCCTTTTCAGAGATCGATGCCTAATGGAAGAGGAAAAATATTAGGATGGACTGATGATCTCGTTTGGACGGCCTCTCTTTTTAGACGGCCATTCTTTTTTACGAAATTATGGGCAATACATATTTAAGAGGAATTGAGAAAAATGTTTTTTATGGCCCCATCATTTTCTCTTCTTTTATTACTCTTCCATTAGGCATCGATCTCTGAAATGAATAATATGTTGATTTAACAACCAATTTAGTAAGAGAAAACAAAATCTTGATGAAAAAAAGCGAAATAATAAACAAATTGCAAATTAAATCTACACCAGCCCAAGCGAGACCATATTTATTTTCGGTATTCTCCTTTACCCCTAATTTTTCATCAACCTACACCACGACAATATTTATTTATTATCAAATTGTAAGAAATTGATCAAAATTGATAATTCATTTTCAATATTTTTGAATTAATTTCAAATGGTCTCAATGAGAACGTGAAACAAATATTCAATTTATTTAAATAATTTCTCTTTATTTCATCATTTTGTTATATTTCGTCAAAATTTATAGTTCACGTCCTATTGGTTATTTTTATTTTTTATGAAATAAAAATTAGAATTATCAATTTCTCACAACTTGATAATACATAGTTGACCGAAAACTATGACTGGTTAATGTGATAAACCCCGGAGCTGGAATCGGGTCATAGAACTGTGTATAAACCCAAGGTGGACGGAATTCCGTATTCCGAAATTTCAAAATTGTCATTCCGCCCATCTCTGGTACACGCCAAATGAAAATTAAGATTTTCTTATATTTAAATGAATCTTATAAAATTAGACGTAAAAATTTTAGAATATTTGTTACGCAAATTCGTCGTCACATTCTAAACTATAAAGAACAGTGCTTATAAATTAGCGTGTTTTCTGAGCTCTCAACTTGAACAATTCATTTGGCGTGCTGGTATACACTATTTTTTGCATAAGAAATTTACCTGCAAAAGTTTAAATTAAATTTGACAAGAGAATTATAAAAGGTCAAAATCTCAGATTTTGATGAAACTTTGCAAAAAGATTCATTTTGGTTCAAAACGTACGCACAAAAAATTTCAGCTCGCCAAAAATATTTTAAGGTTCATAAAAATGGGTTTGAAATCTGAAACCTCCGAACAATACTTTTCTTCTCCGACAATCAGATTTCTTCTGCAATCATTAGTTTTCATTTAAAAAATTGAGAATCATAGCAACGATGGCACAGTGGCAAATCCCATCCAAATCTGAGATGTTATACTTCCTTTTATACCTTTTATATACCTATACCTTTTATACTTCCCTAGTGAGAGTTTTGGGAAATAATCCGCCCTTGTATGAATATATATTTAATAAAATTTTACACAGGATGTTCCAAAAGTAAATGGAACAGTTCTCGGTGATAATTTAATTGCCATTGACCTTTTCAGGTATTTTCATATTTCGGTCCTTTACTAATATGAATTACAGCAATGATCACAATTTCAAGTACACGTTTTTAACCAGTGCCATTCGCAGTAAATGTGAAGAAATTCATAGAAGCAACGTTAAAACAATTTATTGTAGTGATGTAACTGCGCAAATATTGCCAATATTAATGAAGTGAGCATTACTTAATCACGCCACCCGCACGCCAACTGAACTCTTTGAAATGAAAGCTCTTTTGCGGGTTTCTAAAAGATTGTATAATTTCATTTTAAAGTTTTTTTGAATATTTTAAGAAAGGTTTATTAAGCTTACCTAAAAACTAATTCACACCAATGGGATTAATGAAAATGAGACCACATAAAGTCCTTGTAACTTAGCAAGATTTTAAGGTTTCTAGACAGTTTAAGAGAACAAATTTTAAAGGGGGAAAATTGGGTTTTAATTTTCATCGTAGGATAAATGTATTTTTCCTTATACGTGAACCTGTAGATGTCGACGATTCACGTTTTTTCCTGAAATACACGTGAAATTTTTTATTTTTAGTATAGTTTTTGATCGATTGTGGGAATTTTAGCCAAAGCACACCAATTTGAAAACGATGATTTTTCTATTTTTAAACTTCTCGTGAAAAGTTTCACGTGTAAACTATGAATAATTTTTACGTCAATTTATTTATCCCCTGATAAAATATCGGAAATACCAAATTCCTTAGTGGAATAATATTAGGGTGAACCAAAATTTTTTTCCGATTTTTTATTAAAAATTTAAACATAATTTTACAACACATGAAAAACAATTAGGTTTCATAGTAAAGACCATTTGACTATATGGATTGAACCCATCTATCGGCAAGGTGTTCGATCCCGCTGCGGTACCACTCCTTGTTCTTTAAGGCGAAAAACTCGCGGCACCCGTTTTCGACATCGGCCAGGTCATTGAAGCTACGACCACGAAGAAAGTATGTCATGGATCGGAAAATGTGATAATCAGATGGCGCAAGGTCTGGACTATAAGCTGGATGAGGAAGAAGTTCAATGGCGTCGAGATTTTTGATATTTTCCTTCGTTTGTCTGGCGGTGTGCGGTTTTGCATTGTCTTGTTGAAGGAGTATCCGCTTCCGATTTATCAACGCTGGATATGCGCAATAGAGGTCTGCGTCGATGGTCCGACCATTTGGAACTAGCTCGAATTAAATTACCATTGATTTTGTCTGTTTGGATTATTCAAGTAGACCCACTTTTTATCACAAGTTACAATTCTACGAATAAAACGGTAATCTTGTGGATTTTCGAGCAGTTTTCGGCAAGTCTCGACACGTTTTCTAGCTTGAATTTCAGTCAATGCATGAGGTCAATGCATGTCGTACAACTGATGTTTGAGGAATATCGAGCTCGGCCGACAATCTGCGAGTACTTATTGATGGATTGGTCTCCACAGCTTCACGGATTGCTTCAGAATCCACTGTCGTAGGTCGGCCTGAATGTGTCTTGTCCTCGAGATCAGTGTCGCCGTCGTTAAATCTTTTGAACCAATTTCGCGCAGTTCGATGCAAGACCATATTGTCGCCTTCAACTTCGCATATCTTTCTTTCTGTTGCAGTTGCGTGGAAGCCTTGTTTCCAGTAATGGCGTAAAAGAACACGAATTTCGGATTTTTCCATGTTTCTTCTACAAGTTAAAAAATTTTTAAATAAAAGACCAATTAAAAATTTTAATATATATTATGATAGAGCTGTTCAAGAGCTTTAAAAATATGTAAAACACATGTATATAAAAATCTTTATTTGGTAAAAAAAAAACAATTAGACAAAAAGACATAGGATATCGGAAAAAAATTTTGGTTTACCCTAATATATTGAAACTCTTTAAATGAGCCAATGTTTCTTAAAATTCAGTTGGCGTACCAAAGAATCCTTATAACATGGTTTCTCACGTTAAAGTAGACAGTCTTTTTTAGAGTGGCGTGTTATTTAATAAAATAATCTGTCTTTTTAAAGTCATAATGCGACTCTGTATCCATTGTCCGTTGGGATTCGTCACGAGTTTGACGAATTTTCAGTTACTCTCATAGATTCAAGCCATTGTGCCGGAAGTGTGATGTATTTATTCGAAATTAAAGATTCTAATAAAAGGAAAAATATTTTATATACTGGAAACTTTCGTGCTGATGAGGATTTCTATAATAACATAATGTGCCGGGTACTTGAGAATGTTTGTTTAGATTAACGTTCTCTTTAATTACTTATTATTTAGACTGTAATTGACACAATATACCTAGATAATACATATTTAACTTATCGAACCAATATTATAAGCAGAAAATCTTGTGTAGATAAGTGAGAAAGTTATTTGATTAATGTTGTTTAACTATTTCTTAAGGCTTATATCATATTTATCAAATTTAAATGATGACGTTTATATTCCGTGTGAGCCTATAGGAATGGAACGATTGTTCGAAACTATTTCGAAATGTTGTAAGGTATTGTTTTTAATAATCCGTTTAATATTGTAATTTAAGTAACTAATAACAGTCTGAATTAATTTCAGAAAACTATTGTAAATTATGACATCCGTGAGAAAATCGCTCAAAAGTTGGGTTACAAATTAAACAATGGAACATCTGAAAATTTTAAAATATATATTGTTCCACGCGATTCGGAAACTTTAAATGATGAAACTCAATTAGATAAAATTGTTATATTAACACCTATCTTCCGACGGTTTCATTATTAATTTAATATTTGAATATTACATTTTTATAGATTTATCAAAGGTTCTAAGTTATTTTTCTATTCAAATCACTCATCACAATATGAGATTTTGAATTTTTTGCAAAGGTTTGTAATAAAAATGATACCAATTTTACTAATTTTTAATTGAAAATAGGTTACAATATAAGGAAATACGACCCATATCGCAAGGAGTCAATCGGGTTTTATTGAATAGGTTACTCAGCTTGTCACGTAATACAGGGTATTTAATAGTTTCATTTCTGTCCGGTGTGAGCTCATGATTTTATTTCATTCGGCTGAGTGATTCGAAATAGTAAAGTTCTGTGTGAATCAGAGATGGGCAGGATTCCGGATTTCGGCCATTTTTCGATTCCTAATTTCCGTTTTCCGAGTTCTGGATTCCAGATTCCGAAAATAAAAACTTCGATTGCGCCCATCTCTGGTCTGAATACATTCTTCATGAATATAAATTAAAAATGTGTTAACCTCTACTCCAGTAAAGGTTAATAAAAGTAGCTACTGTATATTGGTCTTACTATTTTTTCTTAAAATATATTTTTAGTACAATAGATGTTGGAACAAATGTGGGAACTAGCATGTTGCGAAGGTTTGTACATAATATATTTATGTGAACATTAACTATTATTTATAGTAGTTGTCAAGATTTTCCAATAGACAATTGAACTAAACCATTGGTGAGCGAGGATTATCTGTTATATTGTAATCCGAATTGTCATTATCCAAGGTTGTTTTTTTGTTTTAATATATTGTTTAAACAATTGACTACATATATACTCTAGAATATAACCCAATAAGTTATAAACACGTTTAGCAATTCTATAAATTATTTTATAGCGAGGCGTAGATTTTAAAACGATAAGTCTGTTGTACTTTTCAGAGATCGATGCCTAATTGAAAAAGGAAAAATAAGAGATGGTAACTCCTTTTTGGCCGTCCAAATGAGACTTTTGTTTTTTCCTCTTCCATTAGGCACCGATCTCTGAAAAGGATAATATTACAAATATTTGTTAATTTTCTGTAATCAATGCCATCCATGGTAAAGGAAAGGTAGATCATAGCTTTTTCAATACAACTTGTGAGTTGTGAGTTTTTTAGTCGTACCTTAAACGCCCTGTTTGCACCTTAGTTAGAATTAATTGCATTGCGTTGAACGGTTTTAGGTTTAATCTATCATGCATGTAGGATAAAATACTCTGAAGTTCTTCCCAAAAAAATGAGTGTGTAATCACAGACCGAACCTCGTTCCAGATAATTTTAACAAAAAATATATCATAATTTTAGTAGTATTTGTGTGGGTTGTCGATGATATGAAAATGCGTGATGTCGTTGTGTAGTGTAGTTGGTTTAGGACTTTCCGATATTAACTCAAACTTGGGTAGTTAAACTTTATTAAAATTTTTAATATATAATAGAGTAACGGGTAAATGAAGACAGTTAAATATTGTCGTGGTGCAGGTTATTGAAAAAGTCGGTTTAAAGGAGCATTCCGAATAATAAAATGGTCTCGCTTGGGGTCATGTCGATTTAATTTGCAATTTGTTTATTATTTCGCTTTTCTTTTTTTCATCACATGTTTGTTTCATTTTGTTTTCCCTTAATAAATTGGTTGTTACATTAATAATAATTATTGTCTTTTTCAGAGATCGGTGCCTAATGGAAGATCAATAAAAGAAGAGAAAATGATGCGGCCACAAACAACATTTTTCTCAATTCCTCTTAAATATGTGTTGCCCATAATTTCGTAAAAAAGAATTGCCGTCTAAAAAGAGAAGCCGTCCAAACGAGAACCTCATTCCATCCTGATTTTTCCTCTTCCATTAGGCATCGATCTTTGAAAAGGACAATATAATAACAAAATTTTATGTGTAATTTATTATATTTAGGATCGATATTCAAAGAAAAGCGAAATAACAAATTAATTGAAAATTAAATGTACACCTGTCTCAAGCGAGACCATTTTATTATTCGGAATGCTCCTTTAAGCCGATTTTTTCAATAACCTGCACCACGTCAATAAAATTTATTTATTTACACTTCGTATGCTAGACACGTGAACAATTTACCCATAAATTAAAACAAAATACAAAATAATAACGAGACACAGACATTAACAATACTTAAAACACATCGAATCCATGATAACTATACCGCTCCAATTGCTCCGTCCACTCTCTGCTTCCACAACTATACAAACGTTAAAAAATGAAAATGGTTGAAGTGATGAATAGGCTTTGTGGGCGTGAAATTTTGACTGTCAAAACAGAAACAAATGAATTTTATAAATAAAAAATATCTATTATTCATTTCAGAGATCGATGCCTAATGGAAGAACAAAAAATTAGGGGCGGAGAAAAGGTCTTGTTTAGATAGAGACACGGCCACTAAGGCCATCACGTCTCTTCCTCTTTTATTTGTCATCAATATTTTTATTTCATCCATTTTCATTTTTAAATTAAACTTTTCATTTCTATCCATCAAATAATAAACAAAAAATAGATCACAAAAATTGATGAGAAACAAAAGAGGAAGAGACGTGATGGCCTTAGTGGCCGTGTGGCTGTCTAAACAAGACCTTTTCTCCGCCCCTAACTTTTTGCTCTTCCATTAGGCATCGATCTCTGAAAAGGACAATATTAAAGTAATGAATGGCTTTTTCATTGCGCGTTTTCAACACAACGCTCAATGAAATTTAAATTTAAAAAAAACTTGAAAAAATTTTTTTCTTAATATTCTTTTCAGAGATCGGTGCCTAATGGAAGAGGAAAAGAATATGAAAATAATGATGTTCTCTTTTGACTTTGAAGAGGAAGAGACGAAAAAGACACTATCATTTTTTCTTCTTTTTTTCTCTTCCATTAGGAACCGATCTCTGAAATGTACAATACAATAATCAAAGAATGATCGAATCTGCGATAATCATAATATTTTTCAGCGGAAGGCCAAGACCACAAAATGCCCAAGTTCTATAATTTTTGCTCAACCCACCTCTAATTCATCCAAATAGATAATGTACTATATAATGTTTTTATTTATATTATAATAAATATAAATTTGTTAATTAATTTGCCAAATACTTGGAAGAGAATTTCAATTAAATGCCATCTGGAGCCGAGCCAGCACCTCATTCGAATCAATGCAAAAGTAGGGGGAGGCTGAGAGTTTGTCGTCAATTTGGATGGGGTTTGATTAGTTTTGCTCGTTTCAATTTACTCATTTTAGTCGATGACTTGAAACCCAAGTGTTTTTGTTTGTTTCATTTTTATTGATCAGCCTTTGGTTTGTCGTGATATAATGCTGATACACACACCGGATTATTCTCCGATGGAAGAAGCGGATCCATGGGAACTCGATCAACTGTTGAACGGCGAGCAGGTGAATACCTTGATGTTTCGATCTTTAAGAGCATGTTTTCGGCCAAGAGATTTGCGAAATATAATTGTATGTGATGCTTGTTTGGGAAGGGTCACAACACAAATTAAATTTGTATAATTGACATTTTGCAGTGTGACATTAGATATGTTGTGCTTGAATTTGTTTTTCTCGCTTAATGCATTTTATATATGTTTTTGGCTTAACTGTAATTGTATGGCTTATACTTTGCATGCGCTGACCAGCAAAACTCCGAACCCCCAATAAATTGGATTATTATTAATAGTTTTAAATTAATGAAGTTAAACCCTTTCATTCATATTATAGATGGATACCAATTGAAATGTTCGATTCAGAAATGAGCCAAGTTACAATATTTTTAACCGTTTTCCGATGTAATAAAGCTCTTAAAGAAAACTGTATCTATGGATATTTTTGTTATTGGTATATGTTATAGAGCAAATTGTGACGATTCGAATGGTGTATAGCTTCTGTCTGCACCTAAAAAAACTTTTCGAGATAGTCCTGTTTATATGAAACATGCTTTATGGGCCCTAAGCGCTCAAAATTACTGGAATTTGTGATTTCCTTTTTTGTTTTTGAATATGAGCTATATCAGAAATACAGTCCGGACTAAAAAAGCTCATATATGTGCAGTCCTGGTCAGATATACCATTTAAAGAATATTTTAACGTATATAACGCGCATAATAAGCGTCTTATAAAAACAGAATTATCTTGAAAAGTTTTTTAACTACAATCATAAGGTATACCACGGTTGCACGGAATTCCATCTTCCGTTTTCCATTTTCCGTCATTTTTCGAGTTCCATTTCCGTTTTGCGCTTTCCATATAAAATTTTTTTTCTGTGCAACCCCACTCGGTATGTAAAATGTGCAATGACACGGTTCCGAGTGGAACCAATCCGATAAGGAATCATCTTACGAGATTTCACACACTTTTTCTTCAGTTCCAAACTTGATTATTTGATTACTTGTTTGTCCGTTGTCATTCCGACAGCGCCGAGATGCGAACCAACTCTCTCCAGAGAGCTCGGCTTCGGCTTGCTAATGTTGACGAAGTCATCTTCTCCACAAGAATACCGATTATGAAAGAAGTTTGCTCCACCTTGTGTCCGGCAGCCTTGCGACTTGTCCAGTCCAACTGAGCAGTTTCCTCCCAAACAAATCAACCGAAATGGAGCCATCGACTTTTCGTGAAAGCAGATTATGTCGAGAGCCTTTTGGTGACGTTGGAGAGTTTCCTGAGATGGGCACCACAAGTTTCGCAACCATAGAGCAACCGCGGAGCGATGTTCTGATGTATTGTATCCTCTTTCAACGTACCATCGATCGCGATTCTAACCAAGAAGAACCGCCGACCGAAAAATATGGGGACCGAGGGGAGGGACTAGGGGGACCGAGAAAATAGGGGGACCGAGGGGAGGGACTCCCCTCGGTCCCCCTCCCCCCACCTGGGTCTTTTACTAAAAAAAGGTGTCCCGAGTCCCGGGTAGGGAAAAAGGGAAGTCTGTTTATATTGACATAGTGGTGTTTTTTGATACATATTGCACGCCAAATGAAAATGACGGTTTTGCGATATTTAAAAGCATTTTATTACTTTGTGCGTGAAATTTTAGAAATAATTTTTACGTCATATTTACAAGCGTAATCTGAATAATCTCTGGAACTTTAGATTTTTACGAAATTTCAGATTTAAGTAAGTTCTGAGGTTCAGTTTTGTTCTAATTCATTTGGCGTGCATATTGTTACATAATTTAAAATAGAAAGGTTCGCTCGTCGGTTGTTCTCGCTCTTCCTCCTCTTTAATTGTCACTATTACCGTTCAGTGATGGGAGGGACCCGGTCCCGAGCCCCGTGTTTTGAAATTTTAAATTATTTTAAGGTCCCGCCCGCCCGGAATTCCAAAAAACGGGTTCCCTCCCATCACTGTTGTGTAGGATCATCGTCTTTTCTTTGAGTTGATTCAGACGCCGGCTTATTTCTTCTGAGGAACATCCGATTAGCAACAGGTCGACAGCAAATTCGAATCGTTTCAAAAACTTTCCATCAACACAGATTTCTTCAGCTTCTTCCAAACTCTCCTTGTCGGATTCATCGAGAATCATTTCGAGAGGAAATGCGAGCAGAGATGGTGATGCCGTGTTAAATCTTCGTCACGGAAATCCATCTTCTCTCTTCCGTTTGAAAAAAAAAACTGATTTCCGTGCAACCCTGGTACACACCATTCGAATCGTCATAATCTGCTCTATAACATATCCAAATACAAAAAATATTCATGGCTACAGTTTTCTTTAAGGTCTTCTTTTATTTAAGAACTTTATTTTATCATAAAACAGTTAAAAACCAGATAATTTAAAAATTCAAAAAGATCATACATTAAATAATTATGTTTCCAGCATGACTCCGTTAAATTTTTTTGAAAAAAATAATTGTTAACACCGCCAAATTAAGCATTGAAATTTTCTCATTAATACATAATTTTTTCAACTTTCTTGAAATAAAAATTCATTCAGCGACTTTGGCTATTTCTGAATCGAACATTTTAACATTGTTTTCAATCAACGTGAACTAGCAAAGGGGCTCGTCATTTTCTACATTAAATAGAAATATTATCAAGTTTTAAGAAATTGATAACGCTCCCAATAAGACAATTTGAAATTAAATCAGAAATGTTGAAAATAAATTGTCAATTTCTTCTTACATTTTGATAATATATGTATATTAAGCAACAATTTTAGGCAATCCTACTTTGGTGTCAAATCGAACAAATAACCGAATGTACCCGTGTATTCATAGACAACCAACGAATGCATATATCGTCTCTTGACAGTTAGAGAAAATAAAATTTTAGAACAAAAACAGTATTAATAATTGTTTATATTCGCTGTCAGCACACCAATTCTATTAATGAAAATGGTACCACATAAAGCCCTTGTAACATAACATTTTGTAAAAATTTTAAGGTTTCTAGACAGCTCAAGAAAAACAATTCTAAAGGTGGGAAAATTGGGTTTTAATTTTAATTTTTATATTTATTATTGAGCATTTAACTATTGAAAAAATTTCCATTTCGATTTGGTGTGAGTCAGATATTTCCAATTAGTATTGGTTGACTTTAAAAAGTATTTTTAGTCAATTCTATTCGGGAGCAAGCTTTATTAATAGGAAGTTCTACTCGTTTTGAAGAATTCAATTTTATCTGTCAAAATATGCCTCTAAAACATGAATTTAGTCATGACACGCCAACTGGTATGGTAATAACCTGAGCTCACTAAACCTGCTCAAATCTTACTTTTTGGAAAGATATTAATGCTTTTATTGTGCAATACATTTCAGAGATAGGTGCCAAATGGAAGAACAAAAATTATATTCTCGTTTGGACGGCCACACGGCCACAAATCACTCTTTCATCTATTCCTCTTCAATGTGTGTTATCCATTTTTTAAAGACAAAATACATGATGAGATAGAAAAGAGTGGAGTGAAATTAAACTCACACAAAATACAGAATCGAACTGTGGCGTTGGCGTGACTGTGTTTACGTATTGTCGTAAAATAAAATGCTAGATTATTTTATATTGTTTCGAACTATTTTTCGTATTTCTAATTTTTAGCGATTAATTGTACAGTTGATCATCAAATAAATTAATTTTATCAATATTACGAGATATTTCATTTAAAAATTTAACAATATTAAGAAAAATAAGAAAAAATGTTGCGAAACAATATAAAATAAGTTAGCATTTTATTTTATGACAATACGTAGACACAGTCACGTCAACTCCACAGTTCGATCTTGTATTTTGTAAGAGTTTAATTTCACTCAAAAGAGTGGCCGTCCAAATGTGAACCTCATTTTGGTCTAATTTTTTCCTCTTCCATTAGGTACCGCTCTCTGAATAGGACAATAGATATTTTAAAAAATGACTAGTTATATTGTTTTTGTTGTGAACACATTTTCAGAAACGTTTAAAAATCGGAAAAAACGTTATTTCTAGTTGGCGTGACATGCACAACTTCTGTAATGACTTGTTTCAGTTAATATATCCAGGACAGAGAACCTGATTGTGGGTTTTAAAAGAACTTGTTCGATATTTAGTCAAAATATTCCTTAAAACCAAGAGCATTTAATAACCCCAGCAAACTAGAAAAAAACAGATAAAATAAAGACGGCTGGTATAACTAACAAGCATTAAAAAGCTTGATGGGGAAGCCGGGCAAGGAAAAAAATGAAAATAATCGACGTGCACCCTTGAGACCGGACAGACGAGCTTCAACTGCTGCTCATGATTGTTTACAATGTGTATTGCTTTGTCTTGGATTATTTGGTAATATTCACAATTATTCCCTATTAAAATGAGCGTGAGTTTTTTGTATTCAATTTTAAATTAAAAATTAAGCGAGAGATATTTTGTTTCCACGATATTTTTTCGAATTATTCAATTTTCGAAAATTATTAGTCTTCTAAGCCTTCCAATCTTAAAATTACATTTTTTTACAATTAGTCGTCGCCAAATGCGATTGCCACCGCAAAATGTGGCGCGCTTTTTTAAATATTATTTTTTCATTTAATTTTTATGATTATTTTCTTGTTTATGCTCGTTCTATACGGTTTTTGCTTAAATAAACTGAAGAATATGTTTTAGATGTTGTTTAAATCGTGGAATAAATGTGGAAAATGATAATAATCATAAAAATTAAATGAAAAAATAATATTTAAAAAAGTGCGCCACATTTTGCACCGGCTTATCGAATTTGGCATCGACTATATTTACAAATAAATGACATATATTCCAAATTTTTAAACCGTAAATTTATAATTTTACATAGACGCCCTATTTTATTTTATTAAACAATACATTTTAACTGTCGTATTGATTATTTCTCAAAAATTTAAGCATATTGAATAAAAAAATCCCTATATTCAGGCCAAATTAAAATTAAATTTTTAGTATTTTTAAGCGTTATTTTTGAATTTCCACGTAGTAATAACAAAAAAGTTTTTAAGTACGGTCACTCCAATTGAAATGATAAATAGTTTATGTTCTTTTATGAAGCAAGAGCGTAAATTTCAGAGTTTTTGAATAATTTAGAGATAATTGTAGTCAGATTTAGTCATTTTGCGTCAACGGATACCATAAATATTCACGTGAGTTTTCATTATATACGCACTGAAGTGCCACGAAACCGCGCCGCATTGCAAAAGTCCTTTCACCAATTTCACGAATACATTTTTCTATTTTTTATTTATTACTAATTATTGTTTAACAGAAGAATTAGTTTGAATGTTATACACTAGCTGACAAAAGTTTTGTCACAAATGTTTTTTCCGGTTTAACTTTTTTGTGACTTGACCAAATTGGCTGATTTTTTGACATTTTATGTGAATCAGTGTTTAAAATGTTATAGTAGCAAAATTTGGTTTAAATTACCATGGCAATTTCGGTACCACGCATTCCGTTTTCCTTCATATTGATAACAGCTTGCCGGGTGGCAATTGGAGTTTCTTTACGTGGAGTCATCTCTAAAATGTTGCCAATTACTGCTATTTTCAATAAATTATGAAAAAAATATAATTGAACTTTAAAAATTATTAAAAAAATGCAGTGCAAGAAAAGTGCGTAATATCCTTGAGCTACGCGTTTTACGATAAACGCTTGTCACTGTAAAACGGATCATCGTAATCACAAGCGGGAGTTTGTAAAATAATCTACAACCATATGAATCTATCATATCAAAAAATCAGCCAATTTGGTCAAGTCACAAAAAAGTTAAACCCGAAAAAAAAATTTGTGATAAAACTTTTGCCAGCTAGTGTATATATATATATAATAGTTTTATTTAAACTCTTCTGTTTAACAATAATAAATAGATAAAATATTTAAAAATATTCTAAAAGGTAGTGTACGTGCAATTTCTGCGAAGCCTTTTGCAATGCGGCGCGCTTTCGTGGCAGGACTGATTTCTAGTAAGAATTCATTAGTCTACTTAAATGTACTCAAAGAATGTTTCATTAATTTTTAAAATAAGTTTTAATTTTGTTCTACTGAGAAGCTTCTGAGCTTATAGTTAAATAGGAAATATATAACCTTACCTTATACGAATAATTCTTAATAAAATATCGTTTGATTAACCTTTCTGTCTCTCGCTGACTCGGATAAGCTATAAAATCACCCTATTCATGTATACAAAACCTTATGCGGTGGTAACGTTATATTTAAAAATTCATTTGTTTAATTAAAGTGAAGATTAAATTCTAAAATTTCCCAATTCACGTATGTCCTAAAATTTCGATGCTTATAAAGACTAATTTTTCGCATGAATTCATTAGTCTTTTTAAATTTGCTACAAGAAATTTTCATTAAATTTTGTAAATCAGCTTTAATTTTGTTATATTAATTTTAGCAAAATTCGTGTTCAGAAATTGAGTTTTACTGGTAAGCTTCTGAGATTATAGTTAAATAGGAAATATATGAACTTACCCACTCACGCCACCACTACTATGCATTTTGCAAAAAAGGTGTGGGCATATTGCAGAACCACATCTTTCACTTTTTATTTAAACTCTTTGTGTTTCTAAGAAAATCGTTAGAATTATAGTTTGTTTCTTTTCTTTTTTTCTATTATATTATTCATTTCAGAGATCGATGCCTAATGGAAGAGGAAAATTTTAGGGGCGGGGCAAAGGTCTTGTTTAGGCAGCCATACGGCCACTAAGGCCATCACGTCTCTTTCTCTTTTGTTTGTCATCAATTTCTGTTATCTATTTTTTGATGACAAGAAATGAAAAGTTTAATTTAAAAATGAAAATGGATGAAATAAAAATATTGATGACAAACAAAAGAGGAAGAGACGTGATGACCTTAATGGCCGTGTGGCTGTCTAAACAAGACCTTTTCTCCGCCCCTAATTTTTTGCTCTTCCATTAGGCATCGATCTCTGAAATGAATAATAGTTAATTATAGTACTCAATTCCCTTTCCTCATAATTCTCTCCGGACTCGGATAGTCGGTCATCGTCAGAGGTGATTGGACTAATCTTTGAGTCTCGCCACAGTGTTTAATTTGTTTTAAGGTTCAAAAACGATTTTAAAAATTATTATTGAAAAACAAAGAATTTAAATAAAATGTGAAGGGCGTGGTTTTGAAATTTGTGCACACCTCTTTTTGCAAGATACGCAGTTTTGTGGAGTGCACTAGTTTATATCTGGGAATGTTTTCCGATGATACTTTTGAAAGTGGTAAAAGATCGTGAATCAAACTCGCAAAAAAATAAACTAGTATATTTTTATTTTTTTCGTTTTTTTTTTAAAGAATTATAAAATCGTTTATGAACCATAAAACAAATTTAACACCATTAATCAATAATTCTAAACGATTCTATATATAAATTAAATAAAATTCGAAAAAGTTACGATTTTAAAAATATAATGAATTTAAGTAAAATTTGAAGGACGTGGTTTTGCAATTTGTCCACATCTTTTTTGCAAGATACACAGTGTTCGTGGCAATATAGTGCTTACCCTTATTCGATTAATCCTTAATAAAATATCGTTTGATTAATTGCTGTCTCGGATAAGCGATAAATCAACCCAAATATCAATCTATTTCAACCGCAATTTAAAAAAAAGTGACGAAAAGAACAAATTTATCTCATTCATAAAAGAAAGTTGTGGGGCGAGGCACATTCCAATTTACTCATCTCATCTTCTCTCGTCACCTCCTTGTTGGGTTGATTTCAGTGTCGGATATATAGATATGTAATGAAACAACAACAACAAAAGCGAAAAAAACCAATTTGCGCAATTGAAGATATAACTATTTTTTCCTCGTTTTTGAGCCAAAAAATTCTGCCCAACTACTGACCATTGCAGATGCCGTTTGTGACGTCACATTTACCTTATACACCTACTCGAGTTGGAATGTTTGTGCATCGAAAGCATCGCCACAGACCTGATACCTTGGGTACAATTGGTGCTCATAATAATAACAACAACGGCCATAACGTATATAGTGCTTGCTTGTGCTTTCTGTTCAAAATTATTTTGCTGCAATGTTATTCGCCTAAAAACTAATAATCCTTAAATTATAAAGTCTCTAAATTCCAGATTGCCGTACAACCGATGCCGCCCTGGAAGAAATACGCCCGAATAATCCTTCCCCACGTCGGATTGATCCTCCTTTCTCTTCTTTACGTCATCGGCGGCGCGATGGTTTTCTATCACATGGAAAGACCGCATGAAATGCAAGTTCGCGCCTACAACATTCGGCGTTTCAACGAGCAGAAACAGGTTATGCTCAATAATCTCGAATTGCTGCGCACATCCGGCGTCCCTACAAGTTTGATTCGATGGCTTTCAGTCAGATATTTTGATTTAGGTATTGTTGAGGAAATGGCCGAAGAGTACGTAGATAATGTGACGAAAATCTTATTCGAAGCTTTTGACACACACTGCATTGGAGCGAAACATTTGAGGCCCGGAGGAGATGCGGAAGACGTAAATGAGGGGGAAATACTTTGTTAATTCTAGATAATTGTTTTAGCATAATTGGACGTTTATTACAGCGTTGTTTTTTACGGCTACATTGTTGACAACCATAGGTAGGGTTTATTATTACAAATCAATATTACGTGTACAGACCAGCTGGACCACTAATAAAAGGTGTTCAGAAAATGTGCTCCAATTTAATTTTTTGGGAAGATTTTTGAGAGAGTTTAAGGAAACAAACTGGAAAAATGAGGTAGCGAATATTTTCGCAAGGTGCACGTGAAAGTTATAAAACAAGCGTGAATATGAGAAAATCATTATTTCCTTTGCTGTACAAGCTTGTAACTTTCTAACTTGGAATAAGTTCGTAGAGTTTTTTTCACATAGATTTATTTGAAGAAACAACAATAATTATAATAATCAATTAATCAATAATGTATTCGTCCTTACTGTTTACGACTTCCTCCCACCTCTTGATCAATTTGTTGATGCTGTCCCGCCAAAAATCACCCGGTCTGGTGTCGAAGAAGTTGTTGAGTCAGTTTTTGAGGTCCTCGAAGGTAACACCCCTCATTTGGTTTGACAAAGAGCAGAAAAATTGATAATCGGATGGCGCAAGGTCTGGAGACTACGGTGGATGCTGAAGAACATTCTAGCTCTTGGAGGGCGTTTTTGACGACTTGTGCAACATGCGGGCTGGCGTTGTCGTGAGTGATATTAAAAAACGGATGTAAAAAACGTCAGTCCGTGAAAATGCGACCGGTGAACACGCATAATCCAACATTCTACTGCGGATGACAAAGATTTATAATTTTTAATTTTAATTTTTTATTTTTAATAAAATGTCCTTAATTAATTTCAAAGCAAGTTTAATAGCAGTTGAGTTGTAATACATGATGAAACTGGAAATATGCGACGGCTCGTCAATAATTGCTTGATCACGTTTTCCGCTTTCTGGAACAATTGTCCGCAATAGAATGTTGGATGATGCGTGTTCACCGAACGCACTTTCACGGCCTGACGTTTTTTACATCCGTTTTTTAATATCACTCCGTTGTCGTTGAGCAAGGTGACTTGTGCGTGTCGATTGGATCTTTTCAGTAGAATAGCCTCATTTACGCGGCGCATTTGGACAAAATAGAGTTCCTTGTTGACCGTGGCGTTTCTTTCGAGCATTTCCCAGTGCAGCATGCCCTCCGACAGATCATGGTCTTTTTTGGGTGAAGATCTTGCTTGACTCTCGGCTTTGACGTATCTCCTGGAGCCACCCACTCCTTTATTTGCTTCAGATTGACGAAAAGGCACCATTTCTCCGGTGACAATTCGGTACAAAAATCTCTGTTTATGACCGCGTTTTGTTCGATGGCGAGCGAGATTTCGAGCTGCAATTTGAAAGCGATTTTCTTTGTTTGGTTCGTTGAGCTCATGAGGAATCTAGGCCCCGAGTTTTTCGGTAAATCCCATCGAATGAAGATGATTAAGGATTTTCTTTTGATCACAGTTCATTTTTTCGGGCAATTCACGAATTGTTTGTCGACAATCTTCCTTAAATAGTGCTTTCAGATTCTCTTCGTCTAATTCAGCATGTCGAGAGGTGTCTTCAAGATTAAGGTCGCCTTTTTTGAAATTAGGGAACCATTTTGTGCAGTAGACACGCCGAGACACCTTCTCCATACACACTCCAACGGCTGCGGCTGCCTTTTGCTTTCGATGAAAAGCGATGCTGATTTTTGCCTTCTGGATAGTTCATTCCTAAGCTTTCAAAATGATGAAAATTTACAATTTCAGAACAAACTAAAAACCCAATTTTGTAGAGCAGAAAAAGCGCTATCAGATAGATATATAAACTTTGCTAAAGAACAAGAAAATTGTTGTGAAACAAAAGATAATATTAAAATCTCTACGAACTTATTCCTCAACTCAATAATATACCAAACCGAATGTTCCAAAAGTAAATTTGAAAATTTGAAAAGAAAGGGATTTACAATACTTTAGGCTGAAGATTTTCTTTAAGTTGAATGTTAATGTTCATACAGAATTACTTTTCATATAATATATTATTGGGGTGGACCAAAATTGTTTTCCGATGTTTTATTAAAAATTTAAACATAATTTTGCAACACATGAAAAACAATTACGTAGTAAATGTTAAATTTTAAATAAAATAGTTTTAACATTCAAAAGATTAACAGTTAAATTTTAATGAAAAATGTCCTTCGAACATTCTCTGTCGAACATTCTCCATCCTTTCTACATAAATTATTAAGTATAAGTTTGAAAAATAATAAAATTGAAAAAAAAACTAGATGATTTAGATAAATCGATTTAACAATAAGGAGTGTTAAATAAAATTTCTTGCCTACGCGTTTTTGATTTAAAAACACCATTTTTAGGGTGAGCCAAAATTATTTTCCGATGTTTTATTAAAAATTTAAACATAGTTTTACAACACATGAAAAACAATTAGGTTTCAAAGTAAAGACCATTTGACACTATGGCTTGAACCCATCTATCGGCAAGTTGTTCGATCCCGCTGCGGTACCACTCCTTGTTCTTACATTAGAGGCGAAAAACTCGCGGCTGGCACCCGTTTTCGACATCGACCAGGTCATTGAAGCTACGAACACGAAGAAAGTGTGCCATGGATCGGAAAAGGTGATAATCAGATGGCACAAGGTCCGAACTATAAGCTGGATGAGGAAAATAGTATTGAGGTTTTTGCAGTTGCGTTGAAGCCTTGTTTCCAGTAATGACGTAAAAGAACACTAATTTCGGATTTTTCCATTTTTCTTCTACAAATTAAAAAATTTAAATAAAAGACCAATTAAACATTTTAATATATATTATGATAGAGCTGTTCAAGAGCTTTAAAAATATATATAACACATGTACACTAGCTGACAAAAGTTTTGTCACAAATGTTTTTTCGGGTTTAACTTTTTTGTGACTTGACGAAATTGGCTGATTTTTTGATATTTTATGTGAATCAGTGTTTAAAATGTTATAGTAGCAAAATTTGGTTTAAATTACCATGACAATTTCGGTACCACTCATTCCGTTTTCCCCCATATTGATAACAGCTCGCCGGGTGGCAATTGGAGTTTCTTTACGTGGAGTCAACTCTAAAATGTTGCCAATTACTGCTACTTTCAATAAATTATGAAAAAAATATAATTGAACTTTAAAAATTATTAAAAAATGCAGTGCAAGAAAAGTGCGTAATATCTTTGAGCTACGCGTTTTACGATAAACGCTTGTCACTGTAAAACGGATCATCGTAATCACAAGCGGGAATTTGTAAAATAATCTACAACCATATGAATCTATCATATCAAAAAATCAGCCAATTTGGTCGAGTCACAAAAAAATTAAACCCGAAAAAACATTTGTGACAAAACTTTTGTCAGCTAGTGTATATATTATTTAATTTCTGCTTAACTTTTTCGGTTTTTGTTAGTTTTTTTAAACAACCCCTACTGTGTTTTTCTTTTTTTGTATGTCCAGTGTATATAAAAATCATTATTTGGTAAAAAAAAAACAATTAGACAAAAAGATATAGGAAATCGGAAAAACATTTGGCTCACCCTAATATTTCCGGATTTTCGACATTCTATTTCAGGTTACGGCAACCTTGTTCCCGTCACATGGCACGGTAAAATGTTTTGCATTGCCTATGCTCTTCTCGGTGTTCCATTGATCCTTATAACAGTTGCTGATATCGGAAAATTCCTTTCCGAGAATATTATCTGGCTGTACACACGGTTCACACTATTTCAATACAAACCATTATATAATTTACTACGTTCAGTTACACAAAAATACGGGAAAGACTAGCCAATCACAAGTATCGTACAATATCCTCAAAAGACGAGGAAAAGCATAAAGATGAATCGTCAGAGCCATTAATGCAGGTAATGCCAATTATGAGAGAATTTTATTACTGTGATTGTTTAGGGTTTGGATCATTACGTCACAATACCGATATCTCTGATTGTTCTAATTCTATTGGGCTATATAACAATTGGAGCAGTTTTACTCGGTTCTTGGGAGGATTGGGAATTCTTTTCCGGATTCTATTTCAGCTTTATTACAATGACAACCGTAAGTTATTTTGTTTGTTACCATTTAATATTAATAAATGACGAAATGTTTGGTTAGATGAAACTAAATAAAATTAAGCTTTTTAAGAGTAATAAAACTTATTTTAAGGTTGGTTTCGGTGATATTGTCCCACTAAAGAGAGAATTTTATCTACTAGACTTGTGTTACATAATAATTGGATTAGCTATCACGTAAGTTGTGCTAAAAGAAGTTGTGCCTTATGTTAATTATAAAAGAAAAGCTTGGTAAATTTCAAATTCATTTACATTTCAGAACCATGTGTATCGATCTTGTTGGCATTCAATACATTCGAAAGATTCACTACTTTGGCCGGGCGATAAAGGTTTGTTTTTAAATTTTTATTTTAATAAATATGGGAAATGAAAAGAAAATGAACTGCTTGTGTAGTTATTCCAGAATTGAATTTCAAAATTCTTGCACATCTTAATTTTGCACTGAAATGTTTAATTGTAGCTTTATGTTAATACAACGCACCTTATAATTAATGGATATTTAATATTGAGATGTATCGTCTGAAACGTGATCTTCATATTTAACCGTTTCAGAAGTTAAATTTCATTAGAAGATATTTAGTCTAATGTCAAAAGTTTTGGATATTATTAGTTTATTGTTTTTTGAAATTGGCTTGAAAAATTTTCTCAAACGGACCCGAGAGACCTTAAAGACAACATCTGTGAGAAACAGAGAAGAAGAACAACAACAACGAGGACGCAAAAGATTTTAGATGATTCTTTACAAATTATGCGTTTATTCCAAATTAACGATTAATACAGTAAAATATCAATTAATAAATATCATAATACAGTTATACTCCACTGCCAAGAAACCGTGGATGTTATTAAATCTAGGAAAATCGGAAATTGCTCCCGTCGGAAAATAAAATCCATTTCCGCAAATGAAATCACGGATTATTACACCATAGAATTTAAAATACTTCCTCAAACTTCAACGGATTAATTATCCTAAAATTCCATAGATAAGAGCGGTTTAATTTCACCGATAAAAGTAAACAACACATTTTTTGTTTTGATTTTTGTTTTTATTGAACAATAACAAGGGTTGCAACATAAACATAACATTAGACTTTTTCCATTTCTACTTCGTCATCATCGTTTATATTCATCATAGCAAAATCGTTTTTGAGATTTTCAACATCACACAATGCTTTTTCAAAGCCATGTTGAATAACATCAGATGAAATGGTTCGGAAACTTTCGCTAACCAAAAATGTAGCTTTTTCGTAGCTCATTCTTCTCCTTATTCCATTTTTTTGTAAGTTGCTTTGGCTTCATTTCTCGTCCATTTTTCACAGCCATGTTCCAATTTGTCTTTAAAAGGTTTGTTGATCCCGACGTCTAAGGGTTGCAATATTTTAGTCAATCCTCCTGGTATTATGGCAATTTTGCTATTCTGTTGACAAAATTGTTTCACTTCATCAGTTATGTGGCAACAAGCAGAATCAAATATCAACAAAGAGCGATCAGGGTCAGAATTGTAATTTTCTCTTTTGTTCCATACTTCGACGATCCATGGTTTCATCAATTCCTGATTCATCCAACCTTTTTCATTTGTTTTCACAATGACATCGGGAGGACATTGTCCTTTTGGCATCAACTTCTTCTTAAAAATTAGCATTGGTTTAAGTTTCTCTCCGGCAGCAGTCACTCCCAACACAACAGTAAAGTTAGATTTCTCATGTGCGGTAGAATCAATTTTAATGTTTTCTCGTCCCTTCACAGCAACAGTCCGTTCATACACGATATCAAAGGGGACTGGAACTTCATCAATATTTCCCAAGTTGAAAGGGGATACATACAAGGCTTCAGCTGCAACGAACTTCCAAAAATCCGAGAATTTCTGTAGATAGTCAGGCGGTAATGGCTGACCAACACTTGTTCTTCTTCGTAAAGAGAGCTTTTGACTTCAAATTTTTTTTCGGTAATTTATTATTTTTTGCCTTTGGAGTAAATAATTTATGCAATTACCTAATAAACATGCATTTCTATAAAAAATCCGAAAAAAAATTTGTTTGAAAAAAGTTCTTGTTACAGATTGCCTTTAGAAAGCTTTTTCACTTTTGATACGTATTTTTCAGTTATAAAAAAGGATTATTATCATAGACAACATATCATTCTAAAGATCCATTAGACCCGTTTGCAAAAATCCTCTTAAAATTATTACAATTGAAAAAATGTGCAAAAAAAGCAAAAAAAAAAGATCAAAAGTTGAACAATTGTTTTGAACAACAAAGAACAACCAAGAAAAACAGATGTTTTGTTTTCGAGTAAAAGTGCAAACCGCTCTTATCTATGAACCGCTCTTATCTATGGAATTTTAGGGTAATTAAAACAAAAGAGGACGTGTAGCATACCTGGTAGAGGATTTGATTCAAGGTAAATCTATGTTGGTTCGATTCTTTTGAGATCTTTTGTTTTTTATAAAAATGAAAAGAATCGAAATTTAAAATGAGACGATGTAATAATCCGTGTTTTTTGCAGAAATGCATTTTATTTTCCAACGGGAGCAATTTCCGCTATTCCTAGATTTAATAAAATCCGAAACCGCGCCGCATTGCAAAAGACTTCGCACCAATTGCAAACCCAACCTTTTAATTTATTATTTTTATTTTCCATATTTTATTTATCAGTTAACGTTTCATTCTGCAGAAATCCTTATGAAAAGAAATTCTTAGTACCTCAATTAATGGACCAGAAGAGTCTTGATCGTCAATATAAATGACTTGTAAATTTTGAAAATAAAAATAATAAATTAAAAGGTTGAGTTTGCAATGCGGCGCGGTTTCGTGACAGTTGAGTGCAGTTAGATTTTATTTTCGTTGGTTCAGTTGTACGGCTGGGAATAACACTATCGGCACCAAGAAGTAAGTACTTAAAGAGAATATGAGCAGGAAAACCGTGCTTAAATAATGCCATCCGTGAGCTTATCGAAAGATCTTATCTTCATGTTATTTTGTTTCTTTCCCAAATAACATTTTGTTGTGGAACTTTTGGATGCCAAGGATCGAAACATCTTATCATCGTGTGGTTTTGTTGCTCTCCTCTGATTCCTCTGACCATCATGTTCCAACCCTATTTATATTGTTTCGACCAAAGTGTTCCGGGCGAGATTAAACTCACACGAATGACGAGGATCAAACTTTGGGGTAGACGTGACTGTGTTTACGTATTGTCGTAAAATAAAATGACTACTTATTTTATATCGTTTCGAACAATTTTTCTTATTTCTAATTTGTAGCGATTAATTGTCCAGATGATCTTCAAAATTAATTTAATCAATATTACGAGATATCTCATTTAACAATTTAAAAATATTTCGAAACAATAAATAAGTGAGCATTTCATTTTACGACAATACGTAAACACAGTCACGTCTGCACGCCAAATGAAAATTACATTTTTCGAATTTTTAAGCGTGATTTTTGAATTTCCACGTTGTAATAACAAATAATTCTTTATACAAAATTAATAAACATGTATTAATGTATATAAAAAACCTTCGAGTTGTACCAGAAAATTTTGTTTGAAACCCTCAAACGAGCTTTCATTTCTAAGAGACCAGTTGGCGTGCGTCTGCGCCACTGTTCGATCCTCGTTGAAGGAGTGCATTCGGTTTGTGCTGAAGCATCAGCCACAGACAAGCCCTCTGTTAAATTAAACCTGTGACATTTCTACTCAAATTTGTAGGTGTTAGTTATACTCTATAACGGTTATTTTTGTTGGAATTTGCTGATCACGAAGCGATTTGTGATGTCAAATTCTCAGACATTCTTCTTTGTGACAAGTGCTTTCGAAAATCCTTGACCAGCAAAAGATCCTTAACCAGCAAAACTTTCGTGATGTGCTATTCCTAGACAAATTCATCATACATTGTTGCTTATGATCTTTTCCCATTTGATTAAGAGTTCATTTTATATTTTATCTTTCAAACAAACACCAATACCCACAGAATGTCCAATGTGTGCCTCTCTTTTCAAACCAAATCAAACGATTTAATTTATTCAGTTTAATCTCCTAAAATTAAAATCAAAATGTTCTATGCTCACTATATTCCAATAAATACTTCAGGATGCTCGTTTTGCGCTGGTTAACGTGGGCGGTAAGATGGTTCACGTTCCGGACCTAATGCGATATGCAAGTGTTCTTCAACAGGTTACATATGTTATTTTATAATGTCTAAAGAATTTTTTGTAGAAGTACGGCCAGAAAAAGACCCACGAAACAATTGTGGTGAAGGGAGCATACGCACCTAAAGATTTGGCCAAAATCCGTTTTATCGACTTTGGCGCCTTGGCATCGATGGAATCACTACAATCCCTGTTATCTATTTTTACGTCAAAATCACAACAAGAAGCTCTTGTATAATTAATAAAAATCAATTCGTATAAGGCAGAATTTCGTAATAGTTTTGTTTAAACGATTTTATTGTAATAAGCTTATCATTTTACGCACGCCGGGGTATCGCCCTCATCATGTACTTAACATGATAATAGTTTAGAAGTTGGAAGCTATGTGTTTGCAGGACTTTTAACAAATGGAATATGAGTTTAAAAATATCTTTAAAGAAGATATGTAACCGTTCAACATCGATGTTACCTCCAAACAAGATGGTACATTGATGTAAAAGTGGTAGAAATGCTAAAAAAAATGTGGGAAAATATGGTGAGATGGTTAATGTAATGAACTAGACAGCAATCTCTTATTATTTTTTCGACATTAATTCCTAATCGATTTATCTAAACATATAAGGAACGGACATCTTTTAAAATATCTGTGAGATTTTAGTTTCAATAAGAGGAATGCATTTAAGCTGGAATAGAATGGAATTTTTTCCTTAACAAAAGCATAAGATATAATTTAAAATTCAGAAAATACCTACAGGGTGGCGCATAACCACAATGCCAAATTTGAGAGCATAAAACTCTCTCAGAAGGCAAAAGTGAGAATGTGATGGGATTCAACACATTTTGTCTTGATACAATTAAAATTAACTATCGTCTTTTTCAGAGATCGGTTCCTAATGGAAGAGCAATAAAAGAAGAGAAAACCACACGGCCACAAACAACATTTTTCTCAATTCCTCTTAAATATGTGTTGCCCATAATTTCGTAAAAAAGAATGGCCGTCTAAAAAGAGAGGCCGTCCAAACGAGAACCTCATTCTATCCTAATTTTTTTTCCTCTTCCATTAGGCACCAATCTCTGAAAAGGACAATATTTCTGTTCAACAATGAGGGCTCGGAGAGGCTTCGGATAGTACGTACGCAAGCAGCCATCATACCGATTATGTCATTCGTTGACCAGAGTCTTCTTTAATGCCTCGACACTTGAGTGGAGTTTAGCGTTCACCTTCGCTTGCAAGGTACGGAACAGTTGAGGGGTTTAGTTCCGGCGAAGAAGCAGGCCATTCGGTCAACTTGATAGAAACTCGGAAAGTGTGTTTGGCGCCACTGTTGAGTCATCTTGGCGACATGCGCAGCAGCACCGTCCCCAGTTCCTTTTTCCACAAAAACAAATGGACAATAATCAGTCGTTTCGTTTCCGAGTCGTTCAATTAAAAATAAAACTCTGCGTTTTTTGGTTATTGCGTAAGATAAAATAAAAGTTCCAAATCTTGTCCTAATATCATGACCAATGATAAAATTTTAATTTTAATTTTTCTAATCAAATCATAAATCTAATTTGCTTAACCAAATGTGGTATTGTGTCCTCTGCACTTTCTGCTGGGCGCTTCCTTGACTGTGTTTTGCACGAAATTGTTATCAAACACGTACAAAACTGCCGCCAGGACATTCAATTCAAACCGAAAAAGTAACAAAAGTTTCATCAAAATTACACTAAGCCTCCTCACTCCAAAAAACAACATGAAATTTAAACAAAGATTGATGACGTGTTTATGCTATATAACAGGATGAGTCTGTTTTCATGCAAAAAGCACCTCGCGTCCTAACAGGAGCACTTTTCGTGCAAAACACAGTCAAGTAAGCGCCCAGCAGAAAGTGCAGAGGCTTTGCATTCCATCCATTTGCCAATCGTTGCTGTGTTTCACTGTTTTTTAAATGAAAACTAATGATTGCAGAAGAAATCTGATTGTCGGAGAAGAAAAGTATTGTTCGGAGGTTTCAGATTTCAAACCCATTTTTATGAACCTTCAAATATTTTTGGCGAGCTGAAATTTTTTGTGCATACGTTTTGACCCAAAACAAATCTTTGTGCGAAGTTTCATCAAAATCTGAGATGTTGACCTTTTATACTTCCCTTGTCAGAAGTCTTGGCAAGCAGTCGATGATTCTGAGAGTTGAATTCGGCATTTATCGTGAGCAGCTTCAGAAAATACGGTCAACAAATGCTCTCCCGTTTGCGTACGCGCCAGAAAATGTTTTCCTTCCTCGAGTCTTCTTTGTTTGTTGGTATCCGACAAATGTTGAGCATGTTGAGCTTACCTTTGACCACTCGAGTGAATTCATACCTTCGAATTTGTCCTTTCCAGCTCTTCTCATTTATCCATGTATCCATCCATTACCATTGCTAAGGAATAAAACAATATAATCGCGAATTAGTCGTCAAATAATAACAAATTCTATTGAAATATCAGAAAAATAAACAAATAGGGTGTGGTGCCCTTTTGCAGTTGCCGCACGGTAACGCGCAATATACCGGCATACAATGACTGAATCGAACCTTTTTCAGCTAACAACAGTTGGCGTGCCACTCTTTTCATTGACCTCAGACTCATTTCATGTCAGTGATGTGGGTTCCAGACAGCTTCAACACGACGTGAGGTAATCACAGAAGTTGGTCTTCCTCGCCCAGTGCGGTCATTGATGGTACCAAGCTCCCCGTAAAGTTTGATGGAAGCATATACGGTGCCACGCGGCACCTCGAGACGCTCACTGATGCTTCTCGGAGTAACATTTTGCTTAAACAGCTCGATAATCGAAGAGCGATGGACTCCTTCACCATTACTTTAAAACCCAAAAGATTGTGATGAAACTTGAAAAACGAAAAAATGATAAAATAATGAATAAAAATATTATATCGACGCAACGAAAGTGCGTCAGCATGATGCGCCAATGCGTCAAACTTTTGTCCGGGTATTTATACACCACCCTGTAATGGCATTTAGAAATTGCATATGCACGCCAACTGGTGTTAGTTGGAAATGGTTCCATTTAATTTTGGATATTATATAACTCTTTCCTTACCAATGGTAATGGATGGATAAATAGATAAATGAGAAGAGCTGGAAGTAAGAAATCGCACAGACAACACCGCAACTTGAATGGTAATAGAATGAGCTCAGTAAGCATGCTCAAATGTAACTTTTTAGTAAGATTTTAATATTTCTAGATAGTTTAAGACAAGCTTAATTAAATTGTAGTAAAAACTTTTTCCTTATAAAGACGTAAAAATTTCCACACACCTTTAAAAATCGCAAAATCGTGATTTCGATTTGGCGTGCATAAAGCTCGATTTTCTTCAATTTTTCCATAAAAAATTGTTGAAAATCTATGAAATCATAATTATTAAACAATCATATACGAATAAATAAATTCAACGATCTTTTAACAAGGGTTTGAGCAAAAAAGTACGAGAAAATACTTCTTAAACAATAAAAAAGCGATTTCCGCATGCACTATTCTTGTTTTGAGACTGAAACGACGAATTTTAGACTTGGAAGCTTAAATTTGCTATATGGGGTAATCAAACATGGGGGATTCACATCTTGAATTATTAGCTTCGTGCGATTTTAGAATCATGCTGGAAAAGAGGGCTAAAAATCGACTGTTTTTTGAACGGTTTCCATTTTGCAACCCGCCGCACGGAATGACTGAATCGGACTTTGCCTGAGACGTGCTCTCCACATTGTCGATTTGTTAAAATTCAAACGATGATTTCCGCAAATGTTAGCTATCACTGTTCTTTATGATCTGTAAGAACTTCTTAAACTTGCTTTGGTAACCGTTAAATCTTTTTACACGTCAAATGAAAATGAACATTTTCATATTTTTGAATGAGCACGCCAAATGGAAATAATTATTTTTCATTATTTAAACGTGCATTACTAATTTACACGTATTTTTTTCATTTAACTTCAAACGCCATTTTTACTATCACGTCTTAAATTATCTAAAAACAAGCGTTTCTTATCGAAATTTGGAATTTGAGCATCTTTTCTGAGCCCCCATTAGCATTAATAGAAAAGACGTGTCTATCCCAGAGAACCTTCCCTATGAATTTGTCCGGCACATTCTAAACTATATTGATAACTGCTTCTCTGAACGCATGACTATATGTGAGTATGTTTCTGAGCACTTCGTTTGAATGTTTCATTTGGCGTCCATTTTATAAATTATTTATCACATCACTATATTAATATTCGACCTTAACTGATCTTCATTGTGACAATTTCACTAACAAAGAAAGGAGAAGAAGCTTATATTAGTTATTTATAATTCTCATTATTATCATCTTCATCAATGTGTAATTTTTTTGTTCTTATTTAGATTGATGACGGCTGAAGGTTAGAACCACAAAAACGGACATATTTGAATATTCATAGTGTAATCAAGTTTATTCGCGAAATTTTGATCATATATGAAACATTTGTGATGATAAGGAACTGAGGAGATCAGTTATGGGGTAAAATGTGTTAGCGTTGATGCGAAAAGTTGTATCCACTATCGCTAGATATTGATTTCGTTTTAATCTTTTCTCTCAAGGTTTAATATTTACCTGCAACATTGAAATAGTTCGATGTTTGGTGGAATAAATTCATTTAAATCTATTAAATGGTGTCCCTATCTATATCAAGGATTGTGCTTTAAAAACTCTCCAATGTACTTATTTTTAGGATAAAAACTTAGGGATTGATAAAATCCAAATAACATCCCAAATTGAATGGTTGGGAACATTTACAGATGTATTAACCCTGAGCTCTTATTCCTAACATTGCAATTGGCGTGTCAACGTAACTAAACTTGACAAATGGTGATTCTTGGTCGAACCACATCACCTGATCATCCATGATTCTAGAAACATATTACCCACGTCGTCGGTTACCGGTTCAAGGGAAAAGGTTGGTCGCCACGCCTACGATTTTTGAAAGTCTTGTATAAAAGATTTAACTTCATAAACTTATCGTCTATAACTAGCACGCCCACTTGATATCATACAACGGTACTTTCATTAAGTCGATTGTGAACATGTTAAGGCACGTCACGTGCTTCTTAGCATTAGCGGTCGTCTTTATTCGTGCTCAGGACCAATTCTTTCACACTGATGCTCATGGTATTTTTATTTATTTGTTTTATTATATATGACTCACTTTGTATTATCAATATACCTATTATCAAGTTATGAGAAATAGATAATTCATTGTCAACATTTTTGAATTATTTTCAATGGTCTCAAAGAGATCATGAAACAATTATTCAATTTATGTTAATAATTTCTCTGTTTTTCATTATATTTCTTCAAAATTTCTAGATCACGTCAGATTTATTACTTTTATTTTTTATGAAAATAAAATTTGAATTTTCAATTTCTAACAACTTGATAATAGAGTCCAGTCATTTAAACAGTCGACCATTTTACTATCTAGGGACATTTATACATTTCCAAAATTTTGAATTGAGCTGCTCTATTATATCTTAACACAATTTCTCCTTTATACTTTATTCATTCACCATATATAATACAAAAAACAGGAGAACAAATAATTAAGATGAACAACTGATCCCGCAAGACGTCTCTTTAATTCGACCAAAATGGAAGTTTGTCTAATCGCGGGCATTCAAAATTTGTCGTTGGAGCGCACTATCAATTTCTCTTTTTTTTTTAATTAATTTTTTTTTCTTTAAAATATAATGAATTTACAGAGGTAATGGACATTTTTGATTGCATTGTAACTGCCGTGATCACAGATTATACTATTTCCGAGGTTAAGCTTATCCGGAAATGATGTGAATGTGATGAATTCATAATAAATGGTAAGAATTAGTTCGTTATGTTTTAAATTTGATATTTTTAGATCTATGTCGATCATCGTTGTAACAGAAACAACATTATATGATATCAAAGCATGGACTTTGCTTAATCGAGAAGATTTAATATCTGAAGGTATATTTTTTTAGCGTAAGTAATTATTTTTATACCAATTGGCTCATTAGACAATATTTAAACTAAATCGCAATGGTCAATGAAAATTATAATAAACCATACTCTCATTTCTTTAAGAATAATTGAGTAAGGAACATTATAATACATAAATTCAAATATAAACATAAAAATCAAATAACTGTTTTATAATTGAAAATATTTTCGGAAATAATCTAAAATTTTTGTTCTTTATAATGATAATTGTTCTTTACAACCATTGTTATTTGGTATTGGTTTTTATTAGAAACTCATGAAATTAATATTGCTGTAAACAGTGTTAAAAGAAAATGCGAAAAAAATCGGTGGAAAAATAACCTAAAGTTAAAATAAGTGGTTTTTTTCTAGATATTATTTTTGTGAGTCTAAAATACCTTTTTGATAAAGAAAATTTGTTTATATAAAAATATAAAATATTTTTGTTCATATAGATGAATTATGCCAATACTTAAAAAATTTTATGGCTTAACAAAGGCTGTTACCCTGTTGAAGATAATAAACTTAAATTATTTTTGTGATTAAGGAGTTCGTCCAGCATGTAAGGAAAATTATTTTTCTTTAGCTATTTTAGTCTTTTCCATTCCACCGGTTTTATATATCAAAATGTTTTTTAATGAGCCAACAATTTGTTTTCCTTCAGAACATTATGTAAACTTGCAAGTTTATGGGATATTTTTAATCTTTTTGAATTCACAACGTGCTTCTAAAGGTGACAAATAAATTAGATAACTAGATAAAGGTAAATATATATTTATATCAAATCTTAAATACCTTATTTCAGCATTATAATCAAACAGATTTTCAAACAATCAACTGTCAGTGTGGATACGAAAATGGATGGGTCTAATTGTTCATTGTAAAACATAATTTTTTAATTTGTCAATAAAGAATATTATATAGATATATATATATAATTTATTAAAAAATATATTAAATTAATCAAATGTCATTTGTGAGGTAACTATCAGGGTTGCGCAGAATTCCATCTTCCATTTTCCGTTTTCCGTCGTGTTTCGAGTTCCATTTCCGTTTTCCGTCGTCCATTTGAAAAAATCGATTTCCGTGCAACCCTTTAACTATCTTTTGTGATATATATTAAATTGATTTTTATAAGCTTTCCATTGAGTAAAACTGCATATTAAAGTCTTTATTATAAGTTTATAATCCATAATGACAATTTATAAAGAATTCATGAATATTTTATCCTTATAATAACACGATTAAATATGATAATATTAACGCAATTATTGCTATCGTCAATTTCAATGTTCAATATCGATTCTTCAACATTATTATTTGGGTCCAAATCTGTAAAACATAATTATATAAATAAATATTTATCTGGAAGAACCTACATATAACGATATTAAATGCATATGTATACAACAAGCTCCATATCGTTGCTCCAATCATGTGCATTTGATTCGAAATGGACAACTTTGGCAAAAATGGCAATGCACATTGTTCTAAAAACAATAAAACACTATAAATGAACTTCATAATCTCACGTCTTCATCGGATCTGCATGGTCCGTTATCCGTAATTGAATGATGTATATCACGATTGCACAAGATCAAAAATATCCCATAAACTTGCAAGTTTACATAATGTTCTGAAAGAAAACAAATTGTTGGCTCATTAAAAAACATTTTGATATATAAAACCGGTGGAATGGAAAAGACTAAAATAGCTAAAGAAAAATAATTTTCCTTACATGCTGGACGAACTCCTTAATCACAAAAATAATTTAAGTTTATTATCTTCAACAGGCTAACAGCCTTTGTTAAGCCATAAAATTTTTTAAGTATTGGCATAATTCATCTATATGAACAAAAATATTTTATATTTTTATATAAACAAATTTTCTTTATCAAAAAGGTATTTTAGACTCACAAAAATAATATCTAGAAAAAAACCACTTATTTTAACTTTAGGTTATTTTTCCACCGATTTTTTTCGCATTTTCTTTTAACACTGTTTACAGCAATATTAATTTCATGAGTTTCTAATAAAAACCAATACCAAATAACAATGGTTGTAAAGAACAATTATCATTATAAAGAACAAAAATTTTAGATTATTTCCGAAAATATTTTCAATTATAAAACAGTTATTTGATTTTTATGTTTATATTTGAATTTATGTATTATAATGTTCCTTACTCAATTATTCTTAAAGAAATGAGAGTATGGTTTATTATAATTTTCATTGACCATTGCGATTTAGTTTAAATATTGTCTAATGAGCCAATTGGTATAAAAATAATTACTTACGCTAAAAAAATATACCTTCAGATATTAAATCTTCTCGATTAAGCAAAGTCCATGCTTTGATATCATATAATGTTGTTTCTGTTACAACGATGATCGACATAGATCTAAAAATATCAAATTTAAAACATAACGAACTAATTCTTACCATTTATTATGAATTCATCACATTCACATCATTTCCGGATAAGCTTAACCTCGGAAATAGTATAATCTGTGATCACGGCAGTTACAATGCAATCAAAAATGTCCATTACCTCTGTAAATTCATTATATTTTAAAGAAAAAAAAATTAATTAAAAAAAAAGAGAAATTGATAGTGCGCTCCAACGACAAATTTTGAATGCCCGCGATTAGACAAACTTCCATTTTGGTCGAATTAAAGAGACGTTCCCGCAAGAGATCCAAGTTCAAATCAATAAATAAGGAAATTCATACATATACAGAGATGTAAAAAATGCATATTAGTACAGTAACGACTTCGGAATATCATCAATAATATTTACAATTTTATGCATAGGTACATTAACGTTCAGAAAATAGATTGAGACACGATTCCAAAGGGGGGGGGGAGTTAGCTCTAAAGAAGTTATTGCAAAATTTAAAAGATTTGTTTGCTTTAAGTAGTATTGGGTTACGCGGAGAATGACCGAATCGGACATACTCTTTAAATGAAGTACAATGATAATGATTGACAATTATTTTATAATACGTTTTAATTATTAACTTAATACGCCTTATTTTAATAGATTCGCAGTCTAGTTTACCCAGCCTATCACTACGAGTTATACTTAATGATATGAAAAAGAGCGGTGCCTCTTGTTCGTACCTCAAACTTGGGTAATTAAACAATTTATTAAGATAAAACAACAAAAGATACAAGACAACAAAAATGGAAATAGAATATAAAAATATAACCAAATAAATTTAGAATGAAATATATATGACACGTTCACTATTTATCGTCGCATACAAATAAAATATAGTTCACGTTAGTCATTTAATTAATATGCGTGCGTCAGCACATGTTACATCTTTGACAAACCTTGCGAGAGTAGAATCGGAGTGGTTTTTCAAGCATTTCAGAGATTTTTGGGGATTGTGGATGGAAAATTTCGCATCCATATTCTACAATGGGTCTTATATAACTATTAAATAATTTAACATATAAACGAGGGTTGGATGAATTAAAGCTATTTAATAAATGGCGACATTTAATGAGTGACATATTACATAAGAAAAATACATAAGAAAAATGTTTAGCAAATGTTAGTTTAGAATCAACATAAATACCGAGACGGGTAAAGGTACTTTTATTAATAGTACGATTATTGATATAATATTTGGTACAAGGATTGGTTTTACCACCGTGGTTTTGTTATCAGCCAAGCATAGTTTCTATACATTACACCATAGAATTAATACACATTTGAATGGCTTTCTTGAATTTAGTTGAATAATTATTCAATATATTCGGGCCGGTATGCAAGAATGTACTTATCTATTAAACGATGATGGAAAAACAATAATAAACTACTGGAAATTTAAATAATATGTATGCAAAAAATAATATATTCGTCGCCAAATGCGATTACCGCCGCAAAATGTGGCGCACTTTTTTAAATATTTTTTTTTCATTTAATTTTTATGATTATTATTTTCCAAATTTATTCCACGATTGAAACCATATCTAAAACATATTCTTCAATTTATTTAAGCAAAAACAGTATAGAACGAGCATTAACACATTTTGCGACATTTTAATGATCATTAAATTCACAGAAAATGTTAATTTTCATTTGGGGATTCAGCATGAATAGCTTCATATTAACTACATAGAAAATGAGAGCTCCGAAAAGCTACACAAATCTAATATTTTGTATAATTTTAAAGCACTAGACATTTTAGGGGAAGATTGATCATGAAATTAACTTTTAGTTTACACGTATAGCGTATGTCAAAATAGTTGACGACGCAATCACGCTGCAAATGCGGCATACTAATTCAAATTCATTTTGAAATATGCTATAGAAATTAATAAAATACTTTGAAATATTGCAAAATTGACAATTCGATGAATATAGAAAATCAATTTCTAATAACTTAAACAAAAATGTTACTTTAACGGGTGACTTGCGAAGATTTACAAGGGAAGCATAAAAGGTCAACATCTCAGATTTTGATAAAACTTTGCAAAAAGGTTCGTTTTGGGTCAAAACGTAGGTACAAAAAATTTCAGCTCGCCAAAAATATTTTAAGGTTCACAAAAATGGGTTTGAAATCTGAAAAGTCCTGCGATCATTATTTTTCTTTTCCGACAATCAGATTTGATCTTTTATACTTCCCTTGTTAGATAAACAAACTTTTAATATATTCATCATTAGTGCATCATCATTATCGGTGACATTCATTACTTTGGCGAGGACTATAATTTAATACTAAATTGATTGTAAAATAAATATTATTTACTGGACAAGACAATTAATAAACGCACTTCACTGCCACGATCACTGCGTATCTTGCAAAAAAGTGCTGACGAATTGCAAAACCACGCCCTTCACTTTTTAATTAAATTATTTGTTTTGTAAGAAGTTTAAAATAGTATTTGAACTTTAAAACAAAGTAAGCACTATTAATCTAAACGATTCTAAAAACAAATTAAATCAAATTCGAAGAAGTTACGATTTTAAAAATATAAAGAATTTGAATAAAACGTGAAGGACATGGTTCTGCAATTTGTGCACACCAGGGTTGCACGGAATTCAATATTCCATTTCCGTTTTCCGTTGTCCGTTTGAAAAAAATCGGTTTCCGTGCAACCCTGGTGCACACATTTTTTGCAAAATGCACAGTAGTCGTGGCAGTGGAGTGTAAACGATTTTTCATAACGGAATAAGGAAAAATATTTAAAATGACTTCTATGAATTGCAATTTTAATAATCTAACTGTAAAAATCAAAATCAGATTTTTTGTTAAAAATTCTAATTTTCTAATTTGTTAAATCTTAACGTGTTAAACCTTTATTTATCTTTTTTTTTCTTAATTTATCACTCACAATACCCCCAATTCACTTTCAGCTATACTGGAAACTCTACGTGGAATTTAGCAAAACTTAATTAAATTTTTTGAAATAGGTATTTGCGGATGACGTGTTAGGATTCTGTGGCACGCCAATTGGCACGCTAATAAAACGAGCTCAGTAAACGTGCTCAAATCGAACTTTTGAGGAACATATTAATATTTTTAGATGGTTTAAGGAAAGCCGGATTAAGTGTTTTATTGAAAAGACGTAACAATTTTCAGACAAGCTTTAACACGCCAAATTGAAATATATATTTTCGTATTTTTCAGAGTGCTTTAAAGTATTTCTAGAAAACACTTCTCATGAAGATTTGAATAAGTTAATCATTTGCAATTCGAAATTCCGATTTTTAAACGTGTGTTGAAGTTTTTGCGCATTTTTATGAAACAAGTTATTTCTACAATTTAATTAAGCATTTCTTAAACTATCTAAAAGTATTAATATAATTCCAAAAAGTTAGATTTGAGCACGTTTACTGAGCTCATTTTAGAATCATACCAGTTGACGTACGAACGCCGAATCGAACTATCGATTTTGCAAATTTTAAACGTGCGTGGAACTTCTTGCGTAATTTTAACAACCAAGTTATTTCTACAATATAATTAAGCATGTCTTAAACTATATAAAATTATTAATATCTAGCCAAAAACTTTGATTTGAGCATGTTTACCGAGCTCATTTTATAATCATACAATGTGGCCTGCTTTAAAATGGGAAAATCATTAATTCCAGGTGGGGAGCCCTTAATTTTTAGCTGATTGGACTTTCGTGGGTGAGACATATTTTTAAGACCACCCTTGGAATATTAATAGAATTATTATACTTAAGCAACAAAATTTAACAGTAAATATTAAAAAAAAAAAATAATTAATTAGATTTTATTATTTATTAGATATTATTAGAATTTATTAAAACAAATTAAGGTCTCGTTATAACTGATGAAGATCGTAAGCAGATGCTCGAGATTGCAAAAGCTGTGAAAAGATTCAAGCGGAACCCATTCTTAACTGAAGAAGAAGAGCACAACTCAAGGACCTCTGACACAGACCTTCGCGAAAAAGAAGTCAGTGGCTCCGACGATGATGTAATATCGACGAAATAATTGCTCACTATTTGATTCTGTTTCAGTCTGAAACCTCAACGTTTCACGGTTCCACCAATGACTATTGTGACAAGTTTGAGCAACACTTCTCCTATTACTGCGTGGGTGACGTTGAAAAATCGACAACATCGAGCGACTACGTGTTCAAAAAGTTCTGTCCGTCATATAAGCTTGCATGCCCAAATAAGGCCGTAACGTTCGTGGATATTAGATGCTCCAGATCTAATTGCATATTTTGAAGGTCGTCGTCTTCCCTGACATCTTGGCCATCGGACCCGTTTGAGAAAAAAATCACCGTACCATCAACAACGTTTTCTGATCGAACTGCGCAGGTCGATCCATCTGCTGGCAGAAAGTCATCGAGAAGAAAAGCGAAAACAAGCGAAGAGGATTATTCGGCATCTGAAGAGAATGAGGATGCATACTATATGGAATTAAGAGTGAGAAGAGTGTAACAATAGTCGAACAGATAATATGGTTTAGAAAAGATATCCATGCAAGCCGGATTGCGATCGTAGAATCTTCCCACATTGCACAGAAGAATGCAAATGCGATTACATTTATCCACAAGCTCAGAGATTCTGCAATCCACCACCGATGCCGATTTTTCTGAATACTTGCAAGTAACTTTACAAATGTCTCTTGCACCAGATGCGTTTCTATCCTAGGATGTGGTATCACGGATGTCCAAAATACGATCGTTACCACTATGCAGCACAATTCGTTTATTCCAAGGCAGAAAAAGGAAAAGTCCTACGTACGTTTTTTCAAAACATCTCCCAAATACTCAACAAATTTGTTTCAGCTGGTGTTCCCGATCCAGGCCCATTCGGCTATCCACCAAATGGTGCTGGTGCTGCTGCTCTTGCTCCACTCGGTCGTCGCTACAAACGTGAAGCGACGGGGTAATTTAAATAATACAAATAGGCGTTTCCAATAAAGCTCGTATAGTGATATTGTCTTGTTCGTTCCACCGCCAATCCCACGGCCATCAAAGTTATCCGACTCTAAGAAGATTCAAGATGAAACAGATAACACTGAGACAAAATCTGTGGCAGAGCCATCTGATGCTCCAAAGTCAAGAGCGATATTAATGGATTATTTGGTTGAGAAAAATAAAAAGCAAACTCATCGTCGAAAGAAGTCTCATCATAAGAAGAGAAGAAGGAGACATAGGTTATGTTTTGGTTTTTTTTCAGATAAATTAGCTTGTTTCAGACATCATTACAACAGCGATATTACATATGAAGTTCAGACGACTACACGAGCACCAACACCAAGAGAAGTTTGGCGAACGTTGAAGTAAGATTGTTAACTTGTATATACACTAGCTGACAAAAGTTTTGTCACAAATGTTTTTTCGGGTTTAACTTTTTTGTGACTTGACCAAATTGGCTGATTTTTTGATATTTTATGTTAATCAGTGTTTAAAATGTTATAGTAGCAAAATTTGGTATAAATTACCATGGCAATTTTGGTACCACGCATTCCGTTTTCCCTCATATTGATAACAGCTTGCCGGGTGGCAATTGGAGTTTCTTTACGTGGAGTCATCTCTAAAATGTTGCCAATTACTGCTATTTTCAATAAATTATGAAACAAATATAATTGAACCTTAAAAATTATTTAAAAATGCAGTGCAAGAAAAGTTCGTAATATCTTTGAGCTACGCGTTTTACGATAATCGCTTGTCACTGTAAAACGGATCAGCGTTATCACAATCGGGAATTTGTAAAATAATTTTCAACCATATGAATCATATCAAAAAATCAGCTAAATGGGTCAAGCCACAAAAAAGTTAAACCCAAAAAACCATTTGTGACAAAACTTTTGTCAGCTAGTGTAATTATAAATATTGCTAAAGGGCTATTAATGGAATAACCGATGGAGGGATTCGGGCAAGTCACGAGCCAGCTACATTGAAATCCGGAGCTCAAGGGGGATTGGATGGCTTCTTGGAAACTGTTGCTCAATCGCATAACTCTGCCGACGCGGGACGACAATGGGCTTCAGTCGGTTAGTTATTTGTTACAATTAAAATTCGAATTGTTTTTAAACATATGGTTTAATAATCAAAAAATTATGGAAGCAATTAAAAATCAAACTTTTTGTTTTTTGGTTATTGTGCAAAATAAAACCGATTAGTTGTCATCTGCGTACTTTGTGCATATATGTGGATTATTAATTTTATTATTGTCCTTTTCCGAGATTGGTGCATAATGGAAGAGGAAAAAAATTAGGATGGAATGAGGTTCTCGTTTGGACGGCACTCTTTTTTGTGAAATAAGTGGCAACACACATTGAAGAGAAATTGACGAAAAAGTCGTTGGTGGCCGTGTGGCCCTCCATCATTTTTTCTTCTTTTATTGCTCTTTCATTAGCCAACGATCTCTGAAAAGGAAAATATTAAACAAATAACAAAGTTTTTCAGCGCTTAAAGTAAAAATTGGTACAATTCCTTTATTATAAAATTATGGTCTCGCTTGAGACAGGTGTAGATTTAATTTGCAATTTGTTTATTATTTCGCTTTTCTTTGAATATCGATCCTAAATATAATAAATTACACATAAAAGTTTGTTATTATAATTATTATTAATGTAAAAACCACTTTATTAAGAGAAAACAAAATGAAACAAACATTTTATGAAAAAAGAAAAGCGAAATAATAAACAAATTGCAAATTAAATCTACACCTGTCTCGAGCGAGACCATACTATTATTCGGAATACTTACTTACTTGGTTACTTGGTTAGTCCATGTCAATCGTGAAGATTGCGGACCATCTCTCTCCAGACGCTGCGACTTTGTCTTGCCATAGTTGGCCAAGTCGTTTTCCTCTCAAGGATTCCCATCCTTCTTCTTCCTTTGGTACGGTTGATTGTACATGATGACGGTTTTGTTCGTGTTGATTTCTAATCCATTTCTCGAGCCGATCCTTCTTATGACTTCTAGTCTTTGTTCGATTTCCGACGAGGATTTCCCTATCGAGAAACGTCATCAGCAAATTCAAGCCTGGTCAGTACTTTGCCATCGATCAGTATGCCATTATCTATACCATTCGATCTATTTCCATTTCGGCTTCGTTCATAATATGTTGCAAGGAAAACGAAAACAACGTTGGCGATGATGTATCTCCTTGTCGTACTCCTCTGTTGAGCGGAACCTCCAGATTCTCCCCGTACACGGTGACATTGACTGAATGCTCCTTTGAATTGACTTTCAATAACCTACACCACGACAATATATGAAAATAAAAACCAATATATACACTAGCTGACAAAAGTTTTGTCACAAATGTTTTTTTCGGGTTTAACCCTCAAAAAATCAGCCAATTTGGTCAAGTCACAAAAAAGTTAAACCCGAAAAAACATTTGTGACAAAACTTTTGTCAGCTAGTGTAAAATGAGAATAATACCTTGATTGTGATAATCAAAAAATAAGCACTATAAAAATTCCTCATATCTTTGGAAATACTCTACAGATCATTTCCATATTTATATCAATCGCTAGAGCACATTTTTCTGTTTCGATTGATACTAAAAACGAATTGTTTGCAATTGTCAAAGTTGAATAATCCTTGAAATCATTCATTAATCCAATTATCAATTTCACATAATTATGAGAAATTAATGTCATTTTAATTTCATAAAAATAGAAAGAACCAATAAACGTGAACTCTGAAGAAATACAACAGAAATAATGAAATGAAGAAAAATTGTTAAAACAAATTGAGAACATTTGAAATTAATTCCAATGTTTCGAAAATGGTTTAACAATTTCTTAGATTTTGATAATAAAAATATAATATATAAAATATATTTTTTTAGCACAAAATCCGCAAAAATTCACAACAGATCTTGTTGGAGCTATAGCCAATCAAAATCCGGACGAAGAAGAAGAGAAGCCAACTGGAAACGGAACAGTAACGGACGTCGATTTTGATAGTATTCATTATATTGTCATTTTGTGTCATTTACTTTAAAACTTTTCAGAAATTAAACCCCGAATTTCAAACGTCAATAGTTCTACCAAAGAAGATAACAAGGATAGCAAAGGAGATAAGCCAAAGTATGATTATTAAATAACATTAGAAACAGAATGAAAGATATTTTAGAGCATTCCAAGGATCGATTCCAGTTCTAGGAACAGACAGTGCCGTGGCTGCCCGAAGCGGCGGTGAAGACACTTTCCGAGCTTTCGAAGGTCTCTCTGACAGCCGAGGAATCGTGCATCAGCCTAGAAGTCGCAGTCCCTTCACCAAGCCCGGTTTATGGGAGCCGAATCCAGCCGATCCTCATAATCGCGATCCTACAAATCGCTATTGGTACCATCCAGAATCCGTCCAAGTTGATTGGCTCAATGGCCAGGTTCGTTGAATTTGGTTCAATTTGAAACAAAATTCAATTTTCAGATGACATGGGGAGGCCATTGGGCTGTGCCAGCTGCCGGAACAGGAGGAACTGACGGATTCTCATCTCTTCACTTCCCAACAGTCGGACAATTCCTCAATCTGCCCGATGATTACGATTAGTTGGTGTATTCGTGCAATATTGTTGATTAATATGCCTGTATATATTGTTTTACATGTGACATTTGATATTATTCTTAATAAAGTTGAACGATTTATTGTAAAGTTTGTGTATTATGCTTTACACAAAATTTGGGTAATTATATCACTAACAAGATGATATGGTTTGATTCAAATGATAGACAACTGACTGAGATCATAAGATTATTCCATAATTGCGTCATTATGATAAGAATACGTATTATATTAGCTATAATAGAATATTATATATAAACAGTTTAATGCAAAGATTTTACCACGTCATTGTAATGAAATGTGATGAGTAAACGTGCTCAAATCGAACTTTTGGGAAAGATATTTACTTATTTATTTACACTACGTGTGCTAGACACGTGATTAAAATTAAATTAAAATATAAGGTAAACGAAAAACTAACACATAAATTAAAACTAAATAAAAATCTAAAAAAGAACAAAATAAACTAGGTAACAGGTAATATAAATACACTACCTGACAAAAGTTTTGTCACAAATGTTTTTTCGGGTTTAACTTTTTTGTGACTTGACCAAATTGGCTGATTTTTTGATATTTTATGTGAATCAGTGTTTGAAATGTTATAGTAGCAAAATTTGGTTTAAATTACCATGGCAATTTCGGTACCACGCATTCCGTTTTCCCTCATATTGATAACAGCTTGCCGGGAGGCAATTGGAGTTTCTTTACGTGGAGTCATCTCTAAAATGTTGCCAATTACTGCTATTTTCAATAAATTATAAAAAAAATATAATTGAACTTTAAAAATTATTAAAAAATGCAGTGCAAGAAAAGTGCGTAATATCTTTGAGCTACGCGTTTTACGATAAACGCTTGCCACTGTAGAACGGATCATCGTAATCACAAGCGGGAATTTGTAAAATAATCTACAACCATATGAATCTATCATATCAAAAAATCAGCCAATTTGGTCAAGTCACAACAAAGTTAAACCCGAAAAAACATTTGTGACAAAACTTTTGTCAGCCAGTGTATATGGAGTGCAGCTTCTTGGATTTGATTGAGAATTCTTTTAGACGCTCCTACTTTAAGATACCTCACTCACACTCCCACAATAGTAAAATTGACATTTTCTACTCCACTGCCACGAAGTACGCCGCAAATTACAAGGAACCGTGCACCAATTGCAACAACCACACCTTTATTACTAGATATTCCTATTCTTAAGACAAGCCTATTTATGTTGTCTTGAAAAATGTATTGTCCGAATGACGTAAAAGTTGTTAGACACTCTCGAAAATTGCAAAATCCTTATTTCCAATTGGGTTGATTTACTTATATTAATTTGGGTAAATAATATTGGAAATGTGTTATTATACAATGCGCGTCACCCAAAAACAACGATTTTTATATGTTAGCGATGATCCAAAACTGATATCATTGGGTTCAAGATTATGAAAAACCCAAGGATACCAAGTTTCATCAATATCGGCAAAAATCCAACCTTTTTAGGGGCATTTATTGAAAAAAAATTATTCCGCATTTTAGAAAAAATCCCCCGTTTTAGACGATAAATTTAAAATAAAGGGTTAAATTTTCAAACAATTTTCACAAATTGTTCTTCTCAGCTCAGCCGAACAAAGCTCAGATATCTCTTCTGAATGCTTTCGGTGTGTCCATGAAAAATATCTCGAACAAGGCGTATCATTTCTAATTACCTGAAGGATCCTTCAAAGAATGAAACGAAGAAGACGTGAACTCGAATCGTTTTGTCGCGACAGGAGGAGAGCAGAATTATTAAACGAAGCTCGAATGCGTCAAAGTCAGCTCGAGAATTTGTTCTTTGCGGAAAATACAAACATTTCAGCACATATTTTACACCAAAAAAGAAATCTTCGCCACGAATGACCGTAGGAAGTAAGCTCCGAAGCACTCCACTGCCGCGAAACCGCGCTACATTGCAAAAGACTAAGCACCAATTGCCCGAAAACTACGTTTAAATTAATTTTTTTTTCAAAATAATATTACAACACACACAGAAATTAGGTAAGACCGACTCTATGGCTTGAAGCCATCTATCGGCAAGTTGTTCGATCCCGCTGCGGTACCACTCCTTGTTCTTAGAGGCGAAAAACTCACGGCACCCGTTTTCGACATCGGCCAGCTCATTGAAGCTACGACCACGAAGAAAGTGTGCCATGGATCGGAAAAGATGATAATCTGATGGCGCAAGGTCCGGTCGTAAGGTATAAGCTGGATGTGGAAGAAGTTCAATGGCGTCGAGATTTTTGATCTTTTCCTTTGTTTGTTTTGCATTGTCTTTTTGAAGGAGTATCCGCTTCCGATTGATCAATGCTAGATATTTCTCGCCAAGTGTCGCGAGGAAGCTCGGACTGCCAAAATTTGAATAATTCTTATTAAAAGCTTTTTCTTCCGTCGCCGAAGCGCGTTTTGTTCTCAACCGACGCGTTCGGATTCACCAGTGTTATCATCATTTTCAGCGCATTTTGACAACTACTTAAGGTGCGTTAGTCACAGTTTGAACTTTATATCCACTAAAAGGATCCACTAAATCGCCACCCTGCTGATTTAATGGAATCAGACATTTGTCTACTTGAACAATTGCAAAAAATAGTTTCCGATGCTTATCACGTGGCGTTAGCTGTTTGTTTGAATTTTGAGGTTAATATCTAAGTATCGGTTCTCAAAAGATTGTCAGGTTTTATCAAATTCTGCTTCGTTTTTCTGGCGGTGTGCGGTTTTGCATTGTCTTGTTGAAGAATTATCAGGATATGCGCAATAGAGGTCTGCGTCGATGGTCCGACCATTTGGAACTAGCTCGAAGTAAATTACGCCTTCGAAATTCCACCGAACACACAGAAGTGCCTTCTTTGAGAAACAATCACATTTTCCAACGTTTGACCGGGTTCCAACCATTGATTTTGTCTGTCCGGATTACTGAAGTAGATCCACTTTTCATCACAAGTTACAATTCTACGAATAAAACGGTAATCTTGTGGATTTTCGTGCAGTTTTCGGCAATTCGCGACACGTTTTTGAGCTTGAATTTCAGTGAGGTTCTTCTCGGCAGCGTCTATTGACTTAACCAAAGGCGTGAAATGTAGTACAATTGATGTTTGATGAATATCAAGCCCGGCCGTAGATCGGCCTGAATGTGTCTTGTCCTCAAGATCAGTGTCGCCGTCGCTAAATCTTTTGAACCAATTTAGCGCAGTACGATCCGAGACCATATTGTCGCCTTCAACTTCGCATATCTTTTTTGCTGCTGCAGTTGCGTTGAAGCCTTGTTTCCAGTAATGGCGTAAAGGAACACGAATTTCGGATTTTTCCATGTTTCTTCTACAAGTTAAAAATTTTTTAATAAAAGACCAACTAAAATTTTAATATTGTTGTAGTTCTACAGCTGGTGCATTCACGGCTAACGTTCATTGGCTCAAATGTCAGAATAAATATATAAAATCACAACTAGATATGATGATAACAAAAACAGGCATGACAAGTAACGTAATATTCATAAATATATAGGATTAAATATATAATTAACGTTAACGGGACTTTCAAGAGTGACTAGTAAAGTGTGCGCTTTGGCTCTCAGCTTAACCTTCCTTCACAACAAATATATTATGATAGAGCTGTTCAAGAGCTTTAAAATATATATATATATAACACATGTATATAAAAATCGTTATTTGGTTTAAAAAAAAATAATAAAAAAAAATGGTTGTTTGTTGTTGTTGCTTTTATGTTTACCATTATACAAGGAATATAAGAATTTAAAAATGAATATATGGCTACATTTAAAGATAAATTTTAAACTAATGAAGTGGTAATGAAAATTAAACACTCTTGATAGTATAGTAGATAAACAACTTGAGGGATGAATAAAGATGAGATATCTTATTAAAACTTCATAAGGATATTTACGATCAGTGAACTGACAAAACCGATATAGGGGAAAAGTGCAGGGCCCATAAAATGTGTTAGGAAAACGTAAGCTTACGTTACGCGTAAGGATGACAAATATTGAGCATGCTTATCTGCCACGTCTCTACTTTGCCTAAGGGATGGGATCGATAACATTTGGAGACCAATTTTTTCGAAAAATCCTGACCCTAGAAAATAGATTTTTATAATGGATTCGGCTCCTTGGCATCTAGAACCGACAGTACTTGAGGAGCTTAATCAGCTGTGCGAGTTAGCAGTTATACCGGGTGGAGTGATCAACCATTGGACATTGCTGTGAAGAAACCATTTAAGGAGAGATTAAGGAGCTGCTGGGAATCTTGGATGGCCGATTTGAGCCAAGCAGCTTTCACTAGAAATGGGAACCTAAAGAGACCGTCGTACGCAACAGTGACATATTGGGTCTCCAACACTTTTTATAGCATTTCGGATGATGTTATTTTTAACGGATTTAGAAGAGCTTTAAGCCAAGATTTGGATAGTGTTATGGAATTTTTATGTGATAGATTCAGATGTCTTTAATGTGCTAAACTTGTTAGATATATATGCTTTTTATTGTAATGCGTTTTGATTGTTTTTATAGTTAATGTATCCAAATATTTCTTATCGATTAGTCAACAAACAATTTCAATTTTTATTTTGAGTAGAACTGTTTTCATTAAATATTCTGATGACAGACAAGTCTGTAGAGACATTAGACACGAAATGAGAGAAATCTATCTCTCCCCCACCACCTCCCACTACATGCGAAATAGTGTACGAACGAAATCCAATAAAACGGATAAATAGGGTACGTTTTGCGGTGCTAATCGCATTTGGCGACGACTATATTTAAAATCGTTTACATGCAGAAATAAATAAGGATAACACGTGCACGTGGGTGCTAGCAATATCTACCAAATAAAATGAATACAAATAACACGCGATACGTGATCCATTATTAAGCCCATAAATAGAATTAACAGCTGATTGTTGTCATTCTTATGGCGGCTGTGGGAAAACATCTTGGGTTTGGGATGAAATCGATTGTGAGATGTAATCAAGATATAACCTTTTCCCCAACATTTGAAATGTTAGTTTATCCAACTATTCCTTCTGGATTTATTTGAATTAATTTCAGATTTAAAACGAAAAGCCTTCACGAAGTGATGAGAAGACCAGTCATGTTGTTTTTGTATTTATTATATATTCTTGTATGAATAAATGCATTATTGTTCATTCTAATGGAATCCATGAGCGCTGTCATTCTTCTGAAATACATGGTTTCGACGGTTCTTGCCATCTACAGACTATTTCAAAAGTTTTGATGGCTGCAACCATTATAAATTGAGAGACACAAAGACAACTCTCTATTTTTATAACTGTCGCAACGCGCAGCTGTTCGTAACGCAGCCGTCAAAAACTTTTTAATAGTCTATATAAATAATGATTTAGCGATATTTAAATCCTTATTTAAATCTATTTGAAGTCATCATGTGGACTATTTTGAAAGTGAATTGTTAGAATTTCATTTGAGAAAATCCATATCGATCCATAAACCATCCTGTAAATCCTACGCTCATTAAAAATTGTAAAACTTCACGTCTTCAAAGACTTTAAAGACTTCAAAGCTTCTGACTTTTGATTTTCATTCCAAATTTATTCGTCAAGACATTACGGTTCTAGAAATACATTCTTCTCCTTTTGACAACTTGGAACTCGTGGAAATTGGTTAACGCCAATTTTTTTTGACAACACATTTAAGACGACTTGAATTTGGCGACGATTATCGGAAACTCATCAGATGAAATTGAAAAGAGGCTCGAAGCTATTAGGAAGACAAGCACTCGACATGGCTTAGAGATAAACACGAGCAAAACGGTGCGCAATAGCTATGCAGATAAAGGGGACATATATACTAGAACGGCACAAAGTGTCCAAACTCCCATGGAACCCGATATTTGGGTAGTTGGATAAGTACCGATGGCTCACTCGATCAAGAAATACGTTGCAAGGCTGCATGGGCATTTGCAGAGAAGTAGAATCAAATAGCTCATCCTACAAAATGTCGTCCCCGATCTCTTGTGAGAAAGTTGATTCATTTTGAATTATTTGGCAACTTCCGTGAAAAATATCTCCACGTAACTAACTTTTGATATTTAATGTGAAAAATGTGTATGCTTTCGTTATATGATTGCATAATAATTCTACTCATTGCTTTAATAAATTATAAATTTAAAGATTTTCAAATAAAACGTTGAAAACCAAAAAAGCAAAAATCGACAGAGAGAAATTTCGAATAGCATCACTAACCAGAACATACCATCCCCTGGAAGAATCGAACCCTCACCCTGCTGTCCCCTGTCCTGTCGTTTTGCCACTGCGCTGTTGCCCCAATGCTTTCGGCTTTTTAAAATCATTATTTATTGAAAATAGTTTCACGTAAACCACGTGAAAGTTGAAAAACGTATGATAAAACGATAGTTTTTAATAAGATAGTATATCCCTTAAAATATGAACCAGATTGATTAACATTAACTACATAAAATTTGTGTTTGAAAGTCGCGATTTTTTGGGTTTTAGACCCATTTTTTACCCACTTAAACCATTTTGTGGGTCCTAATTTTTTGTCAGTATACTATTTGGATCATAAGGAATCTATCTGCAAAATTTTATTAAAATCTGAGATGGAGACCTAAAACACTTCCCTTGTTAGTCGAACAATTTCAAATTGTCTAATGAATTTCAAACTACGGAAAAAAAGAAGACGTGAGGCACGCCAAATCGTATGGTTATAAAATAAGGACAGTAAGCGTGCTCAAATCAAGCTTTGCGGAAAGATATTAATGCTTTTACGTAGTTTAAGAATAAATTGTTTAAATTGTCGCATTGTTTCTAGAAAGGCCGTAAAAACTTTAACACACTTTTGAAAATTGGAAAATCACTATTTCAACTTGGCGTGCGTGAGGTGGAAAACCCGTATTTTCGAGGGAGGAGGAGAGCAGAATTGTTAAAAGATCTTCGAATTCGTCATAGTCAGACCAAGACGATATTTCTACGGTGTCTAACTACACTAAAAAAGAGCAAACCATATTGTACACTAAAAGTGAAATCTACGCCACGAATAGTAAGCTCCGTAAGGGTTGAATTCGGAAGGCAGAACATGTCTCCAACTGGTATGATAATAATACGAGCTCGATAAACGTACTTAAATATAATTTTTTACAAATATATTTCAATTCTCATATATTTTAAGAAAAACACCTCTTAATTTGTATTAAATATTCATTGTAAGGTAGACGTAAAAACTGTAAAATAGCCTTAAAATTGGAATTTCTTTATTTTCATTAGGCATGCGGACTGAAGAGCGGTATGACTCTAATAGCACGCTTAAAATTCCAATTACGGAGGACTTCGAACATGAAAAATGTTAACCTTGATGGATCGGATTCATCTTGGCGCGATTTTCTGCTGGAGCCTGAGTATTTCTTGAAGAGGAACTGGTGGTGGAATAGTCATAATTTGGGCGGCTTTTTGTTCAAGCGGAACTCTGTGTTCGCCCTTGGTTTCGACAAGAATGGATTTGATGGATAATCAGAGTATCGTAAGAAAGAACTTGTGATAATAAAATGAGCTCAGTTAACGTGCTCAAGTCAAACTTTTTGAAAAAACATTAATTATTTTGAACAGTTTAAGGAAAGCCTAGTTAATTTGCCATAAAATTTTTTATTGGAAATACGTAAAAATCGGAAAATCTTCATTCGGAATAGAATGTAGATTTTTTGCTGCTAGTAGAGCGTGTACCTATTATTTGGCTTCGCATATACACATTCAACACGATTTTGACAAAAGGAAGAATACCAGAAGATTGGAAAATTGCCATAGTGAGTCTCCTACGAAACAGGAAGGATGGTCTAGAAGATCATCTGGTCGACAACTCATTGAAAAATGTAACGAATTAAAATTCCCTTTGGAACTAGCTCTAATCGATTTCTCAGCTTCTTTTTTCAGAAATAAGAATCCATGGAACAACAATCAATATTCCGTTCAAGAGATTGGGGCGGCAAGTTGACGACTAACTCAGTCATCTCTGTTCGCAGTGGCTCTCAAAATGATTCTCGATGAATCCGAGAGTGTGGGAGAAGCTGAAGGTCTATCAGTGATGATGGAAAGTTCTTGAAGAAGAAATAAGCCGGCGTCTAAATCAATTCGAAGAAAAGGCTAGAAATCAATCCAAAAACGACGATGATCGTACACAATGACTATGCTACGAAGAACTCCATATTTTCCGTTGGTTCTGTTTGCTCATCAGTAGCTGGTGCCAAATAGTAGTTTCATTGCGATCGACGCTTCATTGAATGAAGAGGTTTCGCGAAGAATCAAAGCAGCTTGGGCGGCATTCTACAAATACAAGACTCTGTTTCCTCACATTCCAGCAAAGGGAAAAAGAGAGCTAATACATCAGAATATCGTTCCGGCCTTGCTCTACGGTTGCGAAACTTGGTGCCCTTCTAACGAAACTCTCCAACGACTCCAAAAAAACTCTGGACATTATCTGCTTTCACGCTAATGTCGAAGGATCCATTTCGGTTGATTTGCTAGTTCAGAGGAAGCTGCTCAGTTTGGCTGGACATGTCGCAAGGCTACCGGACACGAGGTGGAGCAGAATTCTTTCAGAATGGGATCCACGAGGCTGGTCAAGAGCAAGAGCGAGACCCAAAGGAAGGTGGTCGGACACAGTCAAGCTCTGGAGTCGCGAAATTCGTCCACGAGAAGTCTACCACCCGGGAAACACGGAGAAGAATCGGTATTCTCGAGGAGAAGACGGTTTTGTCAACATTGGCAAGGTGCAGCCGAACTCGCTGGAAAGAGTTGGACCGCATCTCAACGCAGTCGGAATGACGTCGGACAATCAAGTAATCAAGTAAGTAATCATATTGTACACCGCAACTGGTATGATAATACAATGTGCTCAGTAAACATTCTTAAATATAATTTTTCTGAAAATATTAATATTTTTAAATAATTTAAGATAAGCCTAGTTAAATTTTCGTGAAACATTTCTCTTTAAAAAGACCCAAAAGTTGTCAGACACGCTTAAAAATCAGAAATTCGCTAACTCCAGTTGGCGTGCATTCTGAAACACAAAAGTGTTGTATTATTTAAGAATAATTCGAAGAAAACTAAAACGTAACAAAATTTTAAAACAGAAACAATTTTGCAAATGGTGTGCCATTGTAAAGATGAATATCCTTTGGAGGAGGCTTAACACTTGTTTATATGACAATGATCTTAAAAAATCAACAAATCAACAAATCAAAACAATTTATCATGATGAATATTAAAATACGAAACGCCTACATTACCTAACATATCCGGGGTAGTATAAATACGTATTTCAGACAGGTTTTTCTATAAATCTTTTCGAAAGACGTAAAAGTACTGAACTTTTAATTTCTATTATTGATAATTTTGCGATTGTTTATGAATTTTTTTTAAATTTCTTTACTCTACCAATATTTCCTCTTAATTATGTGAACTTTTATAATAATTATTATCAAAATCTGAGAAATTGATAATTCCAATTTGATTTTCATAAGAAATAAAAGTAGTCAATCTGATTTGATCTAGAAATTTTGAAGAAATATAATGAAAAACAGTGAAATTTTTAACATAAATTGAATATTTGTTTCATGATCTCATTGAGACCATTGAAAATAATTCAAAAATTTTGAAATTGAACTTTCAATTTCTTATATTTTGATAATAAAATATTAAAACATGACAAACTGGATTTTTTAAAATTTAAAGTTTAGTTAAAGCGTTTCAATTTAATATTCTAACAAGACATTCACCATTTTCGATTTTTCCCTATGACAATAAAATGATATATAATGTAATTTTTTCCTAAATTTGCACTTGAAAATTAACCAGGTACGGTTAAAATATAAAAATTTTTGTTTTCAATTGATGTGAAAAATTATTTTTGCATATATGACTATATAATTGCAAATTAATTTTTTTCAACTTTTATGGAAAAGCTCTAACACATTATTTGTTCATAACAACTCATTACGACGGTCTAATTTTATATTGTATGTGAACGATAATATTTATTTTATATTGAAATGAATCGTTTCAACTGAGTTCTCAGAAATCATACCAAGGTTGAGTTATGGGTTTAGATAAACGGTATTCTACATAGTTTAGAATGTGACAAAAACAATTAAGTTAAACCCATTCTGAGACCATATGCAAGAACTATTCTTATCTGTAAAACGGTGATGAAAAATCATTTAAAAATTAACTTTTCCATTAAATTATATAGTTTTTCAGTTAAATTTGTGTTTTCAATACTAAATCTCACTTACAATTAATTACATTTTCTTAAAAACCTAGTTTATCAAAGACTTTCCATCATCGTTTAACGGATAAATAATTTCTTGCATGCGGCCTCTGGAATTTCAACGTGAAAGATTATAATACTAACCTAAATATTTAAAAAATGTTCATGTTCACTTGGCGTGTAATAGCTTAAGCTGTAGCTTAGAAGTCGAGCCTATGTGAATTCTATTAGGTTGAGGAATAAGTTCGTATAGTTTTTTTCAAAGAAATTTATTTGAACAAAGAAAAATAATTATAATAATCAATCAATCAATTATGTATTCGCCGTTACTGTTTACGACTTCCTCCCACTTCTCGATCAATTTGTTGATGCCATTCCGCCAAAAATCGCCAGGTCTGCTGTCGAAGAAGTTGTTGAGCCAGTTTTTGAGGTCCTCGAACGTAACACTTGGTTGTCACTTGGTTTGACAGAGAGTGGAAAAGGTGATATTCCGAATAAAATGGGACTGATTTGATGCAAACAAACAATTTCCATAAAAGTGTCTTTATAAATTTATCTTATAGTCCGCGCAAAATGTGGCGCACTTTTTTAAATATTATTTTTTCATTTAATTTTTATGATTATTTTCTTTTTTATGCCTTTAAGATAAGCCTAGTTAAATTTTCGTAAAACATTTCTCGTTAAAAAGACCCAAAAGTTGTCAGACACGCTTAAAAATCAGAAATTCGTTATTTCCAGTTGACGTGCATTGTGTGTCTATACTGTTTTTGCTTAAATAAATTGGAGAATTTGAGTTTTAGATGTTGTTATTATTATTTTCCACATTTATTCCACAATTTAAATAACATCTAAAACATATTCTACAATTTATTTAAGCAAAAACAGTATAGAACGAGCCTAAACAAGAAAATAATCATAAAAATTAAATGAAAAAATAATATTTAAAAAAGTGCGCCACATTTTGCGGTGGTAATCGCATTTGGCGACGACTATAGAAAAACAATTATAGCTATTATGAATAATTTTATAACACGAAATTAGCGCTTAAGTGATATCTCTTATATCACAATTGAACTTTCATCTGTCCAGTTGATTGAAAAGTTTAAATGATCATATTCCATTGTGATAATACAAATGATCAAGGTCTTAGGTAAAGTATTTTCTGACGAACAAAATAATATTCAAACGAATAATATTCAGAAAAATTAATGATATCCAACTTTCACTAGATTTTATATACAGAAACTGGCATCTAACAAAGTTATTCATTAATTAATTTGAAATCATTTCGTTTAAGGATATTATAATCTTCTTAAATTGATTTATTTTAAGGTATCTTGAACCAATGATGCTAAGGCACGTCACGTGCTTCTTAGCATTTGTGGTTGTCTTTATCCGAGCACGTGAACGATTCTTCCACACGGATGCTAATGGTTTTTCTTTATTTTATTTTTATTTCGCTGTAAGTAATTTTCAGGTCTGGTGATAACTGATGAAGATCGAAAGCAGATGCTTGAGATTGCAAAAGCTGTGAAAAGATTCAAGCGGAACCCATTCTTAAGTGAAGAAGAAGAGCATAACTCAAGGACCTCCGATTCGGATCTTCGACAGAAAGAGACTGATGATGTGGTTTAAATCAATCAATGACTAATTTGAATATTTTAATTTGAAGACAGATTCAAACACATTCCATGGATCGACTACCGATTATTGCGATAAATATGAACAACATTTTTCTTATTATTGCGTTGGCGATGTCGAAAAGTCGACATCGACCACGGATTACGTATTCAAGAAGTTCTGTCCGTCATATAAACTTGCATGCCCAAATAAGGCCGTAACGTTCGTGGAAGTTAGTAAATTATATTCTATTTATACATCTTTGAGGTCTTCTTCTTCTGTAACTTCTTGGCCTTCCGACCCGTTTGAAAAGAAGATCACCGTGCCGTCGACGACATTCTCCGATCGCACAGCTCAGGTCGAGCCATCAAAATCAAGTATACGGAAAGCACGCTCTAGTGAAGAAGACTACTCGGGATCAGCGGAGAAAGAAGATACTTATTTATTAGAGCTCATTGTGAGTTTTAGCTGTTGAATCTAATAACTCATTTTCATTAAAAGATTATTGATTAAAAACTACCAATTATAAAAAATAACCCGCAATTATCGCTAGCCATAATTAAATATTTTTTGTTTGTTCTCTATTGAGACTATTTATTTTTATTATTATGGTTTTAGAACACCAATGGAAACATAATTAAACATTTAGAAAATTCTGCGACACTGCAATTGTGTGAACATATAGTGGGTTTTCGAGTAGTTTTGTAAACAATGTAGGTTTAAAAAAACCCATTTTAACCGATTCCTTTTTTTGAGAGCAAACAAAATGACATCATATTTTAACTAATTTAAAGATCTGATATATATTGTTCTGGTGTTATGTTGGTTCAAACCACTTTGAGTCAAACAATATTTAAAAAAAAAAAAAACATATTTTCTGAAATCCTGAAAAAAATTCGAAAAATTGAAGTATTTTGAGCTCGTTTAGATTTACACTAGCTGACAAAAGTTTTGTCACAAATGTTTCTTCGGGTTTAACTTTTTTGTGACTTGACCAAATTGGCTGATTTTTTGATATTTTATGTGAATCAGTGTTTAAAATGTTATAGTAGCAAAATTTGGTTTAAATTACCATGGCAATTTCGGTACCACGCATTCCGTTTTCCCTCATATTGATAACAGCTTGCCGGGTGGCAATTGGAGTTTCTTTACGTGGAGTCATCTCTAAAATGTTGCCAATTACTGCTATTTTCAATAAATTATGAAAAAAATATAATTGAACTTTAAAAATTATTAAAAAATGCAGTGCAAGAAAAGTGCGTAATATCTTTGAGCTACGCGTTTTACGATAAACGCTTGTCACTGTAAAACGGATCATCGTAATCACAAGCGGGAATTTGTAAAATAATCTACAACCAAATGAATCTATCATATCAAAAAATCAGCCAATTTGGTCAAGTCACCAAAAAGTTAAACCCGAAAAAACATTTGTGACAAAACTTTTGTCAGCTAGTGTATATTTAAATATTGTCCTTTTCAGAGATCGGTGCCTAATGGAAGAGGAAAAAATTAGAAAAAAAATGAGGTTCTCGTTTGGACGGCTACTCTTTTGTCTCTCATCAATGAGTGTTTTCCCAATAAATGGACAACACACTTTGAAGAGGAATAGACGAAAAAGTGATTTGCGACCGTGTGGCCGTCGAAACGAGACTATCATTTTTCTTATTTTTTCCTCTTCCGATCTTTGAAATGTACAATATTTGTTTTGTATTTTCTGTCTTTAATTTCTCTTCTTCACTCAGCCGTAGCTATTAAAATATTTATGTTAGATAAAAATAAGGAGTGGAGACAGAAAAGACAAAAACAAATATGTGTGAAAATGCGCTCCGAAGTCATCAAATTCTTTAAATATTTTTGTTAATGTCGTATGATCAGAATGCAAAAGAAAAAAAGATATATGTCATTCATTATTTTATGATATAGTCGTCACCAAACCACCGCAAAATGTGGCGCACTTTTTTAAATATTATTTTTTCATTAAATTTTTATGATTATTATTATTTTACACATTTAATCCACGATTGAAACAACATCTAAAACATATTCTTCAATTTATTTAAGCAAAAACAGTATAGAACGAGCGGAAACAAGAAAATAATCATAAAAATTAAATGAAAAAATAATATTTAAAAAAGTGCGCCACATTTTTCGATGGTAATCGATTCTAATACATTGTTTTTAGCTTAAGATGGATTGGATATACTATAAACACACAAAATTAAATTGTTTTTAGCGTCGTGGTGTTAGTCCATAAATTTAAGGCCACGCATTTATTTACAGCTCTTTCTAATGTAATTTCGTTACTTAAATATTGGCGAGTACGTTAATTCATAAGCGGATAAATATATATATATATATTCATTAAATCAGGAAAAGAAACCAGGATCACGCAATAAATTCGTATACAAAACGTGGACTAAAATTTACAAGGCCACGACACAATTCACAATAATTTGGTGAGCTATAAAAGATATTATCAAAATCTGAGAAATTGATAATTACAATTTTATTTTTTATAAAAAATAAAAGTAATAAATCTGACGTGATCTAGAAATTTTGAAGAAATATAATGAAAAACAGAGAAATTATTCACGTAAATTGAATATTTGTTTCATGTTATCTATGAGACCATTGAAAATAATTCAAAAATGATCAAATCAAACCTTTCATATTCTTAGATTTTGATAATATAACATCACCTTAAGGTGGTTGGCTACGTTACATGAACTCTAATTTAGATAGATTCAGTTTTCCTGATTTCCCTAATAATCAAAACTTACAAAATGAACTTTATTTAGAAAAGATATCCATGCAAGCCGGATTGCGATCGTAGAATCTTCCCACATTGTACAGAAGAATGCAAATGCGATTACATTTATCCACAAGCTCAGAGGTTCTGCAATCCACCACCGATGCCGATTTTTCTGAATACTTGCAAGTAATAGCAAGATACTACGTTCTACAATTTGTAATTCTTATTCTTTCAGAATGTGGTACCATGGATGCCCCAAGTATGATCGCTATCATTATTCTGCGCAATTCGTTTACTCAAAAGCGGAAAAAGGAAAAGTCTTACGTATTCATACCAATTAAAATAATACTAATTTATTGATTGCAGCGGGAAAGCCTGATCCTGGTCCGTTCGGCTACCCTCCCAATAGTGCTTTGGCTCCAATTGGAAAAAGAGTTAAACGTAAAACTAGGTAAATAACATATATAACGGTTTATTTATTGCCATTTGAAAGAAAGTGGATTTAATATTAATAAAGAAGGATGTCAACATTTTAATTCGAAGACAGTCAAGATAATGACCTTGTTTATTCAGCTTAAATTTTAATAGTTTTATATAAACCGCTGCACGCCAAATTAAATGTTTTGTTCAAATTTTGACAGTGTACAATAGAATTCTACGTGAATATTCTGATGAAATTAAGTATTTAATATGAATTATATATCAGAAACTATCTAGACCATCAAAATTAAGGCCGCCATAATCCATATGAGCGCCTTAAATGAACATTAGCTGAAACTTTTGCAGTTGGCGTGCATCAGTTATCCAATCAGACTTCATTGAGAACTTTCTTTTCATACTGGGAAAATAGGAAGCAATTAAAAATCAAACTTTGCGTTTTTTGGTTATTGCGTAAAATAAAATTCGAAAGTTCAAAATCTTGTCCTAATATCACGACCAATGATTTAAATTGAGTATTAACTGATCTCATCTAATCATCAATCTCATTTACATATTCAAATGTGGTTTGATGGCCGAGTGGTAGTGATATGGGATAGGAATTGAATCTATGGAAGTTCTACCCTCGGCAGAGCTCAAAAGTTATTCATATATTTTTATTTTTTCTCATTATTTTCCTGATTAAAAAATTTTAGCTTTAAATTAAGTTCTTAAAATCTATAACCACTACTTATGTTGTAGTGTTATCTTATTTGGTAAATAAAGTCCCTTTTACCATTTTATCATATTCAATTTAAAAGTAATACAATTAATATGCACAAAGTAGGCAGATAACACCTAATGGATTTTATTTTACGCAATAACCAAAAAACGCAAAGTTTGATTTTTAATTGCTTCCGGAAAATATTTTTTTCAAAATATCGGCCACTAACTATTTTCAGGATCATATTGAAATAAAAATTTTATTGAAATTTATTCCAGCGATGATAGTGAAGAATTGGAATTGATTATTCCACCACCAATCCCGCATCCGTCAAAGCTATCCGATTCGAAAAAGATTCAGGATGAAATTGATGGCAGTGAGAAACCAATCCAAAAATCGTCAAGGTTCGCAAATACTTTTATTATATTATTAATACACAATTATTAATATAGTGATGCAACTGAAGCCCCACGTTCTAGAGCCATACTCATGGAACATTTATTAGAAAAGCATAACAAGAAATCGAATCGTAGAAGAAAGTCACATCATCATAAAAAGAGAAGGAGGAGGCATCGCCAAAGGTTTTAATAAAGATTAGCATATGATATTCTTCTAATTTGTAAGACATCACCGCTATTTCGACGATGACATTGTTTATGACGTTCAAACGACAACCAAGGCACCATCTCCACAAGAAGTTTGGCGAACGTTGAAGTATTCATAATCTAGTAATTTCTATAAAATATTGATTAAAGAGCAATCAACGGTTTGACTAATGGTGGAATTCAAGCAACACATTCTCCAGCCACTCTCAAAGGTGGTTCTGGAAATGCAGGTGGACTTGATGGATTCTTGAGCAGTATCCAACAACAACAGCAGACGCAGTCAGATGCCTCAGATGTTGGAAAACAATGGGCATCAGTTGGTGGGTATTATCCATACCCGAGCCATTAATAATATTGTTGTTTGTGCTGTTTCTTTAACTTAAATATAATGCCTATTAACAATTTTAACATTTGTGCTGAGTTAATCCTTAATTTATTAATGAAAATCTCATTATGTGTGTGCTTTTGTAACAGCGATATTTAATAACGGATTATAACACTTTCTTCGGGTTTAGCTGAGAATCCGCAAAAATTCACAAAAGAACTTGTTGGAGCAATTACAAAACAGGAGCCAATAAATAATAAAGAAAACGACACAGGGGACTCGGTTAAACCAGGAACTGTAGATGAAGTTGACTTTGATAGTAAGTAAACACTTGAAAATATTCCCGTAAACTTCATATAGAAATAAAGCCAAGAATAGCTGATAGCGAATCGGCCAAGTTTCCAGAAAAGTCTCAAGAAAAGGTGAATAAAACAGGAGAAAAAGCAAAGTAACTATATACCAAATCACTAAAAAACGGCAAATAATGTTAACAGAGCGTTCCAAGGATCGATTCCTGTTCTGGGAACAGACAGTGCCTTAGCAGCTCGGAGTGGCGGAGAAGACACTTTCCGAGCATTCGAAGGTCTCTCCGATAGCCGAGGAATAGTACATCAGCCAAGAAGTCGCAGTCCGTTCACCAAGCCCGGTTTATGGGAGCCGAATCCAGCCGATCCACATAGTCGAGACCCAACAAACAAGTACTGGTATCATCCAGAGTCCGTCCAAGTCGATTGGCTCAATGGACAGGTAATATAGACGGTTTATATTCTTCTATTATAAATTTAGATGACATGGGGTGGTCATTGGTCGGTCCCCGCTGCCGGAACAGGAGGAACTGACGGATTCTCCTCACTTCACTTTCCCACCGTTGGTCAATTCCTTAATCTCCCCGACGATTATGATTAGCATGCTATATTATGTTGTTACTTGTTTCATTATATCTGTAAATATTGTTTTATGCACCGATTACTTAATAAACCATGGAATACAAAGAACAAAAATAATATTTTCATGAAAATTCTATCAGAAGAGTGAACTGTTTATCTATTATATACTGGAAGATTAATTCTCTATAATTGTTTTACGGAGCTATTGCCCTTGTCAGGAAAACATGTCGAATGGGAGAAGAAAGATTTATTCAAAAATAAGTGCCTCCTCGTTTTTTTTCCAAAATTATAACATAAATTAATGTTATAGAGAAGAAAATTTAAAACTTATTTCGCTTGACGATCTCTGATTTTAAACAATTTTTAAAAAATTGAAAAATAAAGTTTTAGTAAAGCTTGTAAACTACAATAGCTAGAATTAATACCGCGCAACTATTTTGGTTTTCGATCTCCAATATGTCAAAGAAAATGAGTCGTATAATATCTGTGCAATATTAAAGTTATTATATTGTGATTAACATCATTGTAATCCTCATAATCATAATCAATAACAAATCTCTTAATCTACACAAAACTTCAATTCTTCTGCAGCTGCAGGCACATTATAAAATAATTTCGTCTAATACCATGTTTTGTACGCAATACTCCATGACGCACTATTACTTCTACAGTATATTATAATTTTCTAGAATTTCAATTTTTATTTTCTTTATTTTAAATTTTAAAACGATGCTTTACTTATCTTTGTAGAAAAAAATATAGCGGAAAAATCCTAATCTAACTTACAATGTTTGCAATCTTTAATATCTTTTGTTTGTTAATTTAGCGAGGCTTCTAATAGGATTTTGAAATAAATGACAGAGTTCTAGAAGAAATCGCTTTATTATTTATGACCTTCTTGTTTCATTTCGAGAATCTTTTATTCGTTATGTTCTTCTATTTTCACTGAGCTTTTCATGTTATGTATTAAAATATTTTTGTTTTGTTTTTAGGTTTTTAGTTAAATTTTAATCTTGGAGTAATGGCGCAATCCGCAGCGCAGCTAATTTTTGACGAAAATGGTCAACCCTTCATTGTCATGAGGGAACAGGAAAACCAAAAGAGAATAACTGGTGTTGAAGCAGTAAAGGTTTTTTTCAGTTAAAAAATATAAATGTATATTTGATATATATTTTTAGAGTCATATTCTGGCTGCCCGTGCTGTTGCAAATACATTGCGCACCTCTCTTGGACCTCGGGGACTTGATAAGATGCTTGTAAGTTTCGTATTCGATGTATCTATTAAACATGTTCGATTTAGGTTTCGCCGGACGGTGAAGTATGTATAACTAATGACGGAGCTACTATTATGGAAAAGATGGATGTTCAACATCATGTTGCCAAGCTTATGGTGGAATTGTCCAAATCCCAAGATCATGAAATCGGTGATGGTACTACTGGTGTTGTTGGTATGGCCTTATTCTATTAAAATAGACCCACGTCTCCTTGCTTTTTAGATGCCAACTAACATTTCAGTTAACCACTACTTCTTATAATATTATAATGATCTCAAATTTAAATATGTATAGCTCCCGAATCCCGAAAAATTTTGCTTCCAAATATGTAGTCAAAGAGATTTCAAATAATAATGTACAATGGAAGTTATGAATGTATATTATCGTCGTCAGGCAAAGCAGCCTTTCTGGGAAGGAAAAGTCACAAAAATTTTGTATCGTTTTGCTATAATTGAGAAATTGTAATTCCTGTTTTTCTACAAAACTGATAGTAGGATGTCAAAGTTTTCACGTGGTAAAGTAGAAACTAAAAAATTTTATCACATTAAAGATAAATTAAGATCCTTTATCACTTAAGAGGTATTACTTTCTTACTCGATTACTTGATTGTCCTTCGTCATTCCGACCGCGTCGAGATTCGGACCAACTATATCCAGAGTGTTCGGCTTCACCATCCCAACATTGACCAAGCCGTCTTCTCCTTGAGAATACCGATTCTTACTCGAGTTGTCCTTGTGGTTGACATCTCGCGGACGAATTTCGAGATTCAGGGCACGCCGAAGGCATCCAGTGGAAAAATCGTCTTCACATAGAAAGAAAGATCAACGAGTTTGATCACGCTTTCAACAAATGTATTTTTATTTTTTGTAAGACATTATTTAGAAAATTTTAAGGGAACGAGTGATTTGTATGAAACGTAAGTAACATCATTCTTTTCCTGGTAAAATTCTGATTGTTTTGAAATGAAACATGACGTGTTTACGGTAATTAACGTGTATTTTATTGTCGATCCAAAGTTAGTAGATTATATTTTTGAAGTACTTTAAGGACACTATAAAGAGCAAAACTTTAAAATCGAACAACTCGAAAACGATGTTCTCAATTTTTTAGATTAAGACTTTATTTATAGAGAATACAGCGATGAGTAATAATATATTCCCGTTAAATTTTATTCAACTTCAAAGCAAAGCTATGAATTTTAAAAGTTTAAACTTTTAATCGTCTATAAAATACACGTCAATTACCGTAACCACGTCATGTTGCATTTAATAAAATCAGAATTTTACGAGGAATAGAATGATGTAACTCGTTCCGTTCGTCTAAAATAGTCTAAAAACTGTTTTACAAAAACTTATTGAAGGCGTGATCAAATTCGTTGATCATTATATCTAGGCTGTTTGACGTGGTCAGAGCATTTAAATAAGACCTGTTTGTGAAAACTTCTTTAATCCTTATGCATTTTTTACGACTTCAATCAATTATTAAGGAAAATGAGGATTATGAACTATTTATGTTTCATCTGATTTTTGTATTTATTCATAGACAACAAATGATTTAAAACTGTGTTAATTGATATTTGAAGCTCTGTAATATTTTAAAATCTCAAAAAAAACTCGTGGTTTTGATGGGAATCTAATGAATTACTTAATTTAATATACTATAGATTTGATTAATTGTCTTGATAAGTCATCCTATCTTCATTACGGCCTTTAAAGTTAGAATAATCCTTGTATCGTTTTTGGGCGGTCTAATGGTTTTTAAATGTATTTATTTGTTCTGTATATCTTTGCATCGCTATTGCTCGCAATGTTTCGGTTAGGACAATTCACATAATAATTATTGATTTTTTGGGCATACTAAGTAAGTTTTTTGTTTAATTAAATTTTTGAGTTGATAGTTCATTAAATTGTTTTAATTTTCAATAGATGAATTAATAGAATTTATTATAATGCTTTCATACCGACTTTCGTATTCTATTCATTATTTCTTTATATTGGTTTTTTTAGATGTTTTGTCACCCTGACTAGAAAGGCAGTTTGGTTGTGCTCTTCTGTTTCTTTTATGAGTTTCAGCAATGCACATAGACACACTTCAATGCACTCGCGCTTTATTCTATCGATCTTGTTTTTTTCTAACATCCACTTTCCTTTTTTCGGTTTTCTCTTCGGGCATGGCAAACCTTTTATGTCAATCGCACTTTTATTTCTATGTTTAATTTAATAATTGTTTCGGATTCGCGAAAATGTATACGAAGCCCTATCTAATTATTCTTCTTAAAAATAATTATTAAAATATGTTATGTATTTGGTTGTTTGAAAATATTGTTGTCAACAAAAATAATAGTTTGTATTCACATGAACAGAATAGGGCATAGGGTGATGATTATAGTTTTTCCGTTTGCATCTCGCCGATTACCTATTATGTTTTCTCCTTCTACAGAATGGTTTATTTTGATCAATATTGTTATCTGTAATTCTATATTTTAAAGTTCAACAAATACATTAATTTTTAATATATTATTATGATCTAAAATTATTTTAGTTATTGCTGGAGCACTACTCGAAGAAGCTGAAAAACTCGTTGATCGCGGTATTCATCCAATTAAGATTGCTGATGGATTCGATTTGGCATGTAAAAAGGTTTCATATTAAAAAGCCTAATCCGATAATTTGATTAAACTGTTTATAGGCTTTGGAGACTCTCGACTCTATCGCGGATAATTTCCCCGTTGAAAATAGAGAGCGTTTAGTAGAGACAGCTGAAACTAGCCTTGGCAGTAAAATGTATATTAATTTTAAAATTTGGATTTGATGGTGGAAAATTATTTTTCAGAGTTAATCGGGCTGTTCGTCAATTCGCAGAAATTGCAGTTGATGCAGTTTTGTCAGTGGCTGACATTGAAAAGAAGGATGTGAATTTTGAAATGATTAAGATGGAAGGAAAAGTCGGAGGTCGCTTGGAAGACTCAATTTTGGTGAAGGGAATTGTTATTGATAAAACAATGTCTCATCCCCAAATGCCAAAAGAGATTAAGAATGCGAAAGTTGCCATTCTTACCTGCCCATTTGAGCCACCAAAGCCAAAGACGAAACATAAGCTTGATATCACATCCACTGAGGATTTCCAAGCGTTGAGAAATTACGAAAAGGAAACATTTGAAACGATGATTAAGCAAGTAAAGGATAGTGGAGCTTCATTGGCTATTTGTCAATGGGGATTTGATGATGAAGCTAATCATTTGTTGCAAGCCAATGATTTGCCTGCTGTTCGATGGGTTGGTGGACCCGAAATTGAACTCTTAGCAATTGCAACAAATGCTAGAATTGTTCCAAGATTTTCCGAGTTAACTGAGAAAAAACTTGGAACTGCTGGTATTATAAGAGAAATTACCTTTGGAACTGCTAAAGATCGGATGCTCTCAATTGAAGAATGCCCGAATAATAAAGCCATCACTATCTTTGTCAGAGGTGGAAATAAAATGGTAAAAAAATAGGTTAGAATATTTAATTTTATGATTTTCAGATCATTGATGAAGCCAAGAGATCACTTCATGATGCTCTTTGTGTTATTCGTAATCTCGTCCGTGACTCAAGAATAGTCTATGGTGGTGGTTCGGCTGAATTGGCTGCTGCTATTGAAGTTGCTAAGGAAGCAGACAAGATTGATGGAATTGAGCAATATGCTTTCCGAGCATTTGCCGACGCTCTCGAATCAATTCCAATGGCTCTCGCCGAAAACTCTGGATTATCACCGATTGAGGCGTTATCGGATTTGAAAGTAAGTTAACCAAAATGAAAGATTATTTGTTAAGTATAATGGATAAACATGTATTTATAAATGATGATTATTCACATGAATTAATATGTCATCGTTAAACCGATCATTTTGTAATCTTTTGGATTATATAGGATGATAATCTGAAATATAATATTTGGAATTATCAAATTTTACTGAAATTTATTGAGTATATCTTTTTATTTCAGGCCAAGCAGATCGAGACAGGAAATCCACATCTTGGAATTGATGCTGTTTTTGCTGGAACAAATGATATGAAGAAACAAAAGGTATTGTTTATCAACATATATGTTGGTGGATTACATATAATTATAGGTCATTGAGACGCTTTTGAGCAAACGTGAACAAATTTCCTTGGCTACCCAGGTTTTCCTTTTTATGTTTCTCAATAAATAATTTGTTTAGGTTGTGCGTATGATCTTGAAGATTGATGATGTTCGAGTTCCTGATGATGAGAAGGCGCAAGGTTACTAATTAGTAATTGTTCTGAAAAATGTCTTGTTATTTTTTGTGCTTTATGATCTTTTTGTTTTAAATTTGATTCTCTTCGCAATTATCGCCCCTTTACCGTTTTCCCAAATTATAACATAATTATTGTTTCAGCTTTTAATGCATTATTGAAATTTGCTTGATTTTTAAAGTTTGTTGAATGAATCGTTGTTACCAATTTTTGTCGAATCAAAATTTCCAAATCTGTAGCGCATTATTTAAGAATGTGCCCAGTTTAAACGATTTCTTTTGGTGTATAATGTATATTATTGATGAATATATTCGTTTAGCACGGTGATCGTTACTGAAAACCTCAATCGGATATTTGTTGATAATAATTTTATTTTGTTTTTGTGGATTGAGAAAATGATCCGATCGATGTGGATTTAAGTCGGAAAGGATTACGGAATAACGGTTGGTTTTCATTTGATATTTCAAATATAGTTGAAGAGTGTTTTAAATTAAAGAATTGTTATTTTTGTAAATGAACGATAATTGGTTGTTTTCGATAAATTTTTATGATTATTGTTATTGTTTTGTTAATTCGATTGTGTGTATGTGTGTGTGTGTTTTTTTTTTTTAATTTGGATCGATTAATGCTAATCAATTAATTTTAGAGACAACAAAATGTCTGTTATATCAACGAATTCTACGACGGATGGGCCAGACGCCGTTAAAAAGGTGAGCAGCACCTGTTATTAAGTTGTAGAAAGGATGTAGGATTGCGGGTCTATGTGTTTAACAGATGTTTTGGTTTTGAGCTAATTATTAAATGCTGTTTTTATCCTAATTACAAACGCTTTCGGGGAATTGATACCATGGTGATTACTACTAATATTTTAATTTGACTCACTGCAGTTATCTCTTAAAAATTAGTTTTATGATTGTCGTCCCTGTCTTCATTATTATTCTTGGGAGACAGTTGAAGAGGTTATCTTACGATTTTGCTGATGTCATCATTGATTGACTGATATAACACTGATGTGATAAGATGAAAATCAAAAATTGTATGTGTGTGTGTGTGCGTTTGTATCTGTTTTTTTTTAACGCAAAACGTGATGATAAATATATATTTTATATTAAACTTTTTTTAAATATGAGATGATTGTTAAATTAAGAAAATACTTTAAAAGTGTTTTAGAGAGAATTTGTCGCCAAACTGTCTTGAATGGCGTGGAAACTAAGTGATAAGAGAGTTCTTTTTTTCGGAAATTTTATTTTTTCATTGTTTAATGATAACTGATATTGAATGATGTCGCATTTTGTGTGGTGACGGTCATGTGAAACGATGCAAAATTTGCACCGCCTGTAATTGGGCGTAGGTTTAATTATTTATCCACTATGAAATTGTGTTTTATACGTCTATTATGCCTTGTTTATTACCGATCTCTGGAATTTTGATGATTTAGGCATTGACGACAATCGAGACGAATTTTTTAAATAAAGTATTATTTTGATTAAACTTCAAACTAGCTGGAAATAATGAGCAGAAAGTGTCGATTAATAATTACTAAACACTATTGAATAATGTCATTGTTGGATGGCAAGAATGAAGTGCCGTCGGATTTAATTGATTATTTGCAATGGATGGTAATTCACTTTTTCTATTGAATGATAGCATTTTCGAAAGCCACAAATTGATACGATTATTGTTTACTCTGTCGATTTTCAATGTGTTATTTCAGCAGTCGCAAATTAGCAATGCATCGCCGTCGTTTATGCTCGAAACGCCAAATCCGAAACTAATGTTTGGTAGGTTTCAATCGGATATCGTCAATGTTTGGGGTTTGGCTTTTTATTTTCGGACTTTATAAATAGGTTTAAGCAAAACATTAGGATCATTGTTTTCATGATTACTTTTAGAAACCATTTCATTAGCATACTTTATAATATTGTTTCGGTTAAATTTTGAAAAACTTATTTTAGGTAACCAAACGACGGCTGAGTTGATGCAACGGCTCGTCAACCCATTTGACGCTAAGTTCCGAGAAGCAAACCAAAATATTAGTAATGGATTGCCGGCACCGACGAGTGCTGCGACGCAGTCTATTGAAGCTCTGGAAGCGAGCGGCCTGGTTCCGATTAGCGGAGCAAGCAGCTGTTTACCAACTAGTGCGACTGGTAATAAAAGTTTATTTTAACTTTTGCTGGACTGTAATTGAATGTAATATTATTTAGTGGGCGACTTCTTGCTCAAAATTCCACAGACGTCGTTTCAGCAGTCACCTGCAATTTTTTCGAATATCGGGTTTTTTCGAGATGTTATTATATTAAATAGAATTTTCGATTGTTAAGAATACTCTCTGCGGCTGATGGCGAGACGACCACCCATGAGAACTTGAAGACAGCAGATATATCGAAGTTCCTCACAGCTGTAAGTATTTTTTATTGTAAACGGTAGGAATATAGCATTTTTGTCAATCTGGAAAATTAATTTAACTAAAGAATATATTTTTCTCCGCGTATATTTATTATTGGTTTTAAGGTTGGTGACACAGTTGGACAGGCTCCTAGGACTGCAGATGTTCTTAATGCTGTTTTGGAGATGAACTCAGATCGGCTACACACAATCAATTATCCCACGAAACCAGATTTTTCTGCGTTTCTCCGCTCCCCATCTTCATCTGCTCCAAATTCAGCATCCGTGCTTATTCCCGCGACTAGCAGCGGTTCTGTGCTGGTTCCGCCCAAGGTGAATAATTCGGCGTTTTCGCCAAATCACACATCTATTGCCGAATCGCTGTCGACAAGTGTAGCGACTACGCAACGATCTCCAACTGCTCCTATAGAATTTAATCAAAATGTAGCGGTGGTGAGTAGTGTTGATTCAGCCTGGGAAAAGCCGGTTAAAAAGGAAGTTACTTATTATGGAGATGATCATTCCGTTATATCACTTGATCGAACCAGTATGTCTGCAAGTGGTTCTGATCGTGAGATGACACCTCATCGAACCAGTGAACAGAAGCCTGTTGGAAGACCGCCGACTGGACGAGGACGTGGTCGTGGCAGAAGCACAACCGCTGATATGCCTCCAGATGAGAGGCGTAACACAATATTGGAGAGGAACAAAGCGGCAGCCGTAAGATATCGTAAAAGGAAGAAGGAAGAACATGACGATATGGTCGGAAGGGTTCATGTGCTCGAGCAGGAGAAAAGTACATTACTAACAAGGAATCAGGTTCTCACACGAGAAGTTGCACGACTGTCGGCATTGTTGAGGGAGCGTGAGCAGCGGTGTGTATGTTTGAAGGGAATGCCGTTGAGCACAGAAATTCGATCAGATTCTCCGGTTTGTAATTCGATTGTTTTTAATTATATATTTTCTGTTGTTTCAGCATGTGGAAGTAAACGGAAATACTATGTATGGTAATGACAATCAACAGAATCCTCAGTTAATGATTAATGGTCTCAACCCAATCAATGGAATACATTTGAAAAGGCCGAAAATGTGAATTGAAAGTGATGTTGTAAGGAAGGAATTGTATTTTTATTGTTTTCTTTTTATTTTAAATTAATAATTCTCAGAAGAATATGTGTATTTTGATCCCTGTTTTTATTTTTCTTGACAAAGTTATTAATTTATACAGTTGATAAGTTGTAAAAATGTAAAGAGTTAAAAGATATATCAAACAGAGTTGTGAAGTTATTTTGACTTGTTTCTTGTTTTTTGTTTAATTGATGTTTTCCAGACGAGAAAATGCCTGATCTCAGTTACTTAGATTCGTTTTTTTCTCGCCATTTTTAATTATTGCACCCTAGTTTATTTTCGCTATTATTTGTGTTTGTGTAAATTTCAGGTTTTATTAATGTTGTTTAAAGATTTGTTTTCAAAATAGTTTGATGTACATTTTTTGATTTGAAACCAAATTTTTATTTCATGTAGTTATTGTGTAGATTTTCAGAGAGAATTGTTTAGGTACCTTTTAAATTTATTTTGCTTGTAAAATTGTTTATTTTATTTAACAAATATTTGTTTATTGACATGCCGTGTTTTAATGCAAAGAAACTATTTTTAATTAAAAGATAAAAGGATTGAAATTAAGAATGTGTTTTATCATCAAATTTGATCGAAATGAAATCATTAAAGGTTCAGGAATCAAGATTCTTAAATGAACGTTTTAAATTTTTATTGATTTTCCGTTATCATTGACGTCACCGACACGATCGAAATTGATAACAAACTTGAATTTTTACTGGTATATTTATATTTTAAAGGAGAATGCGATAATTATACGAGGAATGGGTGTTGGGTCTCTTTTAAATTCAAGAGTTTTGCATAAATTAACTTTATTATTAATTGCACAGTGAAATCCTAACTTGCTGCACTTGCCTTAAATTACACGTAAAATAAAATAATTAACTTATAACAAACAGCTAATCGAAACACCTTGGCTGTGTCATTTTCATGTTTATAGTACAATTGTTTCGCCGGGATACTGGACGCTATTTTGGTTAATAGTGGAGAAATGCGACCAAATTGTAAATGTATTTTGTATTTCAAACCGTTATCCCTTTATTTGTTCCCTAGGGAAGCTAATCACACTAACATTAAGTTTGGTAAATCGCTTTGATAGCAAAAGCATGAGATTACTAGTATATTTTGATACCATTGCAATCCTTAAAGGCTCAAATTTCAGTTTTAATCCGGGATTTAATGGAGATTCTGTTATTGTTGTTCATTTAATAATGATAATATATTTATTTATTTATTCTGCGAGTTATGTATAGTTTCTACGGTCTAGCTGAAAACTTGATAATATTGTTTACAATATTTTTTATTTATTTGAATTAGTTCTATAGCAGTGATGGACGAAAGAGAAGTTTTCAATTTCGGAATTCTGTCCATTACCGGTCTATAATAAAGGTTTTCTTTATTTTTGTGAGTTAATTAATGAATTATTATACATTGCAAAGATCGATGCCTAATGGAAGAGAAAAAATGATGGACGGCCAAACAGCCACAAACGACTTTTTCTTCTATTCCTCTTCAATGGGTGTTATCCATTTTTTGAGACAAAAGAGTGGCCGTCCAAACGAGAACATCATTTTGTTCAAATTTTTTTCCTCTTCCACTAGCCATCGATCTGAAAAGGACAATACACTAATACAAATTTTTATGTTGTGGGTTTTCTCGTTGATTATAATTATTCCACATTTGCGCCATTCAAGCTATCACGCCAATTGATCAGCTATAAATAGTAGCTCAGTAATGCCTCTATTATTTAATACATTAATATTCAGAGGTACTTTAAGGTGAGCTTGCTGAGTTCATGTGAAAATCAACTTGTAATTTAAACGTAAAATTTTGAAAGGCACGATTTCAAAATTATCATTTGGCGTGATCTAGCGATCTTATAAATATAACTTATTTGGTTATACTGTACTTCAAAAATTATGCGGTATGTATGGTATATTTTTAGAAATATACAATTTTAAGGTATACTACATTATACGGTATGAAGATGTACACTTCTAAGAGAGGTATACGGTACATTTGTATGATTTGTGTTACAAAAACTAATATGTGTCTGTGTGCAGTAAAAATATATTTACAGGAAATTACATTATATTATCCCCATTCGCCATATTCAACAGACTCTTCGTGGATTATGCAAAAAACTGTTCTATTTACATGTAAATGAACACGCCAAATGGATTCATAGAAACAAGAGCTCAGCAAACACGCTCTAATCTCATAATTTGCACTCCAATTGAAATTGTAAAAATAGAATCTTAAATAGCGGGCTTCACCTCCACATTTTAGATGAAGAATGACTATTTAAGAGAAGTTCAGTTATATCTGTTAACTTTATGTAAATACTATATTTAAAATTTTAGTTGAAAATTCGGTGAATACGTTTAAACATACTTGGGAAATTTGGGGCCGGCTCCGGGCCGCAAATTTTTAATTTTATCGGCCCGGAGCGGCCCGTGATCCCTCGGCCCTGGCCCGGCCCTCCGGCCCGGTAAAGTTGGCAACATAATTTTTTTTTAAAGAGTAATTTTTAAAAATGTTTATTTTAACATATATTAGCTGTTCGATCGAATTTTGGGGTTAATATTTAAGTGTAAAGTTTTAAGAAATAAAGTATTTTAAGATTTGCAACAATCTTGCAAAACTTCCATCAATGCCCGTTGAAACTCGATGGATGTCATCCTTACGAGCGGTTATTGAAATCGATTCAATGAGAGATGAATTAATTTTACACATGCATATTTTCTCTCCTTCCGCCAGATCAGCATTAGATAGGCTAACATCTTCCCAATTAAAAATTGTGAAGTCAATGATATTCGTTTTGGGAAAGCTTCTAGAATTGAGGTTTTAAGTATGTTTGGTTTAAGAAAAAAATGTAAAATAATATAAAATTCTTGGTTTATTTGCTGATATTTTATATTACAATAAATATTTTTACAAAATTGAAAAACACACATAATATTTTTTAAAAAATCAATAATTAAAAAATAAGGAAAAAAACTTTAAAGTTGTTTAATTTTAGGGCCGGCCCCGGGCCGGCCCGTTTTTACTCGGCGTGTAATTTGCAAAAGCACTCCACTGCCACGAAATCGCGCCGCATCGCAAAAGACTTCGCAGAAATTGAAAACACTAGCCTTTAATTGATAATTTTTATTTTCAATATTTTATTTATCAGAGTTTCAATATTTTATTTATTTTTAACGTTTCATTTTGCAGAAATCCTGATGAATTAATGAAAAGAAATCCTTAGTAACTCAATTAATGGACCAGAAGAGTCTTCGTCGTCAATATAAGTGACTTGTAAATATTGAAAATAAAAATAATAAACTAAAAGGTTGCGTTTGCAATTGGTGCGAAGTCTTTTGCAATGCGGCGCGGTTTCGTGGCAGTGGAGTGCAAAAGTATTAGAACAAACTCTTATAAATCGGAAAAGTGTCGCTGTCATTTGGCCCATTACATAATAATCTTAAATTACTTTTATTGTCCTTTTCAGAGAATTCCAAGTATGATTTTCTTAGAATCGTAGTTTATTAATGATTTTCCATCGCCGTTTAACGGAGCAATAATAACTCGCATACGGCTTCAGAATCGTATCCATAAATATTTTAAATGTAAAAACAATATTTTGAATATTTTTATTATTTATATCACACGAAATATCGGTCAAATTTTAAATTTCTGATAATACAAAGCTCCTATTACAAAGTTATTCAACGAATAAGTGAAAGAGCCTATAGATTAGTTGTTGCCCTTTTCAGAGATCGGTGCCTAATGGAAGAGCAAAACAAGAAGAGAAAATGATGGACGGAAAAACGGCCACAAACAACTTTTTCGTCAATTTCTCTTCAATGTGTGCTACCCATTATTTCGAAAAAAAAGTGGCCGTCCACATGAGAACCTCATTCCATCCTAATTTTTTTCCTCTTCCATAAGATTCCGATCTCTGAAAAGGACAATAAATTATATATAATCAATAATTTAAACTCGTATTATTTTCCATTATTCTCTAAAATTTCACAACTTTTTTATATTGAGTAAATATTTCATAATAAAACATAATCATGGACATGAATATGACTTTCGCGTACTTTAACTCGAATGAATCAATGATAAATGTTTTATTTTAAAAAAAAGTCTTACAAATCGAGTTTTCATTACCATAAACAATCATAATTTACTAATCAAAATATTAAAAAAAACAAATCTGTTAATTGGAATTTCAAGGTAATTTAAAAAACACTATCAACTCCGAATTTACGTTAAAGTTTTGATTTTCGATTGGACTTTTCTGTCTTACGGGAATATTTGGTACACAAAAAACGAAACTAAAAAGGAGTGCCACCCCAACTCTTTATTACCAAAAAATTCAAAAGAACATTTAAATATTCTCTTCTTAAACTATCTAAAAATATTAATATCTTCCCCGAAAGTTAAATTTGAGCCCGTCTACTGAGCCTATTGTATAGCCTACCATACCAGTTGCACGCCAAATGGAAAGAGCAATTTTGTGACTTTTAAACGTTTATCTAAAGTTTTACGTTTTTATTACGAAAAATTTTGAAATACATTTTGAATCTTCTCGTCTTAAACTATCTAAAAAATATTAATATCTTTCCCGAAAGTTACAGATGAGCACGTTTACTGAGTTAAAACCTACCATACCAGTTGCACGCCAGATGGAAAGAATAATTTTGCGACTTTTAAACGTTTATCTAAAGTTTTACGTTTTTATTACCAAAAATTGTGAAAGACATTTTGAATCTTCTCGTCTTAAACTATCTAAAAATATTAATATCTTTCTAGAAAGTACAATTTCACCACGTTTACTGCGCTCATTTTATTGTCATACCAGTTGGCGTGCGTTAAAATTAGAAACACACTTTGTAACCGATGTATCCAAACGAGTCAAAATAATTTACCACGTTATGTCCATTTAAGCGACTTTTCTCATTTATTTACATATTGATAATAAATTAAAGGTTTATTAAATATAAATTTTTACTAAATCTGATTTAATCTAGCAATGTGGCCAATTTCAGGCAAAATGTTGTTACTTACTTTGATACTTTGGAGACCGACTTCTCCAGCGGAGAAGCGGACTAAATCCTTCCATTCCGAACGGATCTTCCTTGCCAACGTAGACCGTTCCTTTAAGGATTCCAATGCTTCTTCTTCAGTTCCGCGTAGTTGAGCAGTGGTGAATGAAGCGTTCAACCATGTCTTTGACTTGATCTAACCAGCGTCGGTAGAATAACTAGTCGAAACCAAATTGTATGGTTAAGTTGAGGGCTCAGAAAAGATGCTCATTTTGCAAATTTTGGTAAGAAGCGCATGTTTTTAGATAGTTTAAGACGGGCTAGTAACAATGAGGTGTTAATTTAAACGAAAATAATACGTGTAAATTAGTAATAAACGTTTAAATATTGACAAATATTCATTTCGATTTGGAGTGTAAACTGAAAAAACTTTAAATTGACCGTGCGCGGATAATCCAACCTAATGACTTTGAGAATATTCATTTCGATTTGGAGTGTAAACTGAAAAAACTTTAAATTGACCGTGCGCGGATAATCCAACCTAATGACTTTCTATTTTTTCAGAACCTCAAATTTTGGACGGCGTGCTTTCGGTCTTCCCTTCGCTCTTGTCGGATCCCATTCCGTTAATCTTCAGCACCACCTTTCCGACTCTTTCAGTTGGCGTGGAAACTAATCGCATCCATCGCCCTCTGTAGCCGTCTCGTTTGATCCGCGAATAGTGGCCACGTTTCGGAAGAGCAATGCAGGTACAACCTTTTTGAAAAGCAGTTGTTTGCGTTTCTTCTCAATGACGTCGATTAGCGGTTTATGTCGATTTGTAGAATATCGGAATATAATTAATATTTTATTTAGTATAATATCAACATTAGTAACAGAATATAGGAATGACTAAGCCATTAAAAATAACAAACTCACAGTTTATATAGTGCCATCCGTGATCTTTTAGCAACAACTGATCATCACGTGCTTCTGTTTTTTTTCTCAAAATAGAACTTTTCTGTAGAGCTTCTAGATGCCAAGGCTTGTGCCAATGATCGTAAACAGTCTTGTTGTAATTATTTCAGCCTCAGACATACTTCTCGTGCCTGCACGAGCCAAAGACCGGCGTCGCACCGTCGACAGTTTATATTTACCAAAAGCTGACCAGGCTGTCTTGATCCTTCCAAAAGTCTCGTCCTTTGTACTGCCGTCCATTCTGGTACAGCTTCCAAGGTATTTCACCCCCTCTTTCGGCGTTCGTCGACTGAAATAGTGAATGCGTTGTGCAGAATGAATGTTTTCGTATGATTTATTTCAAGTCCTTTTGATTTAGAATGGACGACGAGTTCCTGTATTTTGGATTCCATCTCTCCGCATTTGTGGATCACTAGGACAACCTCGTCCAATTTTTATATTATTAAAATCACCTTTCAACTCAAGAGCTTTGTGTAGAAGAAAAAAAATGAAACCTCTAAATGAAACCTTTAAAGGAGGGGGGCTTCGAAAATATGCTCATATTGCTTATTTCGATAAGTATCGCAGGTTTTCAGATAGTTTAAGATAAGCTAGAAAAATGACGTGTCAAGTTATATGAAAATATCACGTGTAAATTAGAAAGACACGTTTAAATATTGATAAATGTTAATTTCCATTTGACGGGTACAAGTATTTAAGTTTTAAGGAATAATAGTAATAATATAATTTTTATAAAACGTTGTTACATTATTCCAAAAGATACATGTTGTTGTTGTTGTTGTTGTTGTTGTTTATTGTTCAAATGATTTCTTATTTAATTTGAAACCAGGAGCATTCAAAAGCTGAAAAGAATTGTGAAAATGATTAATTTCATGTTGGATCTAACCTATTCTCAACAATAACAACAATAGAATGAGACAAACATGGTAATAAATAATTCGAATAGTCGCGGATGGGAAAGGAGGTGATTGAAAACTGGAAAATTGTTTAATTTTTCATTCTCTCGATTATTTCCTCAAAAATTGCATAAATCCAAACAACTCTGCTCATTCTTTCTGTAAGACCACACATCATTCTATTTGTCATAATGGATGTCGTCCGCTTCTTTTACGAGCTGCTGGAGTGAGCACTCAGATAACACATTATTTATTTATTTATATGAGATCATTTGAATCTTGTATTTATTAGTCATTTTTGATGTTATTTTGGGCGGATCGGATTAAATAATTTATTTACCAAAAAAATTTAAGGTTCTGAGAAAATAGAATGGATATTATTTTCTCAAAGTCATTAAGCTGGATTATCCGCGCACGGTCAATTTAAAGTTTTTTTTTTCAGTTTACACGCCAAATCGAAATGAATATTTTCAATATTTAAACGTTTATTACTAATTTACACGTATTATTTTCATATAACTTGACACGTCATTGTTACTAGCCCGTCTTAAACTATCTAAAAACATGCGCTTCTTACCAAAATTTGCAAAATGAGAATCTGTTCTGAGCCCTTAACTTAACCATACAATTTGGTTTCGACTAGTTATTCTACCGGCGCTGGTTAGATCAAGTCAAAGACATGGTTGCACGCTTCACTCATCATTGCTCAACTACCGAAGAAGAAGAATTGTAATCCTTGAAGGAAAAACGGCTTGGTCTACGTTGGCAAGGAAGATCCGTTCGGAATGGAAGGAGTTAGTCCGCTCCTCCGCTGGAGAATGAGTCCGGCTCCAAAGTATCCAAAGATTATATCATCAAATTATACCGACGAGCCGAAGCTTTTATTAAGTTTCTGATATTATCGGATATAAAACAGCACTGTATTATCATCCGCTACTGAAAAAAGCCGCATAAAGTTAGGCTGTGTCGCCTATACGGCAACTTGGCCCGTCCCTTGGAATGGCCAAGGAACAAAGAAGAAATTAAATACGCGCGTCGTCGTGTATTAATTAAATAGCGAGTGCCGTGACACCTTAATCGATGTGTCGTAACACTTAATAACTATTTAAGTGATCGAACTTCCGATCACATCGTCACACGTTCATTCTATCCATTCCATTCTCTACACGGGCATCACTGCACAAGGGAGCATTTGATGTCTTCACTTCACTTCGTTTGGTTCATTCAATCGGATCCCGTTTTACGACAAGTCCTGCTGAACACCCGCTGACAATTCAGCCGTACAACCGAGGGAGCTCAATCTACACTCAACAGAACAGTGTCGAGCCGGAAGAGTCCGACTTTAATTCCTTTGTTGTTAACGAATAAAAACTTATTTATTGCCACTGAACCACCAACGAAGGGAGAAAGCCAAGGCGACCTCCTTACAGGCTGTTTGGATCCAGTTTGGGCAAAAAGGCAACTTTGCCGATTTAATTTTAAATTTTTTTCAATTTCAATTTATTTCACTTCTTTCCAACTTTTTCTTGTTTTATGTATTTAAAGTAATTCGATATACAAACAACTTTTGCGCCTATAAATCACTGTTGTGCTACAATTCTAAATAACACGATGCACGTCAAATGAAACGTTAAAAAAGGGAGCTCAGAAAAGATGCTCAAATAGTGCTGTCTAATAAGAAATTCGATTTTCTACATAGTTTAAAACGTGCATGTTAAGATAACGTGGAAAATATTCTTGAAGTAAAAATTGTAAACTTCTAATACACATTTACATATAGAGACAGACACTGTTCATTTTCATTTGGCGTGCACCTTGTTAATGCGTTTTCCTTCTATTAAAGAGTTCTCGAAATTGATGGTAATTTATTGTTAAATAGTTACACGCTAATTGGAAATAACGATGTTCTGCTATTAACACGCGTAATATAAATTTTACGTGTGCACTCCACCGCCACGAAACCGCGCCTCATTGCAAAAGACTTCTCACCAATTGCAAACTCAACCTTTTAATTTATTATTATTATTATTTTTAATATTTTCAATATTTACAATTCACTTATATTGACGATGAATACTCTTCTGGTCTATTAATTGAGTTACTAAGAATTTCTTTTCATTAATTCATCAGGGTTTCTGCAGAATGAAACGTTAACTGATAAATAAAATATTGAAAATAAAAATAATAAATTAAAAGGCAGTGTTTGCAATTCGGTGCGGTTTCGTGGCATCGGAGTGCGTGTGCATTACAAAAACCTAGTTTCGGCTGTTTGTCAGTTATTTCTTAAATTATTGAAGAGTATTAATACCTTCCAAAAGTTTTTAAAATTCAACACTGTTATAATTATAAATGTGTTATAATTATTTTTGGTGAATAAATATTATTAACACGTTTCTTGTCTTATGAGCATTCCAAATGGAGGGAAGTTATTAAATCTAGGAAAATCGGAAATTGCTCCCGTCGGAAAAAATTACAACATCTCATCTTAAATTTCCATTCTTTTCATTTTTATAAAAACAACTAGAAATAATCAAAGATCTCAAAAGATTTTTCGTGAATCAAAAATCCAGGTATGCTACGTATCTTCTTATGTCTTAATTAATTAATCCATTGAAGTTTGAGAAAGAATTTTAAATCGTATGGTGTAATAATCCGCGATTTTTTTGCGGAAATGCATTTTATTTTCCGAATTTCCGCTTTTCCTAGATTTAATAACATCCCAATTGGAGTTTAGGTGTTTAATTCCTTTTTAAATTTTAAAGGTCGCCATTTTTTTTAGTTGGCGTGCTCTTTGAGAGTGGCACTACTTTGAATTATGTTTATCACTCTTTCTGGTTGTCTTCCAATAACTTTGTTAAAATAACAATGAGGTCGTCTTTGTTGGAATTCATAATTTTCAATACATTTGTAAACCTATTTTTGTCAATTTTCAAGTTTAAATTTGTTATTTTCCATAGAAACTCTGCAAATTAAAATTTTCAAATTTCAACGTCACAGAAATATATTTTGAATCTGATGTCGTATGAAAGAACGTATTATCAAAATCTAAGAATATGAAAGGTTTGATTTGATCATTTTTGAATTATTTTCAATGATCTCAAAGAGATCATGAAACAAATATTCAATTTATGTTAATAATTTCTCTGTTTTTCATTATATTTCTTTAAAATTTCTAGATCACGTCAGATTTATTACTTTTATTTTTTATAAAAATAAAATTTGAATTGTCAATTTCTCAGATTTTGATAATATTTATCTATTAAACGGTGATGGAAAATCATTGATAAGTTACCCTTTCTAGTAAATTATACAATTTTTGTAATTTCTGTTTTATTTCTCGCATATTATTAATTACTTTTTCTTAGAAACGGCTCTTATCAATGATTTTCCACATTGTTTAACGGCATAAATATGTTCCTGCATACGGGCTCTGATAAATTCTTCTAATACTTTGATAGTTGAATATCTTGTCCATTTTTTCATATATATATATATATATATATTGTCGTGGTGTAGGTTGATGAAAAATTCGGTTTAAAGTAGCATTTCGAATAATAAAATGGTCTCGTTTGGACAGGTGCAGATTTAATTTTTAATTTGTTTATTATTTCGCTTTTCTTTTTTGATCACATTTTTGTTAAATTTTGTCTTCTCTTAATAAATTGGTTGTTACATTAATAATAATTATAATAACAAAATTTAATGTGTAATTTGTTATATTTAGTATCGGTATTCAAAGAAAAACGAAATAACAAATTAATTGAAAATTAAATCTACATTATCCCAAGCGAGACATTTCATTATTCGGAATTCTCCTTTAAATTAACATTCAATAACCTACACCACGACTATATATACTGATTCACATAAAATATCAAAAAATCAGCCAATTTGGTCGTCACAAAAAAGTTAAACCCGAAAAAACATTTGTGACAAAACTTTTGTCAGCTAGTGTATATATTATTTGTTCCTTAATAACAAACTTAACTCTACTTTAATTACTTTAAAAATTATTTTGTATCAAATTTTTGCTGATTCAGTTTTACGACAATTCAATTATAAAACGATATTTTTTAAATTTTCTGTTTCAAGGACCAATTTGTTTCTTTAATTTAATTAATAGTTTAGTCGCAGCTGTAGTTTTGTTATTAGAGGTAAGTAACAAAGTTGCACGGAAATAGATTTATTTTCAAACGGATGACGGAGTTCAGTGCAACCCTGGTAAAAGACGATACGATACAATAAAGATACAAGCCAGGATATTCTATTATTATGTTGTGTCTCTGCTCGTATATAATGTTTATTTCATATATTGTCGTGGTGTAGGTTAATGAAAAATCAGGGGTAATTCACCATCATAATAAAAAAGAAATATATATTGGGATGGGGAATAAGTTCGTAGAGGTTTTTTTAAAGAAAGATTTGTTTAAACAAAAAACAATAATTATAATAATAAATTAATCAATTATTATCAAAATATAAGAAATTGACAATTCAAATTTTATTTTTATAAAAAATAAAAGTAATAAATCTGATTTGATCTCGAAATTTTGAAGAAATATAATGAAAAACAGAGAAATTTTTAAAATAAATTGAATATTTATTCACGTTCTCATTAAGACCATTGAAAATAATTCAAAAATGATAAAATCAAACTATTCATATTCTTAGATTTTGATAATATGTATTCGCCGTTACTGTTTACGTCTTCCTTCCTCCTATCGATCAATTTGTTGATGCCGTTCCGCCAAAAATCGCCCAGTCTGATGTCGAAGAAGTTGTTGAGCCAGTTTTTGAGGTCCTCCAAGGTAACAACCCTCGTTTGGTTTGACTGAGAGCCGTAAAAGTGATAATCGGATGGTTCTGAATAGTACGGTGAATGTTGAAGAATCTTTTATTCTAGCTCATGTTGTTGAGCCAGTTTTTGAGGTGGAGCAAGATGACGTGGCCTTGTCGATTTTTTGGCGTGTCTCCTGGAGCCACCCACTCCTTTCTTCGCTTCAGATTGACGTACAGGCAACATTTCTCATCTCCCGTGACGATTCGGTAAATTTTTTGGGCCAATTCACGACTAGTTTGGCGAACATCTTCCTATAGTATCTTCAGCTGCTCTTCGTCTAATTCTGCTCTTCGCAGGTTCGAGGCGTGTCTTCAAGATTAAAGTCGCCATTTTTAAACTTTGCCAACCATTTTGGTAGTAGTAGACACGCCTAAGACACCTTTTCCATACACATTGCATATTTCCCGAGCGGCTTCGGCTTTCGATGAAAAACGATGCTGATTTTTGCCTCGTGGATAGTTCATTTCTGAGCCTGAATAGTTATGCAAATTTAAAATCAGAACAAACTAACAACACAGTTTTGTAGAGCAGAAGAAGCACTATCCGATAAATATATACAATTTGCCAAACAACAAGAAAATTGTTGTGAAACAAAAGATAATATGAAAACTCTAAAAACTTATTTCTCTACTCAATAGTTAATCAACCAAGAAATTTAATGTAGATTTACCGAAAATTATGAACTACCGTTACCAACGCAATAATATGTTATTATTTCGTCCGCGGTGGCCACCGGAAAAAGTACATCAGACTGAGTCTTTTGAGCAAATTATAATTAAATTTCACAACACAAAAACTTTTTGTTTTCTGGAAATCCTAAACGAAGCGATGAGAAATTAAAAAAAAACAATTTAAAAACTAAGTGGCTTTCTTCGTTTTTGATTTAATTTCGGAATTTACGACAACTTGGTTTTTCGAAAGGATTAATGATCAATTGTTGAAAATGGTTTCCGGTTTATCACAATCGTATTGTTGAAGAATATATGTCCTTATGCTCAACAATATTAATACAATTTATATCTTTAAACAAAACGGTGAAATTATTTAATTGAAATTATAGCATAGCTATAGAATATATTCTAGAATAGATACGCTGTCGGGTGCTTGACCTCCACCAATTATACGGTAATCAATTAATATCAAACCACGTTTCAATTAGTTTTCGTTTTATTTCTATGATACTGAACGTTCCATTAGCCACGCCCACGAAGAGCAGTGAGATGCTCAATCTTGACATGCATACATTGCTTGGCGGCATTTAGCTTTGCTGTAAATTCGTCACAAATTATTCGCACAAACTCACAGTTGTCAGATAGAACGATAGAATCTTTTAGCTTTTATTTATTTCGTCATTAGGTTGACTTGTTTAGTCTTGTAAAACGTTTGGAAAATTGTGATCATGCCTAATTTGCGGTTTCCGCTTTTGCTACTTTTCCCTTGTTTACTGGCAATTAGTTCTTATTATCTTTGTTTTAAAGAAATTATTTTTATCATTTTTTTTCGTGGTTCTGGGTGGGATAATATATTTTTAATATTATTAGATATAGTTTTATTTAATTTGGATTAATATTAATGCTATTTATATTTTATTGAATAAGGATTAACTGCATTAGATGCAACTATTTCATTATTCCCGTTATCTTATTCACTTTATGTTGTTGTACACCGGAAACCATGACGTGACATAAGGCTCCTTTCTTTGACATATTTTGTTGTTCACAATCAGCCGCCCATTCTTATTTCGTCTTTAAGCAGATCCGGAAAGTTTTCCGGACACATTAGCACATGATCTTTTCTTAATGCATTCTCTTTGAGCATCTCATTTAACAAACTTTTATTCATCTATTTTCGCTCTCAATCTTTTTTTTTAAATCTAAATATCGTCACTAATTAATTCAACGTTGAACCGTGCCTTAGCTAATTATGTTTATTTCATATACTTGGAAAATAATTGAATTATTCTCTTCCGGCAATTTTCGCTGCTATGAACATCTTCAATATATTTTGAGAATTCAAAGTGAATTAATTTTAGCATGTTATCAAAAGAGACACTTTTCCTACTCTTAATTGTATCAATGGTTAGTTCGTTCAGTTTATTTTCACGCTATAAGCCGGTTGCACAAGAGAGACCAGCTCGTGCTAAACAGGGTTCTTTGAAACTGTGTCCTCCAGGTATGCGCTACGCAAATAATAACAATAATTGAAAATTACAGGAGGCGCATCTTTTCTCGATGCATTTAATCTCATATGCCCTATGCGAAGACGGCGTAGAAGTGTCGATGAAGATAGCAGCAGTCTGGGAAGAACCATGAATATGTGCTGCGAAACGGGATGCGAGTTTACTGATATTTTTGCAATTTGTAACCCTTTTGGATAGATCAAGAATACGTTTGGGAATGTATGTACACTTCATTCATGCTTGTTGGGTTTCTAGATCTCATAAATATTTCCGTTAACTTTTGTGTTTAATTTATAAAAAACTAATACGTTGTGTAACTATGATTTTAATGTTAACATTTATCGCAATGCGACATAACAATAAACAAATTAATTAAACTTCTTGTTGAACTGGTGGTTCGTAGTCATCAGGGCGATCAACCTTCTCTCCATCTGGTCCAGTAGCAGCTTCACCGTGCAAGTCCATAAGACGTCCAAGTTCAACCTTTGGCTTCTTAAGGATCTTGACCTTACGAATGTAGACCTCTTGAAGTGGATAGAGAGCAGAGCAGTTCTTCTCAATATCCTTTCCAATGGAATCAGGGATAAGTTTGTTGACAACTCCCTTCAAGTCTTGTCCGGCAACCTAAATATACATTTTAAAAAAATATCAATCCAATAAAATTACCTCCGACTCGATGCATTCAATCATCTTAGCACGGATCTTGCGAATCTTTGAAGTCTTGGTATAGCAAGTTTTCTTAACTTGGTTTGGAGCCTTCTTGGTGAAAGCAATGCAGAAGATTCTAAGGGTGTAACCATCAGTAGTCTTAACAGCAACGTTGGCATCAATAAGAGTCTGAAAAAAGGTAATACAAAAATATTGGGTTTATCTACTTACGTGCCACTTCTTAATGATGGAGCAAAGCTTGTCGTGTGTCATCGACATAGCGTGGAAGTTGGTAAGAACGTTCTTTCCTTGAACATCTTCGCACACAAGCTTGAACTTTCTGAAATCGGCATCAGACTCGTTCAAATCTCCGAGGGAAACTTCGAAGACACGTCCCTTAAGTCCTTCGGAAGCAATCTTGGTTCCTTGGGTCTTGTTGATCAAAGTAGTTCCAACGTCACGCTTGGTGAACATCTTTGGAGCCTTGATATCGAACCATTCCTTACGGGTGAATGGATCAACGGCCTTCTTCTTTCCTCCCTTCTTTCCCATCTTGTTATTATTCTTTCCGACCGCCATGATTTAAGCGGATATTGTAACCAAGCTCTGACATAAATAATATTATAAAATACAATAAACAAGAATGAAAGAATAATTTGACCAACGTCTAGCGGTTAATTGAAAACGCAAAACAAAAAATAAATAGCTAAAATTATTTGGAATTTTAATCATTTATTTCAGTGATCGACAATAATGGTCATCGATATTCTAAGGCAGTTTAAAAGGTATGTACATTCATCAACAACAAATTTAATTATTCAACTCATATATAATATTGCAAATTCACTATTTTCATTTAATTTACAAATTTTTTATCCTAGTTTTAAAGTTTAAAATGATTTTAACTGAAAACAACAAAAAACGAACAGAAAAAGGAAATTTAGGAAGAAATAAGAGAGAAATTGAAGTTTATCCTAAAAAATTTTATATCGAAGCGTCACAAAGTGTATGGCATACACTTAGTAAAGACGCCGCACAATTGCTATTACCGTAGTTTTCTCTGCGTGAGAGATGCAGAAATTGAAATCGAATTTTTCAGTTATCTTTTAATTATTTTTTCGGTTTTAAATATCTTGAAATGGACTGAATTGATAAGCTAATAACAAAAAAGATTAATAAAGGACCGATTAGTAGTGTGTTCTCGTGATAATGCGTGATTTCACATATAACTGTAACCAAAAAGTTAACGGAAATCTTAAAGACTTGCTGGATTTATCTAACTTTGATTTTCAGTGTAAATATGACAAATCGATCAGACGAAGAAGAATTACATCCTTTAGTTTCAAGCCTTCTGTCGGGAGGGGCTTTACCAACTGCAGATGTTAAGCGATATTCGCGAGCGGAAATGATGAACCTTCGAACGAAAGAATTGAGTATGACAAGACCTGATAATTTATCCAAAGACTTTAATGCGTATGCTAAAGGTTAATTGTCGTTGACTCAATGATTTGTTGCAGACCAAATGGCAAATTTTCGCCGCTTAAATGGATACAGCATCGTTGGGAAGTTGAAGGAATTCAGAATCGTCCATCTTCTAAAAAAATTGATTCACTATGCGCTGGCGCTGATGAAAATACGGGTCTTTCTCCACAGAGGAGAGCTTTTTCAAGCGGGTGTCGAGCTCCTGCTGATAGTGATGAAACAAAGGATGGTGATGAACGTTTGGGTGGTCATGGAAAAAATTGGAGGAATGGAAGCTCCGGTGGTTCCGAAAAAGTTGAATCAAAAGGAAACGACTTTAAACTACCATTTGTATTTAATAGTGTTTTTGTTGTTAAAAATATATATTTTTTAAGCAAAAGGGTGGATTTGAACGCGGTAATCGTAACGAATGGAGAAGGAATGAAAAGGAATCCAGATCGGGATTTTCCAAGTTTTTGCAAAATAAGCGGTTTTCTTATCCCTTCTATTAATATTACAAAATACATTTTTAAGTGAGGATCGTGGATCGAGCGTGGGTGGAAATGAGAAGTTACCAGAATGGGCCGATGGTCCAACAACTATGGATGACATGATAGAGTTGCGTGGATTTGATGAACCGAAAAGTTAATCGAATATAACAGATTCGTATTCCGTTTTTCTTTTTTCAGAAACACGAAAGAGAAATCCGAAGGATCGAGAAAATAAGAAAGATGCGAAATCTAAAGCAGAAGATTCTGCGGGCAATGGATCTCGACCATCTTCTGCTGGATTGATTAACAACAAGGGAAATGTTGAACAAATAGAGGATACTGCTATAGAAACTGCTGAAATTGCGTTCCCTTCAGTGAATTCATTACCAGAAACCGACCATGAGCTAGCCGCTTTGTTGGGTATATTGGACGTGCAATCTTCGACAACAGAAAAGAAAGATAACGACGATTCTTCGGAGCCCGTTAGTAGAAGTAGATTAAGTCGCTTCTTTGGAAATAATATTAAAACGAAATCGGAAAATGAATCACAAAATGATGATAATTCGTCTAATCCAGTTTTGGCTAAAATATTTGGTCAGGCTCCTTCTGGAGAACAAACACCAGCAAACGGTTCAGAGACTATAGGTTTTTCAAATATTAAAGGAGGAATGAGACTTGAAGACATTGAAAAAAGTATTGGAAATGATGGAAAGTTCGGCGAATCTAAGGGAAGTCCTCTTCAAGATCCTTCTCAACATGCTGAACTATTGAATCAACTGGATATGATCTCAAAGCAACAGGTATATAGTAATATTTTAGAACTACAAATATTAATTTGTAGGGGCATATTAATGGACAAAAACAATCATCTCCTCCTCTCAACATTAATGGAGTTCAGCTTCCGCATGCACCAATGCCTCCGCCAAATGCCGTCCCTCTCATGGCTGATCCTCAATTATTAGCAAGTTTTGCTCAAAATCCAATACTTTTGAATGCACATGTTGAAAGTCAACTTCAAAAAGCAATTGCTGCGGCAACTAGGGCAAATAACGGGCAAGAGATACCCGGTCAATTAAGTAACGTCTTAATCTTCTTAATATTTTTTAAATTATAAATTTAGTGCATGAATTGAAAATGGCTGCTGCTCGTAATCGCTTATTCCTTCAGCAGCAAACGTTACTTTTCTGGCAACTCGCTCAAGCACAACAAAATATGCAAAATCAACCAAAAGTAAACACGGAAAATGTATTTTAAAAGTTGATGTTTTAGAGTCGTACTGGTAATCTTCCATCACTTATTCCCGCATCGGTTCAAAAACAGTTGAACAGAGCTTCTGCATCTACTAGTGCGGATAAAAAGGAAAAAATTAATATTAAACATGACGGACAGCAACCACAAAACTCAGTTGAAGATCGTTTCGCAAGACCTCAAATGCAGAAATCCTACCCACAAATGTCGAACATTGTGAATTATGGGTTGGGGATGTCGGCATTCCGCGGTTCCCAGAATAATCCGTCGTCCCAACAGATGCAAATGTATGTTGCACAACAACAGCAACAGCTAGCTCAAGCACATCAAATGAGAATGTTAATTGGAAAGCAACAACAGCAAATTATGATGGCAAGATTAATACAGATGAAGCAGCAACAACAACAGCAAGCGCAAATGCAACATTCACATCAGCCTGGACAGGTAATGATCACAATAATATATATTTGTATTAAATGATTTCTTTAGGGTATTAATCTAGCACCTGGTGCTGAAAGATCTAGTGCATCGGCGGACGGTTTCGTACATCAATCTCAAGAAAATTTGCCGTCTTCAATGAAGATGCAAAATAATATGGTAGTGATTTATTATTGTTTTTTTATTATTATAAGTTATTAGATGGGACCTAATCAGACACCACTGGAAAAACTTCTTGCGTCTGTTGGAGTTCAAGCATCACAGTTTACAGGTTTATTAAAAAATTTCTCTTTGAGAAACAAATCAGTCTATTTAGGTAATACGGGTAACGAGAATCGTCTTCCAGCTTCTGCTCGTCCAATGTCTTTGGAAGAACTTGAAAAGGAATTGGTGGCGCAACCCAAGTGATCAAGGATTTGTTAATTTTTTCCCATTTCACTATCACGCTTATCGCTTAAATAAAGCGGGTACACATAGTCATGTATTCGTAAATTGTTTTGATTACCCTTAATCACTATCCTAGTTTCCATCCTGTTCATATAGTTTAAACTCGTGTATCATTATTGTTTCCCTACAAAGCGAGTCCAGATTTCTATTTTTGAATATGTTTTGTCCAAGTATATTATTTCTTGTGCTCATACTCTAATAACAATGCATATTATATGGTTTGTGTTGTTTTCTCCTAATATGTTGCATTAAATTGACGATTGTTCCACGTGTTTATATTGTTTAAAATCATAATAAAGGTCCCGTCGATAGAAGCATTCTGTGCATTCGCCGGTTCACTTATAATTGGACATTATAATGCTTCCGTCCCCATCCCAATGAATTGTTTCCCTTGTTTATCTTGTATCAACAATTTCAAAATTTTCCATTTCATATAATAATAATTGTGGAGTTGTTTATTATTTTTTGATTATTTAGCGGGATTCAAAGGGTTATTGTAGATTTTAGTTAATATAACTTAATGAAGGGGATCACGTGGCTTTAGCTATGTGTTGTATATTATTGTAGAGAGCGCAGTTTGAATTATTCACGTTTAATGTTATTTTTTCATATTAATTTTTAATTATGTTGAGGATATCCGGTGATTGTAACTTTTCTGTCTTGGATATCTTTGTTTTAGTGCCACAATACTTTGATTTCAAAGTTTTAACCTTGTGCGCACATTTTTCTTTTCTGGGAATTGTGTTTGTTGTTTTTGTATCCTCGTCTTGTTTCTAATATAGGTAGTGATGTACTCATTGATATGTCGTATATGATTATCAAGAATTATTCAACTGAATTGTTAATATTATTGCATGAACAATTTTTGTATTACTTTAATAAGTAATGAATGATTGTTGATTATCATTTTACGATTACAGTTCTTTGATATTTTATATTTCTTTCTCATCTATATCCTATATCCTCATTGACTTGGTATGTGTATTGCATTTGTTTGAGGTTGGATTGAATAAATGACCTTAAACCATAATTGAATGAATCGAATTATAGGGTTCGACTGGTCGTGTTCAAGTGTATTCATATTACCATGAGGATGGAAGAACGGAAGTTCGATTATCGATTTTGACAACTTGTTTTTTATTTATTAACGTTTATTTGTAATTATTCTGCTTTATTTTTAATTGTAAAACGTGATAAAGTTGGCAAATGCTTAAGTCCCTTAACAAATTACGTCGTTTTTGTGAATGTGCTATTCATTGTTAACAATTGTTTTAATGTGAAATGACGCCTTATTAATTTTTTATTCTCGATATCAAATGACATTAAAAAGGTATTATATTAATAGTTTTTCACTGATAAAGTGATGAAAAAAGCTAAAAATTGACGGGCATCTTTGAGATAGTAATTGAACTGATTCAATGTGCATCCTTTCAGAAGTTCGTGTCAATTATGTGTCAATTACAGATTAATATTTTTATTATGGCCTTATGGCAAATAAAAATATGTTATTATATTTTTTCTAAAATTAATTTTTAATAAAACTTATGTCAATTACCTCTTATTTGGTCAATAATGTAAACCAATAAAAATCGCAGTATTTACTGCAGTTTCAGCAGCAACAATGTAAATAATCCTATTTTTCGATGGGTGTAATAGACTGAGCAATAATCTATATATATATATATATATATTCGATGAGTATAATTGACTGAGCAATAATCTAACCGTTTCCCAGTTACCAAATTGAGGTCGTCACATTAAAATCAATGTTGTTCTCCTATTAAACCTTTTATGATGTGACTTGTGTCATCGACAATTTTAATGGAATACGAAAAGATAACATTAGTCCTAATGAGATTTAATTGAGTTAGTTTGTATTTTAAATTATTCTCTTTCTTAATTGTTCTTGATTTTACGTGCTGTTGTTTTTCATAGTACACTTAATCAATATTTATATAGCACGCCAAATCGAAATAGCGGTTTTGCGATTTTTAAACGTGTGTGGAAATGTTTACGGCTTTATAACAAAAATTCCGTTATTAGTATTAGATTAAGCGTGTCTTAAACTATCTAAAAACATTAATATCTTTCTAAAAATTTAAATTTGAGCATGCTTACTGAGCTCATTCTTTTACCATACAAGTTGGGGTGATATAGTTTAAACTCATCTGATAATTTTTAATTTATAAGTAATGAAAATTAGTATTGACTAATTCTGATTTAACGAAACTTTATAAAATTTTACTATTTTGGTTAAATTTGTAAATTTCGTTGAACAATCCATAACAAATAATGTTATTCGTTTAAATTCTGTTTTTTCGCAGGCGTATTTCGCCTGCGCTATACATGGGTTGAGGCCGAAACGACGAATTTCTAAAACTTCAATTCGGATAGTTTTACTATTGAAAATGAAATTTTATTGTTATCTAATTCTCTTTAACTAATATGTAACTAGCCAGAGTGTGAGTCTATTACGAAATAACCACAAAATTACTCCTTTCAAGGCAACACAAAATAAAAGTTAATAATTCAGTAGCTACTGACTGCAGTAGAACACACGTTAAGGCAGCTATCATTTCAATTGATGTATAAAGAAATCTTTCACCAAAGACTGTTAATAAACGTGTGATACCGCAATAAAAAAGAAAGAAATTCTGCAAATTTTTTGAATGAAAAATAAAATTCTGTCAAGTATTATTGTACTTTTCAAGAAAATATACCGAATGGAAGAATACAATTGATTTGAGACTTTGTGCCTCGTTAATGCCATAATTGAGATGAAAAAGAGAATTTCGGAATCTTTCCTTGATAATGACTATACAATAATAATGGAATTCCGTATCTCAATGAGAACTTCCAATAGTCTGAAAAATAAAATTTTTAAATCACCTTTTAAAGGGTTTAAAGGTTTGGTTTTGTATAGACGTAATAACATGGAGGGGGACAAGAAAAGCCGCGAAATACGATTTTTGAAACGTACACATCAGTTATGGACGGAATTGCGTATTTCGTATTCCTCGTTCCGTATTCCGCAAAAAAATGAAATTTCATTCCGTATTCTGAAATTGAAAATTTATATTCCGTCCATCACTGGTACACATCAAATTAAATTTATTTTTATGGTCTAGGCCTTTGGTGAGAGTAAATTTATCCAAATGACGAGGATTGAACTGTGGCGTAGACGTGACTGTGTTTACGTATTGTCGTAAAATAAAATGCTCACTTATTTATTATTGTCTCGAAATATTTTGCTCATTTCTAATTTGTAGCGATTAAATATCCAGTTGATTTTATCAATATTACGAGATATCACATTTAAAAATTTAAAAAATATTATGAAAAATATGAAAAAATATTGCGAAACAATAATAATAAAAAGTAAGTGAGCGTTTTATTTTACGACAATACGTAAATACAGTCACGTCAACGCTACAGTTCGATCCTTGTTGTTCGTGTTAGTTTAATCTCATCCATAATGAAGGAGCAAAAAATAGATAGTATAGTTTCGACGGCCACACTGCCACAAAGAACTTTTAATCTATTTCTTTCCAATCCAGGTGTTAGTCCATAAATTGAAGGCCACGTGTTTATTTACACCTCCTTTCTAATGTATTTTTGTTAGTTAAATATTAGCGAGCATTTTTACGTTAATTCCTGACCGATTCAATATAATTAAGTTAAAGAAAAACACATTTTAATGCTGAAATTTTTTTGAAACAAAAACGTGGACTAAAACTTACAAGGCCACGACACAATTCATAATAATTTGGTGTGAAATAATTGGGTGCAATATGGTGACAATATATGTTAATACGACTTGGAGTAGGTATGGTTTTTATTGGTGTTCGACGTTGACAAAGCATCACAGGTCATTATTCTGAGTGAAGTTTCTTCGAACCTTGAAGATATTGGATTCTATCGCAAAATGTTGCCAGTTTAATTGATATGACATCGTCGTAGTACTTAAATTTTACGGTTCGTTTGAATATTGGGTAGTTGCTATTTATTGTGGGTATCAATAAAACAATAAAGGAATAGAAAAACAAAATAATATTCTTCCGTTATTAATGATCATTCTATACTCATGATACATTCATCTTTGAGCATGCATTTCATTAAGGAAAAATTATTTGAAACCTTGCCGCAATTTTAAATTGATCAGAATTAACTAAAAAAAAGTCTTTTTTGTGTGCCGCGCCTTCTGTCTCTCACAGTGCTAACCTTTTATCATTCCTGGACACCAAAGGAAATGATAATTCGATTTTCTCGCATTCTCTATTTTGCATTTTTCTGTTAAGACCCTTTTTTGTCATTGGCATCAATTTTTTTCTGGAAAAATGTTTCAATTTTCATGATTTATTGTTTCGTACATTGTTTAATGATAATAAACGTTGGATGATCGCATGAAAACAACTTTTCAATAACAATTAAAGTGCTTTTTAGTTTTGTTTCTTATTTCGGTTTTGTTTTGTTTCAGAATCAAACATATGACATTATTTATGATGTTCTTTATATGTTAATTTCACAACATTTTATTATTTTTCGTGCGCTCTCTCTTTAAAATTGTTAAATATTCAGTTTACACATCAATTTGAATTTTAAAAAGTTTGATTATTTCAAGATAAGATATATTGACAGCCTCTTAACTTTTGCATATAGAATTAAACTAAATTTAGTTGATTTAATTATCGTTCAAGACAAGACTGGCTTAAAATATCTTAAAGGTCCTGCTTGATATACCGTTTAACCCTTTTTTAAAATAAAAATAAAGTAAACGGCATTACTGGTATGATTCTAAAATGAGCTCAGTAATCGTGCTCTAATCTAACTTTTTGCAAAGATATTAATATTTTCAGTTAGTTTAAGACAAGCTTAATTAAATTGTAGTGAAAACTTTTTTGTTACAAAGGCGTAAAAATTTCGACACACGTTTATAATTCGAACAATCGCTATTTCGATTTGGCGTGCTAAATTTTCCGTATTTTTAATGTTATTTTTGATTTACCACTTACACGCCACGGTCCAAAATCTGCGCGTGAATGCAAATGCTGCGTGACCGTCATAATTTTTTATTATACATTAAATAAAAAACAACGTTTTTGAGCGCTTAAAGTAAAAAATGGTGAAATTCCTTTATTATATAATAAATACCCGTATCGATATTGTATATGAAAATAAAAATGAATATGTAAAATGAGAATAATACCTTTATTTTGATGATTAAAAAAATAAGAAAAATAAAAATTCCTTATATCTTTTGAAATTCTCTACAGATCTTTTCCATTTTTATATCAATCGATAGAGCACATTTTTCTGATTCTATTGATACTAAACACTAATTGTTTGCAGTTGTCAAAGTTGCAATATCGTTAATTTTCTGAAACAAACGGTTTTAAGCCATTGATGTTGTGCATGATATTCGCAAGCCGATCGGACCAAAACTCTTATTGTATACGATTTTTATTGTATTTTGGAAATGTCCGTCGCTACAAATAATTATATAGTTAGTCGAACCGCTTTTAATGTTTCTTCCGTCATCTCCACCATGCATAATAGCCATACTGGATAAGATCTTGGATCTAGCAATTGGAAATATTTCGAACGTATACTAATGAATAATGAATCCCATATCATAGGATTTTATAGGAATTGGCTGTGAGTGCTGTTATTTGCATGACAATAATATTGTTTTTATGGCAAAGTTTTTAAAAATATGGATTCCTTATAGGCATAACCTGCACCTTTAAATAAAGATAAGACTAATTTTGTGAAATTAATAAGTCAAAAAGTATTCTCTGTTATATTTAACTGTCTTTGTTTGTTATTAAAATTTATATTTATGGATATTATCACATTTATATTTTCTAGATTTTCTCGCTGTAAACTTGCAATTATTCCTCTCATATATTAAATATTTCATCGAAATAACTGATTTTCAGACATAAATTGTAATAAGGAAGAATTTTTTAAAGATTCTGCAACTTTGACAACTGCAAACAATTAGTGTTTAGTATCAATAGAATCAGAAAAATGTGCTCTATCGATTGATATAAAAATGGAAAAGATCTGTAGAGAATTTCAAAAGATATAAGGAATTTTTATTTTGCTTATTTTTTTAATCATCAAAATAAAGGTATTATTCTCATTTTACATATTCATTTTTATTTTCATATACAATATCGATACGGGTATTTATTATATAATAAAGGAATTTTACCATTTTTTACTTTAAGCGCTCAAAAACGTTGCTTTTTATTTAATGTGTAATAAAAAATTATGACGGTCACGCAGCATTTGCATTCACGCGCAGATTTTTGACCGTGGCGTGCCACTTATAGGTTTATATGAAAGATTAATAAATGTGCCTTAAATTATCTTAAAAAACTTAAAATTGAAATAGAGCATTTCATTAGAAACCAGCAAACGAGCATGCATTCTTAACAAGAGTGCATTTGGTGTATTTATTCACAATAACATTCCAATGCCGCAAAACTGCGCCGCATTGCAAGACCTTTTGCATCTAACTTTTTGGAAAGATATTAATATATTTTGGTAGTTTAAGACAATCCTAGTTAAATTGTCAGAATCAATCTTTTATTAAAAAGACTTAGTAATTTTCAGAAACTTTTAAAAATCGGGAAATTCTAATTACCAGTTGGCGTGCGACATTTGTTCAAATTACTTGTTTCCGTTAAACGGACAGTCATTGGTGTACTATTTCCTTGAGTTTATAGTTCATGTCGCTTCCAGCGACCATCATACCATCATGCGATGTTGATCTATACCTTCACCGGTCTACTTCCAGAATTCTATCTTTATTCGCTGTTTCTGTACATTACGGCCTCAACAGTTCATTTGAAACACTAATTAATATATCACACCACGGCATAATTAAAATGAAAGTGGTGAGAATAAAACCAATTAAATATCACGTAAATTAATTAAAGTGAAATTGGATGTTATTAAATCTCATGGTGTGAGAAAATAAATGATCTCCATTGTTATTGTTTTCTGGTTGAGTTAATCAATAACACGTTGTCGCCGTTGTTTGAAAAGTGCAATCTGCACAAAATACCTAAATTTTTCTTACTTAATCGGCAATTTATTATTTTTAGGCCGTTGGAATAATTAATTTATGCAATTACCTAATAAAATGCATTTCTATTTAAAAATCCGAAAAAAATTTTTTTTTGAAAAAACTTCTTGTTACAGATTGCCTTTAAGGAGCTGTATCACTATGGATACGTATTTTTCAGTTATAAGAAAGGATTATTATTATAGACAACATATCATTCTAAAGATCCATCAGACCGCAGTTTTCAAAAATCCTTTAAAAAAAAAAAATTGTGATGTTTTGAACTGGGCCGAATCTAATGAATTACCTTTGAACTGTTCCAAGAATAAAGTTATTTCGACAGGCAAACATCCAATAATACATAATTATTACGCTGGCAATATTGAAATTAGTCGGGTTTCAGAGGTTAGAGATTTAGGGTTTATTGTTTCTGAAAATCTTGACTTTTCGGCTCACTGGAAGAGCTTTGTCAATCGTGCATACCGTATGGTTTTCTTGATTTTCAAATACTTCTCCTCAGTAAAACCAAAATTCTATCTAATGTTTGGTTTGGCCGTTGGAATAATTAATTTATGCAATTACCTAATAAACATGCATTTCTATAAAAAATCCGAAAAAAAATTTTTTTTGAAAAAACTTCTTGTTACAGATTGCCTTTAAGGAGCTGTATCACTTTGGATACGTATTTTTCAGTTATAAAAAAGGATTATTATTATTATAGTCAACATATCATTCTAAAGATCCATCAGACCGCAGTTTTCAAAAATCCTCTTAGAATCATTAAAATTATTGAAAAAAATGTGCACAAACACACCAAATTGAAATGACTATTTTTCAACTTTTAAACGTGTCTTACTAATTTACACGTGTTATTTTCATATAATGTGATAAGTCACTTTTTCAAACTAGCCTTAAAAAAGCCTTTCAAACTAGCCTATTAAACTACTAGCCTAAAAAACTTTTCAAACTAGCCTATTAAACTATCGCGCTTCCTGCCGAAATTTGCAATATGAGCATAGTTTCTGAGCCCTCAACTTAATCATTCAATTTGGGGTGCACAAATAGCAAAAAAAGATCAAAAAGTTGAACAAAAAAAGAAAAACAAATGTTCTGTTTTCGAGTCAAAGTGCATTTTGCGGATAGATCTTGTTATTTTTTTCACACCGTAATTCTAAAAAAGCGTAAAATAAAATGCATTTCCGCAAAAGATCACTGATTATTACACCGTCTAATTTTAAATTCTTCCTCAAACTTCAACTGATTAATTAATTAGAGGATGCACGCCAATTGAACTCGAAAAAGAAATCGATCGAATAAGTCCATTTGCTCTGAAGCTTTAGTGTAATTTTAAATTATTCTGATAGTCTTGGACAAGCGCGTAAAATTGGAAATAAAATAATTTTCAAATTAACACGTGGAAGCTTACGAGACAAGTTTTAATATGATAATACTGTAATTTTCATTTGGCGTGATGATGCCTAGCATTCCTGGTAGAGAATTTGCTCTGCACTTTGCGCTTGACGGTGACGTGATTGTGTTTTGCACGAAAAGGGCTCCTATTAGGACGCGAGGTGCTTTTTGCATGAAAACAGACTCATCCTGTTATATAGCGTAAACACGTCATCAATCATTGTTAAAATTTGATGTTGTTTTTTGGAGTGAGGACGCTTCGTGTAATTTTGATGAAACTTTGGTTACTTTTTCGGTTTGAATTAAATGTTTTGGCGGAAGTTTTGCACGTGTTTTGATAACAATTTCGTGCAAAACACAGTCACGCCACCGTCAAGCGCAAAGTGCAGAGGCTTTGCATGCCATCCATTTCCAATGTTCCATCATTGCTGTGTTTCATTTCTTTTTAAATGAAAAATTAATGATCGCAGAAGAAATCTGATTTTCGGAGAAGAAAAATAATGATCGGAGGTTTCGGATGTCAAACCCATTTTTAAGTACCTTCAAATATTTTTGGTGAGCTGAATTTTTTTGTGCATGTTTTGACCCAAAACGAATCTTATTTCAAAGTTTCATCAAAATCTGAGATGTTGACCTTTTATACTTCCCTTGTGAGAGTTCGACTCAAATTTCTTCCCTTGTTAAATCTTCATTTAGCCATATAATATTTTATCCATACTTGGGAAAGGCCGGCCCGGCCTAAAATAAAACAAAATGTTAGTTTTTTATTCTTATTTTTAATTATTGATATTATCTAAATCTAAGAAATTGTCAATTCCAATTTTATTTTATTAAAAGATAAAAGTAATAAATCTGATTTGATCTAGAAATTTTGAAGAAGTATTAGGGTGAACCAAAATTTTTTTCCGATTTTTTATTAAAAATTTAAACATAATTTTACAACACATGAAAAACAATTAGGTTTCAAAGTAAAGACCATTTGACTCTATGGCTTGAACCAATCTATCGTCAAGTTGTTCGATCCCGCTGCGGTACCACTCCTTGTTCTTAGAGGCGAAACACTCGCGGCACCCGTTTTCGACATCGGCCAGGTCATTGACGCTACAACCACGAAGAAAGTGTGCCATGGATCGGAAAAGGTTATATTCAGATGGCGCAAGGTGCGGACTATAAGCTGGATGTGGAAGAAGTTCAATGGCGTCGAGATTTTTTATCTTTTCCTTCGTTTGTCTGGCGGTGTGCGGTTTTGCATTGTCTTGTTGAAGGAGTATCCGCTTCCGATTGATCAATGCTGAATATTTCTCGCCAAGTGCCGCATACATTCGATCAAGTTGGGCTCAATAAAGGTCTGCGAGTACTTATTGATGTATTGGTCTCCACAGCTTCACGAATTGCTTCAGAATCCACTGTCGTAGGTCGGTCTGAGTGTGTCTTGTCCTCGAGATCAGTGTCGCCTTCTGTTGCGGAGTTGACGACGGCGGATGATATAATTATTGTACAACAGGTACAAGAGATAAGGAATGGATTAATATTAACGGGTTGGCCAAATATTTATAGTAAATATCCGGGTCACGCGTGACGTCTAATTACAATATGAGGGACACGCGTGACGTTCTATTATTTGTGGCATTAACAATTTTGCCACAACACCTCCCCTTGTTATAAGGAGAAGCTAAGGAACAATAACAACAACAAGTACAATAATTAATTATATAAATATCGGCGTCGTCTGGGGTCCACTTGTAGATGAGTGACTGGCTTCGGAATGCGGCTCGATCTTCTCAACTGGTGTCGTTCAATGTTCGGCATTGGTGGCGGTGACGGCGGCAGTGTTGTTGTCCTTGTGCTCGGCAGTTCAAATAGGTCCCATAGAATTCAACTAGAACGGTTCGGTTCATCCTCTTGTCGATGTCTCAGTTGGTTGGCGTGGCGTGTCCAAAATGTTCCATTGGTAGTCTTCACTTGATATAATTCGCTTCCTTTTCTTGCGACGATGGATCCAGGTATCCATCGGGGGTACATTCCTCTATAGTCTCTAATGTAGACTGACTCGTTGGAATCAAACGTTCTTCTTCTCGCTCCATGTCTGATGTTCGGCTCTCTCTCCATCTTCTCATTTCGGCTTTCCTCTTCCTTTGCTTTGAGCACTTGTGGAAACTCCGTGTTGAGGGTCTCCTTTATATGATTTCGCATTGTATTTACTGTCTCTCTGTTGACAGCTTTGATCTCCGTAGCTGGTGAATCGAGTAGAGCGTCGATAAGGGATTCGTCCTTGGCAATCCAGTCCATGCCCAGCAACGATGATGTTTCGGCAACTTGACAGCTCCCTACGTGCGAATGGCCATTGAGAGTAAACTTGCAATCCAATTCTCCTTTGACAACGATTTTCTGATTCGTTATCGTTCGCAGCTCCAAACTCGACTTCTTTAGTGGTGGGCGGTTCATGCGTGCCCAATCTGCAGCGCTTAGTAGTGTTACTTCTGCTCCTGTGTCTAGTAGCATCTTCACAGGGTGTCCATTGATAATCACGTTACGATATATCTTCCGCGATCTTGTTGCTCTGGCTCTTCTGATAATTACTGCGTTCATGCGGTGTCTGCTTCTTCTTCTTGGTCGATCTCTGTTGTTCCGAGATTTCCTGCAGCATTTGGCGATGTGCCCTTTTAGGTTGCAAGCGGCACACTTCGTGTTGATGAATCGACATTCCTTACTCCAGTGATTACCTCCACAGCGGTAACATGGGGAAGGGGGTTCAGTCTCCTTCTTCATTTGATCCGTTTTGCTTGTCATGGCCATCACGTCGCTTCTATTTTGAATGACGAGTTGTGCATCGTCCTTCGTGCCCAAAATCTTCTTAATATCTGCTTGAAGTTCCAACAGAGTGATATCAGGGCGTGACTCGATAATGTGTAGTGCTCGAGTCCTTATATCCGCGACGGTGGGGTCATTCAACCCACAAATCCATACAAGGATCTGTATCTGCTCATCCGACATCTCGTTCCATTTGGCTTGAGTGAATCTTCTTTTCACGATTCCAGTGTATTCGTCGACTGTTCTTCCATCGAGGCTTGTTTGAAGAAATTCGAATCGACGGCGAAAAATGCTGGTGGTTGGTCCAAACACTTATTTTAATCGCTCCACTAGCTCTTCATACTGCAACTCGCTCGGCTTCTTCGGTAGTATCAAGTTCGTGAAATGAACATATTCCGCCTGTTCCAGCTTCTCGGTCAACAATCTCGCCTTGGTCTCTGCTCCCAATTGGTGACCATCTCTTTCCATGACATCGGCGTAGCGACTGAGCCATATATCTGCGGTGCATCCGTTCTCCGGATCGTACGAGAATGTCGGAATTCGTTACGAAATAGATCTTATTAGCGTCGGATCGGATCCATTTTGCGTACCTGTTTTAGCCTCTTGTTGTGATGAGGCTAATTCCATCATCCTGCTCATCATCTCCTTCATGAAGTTGCGATTTTCCTCCGCTTCTCTCATCATCCGTTCTTGCATGAGTTTGGTAGCTTGCTCATGGCTTTCCAGCATCTTCTGTACGGCTCTAGTGTCCATCGCTTCTCAGTTGCGCGTGTGCTTGTGTTCCAGTGTCCTGATCGCCAGTTGTTGCGGAGTTGACGACGGCGGATGAATAATATAATTATTGTACAACAGGTACAAGAGATAAGGAATGGATTGGGAATGGATTCATATTGACTGGTTGGGCTACATATTTATAGTAAATATCCGGGTCACGCGTGACGTCTAATTACATTATGAGGGACACGCGTGACGTTTTATTTGTGGCATTAACAATTTAGCCACAACACCTTCGTTAAATCTTTTGAACCAATTTCGCGCAGTACGATCCGAGACCATATTGTCGCCTTCAACTTCGAATATCTTTTTAGCTTCTCCAGCTGCGTTGAAGCATTGTTTCCAGTAATGGCGTAAAATAATACGAATTTCGGATTTTTCCATGTTTCTTCTACAAGTTAAAAAATATTAAATAAAAGACGAATTAAAAATTTTAGTATATGTTATGATAGAGCTGTTCAAGAGCTTTAAAAATATATAACATATGTATATAAAAATCTTTATTTGGTAAAAAAAAACAATTCGACAAAAAGATATAGGAAATCGGAGAAAACTTGGTTTACCCTAATAAATAAAGATAGTGTTCGTGCAATTGGTGCAAAGTCTTGTTCAATTACTGATTGAATTCCTTCCACTATTAGGGAAAATTCATTTTCTAAACATTCGGTGATTTTTTATACAAATATTATCAAAATATAAGAAATTGAAAGGTCTATTTGATCATTTTCGAAATATTTTCAATGGTCTCAAAGAGATCATGAAAATTTTTGGTTCACCCTAATATAATGAAAAACAGAGAAGTTATAAACAGCAATTGAATATTTGTTTCATGATCTCTTTGAGACCATTGAAAATAATTCAAAAATGATCAAATAGACCTTTCAATTTCTTAGATTTTGATAAAATGTTTCTTAAAATATTGTGTGCACATTTGTTCCTCAATTGGAAATTTAGGGCCAAAGTTACCAACCAAATTATTTCAAACAAAATGCAATGTTTTACAATATTTATTTTAACATAAAATATCAGCAAATAAATCAAGTATTTTTTATAGAACCGTTACATTTTACGGCTTATCCCCTACTCTCCTTATACTAGAGCGACCCGAAGAGTATGGTTAGGAGATAAGACGCATGCAAACTACTTGGAACCAGCAAGAGGGCTTACCATGACTGGTTCGATAGCGCTCAATCTATTAATAATATTTATTAGTAAAATATAATAGAATACATAATACAGAATACACGAGAATAGATTAACCAGGGGAATAGGAATTGCTCACATCTTGACTCTTCTCGGTGACCACCGAGGGTAGCCACCGACCCGGAACCCTGCTGAGTAGACGACTCACTCTAGCATCAAGGGAACCGCAAGAGGTCCTGTTCCATAGTGTATGCTCGCGTGTCTCCGGTCTGTGTCTTCTTTGCGCATGTCGTATCCATGGTTGTAACAGAACCTTACACTTTTTTTGAAAGCCGACACTTAATTTTTAACCTCAAAATTCCAACGAAAAGCTAACGCTACTTGAGAAGCAGCAGAAATGATTTTCAGCACTTTCAGATACAAAGTTGAAGCTGTGACTAATGCGTCTTACATAGTTTTACCTTACACCAACTGGAAATAACGGTTTTGGCGATTTTAAGCGTGTCTGAAAACTTTTGCACCTTTTTAACAAAAAATGTTTCACTACAATTTCACTAGGCTTATCTTAAACTACCTAAAAATAGTAAAATATTATATTAAAAACACGCTCAAGTTATGCAAGTATGGAAGATATAGTTTATGCTCTCCAATTCTTTATTTATATCCTGATATTGTGTGTTGCCAACTTTTCCGGGCCGGAGGGATTGAGGGCCGGCCACAAAATTCCTATTTTGATTCATATAAATAACAAAAAATAAATAGTTCCTTAGCTATTATATAGTTATTAACCTTTTTTGGAGACGGTGCCTAATGGAAGAGGAAAAAAAGGAGAAAAAATGATGGACGGCAACACGGCCACAAAGACTTTTTTGTTAATTTCTATTCAATGTGTGCTGCCGTCCAAACGAGAAACTCATTCCATCCTAATTTTTTTCCTCTTCCATTAGGCACCGATCTCTGAAAAGGACAATATATACACTAGCTGACAAAACTTTTGTCACAAATGTTTTAACTTTTTTGTGACTTGACCAAATTGGCTGATTTTTTGATATTTTATGTGAATCAGTGGTTAAAATGTTATAGTAGCAATGTTTGGTTTAAATTACCATGGCAATTTCGGTACCACGCATTCCGTTTTCCCTCATATTGATAACAGCTTGCCGGGTGGCAATTGGAGTTTCTTTACGTGGAGTCATCTCTAAAATGTTGCCAATTACTGCTATTTTCAATAAATTATGAAAAAAATATAATTGAACTTTAAAAATTATTAAAAAATGCAGTGCAAGAAAAGTGCGTAATATCTTTGAGCTACGCGTTTTACGATAAACGCTTATCACTGTAAAACGGATCATCGTAATCACAAGCGGGAATTTGTAAAATAATCTACAACCATATGAATCTATCATATCAAAAAATCAGCCAATTTGGTCAAGTCACAAAAAAGTTAAACCCGAAAAAACATTTGTGACAAAAACTTTTGTCAGCTAGTGTATATAAGCGTCATCGAATTTGATAGAACATTAAGAATCAACAGCGCCAAATGGAAATAATGATTTTCTTGTTTCTACGCTTAAGTTACAACTTTAAGTTACAACTTTGAGCTCCAGTTGGCATGATCAAGTATCATAATTTCATCCATTTAACAAATTATAGCAAAGAATATTCTGATGATGATGGTTGTCTGAACATTCTTTCTGTGAATATTTTCCTTATCGTTTTAATTAATTAATTGCACAATGGTGGGCGGGCGGGGGTATTTTAAAACCGTATACTTGACGTCATTTCATAATATTAATTTGGAATTATTCCTCATTTCGAAAATATTTGCTGGGAAATACATCTTCAATAAATTTATTGCAAAACCTGTAAAATAGATACATCAACTGATGTATCAGATTAAGTTTTAATTTAGTTTTCCATCAAAAAGTATTAAATATCGATTTCGCGATTTTTAAAAGTGTGTGGAAATTGTTACGTCTTTGTAGCACAAAATATTTTACTACAATTTAATTAGGCTTGTCTTAAACTATCTAAAAATATGAATACCTTTCCAAAAAGTTATATTTGAGCATGCTTACTGAGCTCATTTTATTACCATATCAGCAGCCTTGCACACGCCAGATCGAAATAGAGATTTAGCCATTTTTAAACGTGTGTGGAAATTGTTACGTCTTTATAGCAAAAAAGATTTTACTACAATTTAATTAAGCCTGAACTATCTAAAAATATGAATATCTTCCTGAGTTAATATCTTCCGTTTGACTGTTCGTCATTTTTTCTTCTTTTTTCCTCTTCCATTAGGCACTGATCTCTGAAAAGACAATGGATAGTTTATGTTTTCTTATATTGAATTATCGTAATTAGATCGAACAATGTCATGTTCTATGAAATAACTTCAGAAACTTCAGAACTCGTTCTAGATGCGAATCCTCTTATTTATTCTGCTCTTCTCCCAAATAGACATCGCCTCATTATGCACTTTGTGCCATTTTCGAACTCCACCAAGACCTCGCCCGCTTGATCAATACAAACTACCTAAAAAGGCTCCAATATCGTTCGAAAGAATGCCTAAATTCTGTATGTTTAAATCGAGGAATATAAATCATATTAATCTCTGCAGGCAACGCCAGTCGCAACCTGCCAGTCGATGACGAGTGCAAGCAAGGCTTCACAAACATTTTCTGCTCCAGCGACGCTCTCATCGATGCTTTTGGCGGTTGCGAGTCTCTACCAGATGATGGTACGCGCTGCTCAAAGTGCGCTTATCAGAAAGCTGACAACATGTGGGTTTTCAAATGTGAGTTCTACCTGATTTATAACTTCAACTTTGTTTAATTTATTCTACAGGGTTCGATTCATTGGGAAAGCCACCAGCGGGAATATCCGATGGAAATTATTATTGGCTCGGAGACTATGAGATATGCTCGGAGCTTCGAAGGTAGAATAACAGTTTTTTTGGCAATTATTCAGCGAGGTTTTTCAGCCAATCCTTATTTGATGGACAATACTGTCGCGTGGAGATCGAGGTTCCCGATGAAGGTGTAAGTTTTAATTTGATAATATTATTCTGGTATATTGAAAACAAACTCAATTAGGTATAAATGATGTGAGAATGTTCGCGCATCATTAAGTTTTGTTTAAATTTCGTTAGAAGAGATTTGCTGGAATATGATCAAGGACATTCATTTAAAAATTTTTCACTGTATTGTTTTGTTCCTGAAACTATTATCAAAATCTAAGAAATTGGCAATTCCAATTTAATTTTCATAAAAAATAAAAGTAATAAATCTGATTTGATCTAGAAATTTTGAAGAAATATAATGAAAAACAGAGAAATTATTCACGTAAATTGAATATTTGTTTCACGATCTCTATGAGACCATTGAAAATAATTCAAAAATGTTGAAATTGAACTTTCAATTTCTTATGTTTTGATAATATTTATATAAAAAGGCACCGAATGTTTAGAAAATGAATTTTCCCTAATAGTGGAAGGAATTCAATCAGTAATACGTTTGCAGCCCAATTGAAAAAGACTTCGCACCAATTGCACGAACACTACATTTTAATTTTTAAAGTGAACCAAATTTTTTCCGATTTCCTATATCTTTTTGTCTAATTGTTTGTTTTACCAAAGAAAGATTTTTATATACATGTGCACTCCACTGCCACGAAAACTGCGCATCTAGCAAAAAAATATGGACAAATTGCCAAACCACGCCCTTCCATTTTTATTTTAATTATATTTTAAAATAATCCTAAATTCGTTTTTGAACCTTCAAACAAGATAAACAACATTAATAAATAATTCTAAACTATTCCAAAAAACAAATTACAATTAAATCAAATTCGAAGAATTTACGATTGTAAAAATATAAAGAACTTAAATAAAATGTGAAGGGCTATCATAATATATATAGCCTATTTCAAAATAGTTGACGACGCAATCACGCTGCAAATGCGGCATACTAATTCAATTTCATTTTCAAAACGATTATTTTATTCCATATAAGCAATAAAAACTAAAAAATGTCACAGAAATAAAATAAAATTGAACGTTTATTAATTAAAAATTATTAAAATAATCGATTTGAAAATGAATTTTAATTAGTATGCCGCATTTGCAGCGTGATTGCGTCGTCAACTATTTTGACATACGCTATATTAAAATGTTTAATTGGTCTCTTATTTAAATTTTTTTAAACTTGGAGAAGAAACATGGAAAAATCTGAAATTCGTTTTCTTTTGCGTCATTACTGGAAACAAGGCTTCAACGCAATTGCAGCAGCAAAAAAGATATGCGAAGTTGAAGGCGACAATATAAACATCAGTTGTACGGCATCTTCACGCCCGTGGAAGAGTCAATAGAAGCTGCCGAGAAGTACCACATGCATTGACTGAAATTCAAGCTCAAAAACGTGTCGAGATTTGCCGAAAACTGCTCGAAAATCCACAAGATTACCGTTTTATTCGTAGAATTGTAACTTGTGATTAAAAGTGGGTCTACTTCAGTAATCCGGACAGACAAAATCAATGGTTGGAACCCGGTCAAACGGAGGAACCGGTAGCAAAATATGATCGTATCTCAAAGAAGGCACTTTTGTGTGTTTAGTGGAATTTCGAAGGCGTAATTTACTTCGACATCGTTCCAAATGGTTGGACCATCGACGCAGACCTCTATGATCGGGGCGAGAAATATCCAACATTGATCAATCGGAAGATCAAATCAATCACTCCTTCAACAAGACAATGCAAAATCGCACACTGCCAGACAAACGAAGGAAAAGACCAAAAATCTCGACGCCATTGAACTTCTTCCACATCCAGCTTATAGTGCGGACCTTGCGCCATCTGATTATCACCTTTTCCGATCCATGGCACACTTTCTTCGTGGTTGTAGCGTCAATGACCTGGCCGATGTCGAAAACGGGTGCCGCGAGTTTTTCGAAAGCAGAATATGAAGATATTCGCGTTATTCTATTTCATTATCTTGTAATCAAAAATTAGAAATGAATTGATGATCAGTCCGCAATAATATGTTGGATGTACTTGTACACCGGCACGCCAACTGGTGATTCGGGGCCATCGACGCAGACCTCTATTATCTTCTATTGCAAAATCTCGACGCCATGGAACTTCTTCCACATCCAGCTTATAGTCCGCACCTTGCGCCATCTGATTATCATCTTTTCCGATCCATGGCACACTTTATTCGTGGTCGTAGCTTCAATGACCTGGTCGATGTCGAAAACGGGTGCCAGTCGCGAGTTTTTCGCCTCTAAGAACAAGGAGTGGTACCGCAGTGGGATCGAACAACTTGCCGATAGATGGCTTCAAGCCATAGAGTCAAAGGGTCTTTACTTTGAAACCTAATTTTTTTTCATGTGCTGTATAATTATGTTTAAATTTGTAATAAAAAATCGGAAAAAATTTTGGTTCACCCTAATATTTATGGAACTCTTCGAACTTATTCCTCATTTCGCTGTTCAAATAATTATACCGATAAAGTGTTTATAAAAGGAGAAGACAGAAAACACAATTTTAATTAACTATGATGCTGTCTCATCAAGTTAAATTTTCTTAAAAGCTTCATTTATGAATGAACGGTTTAATTCACTATAAAAGTCATGTTGAACCTTTTTTCAGGTCGAATCCGGTTGCCCACAAACAGATCCACTTTCAATCATTCTTGGAGTTTGCTTTCCTTCTTCTTGCTCAGCTGCTCAACTCACAAGCATTAGCGAATGTATAACAAACATTCTTCAAAGTATCTCCAAATGACAATAATTTACCCAATTCCAGTGTATCTGCCGTATAATGTCAAAGTTGAATGCGAATCCGATAGCGGATGGTCGACGGTCACTTACTTGCTCCTGCTCGTTGCCTTCTTATGGCTCATACCACAATTCGTGGCTACTCTTCAGAACGGCCACATCGACTCAATCCTGGCTTGCTTTTCTATTACGGAAAATACGAAAAGAGCATTTTCGATTCGTCGATCTTCGCCGAATCTTCACTGTGTGCATGGTCTTGAATTCATCGTGAACTTTTGTTTAATCTGTGGTCTCGTCTATAACTTCATGCTCCCCTTCATTGGTAAGCATCAATTCAGTTACAGTTCTCATAATATTTTGTAGAAAATGTTGCCTTTGCATTCGATGGCGTCAAATCACCCTGGATGCACGCCGTTAACAATTATTCTTTCCAAGTCGACGCTCTACTCGCTCTATCATCTTTCTACACAACTTATTTGCTCTTCGGCTCCATTAAATCCATACGCGAGTGTTTTGATTACATCGTGATGCGTTTGTTCCGGTGAGTTATTTCTCAATTTTAATTACAACTCAAATGAATAAATTTCAGTTTTTGGCCAGCGTATATCACATGCGTTCTCTTCATGTACATCATATTTCCCGGTATTTCCTCAGGACCAATGTGGATTCATTCAGAAATGGTGGAGAGGTGTGAATCCGGATGGTGGAAAAATATATTGTTTATTAACAACTGGTTCAATGTGACTGATACGGTAACGGATATATACCGTTTTAAATATTGAATATGCCTGATACTTAGTGTGTCGACTTCGGCTACGTCATATCGCTTGAGGCTCAATATTACGTGATGCTTATTTTTGTGCTCTACATGTCCACCAGTTATCCGTTCATTACTCAAATGGTCGCCTATTTGGCGATTGTCGTATCAACATCTATTTCATTTTACCGGGCTTATGCTCAAGCCTTGCCGCCAGCTCCAATGCTCACTGTCGAACCAGTCTCGTTAGTTTGAATACGGGTGAATGGGGAACTATATGGAACAAACAAAATAGAAACTGTTTTTATTGAAGAAAATAATACGAAAAACTTGGTTAGGGAAATAATTTAGGTTGTTATTAAATCTAAGAAAAGCGGAAATTCGGAAAATGAAACGCATTTCCGGAAAGAGCCACGGATAATTAAATCATCTCATTTTAAATTTGAGTGAAATTCGAATGTAAAAAGTTCGGTCGGTGTACAAGCGCATGATCCAGCAATCTATTGCGGGTGACCGCTTTGCGGGTGCTGTTATTTGCAAATAGAAATAAATAAAAGTTAACTACGATTAATTTGAAAGCAGAATATGAAGATATTCACATTATTTTATTTCATTATCTTGTAATCACAAATTAGAAATGAATTGATGATCAGTCCGCAATAATATGTTGGATGTACTTGTACACCGGCACGCCAACTGGTGTGCTAACAAAATGAGCTCAGTAAACGTGCTCAAATCCATCTTTTTGGATATATATTAACATTTTTAGATAGTTTAAGAGAAGACTAGTTAATTTTCTGTAAACAAATGTTTATTGAAAAAACATTACAATTTTCAGACACGCTTAAAGATCGAAAATCATAGTTATTAGTGTGAACCAAAATTTTTTTCCAATTTTTTATTAAAAATTTAAACATAATTTTACAACACATGGGAAACAATTAGGTTTTTTTTTACTCTATGGCTTGAACCCATCTATCGGCAAGTTGTTCGATCCCGCTGCGGTACCACTCCTTGTTTTTAGAGGCGAAAAACTCGCGGCACCTGTTTTCGACATCGGCCAGGTCATTGACGCTACAACCACGAAGAAAGTGTGCCATGGATCGGAAAAGGTTATATTCAGATGGCGCAAGGTCCGGACTATAAGTTGGATGTGGAAGAAGTTGAATGGTGTCGAGATTTTTTATCTTTCCTCGGTTTGTTTGGCGGTCTCCGGTTGTGCATTGTCTTGTTAAAGGAGTATCCGCTTCCGGTTGATCAATGCTGGATATTTCTCGCCAAGTGCCGCCTACATTCGATCAAGTTGGGCGCAATAGCGTCGATTGTCCGAGCATTTGGAACTAGACCATTTGGAACAATTTGGAACTAGAAAGTAAATTATGTCTTCAAAATTCCACCAAACACACATAAGTGCCTTCTTTGAGAAACGATCACATTTTCCGCCGTTTGACCGGGTTCCAACCATTGATTTTGTCTGTCCGCATTACTGAAGTAGACGCACTTTTCATCACAAGTTACAATTCTTCGAATAAAACGGTAATCTTGTTGATTTTCGAGCAGTTTTCGGCAAGTCTCGACACGTTTTTGAGCTTGAATTTCAGTCAATGCATGAGGTACTTCTCGGCAGCGTCTATTGACTTTCCCAAGGGCGTAAAGATGTCGTACAACTGATGTTTGAGGAATATCGAGCTCGGTCGACAATCTGCGAGTCCTTATTGATGGAGTGGTCTCCACAGCTTCCGGATTGCTTTAGAATCCACTGTCCTAGGTCGATCTGAATGTGTCTTGCCCTCGAGATCAGTGTCGACGTCGTTAAATCTTTTGAACCAATTTGGCCCCGTACGATTCGAGACCATATTGTCGGCTAAAACTACGTATATCTTTTTTGCTGCTGCATTTGCTTTGAAGCCTTGTGTCAGTAATTTCGTAAAAGAACACGAATTTCGGATTTTTCTATGTTTCTTCTACAAGTTAAAACAATTTTAAATAAAAGACCAATTTAAAATTTTAATATATTATGATAGAGCTGTTCAAGAGCTTTAAAAATATATATAACACATGTATATAAAAATCTTTTTTTGGTAAAACAAACAATTAGGCAACAAGATATAGGAAATCGGAAAAAAAATTTTGTTCATCCTAACATTTCCAGTTGGCGTGCACCGGACGCACTTTCACGGCCTGACATTTTTAAATCCGAATTTTAATTTCACTTTTTAAATTTCGATTCTTTTCATTTTCATAAAAAAAACTATCAAAATATATCTCAAAAGAATCGAACAAACATAGATTGTTAAGTGGCAGATTGTAGGGTTGTTGTTGTGGTGATGTGGCTCCGCAGGTCAACGTACCCAATTCGACACCTAAAACTTGAGTAATCAAACTCCATGATGACGATTCTTGTTTTAATCTTCGAACTTCCGACGCCCTCCAACGACAGTGTTGATGCTTCGGTCCTTGATGACGCCAATGCGCCAAATTTAGTAACAGATTGTATTAGGTCTAGAAATTAATTTCCGCGTTTTTACGCATATTAAACTATAAAAACTGGATAAACTTAAACAAAACTTTTATTCAAAATAATTTCCGTCCTTAATAACAACATTTTCCCAGAGTTTGGGCAACTTATGGATTCCATCATAATAGAATATTTCTGGTTTGGCCGCAGTCCATTCATCTAGCCATTTTTTGACGTCTTGATGATCTCGAAAGCGCTGCTCCGCCAGACCATGAGCCATTGACCGGACCGGAAAAGATGATAATCCGACGGGGAAATGTCCGAAGATCACTGACTTTGATTTGAATTTGATATTATACTATTATCAAAATCTGAGAAATTGACAATTCCAATTTTCTTTTCATAAAAAATAAAAGTAATAAATCTGATTTGATCTAGAAATTTTGAAGAAATATAATGAAAAACAGAGAAGTTATTAACATAAATTGAATATTTGTTTCATGATCTTTTTGAGACCATTGAAAATAAATCAAAAATGATCAAATTAACCATTCAATTTCTTAGATTTTAATTTTCTCCTTTAGAGATCGGTGCCTAATGGAAGAGCAATAAAAGAAGAAAAAATGATGGGCAATACGGCCACATAAAACTTTTTCGTCAATTCCTCTTCAATGCGTGCTGTCCATTATTTCGTAAAAAAGAATACTCATCCCAACGAGAACCTCATTCCATCCTAAGCGATCTCTGAAAAGGACAAAAATATTTTTAGATAGTTTAAGACAATCCTCTTCAGGCCAATTGGATTGCTCATAAAACAACATTAAAAAACGTGTTGAAATTTCAAATTTCTGAAAGATATTAACATTTTTCAATAATATAAGAGATAACTGACAAACTGGCCTAATCTAGCTTTTTTATAATACACACGTAAAATTTATATGATGCGTGTAAAAAGCAGAAAACCGTTATTTCCAATTGGCGTGCCTCTTTTATTTGTGGCAAAATATATTTAATTGAAAAGACGTAACCACTCCAATGCCAAAAAATACACAACAATTGCAAAATCTTGCGTGGCAATTCACGTTTCGTTTAAAACAAACAAAATTTTATTGTTAATTAGGCAAAGTCTTTAAATTAAAAAGTTTTCCTCTTATTCTGCTTATTAAAATAAACAGAATTTCTACATTAATTTTACATTGCAGCATGGATAAGACGCATAAACTATTCGATCAAATGATGCTCTCCATAATCACCCGTATATCCCCATACTGCATTGGCTTCATATTCGGCATTGGCTGCGCGCGCCCCGACGAGTATCTTCGAACACAGGGATTGAAATACGTAAGCATACAAAAGAAAAACATTCAGGTGAATTCACGTTGTTGCAGACTCCTCATAAGATACTCGCGATTCTTTGCATTCTCTGCGCAATTTATCCGTTCGCCGGAGCTTTCGGCTATTCAGCAAGAGCGGAAAACTCGCCGATCTGGTCTGCTGCTTATGCGGCTCTCCATCGGCCATTGTGGGCATTTTCGATTCTATCATTCGTCTATTTGTGTCACAACGGTGCATTCGGCTGGCTCAATCATATTCTCGGATGGCGTGTGTTCGCGCCGTTGGCGAAGCAGACGTGGATCGCAGCGGTCGTGGCGGAGCCGGTCATATTATACTTTTTCTCGTCTTTGAATAAACCGGCTCACGCAACTCATTGGAGCACGGTTGGTTTTTTTTGAGACCCCTTAACTTAACAAGGCTTTATTAAAAAAAAACCAATCTATATCAAGAAGAAGCCGCACTTTCACTTGTAATAGTAACCTATTATTGAGAACACCTGACAAGCTTGAATGATCATTTCGTGCCAATTATTCCAATGATCCGTACTATTTTAATGTACTCACAGGTGTTACATTTCCACCCAATTTTATTGGCTCATTGTCATGACTCGTATCTCTTTGTTTCAGCTTTATGCGGCCATATCAGCCACGTCACTCTCCTACATGATCGCATTGGCCATTGATATATTTGTGTCGAGACCCATCCGATACTTGATCTACCGTGAGCAGAAACATCGCTACGCGCAGGCTCACGTGACGGACGACACAACCGCAAATTAAATTCTCTAATTGATTGTTGTTTTCGTTGGTCATTAAAGCGACGGGTTTTTGCTTTCGAAAGTTTTATGTTTCGTGGATATTCACTGTTCGATTCGATTAGGCACTTATAAATATTTCAGATTTTAATAAATATTATAGTCGTTTGTTTTTTTATTCGATTTTTTAAATTATATTTCGAAACTTTTTTGAATATCTCACAGTGAGATTCATAATGTGTTAAATGATGATTTCTCCGAGTTATTTGGTCTAGTAATTAATTTCCTGGACAAAACTGGACAAACTAAAACAAAACTTTTATTCAAAATAATTTCCGCGATTAATAACAACATTTTCCCAGAGTCTGGGCAACTTATGGGTTCCATCATAATAGAATTTTTCTGGTTTGGCCGCAGTCCATTTTTTGACGTCTTGATGATCTCATAAGCGCTGCTCCGCCAGACCATGAGCCATTGACAGGAAAAGATGATAATCCGACGGGGTAATGCCCGGAGAGTACGGTGGTGCGGAAAGACTTCCCATTTGAACTCTTTCAGCGTATCCTTCACCGCTTGAGCAACATGCGGCGTTCTGAGGGCTCATAGGGCATCATCCATTTTCCTTACTTTTGAATCTTCCCCATTGCTTTCAATCGATGAGAAATTGCTTTTTGCGTGACTCCGAGAGATGCCGCGAGTTGTTCCTGTGTTTGAGCCGAATCTTCATCCAACAAAGCCTGAAGTTCTTCGTCTTCAACTCTTTTTGGCTGTCCTGATCGGTATTTGTCGTTGACGTCAAAATCTCCCGATTTGAAACGCTGAAACCATTCCTGGCAGGTTGTTATGAATGGTGCAGCATCGCCGTAAGCTTGGGCGAGCATTTTGTGCGCGTCAGTGGCTTTCTTCTTGAGTTGGAAAAGGAAAACAAGAGCTTCCCGCAAATGACGTTTTCCTGGCACAAAGGTGGACATATTCTGAACCCAAAATAATGATTTTTTATAAAGTACGTGAAGAAAGTTATATATAAGTGGAAAGCTGATAATACAGAGAACATTATAACATAAAATTCGTTATATAAAAATAATTTTATTTTGCAAAATATCAACAACAACAAAAACGCGGAAATTAATTTTTAGGCCTAATAATTAGGTGGTTTGCATGGTAGATTTGGCTCTGAGTTTATAATCAAACTAATCAACGAACAATTTTCTTCACAGTTCACAGTTTTAATAGAGTTTTCAATAATCATATTTGCAACCACAAAATCACAGAATTGATCTCGAGGACAAGACACATTCAGGCCGTCCTACGACAGTGGATTCTGAAGAAATCCGTGAAGCTGTGGAGACCAATCCATCGATAAGAACTCGCAGATAGCCGGCCGAGCTCGATATTCCTCGAACATCAGTTGTACGACATCTTCATGCCCTTTGGAAAGTCAATAGACGCCTTCGAGAAGTACCTCATGCATTGACTGAAATTCAAGCTCAAAAGCGTGTCGAGACTTGCCGAAAACTGATCGAAAATCCACAAGATTACCGTTTTATTCGTAGAATTGTAACTTGTGATGAAAAGTAGGTCGACTTCAGTAATCCGGACAGACAAAATCAATGGTTGGAACCCGGTCAAACGGCGGAACCGGTAGCAAATTGTGATCGTTTCACAAAGAAGGCACTTCTGTGAGTTGGGTGGAATTTCGAAGACGTAATTTACTTCGAGCTGGCTCCGAATGGTTTATGTCTGAAAATCAGTTATTTCAATGATACATTTAATATGTGAGAGGAATAAGTATAGTTTATAGAGACTGTGAGTTTGCAGCCAGGAAATGGAGAAAATAGAAAACTTATATTAAAGAATGAAGAACTTATTGCAAGTCATTTTTGATAATTTCCCTAAATATAAATGTTATTAACAAAAATGAAGTAAGACAGTTCAATATAACAGAGAAGAATTCGTGACATATTGGCACATAATTAATATTATTTTTAATTGATGGTGCAGGTCATACCTATAAGGAATCCAGAGAAATTCAAACAGTGAAACTTTGCGAGAAAAACAATATTACTTCCACGCAAATGACAGCACCCACAGTCAATTCCTATAAAATTGAGAGATTCATTAGTATACACAAGCTGACAAAAGTTTTGTCACAAATGTTTTTTCGTGTTTAACTTTGTTGTGACTTGATCAAATTGGCTGATTTTTTGATATGATAGATTCATATGGTTGTAGATTATTTTACAATTCCCGCTTGTGATTACGATGATCCGTTTTACAGTGACAAGCGTTTATCGTAAAACGCGTAGCTCAAAGATATTACGCACTTTTCTTGCACTGCATTTTTTAATAATTTTTAAAGTTCAATTATATTTTTTTCATAATTTATTGAAAATAGCAGTAATTGGCAACATTTTAGAGATGACTCCACGTAAAGAAACTCCAATTGCCACCCGGCAAGCTGTTATCAATATGAGGGAAAACGGAATGCGTGGTACCGAAATGCCATGGTAATTTAAACCAAATTTTGCTACTATAACATTTTAAACACTGATTCACATAAAATATCAAAAAATCAGCCAATTTGGTCAAGTCACGAAAAAGTTAAACCCGAAAAAACATTTGTGACAAAACTTTTGTCAGCTAGTGTCTATGCAAATTTTTATCAAAATCTGACAGATGGAGGCCTAAAACACTTCCTCAAATCTAACAAGTTTGACGGCTTATATCCCGAGTCAGAGAAATATTGCCCCGATTTTGAAAACGGATCTGGAGTCAGCGCACATGAATCTATAAACGGTGCAGGTCTCATCAAATTCTAAAAGTGAGTTCCCTTTTAATATTTTGTGAAGATTTTAATATTTTTAGTGAGTTTAAGGAAAATATGACAAATTGACCTACACAATATTAGTGTAAAGTACACGCGAAAGTTGTAAGACAAGCGTAATTATAAGAAAATCCTTATTTTCAGTGACTCTAGGCGTGTGACTGTATATTTAGCCGTTACTGAATTTAATTACTCATTCTAACCAAAAAATCCAGAATTTATAACCTCCACTTGAACCTTAAAATATCAACACAACAATTACCAATAAATTCGTCGAAAAGTTTCATGAATCATGAATGGTTAACATTTACATAATCAAATGTTACAATCGACATTAATTAATTGCTCAGAGTAATCAGAACATAACCATCATTCCCTGGAAGTTGAGTCAGCGATCGCTCCTCGAAATGCAAAACACAAATTAGAATATAAATCAAATCGAGTTGAAACGGTCGGGCCGTTCCCATACATAATTTGAGACAATTTCATGGACTCGTTGGCGCCACAATCAATTGTTTTTCCCCCTTTTGTCGTGCGCGAACGATTCGCTTTTGCGTGCCGACGAAAACTTTGTTGTTATTATTTATTGACTTTTACTTAAATAATTTGAGACCACCATCTATGAAAATTTATTTGATTTATTACCAGGGAAACGTTTTTCATTAAATAATACAATTTTTAAAATTAATAGTGAGTGCAAGAAATAATGCTTTCAGCCAAATATTCCCACCATTCGTTCGGAAAAATTTTAAAAAACTATTTAGCCTATATACAATTTAAAAATGAAAAAAACTGTCGTTTTCCCAAATGTTATAGTTTTTACGTTTTGTGAATAATAATCAAACATCTTCTAAGAATGGATATTTATAGATACAAAATATTTTTTTCTTAAATTTTCGAGAGCGCTCGTATCAACTACTCCAAAGAATTCTTAACTGATTCAGAAAACTTTAAATTGTATAAAATTATAAAAAATTAATACTACGATGAATCATCGATTCACTTGTTTAAAATTTGCTGAGGAAAGATTTACCATCTAGCTAAACTCCGAGCTTAGAAAACGTGATGAAATGTAATATTACAAAAATAATATTTTACAAAATAATAATATACTATATTTGAAATTATTGTATTGTCCTTTTCAGAGATCGGTGCCTAATGGAAGAGGAAAAAATTAGGATGGAACGAGGTTCTCGTTTGGACGGCCACATCAATGTGTGTTGTCTTAAAAAATGGGCAGCCCACATTGAAGAGGAATTGAAAAAAATGTTTTTTTGTTGTCCCATCATTTTCTCTTCTTTTATTACTCTTTCATTAGGTAACGATCTCTGAAAAGGACAATAATGTAATTAACCAAAAACATTTTTCGTCAAATCAAAAGTCTATGAACGCGTCTCTATTCCTTTAACAAAAATTATTTTTTATCAAAATTAAATTACAACAAGTACAATTAAATGTTAGCTTCCCTCACCTTAACTAACTAGAGAGGTCATTTTTTGATCCAAAAGGTTTCAGTCTGAAACTTAAGTATTAATAATAGACAACACACATTGATGAGAGCGAAAAGAGTGGCCGGCAATAAGAGAACGTCATTTTATTCTACATCATATATAGCTTGGTAAATTTCAATAAATTTTCTGGCATAATTCCAGATCTTTATCCTATGACGATGATAATATTATTAACGAACCACGAGAAATGGTGTAACTGAAAGTTCGACATCGTTTCCCTTCACAGTTGGATAACCATTGTTTTTACGGGTCACATAATCTTCATTAAGGCTATTGAACTCCTATTGTTTCTTGTGAGTTCCAACAAATTCCAAAAGAATTAGTGGATTACTGAAATATTTATTGGATATTTTATCGAAGAGCATTTACATTGTTGCGTAAAACCGCCTAGTTCAATTTAACTTGAAGTATACCACCCGCAAAGTTCAATCACGTACTACTAAATAAAATAGAATTTCTGTTTTGTTTTGTGATATTATAGCCATTTAAACTTAGTCAATTCATCGCATATCAAGTTTAAATCCTTAATTGATAATCATAACTTGGTAGTGCGGATTTATCGTTCTGTCAGCATGACGCAAATCTCACGTGAAATGTGAAATGCGCAATGGTCGTCGTGAGCAGGTTTTTTATAAAGAGTTTATAGATAATATGAAAGCTCGCATTATGGTGAAACAATACAAAACCTAACATTATTATTCTTTGCCCAATAAGATGAACTAGGGTCAACTGTTGAAAAAAGACAGTCCTTTGGTGAAACTTGGAGGCGATTTCCGGCATCCTGGAGCGGCTTTAATACAATTCAGGAACTCCACATATGAAATTTAGAGAAGTTGTCAAGGCTGCTTGTAGAAGATGGTTCGAAGCATGTAGAAGATTCTTGTTTCGCAAACGCTATCAGAAGAACTTTTCGTACATACCTTCTGAGAGCGTTCGCGAAACCACGTTCTCGAAAATATCTTATATGTTGGATTTGTCAATATTTAGACGAGTATTACTAATTTACACATATTATCTTCATATACCTTGTCACTTTTCTGAGCCTCCAAGTTAACCATTCAACTTTGGGATGAAAAAGTTGGACTTTTAATTTATTAAGGTGAACCACAATTTTTTTCCGCACCCGTTTTCGACATCGGCCAGGTCATGAAGCTTAGAACAGGAAGAAAGTGTGTCATGGATCGGAAAAGATGATAATCAAATGGAGCAAGGTCCGGGCTATAAGCTGGATGTGGTAGAAGTTCAATGGCGTCGAGATTTTTAATAATTTCCTTGGTTTGTCTGGCGGTGTGTGGTTTTGCATTGTCTTGTTGAAGGAGTATCCGCTTCCGATTGATCAATGATGGATATTTCTCGCCAAGTGCCGCATACATTCGATCAAGTTGGGTAGTAGTAATAGAGGTCTGCTTCGATGATCCGACCATTCGGAACCAGCTCGAAGTAAATTACGCCTTCGAAATTCCACCAAATTCACAGAAGTGCCTTCTTTGAGAAACGATCACATTTGGCTAACAGTTCCGCCCTTTCACCGTCTTCCAACCATTGATTTTGTCTGTCCGGATTACTGAAGTAGACCCACTTTTCATCACAAGTTACAGTTCTACGAATAAAACGGTAACCTTGTGGATTTTCGAGCAGTTTTCGGCAATTCTCGACACGTTTTTGAGCTTAAATTTCAGTCAATGCATGAGGTACTTCTCGGCAGCGTCTATTGACTTTCCCAAGGGCGTGAAGATGTCGTACAACTGATGTTTGAGGAATATCGAGCTCGGCCGACAATCTGCGAGTACTTATTGATCGATTGGTCTCCAAAGCTTCACGGATTGCTTCAGAATCCACTGTCGTAGGTCAGCCTGAATGTGTCTTCTCCTCGAGTTGGTCCACCCTAATATAATATAGAATACAATGAGGTTTTCTTTTAGACGACCACTCTTTTGTATTTCATCAATGTGTGTTGTCTCAAAAAATGAATAACACACATTGTACGCCAGTGCCACTACTACTGCGAATTTTGCAAAAAAGGTGTGGATAAATTGCAAAACTAAGGCCTATCACTTTTTATTTAAATTCTTAGTCGTAATTACTTCGAATTTGTTTTAATTGTGCTTAGAATCGTTTAGAATTATTGATTAATAGTGTTTAATTCGTTTTAAGGTTTTTAGAATTCTTAAAAAAAAACAAAGAACTTCTATAAAAAGTGAATAGAGTGGCTTTTTGCAAGCCATTCTATTCTAAAGCACGAAAATTAGAAATTTCAACTGAAACCGAAACAGGAAACATAATAATTTCTATTCCCGCTCCAATTGACTAACTATTTTTTGTTTCTGGTTATAGGCGTCATGGCATACACTAGCTGACAAAAGTTTTGTCACAAATGATTTTTCGGGTTTAACTTTTTTGTGACTTGACCAAATTTGCTGATTTTTTGATATTTTATGTGAATCAGTGTTTAAAATGTTATAGTAGCAAAATTTGGGTTAAATTACCATGGCAATTTCGGTACCACGCATTCCGTTTTCCCTCATATTGATAACAGCTTGCCGGGTGGCAATTGGAGTTTCTTTACGTGGAGTCATCTCTAAAATATTGCCAATTACTGCTATTTTCAATAAATTATGAAAAAAATATAATTGAACTTTAAAAATTATTAAAAAATGCAGTGCAAGAAAAGTGCGTAATATCTTTGAGCTACGCGTTTTACGATAAACGCTTGTCACTGTAAAACGGATCATCGTAATCACAAGCGGGATTTGTAAAATAATCTACAACCATATGAATCTTTCATATCAAAAAATCAGCCAATTTGGTCAAGTCACAAAAAAGTTAAACCCGAAAATACATTTGTGACAAAACTTTTGTCAGCTAGTGTATATAGGATAATGAGTAGCAACTCCAACCGTGCTTGACTTTGTAGAATTTGTTACTCCTGTACGTCAACTGATATGATAATAAAATGAGAAACAAAAAAAACATACTCAAATCTATCTTTTAATAAATTTATTATTGTCCTTTCCAGAGATCGGTGCGTAATGGAAGAGCAAAAAAGAAGAGAAAATGAGGGCCGGCCACCCGGCCACAAACGAATTTTTCGTCAATTCCTCTGAATGACCGTCCAAAAAGAGAGGCCATTCCAACGAGAACCTCCTTCCATCCTATTTCTTTCCTCTTACATTAGGCACCAATCTCTGAAAAGTACAATAATATTTCTAGATAGTTTAAGACAAATCTCTTTTATTTGTGGCAAACTAATTGAATAGACGTAACCACTCCAATGCCACAAAGTACACAAAAATTGCAAACTCTTGCGTGGCAATTGCACGTTTTGTTTAAAAATTACAAAAAATGTTTATAGCTCTTTTTTATTTAATTAGGTAACCAATGAATTTTCGAGAAATGCTCATTTTTATTATTATTAATCTTCGGTTTTAGCTCAATGTTTAGTCGTTTTCTTGTCATTTTAGAATATTTACTAACTACAGAACTCTCCAAGGCATACCATAAATATTGAAACTAATTTTTCTGTCAACAATAATTAATCAACAATAATTTGTTAAAAGGAAGTATTTCGCTCAATTGGTGCGCGATCTATTGCAATTTGCTTGAACTGCATTGCAGCACGCCAACTGAAATGTTCGATTTTTGAAAGTTTCAGATCATATTACAATATTCCACATTAATATACCGATGGTATTTTTTGCTCAGATTTTTGATAGATCCTAAAAGATTGCTATAAATGCAATTAACCCTGCTATAATTTATCATGGTGGTCTAAAATTAACCATGGTTTAAACTGTCACAGTTGGCGTGTTGCAGAGGAGTGCGGAAGACACTCTTAAATATGCGAAAATCATTATTTTCAGTTTTCCTGGAGCTCCTGTTACAAAGATAGAATTCGAAATTAATGTTGTATTAATAGCAGGATCAATTTAAATTAATTAAACTTTTTTTAGAAAACAATTTAGATAATAGGGTGCTAAAAAAGCATTTTTATGGATATATACGTTTATCGTAGTATTTTTTAAAAAAGTAAAGAATGAAATTAAAATTCGGATGTAAAAAATGTCAGACCGTGAAAGTGCGGTCGGTGCAAGATCAAATAATCCAACAATCTATCGCGGATGAGAGATATTGTTAATTTTTATTTTCTTATTTTAATAAAATGCTCTGGAAAATGTTTAACAGAACTTGAATTGTTTTAGTAATACCGGATGAAACGAGAAATAAACGACCGCAATAATTGCTTGATAAGTTTTTTTTTTCATAAAACAATGCTTCCTATCATCTACATAGGAAATAAATAAATATTATTATCTTAAACTAAATAGCGATTAATGTGAAACCAAAATATGAAGATATTCGCATTATTTTAAATCATTCTATTGCACGCCAACAGCGATTTTTCGATTTTTAAACATGTGTGGAAATTTTTACGCCTTTATAACGAAAACGTTTTTACTAGAATTTAATAAAGCTTGTCTTAAACTATCTCAAAATATTAATATTTTTCTAAAAAGTTATATATGATCATTATTGATGATCTCATTTTATTACCATTCAAGTTGGGGTGCTCTTGTAATCACAAATTATAAATTAAATAAGTCCGCAATGAAATGTGCGCTTGTACACCGTCCGCACTTTCACGTCCTGACAATTTTTACATCCGAATTTTAATTTCATTCAAAAGTAAATCACCCCAAATTGAATAGTTAATTTGGGGGCTCAGAAAAGATGCTCATTTTGCAAATATCGGCAAGAAGCGCATGTTTTTAGATAGTTTGAGACGGGTTAGTAACAATCACGTGTCAATTTACATGAAAATACTACGTGTAAATAAATAATACACGCTTAAATATTGAAAATGGTCATTTCCATTTGGCATGAATAAAACAAAGCTCATTGCCCTAAAATCCAAAGCTCAAACGTATTGTTAACAACAAGTTTTCTCCGAAGATAAGTTACTCATAAAGTATTTTAACTTAATTATAAGGTAGCTTCTTGTGTTTCTAAGCAACCACATTGATAAACCAATGTTTTTATTAACATTTTTAATACAGAAATATGAACAACTATATATTTTATATGAAAATAATAAAAATACAATTAAAAAAAACAAACAAATAAAGAGGAAACTACAAGCCAACGGCGAAATCAATGGATTCATCTATAAGAGCCAATAAATATCAAAAGCGGACACCCGAATGACCGAATGAAGATTATTAATAGTAATATTATTATTATTATTAAGATAACTTATTAAATTTGGGGCGAGAGTTTTTAGATTTTCACTGGTGTCAGATAAAGGGGGTAGAAGGAGATCTGCGGGGTTCTGGGGGAAATTGCTTTTCATTTTTACATAACCTTAAAGCTTTGTCCTGGATTCTTAAACGGTTATCAAAACACAACAAAATAGGAAATCTAATCAGTTAAACCTAGTATTGATAAGTGGCAGGGTGGAAACTGTAATAGTTATATGCCATTTCCGGATACAGCATCACTCCTTTCGCGTCATCGCTGTATTTTAAAGGATCATATGTTCCAAGAGGAGTTGAAGCCGGCATGGAGGGTAACGTTCCAGCAGGCGGGAGCTGCGGAGGTTGTTGTGTTCCCGACGCGCCCGCGCTCCAATCTTGTGGAATGGAGCCAGTAGTGAGTGATTGTTGCGGCGAAGAAGCTTCCTGCACAAGAAAATAAACATTAGACAATTTGTGCTCATTCATTAGTCCAAACCTGGCTTCCCAATTGCACCGCCGACGTCGTTACATCAGATCCACTCATTGGCGAGCTCTCCGGTCTCGATTCCTCAGTGTCTCCCTCTTCATCCGACATGCGATCCGACACACCATTCTTTTGCTTCTTTTGCTTTGAGCGACGGTTTTGGAACCAGATTTTGACCTGCAAAATGAACACGAATCAATACAGTTCTTTTGAATTGTTTGGTGTATTGTTGGTTGTTGTTGTTGTTCAATTTTACGCAGCCTCAGAGGATAATTAGCCCGACAATAATTGTATAGAGGTCACACAGCGCAACTACAGTAATACACGAGCCAAGGAATTGTTATTGTTGACATGTGGTCCGGTTTCTAGTTGGGCTTGGGGCGAACAGGTGAGACATATGGGCAGAATTGAGTCATTCTTATCATGTCTTTCTATCGCGCAGGAAATGGTACGGAAGAGTTTTCTAGAAACTAAAACAAGTTTTAATTGGTATTTTTTGAATGTTTAAAAACAGGCCTTCGAATGAGCTTCTTTAAGACAAAGTTTTGTATAAATTTAAAGCGTCAAAGGTAATTTGAGAAAATTCTGAAAAATTGACGTAAAAATTAGGTTTAAACTAAGTTTTTAAATTAGGGTTTAAAAGAAATTAGGTTTTTAGCACAAATTAGGTTTAAACTTCCACGCAAAATGGATTTAAAAAGCGTTTTATTTTAATTTGGCGTGATTAAGCTATTCTAAAAAAATAATGTAATTTCACTTAAAACAAATACCTAAGCGTGAGAAAGAAATTATGGGAATCATTATAGAAAACCCAAAATATAAAAAAAAGGTTTTTGATTTTATTCAAGTGTTTGGAAGTTTGCACTAAACTAGATAAGTATATGAAGAATATACAATTTGAAAACAATATTCTTTGAATTGATGAATTAATCAAAAACTCTAAGTCGGCACAATAGTTTATCTGAATAAAAGTTTCAAAAATGAATACCGTTTGATGATAAAACCCACTTAATTATAAATTTTAAAGGATTAATTACACATTTTTACAGTAAATATACAATCTTAGCCCGTATGCAAGAATTTATCATGGTTATGGAAAATTATTGTTAAACTAATTTTACCCAAAATGATATGGTTAGGTTGGAGAGTCAAAAAAGATGCTCATAATGCAACAAAACTTACAAGCTCGGGTTTATAGATAGTTTAAGACGGGCTAGAAATAATTACATGTCAAGTTATATGAAAATAATACGTGTAAATTAGTAAGACACGTTCAAATCTTGTTCATTTACTTGATTGGGCACGCCAAATCAAAATAGCAATTTTGCGATTTTTAAACGTGTGTGGAAATTGTTATGTCTTTGTGACAAACACGTTTTTACTAAAATATAATTAAGCGTGTCTTAAACTGTCTAAAAATATAAATACCTTCGCAAAAAGTTATATTTGAGCATACTTACTGAGCTAATTTTCTTACCATAGCGTGCACACGCCAAATCAAAATAGCAATTATGCGATTTTTAAACGTGTGTAGAATTTTTTACGTATTTATAACAAATAAATTTTTACTACAATTTTATTAAGCTTGTCTTGAACTATCTAAAAATATGAATACCTTCTCAAAAAAGTTAGATTTGAGCATGTTTACTGGGCTCATATTATTACCATTCAATTTGGGGTGCATTTGGCGCACTCCAAATTGTATGATTAAAACAGGAGCTCAGTAAACGTGCTCAAATCTAAGTTTACGATAAGATTTTAATATTTTTAGGTAGTTTAAGAATAACTTGTCTAAATTGTCAAAAACTTTCTTTTTTTCTAGAAAATCCATGAAATTGTTATCACACTCTTAAAAATCGGAAAATCACTATTTCAATTTGGTGTGTTTGGCGTGAATAATTGTATGTAAGAAAAATGACAATTAATAATTGATTTTCCATCACCGTTTAACGGATAAATGATTTCTTACATACCACCTCGGAAAATTACTTTTTTCAATAAACCAATTGTTATAGAGAATCACTCAGACCTTGCTGATTACAATATCTATGAGTTCTTTAAATTATATTTAAGGTTAAATCACAATAATCATTATATATAAAGAAGAATAAATTAAATTCCAAACTGCTATTGTCAGGTATATTAATAACAAGAGAATCTTAAAATGAAATAATTTCTTATTATTTGAGCCTAGAAATGGTGCTTATTTTAAATATTTTGACAATAATTTTACATTATCCCGCCAAATGAAATGCAGCTTTCTCAATATTTCGCAGAAAGCTTTCAATTTTGAAATAATTTAAGGTAAAATAGTTTCTTTATTTATTAAATTGTAGCGTTTACGTGAAAGTGTGTCGCCATTTTCATTTGGCGTGTATCATTGGATAGCTAACGAGGAGATTCACTAACTGGCATGACTATTCAAACCTAATTTACACGTAGACATTAGCTAAATTCCTTCAAATGTTCGCCAACTGGAAATAGAAATTTTACGAATTTTAAGCGTTCCTGAAAATGTTTGACAAAAAGTATTTCGCTTCGATTTGAAAAAGGTTATCGTAAACTATTTAAAAATGTCTATAAATTTCCAAAAAGTTAGATTTGTGCACGCTCATTTTGGTGTGAATTTGGAGTGTGAAAAGTAATACATTTGCACGCCAACCGGGCGGGTTTCTAAGAAAACTTTTTACTAGTTCAAGATTTTAGATATTAAGCTTGATGTCTTGCTTAAAAATTCGGAAAATATAGTTTTCATTTGGCGTGCATTTATATCAAGTTTCTATTATAGGTAAAATGAAATTGATGAAACAAAACCCTTAAAAAAGGCAAAAATATATACGAAAATCCCAAAACACACACACGATTTATTGTGTGTCATTTATAACCTAATAAAACGGTCATAAACCCGGGCTTACCATGGGTATCGTTGGTTTAAGACGATATCCCTGCCACCATAAAACCCAAAAACAATCCGATTAAGCCCCCATGTTCAACAATGTGACGTCATACTCGGACATAATAATCATAATAATTCAGCAGGTGTCACCATGATTTTTATCGTGATTGATCGGGGAAAAGAGATCATTATCTACAAGCTTTACCTGAGTCTGTGTCAGTCCAAGTTCATTGGCGAGTGATGCTCTGTCCGGAAGCGCCAAATATTGCGTCTTTTGGAATCTTCAATAAATTTTCATTGATATTAACTATGCGCAATTTAAACTCACTTCTTCTGGAGCATTTGCAGCTGTTGTGAGTTGTAGATGGTCCTTGGCTTGCGTACCTTCTTGCCCTTTCCGTTGATCTTCACTTCACCTCCTTCGATGATTTTCGTCGTCATTTGTTCTGAAGCCAGAATCCAATAATTGCATAAAATAGTTGAAATTACCTTCAGGTGAACTTCCAGCTCCATACATACTATAACTCTGCTGACTGGTTTGTCCCGTCGATTGCTGATACATGGAAGAGTTGGTAGACGTCGGGAACTGTGAGTAAAAGTACGGCGACACGTTCGGCGCTCGGCTGAAGTCCGCGCTTCCCGCGGCTGCAGCAGCGGCCGCAGCCGCCGCAGAATAGCAATAGTCCTGAGCTGCACTGCCATAATCGAACACTTTCTGATCCATGTTCATTATACTGCAATCAATTAATGAGTAGTTTCTAAATTAATGGTAATAATGGTAATAATAATAATAATAGTTGTGTGGTTGGCTCTAACTAGCGATCATGGCTTGAATGTTGGTAGAGACGAAGAGAATCCGCCCCAGATGTGAAATTCCAATGGAACCGGGTGGGCGTGGCCATTGACACCAATAGGCCATCGGTGTGCCTTAAGAGACGCAGACACGCACACGCGGGCGGGACGTTTGCGCGCTCGCCGATTGGCGATCCCCAACTACGGTGAACGCCCCCCTTTTTTTTGCTGAAGCTTCTCCCAACGTTCCGAAAAAATAATCGATAATTGATCAAATTAATTGGTGTTAATTATAAGTAAGGGTGGCCGAGAGAAAACAGAAACTAATGGAAAATGAGCGTTTATGGCAATGTTAAAAAGGTTTAATTGGTGCAATTCAGACGATGGTATATAATTGCTTCTAGTTGAATTGGGGGGAACACGGCAATTTTTTTATACTATTATTATTAAGCTCTAGGTTGTCGTCAATTATTTTTCATGTTGTTGTTGTTTCTTTAATTTGTCGTGCTTGTTGTTTTTCGTTTGTTTTATATTAAATTCTCATTTGATTTATGTTTCATACTTATTTTTTCGGTAACTTTGTAAGGTTTATATGATATTGTTTGAAGTAGATGTTAAGGTATTGCTATCCTTATTCTTTAAATTAACGTTTTAATATGAAAAATAGATAAAAACAAGAATATTTTATCGCTATTTTGCCATATTTAAACTCTTCTGCTAAGTTACCACGATAAAGGTGAAAGTTGATTTTCCAACTGCTTTGTGTTAAACTGTCTTAAAAACTTTAAAATGTGCCGGCAATTTGGATAAAGGCGATTTTCCGAGCGCTAATTTTTACGATTTTATTTCTTAAATACGCCAAGTTGAATAGTAGAATTTTCCAAAGGTTTTTTTAAAATTTTCTTTTTCACTTATTTTGAGCACACCAAATCGACAAAAGCGATTTTGCAATTTTTAAACGTGCGTGGAAATTTTTACGTCTTTATAACAAAAAAGTTTTTACTGCAATTTGATTAAGCCTGTCTTAAACTATCTAAAAATACGGAAATCTTTTTAAAAAGTTCTATTTGAGAATGCTTACTGAGCTCATTTTATTACCATATCAGTTGCCGTGCACACACCAAATCAAAATTGCAATTTTGCAATTTTTAAACGTGCGTGGGAATTTTTACGTCTTTATAACAAAAAAGTTTTTACTGCAATCTAATTAAGAATGTCTTAAACTATCTAAAAATATGAATACCTTCGCAAAAAGCTATATTTGAGCTTGCTTACTGAGCTCATTCTATTACCTTATTATTGGTGGGGACTTTAACCTTCCCGGAATTGACTGGATGTCACTTTCTTCTGATAATGTTTCTGGTAACTTACTTTTGAATTTCTCTGATTCCGATAATCTGACTCGTAAGGCAAATATTCTTGATCTGGTTTTTGTTAATTTTCCAATGTGCTCAGTTAAAATTAGCCCTCCTATAGGTAATTCTGATCCGCTTAGCAACACTTTTAAGTCACAAATTAATGAAGAAGAGATTTTTTTTTCTGTTATGTTAAAGGATATAAAAAACAGTTATTCTTGGAATGATTTACTTACGATTGGGCCTCAATGTTCAGCTATTCTACTGATGCCAGCATACTATACTAAGAGTTGCTTAACTTCATAGATTTTATTTTTATTTTTTTTTATCAGAACCTTTTAAGAAAAAGGTGGCAAGACCTTTAACACTTCCCACAAGCTTGGGTGTTTTGAGTCTTTATTGATTTTTATGGTTTTCCAAATGGGTTTAGCGATTTTTCCGATTTTTAAGCCTTTCTTATAGTTTTTACGATATTTTTTAAAACTGTATTTTTAGTGGTTTTCTTAAACTACCTAAAAATGATAATATCATTCTGAAAAGTTTGATTTGAGAACGTTACCAGACCAGGTGGAGTGTACAAGCCAATTGAAAAGAGGAAAAGAGGAAGAGAGGAAGCTTAGTTATAGTGTTTAACACTAAACTATTATACTTAAAATATAATTTTGAATAGATCTAGAAATCGTGGAAATTAGCAAGACGTTTTGCGTGGAAATTAGAAATACATTTTGCGTGGAAATTAGCAAGACATTTTGCGTGGAAATTAGCAAGACACGATTAAATATGAATATATTGATATTCTCAATTGGCGTGCTCATCTGGTAATTTCTATATTATATCAAATAGCTTTTCGCGATTATGGAATGACAGTTTTTGAATTTTGGAACCCGGAATTCCGCCCGAAATTGGTGTCATATGTATGAAAAGAGATAATTTTTAAATTCTTAATTAAACATGAATTTTCGGGAAAAATGACCAGAATACCGTATCAGAAATGAAAAAATGGCCAAAATATAGAATCCGGAAGTGAATAATGGTCGAAATATGGAATCCGGAATAAAAAAATGGACGAAAAACGGAATCCGCAAAAGGAAATGGTTAAAATACGGAATTCTAAATGGAAAAATGGTCAAAATACGGAATCCGGAATGAAAAAATGTCCAAAATACGGAAATCCGGAATGGAATAATGGACGAAATACGGAATCCGGAAGGGAAAAATTTCCAAAATATGGAATCCGGTATGAAAAAATGATGAAAATATAGAATCCGAAATGGAATAATGACCGAAATATGAAACGCGGAATAAAAAAATGGACGAAAAACGGAATCCGGAAGAGAAAATGGTTAAAATACGGAATCCGGAATGAAAAAATGTCCAAAATACGGAAATCCAGAATGGAATAATGGACGAAATACGCAATCCGGAAGGGAAACATGGCCGAAATACGGAATTCCGCTCAGCTCTGGTTGCTACTATTATATTAATAATTACAATAATATTATGTTCTCTGTAGTTTTATTTTTTAATTTAAATGAAAAAAGAAAAGCGAACAAATAAACAGATTAAAAATTAAATCGACCGTCTCACTTTACGCGTCTTTAAGCCAAAATTATTAATCACTTGCTATTTGACAATACATTTTGACGTAAGAGTTTATAATTATAACGGAAGGTTATGATGATCGAAAATAAATTTGGTTTAGCATTTGTTATTAAATGAATTCTACTTTTATTGGTCAGAGCGGGCTGTGATGCAGACTATACCCTTGCTTTATATTTTCTCAGATTATCTAAACATTCATTAACTAAAAAAGATTTAAATTAAATTTCTTCCGGGCAAGACTCTATCCGTTTTCATTCGCATGGCGTTCTTTCCGGGTGTTAGCGAATAACACATCTTCTTCATTCATCTCAAACCGACATAAAACTGCTATCAGTCAACACCATCCAAACACTAGTGTTAACATTGTTTACACGTCGGATACTGTCAACCCGACTATCACCTACGGCAACAACCAAAACATTGTGACAATCCGCCGCCAATCACAAAGAACAATCGGAGCAAGATGAAGACGACAAAGGAAGTGCCAAAGTCAAGCTGGTTGTCTTCAAGGAGCCACGCCCCGGTATAATTTGTAATAATAATAATAATAATATAATTGTAATAATAATAATAAATTGTATGCAATTTTGATGGTTGCAATAATAATTACCAAAATAATTGCCAACCTCGAACCACCCAGCATCCATTGAATAAACATTCAGCACCATTTACATCAATCTTTTTGATTTTTCGTGACTTTTACTTGCTTTTTTATTTCTTCGATGGATCATAGGATAAATCAGCAAATAAAATCAGTGATCCCGGATGCCCAACATTTGGCGTTTGATTGATCTGTTAATCTCTATGGTGGTTGCCTGATTTATAACTTTATTATGATCTTGTTTTTCATGCCAAAATTGCATATTAATTGCAAAATTGAAATTTTAGTTTTAATTAATAATATACTTTTACATTATTAACATTGTTATATAGTTTAAGACGGGCTTAATTTAATTGTAGTAATAACTTGTTTCTTAAAAATACGCAAAAATTTTCACACACGTTTAAAGTATCAATTTCGATGTGTCGTGCGCACACCAACTGATATGGTAATAAAATGAGCTCAATTAACGTGTCCAAATCAAACTTTTTATAAAGATATTTACATTTTTAGGTAGATTAAGACAGACTTAAGTAAATTTCAGTAATAACTTATTTGTGAAAAATACGCAAAAATAGCCGAACATGTTTAAATATTGCAAAATCGCTATTTCGATGTGGCGTGTGCACACCAACTGGTATGATTCTAAAATGAGCTCAGTAAATTTGCTCAAATCCTACTTTGCGACAAGATATTAATATTTTTAGATAGTTTAAGACATGCTTATTTAATTTATGACACTCCAACTTGAACGCTAATAAAACGAGCTTAGAAAACGTGCGCAAATCTAATGTTTTGGGGAGATTTTAATATTTTTTGATACTTCAAGAAAATGCTGACAAACTGGTGTTGACAATATTTGCGTAAAGTATACGTGTAAGTTGTAAGAAAAACGTAAAAATTAGAAAATCGTCATTTCCATTTGGCGTGTTATGGTAAAATATATTTTGTTAAAAAGACGTAGAAGTTGTCAGGAACGCTTAAAAATTGCAAAATCCTTATTTCCTGTTGGAGTGCAAGTTTTTTATTCAAACACAAGGCGGATTAAGAAGGAATATATTAGTTCATCTTTTATTTTTTATTTTTTAAATTTTTCTTTAAATTCAGTATGAGCTTATATTTTAGTCAATTGAAAATATCAATATTAGCTCTTTTAACCGCTTTCACGTGAACATTTTTCAATAATTCCTACTTTATCTTCAAAGATATTAAAAATAACATTTTTTTTAATTAAACGACCGTCTTAAACATCTCATTAAAGTTCCTGCTATTCTTCTGTCAGTTAGCTTTTTTCTTTTTTTTGTAATACATTTCTATAAACAATTTTCGCCAATTCAAAAGTCCATTGCTCTATGTGGATGCTTCTGTGCTCCTATAATAAAAATTACTTCTAGAATTAAACTACAACCACACGCCAATTGTTCTAAAAGTCTAAATTCAAGAACAAGTGGTGCGAACAAGTGGTGCGCAGTATTTTGCGGCAGTAGAGTACATATCAGGGTTGCACGGAAACCGGTTTTTCAAATGGAAGATGAATTCCGTGCAATCTTGGTGCATATATATATATATATCTCTCTAATTTTTGTTATGGCACGCCAACTGGTATGGTAACAGAATAAGCTCAGTAAGAATGCTCAAATTTAACTTTTTGGAAATTTATTAATATTTTTATATAGTTTAAGAATGACTTGTCTAAATTGTCAACAACACTGTTTTCTAGAAAGACCATAAAAATATTAAGATACTAATAGAACCTAGTAGAAATCAAGAAATCAATTAAGAATGGTTTCTTTGAAATTTTTTGAATATAAACTTTAAACTAACTAAGATTGGCTTTAAATTTTGAATCCCAGTAGATTAATAATTATCTAATAATTATCAACATTGTCTGGATTAACATTTGAACAAAAATACGAGAAAGTTTGAAAGAGAATACGTGCACGTTTGAGGTAAATACGCACGCCAACTGGTATGACAATAAAATGAGCTTTGGAAGTTTATTAACATTTTTAGATATTTTAAGAATAACTTGTCTAAATTGTCGAAAACACTGTTTTCTCGAAAAACCATAAAAACTTTAAAATTCTCTTAAAAATCGCAAAATGATTATTTTTAATTTGACGTGGTTATACAATAGTTTCCTGAAATCAAATAATTCTGGAAAAAATCAGAAATAAAATTTCAGATAAAATGCTGATAAATGTCTATAATTGAAAAAATAATGGCACGCCAAATGGAAATAATTATTTCTCTCAATTTTCAGATGTGCTTTACCACGCCAATTTGAAATAATGATTTACTGAAGTTTACGCGCGTCGTGCAATTTTTGCGTGAATTGGACAAAGACCTAAATGGTTTTTTGGAATAAACTATCGAAAATTATTAAAATCTTAACAAATTTTTATATTAGAGAGCGTTTTCTGAGCTCGTTTTATTAACATTAAAGTTGACGTGATTTATAAAAACATACTTTTTCATTTTTTCTTAAACTGTTAAAAAATATTAATATTTTCCAAAAAAATTCTGATTGCAGCACGTTTTCTGACCTTGTTTTATTAGTATTCCAGTTGACGTGAAATTGAAATTTAAAACTTTTAAATTTTCTCTTAAACTTTCACACGCCAAATCGAAATAGCGATTTTGCGGTTTTTAAAAGTATGTGGAAATTTTTACGTCTTTATAACAAAAAGTTTTTACAACAATTTCATTAAGCGTGTCTTAAACTATCTAAAAACATTAATATATTCCTAAAAAGTTATATTGGAGCACGTTTACTGAGCTCCTTTTATTACCGTATCAATTTGTGTACGCACGACACATCGAAATAGCGATTTTGCGTTTTTTAAACGTGTGTGGTAACTTTTACGTCTTTATAAGGAAAAAGTTTTTACAACAATTTAATTAAGCCTGTCTTAAACTATCTAAAACCATAAATATCTTTCTAAAAAGTAATCCTTGAGCATGTTCATTCTAATACCATACAATTTGGGGTGCTCTCATTAAAATTTACTTGATTGACCGTAAAAATCGGAAAATCTCAAATATGTACCATTAATACTTTTGTCAAGCTTAAATGGATATTATATAGTTTTACAAAAAGAGCACGAATGATGAAATGTTCGATTTCTACAATTTACTGATGTCTTTCAATATTTATTATGAATCAAAAATTATTTGGACCATCAAAAATAGTAGTCAAGCTTTTGCAGTTGGCGTGAAAGAGTTATTCCAAACAAAGAAACTAATAAAACTTCAATCAATTTTTGAATCGCCCTCTCCATCTTCTCTATAATTATCCCGGCTCAAACCCATCAATTTCTTGTTCATCTTCGTCAGCTTTTGAAGCGTGCTGTCGGCGTTATCTTTCAATTCCATCTCATACCTTGTTTCGAACCGTGTCCGTCTCCCCCACATCGCATTACCTGCTGGCCATGGCAATCAGTCATGAAGATGTCATACGATTGACGATGACATTCATCATGAGTGATTGTCAACTGATGGGGAGAACCATGTGGCGATCTCGTCAGGATTTCCGCACATTGTTGCAAATCAAACTTTCCTGTCAGGTTGATTAACACTCTTCACACTTGGAGAGCTTGCTCGCTCTAAAGGAATTATAATTGCGGACGGAGGGGGACAATTATGAGTGAATCTAATTAATGGGAGGAGAGTGGGCTCCGGTTTTAATTGAATGTAATCATATTATTTTTAATTAACTGTTTTTTTGTTGGTATTCAATTCAGTGGATAAATTGAAAGTATTTCTTTGTTTAGGGACCATTTTAAGAATTATATCGATATATCAACAACTTTATAAGTTAGAATTCCAAAAAAAACATTAAAATGACTATTATTACGACTTTAAAAAAACAATAATTTGTAATTTGCCTTAAAAAATTAACTTTTAAAACAGATTTTCTGCCAACTATCTAAAAATTTTGTCGAGTAATTTGAGCATATTTCGTCTGAGCTCGAAGTTATAGGATTATATTGAAAGAAAATTCGAAAAATCACCTGACACAAAATTAAATATTTTTGTTTGAAAGACGTTATTGAATATTGTTAATATCTTTCATTTATATCATCGTTTAATAATCAATAGCTCCTTGTAACTGAGCTCTCATTTTTCTAGTTAATTATTATCAAAGTATTAGAAATTGACAATTTATATTTTCATAAGCACCAAGAAACCGTGCCACTTTGCAAAAGACTTCGCACCAATTGCACGAACACTACCTTTTAATTTAATATTTTTATTTTAAATATTTTATTTATCTGTTAACTTTTCATTCCGCAGAAATCCTGATGATTTTCTCTTATTAAAAGTTTTAGTATAATTTAGTATATTTAATTGTCAATGAAAAGGTTTTAAAACTTTAGATTCTTTTAATGTAAATAAATTCTTACATTCTTACAATGTAAATAATTTATTGTTAGTACCTCAAATAATGGACCAGAAGCACGCCACCCGGCACGTCGAATCGAAATGAATATTTTTCAATATTTACACGTGTATTACTCATTCACACGTATTATTTTCATTTAACTTGGCATCTCATTGTTACAAGCACGTCTTAAACTATCTAAAAACCAGGGCTTCTTCTCGAAATTTGCAAAATGAGCATCTTAATCATTCAATTTGGTGTGCACCCGGTATATTAAGTGGTGGTCTTATTTAACGTTGTTCCGCGACTTATCCACATAATTTTATAAGTTACATATTGTTTGATTTTAAATCACCAATATAACATTAAAAATTTTCTTAAAAGTCTCCCGCGAAATCAGTAAAATGTGGTTAAATTTTTGAAAATCTACTGGCGTAGAGAAAAGTCTTCATCGTCAATATAAGGGAATTGTAAATATTGGAAATAAAAATAATAAATGAAAAGGTGGAGTTTGCAATTGGTGCGAAGTCTTTTGCAATGCGGCGCGGTTTCCTGGCAGCGTTTCGTAGCAATATATATATATATATATATAACGCGTAAGTTAAAAACTAATTTGCACCTGAATTTCAATGGGCTTCCCTAACTCGGGCACGCCAAGTGCAAATGAACATCTTATAGTGTTATACGTTTCATTTACAGAAAACTTTACTAATCATTTTAACAAACAAGTCTTAAATTATACAAAAAAACGATTCCCTTACTGAAGAACTATTTTTGAGCAGATTTTCTGAGACCTCAGTTTAATTGTTACATTTACGGTGCTCGGGCACTTTAAATTTATACAAAGTTTTAGACTTCATTAATATTGCTGAGTTTCTGGGTTCACGAATAGCAATTTTTAAGGTGGCTTTTTGGAGCCCGTCTGCAAGAATGCTTTTATATCGGCACGCCAAATCGAAATAGCCATTTTTCGATTTTTAAATGTGTGTGGAAATTTTTACGTCTTTGTAAGGAAAAAGTTTTTACTACGTTTTTATTAAGCTTTTCTTAAACTATCTAAAAATGTAAATACCTTTCCAAAAAGTTAAATTTGAGCATGCTTACTGAGCTTATTCTTTTACTAGTTGGGGTGGAAAATCATTGATAAACTAATTTTATAAAAAAGGAAATAATTTTATGTATGAAAGAGTGAAATTAAAATTCGGATTTAAAAAAATGTCAGACCGTGAAAGTGCGGTTGGTGTACAAGCGCATTATTGCGGATGGAGAATATATATATATATATATATATTTGTTTTCTTTCCTTAATAAAGGGTCCTAATTGCCCTAATAAAATGTCTTTTAATCCTAAATTAATTTCAGTAAAAGTTTAATAGAACTAAAATAATAATAGAATTTTTCCTGTATTTCTCTATGAAATATTGCTAATATAGTAGTTTTATTTTCTTTCTTTCTCCTTCCTCTGGCATATTTATTATAATAACTTCCTTAGGCTCCCACTTAAACGGGTAATTGATTGTTTTAAAAATTCCCTATGTTTTGCCAAAATTTTCCCCACTTTGAACAATTTAATTTAATTTTTTTAAAAATTTTAATTTAATGTAATAAATAAACTCACTCTACCCTCAAATGTTGATTTTCCTCATGTAAATCGCGTTTTTGAAACCCTAATAAAATGTGCTCAGTAAAGGTACTGTATATTGTCTCACTTTTTAGAACGATTTTAATATTTTTATGTAGGTTAAGAATAGCCTACCAAAATTGTCAAGAGCTTTATTTTCTAGAAAAGCCGCAAAAAATTTTCATCAAAGATCGGAAAATTTCAATCTATTTCACCTTGACGTTCAGAAGTTTGGAATAACTTATCAAACATTTATCTACTGATTTCTTTGGGATACTCCAATGAGCACAAACTTAATGAATCTAATGTTTTCTTCAAAAAAGAAGAAACTTGATCTTATTGATCAATATCTACTATAATTACCCATTCCAACCAGCCAACTACCCCCACCCATCAGCTCATTCCGTCAATAAATATAATCCGTTCCGTTGTGAACGACCTTCATACGGATGCGAGTAGTTCCTCCACTCTCACTCGCCTACCGTAACAATTTGTGACATGTAAATTGATCATCGACAGCCAACCAACCAACCAACCAACAACACTTCCATCTGTAATTATCCATCTCCAATTCACATCAAAACAATAGGGGAGGGGAACCGGAATTTCCGCCATCGGCGGGGTTTCTCTCTCTCTTCTACTTGCACTTCCTGAAGCATTGATGGATTGTTCAAATGCACGTCATTATTGGCTGAGATCTCGATAAATTATTAACACCTGACCAATTGCAATTTTATTTATTTGTTTGTTTTATGGTTTTTTATGATTCAAGGACGGTTCATAAAAAATGTCCAAAATAGAACATCTGTATGTGGGAAGAAGCTGAAGGTCATTTAAAATAATGTAGTAATTAGCTTATATGGAAGCTGTATTCATGCAAAAATAGGAAAATTTAATAAATTTTTAAAATATAAAGTGATAAATGTCGAAATTAGGATAAAATTAAGAGAGTTATATTCAATTATTGTCCTTTTCAGAGATCGGTGCCTAATGGAAGAGGAGAAAAAGAAGAGAAATGATATTCTCGGCCACAAACGACTTTTTGTCTATTTCTCTTCAATGTGTGCTGCCCATAATTTCGTAAAAAAGAATGGCCGTCCAAACGAGAACCTCATTCCATCCTATTTTTTTTCCTCTTCCATTAGGCACCGATCTCTGAAAAAGACAATACAAGACACATTGAAGAAGAATAGACGAAAAAGTCGCCTATGGCCGTGTGGCCGTTCATCCGAGACTATCATTTTATTCTTATTGTTTTGCTCTTCCATTAGGCACCGATCTCTGAAAAGAACAATATAATGAAATTATCGGAGTAAATAAGAGGAATTTAAATACCCTAAAATTCCATAGATAAGAGCGGTTTAATTTCACCGATAAAAGTAAACAACACATTTTTTGTTTTGATTTTTTTGATTTTGATTTTTATTAAACAATAACAAGGGTTGCAACATAAACATAACATTAGACTTTTTCCATTTCTACTTCGTCATCATCGTTTATATTCATCATAGCAAAATCGTTTTTGAGATTTTCAACAGCACACAATGCTTTTTCAAAGCCATGTTGAATAACTTCAGATGAAATCATACATGATAGAAAGAGGATAGAAAACAGTAATATAAAAAATATAAATGTAGGTTATTGTTGTGCTAATCATAAATGAAACTTTTACACACAACGCCAAGAAAAAATTATTATGGTTTTCTTATTATGGTTTTCCATTATTATGGTTTTCATGTTGAGTTAATCAATAACACGTTGTCGTCGTTTAAGTAAATTTATTTTAATTTCGGTCTAATGAATCTATTGAAATTATGCTCAAAATGTAAATGCCGTAAAACATAATTTTGAGTTAAAATTTCAGAAAACATTTTTTTGTGAAATATTCTAGTTACAGTTTACATTTAAGGAACTTTATCACTTACAATACGTTATAAGAAAGGATTATTATCCTAGACCATATATCATTCTAAAGATCCATTAGACCCGTTTGCAAAAATCCTCTTAAAATTATTAAAATTGAAAAAATGTGCAAAAAAAAGCAAAAAAAAGCAAAAAAAAGATCAAAAGTTGAACAATTGTTTTGAACAACAAAGAACAACCAAGAAAAACAAATGTTTTGTTTTCGAGTAAAAGTGCAAACCGCTCTTATCTATGAACCGCTCTTATCTATGGAATTTTAGGGTAGTTGTTAATTGTCAGTTGAAACTCGACGCATACCAACACCCTCTGGAATATTGCGTTGAATGTATTCAAGGAAGGTTATCCAGTAAGGATTTCGACTTGGAAACGGTTTGAAATCTGAAACCCTTTTTTATTATTATTTTTATTCTCCGACAATCATAATGATCACAGGGGTTTTCAAACCCATTTTTAAGTACCTTAAAATATTTTTGGTGAGCTGAAATTTTTTGTGCATACGTTTTGACACAAAACGAATCTTTTTGCAAAGTTTCATCAAAATCTGAGATGTTGACCTTTTATACTTCCCTTGTTAGACAGTGCGGTCAAAACATTTTGACCTGTTTTTCTTATAAAATTTTTTAGACAATTGGAAATGTTATCAAAGGTTCTTAAATATAACTATTCGGCAAACTGTAAATATGATTAGATTTTGTTGTAGAATATAAGGAAGTGAATAAGAACAACTTTTGGTTTCGCTGTGAAGAGAAATCAGTAGCGATTTTTAAGAAAAAACTCTAGCGTACAATGGAGCGCGTTTTATATTTAATAAAAAAATAGTAGGATAAAATATGAAATGATGGAACGTAGATAAGAACAAAAACATTCTTTATAACCAATAAACAGGCTATAAATTAACATTAAGACGCATAAAATAATTGAAATATGGGGAAAAAATAACAGCTTTACATTTTTGCTCCTCATATGAAACCAAAATTACGAACTATATCTACCATATACGATCACTTTCCTGAATATTACTTATATTGCCGTTCTAGGGGAAAGAATGGAACAAAATAGGAGGAAAATTGCAAATTGTTAAATCTCACATTAACAACGCACACAGATTTGGAATAATTTACCTTCTACCTTCTCATTCGACATTCCTGAAATTGACTATATCTAACATAACATGACATTTATAAATTATTAGTTATTGCAGATTAAATGATTCCTTCAATTATTCACCCAAATCATTAACCAATTTTTTTTCATAACGTCCAAATAATGAAAAAAATTGTTCGAAGGTTGTACCAACATAATTAACACTTTAATTACAATACATGAAATAAATGTATAATTAGGCAAATTAAAGGGGCTGGATGGGCACAATGACATTATTTGTAGCTCTTCATCAAGTTGGGCTGTCTAGATTTGTTTTAATAATTCCAAAAATGTGAGGAATTCAAAATTAAATTTCAACATTTTTGAATTATTCTCAATGGTCTCAAAGGGATCATGAAACAAATATTCAATTTATGTTAAGAATTTCACTGTTTTTCATTATATTTCTTCAAAATTTCTAGATCAAATCAGATTGACTACTTTTATTTCTTATGAAAATAAAATTGGAATTGTCAATTTCTTATATTTTGATAATAGATAATCTAGAAATTATTATATTCTCTTTGTTTTCTCTATTATTAAAAATCTTTTATATTTTTTTTAAATGAATAATGTGGTTCGCTCTTTTGTATGAATTTAATGTACAGTTATTATCTACCACACTTCACTGCCACGAACAATGCGTATATTGCAAAAAAGTGTGGACAAATTGCAAAACCACAACCTTCACTTATTATTTAAATTCTTTATATTTTTATAATCATAACTTCTTCGAATTTGATTTAATTTGTTTTAGAATCGTTTAGAATTATTGATTAATGATTTATTAATTTGTTTTAAGGTTCAAAAACGATTTTAAAATCCTTAAAAAAACAAAGAATTTAAATAAAAGGTGAAAGGCGTGGTTTGGCAATTTGTCCACACTTTTTTGCAAGATACGCATTGATCGTGGCAGTGGAGTGGTAGCTACCATTGTATTTAACAATTGTTTAAACCTATCATTATACTCATTGTTAATCTGAAATTATATACTTTATATTTAAACAAATTTTATATTAAAAATCTCCAATCTAACTTTGAGGAAATATACCCAAATTGAACGGTTAAGTTGGAGGATCAGGAAAGATGCTCATGATGCACATTTTGGTAAGGTGCGCAACGTTTTAGATGGTTTAAGACGGGCTAGTAACAATGACGTGTCAAAATATATGAAAATAATACGTGTAAATTAGTAATAAACGTTTAAAAATTGACAAAATAGTCATATTCATTTGGCGTGCACACCAAATTTAATGGTTAAGTTAGGGGCTCAGAAAAGATGTTCATATTGAATATTTCAGCAAGAAGCGCATGTTTTTAAATAGTTTAAAACGGGCTATTAATAATGACGTTTGAAATCATATTAAAAAAATACGTGTAAATTAGCAATACACGTTTAAAAATTGACAAAATATTAATTTATATTTGGCGTGGGCGTGTATTAGTATTGTTGTGTAATTTAATGAAACCCTAGTTAAATTGGGGTGAACAGTGTTTTCTAAAAAAGCCTTAACAACTTTAACACGATCTTTAAAATCGTAAAACCACTGGCGTGCCGATTTGAATAATCCAAAACTGACTAAAGCTATAATTTGAACATTAGCGCTTGAGCGTTCTTTATCATACTGTTATAAAATGTATATTAATTTATAAGAAGCTGAGTTTTCACGTCTTCACGTAGCGTCATCAGACAAAATTTCTGGGTTAATTCCGTAAACTACATAGATTACTTTGTTTCTTATTAGTATTTAATATACTTCGGCCGAAGCTTCGGGATCAGGAGATAACTCGGTTAGTTATTTTCTATAAAATGTGCATAAAAATAGAAGAAATACTTTAGTTCTTATAGATTTTTAGAAATTTGAATTAATAATATTTTTCCAAATGCGATTAGGACCGCACTTATTGAAAGTTAATTTTTTCATTTAATTTTTATGATTATTGAGAGACGGGTTCAAGACGGGTTCAACCAGCGCTCCGGTACACATTCGCCCGCAATAAACACAAGATTCACTACGAAACAAGAACTCATATCATTTTATTAAAAGTCAAAAATAAAAATTAGAAACCGTAAATCGAAATAGCAATTTTGCGGTTTTTAAACGTGTGTGAAAATTTTATATCTTTAAAACAAAAAAGATTTTACTAAAATTTAATTAAGCGTGTCTTAAACTATCCAAAAATATGAATACCTTCGCAAAAAGCTATATTTGAGCATGCTTAATGAGCTAATTTTCTTACCATATCAGTTGTCGTGCACACGCCAAATCAGAATAGCGATTTTGCGATTTTTAAACGTTTGTGGAAATTGTTACGTCTTTGTAACAGAAAAGTTTTTACTACAATTCATTAAGCTTGTCTTAAACTATCTAAAAATGTAAATATCTTTCCAAAAAGTTAGATTTGAGCATACTTACTGAGCTAATTTTCTTACCATATCAGTTGCCGTGGACACGCCAAATCTTTTTGCGATTTTTTGCGAATAGCGATTTTGCGATTTTTAAACATGTATAGAACTTTTTACGTGTTTATAACAAATACATTTTTACTACAATTTAATTAAGCATGTCTTAAACTATCCAATAATATTAATATCTTTCTAAAAAGTTAGATTTGAGCACGTTTAATGAGCTCATTTTATTACCATATCAGTTGGCGTGCTTAAGTAAATAAAAGAAGAATATGTTTTAAATGTTATTTCAATCCTGGAATAAATGTGGTAAATAATAATAATCATAAAAATTAAATAAAAACGATAATACTTCAAAAAGTGAGCCCCAATTGCGCATTATATTATTAAAAATCAATATTTTTGGAGAATAAAATATTGGGTAATCATAGATTTGAAAATAATGTAGAAACGCTGGTAATGACCACAATAAAAATGAGTTGGTGGGTGTATGTGTAAATTAAGGCCCCTTAACGTACCAATTAAATCGATAATTGTTTTTTTCCACTTTAATTGTCGCATGCTATTTGTGAAAATTTTAAGCATAGATAATCAACGTTATTATTCTTATGATTTCTCGCGCAATAGTATTTTTTCCAATGATTTATTTATCATGACATAATTTATTGTATATTTTTCTATGTGAATAAAAAGGAGAATGTTAAATTTTCTAGATCTGTGGCTTGAAAAGCTTCTGTCTCTGACGTCGACCGTTTCATACGAAATTTTCCCGAACAAAAAATATTTCGCAAAAATCTACGGAAGCTATAAAACAATTGAATTGTCTCAATAATGATGGAAAGTATTCGTTAGCCTACCGAGCTAAAACTCGGTGTTTCTCAGCTCGCGCCAGCCAATAATTTATGAAATCTTTTCATCGTATGCACCCCAAAATAACGATTTTCTGATTTTTGAGTGCGTCTGAAAATTTTTACGTTAGTTTAGCAAAACATTTTTTAGATCAGTTTATTTAGGCCTTTCTTAAACTTTCTAAAAATGTTAATATCTTTTCAAAAATTTATATTTGAGCATATTTCAAACCCAAATTAGTTTTAATCCCAATACACTCAAATTTCACATTGCAAACTCAACCCTTTAATTTATTTTTTATTTTCAACTTTTATTTATCAGTTAACGTTTCATTCTGCAGAAATCCTGATGAATTAATGAAAAGAAATTCTTAGTACCTCAATTAATGGACCAGAAGCACGCCACCCGGCACGCCAATTCGAAATGAATAGTTTTCAATATTTACACGTGTATTATTCATTCACACGTATTATTTTCATTTAATTTGATACGTCATTTTTACAAACACGTCTTAAACTATCTAAAAACCAGGGCTTCTTCTCGAAATTTGCAAAATGAGCATCTTAATCATTCAATTTAGTCTGCACCCGGTATATTAAACTGGTGGTCTTATTAAACGTTATAGTTCCGCGACTTATCCACATAATTTTATAAGTGACATATTGTTTGATTTTAAATCACCAATATAAAATTAAAAATTAAAGAGATCATTCTGAATTTGCTTGGTTTCTTGATTTCTATCAGGGTTTCATAATATGAAACGTCAGAGTTTTTTCATGGTTAATGAGACTTTTTTCAAAATTGGCTCATAATATCCTTTTCTAGCAGACACGGCATGTTAAAAATATATTTAAAGATGTTTTTGTTACCCAAATTTCTACAGTAACAAAAGCTTAAAACCTTTCGTACTCGGGAAGTCATTTTTCTATCTAACAGGTTTCTGAACATTTTATTAGTGCACACAAAAAATTCCCCTTCACCGTGGGTTAAGTGCTTTAAAAAAACGGCTAATACTGTTTTCTACGGGAAACCTGAAGTTGGTTTGAACCGTTTCTTAACCTACATAACCCCCGCCCCCCATGTGCAGGAAATTTTTTTGAGCAATATTAAATTGTCATCAGCAAAGTTTCAGCTCGAAACCTTTTAGATACATGGATGACCTCCCTAGTTTGTTAATTTAAACTTTTTATTTAAAACAAATTTTAAAGAAAAAAATCTGAATAGTTTTCTTGATTTCTATTAGGGTTTCGTAATGTAATTTTTCAGGGTTAATGAGAATTTTATTTTCAAAATTGGCCCATAATATACACTAGCTGACAAAAGTTTTGTCACAAATGTTTTTTCGGGTTTAACTTTTTGTGACTTGACCAAATTGGCTGATTTTTTGATATGATAGATTCATATGGTTGTAGATTATTTTACACATTCTCGCTTGTGATTACGATGATCCGTTTTACAGTGACAAGCGTTTATCGTAAAACGCGTAGCTCAAAGATATTACGCACTTTTCTTGCACTGCATTTTTTAATAATTTTTAAAGTTCAATTATATTTTTTTCATAATTTATTGAAAATAGCACTAATTGGCAACATTTTAGAGATGACTCCACGCAAAGAAACTCCAATTTTCACCGGCAAGGTGTTATCAATATGAGGGAAAACGGAATGCGTGGTACCGAAATTGCCATGGTAATTTAAACCAAATTTTGCTACTATAACATTTTAAACACTGATTCACATAAAATATCAAAAAATCAGCCAATTTGGTCAAGTCACAAAAAAGTTATACCCGAAAAAACATTTGTGACAAAACTTTTGTCAGCTAGTGCATTTCTAGCGGAAAATAGATTTTAAGATGTTATTGTTATCCAAATTTCTAAAGTACCAAATGCTTAAAATCTTTCCAAGAAAGATTATAATCTTTCGATTGTTCAGCTACGGTATATTTCGTTATTACGTATTTGTTTTTGTTTACAGAAAACAGAGACAACAACAACTTTCTATATATTGAAAAGGTTTTGTATAAAAAGTGAACAAAACTTGTCCTCCTTTCCCAGCAAATATCGACTTATAAGAGTGAGAGAGGTTGACGATAATTGCAGTCACAGGCATTTCCATTCAATTCTCATATATATACACACACATATACACAAAATCTGACAATGAAGACGAAAACCGAAGAAAGATAATTGCAGTCCTCGGCTCTCTATTATACATCATTCTCTCTTTTCATCAAAAAGGGGGACGTAATGTCTATATTTGTTTTATATTATTTGAATGTCTATACGGTAGATGGAGTTATACGGTAGACACAGGAAGCAGCCGGCCCGGCCTTGCCTGGCCTTCTTTGCATTGGGGATGAAAAATGACAAGGCGGTGGAATTCAACGAGTGTTTTTTGTTTTTAATATTGAGGGACTTGACAATTTATAATGGAAAGGGAGTGATGGAGGGGAATAAGAATACATTTGATGAGCATTTTTGCTGGAGAATTAACTAGATATATAGATTATTGATATTGGTATTGCAAACATCTATAAATATTCATTAAAAAATTAGATTCGAGCACGGTTTCTGAGCTTGTTTTATTAGGTGAGCTCCAAGCTCTAGCTAATTGCAATTTTCCAAACGAGATCAACATTTTTGTCCTATTTTGTTCCATTCTTTTCTTGAGAATGGCAATATATGTAATATTCATGAGAGTAAATTAAAATTGGGATGTAAAAATTATTAGGCCGTGAAAGTGCGGTCGGTGTACAAGCGCATCATGCAACACATCATTGCGGGCTAATATTGATTTTTTGTAATTACAAGATGTTGTCATTTTCAGAGATCGGTGTTTAATGGAAGAGGAAAAATAAACTTTAATCAAATATTGTAGGAGTATGTTTTCTAACGGATTTGTTGTTGTTTATTTACTGTTTAATAACTTTTAAAATATATAACGGGGACACACCAATTGGAGCACCCCAAATTGAACAGTTAAGTTGGGGGCTCAGAAAAGATTCTCAAATTGTAAATTTCGGCAAGAAGTTCATGTTTTTAGATAGTTTAAGACGGGCTAGAAAAAAATGGCGTGCCAAGTTATATGAAAATTATGCGTGTAAATTAGTAATAGACGTTTAAATATTGAATAATATTCATTTCGATTTGGCGTGTTGAAGTAGTAAAAATGGGACCGCATATAGTCCTTGTAACATAAAATTTTGTAAAGATTTGAAGGTTACAAGATAGTTTAAGGAAAACAATTCAAAATGAGTGAAAATCGAATTTTAAATTTCACGTGGAAATTAATGAGGAGCATTTAACAATTCTAAAATTTCAATTTCGATAAGGCGTGCGAGGGAAATAAATGTTAAGATGAATATTTAGAAATAATTTAAGCATAAATTAATAATGGTTCGTACAATAAATTGTTCTAGAGTTCTGTAAGGATTTTATGATCTTTCCAGCTCCTGTTCGTTTTGTAAATTAACTTTGGAAGTTTACGGAACCATTTCATTAACAACTTGACGTCTTTGCGTATAAGGGGGAAGTGTAAATTGAGTGTTAGGATTAATTAAGCGATTAATATTTGATTGCAATTATATATGCCACATGCAGCAAGTCTAAATGAAAATAACGATGCTCCTATGTTTACGCTGATCTTACAACATTCACGTGTACTTTTCATTAATATTGTCTAAGCTAAATTATTGTATAGGCACGCTAAATGAAAATTGCATTTTTACAATATTTAAACGCGTCTTGTAAGCTCTCACGTGTTAATTTGAAAATTGTTTGCCCTCACAAGGAAAGTTTCGGGCTCTCAGATTTTGATAAAACTTTGCAGATAGATTCCTTATGATCCAAATAGTATACTGACAAAATATTGGGGCGTACAAAACGGTTTAGTTAGGTAAAAAATTGATTTGAAATCCAAAAAATCGCGATCATTCTATAAATAATGATTTTATTGACTTCCGAAGCAGTGGGACAACAGCGCAGTGGTAGAACGGTGGGACACGGAACAACTCTGCACTTTGCGCTTGACGGTGGCGTTTTTTTTTACATACTTAAACCGTTTGGTGGGTCCTAATATTTTGTCAGTATACTATTTGGATCATAAGTAATCTATCTGCAAAGTTTTATCAAAATCTGAGAGCCCGACCTAAAACACTTCACTTGTCAGTTTGACAGGCTTGTGCTAAAATATCAGAATATCTTTAAATTATTCGAAAATTCTTCATCAGATGGGCTTATCCGATTCGCTGTTTTTTAGAGTACAGTTGGCGTGAACACCAAATTGAATGGTTAAGTTGGGGGCTCAGAAAAGATGCTCATTTTGCAAATTTTGCTAAGAGACACATATTTTTAGAAAGTTTAAGAGAGGGGTTAGTAAAAAAGATGTGTAAAGTTAGATGGAAATAATACGGGTAAACTAGTAATACACATTTAAATATTGAAAATATTCCTTTGGCGGGTGGCGTTTGTAGGCTATTTCCAATTTCTGACGATGAATTTTGAACCGAGACTATAACTGCCTTAACGCGCAGGGGAAAATTATGATTTTCTTAATTTTAAAATCATCCTACAATTTTCACGTGTACTTTACACGAACACGCCAAATGAAATGTATGATTTGTGAAAGTTCGAGACTATACTACAGCACGCCAACTGGTATGGTTTTGAAATGAGCTCAGTAAACGTGCTCAAAGCTAACTTTGCGACAAGATATTAATACTTTTAGATAGTTTAAGACAAGCCTAGTTAAATTAGCGTAGTCATTGTTTTATTGAAGAGACGTAGCAGTTTTCAGAAAGGCTTAAAAATCGAAAAATAGCTATTTACTGTTGGCGTGCTACAGTACTCCGAATGAATATAAAAACTTGATATATTGTCAAACTTAAGGATGTCTCCGAAACTATCCTATTTAGCAAATATATCGCCGGTATAATTTGTTTGGTGGCTTAAAATGAATCACGGTTTGAAACCCTTGCAGTTGAGGTGCACGAATATTGTCTACGCTAGTTTGTCAACTTTTCCCAATACTCTCTAAAAATATTGAAATAATCACAGAATACTAGCTTTTTAAGCACATTTCGCAGTATCAATCAAAAAATATAATTTTCCATTTGATATCATTATATTCCGATGAACACCGTCTTTCGTATTTATTTCCATATTGCTTTCTAACGAAATGAATTTGAAGAATGCCACCATATGGTCTCAGGTATCGACACACAACAACCTCACCTGTGCCGGTGTCGGTTTCCAGCAATATGGTTAAGCGGATCGGATTAATCAACAATGCGCGGTGTGCACTTTAGCCCGACGCCGCCATCCAACACGTCTATAATTACCTGTTTGGCAAAGGCTTGTGAGATCATCAAAAAAGGTGACGATTAGAAAACCTGGCCCCATTGTTTATGCTCGATTGAGCAGGCAAAGTGAAACTGATACAAACACACCCATAGATTCGTAAATAATTCAGGGCTTTTCCCCCTCATCCGGAAATTCAAGAGGTTCCGCTGCGGCGCGCAAAACTAGCTAGTGGGTACGGTATAGCAGCGATTTTGATTATTATTATTATTATCGAGGGAATGAAGTGTGGCTGATCAGTGATCGGGTCATTGAATTTCGTCTTGTTTCAACAATGTTTAATGGGCTGTGATAGATAATTGATGTTCTTTTTTATTGCGTTAAAATGGGTGAAGCTGATTAGTGCAGATAGTTTCGCCAACGGGAAGATTAAGAAAAAGGCGCAGAAAAACGTGCTCAAGTCTGACTTTTTCGAAGATTTTTATATTTTTAGAGAGATTGAAAATATGACGAGAGACGGTGATGTTAAAACATTTTTGCTAACTAGGGAATGGTCTGCATAGTGTTTGGAGTTACAGGATGTGACATATATCATTAGAAAGAGAAAAAAATCTACTTTCTAAATATAAAAAGAGTTTCTGCAACGGCCACAGCTATCTCGAGAAAATTGCGTCTGAAAACCCAACTTGTGCGACACTTTCCATCTTGAAATCCAACTTTGGCTGGCCTTGAATCCTTCAATTTGCATCTCTTTCCAGTTGATATCTCTGGAAATCAAGGAGCTTCTCCAAATGATGGCGCCCCGTGATCCAACGGAATCTTGTCTTCATACATTGGAGAGGACGAGATCCCTTGGCTGTCCCACGGTAGAACTCGAGCGCCCACGGTAGAACTCGAGCTCCACAGGAAAGAGATGCAAATTGAAGGATTCAAGGCCAGCCAAAGTTGGATTTCAAGATGGAAAGTGTCGCACAAGTTGGGTTTTCAGACGCAATTTTCTCGAGATGGCTGTGGCCGTTGCAGAAACTCTTTTTATATTTAGAAAGTAGATTTTTTCTCTTTCTAATGATATATGTCACATCCTGTAACTCCAAACACTATGCAGACCATTCCTTAGTAAGTACACGTGAAAGTTGCAAGGCAAACGAGTCAAATGGAAATCACGATTTTTAGATTTTCAAACGTGTCTGGAAATTTTTGCGTCTTCTGAACAAACAAGTTAATGCTACTATTTAATTAAGATTTCTTGAAATATATAAAATATTAATATCTTTCGAAAAAAATTAAATTTGAACAATTTACTAAGCTTATTTTAATAATTCTTTAATAGAAAGAGCAGAACTTGAGCTTAATTTAATATTTAGCAGATGGTTTACGACAGTATTGATCTGCTGGAATTAAAATTACAACTTTATTTACACGTAGATATTAGCCAGATTGATTAGAAGATGGAGATATGTTGATTTTTCATTTGGAGTGAACATGCTATCGGCCCAAATAAATCATTTAAGATTCTTTTAGAAATAGAATAGGATTCTATATCGATTGACTGAAACTAAATAATTAAAAACACATTTAAAAATACAGAAAAATCCAGTAATTCCTGATTAAACTTCACAAAACTTCACAATATTTGCGGTTTACGTGAAATACATGTTGACGTGCGGTTAGCAGAAACATTCAATAATTACAAGATATTTCCCCGTTCTTATTTTCAAACTGCACATTATTATCAATCTAAAACATATATTATTCCAGGGCAACAAGTTGGTAATATATTTTATTTCAAAGCCGACAACACTTCCTCTCGATTGCTGCCAATTATACTGCTCAGAGCACGAACTGGTGTCAAATTGAGCACACAATGTGATGAAGACGAATGGATCAATGCCAAGAGCGGATGTTCAGAATAAAGACGGATTGTTTCCTGTGGCCTGACAATTCAAATTCGTGTTAACATGGTGTTAACATGAGTTGTCACCAAGTTGCCGAGCATGTTGGCACCTGCGATCAATTGTTTGACAAGATTGTGTTGATTCTCAAGCGATGTTTTTGAATGTGGAATAATTTTTTATATTCTTATAATAAAATGGATATATGAAAAGATTCGGGAATACGTCTTGAACTTGTTTGATTTTTCTTGCGTAGGGGTGTATATAATGTATTTAAAAAAGAAAAAAATATGTTGTATTTTAACCATCGTAGAGATTATTAGTTGCTATTTGAAGATTTTGGCAACTAACAAGGGAAAATCGAAAAAATATAAGAAAGCGATAGTCTTTAATAAAATAATCAATAATAGAAACATATCACCCCAAGAAGGATCGAACCCTCAACTTCTCTGCACTTTGTGCTGGGCTGTGGCTTGAATGTGTTTTGCACGAAATTGTTATCAAAACACGTGCAAAACTGCCGCGAGAACATTCAATTCAAACCGAAAAAGTAACCAAAGTTTCATCAAAATTACACGAAGCGTCCTCACTCCAAAAAACAACATCAAATTTTAACAAAGATTGATGACGTGTTTACGCTATATAACAGGATGAGTCGCCACCGTCAAGCGCAAAGTGCCTGTCGTTTTGCCACTGCGCTATTGCCCGCATGATTCGGCTTTTTAAAATCATTATTTATTAAAACACAGTTTCACGTAAACCACGTAAAAGATTGCCAAATATAATAAAACGATAGTTTATAATCGGATGCAAGAAGATATATTTATCCGTTAAATGGTGATGGAAAATCATTGATTAATTGTCTTTCTCAGTAAATAATTTATATTTTACAATCAATTTTGTATTAAAATATCATTTGTTGCATACTTATTATTTAAATTTCATAATAAAAGTAGTTTATTAGTGATTTACCATGATCGTTTAACAAGTAAATTCATTCTTGCATACGGGGTCAGATAGCACGCCGAGGGCAGTCAATAGAAAAATCGTATTCACATAGAAATAAAGATCAATTAATTGGATCACGCGTTCAACAAACTTATTCTTTTTTGTTCTTTTTTGTAAAACAGTATTTTGCCTATTATAGGAGAACGATTGATTTTTATGAAACGTAAGATATATCATTTTGTTGCTCGTAAAATTCTGCATTTTTTGAAATGCAACATGACGTGGTTACGGTAATCGACGTGTATTTTATAGTCGATCTGAAATTTTACAAATTAAAAAAAGCATAACTTTGCTTAAAGACGAATTAAATTTAAAGCCATACATATTATTGCTCGCCGTAGCACGCTCTATAAAAAAGTGTTAATCTCAAAAATTAAAAATAGCATTTTCGAGATATTCGAATTTAAAATTTAGCACTTTATAGTACATTAATCTGACAAAAATTAGTAATTTTTTGTGAGTTTTCATGATTTTTAGCATGACCATTAGATAAAAGGAGCCAACTAAATTCCTCAGTATCAATGATTTTACAAAAATCGGATTATCCAGTCCTAAATTCCATTACTTTATTTTTTAAATCCGAGTCTTCTTCGTATAATGGGCCCTGAAATAACAGAAAAACGGAAATCAATTGAAAAATGATAAATAAGCCTGAAATAAGTATTCTAAACTACATAAATATTATTGTGCACAAAATTGACGTTGCTCTGTAACCATGGAGCACCTTATTTGATAATTTTGTAGAATGGGCCTGATTTGAGAGGTTACGAATTCCGATGTTAAGAGAATACTGTGCACAAAAAGTTAGAAAATTATTTTTGATTGGTGCTCATAGGGGCATTTTTAAGTAAAAACCATATATGGCTGATTTAAGTGGTCATTTTTTGAAAATCATGTTTCTGCACAGACTATAGTCATTCTTTATGGATGACTCATTTCAATGAGTTGATTATAAACTAATCTTCGAGTAACAAGGAGAGGGCAAGTCTGGTGCCAGCAGCCGCCGTAATTCCAGCTCTCCTCGTGTATCTCGTTATTGCTGCGGTTAAAAAGCTCGTGGTTTGATCTAGGCTATTGTATCGTGGTTCGTCTTTGACATTAACCTCGGTCGTAGCTTCTTTTCGCTGGTTTGATGTCGTCTTCGGGCGGCAGCTGCCAAATCAGAATGCTCAATACAGGCGCTTGCTTGAATTACTCATCATGGAATAATGAAATAGGACTTCGGTTCATTTTATTGGTTCTTGAACTGATTTAATGATTAAGAGGGACAAACCGGGGGCATTCGTATCATTACGCGAGAGGTGAAATTCGTAGCCCCTAGTCTTTCTACATATTTTTTTAATAAGGAAAACTTAATAAAGTTTGAAGATTTTATGTTTTAAGTAGTGCGACGATGAGCAATAATATACTTGCCATCAATTTAATTCGTCTTTTAAGAAAAGTTATGACTATTTAAAATTTCAATATTCCATCGACTATAAAATACATGTAAATTATCGTAACCACGCCATGTTGCATTTCAAAAAATTCAGAATTTTACGAGGAACAAAATGATGGTACTCATGTCTCATAAAATCACTCGTTCTCATAAAATAGTCGAAATACAGTTTTACAAAAAAGAAGAAATTTGTTGAACGCGTGATCAAATTCGTTAATATTTCTTTCTATGTGAAGGCTGTTTGCAGTTGGCGTAAGATAGTATATCCCTTAAAATATAAACGGGCTTGATTAACATTAAATGTAGAAAATTTGTGTTTAAATATCGCGACCATTGAAAATAATTCAAAAATGTTGAAATTGAATTTTCAATTTCTTATTTTTTTATAATACACATTTAAAGATTTTCATATAAAACTTTGAAAATAAAAAAAAACAAAAGTAGACAGAGAAATATTTCGAATAGCAACACTAATAGTGTTAAAGAACCCCCTAGAAGAATCGAACCATCACCCTGTAGTTTCGTGTCCTATCGATTTACCACTGCGCTATGCTTCGAATTTTGTAAACGTTTATTTATTGAAAGACAGTTTCACGTAAACAACGTGAAAAGTGAAAAAATATAATAAAAAAGTGTTTAATCAGATAGTTTATCCCTTAAAATATAAACGCGATTTATTAACATTAACTATTGTAAAAGTGTAAGAAATTGACAATTCATTTTCAATATTTTTGAATTAAATTCAAATGGTCTCAATTAGAACGTGAAGCAAATTTCCAATTTATTTAGATAATTTCGCTTCATTTCATCTTTTTTTTGATATATTTCGTCAAATTTTATAGTTCACGTCCTATTGATTATTTTTATTTTTTATGAAATTAAAATTAGAATTATCAATTTCTCACAACTTGATAATATATAAAAAATTTTAAATCGCTTTTAGACTAATTCTCTACCAACTTAAACAATTTTGAGGCTCCTAATATTTTGCCAGTATACATACTATTCGGATCATCGGATGAAAGCAAATTTTCATCAAAGTCTGAGAGGACCACCTAAAACACTTCCCTTGTAAGATCCATTATAAAGAAACTGGTAAAATGAATTCAGACGTTTTCAGCTCCTTAAAGATTTATCTGAGATTTAATAAATAAACGATTAACATTTAAATTAAAATGTCAAATTCCGTTAAATCAATAAAATTAAATAAAATAGTAGTAGAGTAATAATAATAAAGTTAAATGAAATTTATTGCATACACGTTTTTGTTTTAAAAACAACATTTTGCTTTAACATTTGATTTAACAAATGATTTAATTGTTAAATACGTTCTTCCATACGGCCTCTGCTTGAGGGTTGTGGAAATTTAGAAATCTTCGCTCTAAATAACTGGCAATATAAGGACAATAATAATTTAATGAACATTGTTGGCACCGTTGAGTTTTTGAACAGCCCTTAATGTTTGACTCTTGTAACATATTGGTGTTTATCGGATTAAAATCATCTTGATCACTTAATCCCTGTCGGATTATCCAATTTCTACCATCTCCAATTTGTCGCGATTAATATCAAAAATTGTCTGACGACAAACACTGATTTCAACCTCATAATTATGCTCTCCAAAAAGCTCGCAATAATAATAATTAGAGTTACCGTACGTTTTCAGACACCTGCAATTACTAAGTCGAGAAGACATAGGAATGAAATTTTCGGCGGCATTAACACATTGTGCACATGTTATCACCAAGGTTTGGTGATAATTTGATACCAAAGGGATGCAAAAAGTGCGTGTCTCTTTAATTAAGTGCATTTAATTAGGTGTTACCACCTGGTTGCGAAGACGCAATGTTTCTTTTGTTGTCGTATTCTGTCTTCTATTGTTGAGCTCCGCATGTCGTGGCGACAGCAAGACAATACGATTTGAACTTTTTAGTGGATATTTGAAGATTAAGGAAAGGTAAACAGGGGTCAATTGTTTATTTATTTGAGCTAGTAGAAATAAACGTTGCAAACATGATTACCAGGTCAGACAATTGGTCAAATTCTACAGATAAATAAAAATTTAAAGCTTTTAATAATGTCTTGCCAATTGAAAATGAAGATTTCTAAATTTTTAAGCGCATTAATCAATTTAAACATAAAAATTAGATATAAGTTTCTATGAAAACTTTATCGGGCTTCTCTTAAAATATCTCATTTTAACGAAAAGTTAAAGTTAATGGCCGTTTCTGAAGTTCAATTTATTTGGCGTGTATCTTGGCTTTGTAATTTTGAATATGGTTAAGTTGGTGGCTCAGAAAAGATTCTCATATTGTAAAGTTCGGCAAGTAGCGCATGTTTTTAGATAGTTTTAGACGGGCTAGTAACAATTACGTGTCAAATTATAGGAAAATAATACGTGTAAATTAATAATAAACATTTAAACATTGAAAAACATTCATTTTCATTTGGCGTGAATCAAGTTTCATACAATTTCACGTTATTTATTTATTTATTTATTTATTTACACTACGTTTTTACGAAATCATTTGGCAGGCTTGAACGTATTGAAGTTAGCTTTATCTGCACATCAAATGAATTAATTTAAGAGTGAGCTAATTGCGAACTTTGAATATAATCAAGTTTCATTCAATTTCACGTAGTTTATTTATTTATTTTTCAGAATGCGGAATGCGGAATAATGTGGAATAATGATGAAATAAAAATTTCAATACGAAAGAGAAAAAAGCGCAAAATACGGAATACAAAATAAGAAAGTTGCATCATTGTTTCATAGAAAATTAAATCCGAAATAATCAGCAACAAAAGGCTTATTACATTACAAATGAATAAAACAAACAAACAAATGAAAATAAACATTTCTTAAATTTCTAAGAAATTTCGCTGATATCTACATGTGAATAATGTTTGATATATCATATAGTACCGCTCAAAAGGTTGTAAACACTGGGGTTTTCGAGAGCCGGTATTGAGCCGTAATTTTTACCAGTTGTTTCTGAAAGCGTTAGAAAATTTGTGGACAAGTGCCATACGAAAATAAGAAAACTTAAAATTTTTAGGGAAAAAATGAATTTTCGAAAAAATCAAATTGTGACCTTAATTATTCAAAAAATCATAATTTCCAAAAAAACACGTTTTTTCAACACATAACATATAGACTATTTCAAAATTTTTGACGGCTGCGTTGCGAACCGCAACGCAGTAAAACCATTATAAATTGAGCGACACAAAGACAACTCTCTATTTTTATAATTTTCGCAACGCGCAGCGGTTCGCAACGCAGCCGTCAAAAACTTTGAAATAGTCTATATAAAAACTAACAAATTGTGTCTAAGGAGTCAATGACAGCCTGGCATCTGCGCTTCATGGAGTCGAGCAAAGGGTCGATTACTGATAGTGGGATCTTCTTCCATTCGTCGGCTCTAGAACCAATCCTGAACTCCAAAATACGTGAGAAAATTAAAATCTATTGTTCCTTTACAAATTTGGAAGTGTGTTTTGGATCATTGTCCTGTTGGAAAATGATCCCACGATCCATGGCTTTGTAATATGACAGAATTTTGGATTCTAGGATATCCTTGTTGACGTGGCGATCCATGATGGTTGTGCCTTTTCAGACAAAACATCGCCAAAAATTTGATACAGTCTATAAAGATAAATCAGTATTCTGAAATTACGTTAATTTTAATAAAAAGTGTGCCGCATATTGCCAAAGACCGCGACCATTATTCTTTTTTTTATTCTTAATTTAACCTCTTTCTAAGCATAACTTGATCGAATTTGATTCGTTTAACCGTTTTTTATTTGTTTTAGGCACCACAAACTGCACTCTAATGCCAAGAAACCGCGCCACATTGCAAAAGGCTTCGCACCAATTGCAAACTCAACCTTTTAATTTATTATTTTTATTTTTCACAGTTCATTTATCAGTTAAAGTTACATTCTGCACAAATCCTGATGAATTAATAAAAATAAATTCTTAGTAACCTCAATTAATGTAAGTCTTCATCGTCAATATAAGTGACTTGTAAATATTGAAAATATTGAAAATAAAAATTAAAAGGAAGTGTTTGCAATTGGTGCGAAGTCTGTTGTAGCACGGTTTCTTGGCAGTGGAGTGCAAACTGCTTTAGAACCCTGAAATTTAACAAAAATATATAAACTTTTTAAAGTTCCTTAAGAGGATTCAATTAGTGTTTTAACGTATTTTATTAAAAATATAAACGTTTATAGCCTATTTCAAAATAGTTGACAACGCAATCACGCTGCAAATGCGGCATACTAATTCAAATTCATTTTCAAATCGATTATTTTATTCCAAATAAGCAATAAAAACTAAAAAAAAATGTCACAGAAATAATATAAAATAATCGATTTGAAAATGAATTTGAATTAGTATGCCGCATTTGCAGCGTGATTGCGTCGTCAACTATTTTGAAATATGCTATATTAATAACAATATTAAATTTTTTTGATTCAGAAATGACCAAAGTACGATTATTTTCATGGAATGAAGTTGATAAAATTATGTATTAATGAGCAAATTTCAATGCTTAATTTGACAGGGTTAGCAATATTTTTTAAAAAATTTTTGACGGATTTATGCTGGATACATAATTATTTAACGAATGATCCTTTTGAATTTTGAAATTATCTGGTTTTTCACTGTTTCCCAATGTAATTAAATCTTTGAAGAAAATAAGCTCTTGAAGAAAACTGTATATAAGAATATTTCTGGTATGTTATAGAGCAAATTATGACGAATCGAATGGTGTATAGGTTCTCTCTGTAGTTAAAAAACCCTTCGAGATATTACTGTTTTTATAAAACATACAATTGGTAATTTCCTTTTTTTCGAATAGGAGCTATATCACAAATACAGTCAGATATGTCATTTAAGGACAATTTTCATTTTAAGGACAATAAACGTATATAATGCGCGCAACGAAGCATAATGTGCGTCTTATAAAAACAGAATTATCTTGAAAATATTTTTTAATATTACAGTCAAATTGAATAATTTAATTGGGTGCTAAGAAAATATTCTTATTTTCCAAATTTCGTTAAGAAAAGCATATTTTTAGATAGTTTATTTTTTAAAACATAATTATTTAATGAATGATCCTTTTGAATTTTTAAATTATCTGGGTTTTCACCGTTTCCAAATGTAATTAAATCCTTGAAGAAAAGAGCTATTGAAGAAAACTGTATATAAGAATACTTTTGGTATTGGGATATGTTTTAGAGCAAATTACGACAATTCGAATGGTGTATACAATGTGGTTGTAGTTTAAAAACGTTTCTAGTTAATTATGTTTTAATAAGACGCATATTATTATCTTTTATGCGCGTTATATGCACGTCAAGTTGAAATGATGATTTTCTAATTTTTACGCATTTCTTACAGCTTTCACGTGTACTTTAAAAAACATTGTCTATGCCAGTTTGTCAGCATTTCCTTAAACCCTCTAAAAATATTAAAATCTTCACTAAATATTAGAATTGAGCACGTTTTCTGAGCTCGTTCTATTAGCCTTCAAATTGGTGTGTATATGTGTTACAATTTTCTTAAAATAACATATCTGACCGGGACTGTATTTCTGATACATCTCATATTCGAAAACAAAAAAGGAAAATACAAATTCAATTAAAAACTCATAACACAATTATAAAATAATTAATATTATCTGAACTCCCAAATTGAGCAGCGTGCTCATTCATTTAATTTTTCATTCGTTTTAATTTTAAAACTTTCCCATATACATAAGTGCACCTGTAAGTGTTTAACTAATCGTTTTAACTTTTAATCTTTTCCAACAATTTCTAATGCTGCAGAAGAAAAGAAAAAAGAAGATTTAGACGAATACAGTAGCACTAATTCCTCCTCTCATGCTCAGCTGGTGTTCTTCTATTGATCCTCGATGACAATAGATTAATGTTATCTCTCATTCATGAACTCCTCACAGTTCCATAATACACTACCATTGTCTAATTCATTGTTGAACCGGAATGATTGAAAAAAACTGAAGCGGAAACAAGAACAATAACCTGTCGGAATACCTGAAAGAAGAGCCCGCTTTCATAATTATTTTTATTATTATTGTTATGAAGAGACAGTCCATGGGTGTCATTAATTACATCCGAGAATGGACACGAAAGATTAGAGCGATATTCGAATTGGGACGAATGTTTCTTTTTTCAAGGTTGCACAGACGATTTTACGATGGAAACTTGGTCGAATTTAAAGTTTGTGTGAATGTTGTTTTTTCGAAGAACAATTGGGGGTGAGAGAAGATAGATTAAAGAATTTTACCGACCGATTAAAGCTATAAAATGGTTTTGTTTATTTTTTGCCAATTGCGGACCCGAAAAGAGACATTGTTATAAAGTTGCGCAATGGAGTTTAATTGAGTTTTATGGTGATGTGTGCATGATTTGGAAACTGCTTTCTTACTTAGGGACATGTTTCTTTTAATAATATTGAAAATAAGTAGTATAAAGTTATTAGGAAAATAAACAATTCATTTTAAAAAAGTTATACGAGTCGAAATAAAAATATTTACTTTATAGGTAAATAAATGTTGAATAAAATTAAAATTCTGATGTAAGAAACGTCAGGCCGTGAAAGTGCGAGAGGTGTACAAGCGCATCCAAAATATTATTGCGGACTAGTATTAATAATTTTATTCCAAATTTGTGATTACAAGAGAATTCATTAAAATAAGGCGAATATTTTCATATTTTCTTTTCACATTAAATGCTAATTAGTTTTAGGTAATAAAATTTCTTATATCAAAATATAAGAAATTAAAAATTCAATTTCATCATTTTTGAATTGTTTTCAATGATCTCAAAGATATCATGAAACAAATGCAATAGAATGTTGGATGATATGCATGTACACCGACCGCACTTTCAAGGTCTGACATTATTTACATTCGAATTTTAATTTTTTTCATTTTTAAAAATAAAATAGTATTAAAAAATAAAAAATCGTATTACAGGGTAGGTGTAACCTGTACAGTGGCGAAAAACCTTGTAACTGTTCAAATATTAGGTTGAACCAAAATGTTTTTTCCGATTTTTTATATCTTTTTGTCTAATTGTTTTTTTTTACAAAATAAAGATTTTTATATACATGTGTTATATATTTTTTTAAAGATCTTGAACAGCTCTATCATAATATATACTAAAATTTTTAATTCGTCTTTTATTTAAAATTTTTTAACTTGTAGAAGAAACATGGAAAAATCCGAACATCGTGTTATTTTACGCCATTACTGGAAACAAAGCTTCAACGCAGCTTGAGAAGCTAAAAAGATATTCGAAGTTGAAGGCGACAATATGGTCTCGGATCGTACTGCGCGAAATTGGTTCAAAAGATTTAACGACGGCGACACTGATCTCGAGGACAAGACACGTTCAGGCCGACCTACGAGAGTGGATTCTGAAGCAATCCGTGAAGCTGTGGAGACCAATCCATCAATAAGTACTCGCAGACCTCTATTGCACTTTTGTCAGCTTTTCCTTTAACTCGCTAAAAATATTTAGATCTTCACAAAATATTAGATTTAAGAACGTTTTTTGAGCTCCAGTTGGCATGATCAAGTATCATAATTTCATCCATTTCACAAATTATAGCAAAAAATATTCTGATGATGATGGTTGTCTAAACATTCTTTCTGTGAATATTTTCCTTATCGTTTTAATTAATTAATTGCACAATAATTAATTGGACGGGTGGATGTATTTTAACACCGTATACTTGACGTCATTTCACAATATTAATTTGGAATTATTCCTCATTTCGAAAACATTTTCTGGGATATACATTTGACATTTTCAATGAATTTATTGCAAATCCTGTAAAATGGAAACATCACCTGATGCACCAGATAAAGCTTTCATTTAGTTTCCATCAAAAAGTATTAAATAACGATTTGGCGATTTTTAAAAGTGTGTGGAACGTGTTACGTCTTTATAACAAAAACGTTTTTATTACAATTTTATTAAGCCTCTCCTAAACTATCTAAAAACTTTAATATCTTTCTGAAAACTTAGATTTGAGAACGTTAACTGACAAGGGAAGTGTTTTAGGTCTCCATCTCAGATTTTGATAAAACTTTGCAGATAGATTCCTTATGGCTTGATTAGTATACTGTCAAAAAATTAGGACCTACAAAACGGTTTAAGTAGGTGAAAAATCGGTTTGAAATTCAGAAATATCCCGTTTACCCACAATAATGGAATAAAGCTAATGAATTTTATTTTAAATTGTGCGTTTTCATAAATAATGATTTAAAAACCACTGAAGCATCGGGGCAACAGCGCAGTGGCAAAACGACGGGACACGGAACAGCAGGGCGAGGGTTCGATTCTTCTTGGGGGTGATATGTTTCTATTTCTATTACTAGTCGAATAGCTCTGGGCCGCTTTTTTACTTTTCAAGATTATAATGATAATGAAATCTATTATTTATTAAATCAACAATTATAATTATTATCAAAATCATATATTGAAGCTTTTAAAAAATTTAAATATAAAGACAACGTTGTCACAGCTTTGAGGATGTTTTTAGACTAGTTGCTCGATTTATAATATTTACCAGATAATCGACATTTTATACATTCGAAAAAGGATATGATGTTCCTTTTTTCGATACTGTATTTAAGCGGCTATTTTTTTTAATAAATTTTCATTATATTATAAATTATAAATTTCAATGACTGTGATACGTCTGTGATACGACATAAGAAAAGAGATGAACTATTGGCCAGTGCAGAAAACTTTTTGGTTGTGGCAAATCAGGAGTTGGAAGCATTTTCACCTAGAAGGATCTTTAATGCAGATCAAAGTGGTTTTCAATTGGAAATGAACACTGCGAGAACATTGACGTACACAGGCACAAAAACAGTTGAATGCACTGTGAACACTGTGAGTTCCACTACTCACAGCTACACAGTGCTTCCTGTAATATCTGCAGAAGGAAAACTACATCCTCGTCTTTTCGTAGTTCTGAAAGAAAACAACGGAAGATTTCCAAGAAATTTTCGAAGTTCTTTTTCCAACTTGGTTGTTCGCTGTCATACGAGCCACATTATGACAAAACCGTTGATGAAGGAATTTTTGAACACAGTAATTTTCGATGAATGGGTTCCGGCTAGCTCGTTGCTTATTATCGATTCATGGAACGGATGGAAAGATGCAAACGGTTATTCGGACCCAAATAATGAAGATAATAAATTAAAAACACTGCCAATTCCTGCTGGTTGTACAGGTATGATTCAACCCTTGGATGTCGGTGTCTTTGGAGGATTCAAGAGTGTTATAAAAATCATCACGGAGTATGCACGGTTATGTGAACCAAGCTTTCAAATACATCAAAGGTCTTCCACACTTCAGGTAACTAACTTTTAGATGCTTGATTATAATATGTTCATAGGTTTTGTCTTTAATTTACCGTCAGCTTTGTTCACCGAAACTCCACAGTTGGGTAAAGTACAGTTGGTTTGCTAGTGGATATAAAGTCGACCGTCCAGGATCTTTTTATACACCGAAGCAACTATTATTCCCAAAAGAGATCCCCAACGGCTGTGAGATAAGTAACTGTAAAAATGTATCTTTTATACGTTGTCTTTATTGTGAAAAATTTTTATGCTTTCAACATATGATTGTTGAGAATCATTATAATTGTTGATTTAATAAATAATACATTTAAAGGTTATCATATAAATCTTGAAAAGTAAAAATAAAAAAGCGCCACAGAGATATTCGAATATAGAATGATTATTAATAATAATAGAAACATACCACCCCAATGAGAATCGAACCCTCGCCCTGCTGTTCCATGTCCCGTCGTCTTGCCACTGCGCTGTTGCCCCGATGTTTCGGTGGTCAATAAAACCATTATTTATTAAAAACAGGTTCACGTAAAACACGTGAAAATTAAAAAAAAATATAATAAAACGATAGTTTTTAATAAGATAGTATACCCCTTAAAATATGAACCGGATTGATTAACATTAACTATATAAAATTTGCGTTTGAAAATCGCGATTTTTTGGGTTTTAGACCCATTTTTCACCTACTTAAACCGTTTTGTAGGTCCTAATTTTTTGACAGTATACTAATCAAGCCATAAGGAATCTATCTGCAAAGTTTTATCAAAATCTGAGATGGAGACCTAAAACACTTCCCTTGTGAGCTCATTTTATTACCATATCCACGCCAAATCGAAATGAATATTTTTTCAACATTTAATAATGTATTACTAATTTACACGTATTATTTTCATATAACTTTATACGTCATCTTTTTTAGCCCGTCTTAAACTATCTAAAAACCTGCGCATCTTACCGAAATTTGCAAAATGAGCATCATTTTTGAGCCCCCAACTTAACCATTCAATTTGGTGTGCCATTTCAGCTGCCTTGCACACGCTAGATCTAACTTTGACGGCTTATATCTCGGCTCAGAGAAATATTGCACCGATTTATGGAATCAGAATCATCCGAATCTATCAATGGTTCAAATTTCAGCAAATTCTCAAAGGGACGCTAAAGTGACTTCCCTTGTAAATAGAGATTTAGCCATTTTTAAACGTGTTTGGAAATTGTTACGTCTTTGTAGCACAAAAGATTTTACTACAATTTTATTAAGCCTGTCTTAAACTATCTAAAAACTTTAATATCTTTCTAAAAAGTTAAAGTTGAGCATGCTTACTGGGCTCATTCTGTTACCATACAATTTGGCGAGCAGCAAAATTGAAAATAGCAATATTTTCATATCTAATCGCGTCTCGCTAATTTCCACGTAAAACTTAAAGATCTATTCAAAAATTATGTTTTAAGTCAAAGAATGTTAAGCACTTTAACTGTTTCTACCTGATTCTTTGACGGAAATTCAAGCTCAGAAACGTGCCGAAAACTGCTCGAAAATCCACAAGATTACCGTTTTATTCGTAGAATTGTAACTTGTGATTAAAATTGGGTCTACTTCAGTAATCCGGACAGACAAAATCAATGGTTGGAACCCGTTCAAACGGCGAAACCGGTTGCAAAATGTGATCGATTCTCAAAGAAGGCACTTATGTGTGTTTGCTGGAACTTCGAAGGCGTAATTTACTTCGAGTGAGTTCCCAATGATCGGACCATCGACGCAGACCTCTAACTTGATCGAATGTATGCGGCACTTGGCGAGAAATATCCAGCATTGCACAATCGGAAGCGGATACTCCTTCAGCAAGACAATGCAAACCGCCGACCGCCAGACAAACGAAGGAAAAGATAAAAAATCTCGACACCATTGAACTTCTTCCACATCCAGTTTCTAGTCCGGACCTTGCGCCATCTGATTGTCTTCTTTTCCGATCCATGGCACACCTTCTTCGTGGTCGTAGCTTCAATGACCAGGCCGATGTCGAAAACGGGTGCCAGCCGCAAGTTTTTCGCATCGAAGAACAAGGAGTGGTACCGCAGCCGGATCGAACAACTTGCCGATAGATGGGTTCAAGCCATAGAGTAAAATGGTCTTTACTTTGAAACCTAATTGGTATTCATGTGTTGTAAAATAATGTTTAAATTTTTTATAAAAATCGGAAAAAGTTTTGGTTCATCCTAATAATAAATGCCCTTAATCATTTAGAGATCGTCATTTTCAATTGGAGTTCTAAAAACGTCATAAACTTGTTTCTTTCTTGGGTAGAGTCAAGTTACGCTCAAAAAGCAGTCTACCATTCGACAAATTAAAAATTCAAACTGTGAAAAAGTCTTTATTAGAACTCAATAAATCATTAACATTTACACCAAGTTAAAACTCATTGAAATTATTTCAAAATTACTATTAATGCACACAATGATGATCATCATTATTAAATCAAATTATTTTTTATTATCTATCAATATCGATTGTTTCCTTTGAGAACAGCTAATAGCGCGTCACGATAATCTCCCTTGCATTCATCCTTAATTAACTAAAATTCGGTTTTTATTTTATTCATAGAGAATATTACACAAAATCACCTGAACAAGAGATTTTCCATAAATTGTTTCATATTCGTGCTCAATTAGCTTCAGGTCGGTTTCACATCGCGATACAATAATTCGGATGAGATCCTTGTCGCGAGTACCAATTCCCTGAATTTGATTGATTGGAATTTATTGATTTTGTATTGAATCAGCAGAGATTAGAATGAACCAAAAACGAAGTGAATTATAATAAAATTTTGAAATAAAACTAGTATACATAGAATTCATAGAATTGTTTGCGCAACTTGAAGTTGTATCCGAATTTAGCAATAAGACCTCGTTAATAATTTATATGGGTGGTCTAAAATGAGTCACGATTTTATCTGTTACAGATGACGTGCTCCAGAAAAATGTATTTTTATTTCTATCAAGCATGCTCAAATGAAATTATTATTAGGGTGAACCAAATTTTTTTTTCCGATTTCCTATATCTTTTTGTCTAATTGTTTTTTACCAAATAAAGATTTTTATATACATGTGTTCTATATATATATATACACATTTAGGCTCTTGAATAGCTCTATCAGAATATGTATTAAAATTTTAAGTGGTCTTTTATTTTAAAAAATTTTAACTTGGAGAAGAAACATGGAAAAATCTGAAATTCGTTTTCTTTTGCGTCATTACTGGAAACAAGGCTTCAACGCAATTGCAGCAGCAAAAAAAGATATGCAAAGTTGAAGGCGACAATATGGTCTCGGATCGTACTGCGTGAAATTGGTTCAAAAGATTTAACGACGGCGTCACTGAACTCGAGGACAAGACACATTCAGGCCGACCTACGGCAGTGGATTCTGAAGCAATCCGTGAAGCTGTGGAGGCCAATCCATCAATAAGCACTCGCAGATTGTCGTCCGAGCTCAATATTCCTCAAACATCAGTTTTACGACATCTTCACGCCCCTGGAAAAGTCAATAGACGCTGCCGAGAAGTACCTCATGTATTGAAATTCAAGCTCAAAAACTTGCCGAAAACTGCTCGAAAATCCACAAGATTACCGTTTTATCCGTAGAATTGTAACTTGTGATGAAAAGTGGGTCCCATTTCAGTAATCCGGACAGACAAAAACAATGGTTGGAACCCGGTCAAACGGCGGAAAATTTGATCGTTTCTCAAAGAAGGCACTTCTGTGTGTTTGGTGGAATTTCGAAGGCCTAATTTACTTCGAGCTAGTTCCAAATGGCTAGACCATCGACGCAGATCTCTATTGCGCCCAACTTGATCGAGTGTATGCGGCACTTGGCGAGAAATATCCATCATTGATCAATGGGAAGCGGATACTCCTTTAACAAGACAATGCAAAATTGCACACCGCACGGACAAACTAAGGAAAGATCAACAATTTCGACATCATTAAACATCTTCCACATCCAGCTTCTAGTCTGGGCCTTGCGCCATTTGATTATCACATTTTCCGATCCATGGCACACTTTCTTCATGGTCGTAGCTTCATTGACCTGGCCGATGTCGAAAGCGGGTTCCCGGCGCGAGTTTTCCCCTCTAAGAACAAGGAGTTGTACCGCAGCGGGATCGAACCACTTGCCGATAGATGGGTTCAAGCCATAGAGTCAAAATTTTAATAAATATTGTCCTTTTCAGAGACCGGTGCCTAATTGAAGAGGAAACAAATTAGGATGGAAAAAAATTAGGATGGAATGAGGTTCTCGTTTGGACGGCCATTCTTTTTTACGAAATTATGGGCAGCACATATTTAAGAGGAATTGAGAAAAATGTTTTTGTGGTCCCATCATTTTCTCTTCTTTTATTACTCTTCCATTAGGCACCGATCTCGGAAAAGGACAATAATCGGAAAAAAAATTTTGGTTCACCTTATATTATAGGTCAGAGACGGGCGGAATTCCGGATTCCGGCCCTTTTTCAAAAAAATTTCAAAACATATGATAGTTTAAAACAATCAGATAATTAATTAGAACAAACTGCGAAATTTTTTATATTAAAATTCTAACAATTTTACAATTCTAGAACATATGTTCTTACGATAAATCAAATTTTGATCGCATCTGCGATACTAATATTCTGATAAAATAATGAATCAAATTAGATTTCATACGAAGCGAAAACGTTGCTCTGAAACTCAAAAAGTAATCCAACTGGAATGCTAATACAACAATCTAACAACAACAGCAACGATGTAATGTAAACGAAAACTAATGATCGATGAATAAAGCGACTGTCGAAGAAGAAAACGAATGAGCTGGGAATACACTACCGGCTCAGATTTCAAACCCATTTTTAAGTATCTTGAAATATTTTTGGCGAGCTGAAATTTTTCTAGCATACGTTTTGACCCAAAACGAATCTTTTTGCCAAGTTTCATCAAAATCTGAGATGTTGACCGTTTATACTTCCCTTGTTAGAAAATCTAAATATTTTGTGAAGATTTTACTCTTTTTAGGGAGTTTAAGAAAAAGCAGACAAACTGATGTTAACTATGTTTTTGTAAAGTGTACATATACACATCAGAAAATCAAAAAAAAAATTGATTTGGCGTGCAAAAGTTTTTTCTTCGTGTTTAAAGCTTCCGATAAAGCACGCTTTTTTGCCATTAGATTTTGCCATTTTTAAACGTGTGTGGAAATTTTTACGTCTTTATAAGAAAAAATTTTTTACTACGATTTAATTAAGCTTGTCTTAAACTATCTAAAAATGTAAATATCTTTCTAAAAAGTTTTGTTTGGGCATGCTTACTGAGCTCACTCTATTACCATACAATTTGGGGTGGATAAAGTGAATTGTTTTCAATAGAAAATGTCGATTTAAGCGCGCCTTTTACTAATTTACTGGCGCTATTTAAAAACTAAATTTAACGTATATTTTGTAGGCTTTCCTTAAAATATCTTAATGGAATTTTTGGTTTGAGTGAATATTCTGAGGTCCTATTTCTGCCAATTCATTTGGCGTGCTATCATGTTATCTATCGAATTTAATTTGGTGGTGAATTGAAAAATACTATCTCTGCTAATTCAAAATTCATAAAAAAGAATGTTAGTGTGCAAAACTAGCGTTTAATGAAAGCGTAAGGCAAAAGCCATTCAGAAAGGCAGGCACCCACTTTAAAACGAATTCTCATTCGCTTCATCAATTTTTCGTGAAATTTGAGCCTCTTCTATGTGATTTAAGTGATATGTGTGCATTAAATTAAAATAAAAAAAAAGTGGACTGAACAAAATTTACCTTAGTAGCAGCATGAATCATATTGGCTAAAAATCGCGGACTGTTTCGTGAAGTTTCCACAAGAGCCTATAATGACACTAACTTTTCAAAAATTTAAAAAATGCGGGCAAACATTCACAAGATTCTTAAAATCCCCGCTCAACTCTTTCTCCACTATCTTCGAAAACTCTTTTCCACTAGCTCGTTCGACATCATCTGTGATTGCCAGCACGTCTCGCCGATCAGCGGTAGCAAATACTTTAAACTGTAAGAAGTTCTCCTTCCTACACTCAGCTTCAATCCCTTACCGCTTCAAACTTATCCACGCCGCTTTTCTTGTCCAAACTCTTAACAATCTGCCTAGACGCCTGCATGATATCTGTTGGCTGCTCTCCGCGCTTCCCTTGCAGACAAATGATCAAAAGCTTCCTGAAGTCGCCCGACGTGTCCGACGACACGGCATCCTCCAGCGATTTCCCATATGTCGTTAAAAACGTGTTCCTATTGATGTTTTCGTGTAGAGAGAATCGTGTTTATAACCTACTTGACTCCAAAGATGTCTTCGTTTGATCGCGTGGTGAGGATTTCGATAAGGTTGCGCTCATTTGTGCCGAGGCCCTTTACAGCTCGATGCAATTCGACGGCGTCTAATTTGAGAGGAGTTTGCATTAAAGCAACTGTAATTTATATTGATTTGAGAGTACACTAGCTGACAAAAGTTTTGTCACAAATGTTTTTTCGGGTTTAACTTTATTTTGACTTGACCAAATTAGCTAATTTTTTGATATGATAGATTCATATGGTTGTAGATTATTTTACAAATTCTCGCTTGTGATTACGATGATCCGTTTTACAGTGACAAGCGTTTATCGTAAAACGCGTAGCTCAAAGATATTACGCACTTTTCTTGCACTGCATTTTTTAATAATTTTTAAAGTTCAATTATATTTTTTCATAATTTATTGAAAATAGCAGTAATTGGCAACATTTTAGAGATGACTCCACGTAAAGAAACTCCAATTGCCACCCGGCAAGCTGTTATCAATATGAGGGAAAACGGAATGCGTGGTACCGAAATTGCCATGGTAATTTAAGCCAAATTTTGCTACTTTAACATTTTAAACACTGATTCAAATAAAATATCAAAAAATCAGTCAATTTGGTCAAGTCACAAAAAAGTTAAACCCGAAAAAACATTTGTGACAAAACTTTTGTCAGCTAGTGTAAAGCTTTCATTTTGAGTTGTTTTTTTTAAATAAAAAATATGGGATCTAAATTTTTAATGACACTTCCTTTGCATATTCTGTTATCTTTTAGAACTACGGAGAGTTTATGAGTATTTATTTGTCAAAATGGAATTGGTGAACTTAACATAATGCTGTCTCAATTAAATCTTCAACTAATCGTAGTGGATTTAATTTGACTTTTATGCCTCCTAAAAGAGCAATTCGTAAAAAGTTTTTCATTTCAAGAACAAGTCCAGCATTCAGAGATAGCTAAGTGCAAGAAACTTTCTTGCACCATGAAAGAGAGGCTTTTTCAGTCAATTCGGGGAAGTCTCGATATTTCCTCTAATTAATATATTATTAAGTACCTAATTTTATTTTCTTTAGTAGGTCTTATATGTAAATTCTATGTATCTAGTTTTTATTCAAAATTTTCCTTCCTCTGGCACGCCGAGGGCAGCCAATAGAAAAATCGTCTTCACATAGAAAGAATGATCAACGAATTTGATCATGCGTTCAACAAATTTATTCTTTTTTTGTAAAACAGTATTTCGGCTATAATAGGAGAACGAGTGATTTTTATGAGACGTGACTTATATCATTCTGTTCCTCGTAAAATTCTGAGTTTTTTTGAAATGCAACATGATCTGGTACGGTAATTTACGTGTATTTTACAGTCGATTGAAATTTTAAAATTAAAAAATCATAACTTTGTTTAGAAGTCGATTCAAGATTAAAGGCAAATATATTATTGCTCACCGTTATGTCCTCTATCAATAAAGTCTTAATCTCAAAAATTAAAAATAGAATTTTCGAATAATTCGATTTAAAAATTTTGCACTTTATAGAACATTAATATGATAAAAATGAGTAATTTTGTGAGTTTTCATGATTTCTAGCATGAAGATTGGATAAAAGAAGCAAACTAAAATCCATATTATCGAATATTTTTCAAAAATCGGATTATCCAGCTTTAATTTCCTTAAAATCAGTTTTCACAAATAACTCAGAATCTTCCTCGTTTTCAGAGCTCTGAAATAACAGAAATACGGAAATCAATTGAAAAAATGATAAATAAGCTTGAAATAATTATAAAAAACTAAAAATATATTATTTTTCGTAAAATTGTGCACTAAATTGCCGTGGCTCTGTAACCGTGGAGCACCTTATTTGATAATTTTGTAGGATGGGTCTGATTTGAGATGTTACAAAGCCTGATGTCAAAAGCATATTTTGCACACCAATTTGACATTAAAAGTTAGTATATTATGTTTGATTGGTGCTCATAGGAACAATTTTAAGTAAAAACCATATATGGCTGATTTAAGTGGTCATTTTTTGAATTTCATATTTCTGCACAGACTATAGTCATTACAAACATTTCTTGTATGAGATACTCTTAACAAAGTTAGAAGATTTTACGTTTTAAGTACTTTAAGGCCACTATAAAGTGCAAAATTTTAGAATAAAATAATTTGAAAACGCTATTTTTAATTTTTGATATTAAAACTTTATTGATAGAGACCACAACGGCGAACAATAATATACTTGTCTTTCAATTTAATTCTTCTTCTAAGCAAAGTTATTATTTTTTAAAGTTTAAAATTTCAATCGACTGTAAAATACACGTTAATTACCGTAACCACGTCATGTTGCATTTCAAAAAATTCAGAACTTTACGAGCAACAGAATGATTTATCTTACATTTCATAAAAATCACTAGTTCTCCTATAATAGTCAAAATACTGTTTTACAAAAAAGAACGAAAAAGAATACATTTGTTGAAAGCGTGGTCAAATTCGTTGATATTTCTTATGTGGAGGCTGTTTGCCGTTGGCATATTTATTTATTACAATTTCCTTAGGTTCCCACTTAATCAGGTAAATATTTCCCTATCCCCTTTTTTATTCCCATAAGTTTTCCTTTCTGTGAACTATTTAATTTCACTTTATCTACATAATTATAAATCAGGGTTGCACGGAAATCGATTTTTTCAAACGGAAGATGGAATCCCGTGAAGAATATTAAACTACTGGGAATAGAATTTAGATTTTTTGCTGCTATTAGAGCGTTTCTGTATTGTTTGGCTTGCACTCATTTAACACGATTTTGACGGGAAGAAGAATACCAGAAAATTGGAAAACAGCCAAAGTAAGTCTCCTACCAATCATGAATCGACAATACCCTGTCTGATCAACAACTAATTGAAAAATGTATTTCTTTCTATGTGAACGCGATTTTTCTATTAGCTGCCTTCGACGTGTGAGTGTTTATTTGTTAAAATGGGATTTGAGCAGTTAACAGAAAGCTGTAAATGTTTAATTCTTACAAGAAAAGTCACTTCAACGTCCGCCTGAGATTTTGATGGTGATTTTTTGATTGCACCATTGAAAACGATAGATAAACGATGGAATTCCGTGCAACCCTGGGGCATATCAGTGATGAGAGGGACACCGCTTTTTGGAATTCCAGGCGGGCGGGAGCTTAAAAATATTGAAAATTACCTAACCCAGGACCCAGGCTTCCCTTTTTCAAAACCCTCTCCACTTTTCCCTACAGGGACCGGCACCGGTTCTTCAATTTTCTTGTTCCACTTTTAATTTTTCAGCAAACGACCTTTCCGCACCCGTCGTAATCTTTCTAGTAAAAATTCGCAGATTTAGATATTTGATTCATCCAATAAAAAAATCTGGCTTTAATTTATTTATCGCGTAACAGAGAGGAAGTCCCGATCCCGGGTAGTGGGGGACTTCCCTTTTTCCCTGCCCGCGACACGAGACCCGGAATGCGACTTTTCCTAGTTGTTTTGCAAAAATTTTGTATATTTATCTGATAGCGTTCTTTCTGCTCTACCAAACTGCGTGTTTAGTTTTTTCTGAAATTTTAAATTCTCATCCTTTTTCAAGCTTCGAAATGAACTATACAGGAGGCAAAACCTGCATTTTCTCGCTTGCCATCGATTAGCTCGAGGTCATAAGTTTTGGCACCGAATCGTCACGGAAGATGAAAAATGGTAACTGTTCGGCAATCTGAAGACAAGGAAAGGAGTGTGTGGTTCCAGGAGATACGCCAAAGCCAAGAGTCAAGCAAGATCTTCACCCAAAAAACACCATTATCTGCCTTTGGTGGAACTAGGAGGGCATGCGGCTCTGGGAAATTCTTGAAAGAAACGTCACAGTCAACAAGGAGCTCTATGTTGCCCAGCTGCGCCGCGTAAATGAAACTATTTGACTGAAAATACCCGATCGACAAGGCCACATCATCTTGCTCCACGACGGCATGTTGTACAAGTCGTCAACACCGCCCTCCAAGAGCTCGAATGGGAGTTTATTCAAATCAGCATTTTTGACATCTGCTCTTTTTCGCTTTTCATCGGAAGAAAAAAGTAGCCAAAGCCGCTCGGAAAATATGCAGAGAGTATGGTAGAAAGTTTCTTTAGTCGAATTAGTCGAAGAGCATCTGAAGGAACTACATGGAGTTGTAATTGATCAGCTAGAAGCTCTATGTTGCCCAGCTGCGCCGCGTAAATGAGACCATTCGACTGGCAAAGCCCGATCGACAAGGCCAAGTCATCTAGCTCCACGACCGCATGTTTTACAAGTCGTCAAAACCGCCCTCCAAGAGCACGAATGGGAATTTTATGCCATCCGAATATCTACTTTTTCCGCTCTCTGTCAAACCAAATGAGGGGTGTTACCTTCGAGGACCTCAAAAACTGGCTCAACAACTTGTTCGACACCAGATCGGGTCTCAATAAATTAAGTAAACATTAACGGCGAATACATAATTGATTAATTGATTATTATAATTATTGTTTTTTGCTCAAATAACTCTTTGAAGACGAACTTATTCCTCAACCTAATATATTTTAATTTTGCGGAAGCAATTAAAAATCGAACTTTGCGTTTTTTGGTTATTGCGTAAAATACAATCTATATCACGACCAATGATGAGATTTGAATATTAATTGATCAAATCTAATCATAAATCTAATTTGTGGCTTTGTAGCCGAGTGAATGTGGTGTCTGACTCAATAACCAAAAAAACGCAAAGTTTCATTTTTAATTGCCTCCAATTTTTCAAAAGAAAGTTAATTTTGTTTGCTATTTAACCTTTGAAACAGAATAAAATATTTTTCAACAATATGCAATAATTAAACAATTTTGAAAATACAAATTGCATAAGCTTGGAACTTGCATAGCAATTAGAAGCGTTAACAATACTTTATGCACATTGCTATAACCAACCATGATCGGTTTGATTTTTAACGGCTCATATCTCGGCTCAGAAAACAATTTCGCCGATTTTGAAAAAGGATTTGGAATCAGCGGAATGGTGCAAGTCTTATCAAAATCTCAAGCGGACGCTAAAGTGACTTCCTTTGTTAATTATTCCCACGACTAAGTGAAAAACGTGAATAGCCCCCAAGAAATAAATTTTAATAATATAATCTAAAATTTAATTAATCCTAGTACACCTTATATATTATTTCAAATCCATACCCAAGAAGTCTTCCAAATCTCCAGATAGGACCTTCTTCAGCTCAGCTTCCAGATCCTTACCATATCTTGTCTTAAACGGGGTTCTAATCTAAAACAATATAATACAACAGTACATGTACATGAACATACCATTTGACGTTGAGCATTGCTAACAGAAGTCAAAATCTCAATCACCTTGCTTTTTTCTTTATTTCGGAGCGCTTTTTCCAGACGTTCTGCGGCTTGAACTTCATCGAAACCAGGACGATAATGAATCGTTGCGGTTGCCATTCTAAAAATTATGACTGCTATTCGATCATTTCAAGGTTATTTCAATATTTAAGAAAACAAACTTTGGAAATTATGGGTGTGAGATTCGTTTGATAAATACATTTCATAATCAATTGGAGAGGTTTGGCCGGAATTGAATGAGTCACTCTCTTGTTTATTGATGTTTTCTTCTTTATTTTATTTTCTATTCAAATTAGAACCAATTCTATGTTTGGGTTTGATTTTTACATTTAAGAATCACATTGTACAACAGTTTGAGTTTTCTATAAGTAATGTTTCTGTGGAATCGTTACACGGTTTTTATATTTTTAAGAAAAATTATAAAAGGGAAAGTATGTTTGGTGAATTTCTCAGATTTTGATGAAACGAACTTCTCAAAAAGAAAAAGTGTGCACAAAATTTTTTAATTTTTCTTATTTCTCCCCAAAAATATTTTGAGGTACTTAAAAATGCGTTTTAAATTTGAAAACCACTGGGATCATTATTTTTCCTCCGACAATCCTTTTATTCTGCGACCTGGAAATCACAGCAACGATGGAAAGTGCCAATTGGATGGGATGCAAAACAAAAGGACTCTGGTTCGATTCTTTCCTGGTAAGATTCTATATTTCTTCTCTATATTGTTGTTCCGGCTTGTTATTAACTTGTTGTGATATTATTGTCTCACTTTTGTTTTTTTTAAGATTTTCTATAAATGCTTGAAGCGCAAAGTTCGTCAAAGAGACTCAGCTTCTCCGATTTATTTACCACAACCCTACAGATGATGTTAGACAGGGTCGATTTGTTACAAATGGCGCAGCTGAATAAGTTTGGAATCCGTCTGGATGGCGAAAGGTTGCATCGATTGGAATTTGCCGATGACGTCGTATTGATTGGCCTTTCATCCGAAGAAATAGAAAGCCGTCTCAACATCCTGGTCGCGAAAAGCAAGAAAATTGGACTAGAAATCAATGCTTCGAAAGTATTTCACAACTCACACGTTCAGCCGAGACTCATAGGAGTTGACAGCTCACAAAGTCCAACTGCAGCTCACACGAAGTATCTGGGAAGCACTATCGCGATAGACGGTTCACTGGATGAAGAAATTTCAAAATGAGTCAGAGGTAGATGGGCTACTTATACGAAATACAAAGATCTGTTTCGTCTTCAAGAAGGGAGGCACAAGCTCATCATGCAGAACGTTGTCCCAGCACTGCTATACGCCGCAGAAACCTGGAGCAAGTCAGACTACAAAGAATGATCAACGCCATCTTGTCACGAACAACATGTTCAACTCACATCGACATCCGCATAAATGAAGAAGCTGAGATGGGCAGGTCATGTCGCTCGTTTACCAGATGGACAAGGATTGTGACAGAATGGGATCCAAGGTGCTTTAGAAGACGAAGTGGACGGCCGAGAGAAAAAAGGTTAACAGCATTCAAGGAGGAGGTGGTGAAATTCGTAGACTTGGAATCAAGAAACTCCGAAACCGGAAGAAGACGACCTGGTCAACAATGACGCGGTCTTATAGACTCAAACGGCAAGAGATCTTCTGCTGACGATACTCCAAAGTATCCAAAGTATCCAAAATAATCATATGAAACAAAAAAATTCATTTTCAAAAAATGGATTTCTGACAATTATTGCTGCTAATTCACTTGAATGGAAAGAGACACTAAAAAAATAATAAAATTACTTTCTTTACCGAAGCTTCTAAATTGGCTAAAATACAGTTGGTTCACTAGTGTTCATAATATGGATAAGCCATGAGCCTTCGAAACTCCCAGCCAGCTTCTCTTTCCAAGGGACGTACCAACATTATGCAATGTTTCCTGATGTTTATTGTGAAAATTTTTTTTGTAAACCCACTATTGTATACCCACTACCATACCGGTGCACGCCCACTGGAAATAACGGTTTTCCGATTTTTAAACTCGCCGGCAATGTTTTTCGTATTTTTAACGGAAAATGTTTAACTTTAATTTAACTAGGCGTATTTTAAACTATCCAAAAATATTAATATCTTTCGAAAAAGTTAGATTTGAGCACGTCTATTGAGCTCGTTTTATAACCGTACCAGTTGGCGTGCCGGTGCATCCCAAAGGAATTTGGAGTCGCATAAATATATTTTTGTCAATTCGTGGGTCAGTACAAGATATGGCTTTTCAATTTCGGAACCCGGAATGCGGAATCGAAAAATGGACGAAATCCGGAGTTTCGAACCTATGTGTTAATTCGGGCTCTCAGATTTTGATATATATATTCGGGCTCTCAGATTTTGATAAGCAGATAGATTCGTTATGGCTTGATTAGTATACTTACAAAAAATTAGGAGCCACAAAATGGTTTAAGTCGGTAAAAAATGGGTCTAAAACTCAAAAAATCTCAATTTTCAAACACAAATTTTATGAAGTTAATGTTAATCAATCCCATTCATATTTTAAGGGCTATACCATCTTATTAGAAATAAATATATTGTTTTTATATTGTTAAATATAAAATTACGGAATCCGAAATCCGAAATTCCGCCCATCTCTGGTCAGTATCTCTTTCAATTCATCCAATGAGTGAGCTGGTTAAGCTGAGAGCCTAGATAGCGCATACCTTACTAGTCACTCTTAAAGTCCCGTTAACGTTAATTATATATTTAATTCTATATAGTTATGAATATTAGTTGTCACGTTACTTGTCATGTCCTGGTTTTGTTATCATCATATCTAGTTGTGATTTTATATGATTGTTCTGACACATGAGCCAATAAATAGTTAGCCGAGTCCCATCTGTCCTCTTGGAACACAACAATCAGCAATAACTGTCAGAAATCCATTTTTGAAATGAAAAAATTCTGTGTTTTGTTTAATCATATGATTATTGATAACTATTATCAAAATCTAACTATATGAAAAGTTTGATTTGATCATTTTTGAATTATTTTCAATGGTCTCAAAGAGATAATGAAACAAATATTCAATTTACGTGAATAATTTCTCTGTTTTTCATTATATTTCTTCAAAATTTCTAGATCAAATCAGATTTATTACCTTTATTTTTTATGAAAAGAAAATTGGAATTGTCAATTTCTCAGATTTTGATAATATAAAACTACTTTTAGTTAAATTAATAATTGTATAGAGCAGAAAAGCGCTATCAGTTAAATATATACACTTTGCCAAACAATAAGAAAATTGTTGTCTCACAAAAGATAATATAAAAACTCTACGAACTTCCTCAATCCAATATTATACCAAAATTTGTGCAAAAAAACTAGAAAAAGTCGCAGTCCCGGTTCCGTGTCCCGGGCAGGGAAAAGGAAGTCCGCCACTTTCCGTTTTCCGATAGAAAAATTGTTCGGTACGTAAAATGTGCAATGCCATTAATAACCCCCGGCCATGTCCCTTTGGGTCTTCTTCTCGCTCTTGACCAACCTTGATGATCCAATTCTGAAAGAGTTTTGCTCCACCTTGTGCCCGACAGCCTTAAAACATACAACTGAGAAGTTTCCTCCTATCTAGCAAATAAACTGAAATCGAGCCATGAAAGCAGACAATGTCGAGAATTTCCTGAGATGGGCACCAAGTTTGTCAACCATAGAGAAACGCCGGAACGATTTTCCGATTTATTAGAATTTTTGCTGAAATTTGAGGAAATAGAGGCTTGCACTTGTAAAATTCGACATAAACTGTCTTGTTTCGTCTGGAAACCTCCTCCTTAAACGAACCGTAGCCAAGTTTTTGGCCCCAGCTACTGATGAGCAAACAGAATCGTCGGAAAATATGGGATCTTTGGTAGTGTAGTCGTTGTGTACGATCATTGTCTTTGTTGGGTTGATTTCTAGCCTTTTCTTCCAGTTGATTCAGAAACTGTTTTATTTATTCTGAGGATAATCCAATTAGCACCACATCTTCGGCGCACTCGAGTCGTTTCAAAAACTTCCCATCAACACGAATACCTTCAGCTCCACAATCTCCTTGTCGGATTCATCGAAAATCATTTGGAGACCAAATGCGAACAGAGATGGTGATGCTGAGCCAACTTGACGCACCCCTCCTTTCAACGGAATATCGATTGTGCTTCCATGGATTCTGATTTTCCCAGAGGGAATTGGAATTCATTACATTTTTCAATTAGTTGTCGATTAGAATGATCTTTCAGACCTTTAGCCTTGTTGAGATTCTTACAAGTAACATCCGCTGAACGGAATGAGTCCATTAGTTAGAATACATCTTCTCAACAATTGAGATCAGGGATATTGATCGGTATTGAGACGCATCCTTAGAAGACTCACTTTGCCAATTTTCCGATCTTCTGGTATCCTGCCTCCCGTCAAAATCTTGTTGAATTCGTGTCAAATAATAGATACACGGTCCACAGCTGCAAAGATCCGTTCCATTCCCAATAGTTGAATCCTCACAGAATTCCATCTTCCATCTTGGGCTTTCCGTCGTTCTTCCAGTTCCTTTTCCGTTTTCCGTTTAAAAACAAACCAATTTCCATGCCACCCTGATGTATGCGCATTTATAAATAATATTTAAAAAGTCTGACAAGAATATCAGATAAATTACGAGCCGGAACAACAATATAGAGAAGAAATAAAGAATGGTACCCAGAATGAATCGAACCCGAGTCGTGCTTCTTTGCACCCCCTCTGCACTTTGCGCTTGACAGTGGCGTGACTGTGTTTTGCACGAAATTATTATCAATCAGAACATTCAATTCAAACCGAAAAATTAACCAAAGTTTCATCAAAATTACACGAAGCGTCCTCACTCCAAAAAACAACATCAAATTTTAACAAATATTGATGACGTGTTTACGCTATATAACAGGATGAGTCTGCTTTCATGCAAAAAGCACCTCGCGTTCTAACAGGAGCACTTTTCGTGCAAAACACAGTCACTCCACCGTCAAGCGCAAAGTGCAGAGCCATCCATTTGCCACTGTGCCGTCGTTGCTGTAATTTCCTGGACGCAGAAGAAGATTGTGGCAGAATAAAAATAATGATCGCTGGGGTTTTCAGACTTCAAACCCATTTTTAAGTATCTTAAATTTTTTTGGCTAGCTCAAAAATTAAAAATTTTGTGCACACTTTTAGACCCAAAACTAATCTTTTTGCGAAATTTCTGAAAACCTGAGATGTTGATCAAGTATACTTCCCTTGTGAGTTATTTTGGATTAAGCGTACTGTAATTTAACATAGAAAATTATAATAAAAAGAATTTGGAATTATTCTGATACACTTTCCAATCCGAGGACATATAACAGAGATGGGCGGTATGAGAGTTTATGAATTTTGGAATCCGGAATTCGGAATAGAAATACGGCCGGAATCCGGAACGCGGAACACGGAATCCGAAAAAAATCCGATGTTAACGTTTTTATGAAAAGTGAATTTTCGAAATTCGGAATTAAAATATAAAATTTTTAAATTAGAAATCGAATAATAGACAGAATCCGGAATTCCACCAATCTCTGATCTATAATATGGAAAACACAAAAACCACGCCACGGTCAAAAATCTGCGCGTGAATGCAAATGCTGCGTGACCGTCATAATTTTTTATTACACATTAAATAAAACACAACGTTTTTGAGCGCTTAAAGTAAAAAATGGTAAAATTCCTTTATTATATAATAAATACCCGTATCGATATTGTATATGAAAATAAAAATGAATATGTAAAATGAGAATAATACCTTTATTTTAATGATTAAAAAAATAAGCAAAATAAAAATGCCTTATATCTTTTGCAATTCTCTACAGATCTTTTCCATTTTTATATCAATCGATAGAGCACATTTTTCTGATTCTATTGATACTAAACACTAATTGTTTGCAGTTGTCAAAGTTGCAGAATCTTTAAAAAATTCTTCATTAATACAATTTATGTCTGAAAATCAGTTATTTCTATTAAATATTTAATATATGAGAGGAATAATTGCAAGTTTACAGCGAGAAAATCTAGGAAATATAAATATGATAATATTCATAAATATAAATTTTAATAACAAACAAAGACAGTTAAATATAACAGATAATACTTTTTGACTTATTACTTTCAAAAATTAGTTTTATCTTTATTTAAAGGTGCAGGTTATACCTATAAGGAATCCATATTTTTAAAAACTTTGTCATAAAAACAATATTATTGTCATGCAAATAACAGCACTCACAGCCAATTCCTATAAAATCCTATGATATGGGATTCATTATTCATTAGTATACGTTCGAAATATTTCCAATTGCTAGATCCAAGATCTTATCCAGTATGGCTGTTATAAATGGTGGAGATGACGGAAGAAACATTAAAAACGGTTCGACTAACTATATAATTATTTGTAGCCACGGACATTTCCAACATACAATAAAAATCATATACAATAAGAGTTTTGGTCCCATCGGCTTGCGAATATCATGGAAAACATCAATGGATTGTTGCTTAAAACAGTTTGTTTCAGAAAATTAACGATATTTCAACTTTGACAACTGCAAACAATTAGTGTTTAGTACCAATAGAATCAGAAAAATGTGCTCTATCGATTGATATAAAAATGGAAAATATCTGTAGAGAATTTCAAAAGATATAACGAATTTTTATTTTGCTTATTTTTTTTATCATCAAAATAAAGGTATTATTCTCATTTTACATATTCATTTTTATTTTCATATACTATATCGATACGGGTATTTATTATATAATAAAGGAATTTTACCATGTTTTACTTTAAGCGCTCAAAAACGTTGTGTTTTATTTAATGTGTAATAAAAAATTATGACGGTCACGCTTCATTTGCATTCACGCGCAGATTTTTGACCGTGGCGTGGCAAAAACATATCATGCCAATGGAGTTAAAAATGAAAAATTTCGAGTCAAATAGACGTTATATGCATATTTTTTACTTTAAATTGGTTAGACGTTTATCTTCTAACACGATTCCACATAGTTTTTAGGTTAATCATATATATTTATTGAATTATTTAAAGAATATTAGTGGAACATTGCAAACTTTAAAGAAAAAGTATATAAATTATTAATATATAATTAATGGGAATACATTGTTTCTGAGTTATATTATGGTCTATGAGTTATACTTAGGTAATATAACATGTTTGACAAACCTTGTTAGAATAGAATCCGAGTGGTTTTTCAATCCTTTTAGATTTTTGGGGATTGTATTCTAAAATGTGTCTGACATAAGAATTAAATAATTTCACATACACTAGCTGACAAAAGTTTTGTCACAAATGTTTTTTCGGGTTTAACTTTTTTGTGACTTGACCAAATTGGCTGATTTTTTTGATATTTTATGTGAATCAGTGTTTAAAATGTTATAGTAGCAAAATTTGGTTTAAATTACCATGGCAATTTCGGTACCACGCATTCCGTTTTCCCTCATATTGATAACAGCTTTCCGGGTGGCAATTGGAGTTTCTTTACGTGGAGTCATAAAAAATGCAGTGCAAGAAAAGTGCGTAATATCTTTGAGCTACGCGTTTTACGAGAAACGCTTGTCACTGTAAAACGGATCATCGTAATCACACGCGGGAATTTTTAAAATAATCTACAACCATATGAATCTATCATATCAAAAAATCAGCCAATTTGGTCAAGTCACAAAAAAGTTAAACCCGAAAAAACATTTGTGACAAAACTTTTGTCAGGTAGTGTATATTTATTATCATTATTAATTACTTTTCATTGTCATTGCACTCCGGTCAAAAAACCACGAAAAACGCTATTTGTCTTCATTTTATGTATCGTTGTCTGCGTGTTAAATTATTTTAAATTATATTTGTTGAAATAAATGATCGTCTATTGTAGAAGAGGAATATAGAAAAACGCAACACATCAAAAAAGGCAACGCTCAGAGAAAAATACAAACTCTGAGGGTGGAATTTCGTTTTGACCGAAGTGTCATTGTTTTATATTTTTGTTGTTTTTAATATGAAATAAACAGAGTTTAATTGCCCAAGTTTGAGGCCTACAACAAAAAAAAATTGACAGCACTCCAAATGGAATCGTTAAGTTGGCTCAGAAATGATGTTCATTTTGTAAATTTCAATAAGAAGCGTATATTTTTAGATAGTTTAAGACAGGCTAGTAAAAATGACGAAATCAAGTTATATGAAAATAATACGTGTAAATTAAAAAGACACGTTTAAATATTGAGAAATGTTAATTTAGATTTGGCGTATTATAGTAACAAATTGGGACATGTATGCAAGACAACAAATTTGAAAAATAAGCGACAACAAGATAAGCATTTTAAACTTTCAGAAATTCGATCCAATTATGGTAACAAAAAAATAAAATATATTCGTCGCTAAACGCTCACCGCCGCATTACCACCGCAAAGTGTGGCGCACTTTTTTAAATATTATTTTTTCATTTAATTTGTATGATTATTATTATTTTCCACATTTATTCCACGATTGAAACAACATCTAAAACATATTCTTCAATTTATTTAAGCAAAAACAGTATAGAACGAGGATAAACAAGAAAGTAATCATAAGAATTAAATGAAAAAATAATATTCAAAAAGTGCGCCACTCTTTGCCGCGGTAATCGCATTTGGCGACGACTATAAATATAATGAATACAAAGTATAAAAGTTATTGAAAAGAACTTTTTAAAGAAAACTGAAATCAATTTATTACATAAACTTCTTATTGTTAGAATAGGAACAATAATAAAATATGAGAACTGTCATTTAACAAAAAAAAGCAAAAGAATGAAACCGTTTTCCGTCAATCCCATCACGTATTAATAATTTGAACTAAAAACCGTTTTTGAATCGAAAAGTGCAGGCGAACATGTATCATCAATTAAATAGTTAATTCCAGTAAAATATAAGTTGCGCCCAACTGGTTTTTCACACTTGTTTATTCTGTTTCTTTCTGTTTATTCAAATCGAATCATTTCAATTTGAAAGGATGAATGATCCTATTCATATTTATAAATTATTGTTTTTTTTTTCATTTGAAGGATGAATGTGGACATTTATTACTGACGGATATGTTGGATATTATAGAATAACATAATAGATGGTAATTGTATGGTAATCTCAATATTAAACAATACAATTATTTATTAGAGTAAACATTTAAAGATTGTTCAATTCAAAGTGCATTTGTTCAAGAATTTAAATGATTATCATAATATTGTTTCTGCACACCCGGACGAAAAACGGGACCGCTTCGAAACCGGCGTCAACAGCATAAGTATTGACGCTTTTTTTTCAATGCGGGCACATTTGTTGTCATCTCTATTTTATTTTGTAAAATATACTGATTTCACGGTGAATACATGCTTAATAAAGTTTTTATTTCTATTAGAATAATTATAATAATTATCTGAACGTATTGGTGACAAAAAATAATGATTCTCCATTGTTTTAATTTTTGCTCTGTCATTAATTTGATCATTTTTTTAAGAAGCATTTCATCTGAATCAGCATAAAATTCTCTATAAGATGATGTTTCACTTTTCGCTGTAATTCAGCTTTCAAATTTTTTATAACTGTTTTTATACATGATTTGAATGTAAAACTTTTCCTCTTCCTCTCTTCTAGCCCTAACTTCCATAATGGTTTCTAAGAAAAATATTATAATACTTTTGAATCAACAAATTATATATATATATATACCTTTTCCTTTGTTGAATCGCTACTGCACGACGGTTGGTTGTCCATCTAAACATAAAAATTGCTCTGCGATAAAGAAAAAATACATTGTTTTCACTGAATAAAACACTTTTATTGGAACTTAAGCTACAATGAAAATATCATATTATAGAGAATTTAATGTTGATTCAGATTAAATGCATCTTAAAATAAAATACTTGTAAAATTATTTGTAATATTAAATTTAAAGCAAAAATTGTTCTGTTAATAAATATACATTGTTTTTAGTGAATAAAAAATTTGAAAGCTGAATTACAGCGACAAGCAAAATATCATCTTATAGAGAATTTAATGCTGATTCAGAATATATGTTTTTTAAAAAAAATGAACAATACAATAATTTTTTATATTCAGATTTAACTAAAAATTTCTACGTAGCAAAAAACATTAAAAATGATTATTATTTGTTTTAAAATTATTTTAATACATTCAGATAATTTTTCCCAGTTGTTTTATATACAAATAATTAACTTATCTTATTTAGAATCCGAATACTAACGCTTCGAAAAATAGCTAAAAATAAAAGACGAACTTTTAGTCATCAACATTTTTCTCGTCCACCCCTCTTTTGGCAAATAGCCAACAAAAATGTTTATTTTTTCGTAAGATATAAGCTTTAATCAAAAATAATTTTTAGGTATATGAAAACATAATAGTCGAAGAAAATTGTATGTTGTACTTGACAAAAATGATGTCAAACTCAGTGCATGATCATTGATATAAAAAGCAAATAAAACATTCAAGAAAGAATAAACACAGTAATTCAAATTGAATTCAATTGAGTCCATGTTTGGTGAGCAAATAGTTTGTCGGGAATTATGTGTGAAAAGTTTGGACTGAAATGATGGTTCGTGGAATTATTATGAAATGAAAAACGTTTTAGTCAAGTTGATCAATCTTTACAAGAGTGAAATTAGTTTTAAAATTTATTAGAGGATCAATTTCCAGATTTAGGATTTGTTGTCTCATATTCAATTTTATAAATTTAAGAGAAGACTATAAATTGGTTTCTGCTTGTCCACATAGAAATTTTCCATAGCTTCGAAGATTTGAGACGTAAAACAATCTTGAAATAAACTTTGTTCCTTATTAATTAACGTATTAACTATTCCTTATTAAAATCTAAAGTTCAACTGATGCTCATCCGTCGAAGCAGTGTTTCAAAAGTAAAACATTTCAATTTGGTTCTTGAGCGGAAGGAAGTGAGCGGAATTTTGAAATTAATTTAATAATCTTCCATTTCTTCGGGTTTTAAATTCCAAAATTCCGTTTTAAGCTGAAATTTGTTTTTCCTTCATGTCCATTTTTTTGTTTTTCGATTTCGCATTTGGGAAAATGTAAAAAATTTTTTCCGACAACCTAGGAAATTGCGGCTATTCGACATTGTCTTCGAGCATTACTATTCATCTTCTTGAGTTTCTAGAGATGAACTTCAAGTATATATACACTGGTGTCCAAAAGTTTGCGACACCCCCACTTACTAGATGTTTCGTATATTACTGCAGGACAACAGTGAAAATGAGTGGTACCAATGGATTCCCCGTCATGAAAAACCTATTTCCATAAAATTTCATTACAATCACTTTTATTACCGCTACGCTACAGTACATTTTCCACAAACAGTGATGGTCACAGCGATGAGACATTCTTCTATTTCGGATCATTAAATCTCCATTTAGCGCACAAAATGGAAGTTTTTTCAAATAATTAGAGTATAACAGGTCTGAAAACATGTCTTGAACATTATATCACTAAATGAGCAGCCGATGTCGTTTTTCTCGCCAGGAATGTGCAAAAATTGAAGCCATACGCCGACTCGGATTATCCATCTCGAAAATCGCTGCGCATCTAAACCGATCACCTTGCATTGTGAGTAATTATTTGAAGGACCGTATTGGCTACGGAAAGACACCAATTCCGGTACGTAAAAAGATTCTATCGACCACAGATGATTGAACAATTCCGCGGAAAGCTTCAAAGTCGATGAAGTCGGCTGGACAAATTGGCCGTGAAGCTGGAGTTTCGACCTCGAGACAAAAAATTGATCGATCTCTGCGTCGGAGCTGATTTATTGTTCGCAAAAAACTAAAAAATGCAACACGTCTGACTCCTGCTCACAAATTGAGACGTGTTGACTTTGCTCGCCGAAACTTGGTCCAGATTGGAAAAGAGCGAGTCCATTTACGGATTCAATTGTCAATTCAAACGTGTTCTGATAATCTTTTCTGATGAAAATATGTTCAATCTTAACGGACTTAATTCTTATTGGCGTGATTTGAGGAAGAATCCATTGACATTTTCCAAGAGAAACTGTGGAGGTAGAAAATTCTTAGTTTGGGGAGCCTTCTTCTCAAGGGCTCCCCAAACTAAGAAAGAAAAAAACTTCTTCTCTTGATTTGGAACTCATTTCGCCTCGAATGAAATCTGCGGACTATCAAGATGTCCTGGAGGAACGTTTAGTTCCATTCCTGGCATCCAGTCAAGCTATTGCGTGGACATTTCAACAAGACAACGCCTCCATCCATGCTACTGCTTCAACGACGACGTGGTTGAGGTCAAAGAATATCACTGTTATGGACTGGTCAGCGTGTTCTCCCGGTCTCAATCCAATTGAGAATCTCTTGTCCGTCCTTGCGAGAAGAGTTTACCATCAAGGACGTCAATTCAACACTGTATCGGATCAGAAAGTCAATGGTCGCTGATCGATACAAATCTGATTAGAAGCCTGATTGAAAGCATGCCAAACCGAATTAATGACGTTATTCGGATCAATGGAGCAGCAATAAAGTATTAAATAATGAAATTAGTTATTAAATATCGCTAATTTTAGTGTCATTTCCCAGTTTAAAAAGGATGTCTCATTACCGGACCACCACTGTTTGTGGAAAATGTACTTATTTTTCCAACAGTACAATGTTCCAAAACACACTTCCAAATTTGTAAAGGAACAATATATTTTAATTTTCTCAAGTATTTTCGAGTGGAGGATTGGTTCTCGAGCCGTAGAATTCGCGTTATGGACTGGTCCAGACAGTCAAATTTTATGGCCGGACTTAAGAAAGTTCCTGCTTTTCGGAAGTGACGGAATTCAATGGTTACGGCGTCCAGTTGACTCCCGGTATGATTCCAGATACCAGTTACCCACCGTTAAGCACGGTGGAGGAAGTTGTATGGTGTGGGGTTCTTTTTCCGGAAAAGGCATGGATTCATCACAAACTTCATGGATCGCCACGTCTACAAGGATATCCTAGAATCCAAAATGCTGCCACATTACAAAGCCATCGATCGTGGAATCATTTTCCAACAAAACAATGATCCAAAACACATTTCCATTTTTGTAAAGGAACAATAGATTTTAATTTTTTCAAATATTTTGGAGTTAGGGATTGGTTCTAGAGTCGTAGAATACGCGTTATGGACTGCCCCAACCAGTCCCCTGACTTGAATCCAATTGAGATTTTGTGGAAAGAGTTGGAGAGACGATTGGCCGGAAAAAAGGCGAAAAATACGGAAGAGAAGTAGCAACAACTGGTAGACGAATGGAAAAAGATCTCACTATCAGTAATCGACACTTTGCTCAACTCCATGCAGCGCAGATGCCAGGCTGTCATTGACTCTCGTGGCTTCGCAACAAATTATTAGACCCAATTTGTTAATTTTCATATGTTATGTTTTGAATAAACGTTTTTTTTGAAAAATTAAGGTCACAATTTTTTTTCTAATTTTCGTATGGCACTTGTCCACAAATTTTCTAACGCTTTCAGAAACGGCTGGTAAAAATTTCGACTTTATACCGGCTCTCGAAAACCAGTTATGCTCGAAAAACCCAGCGTTTATAACCTTTTGATCGGTACTGAACGGAACTTAAATCTAATATTTCTCAAAAACTTAAGGCGTGTGAGATATTTTGAAGGATGCATCTTACGATAAATTATTTTTACCTGGAACGTGGAAATTAATAAAATGCGTTTAAATGTTTCTTAAACATCATTTAAATTAAAGTAACCACAGTTCATTTAGGTCTTGCAATTTTCTTGTCCCATCTTATTCTTTCAACCACTGTAGCTTGCCAATCGAACGCAGTGGAGATCCACTTTGGTCCTCTGCTTTATTTGTCAATTTTGTGATGGTACATATATATCATACATCTCTACAATCGGCTAGAATTTTCAGCAATCATCGTTCTCCGTGGCATACCAGAGCCAGAAAAACGTTGTCCCTCGCTTTTTTAATCTTGATGAAAGAACTTAAGGATTTATTCGCTCCAGAAGTTGTTGGATATGGTAATTTACAATAATATAATTGTTTTATAGTAATATATTGTACTTTTCAGAGATCGGTTCCTAATGGAAGAGCAAAAAAAGTAATATTCTCGTTGGGACGGCCACACGGTCACAAATGACTTTTTCATCTATTCCACGTCAATGTGTGTGACTGAGATTAAGCTTACCCGAATGACGAGGATCGAACTGTAGCGTAGACGTGACTGTGTTTACGTATTGTCGTAAAATAAATTGCTCACTTATTTTATATTGTTTAGAAATATTTTTCTTACATTTCTTAATATTTTTTTAATTTTTAAATAAAATATCCCGTAATAAATTTTATTTGATGATCAACTGGACATTCAATCGCTAAACATTAGAAATAATTAAAATATTTCAAAACAATATTAAATAAGTTAGCATTTTATTTTACTACAATACGTAAACACATTCACGTCTACGCCAAAGTTCGATCCTCGTCATTCGTGTAAGTCATTCTCACTCAATGTTTGTTATCCATATTTTGATACAATTGTATCAAAATATGGATATGCCGTCCAATCGAGAGCCTTATGTTAATCTTTTTTCCTCTTTCATTAGGCACCGATATGTGAAAAGGACAACAATTATTTAATAATTAAAGTTCAGGTTACTGGCAATAATCTTATGCATTCTTCCATTTACCGAAGATTTGTTTTCCTCTTTTCGAAAATATAGTTTTTTCGTTATCCAAATTGTTCGTGCCGGAAAGCGATTTTTATTTCCGCTGGTAAAATTTTTCAATTGCGTTCTTTTTATAAAAAAAAACAGAGGCGTCGATTTTACGTGCAGTCATTTTGTTATTTCATTCATTCCAAGTATTTTCACGTTATTTTTTAATTTTATATTAAGCGAAACAACAAATTGAAAATTATATCGAGCAGGGTTGCGCGTATATCAGTTTTTTTTCAAACGATTGAAAACGGAAATGGAAATAATTTTTTCAAGTGGAAGATGGAATTTTTATTTTTTAAAATAACGTTAAAAGAAAATAATATCAAAAGATAAGAAATTGATAATTCCAATTTAATTTTCATAAAAAATAAAAGTATAATAATTTTGATTTGATCTAGAGATTTTGAAGAAATATAATGAAAACCAGAGAAATTATTAAAATAAATTGAATATTTGTTTCATGATCCCTTTGAGACTATTTGAAAATAATTTAAAAAAATGTTGAAATTGAAATTTCTTATATTTTGATAATAAATTTATAAAAAAAGTTACCATGAATCTTTCAACAATTCAACAAATTTTTCATGTTGCAGAAAGTGAGTGTTTCTTGTTGTTTAGACGACATCCTTGATCTATTTGAAGAGCAGATCAATCCAGAAACAGAGAACATCCGTTCCGATTCACATGACGCTGACCGCATCGAAAGTTACCGAATTACCAATTTGCGAAAATTCGGAAATCTTTCACGTTAATTCCAAAATTTATTTGGATTAATCGAAGCCTCGGTTTTTAAAAATTTTTAATATTCTTCCACCTCCTAAAAGGCAGAAGAAGAGGTTACATCGACCAGGGTTGCACGGAAAACATTTTTTTCAAACTGACGATGGAAAACGGAAATGATAATTACTTTTTTATAATGGACGACGGAAGACGGAATTCCGTGAAACCCTAATATCGACACCTTCGCGAAAGCCTTTATACTCATTTTTTACTTTTCATCTCATCAATTGCAATTGTATTATTTATCTCGGTTGTGGCAATAAAGAGACACCCTTTTTTACATTGTGGGATAATTGTTCTTCCATCCGGCAGTTTTCCTTGAAAATGACAATATATTCTGCATTTGCAAATGAAAGGCACACATGCAAAATATTATGTGAAATTGTACGTGTAAAAACTTTACCTAACATAACTGTTTCGCATTAGATGGCGCCGTGCATCTCAAATGGATTTTTATCCAAAATTGCACGAACTTTTCCTTTAAGGTCAAATTCACAGTAATTTTCATATTTATAATCACCATTTTTTAGAAGTTAATTACTTTTTCTTTTATTTCAGGTTTATTATTGCATATAAACAAATACACTGATTAAAACAGAAATGCTAATCAAAATAAACAGGTAATACCGCATTTCCAATATGAACATTTCAGTTTTCTACAAAAAATAAACAATTTAATTATGATATGGGATAAAACCATTGACAATGTTGTTATCAATCTAGTAAATTATTGGAATATTAGAAAATAAGAACTGGACCGTAGAAACTGGTGGGCTGGGGGTTGGGAAGGGTACATTATAATGGAATTCCCATAAGACCCATCAATATAGTAGTTTAATAAGTAATAATCATAAACACAGACGACCAGCGTAGACAAATCTCTGAATATATAAGGTGAAAAAACATTGTATGCTATTTCATTTAAAACAAAAATTGGTTGTTTTTGATTTTAAAGCACAAATAATAACCTATGCTGGAAAGACTTGAAACGATTGATTATATTATACAAGTAGAGTTGTGCGCAATAAGTTATATGCGGAATTGGAATAAATTATAGTTGAATAAATTATTGTTAGGTTATAATTGCAATTTTCATCTAGCATTAGGCCTTGTTGAAGCATTTTTGACATTTTCCTCGTATTGCCCAATGGAATTGATTGAAGTCGGTCTTCGTCCACAGCTCTGTATCGGTTACAGCGTTATTAACGCGTTCGGTAATTCTGAAAAATTCATAAATTATAAAAATGGTAAAAACGTAATACTTACTTTATCTCCTTGCCGAGATCCGTCAAACAAATGACCTTTCCCCGTCCTCCTGATTTCTCAGCAGTTCGGTTACTTTCAAAACACAACTCAATATCAATTCGTCGGCGATGATATGACATGGTCATATCCAAATCAATCGCCATCGACATCAATGTAGCCGCACAATGTCCTTCACTCAATGAGAATGACGATGGATCATCCTTAACTGACGCGCTCGACGTGGATGCAACAATACCAGTTGAATTTGCATCTTTCGGGGTCGACGGTTGTGGTGAGGCTGAGGCTCGTTCTGCGGCATTTCTAAAAACACGATTATAATTTTAACAAATTAATAAGATATTTTTAAATTCACTTACAGCATGGCGAGCATCATAGGATTCGACGAGGCAAGATTGACAAGGGCGGCGAGTTGATTGTTCGTTGACATATCGCTTGAGTTCGTCTCCAATGGCGATGTGGTGTTTCGTGGTGGCGACGAGCCGCGTTCAGGTGTCTCTGCATTTCTTATCGGCTCGTCCGATGAGCTTGAAGACGCTGCCTAGAGGATTACGCGTTGTTAAGAATCGATTATGGATTAAATAGACCAACCTCAACGTGATTATCATCATCTTCTTTATCTTCATTTGTATCGGACGTCTTTGGCAGGGACTCGAGGAATGCCGCATTGAAATCGCCAAGATTCCCAGACTGCTGCAGTTGTTGAATGGCTAATGACATAGAGTCAAGCATCTGGGAAGGCATCTTATGATCCATTCCGAGCATTGATGGAATTGAAGTCGTTATAGACGGCGTAGATGTAGGCGCACCGCGAACTCTTTTAACATAAGGCTGTGTTGGTGTCTAAATATGAAAATCAATAAATATCATATTTTAGCGAATTATTAGATTTATCAGTAAACACCCACATTGAAATCTTTCGGAAATTCTATGCCACGCTTTAGTTTTTTCTTAGACGCACCATCCTTGAGAATATCTTGGTGATATGCGTTCATATGACCCCACATGCTTTTAGTGCTGCTATCGTTTCTCTTGAGCACTTTCCAGCAATACACACACTCAACGTTTTGCTTCTCGCTCAGACACTTGTAATGCTCCCATATTTCGGATGTCTTCTTATGGGGCTTCGCGCCATATATATCATTCTGTTTCGATGATGATTGTTTAGGACTTCCCACGTGCTCTATATTATTGTTATTGCTAGTGGAAAAATGCGATGGAATGGTCTTTTCGAGCAATGCCATTATTTGGCTAGTGTTTAGCATATCGCTCTCTTCTTCTGGTGGCGGGCTTGACTCGGTCTCGATTTTGACAATCGTTGGATGTTGCTTCTTGCGAGTCATTATTAGGGGCAAATTCTACTAAAATATTGAAACTTATGTTATTAGTGAATACGCGTATTAATACGATAATGACAATGATAAACAACTTTAAGTAAGATATCAATATATTTGGATTTTGCACATTTGTTGTAATTCAATGAGAGACGGATTTAGAAGATATAGAACAGAAGAAATTAAAATTATTAAGGAATTAAACATAATACATAATAACCTTCATTTCTTACATGAAACGCGATGGAACGTTTAAACTGAAAGCACAGAAACTATACTCAAATATAGTTATGCGTTCAGGAAAGTAGTATTCTATATAGTTTAGAATGTTCCTGACAAGTTTATGTGAAAAATATTCTGAATTTAATGCGTGTAAGCTTATAATATACATTGAAATAGTAGAAATTCTCCATCTGGCGTGCGCGAGCTTAGAGCTCTTCATTTACTATAGAATATGAGGATATTTTGTAATATTTCACGTCATGAGATAGATTAAATATTTTTAACTATTTTCAAGCGCACTACAACAGATGTTGAAATTTTACCAATTTTAGAAACTAAAATCTACTCAAATACATTTTTCAATGGATACTGTACTTTAATAAATAATACTTTCATGACGCTTCATACGTAACTTTACAGAATGATGATTTTGTTAAATCGATATTTTCTCCCACAGGAAAATAAAGTGCTTTCTTTAAGAATTTACCTAACAATTTTTAGGAGACATTCGACACAGAGTGTGAGACGAAAAACACCTTAAATGTTTTAAAGGTTTCATGATTGACGCTTTAAAAAAGAACCGTTTTATACAATAATAAAACAATGGTTGGTGCATTTCATCATTTTTGTATCGAGTTCTGTCATTTTTTTTTCTAAAAAGGGATATTAGGGCTAGTTGAACATTACTTAATTACCTAAACACGCCAACAGAAAGAAGAATAACAGGAGCTCAGTTAAGATGTTTTTGAAGACTATTATTTAATAAACATTTTACGTTTAATATATAATTTTGGGCAAATCTAGGATGTTTAAGTTAGAGAAACTATAAAAAATGTTAACGTGAAAGTTTGTTATAAACGGTTAAACAAGCTGATATTGCTATTTTCAATTGGCGTGGTTCAGTAAGTAAGTAAGGTATTTATATATATATATATATATATAAATATGAGACAGGAATTTGAAAGTTTTTAATTAAATATTGCCTACGTATAAATTAATAAGAAAAATAGCTTAAAGGATCATAAGGAAGGTAATTTTAGTCTCGGTTAGGTGGCAGACAGACACAGGTGTCGATTTAATTTTCAATGTCTTTATTATTTATTAAATCTAGGAAAAGCGGAAATTGCTCCCGTCGGAAAATAAAATGCATTTCCGCAAAAAAAAATTACGTATTATTTTACCATCTCATTTTAAATTTCGATTTCTTTAATCTTTATTTAAAAAAACACTAAAAATCAAAATATTTCAAAAGAATCGAACCAGTATTGATTTTTCGTGAGTCAAATTAATCTACCAGGTATGGGATGCATCCTATTATATTCTAATTAATTTATTTATTGAATTTTAAGGTAGATGGTGTAAGATTCCGTTATTTTTTTGCGGAAATGCATTTTGTTTCACGACGGGAGCAATTTACGCTTTTCCTAGATTTAATAAAATCCTTAATTCTGAGTCATTTCAGGACACATCTTTTTTGAAAGTCGAAAGTCTTTTTTGCCTCAAGCGAGACCACTTATGTTCCTTAAGGAGTTTAAATTAAAGCCATTTTTCTCATTAATTTGCACTTTGACAATATATTTTTATAATTTTTACACAATCCGCGCGGCCGATTCAACACGAAGAAAATATCAAAAGATTCTTAAGAGAATGAAGACAAATTGTAAGCCTAATAAACTTTAAAGACGCCAAATGCAAATGGCAATTTTACAATATTTAAGCATGTCTTTAAAAATTCTACTAAAGTTTTGACATCATAAACTACCACTGCGTATTCATTTCTTTGAGAAATATTAGATTATAGAGGCTTTACTGAGCTACTATTTGAAGCTGATCAGTTGGAATGCTTTAAACAAAGCCATAGCAGATTTTATGCTGTGCTATTTTTTAAAAATAAAATAAATGGTAAATTATGAGAATCAAGGAAGGTAATAGTCACTGATCAATACATTGACAATTTAAAGTGGTACATAAAGTAAATAAGAAATGAAATCAATAAACACCAGAACAGAACGTAAAAATGAAAATTAAAAGAATAAACGGAGCGGTCGATTAGAGGCCGGGCCAGGCTGGACCGGCCCGAACCGGACCGGATCGTGTCGTACTCGGTCGAAAATTATTATTTATTATTATAATATTGGAGTGTCGAGTGTACGTATGTGTGTATGTGTGTGTGTGTGTATCTGGGCCGTCCATGGCCCCCGGGGAGGGGAGGGGGGTTCTCATCATCATCACCGCGACACAAACAGAGTGGGGGCCCCGTCGAAATAACAACACATTCGTGAGACAGTCATGACAACCGGCGACGGACCTGGCTTAGAGAGGCGAAAGACGGGGCGTCGACCTGGAGAACGAGGGGAAGCAGTAGTCAACGCGGGTTTTTGTCCTCCCCCCCCCTATTCAAAAATTTGGTTTTTTTTTCGCTGTTGTTGTTGCTGCTGCTGTTACGGACGGACGTCCAAGAAAGAGAATCGGGGCGAATCAATAGCGTTGCGCGCGCACAGACACCACACATACATATGAATTAGGACGAGAAGCAAACAAACCCCCGAGCACACAGAGAAAGATTTGACAATATTTTCGGGGCCACATATCGGGCCGGCCCGGCGGGGGGGGGGGATGCCCCGTGACGGACGAAGAGGGTGGTTGGACCTGTTGCGAACACGGGGTGTCTATCTGTTTTCCAATTTTTATGAGGATGTTGAGAGGGGAAGTCGGTCGGTCGGACGGATCATGAGAACCATTGCGAAAGGAAAACAATTTTGAGTGCGCGCGCGCAGCCCCGGACATTGAAGTTTTAATTGATGGACTAGTTTTCAACTAACGCAGGTTCTTGCGATATCATTTTAGCAAACACGGGGATTTTGGACCATTTTGTGGCAAACTTAGGGGTGCTCAAGTAAGCATACAAGATACATTTATTTTTAATTTTTCTGGTACATACATTTCCTTTGCTAATATTTAGAGATTGTTTACTGATAAATAACTAATAAAATTGTAATGACTAACCTGAGCCAGCTTTAAACTAAACTTGGCGAAAATTCCATCATCCGTATGAAACTTTTTCAAATGAGTTCGTAGATTGTTGGGGCTCCGATCGTCACCGTTCCATGAGCAATGCAGGCACATGACGCCTCCAGATCCAGCTGAATACACGAATGAGTCTTAATTTTTAGGTGTGCAGAATTACTTGAGTCCTTAAGATCTCGGAAAAAGTCCCAAACTGGGTGCGACTTCTTGCGGCCGGCGTTTCGAGCCCACGCTGATGGAGATGACGAGTGACAGGCAGTGTTGCTGGCGGATAATACAGACACCAGATCTGAAAACAGTAGAATAATTAATACCAAATTTACAAAATACGAGGTTCATATAACCAAGGCACTCGAAATTGAATTGGGTGTTCAGAAAAGATGCTCAACTTACATACACTAGCTGACAAAAGTTTTGTCACAAATCTTTTTTCGGGTTTAACTTTTTTGTGACTAGACCAAATTGGCTGATTTTTTGATATGATAGATTCATATGGTTGTAGATTATTTTACAAATTCCCGCTTGTGATTACGATTATCCGTTTTACAGTGACAAGCGTTTATCGTAAAACGCGTAGCTCAAAGATATTACGCACTTTTCTTGCACTGCATTTTTTAATAATTTTTAAAGTTCAATTATATTTTTTCATAATTTATTGAAAAATAGCAGTAATTGGCAACATTTTAGAGATGACTCCACGTAAAGAAACTTCAATTGCCACCCGGCAAGCTGTTATCAATATGAGGGAAAACGGAATGCGTGGTACCGAAATTGCCATGGTAATTTAAACCAAATTTTGCTACTATAACATTTTAAACACTGATTCACATAAAATATCAAAAAATCAGCCAATTTGGTCAAGTCACAAAAAAGTTAAACCCGAAAAAACATTTGTGACAAAACTTTTGTCAGCTAGTGTATATTCCATATTCACTAGTTCCAGAGTTATGATTGGATAAGTTAAGTTTAATCCACGGTTTCTACCAGCTATTATATCTACACCGGTGTATCGCGGATACACTTTTTACATCTTACAAGTTAGTTGTTGTTGGATCCATGGAGCGACTAGTACAAACGGAAATTTCCTTCATTTGACGTTCATATACAATACAATTTTTCGTTGTTAAATTGATTTACCTATCAAAACCAGATAAGTAAATCGGTATTTTTATTTAGGTATTATTCATTTCAGAGATCGATGCCTAATGGAAGAACAAAAAATTAGGGGCGGAGAAAAGGTCTTGTTTAGGCAGCCACACGGCCATTAAGGTCATCACGTCTCTTCCTCATTTGTTTCTCATCAATTTCTGTTATCTATTTTTTGATGACAAGAAATGAAAAGTTTAATTTAAAAATGAAAATGGATGAAATAAAAATATTGATGACAAACAAGAGGAAGAGACGTGATGGCCTTACGTGGCCGCGTGGCTGCCTAAACAAGACCTTTGCCCCGCCCCTAAAATTTTCCTCTTCCATTAGGCATCGATCTCTGAAATGAATAATAATTCAATTTATTTCTTTTTATTTCATTATTTATGCACGCCAAATTGAAATAATGATTTTCAAATTTTTACGCATTTCTTACAACTTTCACGTGTACTTCATGCAAATATGTTTTAAGCAAATGTGCCAGATTTTCCTTGACATCTCTAAAAACATTAAAATCTTCACAAAATATTAGATTTGAGCACGTTTTCTGTGCCCATATGCAAGAAGGCATATTTATCTGTTAAGTGACGATGGAAAATTATTGTTAAACTACTCTCATAAGAATATTTAAATAAGGGTATGTAAGAAATAATATTTTAATACAAAACGGATTGTAAAATATATAACATTTACTGTAAAGGGCAATTAATCAATGATTTTCCATAACCATTTAACGGATAAATACGTTCTTGCATATCGCCTCTGATTTGAGCACGTTTTCTAGTTCGCACTTTTTAAAAACATAATTTTTTGCATTTAATTTTTATGATTATTTTCTTGTTGATGCTCGTTCTATACCGCTTTTGCTTAAATAATTTAAAAAGAATACTTTTTAGAAATCATATTTCAAAAAGTGCGCCGCAATTGCGCTCCTAATCTCATTTGGTATCGACCATAGTTAATTTCATACTGAGGCACGCCAAATCGAAATGAATATTTTTCAATATTTAAACGTGTATAACTAATTAACACGTATTATTTTCATATAACTTGACACGTGATTGTTACTAGCCCATCTTTGTTGTGGCAAAATTGTTAATGCCGCATAATAGGTCACCTGTTCCACCAGTAACCTCTTAACTTTTTAATATTAGTTACGTATGTCACGTCACGTATGACCCAGATATCTTACTATAAATATGTAGCCCAACCGGTCAATACCGATCCATTCCTAACTCCAATGATTACCTCTACAGCGATAGAATGGAGACTAGATAGAACAGTTTAGTCTCAGTCTCTGTCTCTGAATGCTGGAATTGTTCTTGAAATGAAAAACTTTCTACGAATTGCTCTTTTAGGAGGCATAAAAGTCAATTTAAATCCACTACGATTAGTTGAAGATTTAATTGAGAATAATTTTCTCCAGTTGACTTGTGCTTTTCCCAACAAAACTTTAGACACAAACTTCTGATCCAATGATTCTCTTCTTTTAGACAAATATTCTAACAAGGGAAGTCACTTTAGCGTCCGCTTGAGATTTTGATGAGACTTGCACCATTGATAGATTCGGATGCGCTGATTCCAAATCCGTTTTCAAAATCGGCGCAATTTTTCTCTGAGCCGAGATATGAGCCGCCAAAGTTTATTTTTGACAGCTTCATTGACGTGCATAAACCATAAAATAGAACATGATAGAACAGAGACTAAACTATCTAAAAACATGCGCTTCTACGGGACGGGAATTTGCAAAATGAGCATATTTTCTGAGCTCCCAACTCAACCATTCAATACGGTGTGATATCACAACTAGAATTCTTACGGTTTCACAAGAATCCATTAAAACTAACCTCTAATTGTCGGCTCATTGGACTGTTGAATATCACTTTCTTCGTGAGAATCTTTCTCGCCATTCTTCGCACCCTTCGGCTGTCCCAATGACGACATTAATGCAATTTGTTGTCGGTTGTGCATCTGCTGAATAGCATCGAACAGCTTATTAGCGTCTTCATGCTCGGCGGCCTGTGGCTCTGGCGATTCTGAGCTCGCCGTGTCCGAATTGGCGATTTCAGCTTTTGGTAAACAAGAAAACTGTAATCAATTTTATTATTTGCACAATTTCTTCAGGGTATTTTACTATTCCATTTTCCTTGAACATATCCAGTGTTAATTGACTAGACTGATTTTCATGATGATGAGCTGTTGGATTTGATTCGTATGATGGTGAAGCTGGCGATTCTGAAAACCTTTTACTTCTCATTTCAATGGTACCAACAACAAAACCTTCTGGCTTTGTGGATAATTGCGGATTGATTTGATTGGCAATGTGCAGCATGCTTCCACCACCCATCAATGATGTCATCAGATGTTGGTGCTGAAAATTCAAGTTTATCGAATGAAAACAGTATTAGTAATAATAAAACACGAATTATACAATAGAATTCCCATGTGAGAAAACAAGTCATCGTGAGGATAGACAAGAAAGGAGATAATGAGCGAATATGATGGTGGTGTTTGGATTTGACTGGTTAAGGAGATGCATTAAAAATGTTTTTGTTTGTTTATTTGTTTGTTTGATTATTTTGATTTTATTATTTTGTTTTGCGGGCTTTTTGCTAATTATTAATGGTTTCTAATTAAATTGGTTTCCCCCCTATATCTCTCAATTTTCTATTATTTTTTGTTGGAACATTCCGGTTTTTCATATCACTACGTTTGGAATAGCACGATTATGTCAGAACTAAAATTTGTCCAATTTATTATTTTCAACAAGTAAATAATATTCTCTTATAAGCTATTATAAGTTTAAAAGTCTCAGTTAGTTAAAATAATCGGCGCGCACGCCAATTGGAAATCACGATTTTCTGATTTTTATGCCCGTCATATAAATTTTACGTGTAAATTAAAAAATCCTAGTTTAGGCCAATTTGCCATATATTTCTTAAATTATTGAAAAATATAAATACCTTTCAGAAATTTTCAATTTCAACCCGTTTTTTGAACTCGTTTTATGCTCATTCGAAATGGCGTGCGGCGCGTTTTATGTTCTAACAGCACGCCAAATGACTATTTTTCAATATTTAAACGTGTATTACTAATTTACACGTATTATTTTCATATAACTTGACACCTCATTGTTACTAGCCCGTCTTAAACTATCTAAAAACATGCGCTTCTTTACCGAAATTTGCAAAATGAGCATCTTTTCTGAGCTTAACGATTCAATTTGGTGTGTAACAGTTTTTTGTATTATTTTATTTATTTATTTCTAAACACACGCCAACTGAAATGTTCGATTTTTGAAACTTTGAGATCAAATTACAGTACTCTACGTGAATATACTAAATTTTCTGTGTTGTCAAGCTTAAATGTATATCACAAACTATTCAAAAACACAAAATCTTGACAGTATAATTAACCTGGGTGGTCTAAAACGAGTCCCGGTTTAAACTTCTTCAATTGACGTGCTAAACATTATTTATTCTTTACAAAATGTTTTAAATAGGCTATATTTAATTTAAAGGCTCTCATTAAAAAAAATCGTTCTTTCACTACGAGATCGGTTCGTTCTTCGCTAAGCTTATCATTTCAAGTAAACATCAATTCAATAGCAATAATTCGGACTGACTTATTGTGGGTTTTGATAGAAACATTTTTCACAAAGGCACACAATCGATCTTAGAGAGAGAGAGAGAGCGTCAATTATGAGAATCAGAGAAGTAGAACAGCGAAACAACGAGAGGCGGCCTTTCAAACGAACTATCAAAACTAACTATTATATATTTAAATAAATGATTTTTTATAACCGTCGATGAAATATTTCTACTGATATCCGAAATTAAATTTAGAGCCACAATATTGGACATTCTTTAAAATAAATCTTGCAAAAAAGTGTGGACAAATTGAAAAATCACGCCCTTCAATTTTTTTGAATTCTTTGTTTTTTAAGAGGAGTGCACACGCCAAATGCAGAAACTCAGAAGAGTAACTCAAATCTAACATAACGTAAAAATTTAAAGTTCTAGAGATATTTTAATAGAATCTCATAATATTGTCATAAAAATAGTTTTAAAATCACACATGGGTTTTAGTAAAATGCATTTTAAAATTGCAAAATTTTGCGTGCATTCAAGTATAGTTAAATAACTTATATTGGTGATGATTATATAAGCAAGTCAAAAAAAAAGTTGTTGAAATTGAGAGCATAAAAAAATATTCACAAATGGGAATATTTGACAAACAATCTTATTCAATAAATTAAATGTTATTTAAATGAAATATGAGACATTATGAATTAGCATATTATAAATTGGAGGCCATCAAAATGATAACTTTTTATTAGTTCGTAAAAAGTCTAACTCATTGCCAAATTGAAACTAAGATTTTCTTATTTTGACGTTTGTATCACTGATGGGAGGGACTCCCCCGACCCGGGTATTTTTTTTAAAAAAGGGGATCCCGGTCCCGTCACCCGGGCTTTGAAATTTACAATTTTTCTAAGGCACTTCACTGCCACGAACAATGCGTATATTGCAAAAAAGTGTGGACAAATTGCAAAACCACACCCTTCACTTATTATTTAAATTCTTTATATTTTTAGAATCATAACTTCTTCGAACTTGATTTAATTTGTTTTAGAATCGTTTACAATTATTGATTAATGATTTATTAATTTGTTTTAAGGTTCAAAAACGATTTTAAAATCCTTAAAAAACAAAGAATTTAAATAAAAGATGTAGGGCGTGGTTTGGAAATTTGTCCACACTTTTTTGCAAGATACGCATTGATCGTGGCAGTGGAGTGCTAAGGTCCCGCCTTAAAATTTTTTAAGGTCCCACCATGCTGTCAGTTTTTTTCTTGAACTCTCTAAAAATATTAAAATCTTCACAAAATATTAGTTTTGAGCACGTTATCTGAGCTCATTTTGTTAGCCTTCAAGTTGGTGTGCTCATCGAAAACATTAAAGAGAAATATTTAACAATTTATTGTCCTTTTCAGAGATCGGTGCCTAATGGAAGAGCAATAAAAGAAGAGAAAATGATGGGCGGCCACACGTCCGAAAAGAGAGGCCGTCCAAACGAGAACCTCATTCCATCCTAATTTTTTTCCTCTTCCATTAGGTACCGATCTCTGAAAAGGACAATAACAAAATAAAATCATGGAAATCTTCGTTCAAAAAAGGAAATAATAATCACGCCAACTGCACTCTTAGAAATGAAATCTTGTTTAATGGCTTCAAAGAACATTTTCTAGTTTTTAAATATTTTAAGGCAAAATCATTAAACTAGCATAGAAACTTATTCGTTCCTTCAAAATCTCGGTTAAAAATACAAAAAATTCACGTCCCAAATTGAAATGACGATTTCCTATTTAATTTTTACGCATTTCTTACAACTTTCACGTGTACTTTACGTAGATATTGACTATGCACGCCAAATGCAAATTGAGATTTTCCCATGTCTAAACATCTCGTACAAACTTTCACGTAAATATTCATTTATGAATCTAACGTGAATTGAGCACATTTGAATAAAACTATCTTGAAATGGTCAAGTTTTACTAAAATATGAGTACAGACCACTTTGTTTGAGCTTCCATTTTGATGATTTCAATTGAGTTTGTCAGCTTTTTTCTTAAACTCTCTAAAAATTAGATTTGAGCATATTTTCTGGTTAAATAACAAGAGAGAACTAAACAAAATATTTAGCAAATTAAAAAAAAGAGAATCCGTAGCTAAAATTAATTAGTTAATAATAATAATAATATGAATAATTTTCCACTCGGTTTCACTTAAAATCACTCTCATTTTGAAGAAGATGTTTTTCTGGCAAAAATTGAAGAATTACTGTAAGATTGTAGAAAAATAAACGAACAAATGAGATGATGTTAAGAACAACAACAACACACATGAATAATATTAATAAGAATTATATAAATAAATAAATAATAAAAAACAAAGAAGAAGAAGAAGCAAATGCGAAAAAATATTTGATGAATCTGAGAAACACGGGTGAAAACCAGAAGTAGATTAAAAACAACAAGCAACCATTAAAAGGGAGGCGTTTTTTTTATGTAATGCTTGCTGTATTTTATTTATACATACATTTATAGATTAATAAGATAAGTGATATTGTAAGACTAAATTTGGTGTTGTAAATGTTTGAGTCTTGTGCGCGCCTTTAAAGTATAATCAAAAGATGGGCGGGCATGACAGTGATATGAAAGCAAATTTCAACCAAAAAAGAAAAGATGGATTCAAATTTCAACGCGAAAAGCTTCGCTTACAAGAAGTGGGGGGTCCGATTTGAGAACTGGATTCAGGTATTTGCGATTTTAACGACCCTATATTCAATTAATTTCCGTTATTATTAGTAATAATGTTCTTTAATTCGATTAATATCATTTTGAACGAATTCTATTGAAAATTAGAATTCGCAGAAACAGGACAAAGTGGTTTATTTGTTTTTTTTCTGTGAGATTGGTTTTGTTGAGAAGAATTATCCAATTTTCTTTATTCTTAAATATCTGAAAGGTTGTTTTAGTTCTCTAAAAAAATTAGTTTCTTTCTGACAAATATAGATGATGAAAATAGGAAATGTGACACGTCCATTGAAAATTTCAATATTTGAATATTTCTCGCTAATTTCCACGTAAAAAATAAAGAAAGATTTTCACGTCGGTTTTCAAGGCCACCCTATTCAAAATTATATTTTAAGTATAATAGTTTTCTGGGGAAAATAGTTTTAAGTAATCCACTTTCTCAGCTCCTATTTTTCTCGTTTCAATTGCCGGAGAAATATTCAAGCAACTAATATTTACTAAATCACGCCAAATGAATTGTTCGATTTATCAAATCCTTCTGAAATCAAGTTCTTAATAATATTTATATATCAGAAACATTCAAAAAACACACTGTTGGAGAATGATTATGGAGAAATATTCAGGAAACTAAGATTTACTAAATATTTAGACCCCCACTTATTACCAGAAAAGCTTTTCGCCTTTAAATTTGAATCCATCTTTGCTTTGTTGGACTCAAACATTTACAACACCAATGAAATGTTCGATTTATACACCAAAATAAAGTCTTTTTTTACCGCCGCGGTGTTAGTCTCTTAATTTTAAGCCACAGCTATTTTTAATGAATTATTGGTTGTTACGTATTGGTGAGTATGTCAGAACGTTACTTTATAAAACGAAAATATCATTAAATCAAGAAACATCACGTTAACACGCAGTAAATTCGAAATAAAATGTGAACTAAAATTTACAAGGACGCGACAAAATTCTGCATGATTTGGTGTGCGATTTATAAAATTCTCAGAGCTTGTTCTACTATTCTCCATGAATATTCGTCTGAACTCAGGTTTTTAATAATGCGTATATATCAGAAACACTCCACTTCCACTATGTGCGCGAGAATTGCACGTTTCCTTTAAAAATTACAAAAAAATGAAATATATTGACCCTTGTTTCAGAAAAATAAATCATTAAATTTTCGATAAATCCTCATTTTTACGTTTTCTTTCCAACTATTTGGTCTCGTTTTCCTTGTAATTTTAGAATATTTACGAATTTTAGAAAGTGGAGGAATGCTCCAGAGAATTATAATACCATTCAACATTTCTCTTAAACAATAATTAATAAATAAAAGTTTTTTATTGAAATAATTAACTGAAGGCAATTGGTGCGCGGTCTTTTGCAACTTCGTGGCAGTGGAGTGCAGAAACTATCTAGACTATCAAAAATATTGCCGCTTTAATTCATATGAGCACAATAAATGAACCTAAAATGAAAATTTTCGCAGTTGGCATGATAAATAAATGTACTTTTAAAGCTGTATCGAACGCCAAATCGAAATAGCGATTTTGTGATTTTTAAACGTGTGTGGAAATTTTTTGCGTAATTTTAGCAGACAAGGTTTTACTGCAATTTAATTAAGCCTGTCTTGAAATATCTAAAAATGTAAATATCTTTCCAAAAAGTTAGATTTGAGCATGCTTAATGAGCTCATTCTCTTACCATACAAGTTGGCGTGCGGACGCCAAATCGAAATAACGATTTTGCGATTTTTAAACGTGTGTAGAAATTTTTGCGTAATTTTAACAGACAAGTTTTTACTGCAATTTAATTAAGCGTGTCTTGAACAATCTAAAAATGTAAATATCTTTCCAAAAAGTTATATTTGAGCACGTTTACTGAGCTCGTTTTAGTACCATACCAATTGGTGTAATTACAGTATGACTATTCCAAAGTTTTATAATATCAAAAAAAAATTTTATAAAACTTCAACAGTATATCGTTCTGTTGAACATTACAGTGTAGTTATATAGACCTTGTTTAAAACCTATCTCACTGACTTTTTGTCGAATTACTAAATTAGAGCAAAACCATATATAATTATTGATACTTTCATGTGATTGTAAAACGTAGGTATTAACATTTGACATTAACCATAATAGATTTCAAATATTCTTATTTCTTATATTGAATAAGCTTTGATATAGTGGTTGGTCTGCAATTCTGAATATAAGTTCATCCCAAATGATATGGTTAATTTAAAGGCTCAGAAAATATGCTCATTTTGCTAATTTCAGTAAAAATCTCATGTTTTTAGATAGTTTAAGACGGGATAGTAACAATGAGGTGTCAATTTATATGAAAATAATACGTGTAAATTAGTAGGACACGTTCAAATATTGAAAAATGTTCACTTACATTTGGCGTGTAAGATATCGTTAGCACTCCAGGACAAAACAATAGAAAACTATGTTCAAAATTTGAAAAACACAATTTTCAGGTGGAGCCAAGAAGGCCAGCTTTTGGGCCAAAAGGTGCCTTGGTATTATCAATTGTATCCTTCTAGTACTCTTCTTGGCTCCACCTCCAAATTGATATTCATACACGTTTCACGCCAAATCGAAATAACGTTTTTTTGGAATTTTTAAATCTCTGTGGAAATTTTTACGTGTTTATAAAAAAAACGTTGTCAATACAATATAATTAAGCTTGTCTTAAACTATCTAAAAATATTAATATCTCTCTAAAAAGTTAAATTTGAGCATGCTTACTGAGCTCATATTTTTACTATACAAGTTGGAGTGCACGTTTCGTCCTGTGGTGCGTTAGAAAACATTTTTCATTAATTTAGAAAATTGTGTTATTTTTTTTATATAATCCGTTTATAAATATTCCTTATAATATATTTATTCATCAGAAAATAATTATAAAAAATTATTTACAAGAAACTGGGGAATAAAATTAAGATGAACTGTTGACCCCTCGGTCGTTCAAATGTCACTGGTTAGTATAAATATTCAAAAGGTCGGACAAGTCTACAATATTCTTGATTATTTTCCACCTCAAAAGTACAGTAAATAATAATATTCTATGGTAAAAATAAAGTTATATTAAAAGAGAATATTTTTAGGTCAACTCTAATCGAAAAAAAAACCAAAAATTTTGGCGGTCAACGTTGCGGTAACCAATTACGAAAAAATAGCCGAACCTAAAAACCAGGCGCAGAACAATTTAGATTTCAATATAAAAGGTCAAGTTGGATGAGTAGCCATAAAAATGGAAATCGAAAGGGTTTTTTTATTAGCTGGATCATCTAGTGGTCAAATACACATTAATTTCGGTCGAATATGCCATAATTATTTATATTATTGGTATTAGTTTAATATAATTATTATTATAATATTAATTTGAATTTAATGATTGCTTGAGTGAGAACATTTTTGCCCATTTTATGACTACTGTCCATTCGTTTTTTCCCTAGTTGTGTTGGTTTTTATTGCTTTAATCCGCTGCAATTGGAGGATATGACTACTTGATATGGGTTTAGGTCGTATATTTTATGCAATCAGGGGATTCGAAATTAATTAAAATCAAATGTTTAGAAAGAATTATTTATTCAATTGAACAAACACTAGGGCACCTAAACTTGTATGGTAAAAGCATGAGCTCAGTAGCTCTAATTTAGTAATTTGACAAGAAGGCAGTGAGATACGTTTTAGACAAGGTCTATATAACTGTAATGTTCAACAGAACGATATATTGTAGAAATTTTATTTAAAAAAAGTTGATATTATAAAACATTGGAATAGTCATACTGTAACAACCCAATTGGTATGGTAATAAAACGAGCTCAGTAAACGTGCTCAAATATAACTTTTTAGTATGATATTAATACTTTTAGATAGTTTAAAACAAGCTTAATTAAATTGTAGTAAAAACTTTTTCCTTATGAAGACGTAAAAATTTCTACACACGTTTATTGCAAAATCGATATTTCAATTTGGCGTGTGCACGGCAACTGATATGGTAAGAGAATCAGCTCAGTAAGCATGCTCAAATCTATATTTTTAGTATGATTTTAAGTCTAATAGTTTAGTGTTAAGCAGTTTAAATCAGCTTCTCTTTTCTCGTTTCAATTGGCGTGTACATTCCAACTGGTTTGGTAACTCTGTGAGCTCAGTAAACGTTTTAAAATCGAACTTTGTGGCAAGTTATTAATAGTTTTAAATAGTTTAAGAAACGCCACTTAAAATTATCCGATATACAGTTAAAAACTATAAGAAAGGCTTAAAATCGGAAAATCAGGAAAATCAGGAAAGACTCAAAACACCTCAACTTGTATGGCAATAGAATAAGCTCAGTAATCATGCTCATATCTAATTGTTTAGAAAGATATTAATGTTTTTAGGTAGTTTAAGACAAGCTTAATTACATGGTAGTAAAAACTTGTCTGTTAAAATTACGCAAAAATTTCTACACACGTTTAAAAATTGCAAAATCGATATTTCGATTTCCAACTGATGTGGTAATAAAATGAGCTCAGTAAACGTGCTCAAATCTATCTTTTTAGAAAGATATTAATATTTTTCGATAGTTTAAGACATTCTTAGTTAAATTGCAGTTAAAACATTTCCTTATAAAGACGTAAAAATTTCCACACACGTTCAAAAATCGCAAAATCTTTTTTCTTTCGATTTGGCGTGCTAGGGATGGATTTTGTAGCAGACTGGGAAACCAATTAGTAGAATTTTAGTATTCTGAGGCCGCAAAAAAATATTTATCCGTTAAATGGTGATAGAAAATCATTGTTAAACTAAATTTCTAGTAAAATGTAAATAAATTTATGTAAGAATTAGAATCGTAATCACAAAATTAGTTAAAAATGTATATAATTTACTGGAAAATTTAAATTTATCAATGATTTTCTATCACCGCTTTACGGATAAATACGTTCTTACATACGGTCTCTGTAGTTGGAATTAACTTATTAACTCGTTTTCACGTCAACAGCACCGTTTCAAGCCCCAACTTGTATGGCAATAGAATGAGCTCAGTAAGCATGCTCATATCTAACTTTTTAGAAAGATATTAATGTTTTTAGGTAGTTTAAGACATGCTTAATTAAATTGTAGTAAAACTTGTCTGTTAAAATTACGCAAAAATTTACGCACACGTTTAAAAATTGCAAAATTGCTATTTCGATTTGGCGTGTGCACGGCAACTGGTATGGTAAGGGAATGAGCTCAGTAAGCATGCTCAAATATAACTTTTTGGAAAGTTATTTACATTTTTAGATAGTTCAAGACACGCTTAATTAAATTGCAGTATAAACTTGTCTGTTAAAATTACGCAAAAATTTACGCACACGTTTAAAAATTGCAAAATCGCTATTTCGATTTGGCGTGTGCACTCCAACTTGTATGATAAGAGAATGAGCTCAGTAAGCATGCTCAAATATAACTTTTTGGAAAGATATTTACATTTTTAGATAGTTAAAGACAAGCTTAATTAATTTGTAGTAATTGCTTTTTTGTTACAAAGACGTAACAATTTCCACACATGTTTAAAAATCACAAAATCGCTATCAAATGATCTCATAACCAACATTAATAAATTTAAATTTTTTAGAGAGAGAGAGATAGGGTAGAGAATACAATAAGATGGTTTTCATATACTACGTCATTGACAGAATGATGTCAAAAAAATAATATATTAATTTTATTATTTCAAAAGTTTGGTAGCATAAAGTTTAAAAAAAGATCGATATGTGCTCATTGATGAATTTTAAATTAGCGAAATGAGTTATATGATCTTAGAACGAATTGAAAATAATATAAATATATACCAACAGACGAAATTGCTTTTCAAAAAATGAAGAAAATCCATAAAAATTTATTGCTCAAACTTAAAAAGAAGTTTGGAATTATTAAAATGACAAAAAATATAAATAAAGCAGGCGAGCAGCACAAAAAATTCAATTATTCTTTTATATAGACATTTCATCGAGAAAATGTTTCAGGGAATTTTTAATTACATTCTCTTGAAAAAAAATGCGGAAAACAATGTCGTAAAAACTCTGCCTCGGTAAATGAGCGAAAGTCGATGGATTTTTTAGTGATGAAAAAACAAAAAAAGTTTTTTTTTCGAAACGAAATAGACGAATTCAATTTTTCAACAAAAAAAATAAACTGGCCATCTTCTTCTTCATCATTTTTTCCATGAGTCCGTTGTATATGCTTAGCCACCATTTATTTCGCCTCGACTTTATTGCCTTCGTGCCAAAAATGTTTTATTTTCACTGGTTTACTTTTGTTTGGGAATTAGCAAGAGTTTTGCCCAGTTTTTTGAATGGAAAGAATGATTTTTTTATTTGGTGTGTGTGTGTATGGACAAGGAAATTGGAAATCAAATGAGATTATAAACAATTTCCTTGCACAAAACGTTTCAAAGCTTTTGAATTCGGTAAGAGAGAAGAACAAAGCCACGGTATACTGTAGTTCTAAACGTATGTACCCGCGAAATGGCAAATTTTGAGAAATTCGGAATAAAATGTCAAAAAAAAAAGAATTCAGAATAAAAGTTTTTTATTGGGCTTCTAATAAAATATACGTAAATTGGCTCAGCTTCATAAAAATAAGCTAAAATAATTGCGAAATTGCGATTTTTTAAATTTTTAAGCGTGTCTGAATATTTTTAAGTTCTTTCAATAAAACACTGTTTACGACAAATTAACTAGGCGCTCCTTAAACTATCTAAAAATGTTAATGTCTTTCCAAAAAGTTAGATTTGAGCACGTTTACTGAGCTCATTTTGATACCATACCAGTTGGCGGGCCAGCAATGCGCGAAATGGCAAATTTTGGAATATAAATTCCAAAAAAAAGAATCCAGAATGAAATTGTTTTATTGAGCTTCTAATTAAATATACGTAAATTGGCTCAGCTTCATAAAAATAAGCTGAAATGCTTACGAATATAAAAATCGAGCACGCCAACTAAACATAACGATTTTTCGATTTTTAAGCGTGTCTGAAATTTTTTACGTCTTTTCAATAAAACATTGATTACGACAAATTAACTAGGCTCTCCCTAAACTATCTAAAAATATGAGTTCATTTCCAAAAAGTTATATTTGAGCACATCCCATATGAAAATGCCAATGCATTTTACTATTTTCACGTGCAAACTAAAAGCTATTTTGTTCCTCTATCTTACAGGTTTACATTAAAATGTCTCTGGTGCTTAAATTTAGGCAAAATATTAGGTTTAAGTAGCTTTTCTGGAGTTTGCTTTTGAGAATTCATATGGCGTGTGAGCATATTTACTAAGCTCATTCAATTACCGTACCAGTTGGCGGGCCAGCAATGCACGAAATGGCAAATATTGGACTAAAACTTCCAAAAAAAAGAACCCAGAATAAAATTGTTTTATTGAGCTTCTAATTAAATATACGTAAATTGGCTCAGCTTCATAAAAATAAGCTGAAATGCTCACGAATATAAAAATTATATAAAAATCGAGCACGCCAACGATTTTTTCCATTTTTAAGCGTGTCTGAAAGTTTTTACTTTATTTCAATAAAACATTGATTACAACAAATTAGCTAGGCGCTCCTTAAACTATCTAAAGTTATGAATATATTTCCAAAAAGTTATATTTGAGCACATCCCATATGAAAATGCCAATGCATTTTACTATTTTCACGTGCAAACTAAAAGCTATTTTGATCTTCTATCTTACAGGTTTACATTAAAATGTCTCTGGTGCTTAAATTTAGGCAAAATATTAGGTTTAAGTGGCTTTTCTGGAGTTTGCTTTTGAGAATTCATATGGCGTGTGAGCATATTTACTAAGCTCATTCAATTACCGTACCAGTTGGCGGGCCAGCAATGCACGAAATGGCAAATATTGGACTAAAACTTCCAAAAAAAAGAACCCAGAATAAAATTGTTTTATTGAGCTTCTAATTAAATATACGTAAATTGGCTCAGCTTCATAAAAATAAGCTGAAATGCTGACGAATATAAAAATTATATAAAAATCGAGCACGCCAACGATTTTTCCATTTTTAAGCGTGTCTGAAAGTTTTTACTTTATTTCAATAAAACATTGATTACAACAAATTAGCTAGGCGCTCCTTAAACTATCTAAAGTTATGAATATATTTCCAAAAAGTTAGATTTGACCACACGCCAAATGAAAATGCCAATGCATTTTACTATTTTCCACGTGCAAACTAAAAGCTATTTTGATCTTCTATCTTACAGGTTTACATTAAAATGTCTCTGGTGCTTAAATTTATGCAAAATATTAGGTTTAAGTGGCTTTTCTGGAGTTTGCTTTTGAGAATTCATATGGCGTGTGAGCACATTTGCTAAGCTCATTCAATTACCGTACCAGTTGGCGGGCCAGCGTTGCGCGAAATGGCAAATTTTGGCATAAAATGTCAAAAAAAATAATCCAGAATAAAATTGTTTATTGAGCTTCTAATTAAAAATTGACTTGTTAAACATAAAAATTCATATTCATAAAAATAAGCTAAAATACTTACGAATAAATTATATAAAAATCGAGCACGCCAACTGGAAATAACGATTTTTCAATTTTTAAGCGTGTCTAAAAATTTGATCGCCTTTTGAACAAGAAAGGTTTTACTACAATTTGATTAGGCATGTCTTAAACTATCTAATAATATCATATCAATTGGAGCAATGAAAACTTGAACCACAAAAAGCCCTTGTAACATAACATTTTGCACGCCAACTGGAAATAACAATTTTCCGATATATAAGCGCGCCTGGAAATTTGTGGGTCTTTTTAACAAAAAATAATCTAGTACAATTTAAAAAGGCTTCTCTTAAACTATCTAAAAATATTAATATCTTCGTAAAAAGTTAGATTTGGGAACGTTTACTGAGCTCGTTTTATTACCGTACCAATTGGGATGCACGTGCACGCCGAATCGAAATATCGATTTTGTAATTTTTAAACATGTGCGGCAATTTTTACGTCTTTGTAACAAACCAGTTTTTACAACAATTTAACAAAGCTTCTCTTAAACTATCTAAAAATGTAAATATCTTTCCAGAAAGTTAGATTTGGGAACGTTAACTGAGCTAATTCTATTACCATATCAGTAAAAGATTTTAATGTTTTTAGATAGTTTAAGAAAACAATTTTAAAAGCGTGGAAATTGGATTTTAATTTTCACGTGGAATTTAATGAGGAGAATTTAATAATTGTAAAATTTCAATTTCGATTTGGCGTGTAAAATGCATGCCAAGTGAACGCCACCTGGAAATAAAAATTGTCCGATATTTAAGCGTGCCTGGAAACTTGTGGGTCCTTTCTTTTAACAAAAAATGTTGTAGTACAATTTAACAAGGCTTCTCTTAAACTATCTAAAAATGTTTATATCTTTCCAAAAAGTTAGATTTGGACACCTTTACTGAGCACGTCTTTTGAACATACAAGTTGGCTTGATCGAGAAATTCAATGTTGCACAAAAGTTAATAATATTAAATAACCAGTGTTAAATGTAGTTTAAATAGATTAAATTTAAAAAAAACCATAATGTTCGCAGAAGTTAAGTATTACAACCCAAGTATAGAGCAGGCGGAAATCGCATGCGCATAATTAAAATAAAATAAATTAATAAGTAATAATATCCTGCACGCCTAATTGTATGGTTAAAAAATGAGCTCAGTTAACGTGCTCAAATCTAACTTTGTGCCAAGATATTAATATTTTTAGATAGTTTATGAATGATTTGTATAAATTGTCGAGAAGAATGTTTTCTAGAAAGGGCCAGAAACATTTTAACGCACTCCTAAAAATTGGAAAATCGATATTTCAATTTGGCGTGTATCTTGTGAATTTCTACACATTTATGAATGATTATTCGTCTATTTTATTTATTATCAAAATATAAGAAATTGACAATTCGAATTTTATTTTCATAAAAAATAAAAGTAATAAATCTGATTTGATCTCGAAATTTTGAAGAAATATAATGAAAAACAGAGAAAATAATTAACATAAATGGAATATTTGTTTCATGATCTCTTTGAGACCATTGAAAATAATTCAAAAATGTTGAAATTGAATTTTCAATTTCTTATATTTTGATAATACCTCTCTACGATAATATAATAATAATAATAATAATAATAATAATAATAATAATAATAATAATAATAATAATAATAATAATAATAATAATAATAATAATAATAATAATAATAATAATAATAATAATAATAATAATAATAATAATAATAATAATAATAATAATAATAATAATAATAATAATAATAATAATAATAATAATAATAATAATAATAATAATAATAATAATAATAATAATAATAATAATAATAATAATAATAATAATAATAATAATAATAATAATAATAATAATAATAATAATAATAATAATAATAATAATAATAATAATAATAATAATAATAATAATAATAATAATAATAATAATAATAATAATAATAATAATAATAATAATAATAATAATAATAATAATAATAATAATAATAATAATAATAATAATAATAATAATAATAATAATAATAATAATAATAATAATAATAATAATAATAATAATAATAATAATAATAATAATAATAATAATAATAATAATAATAATAATAATAATAATAATAATAATAATAATAATAATAATAATAATAATAATAATAATAATAATAATAATAATAATAATAATAATAATAATAATAATAATAATAATAATAATAATAATAATAATAATAATAATAATAATAATAATAATAATAATAATAATAATAATAATAATAATAATAATAATAATAATAATAATAATAATAATAATAATAATAATAATAATAATAATAATAATAATAATAATAATAATAATAATAATAATAATAATAATAATAATAATAATAAAATTCAATAAAGTAACCTAAGAATGTCGTTGGTAATGATCAAAAGCCGCCAATTGAATTTCTAATGTTTTCTATAATCAATAAAGCCAACTTTGCAAAAAACTACTTTAACTGGACTGAAATTCCTTTGAATTTTATATTAAACACACTTCGCCAAAATTAGTATACTCTTTTAAACTATAATTATTTAAATTTATTTAATTATAGTCTCAGCACATTGCTCATAAATGCAAATTTTGCTAACAAAAAATCCTTGATCATGTAGTGCTTTTTTTTATTTTCTAAAAAAACATCAGAAAAAATTTGAAAAGTTTTAAGGAAATTTTCAGTTTTGGCAAGTAAATGAAATGACAAAAAAGTCCACTTTATGTTGGTGCCAAAATTATCAAAAACAAAATACAATTTTTAATAAGAAAAAAGCAGTTAAAGTATGGCAAATATATTCCACCAGCAAATGTCGATTTTCCGAACTTTGATCAGATTTTACTGATCCCCCAACTGGAAATAACGATTTTACCATTTTTTAAACGTGTCTGACAAGTTTTAAATCTTTCTAACGAAAAATGTTTCAGTACACTTTAACAAGGCTTGTCTTAAACTATCTAAAAATATTACTATCTTTCCAAAAAGTTCTATTTGAGCACGATTACTGAGCTCTTTTATTACCGGGCTTATTCAATTGAATTTATGATATCAATTGAATTATTGATATTTCAAGCCAATGAATCCATTCTACGAAAAATTGAAGATATTAAACGACAGATTAGTTTACTATAGCAGGCGACGGGCCACGTTTATAATAAAGAGAAACGTGAATATTTTGGTTTTTGGAAAATTACTATATTTCTCCAACATTCTCTCTCTCTCTCTCCAATTTAGAATACTTCACTGAAATTAGTTACTAGCATCTTAATTAATTACTCATTAATAACTAAAAATTAAAACAATAAATTAAATTATCCAATCAAATGATAGCACATGAAGGGCATTTTTCAACTGAGTGCCTTCGGCGGGCTCATTAATATAATTTTAATAGAATAATATATTACAATTAGAAAAATTTCAAATAGCGGTAATCAATAGCACGCCAACTGGTATGATGATAAAATGAGCTCAAATTTAACTTTTTGGATATACACTAGCTGACAAAAGTTTTGTCACAAATGTTTTTTCGGGTTTAACTTTTTTGTGACTTGACCAAGTTAGCTGATTTTTTGATATGATAGATTCATATGGTTGTAGATTATTTTACAAATTCCCGCTTGTGATTACGATGATCCGTTTTACAGTGACAAGCGTTTATCAGAAAACGCGTAGCTCAAAGATATTACGCACTTTTCTTGAACTGCATTTTTTAATAATTTTTAAAGTTCAATTATATTTTTTTCATAATTTATTGAAAATAGCAGTGATTGGCAACATTTTAGAGATTTCTCCACGTAAAGAAACTTCAATTGCCATCCGGCAAGCTGTTATCAATATGAGGGAAAACGGAATGCGTGGTACCGAAACTGCCACGGTAATTTAAACCAAATTTTGCTACTATAACATTTAAAACACTGATTCACATAAAATATCAAAAAATCAGCCAATTTGGTCAAGTCACAAAAAAGTTAAACCCGAAAAAACATTTGTGACAAAACTTTTGTCACCTAGTGTATGTTAACATTTTTAGATAGTTTATAGAAAGCGTAGTTATAGAATAGCAGAGAAAAGATTTTATAGAAAGCGAAAGCGTAATCAATATTTTATTGCAACAATTTTCATACATCCTTTAAAATCGGAAAATCGTTATTTCCAGTTGACGTGCGATAATAAAAATCAATAAAATCAATATTTTTAAAATTAAAGTGTTTAATATGAGTATTATGTGGCCTTTACGAGGTACTCACACAAATGTTCTTGGATAGATCCACACGCCAAATGAAAATGACAATTTTGCAAATTTTCAAACAAATTTTATTAAAATCCACGTGAAGGTTATCAACTAATGGAAATAGTACAAGCATCTCTTAAAATATCATATGAACTTTCGAATTTCACGATATGCTAGCACGCCAACTGGAAATAGAGCACGCCAAATGGAAAGGCATATTTTCTTAATATTTAAACATTGTCTTTCTAAATTAAACATGATATTTTCATATAATTTTTCACGTCATTGTTAATAGCCAGTCTTAAACTATCTAAAAACATGCGCTTCTTGCCGAAATTTGCAATATGAGCATCTTTTCTGAGCCCCTTACATCATTCAATTTGGGGTGAATAGAGATTTTCCGAATTTTAAGCGTGCCTAAAAATTGTTACGCATTCTCAATAAAACAATGAAATACGCCTATTTGACTAGTTTTTTCTTATACTAATCAAAAATATGAATTTCTTACCTAGAAGTAAGATTTTCGCACGTTTACTGAGCTCCTTTTATTATCATACCAGTTGGCGTGTGCTAGATTTAAGTGATTTTTCTGAGCGTATGTCTTTACCAATTCATTTTGGCTTGCATTCGATGAAACAATAATAGATTTAAAAACTTATTTAAGCATTCAAAACAGTTAAAATATAATCAAGAAAATAGAGAATTCAGTTAACAACCATATAACACAAATGAGTGTAAAACTAACCTTGATGAAATGAAGATTTGCTGTCTGAGAGTAGAATCTGCAAAAAAAAATAGAAATGTACACTAACGAAAAAATTTGAAAAATTGAAATTGAATAAATGTCAAAACGGCGAAGAAAAAATAATTTAAAATGAGAAAAAAATAATTGGCAAGGTTGGGTCTTTTTTTTGAAGGTCGTCTAGTTTAGGTGTAAGCTGATCGAAAAGGTGAAATATGTATATATTTTTTGGGTAGAAGTTTAGAATTAACATGTGAAATTTGACAACAACTATTTTGACATTATTGTTCTCTTAGCATATTATGTTAGATATGATCGAATCCGTCTACAAACACATATACAAACAGATATTTGACAAACATTTAGGGAAGTGAATTCAGAATATAACAAGTTTGGTTTATTTCTTAATCAGATGGAATGAATATAATAATGAATGACAAAAAATACAACAAAAAAACAAGCAAACAAATAACGAAAGAAGCAAACATTTGAAGATACAGAATGTAATTTGAAATCTTAATTGGTGGGATTGAATGTTTAACGGTAAGAATAATGAAACAGATACATGCCAAATTGTATGATAATCAAATGAGCTCAGTAAACGTGCTCAAAACTAAATTCGCGGATAGATATTAATATTTTTGAGTAGATTAAGAATTACTTATTTAAATTATGATGAGCACTATTTTCTATAAAAGCCGTAAAATACTTTAAAACACTCTGAAAAATACGAAAATCGCTCTTTCAATTTGGTGTGCAGAATCATGCCAACTGAAATGCTCGAAATTTTAAAGTTTTTAGTTAAGTTTACAGTACTCCCAGTGAATAAAAAAATTCAATATTTTGCCAAGTTTAGTGATATATTGGAAACTATCCTAATTATTCACAAAAATATCGTCTATGTAATTTACCTAGGCACTCCACTGCCACGAAAATCACGCCCACAATTTATTATAGTTTTTTTCAGAATCTTTTATTCATTAATTATTATTTGAAAGAAACATTAGTTTAAGGGTTGTATGGTTTTCAGAAATATATCATTGTTTTGTTTATATTCTTATGTTTTATAAACGTACCTTCAAAAATACAAAAAAAAATCTTTTTTTATACTATTTTAAGTAATTTTAATAGACAGAGAAGAAAATATTTTTCTCTTAACTAATAATTAATCAATAAAAGCTTTTGAAAAAATAATAATAAATTTAAATTTGTGCGAAGTTTTTTGCAATGAGGCGCGATATCTTGGCAGTGGAGTGCCTAGATGGTCTAAAATAGAATCACGAGTTACGCTATTTCAGTTGGCGTGCAGAAATTTTCACGTACGAATTGTGTTAAAACGGAATACATTTCCCACCAACTGAATAGTTCTATTTTTTAACCTCAGAAAAAATATTAGACTTAAATCTAATATTTCTTTAATAAATTAAAGCGTCAAGGATATGTTTTACGAAGAGCTTGTAAACTTTACGTGAAAATGAGTTTTTAACTTGTATGTGGAAATTTTAAAAATGCGTTTGATTTTTGCAAAATCGTCATTTTCATTTGACGTGCATTTAACAAGGGAAGTCACTTTAGGGTCCGCTGGAGATTTTGATGAGACTTGCACCATTCCGCTGATTCAAAATACTTTTTCAAAATCTGAGCCGAGGTAGAGCCGAGATATAAGCCGTCAAATAATAATAATATAGAATAATTTAAGGGTAATGTATTAAAAATACGTTCAACAGTCTTTCACACCAAAAATTGGCTCCAGAATTCAATTACAAAATAAAATAAGATATAACAAAACTTGAAATGATAAAAATAGATGCTCACTTATTATACAAGGAGCTTGGAGATTTCTATATTGGAGGTTTCTTATAATTTAGAGAGAATCATGTCATTCTGCATCAACGGATATTAGAAATAGCCACGTAAAGATTCATTATATACGTTTAACTATTCAAAAATCATCATTTTCATGTGGTGTGCATTTAAAAATTGGCTTGAGATTTTGATGAGACTTGTACCATTCCGCTGATTCCAAATCCATTTTCAAAATCGACGCAATTTTTGTCCGAGCCGAGATATGAGCCGCCAAATAATAATATAGAATAATTTAAGGATATTATATTAAAATACGTTCAACAGACTTTTATACCAAAAATTGGCTCCAGAATTCAATTACAAATATAAGAAGGATATACCACCATTGTCTGAAAATAGGCACGGCAATTGAAATGATAAAAATAGATGCTCAGTTATGATTAGTTATTATACTAGGAGCTTGGAGATTTCTTATAATTTAGAGACAATCCTGCCATCCTGCATTAACGGAAATCAGAAATATCCACGTGAAGATTCATTATATATGTTTAACTATTCAAAAATCATAATTTTCATTTGGCGTGCATTTAACAAGGGAAGTCACTTTAGCACCCATTTGAGATTTTGCTGAGACTTGCACGATTCCGCTGATTCCTAATGCGTTTTCTAAATCGACGCAATTTTTCTCTGAGCCGAGATATGAGCCGCCAAATAATAATATAGAATAATTTAAGGATATTATATTAAAATACGTTCAACAGACTTTCATACCAAAAATTGGCTCCAGAATTCAATTACAAATATAAGAAGGATATTTGAGTTTGAAATGATATTGAAATGAAATAAAATAGATTCTCAGTTATGCTCTGTTATTATACAAGGATCTTGGAGATTTCTTATAATTTAGAGAGAATCTTGTCATTCTGCATTAACGGAAATGAGAAATATCCACGTGAAGACTCATTATATATGTTTAACTATTCAAAAATCATCATTTTCCTTTGGCGTGCATTTAACAAGGGAATTCACTTTAGCGTCCGCTTGAGATTTTGATGAGACTTGTACCATTCCGCTGATCCCTAATCCGTTTTCAAAATCGGCGCAATTTTTGTCCGAGCCGAGATATGAGCCGCCAAATAATAATATAGAATAATTTAAGAATACTATATTAAAAATACGTTCAACCGTCTTTCACGCCAAAAATTTCACTCTAGAATTCAATTACAAATATAAGAAGGATATTTGAGTTTGAGATATAATTCCACTGTCTGAAAATAGGCACGCCAATTGAAATGATAAAAATAAATTCTCAGTTATGGTCAGTTAATATATAAGGATCTTGGAGATTTCTTATAATTTAGAGAGAATTTTGTCATTCTGCATTAACGGAAATGAGAAATATCCACGTGAAGACTCATTACATACGTTTAAATATTTATTGATTAGAACATTTAGGTCTTAAAATATACCGAGTTTTCGAAATAACTTTTGCCAAAATGATTTATCTATTTAATTATTTTTACTAAAGGTAATTTTTAACCAAGTTCTTTCTTATAAATGAGAGTTCAAAAAAGACCTTTTTTAAAGAATTTGTAAAGTTTAATATATAGTTTAAGATTAAGATTACGTAAGAAGTCTGCTGATGTCTTACAATTTACACGTAGAGAATGACAAGCGTAAATATTGCAAAAGTGACAATTTGATTTTTTGGAAAGGGAGTATAAAAATCGGTTCAAAATCTCTCAAACAACAACAAAGAATATAATTCTCAAAATACATTTAAAATTTAAAAAATAGACTACAAATAGTACTTGACCGTAAAATTTTGAGAAAAAAAGTTCGAATTATTTAACAATTATTTCAAACGACGAAAAAAATCTAACAAGGACATTATGATGACTTGTAGTGTTTTTGGTCAATTCCAATTTTACGCCCGCAGATGGCCTAGATTCCTCTAAAAAAATTGTTTGATGTGGTTTTGTGTGTGGCTGAATGAAAGAGTGAGTAAAGTTAGTGTGTGATTCCAATTATTTATATATCTATATTGTTAAAATACTAATTATATTAATTGTAGATGTAAATGTGATTTTGTTCGTCTTCGAAATTCGGTCAGCGGTTATTTAAAGGGGCGATATTTATGAAATAATAAATATACATAAAAGAAGAGAAGAAAATGCAAATTATGAAAATCGGTAAAGGTAACTCTTAAATTCAAGGATATTTTTTCATTGCCTATGTTCCAAGTTTCTATGAAAAGAGTTTTTAATTGCAACGATTGAAACGATAAAAAGAGGAACTGAGAAAAAACGAGTGCTTAATACTATTTTCCCCAGAAAACTATTATACTTAAAATATAATTTTGAATAATCTAGAAAACTGACGTGAAAATCTTTCTTTATTTTTTACGTGGAAATTAGCGAGACACTATTAAATATGAAACTGCTGCTATTTTCAATTGTGAACTTGTATGGTAATAGTTTTGCAAGAAGAAATTCATTTAAAATGAATTTCCTGCAAATCCTGTATTTCTGTGTATATCTCAGAAAATGTTTTCGAAATGAGGAATAATTCCAAATTAATATTGTGAAATGACGTCAAGTATAGGGTGTTAAAACACACACACACACCCGCCCACCATTGTGCAATTAATTAATTAAAACGATAAGGAAACTATTAACAGAAAGAATGTTTAGACAACCATCATCGTCAGAATGTTATTTTCTATAACTTGTGAAATGGATGAAATTATGCAACTTGATCATGCCAACTGGAGCTTTAATAAGAAACGTGCTTAAATCTAATATTTTGTGAAGATCTAAATATTTTTAGCGAGTTCAAGGAAAAGCTGACAAAATGATGTGGACAATATTTGTGTAAAGTACACGTGAAAGTTAACTTAAACTTAAGCGTAGAAATAAGAAAATCATTATTTCCATTTGGCGCTGTTGATTCTTGATTCTTATGTTCTATAAAATTCGCTGATATATAAGCTTATTTATATATATATATATATAATAAAAAATAAAACTATTTATCATAATAATGACACTCCACTGCCATGAAGTGCGAGCAAATTGCAAAAGATCGTGCACATAATACTCCCTTTATTGTTCTTTTCGGAGATCGGTGCCTAATGGAAGAGCAAAAAATTAGGATAGAATGAGGTTATCTTTAATGAAAACAGTTGAAATTCTGATCAGAGATATGCGGAAGTCCGCATTCCGGCCATTCCGAGTTCCGCATACAAATATTAACAACGAATATAAAAACACCCATTCCCATCTCCTCCTCTTTGATTATTTTCCATTGACATTGATGATATATGGATAATTGGGCTTAAAATGTCTATAATCGGAAAAGTCCACACGAAATTCAAAAAAACTTAATTTCACTTTGTATAATCGACAAAAGCACGCCAATTTTAAAGAGGTTAATTGAAAATAGCAATATTATTTTTGCATTTAATCGTGTCTCGTTAATTTCCACGTAAAAAATAAAGAACGATTTTCACGTCAGTTTTCTAGATATATTCAAAATTATATTTTAAGTAGAATAGTTTTCTTGGGAAAATAATGTTAAGCAGTTTAACTCAGCTCCTCTTTTTCTCTTTTCAATTGGCGTGCAATATGCAGGTGAAGTGTTACTGTATAGACTCCAAATGGAAATTACTATTTTTCAATATTTAAACATGTATTACTAATATACACGTATTATTTTTATATAAATTAATATCTCTTTGTTACAAGCCCGTCTTAAACTATCTAAAAACATGCACTTTTTTACGAAATTTGCAAAATGAGTATCTTTTCTGAGCCCCCAAATTAACCATTCAATTTGGGGTTCTGTATATCAAAGATGGACGGTATTCTGGATTCAGTATTCTGGCCATTTTTCTATTCGGAATTTCGAAAATTCATTTTTCATAAAAATGTTTGCACAAAATACGGCCGAAATTCCGGATTGCGAAATTCAAAAACTGTCATTCCGCCCATCTCTGCTGTATACCCATTATTAAAGCACGCTAAATGATTTTGTAAAGACAGGACTCGAGAAGAGTCACAGGAATCTAAAATTTCGTAAAGATGTAAAGTGAAATAGGTATTGTTAGGAAAGTCTGTACAATTGACGTGAAAATTAGATTTTAAATTTCACGTAGAGTTTTATAAAGCTCGTTTAAATATTGAAAATTTGTCATTTTCATTTGGCGTGTTAAAGAAAATATCGAAACAACCTGACTATTAACATTCCAGATAATTGTGCTAAAGATTATAATATATTTTATGGCATAGATTAAAAGCACGTATCGGACCATGGATCCTTAAACTTTATTCAATGTTTATAATATTCAAATAGGTGTGTTACGGTAGTTTTCAGTAGATTGACAACGACTCTTGATCAATAAAATCGCACGCCGTTGCAGAAATGGGCGGAATTCGCATTCCAGATTCCGAAAAGTTATATTTTAATTCCGCATTCCTAATATTCACTTTTCATATCAACGTTAGACCAAAATACGGCCGGAATTCCAAATTTCATTCCGGCCATTTTTTCATTCCGAATTCCGGATTGCTAAATTTCAATTTTCATTCCGACCTCGGATTCCGAAATTCAAAAACTGTCATTCCGCCCATCTCTGCTGTATGTCCCTTATAAAATAAAAAATGGAAAAAACGTGACCAACTACCTGCCAGAATTTCAATAACATTCCAGATAATTGTAATTCCGGACGGATTCCGGCCATTTTTTCATTCCGAATTCCGCATTGCGAAATTTCAATTTTCATTCCGACCTCGGATTCCGAAATTCAAAAACTGTCATTCCGCCCATCTCTGCTGTATGTCTCTTATAAAATAAAAAATGGAAACAACGAACTGCCTGAATTTCAATAACATTCCAGATAATTGTAATTCCGGACGGATTCCGGCCATTTTTTCATTTCGACTTCCGTATTCCAAAAATCAAAAATATTCAAAAATGCCATGAAATTGCAAAATACTGCGCAACAATTGCATGCCTTTTAAAAGAGCGTGTTTGTTTAAATTTTGAGTTGGATATGCACGAAGAGTATAAAGGAAACTATTATGATTTTCTGAACGTCATACAATGCTTAAACTATTGATTCTCTTAAACCCTTATTAATAAATAGGATTTAAAGCGCAAATGGTGCGCTGTCTCTTGCACATTGCGCGCACTTACAAGGGAAGTGTTTTAGGATCTCAGATTTTGATAAAAATTTGTATATAGATTCGCCACGGCTTTATTAGTATACTGACAAAAAAATTAGGACCCACAAAATGGTTTAATAGGTTAAAAATCGGTTTGAAATCCAAAAATACCCCGTTTATCCACAACAACGTAAAAAAGTTAATGAATTTGTTAGTGGCATTGGAATCGTATATGGTTTTTTAAAGATAAATAGAGAAATTCTATAAAATATGATCAAAACTTTAAAAGAATAAAAGCACCCAAAGTAAACGTGGAATCAATGTATACGACAAAAAGTAAATAATACAACAACAAAATAATAATTACACATCGTTGGAATATTCAAATTTATTGAATGATTGACCTGAATACCGGAATAATTGGCAGTTCCGAACACTCACACGGACACACTTACTAAATTGTTTTTCTAAAAAAAATGTGCTCTAAGCAAGAATTTTGACAAGACCACATTGAATTTTTTTTAAAAAGTGCAGGACCATCATGAACCGAATGGCACTGACGAGACACAAAGAGCACAAACAATATATATATATATATATATAAATTAGAAAAGATATTAAGCAAGGAGAATGGAACAGAGCAAACACGGCTATTGCACAAATGTTTGGCTGATTTTTTATTGTTTTATTCCTATTTTTTCTATCTAACATCACGAAATATTGTGTGCTCGAAGAGCACAAGGAGGGGATTAATAAAATATTCAATTTTTGTTGGAGCTGAAGAGACGACAATTTTTTGATTGAAATAAGCTATAAAAATTGTTTTAAAATTTATGAGTAGTGTAGATGGATTTTGGAAGGGGTTTTGAGCAATAAAAAATAAATTATTTCGTCGTTGGTTTGGGGATATATTGATTGGATTTGTTGACATATTGGGCTTGGATTATACGTTAAATTAAGAATTCTTGAGAAATTTAATAAACATTTTGTGTGTGTGTGTTTTTTTTAATAGATAATAAAGTTTATTACGGGACAAAGAACACCGACAAAGTTTTCCGATTGAGGGAAATGCCAGTTTTCGAGTAAGCACGCCAATTGAATTGTTCGATTTGCTATCATTTGAAGCCATATTACAGTACAACACATTTAATAATCCGATTTGATTTATCATTTACTGTGAAAATACATCATAGGCCGTATGCAAGAACGTATTTATCCATTAAACGGTGTTGGAAAGTCATTGATAAACTATATTTTCTAGTAAATTTAATATATTTTTCAATCAATTTTGCAATTTAAATATTTTTCTTGCATACACTCCCTTACATGTACTTAGAACCATATTTAATCAATGATTTTCCATCAACGTTTAACGGATAAATACATTCTTGCATGCCTCTGCAGAAATTACCCATCTCCATCAAAATACCTTTGTTTGGGTAGAATAAATGAATCACGGTTTAAACGATTTCAGTTGGTGTGAAGTTGTAAATTCCGTAGCTCAGAAAGGCTCTCAAATCTATCATATAAAAACCAAATCAGATTTTTAGATATTTTAAGATCAAACTGTATTATTTACTTTATAATTAAAACGTTAGCAATGCACTGCCACAAAGTATGCCGCACTTTGCAAAATTCCGAGCACCAATTGAAAGAAAAACACGCCGTCCTTAACTTTTTAAACTTTATGTAAACTTTTTACTGAGATCGTATGCAAGAAGGTATTTATCCGTTACACTTTGATTGAAAATACACGTCAAATTGTATGATTATTAAATGACGAGCTCGGTAAACATGCTCAAATCAAAGTTTGTGACTATAGTCCATTTCAAAATAGTTGACGACGCAATCACGCTGCAAATGAGGCATACTAATTAAAATTCATTTTCAAATCGATTATTTTAACAATTTTTAATTAATAAACGTGCAATATAAGCAATAACAATTAAAAAATGTCACAAAAATTAAATAAAATAATCGATTTGAAAATGATTTTGAATTAGTATGCCGTATTTGCAGCGTGATTGCGTCGTCAACTATTTTGAAATACACTATAGATATTAATAATTTTGGGTAGTTGAAGATTAAATTATTTAAATCTTCATGAGAAGTGTTTCCTAAAAAGACCGTAAAATATTTTAAAGCACTCTGAAAAATACGAAAATCGCTCTTTCAATTTGGCGTGAAAATAACTGATAAATTATATTTTCTAGTAAATTTAATATATTTTTCAATCAATTTTGGAATTTAAATATTATTTCTTGCATAAACTTATTTACATGTACTTAAAAACGTATTCAATCAAAGACTTTCCATTACAGTTTAACGTATAAATACAGTACCGCTGAAAAAGGTTGTAAACTCTTGGTTTTTCGAGAGCCGGTATTAAGCCGAAATTTTTACCAGTTGTTTCTGAAAGCGTTAGAAAATTTGTGGACAAGTGCCATACGAAAATAAGAAAAAATAAAATAAAGAGTTATGCTCGAAAAAGCCCCCGTTTACAACCTTTTGACCGGTACTATACGTTCTTGCATACGACCTCTGATTAAACTTTAACTAAACAACAAAATAAATCAAATTCAATTTAGAGCGACATACTTCGTGGCAGTGTAGTGCCTTAGAACTTATAATACGCAATTTAATTTTGTAAAATCACTATTTTCACGCCAACTCGAAGGCTTCTAAAACAAGCTCAATAAAAAAATATATATACACATTTTTTGTGTATTAAATTCGGTAGCGAAATTTAATACAGGCTAAATTATTATACTTAAAATATAATTTTGAATAGGTCTAGAAAACTGACGTGAAAATCGTTCATTATTTTTTACGTGGAAATTATCCAGACACGATTAAATATTAAAACATTGCTGGAAATAACATTTTTCCGATATTTAAGCGTGCCTGGAAATTTGTGGATCTTTTTTTACAAAAATGTTGCAGTACAATTTAACAAGGCTTCTCTTAAACAATCTAAAAATGTTAATATCTTTCCAAAAAGTTAGATTTTAGCTCATTTACTGAGCTCATTTTATTACCCTATCAGCTGGCGTTCCTCATCTTACCTGAGAATCCTTCCCCACCCTTTAACAAAATCAGTAGGATAATTATTTAATAAGATATTATAGCCTTAAAAATATAAAAGGGATTGATTAACATTAAATATATAAAATTTGTATTTGAAGGTCGCGATTTTTTGGGTCTAAAAGACCCATTTTTATCCACTTGAAGAATTTTGTGGCTCCTAATATTTTGTCAGTATACTAATCAAGCCATAAGGAATCTATCTGCAAATTTTCTCACTAAACACTTCCCTTTTTAGGTATCATTTAAGACCAAAAGACCCCCTAATATCAGATGCTGAAAAGTGTGTACAAAATAAAATCAATAATGCCAAAATTTCACAAAATGTTAGAAACAACTGTTATTAATTATTTAAACTCATATGCACGTTATCCGAACATTTTATGACAAATGATTGTAGAAAATATGATAATGGCACCTCACTAGTTGGAACTGTGCCAAAAATGGATTTATTTACGCTTTCCCAATGTCATAAAGAGGAGATGAATATTGAAAATGATTTAAACATCGAAAGAAATAGAAAAGCGCTGGTTAGAGGAGATTTATTTAAAATGCGAAAAAAATAGAAAATTCTGAATGGCAAAAAATATTATGTGCAAATAAAGTGCAGAAAATAAATTAATTTTCTCGAGCTTTTCTCTGCCAATGCTCTTGAAAAATTGGATTTTTAAAGAAAGGGGTCTCAAACGAACAAAAAAAAATAGAAAACGAGGCAAGTCGGACATAGGACGCTCAACGAGAAAAAATACTCATTCGAGATTATTGTTGGGTAAGATTTGACCGTTGAGACGGCGCGCAATAAAAGAGACTTTGATTAAATGGAGACGAAAAGTGCAACGGGGGGTGCGTAAATACAATGGAAGGGGGATTTGGGTGAGATGGAAGACACGCATACATATATTATTATAATAAAACAACAGCAACAACAAAAAAAGGTCAAGAGCGTTCAAAAAATGAGCAAGAGCTTGGCTTGGCTGGGCCGGTCGGTCCGACCTCCGAACTCGGCGAGGTCAAAATCGTGGTGGGTTGGATTAGGATAATGGAGGTCAGCTGGTGTCGGACTGATGAAGCTGGCAGATGACCAAATGCTCTCGTTTCGTTTTCATAGCGAGGGTAGGGCGAAAGGATGGCACAAATGAAACATTGGAAATTATTGATTGGTAATTTTTGAGAAGGCCATTGGAATAAATTAACATGGTAGCGAGATTTCCTAGTCAAATAATGTTTAATGCAGAATTTGGCTCAAGTTAGTAATATTTTGAATGGATGCCAATAAATGAGTCTCGTTTTGTAGAATCACTGAAATTGTCGAGTAGGCTTACTAATCGAAAAGAAAAATTATACGAAATGGAAATTCCATTTGATAAGTTGGCCATAACTATAATAATTTACAGTAAAAATTATAAAATTGTAAACAATGCACACCAACTGATATGGTAATAAAATGAGCTCAGATAACGGGCTCAAATCTAACTCTCTGGAAAGATATTTACATTTTCAGATAGTTGAAGAGAAGCCTTATTTCACAAAAGACCCCATTATACAAAATGTGGACGGTATAATTAACCTGGGTGGTCTAAAATGACCTAAAATCCCGCTTAAATATCGGAAAATTGTTATATTGTTCGATTTTTGAAACTTTGATGGAATATTACAGTGCTGCAGGTGAATATATCTATTTGCTTTGTTGACAAGCTTAAATATATATCACAAAAGACCCCAGTCTACAAAATATCGCTGGTATAATTAACCTGGGTGGTCTAAAATGAGTCCCGGTTTAAACTTCTTCAGTTTACGTGCGTTTATAGGTGTACAGGGTACATGTACAATTCTAAACTCTTCTAAACAGCAATGTAAATCAAATTCGAAGAAGTTGCGCTTTATAAAAATAAAGAATTTAAATAAAAATGTTAAAAAAACATAGTTTTTTGAAATCTGTTCACACTTTTTTGCAAGATGCGCAGTAGTCGTGGCAGTAGTCGGGTTTGGGTCACTCCACCGTCGAAAATAACGGATTTTGAGGAATTCATGTCCTCAACTGATCTCCTCTTTTTCTCGTTTCAATCATCACGCCAAATTCACGCCAAATGAAAATAATGATTTTCTTATATTTACGCTTAACTTACAACATTCAGGTGTACTTTATGCAAATATTCTCTTCGTCAATTTTTCAGAGTTTCCTTAATCTTTTTAAAAAAATTCAATGTTTGCATATTTAATCGTGTCTTGCTAATTTCCACGTAAAATATAACGAACGATTTTCACGTCCGTTTTCTAGATATATTCAAAATTGGGCCATAGACAAAGTACACGAACGTTGGGACACGAAACATCTTCAGATGAAAGGCTTAGGCTTAGGAACCTAAGTCTAATTCGCTGTGATAGCTGTTGTTTCAGCTACATACTGCTATGTATTAAATTATTCTACATAAATGTTGCAACCTTCCCCTTCATATTCTGAAACACGGACACCGTTCATGTCATATAAAAATTCTTTCGTGTCCCAACGTTGCTGTACTTTGTCTTTGGCCCAACATTATATTTTAAGTCTAATAATTTAGTGTTAAGCAGTTTAACTCAGCTCTTCTTTCTCGTTTCAATTCGCGTGACAGACGAAAAGACTGTTTTCATATTAGCCCCAAATTTTCATAAAAATTACTGAAACACACGCCAAAGCGATATAATGATTTTACGATTTTTAAACGTGTGTGGAAATTTTTGCGTCTTTATAATAAAACAGTTTGCATAACAATTTAATTAAGCATGTCTTAAACTATCTAAAAATGTTAATATCTTTCTAAAAAGTTATATTTGAGCATGCTTACTGAGCTCATTTTATTACCATATCACGTCAAATGGAAATAACGATTTTCTTATATTTACCTTCGTGTTACTACTTTAACGTTTACTCTACATAAAAGTTTTCAACGTCAATTTTACAGTTTTTTCTTAAACTCTCTAAAACATTCAATTCTTCACCAAATATTAGATATGAGCACACTTTCTGAGCTCGTTTTATTATACTTCCAATTGGCGTGCCATATCAGTTGGTGGGCGCACGACTCATCGAAATATCGATTTTAAACGTTATTGACAAAGTTTTTCGTATTTTTAACAAAGAAGTTTTCACTACAATTTAATTAAACCTGTCTTAAACTATCTAAAAATGTAAATATCTTTCTAAAAAGTTATATTTGAGCATGTTTACTGAGCTCATTCTTTTACCATACAAGTTGGGTGCTGAAACAGGAAGTTTCCAATATGATTGGCTGAACTTTTTCAATTTCCCTAGCAAAACTCTTCTGTTGAGAATCATAAAAGATAAAAGAAAATTAATTTTAAAATAAAAAGTAGTTGGGGCTCCTTTTTGTAGCCAAAAATAAATATTAAAAAAAACCAATATTGAATAAATATCAAAATTAAACGAAAAAATGATTTGTTGAAAAATCGTACAATTCACAAAACGGTAGCTTCAACTTCAAACAAATATTTCGCGGACGACTGAATCGCTTTCGATCCAATTTTTTTCTCCATCCGATTGAAATGGAATTGGATGCGAAGGACATTGTGTAGAAAAAAAGTTATTCAAACATTCAGTTGGATATATTAGATACATTTATAATGGTATAAAATGAATACACACAATTTTGTGAATCATCTACGTTGAAAGCAACGATTTGTTTGTTTTATTACTGTACGCGACTTGATATTTAATTTTGGTCTGGAATTGAGACAACTTAATGACTTTAATTTGACTATGGAAATTATTGTTAGAAAAAAACAGAAACCGTTTAATTTAATATGGTCATTTAAGGGCGACTGGTTTCCTTTATTCATATATTCATAATTGAAATCGATTAATTATTGGTTGTTGGAAAATAGAAAAAAAACTTTTCTAATTTATTGCAAATTGAATAAAGACAGAATTAAATTCATATTCGGATTTTAAATATTGCGTGCAAAGTGTAATCGCACGCACACCAACTGGAAATAATTATTTGCCGATATTTAAGCGTGCCTGGAAACTTGCGGGCCTTTTTAACAAAAAAATATTTCAGTACAAATTAATAAGGTTTCTCTTAAACTACCTAAATATATATTAATATATTCCTAAAAAGTTAGATTTGAGCATGCTTACTGAGCTCATTTTATTACCATATCAATTGGTGTGCGCACGACACCTCGAAATGGCTATTTTGCCATTTTTAAACGTTTCCGGAAAATTTTGCGTATTTCTAACAAACAGGTTTTTACTACAATTTACTTAAGCCTGTCTTGAACTATCTAAAAATGTTAATATCTTTCTCAAAATTGAGATTTGAGCATGTTTACTGAGCTCATTCTGTTACAATACAAGTTGGCGTGCGAACACCAAATCGAAATAGCGTTTTTGCAACATTTTAAACGTGTGTGGAAACTTTCGCATATTTTTAACTAACAAGGTTTTGCTATAGTTTAATTAAGCATGTCTTAAACTATCTAAAAATGTTAATATCAATCTATAAAAATTTGATTTGAGAACGTTAACAAAGCTCATTTTACTACCACATCAGTTTTCGCGCGCACGATTCAACGAAATAGCGATTTTGCAAATTTTAAACGTGTGTGTAACTTTTTGGGTATTTTTAACAAACCATTTATTATTACATTTTAATTATGCATGTCTTAAACTATCTAAAAATGTAAGTATCTTTCCAAAAAGTTTGATTTGAGTACGTTAACTGAGCTAATTCTTTTACCATACAAGTTGAGGTGCGAACGCCAAATCGAAATAGCGATTTTGCAATTTTTAAACGTTTCTTGAAATTTTTGCGTATTTTTAACAAACAAGATTTTACTATAATTTAATTAAGCCTGTCTTAAACTATCTAAAAATGTTATTATCTTTCTAAAGAGTTATATTTGAGTACGTTAACGAAGCTCATTTTATTGTCATATCACTTGGAAATCGAAATATCGATTTTTCAATTTTTAGACGTATGCGGAAATTTTTACGACTTTATGACAAACACGTTTTAGATACAATTTAAATAAGCCTGTCTTGAACTATATAAAAATGTAAATATCTTTCCAAAAAGTTAGATTTGAGTACGTTAACGAAGCTCATTTTTTTATCATATCACTTGGAGAGCAAAATATCGATTTTTCAATTTTTAGACGTATGCGGAAAATTTCGCGTATATTTAACAAACAAGTTATTACTACAATTTACTTAAGCCCGTCTTGAACTATCTAAAAATGTAAATAACTGTATAAAAAGTTAGATTTGAGCACGTTTACTGAGCTAATTTTCTTACCATAAAACTTGGAAATCGAAATATCGATTTTTCAATTTTTAGAGGTATGCGGAAATTTTTACGTCTTTGTAACAAACAAGTTATTACTACAATTTAATTAAGCGTGTCTTAAACTATTTAAAAATGTAAAAATCTTTCTCAAAAGTTAGATTTGAGCATGTTTACTGAGCACATTCTGTTACTATACAAGTTGGCGAGCGAACGCCAAATCGAAATAGCGATTTTGCAATTTTTAAACTTGTGAGGCAAATTTTGCGTATTTTTAACAAACAAGTTATTACTACAATTTACTTAAGCCAGTCTTGAACTATCTAAAAATGTAAATAACTGTATAAAAAGTTAGATTTGAGCACGTTTACTAGGCTAATTATCTTACCATATCACTTGGAAATCGAAATATCGATTTTTCAATTTTTAGAGGTATGCGGAAATTTTTACGACTTTATAACAAACAAGTTATTACTACAATTTAATTAAGCGTGTCTTAAACTATCTAAAAATGTAAAAATCATTCTCAAAAGTTAGATTTGAGCATGTTTACTGAGCACATTCTGTTACCATACAAGTTGGCGTGCGAACGCCAAATCGAAATTGCAATTTTGCAATTTTTAAACATGTGAGGCAAATTTTGCGTATTTTTAACAAGCAAGGTTTTGCTACAATTTAATTAAGCATGTCTTAAACTATCTAAAAATGTAAAAATCTTTCTAAAAAGTTAGATTTGAGCATGTTTACTGAGCTCATTCTGTTACCATAGCATACAAGTTGGTAAGGCTGTCGAAAAAAGTGTTCATACATAAATAGAGACCTCTAATTTTATTACTAATATGAATATTAGATGAACAAAATAACAGAATTTAGGTTACTTTTTAAAGAATTTAAACTATATTTTGATTTGTAAGAATAATAAACCATGACGTTTATACCTGTCCCGGTATTTAATAATAATAATAATACGAATCAATCATGACTTAAACGGGATCTCAGGGCCATTATTACAATTCTCAGGCCCTAGAAGCGTCTAGTGAAAAATTTGACATAAATAATAACAAACAAAAACAAAATAAAAATATGCGCAGAACAAACTGTTTTAGATTTCATCGAAATTTAGTAGATAAGAACGAAGACGAAGATTTCCTACAAAAATTTTTGAGGAGATGCTTGTTTGTTTGTTTTTGATATATCAGCTGATGGAATGCCAACTAAATGTATTATGGTGATTACAATACATCGAAATTACAACAGAAAAATCTAGGGAGACGCTAGAATATCGAATTAACGCAATCTTTCATCAGAATATAAAGAGGGTTTTGTAAAAATTATTCTTCTGTTTTGAAAGTAAACTATTAGAAGACACTTTAGATATCTAAAAGAAATATTAAGTTGTTAAATATTTATTTGGGAACTCCACTGCCATGACTAGTGCACATTTTGCACTTTTCCAGGAAGGTTAAGCTGGTAATGCCTTCATCTTATCCCCAATAGAGTTCTCTGAAAGCAATTTTAGTATTTTTATAATTTAAGGAATACAGCTTTCCCTTACTAGAGAACCATGTTTAGGCATCATCTCCCTCAGATTTTTTTATAACAAGGGAAGTCACGTCAGCGTCCCTTTGAGAATTTGATGAACTTGGACCATTTATATATTTTTTATTTAATCGTAAAGAAATTGATGATTTCGGAGCGCTTTTTCTGACATAATAACATTTTTTTGTTTTTTAATCTCTACTTCTTATTGTTATCTAATTTAATAATAGTTAAAGCTTAGTACTTATAAGGGAACCATGTTTAGGCATCATCTCAGAATTATTTCTAAATTTGCTCATTTATAGTTTCGAATACGGGCTTTCTCGTGGTGTACTTGGTTTTCTGTACAAATTTCTAGAAGTCGAGAAAATTCCATCTGTTTTTTGTTCCTCTCCTTCCTCTTCTTATTTTGGGTTTCCAAAAGTTCAATTATAATGATTGATTCTCACTTGTTGCCTAATAGCTTCGAACCTTTTAGAGGTGATATGCCTTTTTGATGAAACGAAATCGAACATTCCTGGTTTCAAAACTAGGACGGATTCGTACGTCGGAATTGGTGACACCAGACTTCGATCCATAAAATTCCACCGCTTCTTTCACTTTATCCAAATGCACGAATTCTCCTTTAGCCCGCCAAATCGATATGAATAGTTTTCAATATTTAAACGTGCATTTCTAATATTCACGTATTATTTTCATATAATTTTACACGTCAATATTATTAGCCCGTCTTAAACAATCTAAAACATACGCTTCTTGCCGAAATTTACAATATGAGCATCTTTTCTGAGCCCCGAACTCAACCATTCAATTTGGGGTGCCTTTAGAAAATTGTATCATGTTTGGTTGTTCAGGAATATCTTCGACATCGTTGTCAACGTTCAATTGGTGATACTCTTCATCTTCAGGGCTCCAATCTTATACACTTTCCAGAGCTTTTCTAGAGGCTTCCATACCCTCGGGGTTTTTTCTTACTTGAATAATAGAGCAAACATTATTTTGCTTTTCGAAAAATTCAAAGCATTCTTCCAACATCAAAAAAAAAGAAAAAATAAAAGTGACAAAGACGGAATCGAACCCCAAACTTGTGATTACTATACATCCCCACTACCCACTCTGCGCTTGACGGTGGCGTGACTGTGTTTTGCACGAAATTGTTATCAAAACACGTGCAAAACTGCCGCCAGAACATTCAATTCAAACCGAAAAATTAACCAAAGTTTCATCAAAATTACACGAAGCGTCCTCACTCCAAAAAACAACATCAAATTTTAACAAAGATTGATGACGTGTTTACGCTATATAACAGGATGAGTCTGTTTTCATGCAAAAAGCACCTCGCCTCCTAACAGGAGCACTTTTCGTGCAAAACACAGTCACGGAAGCGCCCAGCAGAAAGTGCAGAGCACTCGGCCACTGTTGCTTGCCTTTTCAACATTAGGAAAGGGGGGAAAGTAGAAGGGAAGGAGGAGAGCAACCTATTTTCAGATGGAATTTTCTCGACTTCTAGAATTTTGTGCAAAAAACCAAGTACACCGCGAGAAAGCCCGTATTCGAAACTATAAATGAGCAAATTTTGACAAAATTCTGAGGTGACGCCTACACATGGTTCCCTAGTTAGCGTAATAACAATCTTGAAAAATTCACGTGAAAGTTAGATATACGTGGTTCAAATAGGAAAATGAAGAGGGATTCAATTGGTGTAAAACTGGTTTCTTAAATAGTTTAAAGTATGATAAGATTACGATATTCTGAAATTCAAAAGTTTAAACTTGTAATACTAATTTAAATATAGAGGAATCTTCAATTTCATTTATCGTGAGCACATGATCACTGTTACACTCTGTATCTTAAAACGAGTCACAGATAATTTATTAATATTATCCCCTTCCCAAACGTGATGACCTGGGCAGTCATTTGTCATAATTATTAAGTATTTAAACGATTCCTATTTTTATTATTAGTGCCGTTCAAGTTCTAGTTCTAGTTATTATTCTCCTCTTACCTTTATATTTATATTGTCTTGTCCTGCCCTATCCACACTTTAATAAACATTATATATCTTATACTATTTAAGAATATAAAAGTTTATTATAACTCACGGAACCGAAGGTGGGTTAACCGGAGGTGGGGTGTTCCCTGACGCTGATCAGTTGAAGGGCTCACCTGAGAGCACAAACTCAAACCCCAATTCCTTTATCACATACCACAGCTCGGATTAGTTGGCTTCATGCAGACGAGTCTTTGAGTGAGCAGGCTCGCCATTATTATTACATTACAATTAAACGGAATATTAGGTAAAGCTTATATTTTTGCCTTTACCTTAAACCTTCCCCACGTCCAGTTGAGCATCTACATTGAAAGCTCAGAAAACATACTCAGACATTGTTATGCCTCCAGAAAAGCAGTATTCTATATAATATCAAAATATAAGAAATTGACAATTCCAATTTCAACATTTTGGAATTATTCTCAATGGTCTCAAAGAGATCATACGTGTAAGCTTATAATATACACTAGCTGACAAAAGTTTTGTCACAAATGTTTTTTCGGGTTTAACTTTTTTGTGACTTGACCAAATTGGCTGATTTTTTGATATTTTATGCGAATCAGTGTTTAAAATGTTATAGTAGCAAAATTTGGTTTAAATTACCATGGCAATTTCGGTACCACGCATTCCGTTTTCCCTCATATTGATAACAGCTTGCCGGGTGGAAATTGGAGTTTCTTTACGTGGAGTCATCTCTAAAATGTTGCTAATTACTGCTATTTTCAATAAATTATGAAAAAAATATAATTTAACTTTAAAAAATTATTTAAAAATGCAGTACAAGGAAAGTGCGTAATATCTTTGAGCTACGCGTTTAACGATAAACGCTTGTCACTGTAAAACGGATCATCGTAATCACAAGCGGAAATTTGTAAAATAATCTACAATCATATGAATCTATCATATCAAAAAATCAGCCAATTTGGTCAAGTCACAAAAAAATTAAACCCGAAAAAACATTTATGACAAAACTTTTGTCAGCTAGTGTACATTTAAATATTAGAAAATGCTCATTTCCACTTGGCGTGCCTCCCCTCTTTAGAAATACACTGTGTTTGAGCCCTACTAACCAATTTTTTGGCATCTATACTAATCTTTCATTGAAAATCAATCAATTTGTGCAAATGTCGAACAGACGGTTTGGATGTACGAAAGAATATAAAAGCGTACATTCTTACTCGCCCTGGTTTTGTTGGGAAGGTGCCAACAAAAATAGAGGTCACTCGAGAAATAATTGAATATGAATAGAATAATAACAAAAAGGGATTTATAATGACATTAAAAATTGTATTATTATTATTATGGCCCGCAGAGGGAATAATTATCGCTCTCTCTCATCTTTCTTCTAATTGTAACATCTGACATTAAGGGACCAGCGTGAGTTGGAAATATCGGTTTTATTTTAATGTCTCGATAAATGGGACTAGGAATAGAAAAAATAAATGAATAATAACGTTTGCAAAGTTGATTGGAATTGTTGTTGTTGTTTGTAATGATTTATGATTGATATTTATGGTGTTTCTAAGAAATATCCAATTAAAGCCACATGTATCCGGATGTTAATTTTTTTACATAGAACAAAAAATTGACAATTTTCAAAAGTAATTTATAAATTATTTATAGAAGAAACTCCGTCTAATTATCTTCTTATGCTTCGGCGAAGGGAAATAATTACTACCATTACTACCTTCTCTTCCACAAGTTCAGGAACTAATAAAAACGATAAAATACTTTATTACAAAAACAAAATTACAATTGATCTCTTCGTTGTTTTTACTCGCGGTCATCATCTTGGTATTTTCCCGCCAACTGGTATGACAATAAAATGAGCTTAGTAAACATACTCCAATATAAATTTTTGAAACGATATTAATATTTTTAGATAGTTTAAGAAAGCCCTAGTGAAACTGTCATTAAACTAACGTAAAACTTTTCAGACGCACTCAAAAATCAGAAAATCTTTATTTCCAGTCAGCAGCATTCAAATTATTGAGACAGGTCTCAATTTCTTGGAAGCTAATCTTTTTCGAGGGAAGCAAGCAAACTTTTACGTTTTTTGGTTGTTGCGTAAAATAAAATTGCGAAAGTTCAAAATCTTGTCCTAATATCACGACCAATGATAAAATGTGGATATTAATTGATCTAGTCGAATAATCAAAATATATGAAAGTTCTATCCTTGGCTGCATGAATACTTACTTACGATATATAAGAATCCGATGTCATTCACTTATAGAGATGCCGACCAGCTCTCTCCAATCATCGCGGCTGCGCCTATCAAAATATTGAGCCAGACAACCTTCTTTTCCAGGATTCCGAATCGCCTTGTTGAGTTTCTGGAGGTGGACTTCTCGTACACATAATTTGAGACCCGAAGTTTAATTGGTTCTTGCTTTCGGTATTCCTTTTTGTCGTGTCCAAGGAAACCCATTCCGTTAATCGAGGAACCCATTCCGTTAATCGTTTCGTCCCGCGGTCACCTGGCAATCGAGAACATCGGCCATCCCACTTCAGTAACCTTTATATTATTTGACGATGGACGTCTATTCGATCGCTTCCCGCGTGGTGACAAATTGTGTTCATACACCTCGGCAGTCGGCTAGAATTTTCTGTCGTCAACGCCCATGTTTCCTCGCCGTACAGTAGAGCCGGGAGCAATATTCTGGAAGAGAGGGTCTTTAGTTTTCTCTTTGTCAAGATAGGCGAGAAGTGTTTTGATCTTGGTGCAATAACTCTACGCAGCCTTGATTCTTCTTGAAGTTTCCTCGCTCAAACAGCCATCGGATCTAATGTAGCTGCCCAAATATTTGACTCCTTCTTTTCCGAATTCCGCATTCTCCGTATTTTCAAACGTTATTCATAATTCTGGATTATTATTCTGGAAAAATCACTTTTTTAAAAACGTTAAAACCGGACACGTTCGAAATTCCATATTCCGCGTTCCGTATTCCGGATTCCGTCCATTTTTCGATTCCGAATTTTGTATCCCGTCCAATTTTTATTCCTAGTTCCGGATTGCGGAAAAAACTGACCATCCGCCCATATCTGTTGTAGATTTATCTTAATTGAATAAAGTTATTTTATCATTTTATCATATTCCATTTAAAAATCATACAATTAATAATCCGCATATATGAACAAAGTACGAAGATAGCATCTAATGGATTTTATTTTACGCAATAATCAAAAAACGCAACGTTTGTTTTTAATTGCTTCCTTTTCGATCGACAGACGCAGGTTCATTCTGAAAATTATCAAAAATTAGCAATATTTCACAGATTTTTCGAACTATTTCAAAAATGTACTGTTGAAATCGCGAATTCTTTTATTTCCGTAGCTTATTTAGTATATTTTTATATATTGGATTGAGGAATTTGTAGAGTTTTTTCAGTAAGATTTTTTTATTCAAAAAAACAAAAATTCTAATAATCAATTAATTAATTATGTATTCGCAGTTACTGTTTACGACTTCCTGCCACCTCTCGATCAATTTGTTGATGCCGTTCCACCAAAAATCGCCCGGTGTGGTGTCGAAGAAGTTGTTGAGCCAGTTTTTGAGTTCCTCGAAGGTAACACGCCTCATTTGGTTTGACAGAGAGGAGAGGTGATAATCGAAAAGCGCAGGCTCTGAAGAGTACGGAGGATTCTGAAGAACCTCCCATTCGAGGTCTTGGAGGGCGGTTTTGACGACTTGTCGTGGAGAAAGATGACTTGGCTTTGTCGATCGCGCCTGGGCAACATAGAGCTCCTTGTTGACCGTGGCATTTCTTTCGAGCATTTCCCAGTGCCTGCAAATGCTCTTCGTCTAATTCTGCATATCAACCGCTTCGAGGCGTGTCTTCAACATTAAAGTCGCCATTTTTGAACTTTGCCATACATTATGACGTAGACACGTCTAAGACACCTTCTCCATACACACTGCATAAGCCAAATCGAAATAATTATTTTTCAATATTTACACGTATTATTTTCATTTAACTTGACACCTCATTTTTACAATCTCGTCTTACACTATCTAAACCTAACATCCACGGAAAGAAGGTCTTAATGTGCAAATGGTGGGACCAACAAGGAATTCTGTACTCTGAACTGTTCCAACCTGACGAAACAATCACTGCGAATCGCTATCAACATCAACTAGGGCAGTTGGTGCATGAAATCGCAGTAAAAAGATCAGAATAAGGGGTATACACGAAAATATCATATTGCTTGATAACAACGCAAGGCCACATGCTGCTCAAGCGGTGAAGGATACGCTGAAGGATAAATGGGAATTCTTACCGCACCCACCGTACTCCCCATACATTGCCCCGTCGCATAATCCTCTTTTCCGGACAATGGCTGATGGTCTGGCGGAGCAGCGCTTTCGAGATCATCAAGACCTCAAAAAATTGCTAGATAAATGGACTGCGGCCAACCAGAAAAATTCTATTATGATGGAATCCATAAGTTGCCCAAACTCATGGAAAATGTTGTTATTAATGACGGAAATTATTTTGAATTAAAGTTTTGTTTAAGTTTATCCACTTTTTTTAAAGTTTAATATGTGTGGAATTTAATTTCTAGACCTTATAGAAAACGAGTTTTATTATAAATCAGAAATAATTAACTCTGACTCTTATATATTACAAATCAATAGCCATAATAATAATAAACATAATATTTAGAAGCATTTGCGATGAACAATTGATGGGCCAGATTCGTCGTATTCCTGCTTAGAGATCCACATTTGTTGGAAGGTCGACAAGGAAGCAAGAATGGATCCACCGATCCACACGGAATACTTGCGCTCTGGTGGAGCGATGATCTTGATCTTCATGGCGGATGGAGCGAGGTTCTGGATCTCGTGCTGCATGCGGTCAGCGACTCCCGGGAACATTGAAGTTCCGCCGGACAAGACGGTGTTGGCATAGAGATCCTTGCGGATATCAACATCGCACTTCATGATCGATTGATAAGTGGTCTCATGGATTCCGGAGCACTCGAGACCAATGAAAGCCGGCTGGAAGAGCACTTCTGGGCAACGGAAGCGCTCGTTTCCAATAGTGATAACTTGTCCGTCAGGCAGTTCGTAGCTCTTCTCTAACGATGACGATTGAGCAAATGTGGCAAGCTCCTGTTCGTAATCGTGAGCAACATAGCAGAGCTTCTCCTTAATATCCCTGACGATTTCACGCTCAGCTGGAAAGAGGTGAGAAAACGTTTGATGGAATAAGATTACCTGTGGTGGTGAAAGCATAGCCTCTCTCTGTAAGGATCTTCATCATATAATCGGTGAGATCGCGACCAGCCAAATCGAGACGTTGAATTGCGTGTGGTAGAGCGTATCCCTGAAAATTTAAATATAGATATTATATATATGCAGAATTGTTTACCTCATAGATTGGGACAGTGTGAGTTACACCATCACCGGTATCGAGAACGATTCCAGTGGTACGTCCTGAAGCGTACAAGGAGAGCACGGCTTGAATGTTCACGTACATGGCGGGTGTGTTGAATGTCTCAAACATGATCTGAGTCATCTTCTCGCGGTTGCTCTTTGGGTTCAATGGCGCCTCGGTCAAGAGCACCGGGTGCTCCTCTGGTGCAACACGAAGCTCGTTATAGAAAGTATGATGCCAGATCTTCTCCATATCATCCCAGTTGGTCACGATTCCGTGCTCAATGGGATACTTGAGCGTCAAGATTCCTCGTTTCGATTGAGCCTCATCACCGACATACGAATCCTTCTGTCCCATGCCAATCATGACTCCTTGATGACGAGGACGTCCGACGATAGACGGGAAGACAGCGCGCGGAGCATCATCTCCGGCAAATCCAGCCTTGCACATACCGGATCCATTGTCAACAACCAAAGCAGCAATATCGTCCTCCATTATTCAACTGAAATAAAGTGAGCTAACGAAAGAGGAAAAATGGGCGACGCGTTATTGATAACGAAAGCGAAACACTGATCATAACCATAATAATAATAACATGGCGTTTTGGTATGCTTGTTTGAAAGGAGGGTTTTAATGATAACACGGCTCGCTCGTTCTAAGAATTGGGAGGCCACGTAAAATTGAATTTGATTTTGATTATCAATTGCATGGAACAAATATGAAAGAATGTTTCAATGTGTAATTGAAGTTGTGTCGGTTATCAAATTTTTGTGTTAAAAGTTTGATGACATCGACTGAGAGAGCACGTTTCATAATTTTGTGCCTGCGGAAAAATGTTTGCGGTCATCTTGGGGAAGCTATCAATAAAAGAACTCAAGAAGGATGGAAATATGCACTAATCACCAAATGAATTAGTAAAAACGGGACCTTAGAAAAAGTAACTTAAATCTTAATTTTTGTAAAAATTTAAACCACCAAAGATAGTTGAAGAGGAGCCTGGAAAACTGACATGAAAATCGTTTTTTTTTTAATTTCACGTGGAAATAAATAAAATGCGTTTAAATATTGCAAAATAGTAATTTTCATTTTTTTTTCAAATAGAATGGTTAAGTTGGGGAATGAATGGTTAAGCTCATTTTGCAAATTTCGGTAAGAAACGCATGTTTTTAGATAGTTTAGTTGTTACGGAGTTGATGAAATAACTGATCGAAGGGAACTGAACCCCCTTCCCCATGCTATCGCTGTAGAGGTAATCATTGGAGTAAGGAATGGATCGGTATTGACTGGTTGGGCTACATTTTTATAGTAAGATCTGGGTCGTACGTTTTTTTAAAGAAATTAAAATTCGGATTTAAAAAATGTCAGGACGTGAAAGTGCGGCCGGTGCACGCCAACTGGAAATATTAAGATGAACCAAATTTTTTTCGATTTCGTATATCCTTTTATCTAACTGTTTTTTTAATCAAATAAAAACTTTTATATACATGTGTTATATATCTTTTTAAAGCTCTTGAACAGCTCTATCATAATATATATTAAAATTTTTAATTGGTCTTTTATTTAAATTTTTTTTAACTCGTAGAAGAAACATGGAAAAATCCGAAATTCGTGTTCTTTTAAGCAATTACTGGAAACAAGACTTAAACGCAACTGCAGCAGCAAAAAAAGATATGCCAAGTTGAAGGCGACAATATGGTCTCGAATAGTACTGCGCGAAATTGGTTCAAAAGATTTAACGACGGCGACACTGATCTCGAGGACAAGACACATTCAGGCCGACCTACGATAGTGGATTCTGAAGCAATCTGTGAAGCTGTGGAGACCAATCCATCAATAAGTGCTCGCAGATTGTCGGGAGCTCGATATTCCTCAAACATCAGTTGTACGACTTCACGCCCTTGGGAAAGTCAATAGACGCTGCCGAGAAGTACCTCATGCATTGACTGAAAGTCAAGCCCAAAAACGTGTCGAGACTTGCCGAAAACTGCTCGAAAATCCACAAGATTACCGTTTTATTCGTAGAATTGTAACTTGTGATGAGAAGTGCGTCTACTTCAGTAATCCGGACAGACAAAATCAATGGAACCCGGTCAAACGGCGGAAAATGTGATCGTTTCTCAAAGAAGGCACTTCTTTGTGTTTGGTGGAATTTCGAAGGCGTAATTTACTTCGAGCTAGTTCTAAATGGTCGGACCATCGACGCAGACCTCTATTGCGCCCAATTTGCTCGAATGTATGCGGTACTAGGCGAGAAATATCCATCATTGATCAATCGGAAGCGGATACCCAGACAAACGAAGGAAAAGATAAAAAATCTCGACGCCATTGAACTTCTTCCTCATCCAGCTTATAGTCCGGACCTTGCGCCATCTGATTATCACCTTTTCCGATCCATGGCACACTTTCTTCGTGGAGAGAGTGGTACCGGAGCGGGATCGAACAACTGGCCGATAGATTGGTTCAATCCATATAGTCAAATGGTCTTTTCTTTGAAACCTAATTGTTTTTCATGTATTGTAAAATTATTTTAAAATTTTTAATAAATAATCGGAAAAAAATGTTGGTTCATCCTAATATTAAGTCAGTTCGGCAAAGATTGGTGAATACTAGCCATATTCTCGGGAGTTTAACTGGGAACTACGCTTTTCTGATTTTAAAGCGTGTCTGAAAATTGTTGCGTCTTTTCAATAAAACTACGGAAATTTACCCAGGCTTCCCTTAAACTAGCTAAAAGTATTAATATTTCCAAGATGTTCGATTTGAGCACGTTTACTGAGCTCATTTTAGAATCATACCAGTTGGCGTGCGAACGCCGAATCCAACTATCGATTTTGCAAATTTTAAACGTGTGTGGAAATTTTTGCGTTTTTTTTTTAAACAAGTTATTCCTACAATTTAATTAAGCCTGTCTTAAACTATCTAAAAGTTTTAATATAATTGCAAAAAGTTAGATTTGAGCCCGTTTACAGAGCTCATTTTCTTACAATAACAGTTGGCGTGCGCCAACTATTGCTTGAAATAAAAAAGTAAATAAGTGGCCGTTTATGACGCTTAAGAAGGTGTTTGTTAATACCACATAATATTTTCACCTTGACCTGCTAACTTTATATAAAAGTTACGTATTCCACGTCAAGCATGCCCTATATGTAGCCAAGTCCATTCAATACTTTCTAATATATTAATATTGCCCTTTTGAGAGATGAGGTTCTGGTTTGGACAGCCACTATATTTTTCGAAATAATGGGTAGCACACATTGAAGAGGAATTGACAAAAAAGTTGTTTGTGGCCGTCTGTCCGCCCATCATTTTCTCTTCTTTTATTGCTCTTCCATTAGGCACCGATCTCTGAAAAGTACAATATATATTTGTGACTATTAAATAGTAAAACTACTACACTCCAAATTGAATGGTTAAGTTGGTGTTCAGAAATGTTGCTCGTTTTTCAAATTTCGGTAAGAAATGCATATTCTTTAATAATTCAAGACAGCTCTATAAATAGCGACTTTTTTGAAATTTGTTACGTGAAAGTTAATAAGACACGTTGAAATATGGAAAAATGTTCATTTGCATTTGGCGTGCTACTATTCAATCATTCTTCCAACTTTGGTCATCAGGATTTTCATAATTTATATAACAAGATGAAAAATTATTTTTAGTTGTTCCTCTAAAATATTGCTTTTATAATTCATTAATTTGAAAAATAAAAAGTTTTTCTGAGTTTTACGTGCACATTGATTTAAAGAAAAAAGTTTAATTTTAGTAATTATTGGATTGCGGAATAAGTTCGTAAAGTTTTTATATTATCTTCTGTTTCATAACAATTTTCTTGTTATTTAGCAAAGTGTATATATTTACCTGATAGCACTTTTTCTGCTCTACAAAACTGTGTTTTTAGTTTGTTCTGAAATTTTAAATTTTCATTATTTTTCAGGCTTAGAAATGAACTATCCAGGAGGCAAAAATCTTTTTTTTTCGACATCTGCTCTTCTTCGCTTTTCATCTAAAGCAAAAAGCGGCCGAAGCCGCTGGAGAAATATGAAGTATGTGTGGAGAAAGCGTCTTAGGCGTATCTACTACACAAAAATGGTTCTCAAAGTTCAAAACTGGCGACTTTAATCTTGAAGACACCCCTCGGACGCCAACTGGTATGATAATACCATGAGCTCAGTAAACATGCTTAAATCTAATTTTTCAGAACTGTTTTCTACAGGAATTTTGAGGTTGGTAATTTTGAACCTTTTTTTAACCCACTTAAACCCCCCAGTGCAGGACAATTTTTGTGTGCACTAATAAAATTTTCTCAGCTATCATCCTGCAAAATTTCATCCCGAAACCTTTTGGATCCAAAAATTACCTCCCTAGTTAGAAATGAGTCCAATCGAAGGGCCAAAAATCAGAATTTTCGAGATCTGCTCTTCTTCGCTTTTCATCGAAAACAAAAAGTAGACGAAGCAGCTCGGGAAAAGCTCAGGGCCTAGATACCTCATGAGCTCATCGAATAAACCAAAGAAAATCGCCTTCAAATCGAAGCTGGCCATCGAGCAACACGCGGTCACCAAAAACGATTTTTGTACCGAATCGTCACGGGAGATGAAGAATGGCGCATGTACTTCAATCTAAAGCAAAGAAAGAGTGGGTGGCTCCAGGAGATCTGCGAGTAATCTTCCCCCAAAATGACCATGATCTGCATTTGGTGGAACTAGGAAATGCTCGAAAGAAACGCCACGGTCAACAAGGAGCTTTATATTGTCCATCTACGCCGAGCTCGAATGGGAGAGGTTCTGGAGCATCCACAGCACTCTCCAGACCTTGAGTTAACCCAAATGAGGGGTGTTCCTGGCTGAACAACTTTTTCGACATCAGACCGGGCGATTTTTGGCGGAACGGCATCAACAAATGAATCAAGAGGTGGGAGAAAGTCATAAGCAGTAACTTTGATTATTATAATTTTTAAAACTTATTCCGCAACCCAATATTATTACCACTAACAGTGAACTAAGCCGACATAGAGAGCAATGCAAATTAAATATAGATTAGTATTTGTAGAAAATATAACTATAATTATAACTGTTATTGCTCAAAAATGAGTTTTTAATACAAATCATATTTAGGAGCACAGAGCTAAATGATTTTCAGAGAGCAAAATTCAAAGATAATTAAATTATGTAAAATTATCCATTTCACTTGGCTTATTTTAGATAATATTTGATTGCTTCCTTAACATTTCACATAAAAAGAGCAGAGAACAATTTTTTGTCTTCATAAACTAGTTTGATACCAAATGAATATTTGAATCAAATAATTATGAAACTCAATTTTAAAGACACAAACTGTTATTAATGTTATCATGATTATGAAGCACAAAATTAAAAGTAAATGACAAATGGCTGATAATAAATTGCAAGTGCTTGCAAATTTAAACTCTAACGAACTCAGGACCGCCCTCTATTTTTTGAGAAAATAATTTAATTATGCTCTATATGAAAAACGTTATTGTATATAAGTCGTGTAAAAAATAAGCGGTTATATGTGCTCAAAAAGCTTATTATCGATATTGTGATAGATTTAATGGATTTAATGGTTTATAAAACGGATTAAAAGTGGCGATCCAAAATTTTTGTTTTAAATTTTTTTGGGAGTTTGTGAGTAAGGGACAGATCAGTTATAAGAATATTTATTAAAAAAATATATACACTAGCTGACAAAAGTTTTGCCACAAATGTTTTTTTCGGGTTTAACTTTTTTGTGACTTGACCAAATTGGCTGATTTTTTGATATTTTATGTGAATCAGTGTTTAAAATGTTATAGTAGCAAAATTTGGTTTAAATTTCCATGGCAATTTCGGTACCAGGAATTCCGTTTTCCCTCATATTGATAACAGCTTTCCGGGTGGCAACTGGAGTTTCTTTACGTGGAGTCATCTCTAAAATGTTGCCAATTACTGCTATTTTTCAATAAATTATGAAAAAATATAATTGAACTTTAAAAATTATTAGAAAATGCAGTGCAAGAAAAGTGCGTAATATCTTTGAGCTACGCTTTTTAAGATAAACGCTTGTCACTGTAAAACGGATCATCGCAATCACAAGCGGGAATTTGTAAAATAATCTAAAAAAAATCTACATGGTATTCAGTTAGTTTGAAGAACCAGTTTTCTTATAACAATAATGACATTGGAATACCGATTAATTTCCAGTGTACGCCTTTTATGCTAAATTAAACGACTGAAAGTGTAGCAAAACTGTTCACTTCTTCATTCCAACATATCAACCTATTTATTATGTACATTTCATGTTTGATATTACTCCCCTTTAGCAAGTATATGTGCAAGTATTTGCATTCAAATTTATTGTGAGTCACAGTCTAGCAACTAATGTAAGCCGTTTGATAACATATCATTGAAACTGTTAAATAAATTCATTTATAAATGACTAACAATTAAATATTGCAGTTAATAAGTCCTCAATGACATTACATTTATTAATTTGATTGAAGGGAAAATATGGGATTTTATTAAATCTAGGAAAAACGGAAATTTCTCTCGACGTGAAATAAAACGCATTTCGTTCAAGATATATTTATTATATTTCACATTCGTTTTTAGAAAATAACATATCCTACAATATATCCTTACTTTTATTCACATGGAACCGTAACAGAAACATACACTAGTTGACAAAAGTTTTGTCACAAATGTTATTTCGGGTTTAACTTTTTTATGACATGACCAAACTGGCTGATTTCTTGATATAATAGATTCATATGGTTGTAGATTATTTTACAAATTCCCGCTTGTGATTACGATGATCCATTTTACAGTGACAAGCGTTTATTCTAAAACGCGTAGCTCAAAGATATTACGTACTTTTCTTGCACTGCATTTTTTTGAAATTTTAAATTTTCATCATTTTTCGGGCTTAGAAATGAACTATCCAGGAGGCAAAAATCAGCATTTTCGACATCTGCTCTTCTTCGCTTTTCATCGAAAACAAAAAGTAGACGAAGGAAATATGCCGGTGTATGGAGAAGGTGTCTTAGGCGTGCGTACTGCACAAATATGATTCGCAAAGTTCAAAAATGGCGACTTTAATCTTGACGATGAGGCTATTCGACTGAAAAGACCCAAACGATAAGACCAAGTGATCTTGCTCCACGATAACTTGTTGCACAAGTCGTCCAAACCTCCCTCCAAGAGCTCGAATGGGAGGTTCTTCAGAATCTAGAAATTGCACCATCCCACACCATGGACAAATAGTAATAAAAAATGTCAAGAGAAAACGTGACAAAAATGTAAGAAGAAACGACTAGGTCGGTCACGTTGTAGATTTACGAGCAATTTATTACATTAATTAATTTAAAACACTGAAAACAAATTTTTTGCAATTTATTCGTTGATTCTTAAGGTAATCAAAAAATCTTTTTTACAATAACTAAAATTACATGATTTGGAATGTTTATACACTCGCTTTTTATTTATTAAAGATCGAAGAGCAGCTTTTTTTCGCTGTTGAAACTTTTATATTCATTTTTCTCCACAGAAAAGTTGTCAACCAATATTTTTGAATTTAGAGAATTTCATAGAGAATTTCATGACGATCAAAATGGTATATAGAACTTGTGGTGATATTGCTTCATTTTTGTATATTTTCACAATTTGTTGAAAACACCAGACAAAAATTACAATTTTATTTTATATTATACATATTATAGGATAACATTAAAATTAGTTACTTATAATCAATCAATTAACATATTTACCTATTTTTCAGCAACATAAATCAATAGTTTTTGAAAAAAAAACTCGTTATATAATAATTATTCCGCAGAAAATCGTTTGATATCTTTACCTTTATTATAAAATGTATTTATTGTCGATTTATATTCTTTTTCGGAGCATTTTCTAATTCAGAATGATTACTAAATCGATACTTGACCTACTACCACCTTAAACAAATGAAATATACCGAAAATCAAAAAGTATTCGAATCTATGTTAACGATGAGAGGTTCCTCGAGCAGAAAATTATTTTACCTGATTGTTTCATGATAGTTTTTATAGCTTAAATTCTCCAATTTGCAAACAAATTATTTTATATTTATTATTAAACAATAAAGTGAGACATAATAAGCCATTTATTAATAAATTTTTATAAATCTTTTATAACAGTAATTTATAATAGTATATAATATAAAGATTTGTTGACAATCATGAACCGCCATCGATATTCCATTATCTTGCTCCATGAATTTAGCAATCACATCTTCATGGCTCGAACATTGTTTTGATTGACCTGGACGAGTATAGAACAAATCGTTTCTAAACTATTATATCATCAATTTAAATAAATAAAAGCATATCTCACCACATAGTTCTCCAATCACGTACGATATGAAACATTGTCCACGAGAATCATCATCACAGCCAATTATGAAGTAGTACTGAATCGGTTAAGGCTGATAACATCATAACCGTACATGTTCACATGATTTTTGTGCCTACTATGAACCAAATCAATGCATAAACAGCTCCTGAAACAATTGATATTTCTTATAGTACGGAAAAATTTAAACTTACATTTTCACTAGGTGCCTAGCTAGGTGTATTACTGAGTAATACAATCATTTCGATTCACATTTAAGCCCTGTTATCCTTGATCGCAGAGAATGTTTGAGAGTCATTCATAAAATCCTGCAAAATCAATTATTATTCAGGGTTAAGGCTCGCGAGAGTAAGGGAAACGAGTTCGAGAGAACAATATAAGGATGAAGTACATAATAAGTGGTTTATTTAATAATTTAGAGCACTAAAAAATAATTATTAATTTTTAGAAAGGTTTTTTTCTAATTTTTCAGTAAATTGTGAAAATTTGACAAAATAAAGAATTTCAATCACATGTTATTTATATCATTTTGATCGTCATGATCTCATCATTCTATTTATACTAGAAAAAACAAAACTTTGATAACTATTTTCGCAGGAAAAAACTGATTTTCATGGAAAATTCGATAAAACTTAATCAATATCGATTATCATGACAAAAATAATATATTTATACATTTCATGCATGCGAACATAACTAATTATCAATAATTTTCTTAAAAAACAATATAATTACCTTGTTTCAGCTTCAAAAACGATGAAAATAAGATTTATAATTAAAAAATAATAAATGCGTTTGCTGGCTGGCGATTTGAAATGCCGCGTAAAAATGTGTGATACACCGATTACCTCAGAATGTCCAAGGTGTGCCATCCGATTATCAATTTCCGCTCTCTGTCAAACCAAATGAGGGGTGTTACCTTCGAGGACCTCAAAAACTGGCTCAACAACTTCTTCGACACCAGACCGGGCGATCTTTGGCGGAACTACATCAACAAATTGATCAAGAGGTGGGAGGAATTAATAATCAATAACGGCGAATACATTATTGATTAATTGATTATAATTATAATTATTGTTGTTTGTTCAAATAAATCTATGTGAAAAAACTTTACGAACTTATTCCTTAACGCAATATTTACAATAATATAATCTTTTTCATTTTAATTATTTCCAAACGCTTATCATTAAATTTATTAGGTTGCCCATTGCTTGTCACAAAATTCTTCTAACTCATTATCATTAAACGTTAACATTTTCCAAGAATTGTAAAGTTATTATCAGTAATTGATAATTGAGAATCAGACGTACTTTTGTTGTTTGCTGTCATTACATTTCCGCTTTAATATATATTTGAAGGTTGATAAACATAATTTCATGTAAAACGAATGAGTGAAACATATTGGCGAATCGGTATTGACATAGGAACGACGTCATGCAAAATATGTGTTCTCAGAAATAACGAGAATAGGTGAATCTTGATAAATTCTTTATCAAAATAGATCCCAATGCAAGCGCGGACCAATTTGTGTGAAACAGCTTTCAGCGATCCGCGCTTTTGTTGGCTATATAGTAAACTGAATATTAATCTTCATGTTTTCTAGAATACTACATGAAGGAAAAACGAATCATGATGCATCAATAAGTTCAAGAGGTGATATTCAAGATACAAAGTGTATCCTACGCACCAGTCAGGCTCTGTTAAACGTATATATCATAATAAATAAAATTATTATTGTGAAATGTTAAGGAAGCTATCAAATTTTGCTCCGATTCATCTCCTTCCGATATTCACATCGATCTATTCATATGTGGACAAATGCATGGAGTCGTTCTTTGGGTCTCCGATTCGTTGGATTCTTTAGATATTGGTGCGATTCGTTTTATACAAGTACTGTCCATCGTTGGTTTGAATTCTGACGTTGTTTCTTATCCTATTTTATAATACGATATGATGGAATGTCAAAATCTGGATTCCGAAATTTTAGTCATTAACTTCACTAACAGTTTCCTATATTTAAAAAGTTAACAACTTCATATTTTAATCAGTATTATGATCACATTGCACGGTCTGGATGATTCAATAACAGCAAAAATGTAAACAATATTAGTGCGTTTTTTTGAAAAATATTGAAATTTTACTTACACGTGTACTTACACACCAAATTGAATGTCCGATTCAATTGAAATATGCGATGATTTGTATGGGCGTGACCTTACTTTTCAAATAAATACTTTAATTTAATTTTTTAAATTTCTATGAAATAACAAGAAATTTTAAACATTATGATGATATAGAGAAAAATATGGGGAATTTTTTGGTATATGACACTATGCATATATTGTCGTGGTGTAGGTTAATGAAAAATCATGGTTAAAGGAGCATTCCGAATAATAAAATGGTCTCGCTTGGACAGGTGTAGATTTAATTTGCATTTTTTTTATTATTTCGATCCTAAATATAATAAATTATACAAAAATTTTATTATAATAATTATTATATTGATTTAACAACCAATTTAGTAAGAGAAAACAAAATTGTGATGAAAAAAAAGCGAAATAATAAACAAATTGCTAATTAAATCTACACCTGTCCGAGCGAGACCATTTTATTATTTGGGATGCTCCTTTAACCCTGATTTTTCATTAACCTGCACCACGGCAATACTTTCTTTAATAGCTTAATATTAATAGTAAACTGTTTATTTAAATAATGCAAAAATTTCCTATCATAATACATCAAACTTATTTTGAAACACATATCATAATATTAAGAATTAAATTCCCTATCGATTGATCCCATTCACGAAAACTATTATGCGAACAGTTTTGTGCAATATTGATTTTTATAAGCCCTTCAGCAAGTTCCGAAGAACGGTTTTTTATCTTCCTGTCTGCGCATAATTATTTTCGTGAGAGGTATCAATCGATAGAGAATTTTTTGCTGAACATTATGATATATGTTTCAGAAGAAGTATGACACGTTAAGGTTGAAAATTTTTGCATTTTTTAAGTGAATCGTTTCTGAATAATATAAAGTCATTGAAAAAAAACGTATTTTGTGTCATATGCTCAGATTTCCTATATTTTTCTCCATATTATTATAACAATCAAAATGCAAAACTCGAACTGTTAATTTTAAAAAACAATAAAAACCGTTTTATAAAAAAATGATGGACGACAAATATTTCGTGAGAGTTAGGTCATTACAATAAAAACTATGCCGCATTATTTTAATTGAATTGGACAAAAATCAACTAATTCAATTTGATGTGCTTACACTAGCTGACAAAAGTTTTGTCACAAATGTTTTTTCGGGTTCAACTTTTTTGTGACTTGACCAAATTGGCTAATTTTTTCATATTTTATGTGAATCAGTGTTTAAAATGTTATAGTAGCAAAATTTGATTTAAATTACTATGGCAATTTCGGTACCACGCATTCCGTTTTCCCTCATATTGATAACAGCTTGCCGGGTGGCAATTTGAGTTTCTTTACGTGGCGTCATCTCTAAAATGTTGCCAATTACTGCTATTTTCAATAAATTATGAAAAAAATATAATTGAACTTTAAAAATTATTAAAAAATGCAGTGCAAGAAAAGTGCGTAATATCTTTGAGCTACGCGTTTTAGATAAACGCTTGTCACTGTAAAACGGATCATCGTAATTACAAGCGGGAATTTGTAAAATAATCTACAACCATATGAATCTATCATATCAAAAAATCAGCCAATTTGGTCAAGTCACAAAAAAGTTAAACCCGAAAAAAATATTTGTGACAAAACTTTTGTCAGCTAGTGTATGTGCATGCCAACTGGTATGGTACGACCTCAGTTAATCACGCTTTTTAGAAAGATATTAGAATTTTTTTGAAAGTTGAAGACACGCCTGTTTCTGGCGATCAGGATGAAAATATGTGCGGAACAGAGGAAACCTAGTAGGACTCATAGAAGACAGTCGAAGCGGACGACCTGCAGAATTAGACGCTGTAAAACTGTAAAACGGATCATCGTAATTACAAGCGGGAATTTGTAACATAATCTACAACGATATGAATCTATCATATCAAAAAATCAGCCAATTTGGTCAAGTCACAAAAAAGTTAAACCCGAAAAAACATTTGTGACAAAACTTTTGTCAGCTAGTGTATAATACTACAAACCAGTTAATTTGTCGACGAAAATGTCAATAAAATATTCGATTTTTATTATCAAAATTAACATCCTAACTTATTTTTAAAATTAGAGAATTTAAAGGAGAATATCAATTCACTGCACTAATAATTATTAAGTTTTTTTAATGATCTCAGAAATAGACTTCTTCACTAGCACATAATTTAGGAAAGTAGCTACTTTAAAGTAATAAATAAAAAATCGCCTATATTCACAAGGATATTGTTCAGAATGGAACAAAAATTACATCATCATAATCGCAAGAAATTTTACTATATTAACTAGATGAAAAATCAGTCAGTTTAATCTTTAAAAACTCAAAAATTGATAGTATGGAAAAAATAAAAAGAAAGTAAAATTTAAATATAAAAAAACGCATTAAATCTGTTTACACGTTTGCTGTTATTGATTCATCCGTTTTGTACTTCAACCAGTTCATAGACTATTCTTATTAGACAATATCGAATGCACAAATCTATTCACTTGGCTCTACAATCCTCAAGGAATTACCGATATCACTTCAAATGTCGACAACCTTCATCCCGGATTCGGTGTTGCCACCTTGGCGTATCTCTCAAACAATTCGAGCCAATCCATCGCCAAATACGATAGTTTTGGGTCAATAATGGATCTTTTTGCCACCATTCTAACCAATTCCAAGTCTATGTTTATCACCTACCAGATTGCCCAAAGCTTTGGATATGATTGCAAATGGAAACCTTTGATACCACCACCGCTTCACCTTCATCAGCCAGCCGTTGTTCAGAGAGGTGCCGCTGCGGCAACCACTTATTCAAATCTGATGGTTCATCTTCCGTTTGGAGACCTTCAGGCATCCATCAATTCTGTTGCCCAAGAATCAGCGCACACAGCAGCTTGTAAGTAATATTCCACAATTTCAATATTCTATTATTCCCAGATTTAATAATCGGAACATCAGCGCAATTTTGTGTTCTTTCGGATGACACACACCAACACCTCCCCCCTACCGTAGTACGCCTTCCTTATTCCAAGCGGAGACACCTTTACGCAGCGTGTTCGATGAACGGTGGAAATGCAATCAGCTCGATTATTGAGCTCTACAGCATAAAAACACCAATCAACAAATTGCTGGAAGAATTCGATAACCAACACAACGTGGGAAATCATAATATTATCATTGATCCAATATTCAACGCGGAACGGAATGCATCTCATATCAAATTTCAATCGAATGCCTCATTCTCATCAGAACCATTTCACGTTTGTGTGCTTCTCAATATACTAAAACATTCTGGTTCAGGTAATTGATGCGACTCTCAGAGGAATCATACGAAACCTTTTTCGTCTGTTCTCGTTAGAATTACTTCACTCGTTTCAAATTAACGATCTAATCCTAATTGGACCAAAAAGATTCCAAAAATATATCGAAGAAGAAACCAGGGATTCCTTCAAAGTACATCACTCAGAGGTTCAGGTTTCCGCAGCATACGGCGTTACTTTGCCATTTAAATAAATGTTTATATATTTATAAAACTATTTTCTAATAATTATCAGGGTTTCAATAATTTTAATTCAATTAATTCAATCAAGATCTGGTTGTGGTGCGCTGGCGGTTCCTCCCATTCCATCAGTTTTTGGACCTTCGTTGTTACCACCAAATCCGAATCCAGGCACTACAATTTTTCAAATAAAAACAATCAATGTCATATAAAATATATTACTTCCAGCTCCAGATTGTTGCATCTTCATTAAAATCTTCGCAATCTTTGGATTTCCAGCATACTTTCCAATATTCATCGGGTTTTTCATGATATCCATAAGAGCCGGCATAACTTCCGGATCTTGAAGAGCTGCCATCAGCTCTGGGTCGCTGAAAATGTCAGCTCCTGGCATACCTCCCGGCATACCTCCAGGCATACCTCCAGGCATACCTCCCGGCATACCGCCAGGCATACCTCCCGGCATACCCCCTGGCATTCCAGAAGCCTCCTCATTTTTCTAAATCAGAAGCCGACAAATTTAAAAAAAATTCATGAACAAACTCTTTTCTCAGCTTCCTCCCTTGCCTTGCGAACACGTTCACGACGCTCCGCAAGCTCAATATCCGCCTTTTGCCGTTCAACTGCTCGGTTGTACTCTTGGAGTTTATGCGCCTGCAAAATCAAACTATTTATTATCTCAAATTACAATTTATCGAAAGTAATAATCCGTCCCAATCATCCCGCTCAATTATGCTATTTTATACTTTGTACGAAGAAAAAACAACAAACAAAAAGAAATATTTTCGTTGTAACCAGCACAACAAAAAGAAAAAACACAATATCAAGCCCAACAGCTGCCATCAATAGAACATTCACTTGTCTCAACGCGAAGTGATAAAAATGAATTGAATGAAAAGAGAAACAGATACAAATAATAATTTCAGTTAGTTTTCAAGTGAATCTTTGCATCGTCGTCACAACAACAACAATAATAATACTCTTGAGCACGGCACCGCCCACCATCAACCGATCGAAATCCGTCATCACATCTTTCCTTCGGACCATTTCTTCAATGATTTCGCTTTTAAAATAACGAAACTTAACTTATTCGCGCGATTGACGTCCGATTACTATATTACTCAGCAATTTCGTCTCATCGTTTATTCTACTGCCCCTTTGCACAAAAGTAAATAAATTCTATTAAAACACGATAGTTCGATCTCCGAAAAAAACGACAAAAACAACACAAACACTCGGAGGAAAGGCTGTGATATTGCTTTGATATCCATCTATTTACATTTATTTGACATTATTTCAACTCATTTGATAAAATTCCACCAAAATCTACATGATATTTAACCAATGATAAAAAGGATAAATTATTCAATTATTTTTTTAGCAGCCATACTAGGGTCAGCTACAGGTAATTTTGTTTTAATTCTATCTAATTATTGAAACACAGCAAGCCCAACAATAGTGGTGAGCCCCAGCAATGCTAACGAAAAGCATGAACAATTCATTGAATCACTGATTCCAGCTTTTCATGATATAACGAAAAGTAAGTTAGGGAAATTATTAAAAATATTTTCTCATTCGACGCATGTCTAGCCATATTACTTAGCTGATGGATGGGAAAGTAAATAATTATTTACAGATATCGACAATTCAAAATTTATATCAATTAATAATGCACCAGACGAGGTGTTCAGAGCATTTGATGACGTTCAAACATTGAATGGAATCAACTTCACACAAAACGTCTCCACTATTTTGATATGCCCGATACCAATCGAGATGCTCAACGCTCAACAACTCAACACCCTCGAAACATTTTTTAAGACAGAGCGTACTGTATTTGTTGTTAACTTTGGCGGGATCAGCCAAGATTACCGTTTTCTTAACCAAATCAATCAACTCGCAAACTGTTGGGCTACAACAAATATCAAAAATATCACGGATGCAACCGTTCACATCTGTAATAACCGGAAGGTACTAATTCTATATTTTGGCTTTAATGCACTTAATATAACAGGTCCACAAAAACAACTACCCCTCGATTTTCGATAGGGATTATCATATTATGGAAACAAAGAATTCGATGACTCATTTCTTGTATCCTAAAATATTTGCAGAGGCAGCAAAGACAAAGGCGAAATCTTCTGAAAAGGTAAATTATAATTTTGAATAATATGAAAATATATTCAAATTTAAGAGTGAAAAAGCTAAAGACGATGATTATCAACTACTGGAAGAAGAAATTCAACATATTGTTGAGCAAACTATAAGTTCTCTTAACAATGATGACAACGATGACGACGACGATGACGGCATCCAAAATATTAAAAAATCAACTAACAAGCTTCATTGCAAATACCGTAAATCTTGTTATGAAACCGGACAGCTGGCCGATATAGAATCATTTGATGGATTCCAAATTCCAAGCATTTTTGGCGAGGAGAAAAAGACGAAACTACCACTACTCCAAGATGCCGATCAGGACGGTATTCCAGACAGCGAAGACGACGAAATAGATTTGATGCAGCGAAAATTCGCATGTAAATATCGACCATCATGTTATGTTGAAAATAATATTCCACTAAGCGACAAGTTAAAGGAAAGGGATATTAGCTTCTTTTCCGGAAAGAAACAAGTTCATCAAGGAAAGAAGAGAACTCTAAAAGATATTGCACAAAAAATCGTCGAAGATGTCGAGGTACGAGAAAAAGAGGCTCAATCGCGCCCAGTCTCAAAACAAAACCATATCGAAGCCAAGATGAAAGAAATTGAAAACAATCTCAACAAGAAAGTTGCATGCAAGTATCGTAAGTCGTGTTATCAGACAGGCGAGGTACCGGATATTGAGGAAACCTCAATCGATATCCCATACATTCAAGTTCCATCATTCTTTCAAGAAAACAAGGATAGTGAGTCATTGAAGAATTTCGATGATATGGACATGGATGAGAAGAAATTCCATTGCAAATATCGTAAATCTTGCTACGAAACTGGCATGGTCCCAGAAATTGAAAATGAATTCGTCATCAACTCAATCGACGATGTCCTCTCAATGCCAGACCAAATCGAGACACGAAAACAGACAGTTCAAGAAAAGTGCAAATATCGTAAATCTTGTTATGAAACGGGCATCCTTCCACAATTGCAAGTCGAAAAAGAACATCTACAGAAAATAGCTGCACGAGAAGTGAACGAAATCGTACCATCATCCGTCAAAGACGTCAAGGCTCTATGCAAGTACCGAAAATCCTGTTACAACGAGATCGCCGTTGCGGAAACCCCTGAAATTGTCAAAACAATTCGAAAGCGAAGAATTATTGAAAAGGAAGTTCGTAAAAGACGAGCAAGAAGACATCGGCGTCATCGTCGCCGTGTTGTAATCACGGAATATAAATCTCTTCCGCATATCCTAAACAAAAAGGAGCCCGTGGAAAAGACTCAACATGAGTTGCGTGAGATTGCTAAGGAAAAGGAATCAAAGAAAGCTGGAGTGAAGGAAAAACAAGAGGAAGTGAAGAAGAAGAAGAGGTCTCGAAGCAATAAGAACATGGAAAATAAAAAAACGGAAGACCCTGATATTGACGAACCTCTATTGGTGAAGAAAAGCTCCCAAAGCATCAAAAAAACTAAAAATAAAATAACCAATGAAAAGGAGTATCATAAAAAGAATAAAAAAGACGAAGAAAACTCGACAAATCCAAAATTAGAGGGAGAAGAAGTACAGGATGATGAGAAAATATCCAAAAAATCTGAAAATTCAGCGAAAATCAAAAATGATAATGAAAACGAAAACAAAAACATCGAAGAAGGCAAGGAGAAGACGTCGAAGAAATCTCAGAATAAAAAATCACCTAGAAAATCAAAGAGAGTCGATAAAACTAAAGAGCTACAGAATAAAGCAGCAAATGATAATAGCGAGACACAGACTAATAATGTAAAAAATAACAAGAGAGGTTTAGCCGCCGAGGAAGAGGAAAAATTATCAGTTGATTCAAGAAAAAACGAGAATTTGGAAAAAGTTAGACAAGTCCCAACTTCAGTCGTTGACGATGAAAAGAATGAAGATATAGACAGCCGCGATGCAAACGATGACTTGACAACTAAGAAGATGCCCTACAAAAGTAGCGAAGAAAATGAAAATAATGATGAACAGTTTCAAGATGATAGAAAACTAGACACGCAAGAGAGGTTAGACTGTAAATATCGAAAATCTTGCTATCAAACTGGAACGCCTGCAGATATAGCCCCAGTTGTTTTGACTACCGCGAGCATTGTTCATTGGTGGAATTTTAAACCAGCTGCGCACGAAATCGATACAGATGGAGATGGTACCCCCGATCTTCTTGATGACTCCACGCATATTTCGCATAGAAAGCTTGCATGCAAATATAGAATTTCTTGCTACGATGATTTCAATCTAGAAGCCAGCGAAAAGATAATTGAACGCGAGAAAATGAAAATGTTGAAGCCAACTGGTTCGAAAGAAAAAAACGGAGACAATGATGACGATGATTACGATAAATATGAAGACGCCTCTTCAGCTGATCGTAAGCTCGGTTGTAAATATCGAAAATCATGTTACGAGAACGGAAAACTTCCAACAATTCGGCAATGGAATGACGCTCCAACTCTTCATGATACGATTGAAACAAACAATAAAGCTCAGCAGATGTTGAAATGCAAGTACCGTAAGTCTTGCTATGCGCAAATGGGAATAAGTGAATTTGGTAGCCAAGAAGATGACATTATAGAGAAAGAAGCTGATCGAAAACCAATTATTAAAGAGACTGTCGAAGTTAAAGATAATCAGAAACCAAAACAACAACAACAGCACCAACAACAACAAAGAAAGGAATCAAAAAAGAAGAACAGAAATGAAGACAATAATGAAGACGATAATGACGACGATACTGACGATAATGAAAGAAATTCATCGGAAGAGAAAAATAACAAAAAACAATTTAAAAAGGACTATCAAGAAAAAGCTGAAGAATATATACATGACAAAGAAGTGGAAGCAGTAATCATAAGTCACTTATCTTCAGAAGAAAAGAACTCATGCAAGTATAGAAAATCTTGTTATTCGGAAATTGAACCAAAATCCACAAAACAAGATCATTCTGGAAGTATTGCGAGGAGAAGTAAGTTTTTTTTAATATGAGATAGATTCAACGCAATTATGTTCCAGATGGAACCGGTCAGAAGTGTCACATCTATTACCTTTCATGCCGCGAACAAATGGGACTTCCCCCAAAGGAGAAAGCACCAATTGGGCCAAATGGTAAACGATTGTGCCGCAAAAAGAAAGACCATCATTGATCTCCACGCGACACTGGTTTATAATAATTTAATTTCACATAGGATTTTATTTTGCATAATGCAAAAATTTCAAACTTTCTTATTCTTTAATTGTAAGAAGATTTTAATATAAACTCATTTTTAATACATAAAACTTACATTCGGCTCAACTTCCTTAAGCCATTCGTTAGCAGTGTCGTCGTAATCAATTTTACACGCAGTCGCTAAGTCTTGTTTGGCTTCAATCCATTTTCCAAGAAGTCTAAAAGATAAATATTTAATTTTAAGGGTTGATTTATAATTTTGAATCAGCATTAAAACTCCAAAAATGTAACTTTGGAGTGATTGGTTTAACGGTACATTTTTCATTTCTTATTCCATAATTTGGAATCCGGAATACAGAATTATATAATTATTATACCTATTAGCTCGTCCTCTAAATTTATAGCCTTGAGCAGAATCTGGATTAATAGAAATAGCCTTGTCACAGTCAGCAATAGCAGCATTTGGACGGTTTAATTTAAGCAAAACACTAAAAAAAATTAAGAATATTACATTTATTTATATTACCTAGCGCGTTTGGCATAGAACATTGCTGAATTTGGATTCGCTTCAATAGCAGAAGTGTAATGAGCAAGTGACTGTTCGAAATCGCCTGAACAAATTAACTATTAAAGTTTATAATTTAACTGAAACCGTTGTTAAAGGATTCCATAGCTTTTTCGCGTTCCTGTGAAGCCCTCTCCAGATCCTCGTCAGTTGGTTCTTTCGATGAATCACCCATTGGCAAGGGTTCACCGTTATCAGCTTCAATGACACCCGAATTGTCGAGTTCAGGGAATGGAATATCAGCAGGCTTTGGTTCCGCTGGACACTCTTTCTTTACGTCTTCTTTCTTATCACCACCCATTGGGCACTTTGGTTTCTCACTCTTGGCAGACGGGGCTGGAATCTTAGCGCCAAGCCTATGATCAGGTTTTGCAACAATTCAGCATATATATAAGACCTACTCTTCTAAATATTCACGGTAAAAATCGAATTTCGGATCATGGAGCATATCCGGATTCGCTTTGCAGGAAGCAACAAATTGTTTTAGCAGTTCAATGTATTGATCCATGTCTGTAAATTTACTGTTTTGCTTTTATAGAATTAAACACAGCTGTCACGTATGATCTTAATTTCAATAATTAGTGGGATTTATTACCGCATGTTGCATTAAACAAAGTAAAATATGGATGGATTAAAATTAAAGGAACTATTAATGTTATTAATGAATTTTTAAAGAAAATTCTAGAAAATTTTCAAATAAATTGTATTTTTTAAATCATCAGCCCGCATTTTTTCGTCGCATGAAATGTATTTTGTGTTTAAGTGCGTTAGTGGCATAATTATTTTAAATTTATATTTTAAATATTTATGTTTCGTGATTACTATAAATATTATTATGCATATTAAATTTAACTGCATATAATATACAACTATTACACATTATATAAATGTTTCATACATTGTTTTTACGTAATAAACAAGATTAATTACAATGTTCATGATATCACCCACTAAAATCTACAAGAATATCTATCAAGGATATTATTCTTGTCTTCACTGGCCGTGAACAACGAATTAACTCTCGCTTAATATAAAAACATAGTGTGTTGCGCATTGCGTCGCAGCGCAATCCTTGCAACTTTTGGTAGTCCGTTTTTGTATATTCTATTTCTCTTTATGTCTATGGTCTCCCAATTTTGTGACCAATCGCGATGACGAATTGTCATACACCCTAGCACTCAAACGGTGCTGGTCGATTTTGCATGTTTATACTGTTTTGTGGTTATTTTCATGCAATAAACTATTTTTGAATTTTTTAGGAATGGATGATCTTGCGGACTGTCGTGAAGTTTTCGCCTATTTTGATAATAAGGGAGACGAACGTATTTCTGTACAACAGGTATGCTGAATTTTAACTTAGGATACCGGTTCAACACAAGTTTACATGTTTTAGTGGTAAAATCTTTAGAAAATTTCGCTTTGCAAATAATATATTTTTTGAAAAAAACCTTTGTTAATTTTACAGTAAAAATTGACAAAAATTTATCTTTTTGAAACGCCATGTTTCATGAGTTAATAAAGATGATGAAAATGTGAAGATATAGAATTTAAATTCTCTCGAAAGTTCACTAAGCTCGACTTCTTTAAGGTTACTAAAAATATTTTATATTATGATGACATCAATTGATTTCTTCCTAGATTTAATATCATCAAAACTATTAAAATTTTTAAAATATTCTATTAACGCTGTTAAAAAAAAGAAAGTGATTTGTATTTTTCTACAAGAAAAATATTACTTAAAATGTTAAAAATATATTACTAGTTTCTACCTTAAAATGAATTGGTGTAATAATTTATTTATAAATGTCCTATTAATGAACAAAAACCGTGACACCTCTTTTAATTGTAAACATAATTCAGCGTATAATGTATTTAAAATTATGTTTATCAGTGTGATTTACTTAAACTGTCTATAGCAGTGATGGACGGAATAGAAATTTTCAATTTCGTAATACGGAATGAAATTGGTCCTATCGGAACCCGGAACTCTTAATACAGAATATAAAAACTGTGGAATACGGAAAGCGGAACACGGAATTCTGTCCATCACTAGTCTATAGTATTTAGATTAGTATAGGAACTATTTTATAATCTGTAAAAATTTATTTTTTATCCCATATTATTTTGATCAACATAACCAATACTTCCGGAAACAATTATAGTTTCAGGCTATGTGTTTTGAAAACCTTATTTCAGTATAATGAAAACACCGAAGTAAATAAGCAATACGCAATCTTCATTCGTAAATGTTCTATCTTTTCGCAAGTATATAAAATTTCTAGGATTTTCTAAATCTATTATTATATTTCTCAATTTGTTTAAATTCGATATTCGCTGAAAAATGTCAAGTTTAAGGTTGGAGACGTTTTGAGAGCATTGGGACAAAATCCAACTGAAGCAGAAATCGCGAGATGTGTGGCATCATACGAAAAAGAATCAAGACTGTCATTTGAAGACTTTGTTCCTATTTTTCAATCGGTTAATAAAAATAGGTTTTTTTATATTTGCTAATGATCAATTCTTCGCAATTTTTTTAGAGAAAAACACAGCGTCGAAGAATTTGTTGAAGGATTATCTCACTTTGACAAGGAGGGGAATGGAATGATAAATGTGGCCGATTTAAGACACCTCTTAACAACATTAGGTATTTTTGATTAATTTTACTGTGACTTTCAATTTATTTCCCAGGTGAAAGATTATCTGACGAAGATGTTGATCAATTAATATCCGGTCACAATGACTCACATGGAAATGTGAATATTGCTGACTTCGTTCGTGCTATAATGAACTCATAATGATTCTGCAATTCATATCAAATTTGTTTACGTTTATATATCCGTAGATTGCTTATGTTAACAGTATTCTATTAAGATGGCATTATTCATTGTCTTGATAATTAAATTTTATAATTGTTATTGCTTGAAATCGATGTATATTTTTGTATGTGATTATTAATGCTACTTTATGTGTCTTAAGCATAAAATTGAACCAATTACAGGCATTATTTATTATTTATTTTGTCTCTGAAATAAAAAAAATGTTTAATTTATTGTAAACCGTCTGTAAAAGTGTAAAGTACACTGTGATATATTTTTATTTTCCGAAGAGATATTATTCTAGAATATCCTGTTTTAGGATGGCAGACGAGAAGGATGGAGATCTTATGAATGGAGATAATTGTACTGCAGGATCAGCAAGTCTCGAAGTATTGGCAATACAAGAAATTCTGGAAGAATGTGGAGTAGAAGAGTATGATTCAAGAGTTGTTGGGATGCTAATGGATGTAAGATATTTTTAAAATTTAAAATTTTTCCCGAGAGATTAGTGAATCCTGGAAGAGTGGCTACAAAAACTACAATAACATATCCATTAAACTAATAAATATAATTATAATAGGCCCAATTCTCAGTAACAATGAAAATGCTCAACCTGGCTCATGGACTGGCGCGACATAACGATAAACCGACGATAGAGGAAGAAGATGTTCAAACTTCCAATGATATTTTAGGTTTGTTGTTGGGAGTATCTTTTTATTTTCATTTAATGCGAATACATTTCTACCAGGGTTGCACGGAACCCCTCTTCCATTTTCCGTCGTACTTTTTAAAAAAATTCCATTTAACGCAAATACGCAACCTTTTCTTCTACCTGTTAGGAGGTAGAAGAATATTTAAAATGTTAAAAAACAACCGAGGCTTCGATTAAAATTATGGCGCACTTTTATATATAGTCGTCGCCAAATGCGATTACCACCGCAAAATGTGGCGCACTTTTCAAATATTATTTTTTCTTTAAATTTTTAAGATTATTTCCTTGTTTATGCTCGTTCTATACTGTTATAGCTTAAATAAATAGAAGAATATGTTATAGATGTTGTTTAAATAGTGGAATATTTGTGGAAAATTATTATAATCATAAAAATTAAATGAAAAAATAATATTTAAAAAAGTGCGCCACATTTTGCGGTGCTAATCGCATTTGGCGACGACTATATATTATTTTTTCATTTAATTTTTATGATTATTTTCTTGTTTATGCTAGTTCTATACCGGTTTTGCTTAAATAAATTGAAGAACATGTTTCGATGTTGTTTCAACCGTTGAATAAATGTGGAAAATAATAATAATCATAAAAATTAAATGAAATAATATTTTAAAGTGTGCCACTTTTTGACGACGACTATAAATTTTGACAAGAATGTAGAAGATTTCCGAATTGCCGCAAATTGGAAATTCGGTATCTTTCGATACCGTTAACGTCATTTGAATCGTAGCTGGATTGATCTTCTCTCTAAATAGATCAAGGATGTCGTCTAAACAACTCTAAACACTCACTTTTTGCAACATGAGCCTGAAATTGTCGAAAACTCGGGTCTTAAAATATAATTTAAATAAATAAAATCTATAGAAACAATGTTTTTTATGTTAACAAATTTTAAGTTATTTGTTCATAACACTGGTGAATCCAAACGAGAACAAAACGCGCTTCGGCGACGGAGGTTAAGAAGAATTATTCAAATTCTGACAGTCCAGGCTTCCTCGCGACAATTTAAATAAAATCTAGAACAAAATTAAAGTATCGGTACTTTCTTTTTTCCCTACTAGGGACCGGGACTGTTGTTTTTTTGTTCCAGTCTCAAGTTTCCTGAAAACTAGCCGTTTCTCGGTCGTAATCTTTATCGGAAAAATGCGCAGATTTAGATATTTGATTCATCCTATAAATAAATTTGGCCTTAATTTTTTATCGCGTAACTTAAAAAAACAATTAAGTAATTATACAACGAAAATTGTGAGAAACTAATAATTGCAATTTTAATGAAGCTGTATGGTCATTTATTCGTTCACATAAACTTTAATCTATTATTAAAATTGGTAAATCATTTGCCACTGGAGAATCCGAATGCGTCGGTTGAGAACAAAACGCGCTTCGGCGACGGACGAAAAAACTTTTAATAAGAATTATTCAAATCTTGGCAGTCCAGGCTTCCTCGCGACAATTGAAATAAAATATAGAACTAAATTAAAGTGTAATGATTTAAAAATGTAACTTTTTTCAATCTCATTAGAGGCATTAAAATTTAATTAAGAGGATATTAAAATCAATTTTAGAATTAAAAAAAATTACGATAGGCTTAAATGTTTCACCTGTTTTGTATACATTAAACATATATCTTCTCTCGTAGCCTCTCTTCTGAATACTAAAAATCGATGTTTTTAAGATTTCTCTCGTGAACGAAGCGTGTTTAGTTCGCGGCGGTCGCGTTCGGATTGACCAGTGTAATTCACTTTCACGAATCGAATTGATAACGACTAAAGCAAATGTTTATAGAAATGTTTTGCACATTCTGTTTTATAAAAGATTCAACTGACTCAATAAATTTTTAAGCGAAAACCCGAACACAATAGTTAATCTAACTCTAATAATTTTTTACAATATAATTTACAGGAATACTGAAAAATTCAGTCCCTGATCGACAGAGGATGATCAAAATAGCGTCGGATAAAAACGCACAGCCTTTACCACAAATTCGACACAATTATGGACTAAAGTTACCGAATGATCGGTGTGTTTTATTTTGCGATTATTGGTTATTTTCTGTTGTTTTTTTTTCAGATTTTGTCAGCTGCAACAGAACGTCGAATTTAAAGCTTTTGACTATGAACCGTTAGTATTTTAAGAATATTGAAACTTTATCAAAAGAGTTTTTTAAGAATGGATACGCAACCACAACTTCCTCCATCAATCCCTGTTGTCGAAGCGCACAGTGGAATGGTAAGACCAGAACATGTCCAAACTATATTGAAACGAAAAGCAACTGATGATGACTTTGACACATAAATATAGTTAGATGTATACATACGATAATGTTGTTTAATATACAGTTTTAATGGATTTAATAATTTTCGGGTATTATTTGTTATATGTGTACCTTAAGGTATGTTTCTTGTAAAATAAATTTATTTGAAATCATAATTTTATAAAAGTTTATCGTTTCCAGTTATAACGTTTTTTGCTTCTTTTGCTGAATCGACGATTTTTGAGGCTGCATTCTTTAAGTGATCGTATCTAGATGGAACTTTGCGAAGTGTCGGTCCATTAGCATCTCGATTCAGTACATAATCGTCACCACCGATTTTTACCTTACGACTGTCGACATTTTCATTGTTTTGGTTGGATTGTTGATGCTCATTTAGAAGTTGCTCAGCTTCTTGGAGTTCTTGTTTGAGCTGGGCCACTCTCTGAAGATGGATGATTTCAATTTAAATATGTTGAAGGTCATAAAGGTTTTTTTAAAGTTTTTTGAAACTTGTCTTAAAACAACTATAGAAACCTGCAAACAAAATTTTTAAATTTAGAAGACCACGTTTTTGCATCGAATTTAGTGTCAAAAATCTACGAAAAAAATGGCCGTTACGTCGGATGTTATTAAATCTAGGAAAATCGGGAATTTCTCCCATCTAAAAGTAAAATGCATTTCCGCAAAAACCACGGATCATTACACCATCTCATTTTAAATTTCGATTCTTTTCATTTTTATAAAAAACCTTAAAAAACCGAAGATCTTAAAAGAACCGAAGCAGCAGATTTTTCGAGAACCAAATTCTCCACCAGGTATGCTATGCATCCTCTTACATTCTATTATTCATTTCAGAGATCGATGCCTAATGGAAGAGCAAAAAATTAGGGGCGGAGAAAAGGTCTTGTTTAGACAGCCACTAAGGCCATCTAAGGCCAATAGATAACAAAAATTGATGAGAAACAAAAGAGGAAGAGATTCGATGGCCTTAATGGCCGTGTGGCTGCCTAAACAAGACATTTTCTCCGCCCCTAATTTTTTGCTCTTCCATTAGGCATCGATCTCTAAAAAGGACAATAATTAATTAATGCATTGAAGTTTGAGGAAGAATTTTTAATTAAATGGTGTAATATTCGTTGGGTTTTTGCGGAAATGCATTTTATTTTACGTCGGGAGCAATTTCTGCTTTTCCTAGATTTAATAACATCCGTCACGTCGCATTTGCATTCGCCCGCAGATTTTTGACCGTCGCGTGAACATGTGTCGTTTCTTGAATTAATGATTTCGTTCAAGAATTATCGCCAGAATTCCCGCCACTTTAACTAACAAAAATAGTTTAGGAAGAGTTGTAAATAAAGGCGTGGTCCTAAAAAAAGACGAACACCACGACGATAAAACAACGTTAATTTGGTATGGTCTAGGTGATATTCATATCAGTGACACACTGGGTTAGAACAACAGAGAATCATGTTACACTTTTTTCAAATAACACACATGTCACTAGAGCACATTTGACGAACCACTCGGAAACGCGTTAAATTAGTTAATTTTTATTTATTTTTTTAAGTAGGATAACATGATTTTTATTTCATTTTAATGTTATAGGGGTAATATACAAAATGTATGAATTCTGTGTCTAAAATTTTTTTGCGATCCGACAACTTTTTTTTCTTAATCTCATCTTTGGATGGATATAGGATATATTGGCTAATCTGCATGTTGTGTCATAATTTGCTCATATTAAAGAGCGTCCAATTTTGTAATAATTGTTAAAATTTTGTTAATTTTCACAGCATCTTGAATTATTTATCAATGTTTTTGTAGATCACACTTTATTGAGTTTTCATTACAAATTGCTTACTTTTAATTAAATATTAATTTAGATTGGAAGGGAAAATATGACAACGTCCTAGATAGTGGTTGATCACTGGAATTGTCGGAAATATAAACTTCTAGATAGTTAAGGAAGTGATGTAACGATCAGGTACAAAGGAAACAGTATGTGACTGTTAAGAATTAATATAGATTGATTAAATATTAATTTAGGTTGTAAGAGAAGATATGACAACGTCCTAGATAGTGGTTTATCACTGGAATTGTCGGAAATATAAACTTCTAGATAGTTAAGGAAGTGATGTAACGATCAGGAATAAAGGAAACATTATGTGGATTGATTGAATATTAATTTAGATTAAAAGAGAAGAGGTGGCAACGTCCCGGCTAGTGGATAATCATCGGAATAGTCGGGAATATAAGCTTTTTAAATTTTTTTGTATTATTCATTTTGTTAATAAATATTTTTACGCTTCTCTGTGGTTTCTTTTCAATTCCTATAAATAAACATGATCATGTGTTATGTGGTCATTATCGTAGAACCATTTTCATCATTGGATCTTCTAAGGCTCATCGTAATTTTTTTTTTTGTAAGCTGTCGTTGGGCCAACAACTTCGCTGAATATATTAAAACATCATCACCAACGAATGGTGATTACTAGCCTTCTCTTCAAAAACATTCGCAAATCTTCCTTTGTATGATTCATACAATTATTCCATTTTGCTTTTATTGACCTAAAATTTATGGATACTCTAGTTGCATTAAATATTTAATCTTTTCCAGAATTCGAATGCAAAGCTTATGTGTTATGCTTATATTATTTCAACAAATTCAACATTTAAAAAATATTTATTAACAAAAAGAATAATAAAAATATTTTAACAAAAGGTTTACATTTCCTTCAATTCCAGTGATCAACCACTATCTAGGACGTTGTCATATCTTCTCTTACAACCTAAATTAATATTTAATCAATCTATATTAATTCTTAACAGTCACATACTGTTTCCTTTGTTCCTGATCGTTACATCACTTCCTTAACTATCTAGAAGTTTATATTTCCGACAATTCCAGTGATAAACCACTATCTAGGACGCTGTCATATCTTCTCTTACAACCTAAATTAATATTTAATCAATCTATATTAATTCTTAACAGTCACATACTGTTTCCTTTGTTCCTGATCGTTACATCACTTCCTTAACTATCTAGAAGTTTATATTTCCTTCAATTCCAGTGATCAACCACTATCTAGGACGTTGTCATATCTTCTCTTACAACCTAAATTAATATTTAATCAATCTATATTAATTCTTAACAGTCACATACTGTTTCCTTTGTTCCTGATCGTTACATCACTTCCTTAACTATCTAGAAGTTTATATTTCCGACAATTCCAGTGATAAACCACTATCTAGGACGCTGTCATATCTTCTCTTACAACCTAAATTAATATTTAATCAATCTATATTAATTCTTAACAGTCACATACTGTTTCCTTTGTTCCTGATCGTTACATCACTTCCTTAACTATCTAGAAGTTTATATTTCCGACAATTCCAGTGATAAACCACTATCTAGGACGCTGTCATATCTTCTCTTACAACCTAAATTAATATTTAATCAATCTATATTAATTCTTAACAGTCACATACTGTTTCCTTTGTTCCTGATCGTTACATCACTTCCTTAACTATCTAGAAGTTTATATTTCCGACAATTCCAGTGATCAACCACTATCTAGGACGTTGTCATATTTTCCCTTCCAATCTAAATTAATATTTAATTAAAAGTAAGCAATTTGTAATGAAAACTCAATAAAGTGTGATCTACAAAAACATTGATAAATAATTCAAGATGCTGTGAAAATCAACAAAATTTTAACAATTATTACAAAATTGGACGCTCTTTAATATGAGCAAATTATGACACAACATGCAGATTAGCCAATATATCCTATATCCATCCAAAGATGAGATTAAGAAAAAAAAGTTGTCGGATCGCAAAAAAATTTTAGACACAGAATTCATACATTTTGTATATTACCCCTATAACATTAAAATGAAATAAAAATCATTTTATCCTACTGAAAAAAATTAATAAAAACAACTGCATTCGCACATTAGCGTCTTGTCTCATGATATGCGCCTTGGTCGTCTCATTTTTGGTGTACAACTCTGTGACCCAGTGTGCAGTGATGGGAGAGACCCGTTTTTTAGAATCCCGGGCGGAAAAATTGAAAATTTCAAAACCCCGGAACGGTACTTTCTTTTTTCCCTACTAGGGACCGGGACTGTTGTTTTTTGTTCCGGTCTCAATTTTCCAGAAAACTAGCCGTTTCTCGGTCGTAATCTTTATCGGGAAAATGCGCAGATTTAGATATTTGATTCATCCTATAAATAAATTTGGCCTTAATTTTTATCGCGTAACTTAAAAAAACAATTATTGTCGTGGTGAAGGTTATTGAAAAACTCGAAAAAAAACTCGTTGTAAAGGAGCATTCCGAATAATACAATGGTCTCGCTTGAGACAGGTGTAGATTTAATCTGCAATATGTTTATCATTTTGCTTTTATTTTTCATAAAATGGTTGTTACATTAATAATAATTATAATAACAAAATTTTATGTGTAATTTATTATATTTAGGATCGATATTCAAAGAGAAGCAAAATAATAAAAAAATTGAAAATTAAATCTACACCTGTCACAAGCGGGACCATTTTATTATTCAGAATGTTCCTTTAATCTGATTTTTTCAATAACCTGCCTAATAGAATAATTAATTATTCAACGAAAATTGTGAGAAACTAATAATTGCAATTTTAATGAAGCTGTATGGTCATTTATTCGTTCACATAAACTTTAATCTATTATTGGTAAATTATTTGCCACTTTGGTAAAAAAAAAATTGGTAAATTATTTGCCACTGGAGAATCCGAACGCGTCGGTTGAGAACAAAACGCGCTTCGGCGACGGAAGAAAAATCTTTTAATAAGAATTATTCAAATTCTGGTAGTCCAGGTTTCCGCGCGACAATTGAAATGAAATATAGAACTAAATTAAAGTGTAATGATTTAAAAATGTAACTTTTTTCAAGCTCATTAGAGCCGAGGACATTAAACTAAATTAAAATTGAAATAAAAGGATTTTTAAACCAATTTTGGAATTTGTAAAAACATTAACGGTATGCTTAAATGTTTAAACCACGCCACGGTCAAAAATCTGCGCGTGAATGCAAATGCTGCGTATAATTTTTTTCCGTCATAATTTTTTATTACACATTAAATAAAAAACCACGTTTTTGAGCGCTTAAAGTAAAAAATGGTAAAATTCCTTTATTATATAATAAATACCCGTATCGATATTGTATATGAAAATAAAAATGAATATGTAAAATGAGAACAATACCTTTATTTTGATGATTAAAAAAATAAGCAAAATAAAAATCCCTAATATCTTTTGAAATTCTCTACAGATCTTTTCCATTTTTATATCAATCGATAGAGCACATTTTTAGCGCTCAAAAACGTTGTTTTTTATTTAATGTGTAATAAAAAATTATGACGGTCACGCAGCATTTGCATTCACGCGCAGATTTTTGACCGTGGCGTGTTTAAACTATTTTGTATACAGTAAACATATTTGTACTTTCTTAGCCTGCTTCTGAATACTTAAAATCGATGTTTATAAGATTTCTCTCATGAACGAAGCGTGTTTAGTACTTGACCAGTTTGCTAAACGTTTTATTGAAACCTTTAAAAAAATGAAGAAAATGAACTAATAATGATGATGAAATATTGTCGACTTTTCATTTTTTATAGACGCGGCAAAAATATTTTTATTAAAAGCTCAGACATCACATGTGATCTTCAAGATAACGATAATAGTAATTTATCAGAGAGAATCCCCGGGTCCCGGGTAGGGGTGGACTTCCCTTTTTAAAAATAAAAATTATTTTTTCTCCACCTGGGACCCCTTTTTTATAGGAAAATACCCAGGGAAGTCCCCTCATGATCCATATATAAGAAAGAAGTTCTTTGATAGAAGCCATTGCTATTGTCGTGGTGTAGGTTGATGAAAAATTAGGGGTAAAGGAGCATATCGAAAAAAAAAGATGGTCTCGCTTGGGCTGGTGTAGATTTAATTTGCAATTTGTTTATTATTTAGCATTTCTTATGTGTTATATTATGTAGTATGTATTATGTTGATGTAACAACCAATTTAGTAAGAGAAAACAAAATGAAACAAAATTGTGATGAAAAAAAGCGAAATAATAAACAAATTGCAAATTAAATCTACACCAGCCCAAGCGAGACCATCTTTTTTTTCGGTATGCTCCTTTATTCCTAATATTTCATCAACCTACACCACGACAATAACAAAATATTTAATCACTGCATCACACCAAATTGAAAAATAATGATTTTCTTAATTTTACTCTTCTTTACACAAATATTCTCTACGACAGTTTTTCAGATTTTTCTTAAACTTTGACGTGCTGCATTAATATTATAAAGTTTAATAAGGATCCAAAATGTTAGGGATACATTATGAACTTCATATCAATCTTAAATTTTCTAATATTCAGCAACTCCTTGTCAAGATGTTCGTATTTCTTACATATCCATGAATTTTTTACAAAATCAAAAGAGCCAAGTTGGTTTCTTCTAAAAGCACTTAGGCGCGATAATTTAAATATTGAAATGAACCTCTTTTTGCGTTTGAGCATCTTTTATCTTGCGACATTCCATTTTACACTCCTCATATTTTGAAAGTTGTCGAACTGGTTGTGCGGGCTGATCAGGGCTTGTTTGAACGTAGATAATCTTGGTTGCTCTGAAATGATCAAAGACGTCTTTCATGAGCACTTTAATCTTATCGAACTTGTCCTTCTTGAGCTTTTTAGCCTCAATTGAAGATATCAGAAGAATGATGGCGAAAGTGAGATAAATTGCACGCATAATAATTAATAAGCCAAGTTTGTTTTATTTTGCGGTATATTTATAGTGATTCGTAACTTGCGTCACAGGGTTTGTTTATTATTTTTGATTTAGTTTTTAAGGGTCACTATCTTGTTTGTGTTTCGATAGAAGATAAGAGTATTCTGTTGCTGATGTAGCATTATAGTTTTTGCGTTATTTAGGTAGACGGTTTCAATTGTTTAAGGTTCTATTTTTCAAAATTGGGTTTGGTTTCAATCCCTCTTGAGTCACAAACAGCCGTCAGTCGAGTAGTTTGTTGTCAAAATATTGGGTGGAGGAATAAGTTCGTATATATTTATTTGAGCAAAAAACAATAGTTATAATAATTAATTAATCAATTATGTCTTCGCCGTTACTGTTTACAACTTTCTCCCACCTCTCGATCAATTTGTTGAGACCGTTCCGCCAAAAATCTCAGGGACTGGTGTCGAAAAAGTTGTTGAGCCAGTTTTTGAGAAGGTAACACCCCTCATTTGATTTGACAGTGAGCGGAAAAGGTGATAATCGGATGGTACGGTGGATGCTGATGAACTTCATTTACGCGGCGCAGCTGGGACCATAGAGCTTGTTGTTGACGGTGGCGTTAATTTCGAGCATTTCCCAGTTCCACCAAACACATATGATGGTCTTTTTTGGGTGAAGGTCTTTCTTGCCTCTCGGCTTTGGCGTATCTCCTGGAGCCACCCATTCCTTTATTTGCTTTAGATTTACGTACAGGAACCATTTCTTACACCCCTCATTTGGTTTGACAGAGAGTATCGACGATAGTCGAGAAAAAGTTGGACAGTCGCCAGCACAAGAGGGACTACATTGGCTGAAACAATAACAATTCTGTTTACAACCATTGGCAAAAGACAGACGTCCTTGGCATTTAGAAGCTCTACGACAAAGCGCGGTTTTCGGAGGTCACTGATGGACTATTTAAGCACAGTTTCTGCTCAAGTCAATAAGTTGAAGTTAAACTTAAAGTTCAATTGCACGAAGCCTGGTGCCGATCGCTCTACTGCTAACCGTACAACTGCACGCCAACTGGAAATAAGGATTTTCCGATTTTAAAGCGTGTGGGAACATTGTTGCGTCTTTACAATAAAAAATTGGTTACGGCTATTTAACCAGGCCTCCCTTAAACTATTTAAAAATATTAATATATTTTCAAAAAGTTTGATTTGAGCACGTTTACTGAGCTCATTTTATTACCATACAAGTTGGCGTGCAACTGAACCACCGATATTAAAAACTATCTGTATAACAATATTTTTATTGAATATTCTATTTTATTAATCATTAATTTGGAATAAACATATATAAACTGAGAAGCACCATCTCAAAGAGAACGCAAAAGGTGATAATCGGATGGTGCAAAGTCTGGAGAGTACTGTGAATGCTGAAGAACCTCCCATTTGATCTCCTAGAGGGCGCTTTGGACGACTTGTGCAACGGCGTTGTTGTGGAGAAAGATGACTTGGTCTTGTCGATCCGGTATTTTAGTCGAATAGCCTCATTTACGCGGAGCAGGTGGGCAACGAAGAGCTCCTTGTTGAAGATCTTTCTTGACTCTCGGTTTTGGCGTATCTCCTGAAGCCACGCACTATTTTATTTGCTTCAGATTGACGTACAGGCACAATTTTTCATCTCCCGTTACGATTTGATGCAAAAATCGCAGTTTATGACCTCGTGTTGCTCGATGGGCTGCAATTTGAAAGTGATTTTCTTTGTTTTGTTCGTTGTGCTCATGTATCCAGGCCCCGAGTTTATCGGTAAATCCCAATGAAGATGGTTAAGGATTTTCTTCATTTTTTCGGCGGCCAATTCACGACTTGTTTTTCCCCATCGCCTAAGACAGCTTCTCTGATTTTTTGCTTTTTTCGGGTATTTTCAGTCGAATAGCCTCATTTACGCGGCATTCAAGTTCAAACCATCTTCCTTCAATAGTTCCTTCAGATGCTCTTCGTCTAATTCTGCAGGTCGTCCGCTTCGAGGCCTGTTTTCAACATTAAAGTCGCCATTTTTGAAATTTGCAAGCCATTTTTGTGTAGTAAACACGCCTAAGACACCTTCTCCATACAAACATTTTTGCCTCCTGGATAGTTCATTTCTAAGCCTGAAAAATTATTAAAATTTAAAAATTCAGAACAAACTGAAAGCACAGTTTTGTAGAGCAGAAAAAGCGATATAAGATAAATATACAAACTTTGGTAAACAACAAGAAAATGAAACAAAAGATAATATAAAACTTTACCAACTTATTCCTCAACCCAATATTTAATACTCTCTAATTTAAACCATAAAAACCTGCAAACCTTTTCTTTGCCATTGTCACCAGTAATTGAGAATTTATGCGTATAGCCTGTGTTAAACTGCTCGAGAAAGTACGGTTCCGAATGTGAGCAATGCTTTCTTGATTTCCCTTCAAATCTCCCATTGTTTCTCATTAACGTCTAGAAAGTAAAACCTGAATGTTTTGTCCAATAAGTCCTCGCGCGTCCCTTCAATTCCAAAAAAAGCTCAACTTTTTAGTTTAAAAAATTATTACCCAATCATATTTGATGCATTTATTGCCTTCATGAGCTTACTTTGGAGCTCGACTCATTCTCCAGCGGAGAAGCGGACTAATTCCTTCCATTCCGAACGGCTCTTCCCTGCCAACGTAGACCAAGCCGTTTTTCCTTCAAGGATTCCAATTCTTCTTCTTAGGGTCCACGTAGTTGAGCAATGGTGAGTGAAGCGTGCAACCATGTCTTTGACTTGATCTGACCAGCGCGCTTTCGGTCTTCCCTTCGCTCTTGACCACCCCCTCGGCCCTCTGTAGCCGTCTCGTTTGATCCGCGAATAGTGGCCACGTGTCGAAAGAGCAATGCAGGTACAACCTTTTGGGAAAGCAGTTGATTGCGTCGTTTCTTCTCAATGACGTCGAATAGCGGTTTGCATTTACTAAAAGCTGATCAGGCTTCCTTGATCTTCTCGTCCTCTGTACTCCCGTCCATTCTGATACAGCTTCCAAGGCACGCCAACTGTTATGAGAATAAAATGAGCTCAATAAACGTGCGCAAATATAAATTTTTGTAAAGATATTAGTATTTTTAGATATTTTAAGACAAGCTTTGTTAAATTGTAGTAAACACTATTTTGTTATAAACACGTAAAAACTTCCACACAGGTTTAAAAATCACAAAATTGTTATTTCCAGTTGGCGTGCCAAGGTATTTCACCCCCTCTTTCGGCGTACAACTGGTTCCGTCGACTGAAATAGAACGAGAGGAAGTGAATGCATTGTGCAGAATGACTGTTTTCGTAGGATTTATTTCAAGTCTTTTGGATTTAGAGTGTACGAGAAGTTCCTGTATTTTGGATTCCATCTCTTGGCAGGAGTAGGAGACTAGGACTACGTCGTCCGCGAATTCAAGCCTTTCCAAGTTGACACCGTCGATATTGATTCCGTCTTCATTTATTTCTGAGTTTTTCCCTATTTCGTAATGTTACGTATCGCGTGACATCACCACGTTGTTATCACAACCCACATCTTTACGTGTATTTAATGTTTATATGTATCGCGACCCAGATGACGTGTCATTAGAGTATAAATAGCCCGTTCAATTGTAAAGTTATATCATTATTCGAGTCGACAATAAATCGTCCAAACACAACAATTGGCGATCAGGACTCTTTATCGATTTCTCGAGACAATTGCTTTACTTCACATGGAATCGACCCTAGACAGCACCTCGATCATCAACTCCATCAGCAATCGGATGTCAACGTTACGATATGATCCAGACGCCGAAGACACCAGCCGCACATCTTCACCCAAGCCGTCTTCCACGAATCCGCCTTCATCCAACCTGCCGCCGCCGTCGCCGTGCATCCGATGTGGAGGACATCACTGGAATCGCGAGTGCAAACTACCGCCGTCAGCAAAATGCCGCTATTGCAAGAAGACCGGACACCTCGCTTCAGTCTACAAGAAGAAGCAAAAGAACTCGTCAACCCGCCTAAGCCATGCCGTATACATTGGACAATCAACAGCACCAATGTCTACTCGAATCTACAAAGAAGTGAAGATAATATCCGCATGCAACTCGACACTGGAGCCGACGTGACACCCATCAACATCAAGGATTGGATATCATTGAAGCGCCCACGACTGCAGCCAGCCACCTTGAATCCAACGACAAGCCGATCGATGTCAAGGGGCAGTTTACCTGCCGCTTCATGTTCAATGGTCAAGAGGGATCGGGAGCCGCTTATGTCACCAATACCAACTCTCTGCTTGGTATCGACTGGATCTCGCAGGACCATGACCTCTTCAACCGCCTCACTCAAGACACCATCAACGACGTCACTCTACACAATGCCGAAAGTTCCAGAAGCCGTGGACGATGTGTCAAAGCCAAAGCAACGCTCAAACTCAAGCCGGATGCAACACCGACCTTCCGCAAATCTCGCCCGGTGCCATATGCCGTTCTTCCGAAGATCACCGAAGAACCAGATCGATTGGTACAACAAGCAGTTATCAAGCCGACCAACCTGCCAGCACAACCTCCATACTTCCAACGAGAACGACCAGCAAAGAAGCCGCGACAACCAGCAGTTACAAGAGACTCGCCGCCAACGCCGCAGCAGATTCCACGACGACCAGTGCACCGTCTTCAAGTGGACTCAAGAAAGAAGTCTTGTGCTTAAATGTTGTAACTGTGATTTCTGCTGTCCCATCCTTTATCGACGCCAGTATGGCTTCGCTGAGTTGAGTAGGGACACCAGCAGCCGCCAGTGAGCTTCGGATGTCCTGATGTTTTATATTATCGAACGCACTTGAAAAATCTACAAATCCAAGGACTAGAGATATTTTTAATTCATTGCACTTGCTGATCAACTGTCGGATGGCTTTGTTTATGCATGAGCGAGTTGGCCGGAATCCTTGTTGAGTTTCCTCCAGATTCATATTCCCGTATGATTGGAGCCGATTGGTGAGAATTTTTAGTAAAACGTTTTCCCATCACCGATAGGAGAAATAATAATATTAAAAAGGTTTATTATACATTAATACATTATTTAAAAAAAAACAATTTGCATGAAAAACCGGTTTGAGCTCGATCGAACTTCCGACGAAAGTTAATAAAAACAATTATTCACATAACAATTTGTATCTAATCGGTATAAAAAGGATATTTCGGAGAAAACATGTGCTCGCCATATTGTGTTTGCTCTTTCTCATCGGAAATATCCGATGGTCCAAAGACAGATTCTCTGCAAGTTTTCCAAAATATAATAAATGCAATCCTATGATTACCTATAATATGGACTTGGCATGGTCGGGTATAGCTCGCTAAGAATTGAACTCGGCATTCTTACTCGTTTTCTAGAAGATAGCAGTGCTTCCATTTCATTTCCGAGCTCTTCTACCACATGCCCAGATTCGTCAGTGATGGTTACCTTAGGGAAGCATTTTTTTTATTATTTGATGCTCTGTTACCTGCACGCATTCGCCATGTGTTTCAATGGGAGTTCTCTCTTTTATTGAACTCTTTGGAACCACCGGTTCTGTGGCTGTTCCATTAGAGTTCTTTGAGTGTTCAATTAATTGCGATAACTGTGGTATCGAACCGACAATTATTTGGCATGGAACGACAAGCGTTTGCTCAACATCGAGCTCTATTGAATAGGTGACTGAGAGGATTTTGCATTTTCCGAGCCTTGGTGGAACGGATGGTATTAATATCATCTCGTTCTGCCAATCGGTAGTCGACCTGGCACTTACTTCTCCTTTTTCGATTTTGGATATTGTACGAATCACGTTTTTGACATGTTCGTGTCCAGCAAATGTTTTTGCTCTGAAATTTAATGGGATTTTAAAGCATTTTGCTAAAATTCGTAAGGGGTTTATTCTGAAAATACGAAAAATACACCAAATTGAAATAGTGATTTTCCGATTTTTAAGAGTTCGTTAAAGGTTTTATTGTCTTTCTAGAAAACACAATTCTCGACTATTCAGAAAAGACATTCTTAAATTATCTAAAAATAATAAAATCTTTATGGAAAATTATGTATAAGCACGTTTAATGAGCTTATTTTAAAACCATACAAGTTGGCGTGCGAAAAATTTTTATATACACTAGCTGACAAAAGTTTTGTCACAAATGTTTTTTCGGGTTTAACTTTTTTGTGACTTGACCAAATTGGCTGATTTTTTGATATGATAGATTCATATGGTTGTTGATTATTTTACAAATTCCCGCTTTTGATTTCGATGATCCGTTTTACAGTGACAAGCGTTTATCGTAAAACGCGTAGCTCAACGATATTACGCACTTTTCTTGCGCTGCATTTTTTAATAATTTTTAAAGTTCAATTATATTTTTTTCATAATTTATTGAAAATAGAAGTAATTGGCAACATTTTAGAGATGACTCCACGTAAAGAAACTCCAATTGCCACCCGGCAAGCTGTTATCAATATGAGGGAAAACGGAATGCGTGGTACCGAAATTTTCATGGTAATTTAAGCCAAATTTTGCTACTATAACATTTTAAACACTGATTCACATAAAATATCAAAAAATCAGCCAATTTGGTCAAGTCACAAAAAAGTTAAACCCGAAAAAACTTGTTGTGATAAAACTTTTGTCAGCTAGTGTATTAGGGTGAACTAACAAGGGTTGAGGCCGAAACGACGAATTTTAGAGTTGAGAGTTGAAATTTGGTTTATGGGGTAACAAAATATGAGGGATTCACCTTACGAAATATTAGCTTCGTACGATTTCAGCATCATGCTGAAAAAGAGGGCTGAAAATCTACCTTTTTTTGAACAGGGCAATTTGTTGTCATGTGACCTATATGAGAGGAATCAGGGCTTTCAAATGAGCTACCGAAAATGATTTTTGGCTGAACTACAAAAAAGCTGAAATTTTCTGATTTGTCTGAAATTCGTCATCTATCACCAGAAATTTTTTTGAAAACGGAATATTAACCAGGAGATCGAGATTCGAATGGTCTAGGTCTTGAAATGCATTTCGAACAAAATTTGAGTTTTAACATGGGCTAAAGGATTTTCAGACAGACTGAAAAAATGTTCAGCCAAATTATCCGATCAACATAAAAGTGGTATCATTCGACGTAGAATTTTTTTTTTTGAATCGATACATATAGGTCTCGTTGACGTAAATTGAAAACTGAATTTTTCACGTGACGTCAAAAAACTGAAATTTCAGTCGATCATTTAAAAAAACGCCGTTAAAATGTTTTTCCGATTTCCTATATCTTTTTGTCTAATTGGTTTTTTTTACCAAATAAAGATTTTTATATACATGTGTTATATATATTTTTAAAGCTCTTGCACAGCTCTATCATAATATATATATATTAAAATTTTTAATTGGTCTTTTATTTAAAATTTTTTAACTTGTAGAAGAAGCATGGAAAAATCCGAAATTCGTGTTCTTTTACGTCATTAATGGAAACAAGGCTTCAATGCAACTGCAGCAGCAAAAAAGATATGCGAAGTTGAAGGCGACAATATGGTCTCGGATCGTACTACGCGAAATTGTTTGCAAAGATTTAACGACGGCGACACAGATCTCGAGGACAAAACACATTCAGGCCGACCTACGACAGCGGATTCTGAAGTAATCCGTGAAGCTGTGGAGACCAATCCATCAATAAGTAGTCTCAGATTGTCGTCCGAGCTCGATATTCCTCAAAAATCAGTTGTACGACATCTTCACGCCCTTGGGAAAGTCAGTAGACGCTGCCGAGAAGTACCTCATGCATTGACTGAACTTAAAGCTCAAAAACGTGTCGAGACTTGCCGAAAACTGCTCGAAAATCCACAAGATTACCGTTTTATTCGTAGAATTGTAACTTGTGATGAAAAGTGGGTCTACTTCAGTAATCCGGACAAACAAAATCAATGGTTGGAACCCGGTCAAACGGCGGAATCGGTAGCAAATTGTGATCGTTTCTCAAAGAAGGCACTTCTGTGTGTTTGGTGGAATTTCGAAGGCGTAATTTACTTCGAGCTAGTTCCAAATGGTCGGACCATCGACGCATACCTCTATTGCGCCCAACTTGATCGAATGTATGCGGCACTTGGCGAGAAATATCCAGCATTGATCAATCGGAAGAAGATACTCCTTCAACAAGACAATGCAAAACCGCACACCGCCAGACAAACGAAGGAAAAGATCAAAAATCTCGACGCCATTGAACTTCAGCTTATAGTTCGGACCTTGCGCCACCTGATTATCACCTTTTCCTATACATGGCACACTTTCTTCGTGGTCGTAGCTTCAATGACCTGGCCGATGTCGAAAACGGGTGCCAGTCGCGAGTTGTTCGCCTCTAAGAACAAGGAGTGGTACCGCAGCGGGATCGAACAACTTGCCGATAGATGTCTTCAAGCCATAGAGTCAAATGGTCTTTACTTTAAAACCTAATTGTTTTTCATGTGTAGTAAAATTATCATTAAATTTTTAATAGAAAATCGGAAAAAAATTTTGTTCATCCTAATAATAAGCGTCCAAATCTTAAATTAACGTCAGAATCAACCCAAAGAGTCAAACTTGGAATTTAAAAAATACCTGTACGTTGTCAATTGAACGAATCTTATTAAGAATGGCCTTGAATTTGAACTGTTATTAGTAACCCTAGAAAAATAAAATCATTTCATGAAATAGCGCATTCTCTGTTTACCTGTAATACACATCGATCTTCTCGCCGGGCGTATAACCCGTTTTGTCGACTTTCAGCTCCCCCATGACACTTCCCGATGATCGACAGCACATTGTCACCGTGTGGTTCGATTCGCATGCAGTAATCGGCTCATTGAGCTGAATAAAAAGTGTTATTACAAAATTATTGTCATTATTTTCTGGCAATTTTAATGTAGCGGGATATATACAGTGCCGTCTGAAAGGGTCTCCACTTTTCGAAGATATTGTTTTTGAAAATTTAAGACAATATTTTACAATTCGAGATACGTAAACACGTCAAATTTTATTTGAAAAAAATGAACAGAGAACAAATTTACGGATACTTCCACAAAAATCAAAGAATCTGCTGTCTTTGGAGCTTAAGAAATATTGTATCGAAATTATTATTTAAAAGGCTAATAGGTTGTAACTTAGCATATAACGATTTAGAAGTAATAAGAGCATCGATGGAATTTTGTTTCATTCCTCATGGAGTTTCTCAAATTTCTCGTTCGCATTCAAGTAATTTTTACCGGAACATCGATGGTAAATGTCCTCCCATAAGTGTTCAATTGGGCTGAGGTCAGGTGACTGACTTGGCCAACTTATCACATTGATACGCCGGCTGGAAATTCAATTCGGAAAACAAACTGTCGCTTCATGCGATCCTTGTGACCAAGGAGACCACATGCCACGATGTTGATCTGCTTCAGCAGGTTTACTTCCAGAATTCTTGGAAGATTCGACTACCAACCGACCACATAAAGGCCACGCCTATCGCAGATCGCATATAAGGACCGGATTTGGTCACAATTACCACTGCACTACCCGATACATCTTTATTCCGTTTGATTTGCCGCAAAACTTGGGGCCTGGATGCCTCATGAGCTCAACAAACAAAACAAAGAAAATCGTCTTCAACATCTCGCTCGCCATCGAGCAACACGCGGTCAGAAACAGCGATTTTTGTACCGAATCGTCACGGGAGATGAAAAATGGTGCCTGTACGTCAATCTAAACCAAAGAAAGGAGTGGGTGGCTCGAGGAGATACGCCAAAACTCGATATTAATCCGAAAAAGAGCATGATCTGCGTTTGGTAGAACAGGGAGGGCACGGGAAATACTCGAAAGAACCGCCCCGGTCAACAAGGAGCTCTATGTTGCCCAGATGCGCCGCGTAAATAAGGCTATTCGACTGAAAGGAGAAAGGACCCGATCGACAAGGTCAAGTCATCTTGCTCCACGATAAGTTGTCAAAACCGCTCTCCAAGAGCTCGAATGGGAGGTTCTTCAGCTCTCTCTCCAGTCCTTGCACCATCCGATTATCACTTTTTCCGCTCTCTGTCAAACCAAATGAGGAGTGTTAGCTTCGAGGACCTCAAAAACTGGCTCAACAACTTCTTCGACACCAGTCCGGGCGATTTTTGGCGGAACGGCATAAACAAATTGATCGAGAGATGGAAGGAAGTCGTAAACAGTAACCGCGAATACATAATTGATTAATTCATTAATTGATTATTATAATTATAGTTTTTTTGTTCCATTAAATGTTTTTGAAATAAACTCTACGAAATTATTCCTTAACCCAATAGAGTGATATTAAAAACGGATGTAAAAAAACGGCAGGCCGTGAAAGTGCGATTGGTGAACACGCATCATCCAACATATTATTGCGGTCTGATAATTATTTCATTTCTACCCTAAAATTCCATAGATAAGAGCGGTTTAATTTTGCCGATAAAAAAATGATTTTTTTATAGTCGTCGCCAAATTCGATTACCACCGCAAAATGTGGCGCAATTTTTTAAATATTATTTTTTCATTTAATTTTTATGATTATGATTATTTTCCACAATTATTCCACTATTTAAACAACATCTATAACATATTCTTCTATTTATTTAAGCTATAACAGTATAGAAAAAGCATAAACAAGGAAATAATCTTAAAAATTTAAACAAAAAAAAATATTTGAAAAGTGCGCCACATTTTGCCGTGGTAATCGCATTTGGCGACGACTATATTTTTACTAATCTTTTCATAAGTAAACAATAACAAGGGTCCCAACATAAACATTTCCCGTTTCATCAGTTATTACAACTCAACTTCTATTAAACTTTCTCTGAAATTAATTAAAAATATTATCAAAATCTAATTTTAAGAAAATTCTCACTAAAATCGGTCTGCATTAATTCGTAAGATCCTCGCGGTGCAGAGAGAAATAGTTGTCGGATGTTATTAAATCTAGGAAAATCGGAAATTGCTCCCGTCGGAAAATAAAATCCATTTCCGCAAAAGAAATCACGGATTATTACACCATAGAATTTAAAATACTTCATCAAACTTCAACGGATTAATTAATTTTAACAAATGAGGATGCGTAGCATACCTGGTAGAGGATTTGATTCACGAAAAAATATATGTTGGTTCGATTCCTTTGAGATCTATGATTTTTTAGTCTTTTTTTATAAAAATGAAAAAAATCGAAATTTAAAATGAGTTGGTGTAATAATCCGTGATTTTTGCAGATATGCATTTTATTTTCCGACGGGAGCAATTTCCGCTTTTCCTAGATTTAATAACATCCATAGTTGTCGATTTATTATTTGAATTTGTTTATTATTTCGTTTATTCTTTTTTAATTATTTTTATTGTTTTCGTAATAAATTGCTCGTGTTTCGTTATAATTGTCACTCAATATGTTTTTATTTAAGGTTATCGATTAATGCTGTTCATACTCAATGCATACATTGTTCACTGGTACAAGGATTCAACGAAAAATGAGGTTTGCTGAGTTATTTGGTTTGTTCATTTGTTTTAGTTGCTAATTTAGGTGTTCGTGAATCGTTAGTTCACTAATTTCTATCAATTTTCATCATATAAGAGAAGTTGCATGAATCGATGTTAATGATGTGATTCAGTATCTCCAGTGAAAAACAGAATAAGGTAATATTGATAATTTAGTAGTTTATTATACCATTCAGGTATTTAAAGCGAATGGAAGTTCATAAAGAAGTAAGATGACATTCATGTCGATGTCCAGATAGATGTCGTTGCCTACTGACTTTCGTTATGGGATGTTGATTCAGAAAGAACAATCCAACAACAATTCGCTTAAAAGCTCCCGCTTACATTTCATGAGGCCATCAGCTTATGATCAAGGTAAAATTAGTTGTTTCTAAATGCAATTAGTATCGAATTTTAGAGCTCACCGATCGCACATTCACGGTCTGACGTTTTTTACATCCGTTTTTTAATATCACTCAACCCAATATTTTGATAATCAGTTATTTCTAGAATAAAAGACAATTACACGCCAATTGAAATGTTCTGCTTTGGAAGCTTTGAGAACATATTACAGTACTCTACGTGAATGTACCAATTTCATCTGATTTCAAGCTTAAATGTATATCACAAACTATTCAATTTACAAAAATTTCGATGGTATAATTAAACTGGGCGGTCTAAACTGAATCCGGGTTTAAACTTCTGCGTGCAATCACTATTCCACAATGAGAGAAAAGAAAATATATTACCTTAACATCGGCGTTTATATCTTCAATTCCAATAACAGTAAAAGCCTTGCGAGTGACAATATCGAAATCCCATGGACGTTCGCAAATGGCCTAAAATCGTTAGGATGTGAAATAATCGCATAATCATATAATCGAATACCTTACATGTGTACCGTATATGACCGAATTCACCTTCAAAACTCGACGGTAGCGATTTAGAGAGAGTGTAGGAGAATGGAACTTCATGAGCACCGGCTGGAAGCACTCTTTCCTAAATTATGTGCCAGTGAAGAAGACTATTTCTGAGATCATTAAAAAACTTTATAATTATTAATGCAGTGAATTGATATTCTCCTTTAAATTCTCTAATTTTAAAAATAAGTTAGTATTTTAATTTTGATAATAAAAATCAAATATTTTATTGACATTTTCGTCGACAAATTAAGTGGTTTGTAGTATTATACCGCACTATACCGCACTAGCTGACAAGTTTTGTCACAAATGTTTTTTCGGGTTTAACTTTTTTGTGACTTGACCAAATTGGCTGATTTTTTGATATGATAGATTCATATGGTTGTTGATTATTTTACAAACTCCCGCTTGTGATTACGATGATCCGTTTTACAGTGACAAGCGTTTATCGTAAAACGCGTAGCTCAAAGATATTACGCACTTTTCTTGCACTGCATTTTTTAAATAATTTTTAAAGTTCAATTATATTTTTTTCATAATTTATTGAAAATAGCAGTAATTGGCAACATTTTAGAGATGACTCCACGTAAAGAAACTCCAATTGCCACCCGGCAAGCTGTTATCAATATGAGGGAAAACGGAATGCGTGGTACCGAAATTGCCATGGTAATTTAAACCAAATTTTGCTACTATAACATTTTAAACACTGATTCACATAAAATATCAAAAAATCAGCCAATTTGGTCAAGTCACAAAAAAGTTAAACCCGAAAAAACATTTGTGACAAAACTTTTGTCAGCTAGTGTAAATCCACTTCAAAAATGATAAAAAAGACGCTAGATTATTAGTTGAATTTGAGTCTTTAATAATAACTGCATGTAAAGACTATATTATTAAATGTTATGGTCAAATTATGGTCTAATGTTATGAGACGAGCCTGCATACTCAAAGATTAGTCCAATCACCTGTGACGGTCACCGACTATCCGAGTTAGGCGAGCAAAGCTTCGATTCATCTGAATCGAGGAGCTGTGTTCTTTAAACTATATTTAATAAACAAATATTCTGCCAATAAACTGCATCGAATTTGAATAAAAGTAGAAAGATATTAGGTTGAGGAATAAGTTCGTGTTCAACGAGTTATTTGAACAAAAAACAATAATTATAATAATCAATTAATCAATTATGTATTGGACGTTACTGTTTACGACTTCCTCCCACCTCTCGATAAATTTGTGGAGGCCGTTCCGCTAAAAATCGCAGGGTCTGGTGTCGAAGAAGTTGTTGAGCCAGTTTTTGAAATCCTCGAAGGTAACACCCCTCATTTGGTTTGACAGAGAGCGGAAAAGATCATAATCGGATGGCGCAAGGTCTGGAGAGTACGCTGGATTCTGAAGAACCTTCCATTCGAGCTCTTGGAGGGCGATTTGGACGACTTGTGCAACATGCGGCCTGGATGATGACTTAGCCTTGCCGATCGGGTATTTTTAGTCGAATAGTCTCATTCACGCGGCGCAGCTGAGCAACATAGAGCTCCTTGTTGACCGTGGCCTTATTCTAGAATATTTCCCAGTTCCATCAAACCCAGATCATGATCTTTTTCGGGAAAGCTCTTGCTTGGCTCTCGGCTTTGGCGTATCTCCCACTCCTTTCTTTGCTTCAGATTGACGTACAGGCACCATTTTTCATCTCCAGTGACGATTCGCTACAAAATTGCTGTGTATGACCGCGTATGCTGACGCACGCATATTGTTTAATTGATTAACGTGAACTATATTTTAGTTGGATGAGACGTGTAGATGGTGAATGTGTTAATCATATTTCATTCTATGTTTGTTTAATTGTTATATTCTTATTGTTTTGTATTGATTGTTGTTTTACCAACGGTTTAATTACCCAAGTTTGAGGTACGACCAAGTGGCACCGCTCTTTTCATTGGTGCATCGGCTCATAGTTTACGAAATCGAAGAGCAAAAAACTGCGTGGCAGGCTGAGATTGGCTGTATCGTTTGGACAGCAGAATCGTGTGGACAGCTGGATCGTACCTCAAACCTGGGATAATTGGATCGTTACGTTGGAAAGAGCAATATGGATCGTTGTTCGAGCATTGCCGTGGATTGGAACGTATTGCTCGATGGAGCTGCGATTTGAAGGCGATTTTCGTTGTTTTGTTCGTTGAGCTCATGAGGTATCAAGGCGTCGAATCCCAACGAATGAAGATGATTAAGGATTTTCTTTTGTTAAAAGTTCATTTTTTCGGCCAATACACGACTTTTTTTGGGGACCATCTTGCTTCAATAGTGCCTTCAGATGTTCTTCGTCTAATTCTGCAGATCGTCCGCTTCGCGGCGTGTCTTCAAGATTAAAGTCGCCATTTTTAAACCATTTTTGTGCACTAGACACGTCTAAGACACCTTGCCCATACACACTGCAAGTTTCCCTAGCGGCTTCGGCTGCTTTTTGCTTTCGATGAAAAGCGAAGAAGTGCAGATATCCAAATGATGATTTTTGCCTCCTGGATAGTTCATTTCTAAGCCTGAAAAATGATGAAAATTTAAAATTTCAGAACAAACTGAAAGCACAGTTTTGTAGAGCAAAAAAACTGCTATCAAATAAATATAAACACTTTGCTAAACAACAAGAAAATTGTTGTGAAACAAATAAAAACCCTACGAACTTATTCCTCAACACAATGTTTAACAATCTTTAATTTAAGCCAAAAAAACCTGCAAACCTTTTCTTTGCCATTGTCACCAGTAATTGAGAATTTATGCGTATAGCCTGTGTTAAACTGCTCGAGAAAGTACGGTTCCGAATGTGAGCAATGCTTTCTTGATTTCCCTTCAAATATTCCATTGTTTCTCATTAACGTCTAGAAAGTAAAACCTGAATGTTTTGTCCAATAAGTCCTCGCGCGGCCCTTCAATTCCAACAATATCTCGTTGACCTTCTTCGGCTGCGCATTTTCGATAATAACCTTCCCTGATATCTCTTGGCCGGCAAAATAAGCTTCTTCCGGATTGTTGAACACTATTTCGAATCGCTCTAATTGAACCATTTTAATCGTCGCCTCGCCAATTAATTCAACGCCATTTGTGTGAATCGAGCAGCTCCTGAATTGAGCCAATTATGTGACAAATAACTAATATTTATTTAAAATTGTTTTTAATCAATAATGATGCTATGGGTTTGAAAACAACAAACGACGCTATTTTTATCTCTTTTTATCTATTGTTTGTCTTAATTTGTGTGACACGAAAAAAGCAAAAGCGGACCATCAACAGCAACAAGAATTCAATTAAACAGCAAGTTTTGTGCAAATTGGACACAATCCCCGTCGAGCTCAACAATGAATCAACAAACGAGTAGTGGAATAAAAAATAGCAAACAAACAAATGTAAAATAAAAAAGAACGAGCTGTATAATTTCGAAGAGATTAGAATATACATGTTTCTTTAATATACATGCTTACATTAGAGACGCCACTTGGCTCAATATAGACGAGAAATAGAAGTTTCATTTCTTCATTGAAGAAAAATTGAAAAATAAATGCCTTTTTTCCGTTTCAATAGTCTAATTGCTGGTCAATTTTTTGGGTAAAGATATTCGAAGCATTGTTTGTTAGCTAACAATGTATTTAAAGTAGCTTTTTCTCACTATTTTGACACTTAATAGCTCTGATCGGATTAAGCAATGTTATTTAATTAAGAAGGCTGGTCAGTAAACTCAAACTGAATTATAAAACTGAGGCCGTGTGCAAGAAGGTATTTATCCTTTAAATGGTGATGGAAAATCATTTATTAATTGTTTTTCCCAGTAAATAATATACACTAGCTGACAAAAGTTTTGTCACAAATGTTTTTTCGGGTTTAACTTTTTTGTGACTTGACCAAATTGGCTGATTTTTTGATATGATAGATTCATATGGTTGTAGATTATTTTACAAATTCCCGCTTGTGATTAGGATGATCCGTTTTACAGTGACAAGCGTTTATCGTAAAACGCGTAGCTCAAAGATATTACGCACTTTTCTTGCACTGCATTTTTAAATAATTTTTAAAGTTCAATTATATTTTTTTCATATTTTATTGAAAATAGCAGTAATTGGCAACATTTTAGAGATGACTCCACGTAAAGAAACTCCAATTTCCACCCGGCAAGCTGTTATCAATATGAGGGAAAACGCAATGCGTGGTAACGAAATTGCCATGGTAATTTAAACCAAATTTTGCTACTATAACATTTTAAACACTGATTTACATAAAATATCAAAAAATCAGTCAATTTGGTCAAGTCACAAAAAAGTTAATCCCGAAAAAACATTTGTGACAAAACTTTTGTCAGCGAGTGTATATTGCACGATTGAAACAACATCTTATACATATTCTTCAACTTATTTAAGCATAAACGAGGAAATGTGGACATTAATAATCATAAAATTTAATGAAAATTTAATATTTAAAAAATTACGCCACATTTTGCGGTGGTAATAGCATTTGGTGACGACTATATTTAAGGAAAATGCTTTATATATAGACTATTTCAAAGTTTTTGACGGCTGCGTTGCGAACCGCTGCGCGTTGCGAAAATTATAAAAATAGAGAGTTGTCTTTGTGTCTCTCAATTTATAATGGTTTTACTGCGCAGCGGTTCGCAACGCAGCCGTCAAAAATTTTGAAATAGTCTATATATATATAACTTAAAAAATAAATATATGAAAAATATTGACATTGAAAATAAATAGTGAATATAGACCTTGTTTTTATCCTAAAGGTTCTTTGACAAAAATGAGAGAATACATTGAGCTAGCTATGCGAATCGTTGTGCTGGATTTCTTATACTTTATTCATTCACCATATATAATACAAAAACAGGAGAACAAATAATTAAGATGAACAACTGATCCCGCAAGAGATCCAAGTTCAAATCAATAAATTAGGAAAATAATACATATTAGTAAAGTAAAGATTTCAGTATATCATCAATAATATTTACAATTTTATGCATAGGGACGTTTACGTTCAGAAAATAGATTGATACACGATTCCATAGAGACAAGTTAGCTATAAAGAAGTTATTGCAAAGTTTATAAGATTTGTTTGTATTTTAAATTACCAAAATGGAAAAAATAAAAATAAACAAAAAATAAGACCAAAAACCTCATAGAAGAATAAGCTCATTATTAATTAATACAAGTTTCTTTTAGATTGACTATTTGTGCCAAAAGTTATTAGTAGAATGCTTATATTGATAGCTGATCTCATTTTTCCAGTTGAATATAACAATAAATATAAAATCTTGTTTATAATAAATACAACTTTAAACTATTTGTCAATCTACACGAGATTGTGGTTTTAATCAGCAATTGGTTGATGTTAAATTTATCTTTATGAAAAAAAACACAAACGCATCTGAAAATCTTATCTCATATAAGATTTATATATCTAACATAACAAGTGAGTATGTCTTGAGAGTCCCATGAGACCATAGAAGATGTTTCTTATTTCAAATTAAATTGTTTTTTATTGGATGAAAATTTGACATAAAGTAAACGAAATCATTAAAATAATATTTAAAACATTCAAGTTTTATCAAAAAGAAAAGATTTGGTTTTGTTTTTCATACATTTATTGTCGTGGTGTAGGTTGATGAAAAATTAGGGGTAAAGGAGCATACCGAAAAAAAAATGGTCTCGCTTGGGCTGGTGTAGGTTTAATTTTCAATTTGTTTATTATTTCGCTTTTTTTCATCACAATTTTGTTTCATTTTGTTTTCTTTTACTAAATTGGTTGTTAAAACAACATAATAATTATTATAATAAAAATTTTAGGTATAATTTATTATATTTAGGATCGAAATAATAAACAAATTGCAAATTAAATCTACACCAGCCCAAGCGAGACCATCTTTTTTTCGGTATGCTCCTTTACCCCTAATTTTTCATTAACCTACACCACGACAATACCAGAATTACATGTTTCATTATAGACTATTTCAAATTTTTTGACGACGCATTGCATAAAACTGCACGTTGCAACAATCATAAAAATAGAGAGTTGTCTTCTGTATTTCTATATTTATAATGGGAAGCAATTAAAAATGAAACTTTGCGTTTTTTGGTTATTGCGTAAAATAAAATGCGAAAGTTCAAAATCTTGTCCTAATATCACGACCAATGATTTAATTTGAATATTAGTTGTTCTCATCTAATCATCAATCTAATTTACATATTTAAATGTAGTGTTAAGGCCGAGTGGTAGTGATGTGGAATCATTATTGAATCTATGCAAGTTCGAACCCCGACAGCGTTCAACAGTTGTTCCCATTTTTTATTTTTTTTTCTAATTATTTTCCTGATTAAAAAATTTTAGCTTTAAATTAAGCTCTTAAAATCTATAACCACTACTTATGTTGTAGTGTTATCTTAATTGATAAATAAAGTCCTTTTTACCATTTTATCATATTCAATTTAAAAATAATACAATTAATAATCCGCATATATGCACAAAGTACGAAGATAGCATCTAATGGATTTTATTTTACGCAATAATCAAAAAACGCAAAGTTTGATTTTTAATTGTTTCCTTATAATGGCAGTTCGCAATCCGCCGTCAAAAAATTTGAAATAGCTTATCGAATACAAAAACAAACAAACAAATAAGATTTTCAGTAGCGTGCGTATATGTAATATAATCTTAAATGGGAAAGAATTGAATGATGTCTAATTATATAGAGCTCTATATGTATAGAGTATAGAGTTTATTTGAAGATATTTTCATTTATGCCATTGTTTCAATAATAACTGGAGCTACCACGAATTAAAAAGGTCTGGAACACGTTAGCACGAGAGATTCGGTTAAATTCAAAATTAACATGTCCCTTGTAGATTTTATAATTTGTTAATTGCTCCTATAAATTCGAAATACACTTAAAATATATCTACCTCTTGTTGGACTTGTTAGAACTACAGTCTGCCAATAATTTTTTTTTTGAAATGGGGCATCCCTTTTAATTGTTCGAAGAATACAATTATTTCATCCATAAGGTAAATAACCAATAATTCATGTCTATTAACGTGATGATATTCAAATTACCACGTCAAATTGTGTGGTAATAAAATGAGCTCATTAAACGTGTTTGAGTCTAACTTTGCGAAAAGATTTTAATGCTTTTTGGTAATTTAAGAATGACTTGTCTTAATAGTCGAGAACAATGCTTTCTAGAAAAGCCATAAAAAACTTTAGCACACTCTTAAATAGCGGAATAATACTATTTCAATTTGGCGTTTGTGTTTTTCTTGATTTTCGAGTTATTCCATAGTAAAAGCTATAAAGAAAGTTTAATTTAAAACTTTGCATTTTCGATCTTCGCTTGAATATGATACTCAGGTTTCGTTTCCAACCAAAGTGTGTCATGCAATCATTATTGAAAATGTGCAGAGAAGATTCACGAATCAGTTTTAAGTTCATATCTTATAACAATCTTGACTATCTCTCATACGAAGAATTTTTTAGAATATCTTACCTAGTAAGTATAAGCATATACTTATTAAATATGAATAAATACGAGCATTTTCAGAGTTAGAGTAAACTTACGGAAGAAATTAAAAACCAAACTTTGCGTGTTTTGGTTATTGCGTAAAACAAAATGCGTAAGTTCAAAATCTTGTCGCAATATCACGAACAATGATAACATTTGAATATTAATTTTTCTCATCTAATCATCAATCAAATTTACATATTATTGTGGTGTAGGTTATTGAAAAACCGGGTTTAAAGGAGCATTCCGAATAATAAAATGGTCTCGCTTGAGACAGTTGTAGATTTAATTTGGAATTTGTTTATTATTTGGTTTTCTTTTCATCACTTTTTGTTCCATTTTGTTTTCTCTTAATAAATTGGTTGTTACATCAATATATAGTCGTCGCCAAATGCGATTACCACCGCAAAATGTGGCGCACTTTTTAAATATTATTTTTTCATCTAATTTTTATGGTTATTATTATTTTCCACATTTATTCCACGATTGAAACAACATCTAAAACATATTCTTCAATTTATTTAAGCAAAAATAGTATAGAACGAGCCTAAACAAGAAAATAATCAAGAAAATTAAATGAAAAAATAATATTTAAAAAAGTGCGCCACACTTTGCGGCGGTAATCGCATTTGGCGACGACTATATTTAAAAAAAAGTGTAAATTATTATATTTAGGATCGATATAGATCGAAAAAATTGCAGCCAACAGATAGATTATTTCGTTAATTTTAATTGCAATTGTTGCTTTTAATGAAAACGAATAATTGGTTTGTGGTCGGATTCGTCTTCATTTCGTTATTAATGGTTTGTTTTCTAATATATGTGATTTCCTGATCAAAACATGTTGGCTTTTAATTAAGCCCTTTAAATCTATAACCATGACTTATGTTGTAGATTTATCTTAATTGATTAATAAAGCTATTTTTACCATTTTATCATATTCCATTTAAAACTAATACAATTAATAATCCGCATATATGCACAAAGTACGCAGATAACATCTAATGCATTTTATTTTACGCAAAGTTTGATTTAAAATAAAATGCTCACTTATTTATTATTGTTTCGAACTATTTTTTAAATTTTTTAAATGAAATATCTCGTAATATTGATAAAATTCGGATGCTATTAAATCTAGGAAAAGCGGAAATTGCTCCCGTCGGAAAATAAAATGCATATCTGCAAAAAACACGGATTATTACACCATCTCATTTTAAATTTCGATTTTTTCATTTTTATAAAAAAAAACTTTAAAAAATCAAAGATCTCAAAAGAATCGAACCAACATAGATTTTTCGTGAATCAAATCCTCTACCAGGTATGCCATGCATCCACTTTTATCCTAATTAATAATGCATTGAAGTTTGAAGAAGTATTTTAAATTCTATGGTGTAATAATCCCTGATTTATTTTGCGGAAATGGATTTTATTTTCCGACGGGAGCAATTTCCGCGTTTCCTAGATTTAATAACATCCTAAAATTCTGGACAACTGGTCGGCTGGACAATTAATCGCCACAAATTTAGACATAAGAAAAAATATTTCGAAACAATAATAAATAAGAAATTATATTAAATCTAGGAAAAGCTGAAATTTGCTCTCGACGTACAATAAAATGCATATCTGCAAAAAATCACGGAATATTACATCATCTAATTTAAAATTCTTCCTCAAACTTCAATCCATAAATTAATTAATTAGGATAGAAGAGGATGCGTAGCATACCTGGTAGAGAATTTGGTTCTCGAAAAATCTATGATGATTCGATTCTTTTCAGATGTTTTTTTAGTTAAATAAAAATCTAAATTTAATATGGGATGATGTAATAATTCGTGATAATTTTGCGGAAATGAAATTTTATTCTCCGACGGGAGCCATTTCCGCTTTTTCTAGATTTAATAACATCCCGATCGTCGTCATTCGCACGCCAAATGAAAATGACGTTTTTGCAATTTTGTAAAGTATTTTAATGATTTCCACTTGAAAATCAAAAACTTATTTTTATGTCAATTTAATACTCTTTAAATTTTAACGAAATGCTAGATTTAAGGGGCTTTTCTGAGGCCCTATTTATACAAATTTATTTGGTGTGCATTCGTGTAAGTTTATATACTTTATATAGGAATAATTATTCAAACAAGAAACAATAAAATAAAACCAAAAGCATGTACATTTGCTAGACTAAAAATTATGCAACGAGAATTAAAGTGCATCGAATAAAAAGAAGAGGGAAAAATGTTTTCATGATGCAACAAGTCCAGCCGAAGCTTAACGGGTCGCGAAGAAAAAAAATATTCTAAAACCTCAATGACACCGATTTCCACAAAATTGTTTCACTGACCAACTGATTTCTCGAAATCTTCCTCTTTCTCTCTCCTTCTTCAAGATGATGCGAAATCGAGAATAAACACGACTGGGAGGAGAAGTAGAACAAGTAACTGCACCAGCTGCGAATTGAAGCACCTTCGGCACTTCAGAGAAATAGACGCATATTATTGCGGGCCGTCAAAACAACCACAATCATTCTCTGGAGCATTAGTGCTCTTTCCCATTAAACCCATCCGCGACTCCACCCATCGAATCATTTTCCCCTTAATTTCCTTCCATTCATATTTTTGGTTCGTCATAAATTTGTCGGCTCAGCGGTCGCATTGTCTATTTGAAGGAATGCACAAAAAAGAAGCTTGTTCTTCAATAATTTTATTGCAATAAATTTATTTATTCGGGCCTCAACAAAGCCATTAAATCATCATCTGTACATAATTGAGCAGGAATATTCCCATCGGTGTCCTTCGCTGTTTTATCAGCTCCTGCCATTATCAGCAATTCCGACAACTCTCTTCGATTGCACTGAGCCGCTGAAAGTTATTACTTTTCACATTCAAAAAAATAATCGAAATACCAAAATGCAATGGAGTTTGACCTTCTTGGTCCGTTACATTTACATCCGCTCCAGCTCCTATCAAATATGACGCGACTGATTCACAACCCAGGTCGACCGATCTTGCCAAAGCAGTCATCTAAAATAAGAAAGAAATTCAACGCTATAAACTTATATTACCGCCAAATGCTGGTCTTTAGCTTCCAACAAATTATGATCCATATCATACATCAACTTTACAGTTTCTACATCATCATTTCGCGCCGCTTCAAACCACTGCCGTTCGATTTCCGTTTCAACCCCAACAGGCTCCATTTTTATGACGTCATCAAACATTTCCGCGTCAATAGTACCCATCATGCTCGGTTTAATGTTCCAGCCACTCGACAATTTCTTTGATGGGTCCCACGATGGATCAACTTTTCGTAAAAGTTGGCAATATCTTTTCATGGCTTCCTCACGACTTAGCCGACATACATCCAGCCAGGCGTCAAATTTGTAACGGGCAGAACCTTCATACCAGCTTGGTCTATTGCTTATGTCTGGAATTTTTTTCTCACAAAAGTTTAGAAGATTTTCTTGTAAGTTCAAGAAATTGCGAATTCTTTGAAATTATTAAAAAATAGAGTATGCACGAAATGAACACATATCATATTTTCTGATCACCTAGTAGTTATAATGAGAATTTTCTCATATTTATCTGTTTACAGTGTTTTATAGTCATAGTAATTTTTTATATAGTCGTCGCCAAATGCGATTACCGCCGCAAAATGTGGCGCACTTTTTAAATATTATTTTTTTCATTTAATTTTCTTGATTATTTTCTTGTTTGAACTCGTTCTATACTGTTTTTTCTTAAATAAATTGACGAATATGTTTTAGATGTTGTTTCAATCGTGGAATAAATGGGGAAACTAATAAAAATCATAGAAATTAAATGAAAAAATAATATTTAAAAAAGTGCGCCACATTTTGCGGCGTTCATCGCATTTGGCGACGACTATACCTCTGCACACCAAATTATTCTGAATTTTGTCGTGGTCTGGTAAATTTTAGTCCATAAACGCGTGACCTTAAATTTATGGACCAACACAATGACGGTAAGAAGAGTGATATTAAACTTACAAGAATTACGAGGATCGAATTGTAGCATATACGTGACTGTGTTTACGTAGTGTCCTAAAATAAAATTCTCACTTATTTATTAGCTTCTTTTTCTCATTTTTCTAAATATTTTTTTTTATTTTTAAATGCGATATCTCGTAATATTGATAAAAATTAATTTATTTGATTATCATCTGGACAATTAATCGCTACAAATTAGAAATAAGAAAAATTTTTCGAAAGAATACAAAATAAGTTAGCATTTTATTTTACGACAATACGTAAACACAGTCACATCTACGCTACTGTTCGATCCGGATGTTATTAAATCTAGGAAAATCGGAAATTGCTCCCGTCGGAAAATAAAATCCATTTCCGCAAAAGAAATCACGGATTATTACACCATAGAATTTAAAATACTTCCTCAAACTTCAACGGATTAATTAATTAAAACAAAAGAGGATGCGTAGCATACCTAGTAGAGGATTTGATTCACGAAAAATATATGTTGGTTCGATTCCTTTGAGATCTTTGCTTTTTTAGTCTTTTTTATAAAAATGAAAAAAATCGAAATTTGAAATGAAATGGTGTAATAATCCGTGATTTTTGCAGAAATGCATTTTATTTTCCGACGGGAGTAATTTCCGCTATTCCTAGATTTAATAACATCCTTCGATCCTCGTCATTCGAGTGAGTTTAATATCACTCCGGTTATAACAACTTTAATTTGATGTGCCTCTCGATTATGAATATATTATTCATTTCGGAGAGCGGTACCAAATGAAATAAGAAAAAACAAGGCCACGACGGACTGTTTCATCTATTCCTCTTCAATGTGTAGTATCCATTTTTTGAGACAACAAACATTGATGAGATAAAAAGAGTGGACGTCTAAACGAGAACCTCATTTTGTTTATTTTGTTGCTCATTAGGCGCCGATCTCTGAAAAGGCCAATATTTTTTGAAACATTTTGAAATATTTATCGCACTATTTTATTTAATCAAGAAACAACACATATTTACGCATTATTGTCCTTGTCAGAGATCAGTTCCTAATAAAAAAGAAAAAAAGAAAAAAAGAAAAAATGATAGTCTCGCATGGATGGCCACAAACGACTTTTTCGTCTAATCATCTTCAATTTGGGCTTCCAATCTTTTAGAGACAACACACATTGATGAGAGACAAGAGTGGCCGTATAAACGAGAACCTCATTTCATCCTATTTTTTCCTCTTCCATTAGGCATCGATCTCTGAAAACGACAATAAATTAGAAACAAAAACGTGGACTACAATTTACAAGGCCACGACACGTTTAATAATTTGGCGTTTTTCGTTTTAATTTGAAAATGTATTACGAACTAAAGATTAAATATTCTCTCTTCACTGGTCAATCCGAATGCGTCCGCCGCGAACTAAAAACGCTTCGTTCACGAGAGAAATCTTAAAAACATCGATTTTAATTATTCAGAAGCAGAGAAATATGTTTATTGGACACAAAATAGTTGAAAAATTTAAGCCTATCGTAAATTTTTCTAATTCCAAAATTGATTTAAAAATCCGTTTATTTCAATTTTAATTTATTTTAATGACCTTCGCACTGATGAGTTTGAAAAAAGTTTAGCTTTTATATCACTATATTATTCATTTCAGAGATCGGTGCCTGATGGAAGAGCAAAAAAATAGGGGCGGAGAAAAGGTCTTGTTTAGACAGCCACACGGCCATTAAGGCCATCACGTCTCTTCCTCTTTTGTTTGTCATTAATATTTTTATTTCATCCATTTTCATTTCTTGTCATCAAAAAATAGATAACAAAAATTGATGAGAAACAAAAGAGGAAGAGATTCGATGGCCTTAATGGCCGTGTGACTGCCTAAACAAGACCTTTTCTCCGCCCCTAATTTTTTCCTCTTCCATTAGGCATCGATCTCTGAAAAGGACAATAATTTAATTTAGCTCTATATTTTATTTTAATTGTCATCAGGAAAGCTAGGCTGGCAGAATTTGAATAATTCTTATTAAAAGCTTTTTCATCCGACGCCGAAGCGCGTTTTGATCTCAACCGACGCGTTCGGATTCACCTTAAGATTCTGACGTGTTCGGATTCACCTTAAGATTCCGGATACCGTCTTTTAAAATTTCTTACCGGGTGGTCCTTCGCTTGCTTGTTTATAAAGACCATAAAATTGCAGAGCAAGATTTTTAGGTAAAGTCCCAATCAATGAAGGTAAATGTGATGTCGCATTATTAAATTGTTGTTCAACAATTGCATCGGTCTGTTTAATTAATTAAAATCCTTTATTATCAAGTTGTGAGAAATTGATAATTGTAATTTTAATTTCATAAAAAATAAAAATAACCAATAGGATGTGAACTATAAATTTTGACGAAATATAACTAAAAATAATGAAATAAAGTAAAATTTTTTAAATAAATTGGAAATTTGCTTCACATTGAGACCATTTCAAATTAATTGAAATATGTTGAAAATGAATTATCAATTTCTTACATTTTGATAATATTTTAACACAATTTACCTTCTCTTCTAAATTAAAACTCGATATTGATTCCTGTGAAGTCTGTCGATATTTTTGTACCAAGTAAGCGATAAACATTTCCACAATAAAATTGTAATGTGAGAGAAAAAAGATTTATATTAAATATAAAATGGTTCAAACATTAACTTTTAGCAAGATTTCCAAAGTGACAACTAAATTAATCAACGGAATTAAACTTTTATGAAAAAATAAAAAATATAAAAAATTAAGGACTTAAACTGAAGACTGCTTTGCCGCAAACTTCTCAGGTGTATATGCTAGGATGGTTATTGCATGAATTTCTTTTAGCGTATCTCCTAGAGTGGTTTGAACTAGCCTTTAATATAATGATATAACAGCGATCGTACTAATGCGCATTACCTATGACAGTTTAATGTCGATTTTCCTTGAAATTGGTTAGATACAATTTCTACTTTAATTTTAGCGCCACATCCGTCTGATTCATCGATCACTTCCTAATAAATATTGGTATTTTATTAATAATTCGTTCAAATACCAAATGAGTTGGGTCAAGCACTTGTAACAATTCCTCGACTCTTTTATCCATACTAAATTTGACATATTATAATTGGGGAAATTTTTAACCGATAGCCATTCGAATTCGTTGACAATAATAACAAATATATCCTTATTTTCAAATTATTCAAACATTTTATACGGTTATTAAAACAAAACAAAACAAAAAACAATTAGTATACTAAAATTCTACAAAATTTCTATAGCCTATTTCAAAATAGTTGACGACGCAATCACGCTGCAAATGCGGCATACTAATTCAAATTCATTTTCAAAACGATTATTTTATTCCATATAAGCAATAAAAACTAAAAAACGTCACAGAAATAAAATAAAATAATCGATTTGTAAATGATTTTGAATTAGTATGCCGTATTTGCAGCGTGATTGCGTCGTCAACTATTTTGAAATACACTATAATAACAAATAGTAATATTCTTTGAGTTTTTTAGCTAAAAATTTCTTCTTTCTATTAGAATTTAAGAAACAATGAGGTATGCATTTTCTTACAGCGATAGGTAAAAACTGCATGCATTCTCAATCTAATAAAACTCAAATTAATATTATAACAAGTTTAACAATATTAATAATAAACAGTATTAGTCCTAAAAATAATATTATTTGCATATGTACAATTTTTCTTGAATTTGAATTCGTCAGTTTCCAAAAATCCGGGCCTGTCTCCTCTTCGTTTCCTCCTCTTCCAATTTCCGCATTTCCTCCAATTTTGTCGAATCAGTGGTACGCGGTTTCAGGACAAGACGAGGTCTGTCACCGGCAGCCTCTGTAAACACCTTAATCACATAATGTTCTTAACATTTAGTTTAACCTGCTGGTTTATGTTCTGAGTTCACTTCTGGTTTTTTCAGTTTGTCTTCGCGATTTCCTCGCGGGCCGTTCTTGATATTTTTATTACGGTCTCCTCTAGATGCACCGCTTCCTTTAGAATTGGACTGTGGCACTTTTTTCACGCGAAGACGATCTCCAGCAAAGCTCTAAAAATAATTCGGAATTAAAATTTTTTAAATCGAGTTTCGAAATAAATTCAAAAAGGGGCGAATACTGATTCCTGATGAACATACTGAAATCGTAAAAACGCCGCGCCAAGATACGGCATACTTCAAAAAACGTTTTCATACTAATTCATGAAAATCAATTTTTGAGATTGAAACTGACTCTCCACAGATTGAAACTGACATCGATGTTTATAAACTCGTGGTGCCAGAACAAACCAAAGACATTAAAATGAGTTCTGCGGCCGATTGCAAGAACAATGGGATAAGCATTCCCCATTAAAAATCTATTGAGGAAAGAATATCTCAATTTGAAGGAAATTGTTACTAGATCAAATATAAGGTAAATTTAATAGGGTATGAATCCTAATAAAACCTTTCCCCCATTATGATTCCCCAATAGATTTTATTGAAATCGGTCACTGGTGAGCATACCGACCAATCCAAAACGTCTTAACGGAAGCAAGTTCTTTCTTAAGGTACTCCGATAATCCGAGGAATTTATTATTTCGAAACGAATGACAAATACAGAGTTCCGATTTAAACCCGCCCAAATCAAGACCGTTCCACCACCAAAGTTCCTCTTAGAGAAAAGTCATACTCGAACTGAAGATAGCGCTTATACGAATTCAATCCATCAGACTTATCAAATTTTTTTCTCGTCCGAAAATATCAGGTTCATTTTAATAGTCTACAGACATGCTCTGGGCACAGATTTCGTTTTTGGCGTAAAATATGGACCGATCGTTGTGTTGTCCGCAAAATGGTGCCTTAACACTAACACCTTGTCAGGCCAAATGAAAAAAGTCGAGGTTCTTCTAACAATTCTGCTCCCATTCTGTCTTGACAATACGTGTTTTCGACCTCCAGTCTTTTTAGTTACACAGTTTGAAGTATCATTCAGTTGATTTGAAATGACATACCTAGTTCGATCAAGTTACATGGAGATATTTTTGTCGGAAACTCCTAAGTCATTCGGAAGGGATATCTGAGGTGAGAAGTGTTGACATGTTGATTTAAACTAACCACAACAACACCGTTTATAGCAACTTTAAAAACATTGAATTATTTACTTTTTTCATCGTAAAAATCGAGGGGTTTCGTATAGTTATGGCGCGGCGTTTTTTGTGATAAATGGTGACAAAAATGCGCGACTTTTGTCGAATTTAAAGAAACTTTGTATCCATAGATTCTTTATGAACCTGAGTCCAATTATACCAGTTTTGGATCATTTGATCAATCGTAACATATATGTTTAGGCTATTAAAAATTTTTTTACGGCGCGTTGCGAACCACTGGAGACTGGAGGGATACAAAATACAAATCTCTATTTTTATAATTGTCGCAATGCGTCGTCAAAAAAAAAAATTTAAATAATCTATATACCCTAAAATTCCATAGATAAGAGCGGTTTGCACTTTTACTCGAAAACAAAACATTTGTTTTTCTTTGTTTTGTTCAACTTTTTATCCTTTTTTTTTTGCTTTTTTTGCACATTTTTTTCAATTTTAATGATTCTAAGAGGATTTTTGAAAACTCTGGGCTGATGGATCTTTAGAATGATATGTTGTCTATGATAATAATCCTTTTTTATAACTGAAAAATATGTATCAAAAGTGAAAAAGCTTTCTAAAGGCAATCTGTAACAAAATCTTTTTTCAAACAAAATTTTTTTCGGATTTTTTATAGAAATGCATGTTTATTAGGTAATTGCATAAATTATTTACTCAAAAGACCAAAAATAATAAATTACCGAAAAAAAATTTGAAGTCAAAAGCTCTCTTTACGAAGAAGAACAAGTGTTGGTCAGCCATTACCGCCTGACTATCTACAGAAATGCTCGGATTTTTGGAAGTTCGTTGCAGCTGAAGCCTTGCATGTATCCCGTTTCAACTTGGGAAATATTGATGAAGTTCCAGTCCCCTTTGATATCGTGTATGAACGGATTGTTGCTGTGAAGGGACGAGAAAACATTAAAATTGATTCTACTGGACATGAGAAATCTAACTTTACTGTTGTATTGGGAGTGACTGCTGCTGGAGAGAAACTTAAACTAATGCTAATCACTGGTGAATCCCAACGCGTCGGTTGAGAACAAAACGCGCTTCGGCCACGAGAGAAATCTTAAAAACATCGATTTTAAGTATTCAGAAGAAGGCTAAGAGAGAAGAAAGATGTTTACTGTATACAACATAGTTGAAACATTTAAGCCTACCGAAAATGTTTTTTAAAAATACCGAAATTAATTTTAAAAATCCTATTATTTCAGTTTTATTTATTTTAATGACCTTGGGTCTAGTGAGCATGAAAATAGTTTCGTTTTTATATCATTAGACTTTAATTTTGTTCTATATTTTATTTCAATTGTCACGAGAAATCCTGGGCTGCCAAGATTCGAATAATTCTTATAAAAAGTTTTTCGTATGTCGCCGAAGCGCGTTTTGTTCTCAACCGACGCGTTGGGATTCACCAGTGAATTTTTAAGAAGTTGATGCCAAAAGGACAATTTCCTCCCGATGACATTGTGAAAACAAATGAAAAAGGTTGGATGTTTTTTTTTGGTTAGCGAAAGTTTCCGAACCATTTCATCTCATGTTATTCAACATGGCTTTGAAAAAGCATGGTGTGATGTTGAAAATCTCGAAAACGATTTTGCTATGATGAATATAAACGATGATGACGAAGTAGAAATGGAAAGTCTAATGTTATGTTTATGTTGCAAACCCTTGTTATTGTTTTATAAAAACAAAAATTTAAAAAAAAATCAAAACAAAAAATTTGTTGTTTACTTTTATCGGTGAAATTAAACCGCTCTTATCTATGGAATTTTAGGGTAGTTCTTTTTGGGGCGTCGTAGTTTTGATGTGTACTGTATATGAAACAAACCACTCCATTTAGCTTTCTGATCGCCTCACTACATAAATCTTCGTTTGGAAAAGATACATAGGCATATCCTTTGAACACACCGGAGTCCCTATCATGTACAAGAAATATTTCACATTTGTTTATCTATAATACATATTAAAACAAACTATTAAAGCAAAATGACCTACAGTATCTTCATCCAAATCTAAAAACTTTAATATCGTTTCAATGTCTCCAGTAACACAATCTTCTGGAAGATTTCTAATTGTTACTTTTGTGCTGCTCTCCATTCCAACCTTAAAAAGTCCTTTTAAAATATAGACATTATTGATATATTGAATATTTGGACATTTCTTATCAGAATAATTAGATACGTCAACTTTAATGTTATAGTTCCTTTCTTTTAACGATTTATTACACATGTCCCATAGAGGAATTAGAGATAAAGTCAAATTGGTGCGTAAATTGTTTTTAGTATTGCGCCCTAGTGCAATCAGGGCAACCACGCACAGTTTTAAAGAAACGCAGATGTGAGTTTGGCAAGATGCCAGAAATCGATATAGAGCATTTTTGCCCGTCTAATATTTAAATTTTTTATTTAAATGTCTTTGGTTCTTATTAAGGTCTTAATTTGATTTAAATATCGTAATATAACAGAAATATAAAAAATGACCTATTTTTGTAGAGGAAATTTTTTTATGTTCCAGGTTATTTATTCCGGCGTGAAGTAACAACAAGATTGAGAGTACATAAAACATAACCCATGAAGCAAAATATATTTCAATAAATTGCTAGTAATGATTGTAAGGCATATTAAAATTTAGAATTTTAAATAATCATAATAAATTTTAGTGTATCGAATGTGGTGGAACTGCTTTTGGTGGTGGTGAATTATGTGAGTTCTGTTCTGATACTAATGGAATGGCTTCAAATTTGTCGCTTCAAAGCGCTATGGCTTCTGCCATTAACGTTTGTGGTGCTTGTTCGGGAACCGTAAACGCGAATAATTCGAGACTATGCTCAAATTGTAAAAAGTGGGAATTCTTCATTATAAATTGAAAATAATATTATCGTTTTAGGTATATTCATTATGTATGCGATCCAGAAGAAGCATCATTGGATAGCTTTTACTGTATTACCTGCCGTAAAAGTCCGCTTTTATCTGGCGGTGAAATTATGCTCAATTCTACGTCAAGCGTCACTCGGGATCACGACGAACCTATTGGTGGAATGGATTTACAACTTTTGCAGAATGAAACAGTAGCATCTTTTACTCAACCAAATTTACCATCTACTCAACGAACTGAGTTCAATGATATTTACCAAACATCCCACCAAACACAAGCATCACAATCACAGATAATAGAGGAGATTAATGATTGCGCTACAAACGATAGTGCTCGCAACTCACCATTTTATGGCGAGAGCTCCGATATTGATGAGGATTTTGTTCCGGGAACGTAAGTAAAATTATAACAAACGAAAAATTTTAGTTTAATTATTTGTAGTAATCGTGGAAGAGGGCGTGGTGGAGCTAAAAAGAAGCCCGGGAGAGGATCATCTTTAAAGAAACAATCGACCGTGCAAAGTACATCCTATTCCACTGCTCAGCTACAATCATTGACACAGCCGACACGAGGAAAACGCGGGAAACGAGGCACGAAAGTCCCCGGTAAAAGTGGTGGTCGTGGTCGCGGGCGCGGCAGAGCCTCCGCAGCGGCTGCTGCAATGCAGCAACAAACATATCAGAATATCATGCAAGCTAATATGATGAACTCCGCCAATTCAATGAATCTTATACAATCAACTATTCGTGAAATTGATGAAACCATGATTGACGATGAAACTTCTCGCCAATCAGCAGCCACAAGAGCGGATGATGCCGAATACGTTCGAACAATTGTCATCGCTAAAGTAGATGACGTCTTTCTGCAACAAACCTGCTTGTGCTTAATTTGTGGTGCAGTAGGTCGTGGTCCGGAAAGCTCAATGGTTGCTTGCTCAAATTGCGCCCAAACTTATCACACATACTGTGTAGGATTACATGAAAAATTAAACTCCACTGTGATATTCCGTGGCTGGCGATGTCTGGATTGCACAGTCTGCGAAGGGTGTGGAAATGGCGGAGATGATTCAAAGCTTTTATTATGCGAAGAATGCGATATATCATATCATATTTATTGCCTTCAACCCCCCTTGGAACAAATACCTAATGGACCATGGCGATGTCAATGGTGCGCCAGATGTAGAAGGTGCAATGTTAAAGTTCAATTGGGTAGCGACTTGACACGGGATGGACTTTGTCATCCATGTAATTCACTGAGAAAGTGTCCAAAATGTACAAAAGGATACTCAATAGGAGACAAAATTATCCGATGCAGTCAATGTCATAAGTAAGGTTTTTTTGAAGTGTATATTTCAAAAATAATTTCAGATGGCAGCACGGTATATGTGAAAATTTGTACAATGATGAAATGTTAGAGCAAGCAGCTATGAATAGAATGAGGTGCACAGCCTGCAGGCCCAATAAGAATCAAGCTCTTACTGGGTTTTCCGACCCTGGGGACGTCGTTATTTGCGATAATGTTGCTCTGAGTAAAGGAGCCGATGAAGTGTTTAAGTCTAAATTTACGCCTAGTTTATGTAGACCATCATACGAGACTTACGGATACCGGGAATTTGACCATTGTAAGTTTTCTTTTTCGATCATTATTGTCTATTTGAGAAATTGATAATTTCATTTTTAATTTAATAAAAAAATAAAAATAACCAATTTGCAAATTTTTAACAAAACTAATGAATTAAAGGGAAATTATTAAAATAACATAAAAAGTGAATTAAAGGGAAATTATTAAAATAACATAAAAAGTGAATTAAAGGGAAATTATTAAAATAAATTGAAAAATTGAAATTGAGTTTTACGTTCTTATTGAGACCATTTGAAAATAATTCAAATATTTTGAAAATGAATTATCAATTCCCTATATTTGAGTGAAATTAAAATTCGGATGCACAGCACTGCCACGAAGTATGCAGCATGTTGCAAAAGTTCACGCACCAATTGAATTTAAAAAAAATGAAAACACGCCCTTCATTTATTAATTTCCAGTATTTAAACTTTTTTAATTACAGTGTATCTTTATTAAATTTGATGTACTTTCTTGCTTAGAATTGTTTATAATAATTTATTAATTGTATTAAGTTTGTTTTAGGCTCCTCAAAATGTTTTAGAACCAAAAAAATTAAGTAAAAAAAGTGCGTGTTTTCATTTTTTTTAATTCAATTGGTGCGTGAACTTTTGCAACATGCTGCATACTTCGTGGCAGTGCAGTGCGGATGTAAAAAATGTCAGGACGTGAAAATGGGGTCGGCGTACAAGATAATTAATAAAAAAATGTCCTAAATTAATTTCGGAAAAAGTTTAACAGACCTTGAATTGTTTTAGTGGATGTCTGGATGAAACGGGACGCCACATATGATGATATTCGCATTATAATATTTCAAATTATCAATATCAGTCCGCTATAATATTTTAGATGAGCTTCACGGTCTGTCATTTTTTACATCCGAATTTTAATTTCACTCGCTATATTTTGATATTATCAAAATCTAAGAATATGAACGGTTTGATTTGATCATTTTTGAATTATTTTCAATGGTCTCAAAGAGATCATGAAACAAATATTCAATTTATGTTAATAATTTCTCTGTTTTTCATTATATTTCTTCAAAATTTCTAGATCACGTCAGATTTATTACTTTTATTTTTTATGAAAATAAAATTGGAATTGTCAATTTCTCAGATTTTGATAATAATATGATTTTATTTAGTGATTTTATGCTTTTTAAATGTTTTGAATTGACACAGGTCAATTGAAAATTCTAATTTATCAATTTCTAACTCATTTTATGAAATTCCTCGTGAAAGTTAAAAACAATTTTTATAGTTTCTCTTTAAATTTTACCAATTTTTGATTTGAGGACTTCTCTGATCGCCTGTTTTTTAGAATTAATTTGTCGTGTTGTCAATTTTATCAATGAAAAAATTAAATTTACTGTCTTTCATTGAAAATAATTAATATTTCGTATTGTATTTTTCAAAGATCGGTGCCTAGTGGAAGAGCAAACGAATTTTGAACAAAATGATAGTTAGGTCACACGACAAACGAATTTTTCGTCTTCGTCTCTCAAAGGGGACAAAAATATGAAAAAATATATATGGTCTCGTTTGGACTTCCAGAAAGAACTTTTCCATATATTCTTCAATGTATGTTGTCTATTAAGCATCAATCTTTGAAAAGGATATATCTTAAATATTTATGAAACTTTTATACCACAAAACGTAAAATCAGAATTCAAATTTTTTATTTTAAGACGGCGATGACGATGCATTTAATCCGCCAGATGCTGATTTCGAATCAAATACGATAGTTCAAAGAGGACGAGGCCGAGGGAATCCCAGCGGTAGACGTGGGGGAAATAAAATCGGTATTGGAGGGTTCTATGCGAAGCTACCACGCCATCGAATAATCGCTCTAGCTGAAGAAGCTGTAGCGATGAACAATATGGATGAGGAAGACGTTAAAAAAATGAAAAGACCTAGGAAACCGAGGAGGTCGCAATTAGAGGATGCTTACCCGCCGGCAATTCAAGAAGCGTTTTTTGGAATTAAAGCTGTTGAGGGAAAAACTCTTGTTGATATGTCTGTAGAAGAGCCGTCTTTGCTTGAGTACGGAAATGGAAAAACGATGCAGAATGTTGTCACTGGCCATGAATTATCCAAAGAAGCTACAGAAATGCTGCGAGACGACATAAACGAAAATCAGTTTTTAGAAAATATGGATCTCCATGAGATGGATGGGGATTTAGATAAAGTTGACTTGTCAATTTTGTTTAATGATGACGAATATGATGATGATTTCGAGGACAGTTTAACTGGTCTTGAACGAGATGGAAATGATGATCTCGAAGAAAACAAACCATTTCCAGCCACTAGTAATGCGTAGTAATTCAGTATAGACAAAATTTTTGATTTTTAGCGTTTTCCATGGATCAACAACCATCATCATCAACACACAATGAGCAACCAAGCGAGGTTCAGAATGGTCAGCAACATCAAATGGAACCACAACCGGGTCCTGCTTATATTAAGCTTTCAACGTCATCTCGGGGAGTATCTAATGATGCTCCTGAACGATATCAGTTTTCTGAAAGGTAATTTTGTTTATACTCAAGAAGTAATATTTTATACAAAATAAAATTTGAATTATAGAAATTTCTTTAAAATTTTTGAGGGAATAGGGTCTTAATAGACTTAATATTCTGTAATTAATTTCATTATATCCAGGAAATTATTAAGGCGGTGATAGAACAAAATTATGTCTGATTATAACTGTCTTATGTTCACATATATAGTTACAGTGGCGTTTTTTGTGATATGCACGTTATATAACAGAGATGTGCGGAATGGGAGTTTTTGAGTTTCGTAATCCGAAATCCGGAACACGGAATAACATTTGAAAAAATTGGAATCCAGAATATTGACCTTATCCAGCGTTAACGTTTATATGAAAAGTGAATTTTGGAAAATCGGAATTACAATATATTGCAATATAAAATTTTGGAATTCAGAATCCGGAGTCACATTTTCAAATCTGGAATTCCGCCCATCTCTGGTATAGACACAATACAATTAATTTTACTTGTGAATTGAAAAAATATTAATACGATTTGGTTCCAGATGGGAAGAAGATGAACCGCTCGGATTGCAAGCGACGACAGCGGCGGTATTATACGCTAATGAGAAGCATACGCACTTGAAGGAGCAATTCCCTGTATGGGCGGATCGTGTGAAACAGATTCAGAAGCTTTGGAGAGTCTTGAATGCGGAAGAACGACAAGATTACGTTAATAGAGCTAGAGAGAATAGAACAAATCGTGGAAGGCAGCCCAGATTAAGAAGGATTAATGCTCAATCGAACTCGGTTGATTCACCAACTTCTCAATCACCCGCACCGTTACATGGTGGTGAATTCAAAGTTCCAAATGCGCCCGATGAGGGACAAGAAAGATTCGTACGAATTACCAGCCATCTTACACCTGAAACATATCAACAATACCGTATGATAATGGATAAACTTTCGGACTTGGAAAAGGTTATGGTTGCGATTGATGCGGATTTGGCCAAGCAAAGGAAAATGAAAAAGAATTTGGCTGCGAAGAAAAGACAGATGCAGAAAACATTTGCTTCGGTACCGGAAAATGATGGAAAGACGATAGATTTGAACGAGACAGATAAGCTTGCCTTAACTAAACTTACTGATAGCATAAAGGTTCTACAAGCTGAATCGGAGAACACTAAAAGGGAATTGAAACTGCACGAAGCTAGCGTTCGAGACTTTGAGTATAAAAATGGAATAATCAAGAATGAGAGCGAAGTGACCCCTCAAATGATCGAGAAGACGAATTTAATGAACCAGCAGGCTGTTGCAGCGGATTCGGATAGAGTTCAAATACTTCGTCATCAAATGCAGCAACAGCAGCAAATGATGCATGGTCAAGTGCCTATGAGAGTACCGCAACAGATTCCATTTGGTGGACCAGGTCCAATGAACCCACAACAACATGAAATGATGAGGCGGATGCAGATTCAGCAACAGCGGCGTGCCATGCGATCAATGCTGATGGGTGGAGTAAATTATTCACATATAACCGATCCGATTGAGAAAGAAGTATACGAAGTACTTGATGATGTGCTCATTCACATTTCATTAATTATCGATGGTCCCCCGAGAGAGAATCCGATGCTAAAGAGGTTATTAGATAATAATAATGGGTCGCAGTTACCATCAACATCATACGAAGTTGTGGAGCAACCGCGTCCGAAGAAGAAGCGAACAATACAAAAGAAGACAGCTCAAGCATATCCCTCTGGAAGTGAGTATGACTCATGGCTTGAACGAATGAGAACCAGATTTCGATTGTGTCAGGAGATACCAAAGAAGGCGAAAGAGCCTCCGTTGAAGAATCCGGGGGCAGCATTTGCAGGAATGGGAATATCAGAAATTCATGTGAAGCCAGGTAGGAATTTCAAAACGTTTTGTTTGTTATAAAGAATGTTTTATTTACAGATCGACGGACTCTAAGTGGGCCCGGATTTGGAGAGATGACTTTAAGTTATGTTGATGACTATTTTACGGGATCTGATCGAACATCGAAAGCTCTCTTCCAGAAATTTATATCAATGCATGATGTTTGTCCGAATGCTAATTTCATGGTGTTGTATGATCAGCCGCACTCGCCTGATGAAGATTTTATTGTCGATGATTATGAGGAAAAACCGGTTAATTATCAACCACTTTCTGTTCTTGCGACTTGGTTGAATCAGCAAAGAGGAAATCCACTGGAGCACATAAGAAGCCAGTCAAAGATGTTTGATGTTTCGCCTCCTATTGAACCACTTAGGCGAATGTTCTATTCTGATCATAAAGATGAAGATGTTGAAGTGACAATAACGGCGCAAGTGGAAGACGTAAAAGAGGAGAATGGCGAGGTGAAAAGTGGAACAGGGAAGATGGTCGAAGAGCTGAAAAAGATGCTCGGCATAACGAATGATATAGAAATTCGTTTTGACACGCCTCCCGTGTCGCCGTCGTTAACGCCCAACAAGAAAGATGACGAAGAAAAGGACCAGAAAGATATAAAAATGGGTAAGTCTTTTGGATTGTATTTTCACCCAAATACATTTTCATGTTTAGAAGTGGAAGACCAGTTTGATCCACAAGTCAGTAATACCAAGGTGAAGAAAGAAATGGAAGTAGTTTGCAAGCACTGCTCGAAGAACATAGAGGGAACAAATGCATTTAGTCAAAAAATGGGAAAGTTGGGAATACTTGCGAGTGATGCTCCCGAAGAAGCATGCGAAGAATTAGCTTCGTTCTGCTCGAGGAAGTGTTACTACGAACTGATGGCTACGTCGAAGATATCACTGTCGCAGGAAGAAATCAACGCTGCTGAGGCGCATGTCGACGAGGAAACATTTAATCGGTTAAAGCAGATTCATGCTGACAACTTAGTAAAAGTTATTAATCTTGGCAAATCACGTTTGGCGTGTGCTCCGTCGGTGTCACTAGAAGGAATGATATCCCCAAAAGATACTCGATTTATGATGGATGAAGGCGGACGAAAGGACAACGTCACGGCGATACTCGTTAGCTCATTGTCTAAAAATACATTGAAGAACCCAGAACCTCCGAAATCGGCTTCTGATGAGTGGAAACCGTACTCGGCCGAAATGCAACAGTCGTTTAGAAATCTTCAGAATATTCATCAGAAGTTTGTCGCGTTGACGAAGATGGGAGTGCCAAAGCCTCCCTACGAACTAGACCAGAGACAGTGTATACTGTGTGGTGGGGTTGGTGACGGAGAAACCAGCAAGTGCGGAAGACTCCTGTCGTTGTCTGAATATATATGGACTCATGTCAACTGTGCGCTTTGGAGCACGGAAGTTTTTGAAAACAATACTGGTGGATTAATGCATGTCGATCGAGCGATAATAAGAGCTAGTAAAGTGGGTTGCGCTTTTTGTGGACGTGCTGGTGCAAGTATTAAGTGCCATAAAATGGATTGCAACCTTAATTTTCACTTATTATGTGCCCAACAGGCCAAGGGATATTTCATTAAAGATAGAACGTTCATATGCCAAAACCATGATCCTGTGGCGCAAGGTGTGACTGTCACTCGTCTGGATGCACTACGTCGAATTTATATTCAGCGAGATGAAAATGAGCTCCTCGCAAAAATGTTTGAGCTTTCGGATGGCCCAAAACTGTGCCTTCGACTCGGTGCTTTATCGTTTTACAAAATTGGTCAAATATTGCCAGATCAGCTCAAATCATTCCACAATGCTCATTTTATTTACCCAAATGGATATCGCGTGACACGCTGGTTCTGGTCGCCAAAGGATTATCGAGAAGCCATTCGCTATGAGTGTGTGATTAGAGAGAAGGATAACAAGCCTTGGTTTGTTGTGAAATCAATCGACGATCCGACCTTGTGTGTGGAAGGAGAAACGGCATCCGCTGCATGGAGCAACATATTCCAAGGAGTTTTGCATTTGAGACAAGCGGTTGATATGTTAAGATTTTTCACGTCGCATATTCATGGAGAAACGCTATATGGGTTGAATGAAAATGTAATAACGAAAATAACGGAATCGGTAAGATCTTTTTTTAAAGAATTTCTTTTCGTGTTTGTATCGTGTGATGTTGTTCATTACCCGTCATGTATAAATGTTATCATTCCAGCTTCCCGGTGTTGATACCATTTATGATTACAACATACGCCATCAAAACTCGCCAATTCTTGAGCTACCACTGGCGGAGAACCCGATGGGGTGTGCTCGAGCCGAACCTCGACAGCCAACAAATAACAAGTACCGACCAAGAACAAAACCATCAGCCACTGCAAGTCCTGGTGGAGCGGTTAGTAAGTCCAAAGAATCGAGAAGTGGACGCACAAGAGGCTGTCGAACGAATTTCATGGAAGAGCAGGCAGCGGCACAGTTTCGTGCTCTTGGGTTATCTGCGGAATATGCCGCGGTTAGTTTTTTTTAAAATAATAAACGTTTATTTTTTATTTAAGGTTTACATGAAAGGCCTAGAGCCAATCCAAGGAAGTCATCAAGTTTTCACTGCCTATCAGAAAATGCGCAAAGAATGGAAGAACACTGTTTATTTAGCTCGCTCGAAGATCCAGGGATTCGGGTTGTATGCAAAAAGAGATATAGCTATGGGTGATTTTATTATCGAATACAAGGTTTATCTATGGGACTAATTTTATTAATGGATATTTATTCTCAGGGTGAAATTATTCGATCGGAAGTTGGTGAAGTTCGAGAAAAGCGATACAACGCACAACATCGCGGTGTTTATATGTTTCGAATTGATGAAGAACTTATCATTGATGCGACGGATTCGGGCGGACCTGCGAGATATATCAATCACTCATGTGATCCTAACTGTTCCACGAGAATCCTGGATGCCGGATCAGGGCCTGCTGATAAAAAGATTATCATCACCGCTAATAGGCCAATTATGGCCGAGGAAGAGGTTTTTTTTAATTATGTTATTTTTTGGGAATTTAATATTTTCAGTTGACCTATGATTATCAATTTGAGCTCGAAGATTCTTCTGATAAGATTCCGTGTCTCTGTGGAGCTCCAAACTGCGTTAAATGGATGAACTGAACGAGTATCAAAGAAGGCAAGCTTTGTTGTACATTACCGGTTTCATCCGCTGGTCGGATTAGGGCATTTTAACAATTAGATTTTAAAAATTCATTCTCACCTTTATACAGCCACTCAATAATAATAATATAATAATCGTATTAATAGTTCATTTCTCATCATAATTTATATACTAATTTATTTGTTTGTACACAATCAATCTATTCAAGTAAGATGGTCTCTCCCTCTGGTATATATATATATATAATTTTACGTTTTGTAATATTTTGGTTTCTAATTTTGTGTACATATTTTACAGTTTTGTTACAATTGCTCATTTTATGAATTTTATGTTATGTTTTCATTCCTTGTTGTACTTTGAATTTTATTGTTTATTTTATCACCCGATAAAATTTGAAATTTTTTAATCATTTTTCTTGCTCTTTTTTAGCTTCTTTTCAGCCTTCTTCACAGATTTTTTCGATTTTAATTCGTTCATATTGTCATAATACGCGGAGGCCATCCATCCAAGTGTAGGAGCAATCTGAAAATGAATATAATTAAAAAAAAAACAACTATTTTCTAACCCAGTAAATGAGCATAAAATGCTGAAGATCAATTCCACGGCATCCATAAAACAATGTAGAAGCGACGAGAGGATCAAGGGCTTGATCGCCAATATAAGTTACAACTGAAATATTTCATAGATATGAGGTTATAATTTGAATTACTTGTTGTGAAAACGGAAGCCATGAAAAAAGCTGGAAAGATAAGTTTGAATCTTGGATCTCGTTTATCACTGGTTGCTCTTGTTAATACATGGCGTATAAAGAATGCTCCAATGAGTTCAATCGCTAAATGGTTGTAAAGATGGTGCTAAAATATAAACTTGTAATGTTTAAGATTTAATTTAAAAACGAACTGGATGATTGAAGCGACACGTCTCGTACATGGATAATATCTTTGGATGCGCATCAATTGATCGAATGTAGGTCTGAGTCCAAATAGTTCGAGCAAAGCGATATGACACATAACCGGCGCTAATTTGGGCAGACAATGTTCGAATTAAATTATAAAGACTGGAATGAATTTTTAGGTTATAATAGTTCAACCGTTTAAAAATATTGAAATTAAAAATGTGAGTTTCGCTGTAAAACTAATTTTAAACATAATAATGAAATGAGTACAAATATTTAATTGAAAATAGAAACATTATAAAGTAGAAAAACCAAGCTAATTAAATTTCCGCATACCTCATCCCCTTAAAAAGGTACAATTCGATAGGCGCTAATGGTGAACAAAAAGCCCCTCTTGTGCAAAATGCAAACACAATACCCATCGTGAATAAAGTTATGGCAAACATTTTCCGCCCAAAATAAATATCAACAACAGCTGTAAAGAAATTGTATAATCATAAGCTATCATATCCAAGCCAAACCATTTTCAAATATAGTTGTAGTAACTTGTAAAGTCCCTAAGAACTCAATAAAAAATAAATACGAGGATGAATTTTTAGCAAATATTCTATCACACACAAATCTAGCTAATTCGCAAGCTACGATAACTGTGATATAATAAACAAATGCATCTCGAGCAGCTTCCGTTGAAGCCATTTTTATAAGTTCATCCATCGTGGTGATTTCTCTGGAATCGATAGGATCAAATGTTAATGTCAAATGGACAGGGTCACAAAAATAAAATAATGTATGTTCGAAACTGATAAACAGAATATACCTGCAGCGAGTGTAACAAAAACAATGATATCGAAATAATCAATCGCTCACCAACACACAACGTTTGGTCCAAGTATTATAAAATATTATAAACTTGATATATATTTAAGTAGTCTGTTATCAGTTTAATTTTAGAATTAGAATTTTTTGTCACTAATATATTTAATTGTTAATTTTATTATGAGCGTTTTAAGTAAACAATATACTTAAATGTTTATAAATACTATTAAATCTATTTCTAAAATCATATTTGTTATAGGTAATATCACTTGTTTTTTGTTATTTTCGTTTACAGTTTTAACATAACATATTAGCTAATATATATTAGTAAATCTATAGATATAGAAATGTATAATTAATTTTTAAATAAAAAAATTTAATAAGTAATTAATTGATGCCTTTTGAAGGCCCATTTAATATTGATCAAAACAATTTAATTAGTATTTCTCATTATAGTTTCAGCGTGTTTCGAAAATGATTAAAACTCGATTAAAACTTGAAGTAATGTTATTTAATAGGGAATATTGACAGTTGTTTAAAGAAATATTGTAGTTTTCAGTGTCTTCTCTACTAACAGTTCCATTTTTAAACTTCAGAGAAAAAATCTTAAAAAGTATAGACTGCTTCGAGGAGCGCTCTGCCGAATCCATGCATCGTTTTATTTGATATCCACTTGAGTTACGATTTGTTGTTGATTGGTGGAAGTTCAATGGAAATTGAAAGAAGATTGTTGGTTCTGGAATTATTAGCCGGAATTAACAGGGTCTAACTATGAACCCGACAAAAACCATCCATCGTACTGCGTAAAAAGTTGTCTTTAGAACCGGCCTCAAGTGGAGGAATTTCGTGCAAAGTTGATGATAGAGTCAAATATTTGGACAGCTACATTAGATCCGACGGTTGTTTGAGCGAGGAAACTTCAAGAAGAATCAAGGCTGCGTGGAGTACTTTCGCCGAGATCAAACCACTTCTCGTCCATCTTGACAAAGAGAAATCTAAAGACCTTCTCTTCCAGAATATTGTTGACGACAGCAAATTCTAGCCGGCTGCCGATGTGTATGAACACAATTTATCACTACGCAGGACGTGATCGAATAGACGTCCATCGTCAAATAACACGAAGGATACTGAAGTGGGCTGGTCAATGTGCTCGATTGCCAGACCGTTGGACGAAATGGGTTCCTCGAGGCACGACAAAAAAGACCGAAAGCACTCCAGGTCAAAACCAAAGGAAACTATGTTCCAAATTTGAAAAACGCAATTTTAAGATGGAACCAATAAGGTTTCCGTTTTGGCAAAAAAGGATTGCCTTTTTTTTATTAATTGTATCCTTCTAGTATCCTTCTTTGCTCAACCTCCATGTGGGTTTTTGGACACGTTTTGTCCTGGGGTGCCGAAAGCAAGACCCAATTAAACTTTGGATCTCAAATTATGTGTACGAGAAGTCCACCTCCAGAAACTCAACAAGGCAAATCGGAATCCTGGAGAAGAAGGTTGTCTGGCCCAATATTGTGAGGCGCAGCCGCGAAGATTGGAGAGACCTTGTCCGCTTCTCTATAAGAAAATGACAACGATCTCCTAAGTATCCTAATTAAGTAAATTTAAAGAAATATTGTAGGTTTCTGTGTCTTCTCTACTACCAGTTCCATTTTTAAACTCCAAGGAAAACATCATTAAAAATATCGACTGCTTTGAGGAGCGCTTTTCCGAAGTTTCCATACAACGTTTATTTGATATCCATGAGCGTGGCTATAAATGAAGTAATCTCAATTATAATTTATTAAAGTTAAATAATTAATAATTTAAAATATATTAAATTAATCCCAAACACAAAAAATTAAACAAAAATTTATATAGTCTAAATAGTAGACACAAAAAATCATTATTTAACAATTCAAAACCATCGTTCTTCACAATATAATAACAATTAAAATAATTATTTTGAAAACATTTGTACACGTTCTTATACTCAAAAAGCCTAAAATAACATTTCCACTGACCCTTAATTCACAATGAGAAACAATTTATGTTCTGAAACGCTTGAATAATGGATGTCTTTCGGCAATACTCTAAAAGAATAACGGTAAAATATATTTTACCTTCAATTTCAAAAAAAAAACCTTTGCCTTCGCATGATACGATGCGGATTGTCCACCGCTCATACTTGACATCATTGCATCCCTTCGAACAACCTTTGTGGTACCATCTGGCATTTCTTCCTGAAGCAATTCAACGTTAGAAATACAATAAAAACCAAATAAAACCTTAATATCCTCTTCGTTGGCATCCAAATCCGACGCAGATAGTACTTGCTGCAGAAGCTGCCTCTGTTGTTCTTTTGTTCCCAATTTCAAGTCTTCCTTTTCCATTCCCGGTAGTTTATTTACCACTTTGTACGCGTAACCTTGATTCACCAAAAATCTCTGCCTTTTCCTTGAATATCCCATTTCCACAGTATCCTGTGACACAAGTGAATAGAAAAATGCATTGAACTGATCAGTAGAGTGCTTCTTCGCACGTAGAATACGCCCGAGACGTTGCGCTTCCTGATCGCAACAATTAGAAAACTCCTTTTATCATATAAAACCTGCCTACGCGAAGCTCCGTGTGACGAAATTTGGATCAGAACATTTGCTTCAGGCAGATCGAATGACGTATCTGCAACCTATAAATGATAAGAATTTAATGTTGAATTGATCTTTAATAAAACGTAACCTTTGACACGAATATTGTGTTAACTCTTGGATTGTATTGGAAGTTCTGCAGAATCTTCATTCTCTCATTCTGCGATGTTTCACCGTATAGGAATGGTTTCTGCATTTCTATAGCATATTTCTTCAAGGCGAACACATTGTCCGAGAACACAATAATCTAGAAATTCGAAAAATTAATTCCTCTATTTTGTTTTAAGGATGTAGAGTTCGCAATGCGATATTTAAAAAAATTTCTTATCATATTCAACGTGGAAGGACGCCAAAGGGAAATTATCCTTTTCTAATATTTATATGTATATTATAACATTTCACGTATTATCTTAAGAGTACTTTTCACGTAAACGTGTAACGCACATTATAAACTATATAGAATACTGCTTCTCTTGACGAAAAACTGTATTTGAGTATGTTTTCCGAGCTTTCAGTTTAAACACTCAATTGGCGTATGGAAGTGATGACAAAATTCAGGTAAACATTAAAAGGAATTCTCCGAATAAGGATCAAAATTAAATTTTCAGATAATAGATTTAATGGGTACTAATATAATCTAACCAATACCTTATCATTTCGCCTTTCATGGAATTTAATCAAAAATTGGCATATCCGAAATTTGTTCGGGTTCATAACCGCCAATAGCAGTTTTCTCGAAATTTGAGCTCTGAAATCGTAAAATTAATTATAAGATATAGTTAATTATTGCAAACCTTAAATAACACGAGAAAAATTCGGAAGTCATTTGGCACCAAACTTCCGCGCACTGAACTTTTGCAATGTGACCAGCTTTTTGTAATTCCATCCAATTGGCTTCGTAAATTTTCGGACCGATCAGGAAATTGAGATCCGTAATTTTGTCATCTTCCCTAACAAGTGTAGCCGTAAGTCCAAGCTTGCAATGTGTTTGAACAATTGTCAAAACTCGCCGGAACATTTTTGCAGGTATTGTATGCACTTCTATATTCGATATAGTAACAATTCTCAATAAAAAATCAAACCATCCAGTAAGAGCATTCCCCATTCTTGCGATTCAATGTACTTCATTGCTTCATCAGCAGCAAATGTTCTTCTACCAGTATAACCAACCATTGAATAAGTACTAATGCATACTACCGGCTAAATTCAATATTTTATTATTATTTAATCATTGTCGAGTTATACCTTTGAAGCATCTGGACCGGAAGGTGGTTGATCTCGAGCTTCTCTTGTGAACCTGATTATTTGTTTATCTTGGATTGTTGACCACAGCTATAAATTTCGTTCATTATTGGATGATTGTAGAACCCCAACTTGTATGGTAAAAGAATAAGCTCAATAATCATGATCAAATATAACCTTTTAGAAAGATATTAACATTTTTAGATAGCACACCAAATCGAAATGACTATTTTTCAATATTTAAACGTGTATTACTAATTTACACGTATTAATACCATATAACTTGACACGCCATTGTTACAAGCCCGTCTTAAACTATCTAAAAACATGCGCTTCTTACCGAAATTTGTAAAATGACGATCTTTTCTGAGCCTCCAACTTATCCATTCAATTTGGTGTGAGATAGTTTAACACAGTCTTAATTAAACTATCATGAAAAATGTTACGGCTCGCTTGACGACGAAATAAAACGAACAATCAAGTCTCTTCAAAATGCAAACCACAGCTCCCGATGCTCAACAGTGCAAGCTGATTTCTCAGAATATTCTGCCCGCCATGCTATTTCGCTCCGAAATATGGACTCCCACCCGAGACCAGATCCATCGGCTCCAACTACAGTGGGCCGGTCACGTCGCTCGACTTCTGCCCACGCGATGGACGAGGACTGTCACGGAATGGACTCCGAAGGGTGTCCAGAGAGGCCGACCCAAAGACAGGTGGGACAATCGGGTCAAGGAGCAGGTCGCCGAATTTGTGGACCATGAATCAAGGGTACATCCGAAAGAAGAAGATTGGGAATACTCCAGAAGAAAACGATGGCGAGATGCAGTCGTTCGAGATGGAGGGAGATAGTTCGAATCCGCTTAGGCGGTTGATTCGAACTCCAAAGTATCCAAAGTAAAGTTTAAAAATCGCAAAATTTCTATTTCGATTTGGAGTGTTGTAGTTATTCAACTAATGCAAATTTTTTTTGAATATAGAGATATACCTTAAATTGAGCTCTCCATTGCTCTACGGACACATTTGAGTTAGCAAGAACTAGACATCTCTTGTTAACAGTTGTTACAGCTGTAACACCAACTAATGTTTTACCAGCACCACAAGGTAATACAATTACCCCGCTTCTGAAAAAGTAAAAAATAAATTTAATGTAAGACACGATTTTTTCAAAAACCTAGCACGACTGTTTCCAAACATTTTCCTTAAAGATTTCTCCTGATATGGACGAAGCGTTGTTGACGGTTTAAGATCAATTCCAAGATTTGGATTCATCGTATCATTACGAAAATCATATTCGGCGAGAAGAGGATATTCCAATTCTATACACCTCTTTTGCACAACTTCAAGACATTCCTAACAAAAATATTATAACAAACGAATGCCAATCATTAAACCCAACATACTTGCTTGATTTCAAATGTTAACAACTTGAGGTCACGAATCTCCGAGTCATCTTCGTCATCGCCGTCAATCTTTCCATAAAACTCGTCGATGTCTGCAGGGATTTCCCCATTTCCAGTATTATCGGGCCCATCTTCTCCACCATCGGCAATATTTGTTTGCGAAAACTTGAGCTTTTCCGGTTTGTTTAAATTGGTTTGCTCCGCTGGCTGTTCGCGGTCATCCAATATACATGATTGGATATCCTTGTCTTTTAACAACTTCTGAATCACATCTGAATGTCTTGATTCCACAAAATATCGATTGTGTTTTAAAACCAATTTCACTTTTCCGTAACTGACGGTACAGACCTAAAAATTTTAATTAATAGTGAAATGACTTTGAAAATACCTGAATGAAATCAATTATTCCCTTTGGCAACTGACTTTTACATAATCGCTCCAAATACTTAATTATGTCATTCGTTTGAAGACCAACTGACACTGCCGCATACAATGAATAAGCTGTTAACTGATATTCATGAATGTGCTGTGGACGACACACAGGCTCTGATATTGCAATTAGAAAATCACGGGCATGTTTGTAAACTGGACTAAATGATTCAAGGAATATGTGTCCGTCTGGAGCCACCCAAAGGGGACGACTTGTATAATCTGATTTTAAGGGCATTTGACGTCGGTAGTCCTTGGCTCCGAATTCGTCCGTTTCTACGATGGCCCCGTCTGTATTCAAATTCTGTGATGCTGCTTTGGGAACTGGACGACAAAATTTTTATTTTAACTTGTACTAATCTTTACCAGCACTTCCGTCCTTATCGGCACTGTTTCCAGACTGTTGATCGTCAGAGTTGAATTGTGATTTATACGTATCCCATTTTCCACGCCTTTTCCGATCGAATCTGCTCATTCTGAATATTTTAAAATTTTCTATGATTTATTTAGCTTCTATTTATTGTAAATCATATAGGATAATATAATTGTTGATAATTAAGTATTTATATTATATATAATCAAAATATAAGAAATTGATAATTACTTTTCAATTTTTGAATTATTTTCAAATGGTCTCAATGAGAACGTGAAACAAATATTCAATTTACTTTATAATTTCTCTATAATTTCATTATTTTTTTTATATTTCTTCAAAATTTCTAATTCACGTCCAATTGGATGATATTATTTTGTATCAAATTAAAAAGAAAAAATCATCTATTTCTCATATTTCTCATACGCCTTCATGGGAGACTGTTAAGGAAACAGTTTTTTTTTGCAAATAGATATTATTTTATTGACTTCAGGCGTCAGGCAAATAAGCCTCCCCGCCAATTAACATATGGTGTTAAAATTTTTAAATTGGGAGTTTTCCTATAATGGAAAATAGGCAAAAAGTTTTTATTCTCATAAACATAAGTTAATTATTATAAAAATATAAGAAATTGAAAATTCAATTTCAACATTTGAAATATTTTCAATGGCCTCAAAGATATCATGAAACAAATATTAAATTTATGTTAATAATTTTCTCTGTTTTTCATTATATTTCTTCAAAACTTCTAGATCAAATCAAATTTATTACTTTTATTTTTTATGAAAATAAAGTTGGAATTGTCAATTTCTTATATTTTGATAATAGCAAAGAAACTTCGTAGGCAAGCGAAAACAATTTCGTTGTTAATAAAAAAAAGAATAAAATAGCCGTTCGATTAAATGCATGTTGTGTAAATAGTCAAATTGACGACAGTGGTGAAAATCGGCGGCAATTTAAATATGACGTAATATTACTATTCTTAACTCTTAACTATAATATTATCGAAATATAAGAAATTTATAATTCATTTTCAACATTTTTAAATTATCAAATAGTCTCTCTCAAATAGTCTGCTTTTAAGTTATTTAGAAGATCACGAACTAGAGACTAGAGACAAAACAAAAATACGAAAATGAAATTATAAACAAAAATAAAAATATCAATGGTGAAAACAACAATTTTGGGCTTCTAAAGTTTGTTTAATATACTTAAATATGTTTAGAATATATTTGAACCACAAAGAAAAAGAACTCACTGGCCAGGAATCCCTGACTAGTTCTCTGGTCAGTGGGAACGCTTACGTTTACAGAAACAGGCTTGCGATTGACGGTTCAATGGTTGAAGTTGAAGAAATTGTAAAGAGAATCAGAGCTGGAAAGGCCGCGTATACGAAATGCTAAGATCTGTTTACTCTTCTCGATCAAGAAGGAAGACAAAAGCTCATCATCCAGAACGTTGTTCCAGAACTGCTATACGCCGCCTCTCCTCTCGGAACACGTCAATATTTTTGAAAAAATTGAAAATAGCAATGTTTTAATATAGTCGTCGCCAAATGCGATTACCACCGCAAAATGTGGCGCACTTGTTGAAATATTATATTTTCATTTAATTTTTTGATTATTTTTTTGTTTATGCTCGTGCTACATTTTGAGGTGGTAATCGCATTTGGCGACGGCTATATTAAAACGTTTTCTTTGTGCAACTGGTGCGAAGGCTTTTGCCATGAGGCGCGGTTTCGTGACATTGGAGAATTAAATTAATTTTTGAAAAATTGTGTTTTTTTACCAAATAAAGATTTTTATATACATGTGTTATATGTATTTTTAAAGCTCTTGAACAGCTCTATCATAATATATATTACAATTTTTAATTGGTCTTTTATTTAAATTTTTTAAACTCGTAGAAGAAACATGGAAAAATCCGAAATTCGTGTTCCATTACTGGAAACAATACTTCAACGCAACTGCAGCAGCAAAAGAGATATGCGAAGTTGAAGGCGACAATATGGTCTCGGATCGTACTGCGCGAAATTGAATTCGGCTGAGCTCAATATTCCTCAAACAGCGGATAATCCTTCAACAAGACAATGCAAAACTGCACACCGCCAGACCAACGAAGGAAAAGATCAAAAATCTCGACGCCATTGAACTTCTTCCACATCCAGCTTTCGGACCTTGCTCCATCTGATTATCATCTTTTCCGATCCATGGCACACTTTCTTCGTGGTCGTAGTTTTTTCTTCTCTTTTTGTTCTTCCATTAGGCACCGATCTCTGAAAAGGACACACGGTTGGAGTAAATAATTTATGTAATTTCCTTATAAATGCACTCGGGGTCAAAATAATAGAAAAATGATGTACACGTTTTGAAATGAGAGGGAGGAGTCGGGGACGAGATGTAATGTTCGGCCACAATTAATTATTCTCGTCTATTTTGCTATTTACTACTTATGGCACTTAAAACAAGGTTTGTGGTAATTTATATTACTTTATATATAGTTCAAAAAATTCAGCAATTAATGCTGATACTTTCTATAGCTATTTCCCATCTTAATTGCAAAAAAAAATTTTAGGTCCAAATGGGAAAATCGCTCATAAAAATTGATTGAATCGAGCGTTTTTTTTTGTTTCAACATATGTTGTAGCCCATAAAATTCTGCATCTATTGATGTAGGCCTCATGTGGCTAAGAAATGTTACAAGGCAAAAAAAAATTAAGTTTTATCGGATGTGTCCATAGAGCACAATTATTTTTAATCGAAAAAACATATTAATTGGTAAGTTATGGTTTCCAGGTATTGTTTAAATTATTATATTGTCTATTATCTATAATATATTTAATTTTAGGCTCTCTGGACAACATAGTAGTTGGGTTACACTATGCCTGATCAAGTTTTAAACGCAACAAGCTGATTATCGATTAGAAGAGGCTTTAAACCATGTAAGTATTTTTATATTTACCGGAAAACAATTTAATATCGTTCAGAGAGCAAGAACAACGATCATTGATGATGAATCGTTCAATTAATGGCATCAGGAACGAATAACCATGTAAGTTGTTTAATATTTAACAGGAAACGCATTGAATATCGTTCGTAGTGCAAGGAGAACGATCATAGATGCTGAATCGAGCGTTTGATGGAATCAGAACGGTATTGAGACGTAAGTATTTTAATATTTTACCAGATTTGAGGCTTTTATGGTTTAGATATCAACTGGAACAATCATCGATGAGAGTTCGAGAGCATATTTCTATGTGTAAAAAATTATTTGTATTTATTGAGAATAAATAAAACTATTAAAAGTATAATTGTTAAAAAGCATAAAACAACCTGACATAAAACCCGTCAACAAATATTTAAAAAAAACAAATGTAATTCGTAATTTAATCCATTCCGAACAAGCATTGCTTGCCCAATTATCTGTCTGGCATTTTTCGCGACTCGTTGAACTTATTGGCTGCATGGAGGTTCTAAATATTTATTACTAGGTACTAGAGTTGCACAGAATTCTTCCATTTTCCGTTTTCCGTCGTTTTTTGAGTTCCGTTTTCAGTCGTCCGTTTGAAAAAACTGATTTCCGTTCAACCCTGCTAGGTACAAATTAATTGTTCTTTTCTTACTGGCTGATTTTTTCATTTTGGAATTAGAGCTGATGGAACGATGGAACGTCAACAACTTCAGCATTCACATCGGAGGACGACATTGTAACTTAATGAAGAATAAAAACACTGATTCATGGAAGTAGATTTATCGAAAAATATTTCCAAGACGTAAACTTCAAGTCATTTATGAAACAAAAAGTTACAAACAAAACATGGATTATTTATAGACTTGAACAAGTTTTGTGCAACTACGACTGGCTTTTCCCATCGATAGCGAAAGAATATATTGCTTCTAATGTCATTAATTGAACGATTCATCATCAATGATCGTTGTTCTTGCTCTCTGAACGATATTGAATTGTTTTCCGGTAAAATAAAAAATACTTACGTTTCTATACCATCAGGACTCGAGTAAGCGCTCGATTCAGCATCTTTGATCGTTCTCCTTGCTCTACGAACGATTTCCCATGCGTTTCCTGTTAAATATTAAACAACTTACATGGTTATTCGTTCCTGATGCCATTAATTGAACGATTCATCATCAATGATCGTTGTTCTTGCTCTCTGAACGATATTGAATTGTTTTCCGGTAAAATAAAAAATACTTACATGGTTTAAAGCCTCTTCTAATCGATAATCAGCTTATTGCATTTAAAACTTGATCAGGCATAGTGTAACCCAACTACTATGTTGTCCAGAGAGCCTAAAATTAAATATATTATAGATAATAGACAATATAATAATTTAAACAATACCTGGAAACCATAACTTACCAATTAATATGTTTTTTCGATTAAAAATAATTGTGCTCTATGGACACATCCGATAAAACTTATTTTTTTTTTGACCTTGTAACATTTCTTAGCCACATGAGGCCTACATCAATAGATGCAGAATTTTATGGGCTACAACATATGTTGAAACAAAAAAAAACGCTCGATTCAATCAATTTTTATGAGCGATTTTCCCATTTGGACCTAAAAATTTTTTTTGCAATTAAGACGGGAAATAGCTATAGAAAGTACCAGCATTAATTGCTGAATTTTTTGAACTATATATAAAGTAATATAAACTACCACAAACCTTGTTATAAGCAATAACAATAGCATCGCTAAAATGGAAGAAAAAATTAAATCGAGAAATGTGTGCGTGTTATTACTTTTGCACGTTGCATTTTTCTCACGCCTTTTTTTCATTGTCATTTCTTTCGTCCCCAAGTGTAAATGCATTTCTATAAAAAATTTGAAAAACAAATTCTTCTTGATAAAATTCTTTAAGGAACTTTGGAAACGTATTTTTCAGTTATAAAAAGGATTATTATAATAGACAACATATCATTCTAGAGATCTATCAGACCAGAGCTCTCAAAAATCCTCTTAGAATTATTAAAATTTAAAAAATTTGCAAAAAAAGCAAAAAAAAAACAAAGAAAACAAAATTTTCTATTTTCGAGTCAAAGTGCATTTTGCGGAATGATCGTGTTATTTTTTAAAATCGTGCAGCTAATTGCTTTCAATTACCGCATCTGATCTAGCAGGCTGCCATCAATCCACCGCATGTCGAATCTTCCAAAAAGTCGTCGAATTGGTTTTTAAAAGAACACGAGACTTCATTTATTGGCCAAACTTCGAAGAAGCTTTAAAAGATCGCAAAGAGAGTAAACACAAAATAAACGTAAAGTTTATTGCATACGTCCTCTGGTCATAATCAATTATCAAAGCATAAATTCAGTTTTTACAATAAAATTTCTCATAATGATTACTGACAAGGGAAGTGTTTTAGGTCTCCATCTCAGATTTTGATAAAAATTTGCAGATAGATTCCTTATGATCCAAATAGTATACTGACAAAAAATTAGGACCTACAAAACGGTTTAAGTGGGTAAAAAATGGGTCTAAAACCCAAAAAATCGCGATTTTCAAACGCAAATTTTATATAGTTAATGTTAATCAATCCGGTTCATATTTTAAGGGGTATACTATCTTATTAAAAACTATCGTTTTATTATATTTTTTTTTAATTTTCACGTGTTTTACGTGAACCTGTTTTTAATAAATAATGGTTTTATTGACCACCGAAACATCGGGGCAACAGCGCAGTGGCAAGACGACGGGACATGGAACAGCAGGGCGAGGGTTCGATTCTCATTGGGGGTGGTATGTTTCTATTATTATTAATAATCATTCTATATTCGAATATCTCTGTGGCGCTTTTTTATTTTTACTTTTCAAGATTTATATGATAACCTTTAAATGTATTATTTATTAAATCAACAATTATAATGATTCTCAACAATCATATGTTGAAAGCATAAAAATTTTTCACAATAAAGACAACGTATAAAAGATACATTTTTACAGTTACTTATCTCACAGCCGTTGGGGATCTCTTTTGGGAATAATAGTTGCTTCGGTGTATAAAAAGATCCTGGACGGTCGACTTTATATCCACTAGCAAACCAACTGTACTTTACCCAACTGTGGAGTTTCGGTGAACAAAGCTGACGGTAAATTAAAGACAAAACCTATGAACATATTATATGAACATATCCTTTGATGTATTTGAAAGCTTGGTTCACATAACCGTGCATACTCCGTGATGATTTTTATAACACTCTTGAATCCTCCAAAGACACCGACTTCCAAGGGTTGAATCATACCTGTACAACCAGCAGGAATTTGCAGTGTTTTTAATTTATTATCTTCATTATTTGGGTCCGAATAACCGTTTGCATCTTTCCATCCGTTCCATGAATCGATAATAAGCAACGAGCTAGCCGGAACCCATTCATCGAAAATTACTGTGTTCAAAAATTCCTTCATCAACGGTTTTGTCATCATTGTCGTTCGGAATCAGATGATAGTCCTCTTCAATTTCCAGAAAACCGCTGTCAGCTTGTTCCAATATAGAAAAAATTGACTGTGCAATTTTTAGATGTTCTCGTGAAAGACTGGGAACGTTTTGAAGGTTTTTATGCTTTGCATAAATGTATTCCACAATCAAATCAGAAGAACTCATTGAAATTTATAATTTATAATATAATGAAAATTTATAAAAAAAAATAGCCGCTTAAATACAGTATCGGAAAAAGGAACATCATATCCTTTTTCGAATGTATAAAATGTCGATTATCTGGTAAATATTATAAATCGAGCAACTAGTCTAAAAACATCCTCAAAGCTGTGACAACGTTGTCTTTATATTGAAATTTTTTTCAAAAGCTTCAATATATGATTTTGATAATAATTATAATTGTTGATTTAATAAATAATAGATTTCATTATCATTATAATCTTGAAAAGTAAAAAAGCGGCCCAGAGCTATTCGACTAGTAATAAAAATAGAAACATATCACCCCCCAGAAGAATCGAACCCTCGCCCTGCGGTTCCGTGTCCCGTCGTTTTGCCACTGCGCTGTTGCCCCGATGCTTCAGTGGTTTTTAAATCATTATTTATGAAAACGCACAATTTAAAATAAAATTCATTAGCTTTATTCCATTATTGTGGGTAAACGGGATATTTCTGAATTTCAAACCGATTTTTCACCTACTTAAACCGTTTTGTAGGTCCTAATTTTTTGACAGTATACTAATCAAGCCATAAGGAATCTATCTGCAAAGTTTTATCAAAATCTGAGATGGAGACCTAAAACACTTCCCTTGTGAGTTTAAAATAATATTAATTCCCTACAGAAAGACAACAATTCTGTTCATAATTGAGTCCGAAATTTAATTTGCTCTGTAACCATAGTAGCTTAATTGATAACCCTCTCGTGTCACTTCATAAATCATAAAGCGAAATGGCGAATGAATGCTTTGTAGCAAACTTTAAATTTGTTCATTTTGAGCTTTTAAAAGAAAATTATTCAATAAATCCTTTAAACTTTCTAAAATGTTTAAAATCCTTTTAAGTATCATTTTACTTTTTTTCCTTAAATCTTTAATTTTCTTTAAATTTACCCAAATGCGCGAGATGCCGTATTCCTTCGGAATAGTTTTATTATTAAGTTTATTATTATAAAGAACCCCAAATCAGGATATAAGAAATTTTACTGAAAACAAATAAAATTTATATATGCAAAAAACCTTTAATATAATTTTTTTTCTTATTTTCAGAATAAAGAAACGAAATGAGGACTCATTGTTGATGTCTTTCTGCTTTTTGTTGTTATTTTATTTTAGGTATTTTGTTCAAAGAATTAGCATAAATATTATTGTAAAAGAAAATGCAATTTCCTAAATGAATTTGAATTTTCAAGCTATAATTACAATAACTATTTTATAGGATATTGCAATATATGAGGAAGAAATAAGGATTAGAAGCTTATGTTATTGTTATTCGATTTCCTATTCTGCTCAAGTCTTTGTTTAGAACAATAGGTTTCAAGTTTACACGTGAATGCTTATTTTTTTCAAAATTATAGCTTTTCCTTAATTATAGTTCGTCTAGTTTTAGACTTTTCGTTCCTTCATGTGACCAAAACTTCATCATCTTCTTCTAACAACAATAATAATTATTATTATTAACGGGAATTTTTATAAGAAATTTATTTTTCATGGAACTTTGCCTCGAGGCTCAATTCTTGTTTCAAATTTCTATTAATCATGCGTTTATTTTCTTCGATTTTCTTTCAGAGTGCAACTATGATGACATTTATGTTTCTATTTATAATATTGAATGTGTTCACGAAAAACTTGAATAGGTATGGATTAGCATGAGTTCTCAAAAAATATGTTAAGAAAATTATTTATTATTTTTTCTCTTTTTTTTCGTTTTTACATAAATTAAGCCGGAATCCCTTGATGATAAATAATTATTTATTTAAAATATGATTACATAATATTTGTTTTTATTTTCGGTTAGTGATTACCTTTTCTATTTCAAAAGATTTTCGATGAGAGCACGCCAAATTTTATGGTTGAGCTCAGTAAACGTGCTCAAATCTAACTTTGCAAAAATATATAAACACGTCACATGAATTTGTAATTACAGGATCTTCACTAAAAGCTATCATTTCGCAAAAATTTAAAGCACCCGACACGCGCCTGTCAAAAATCTGTGCGGCAATGCAAATGCTGCATGGTCGCCAAAATCCCGAGGCTTTTTTAAAGAATGCCTTAAAAATCTACATGAAAACTAGTTTTTAACGTATACTTCGAAATTAATAAAATCATTTGGAGTGTATAAATATTTTTACATAGTATAACTTGTCTAAATTTACAAGAACAATGTTTTCTAGAAAGGCCGTAAAACGCTCTTAAAAATTGAAAAATCACTATTTAAATTTGGCAGGTGAGGGGTTTTTAATCTTAAAAATCTTAAATGTCAAGTTAAAATTTTGCGAAAGCCTATTAGTAGTTATTTTCATATGCCCACCAAATTAAAGTTCAGACGCGGTATGCAAGAAGGTATTTATCCGTTAAACGGTGCTGGAAAATCATTGATAAATTACCTTTAATTAAATATATTTTTCAATCAATTTGACAATTTAAATATTATTTCTATATTTTCTTTACACTGACTTACATGAACTGAGAAAAGTAATTAATCAATGATTTTCCATTTGCATTTAACAGATAAATACTAAAGTTCTTCCATACCGCCTCAGGTGTATGGTATTATAAAATCATATGCAATATATACTGTCCCTCATTTTATTTGTTTCTCAAGGTCCCCACGAAACCCGTACAACCCGATGTGACTAGTCATAACAACTTTTTTGTAAATAATTTATCATTATGGAATAGAGTTTGTAAATATTTTTTGATTTTAATGTACATAATATTAATTATATTTTTGAATATATCCCTAACAACTTATTGTAACTATTATTTATTTATTCTTAAACTATCACTGTGCATTTGAGATACCGACCTCTTGCGGGGTCAAAATTCATCTTAACATTTATTTCCCTCGTTATATATATACCCTATTTTACCGTTTTATTGGATTTCGTTCGTACACTATTTCGAATGTGGGGGGAGGTGGTGGGGGGAGAGATAGATTTCTCTCATTTCGTGTCTAATGTCTCCACACACTCGTCTGTCATCAGAATATTTAATGAAAACAGTTCTACTCAAAATAAAAGTTGGAATTGTTTATTGACTAATCGATAACAAATTTTTGGATACTTTAACTATCAAAACAATGAAAACCTATAACAATAAAAAGCATCTATATCTAACATATATCTGTAAGAAGGTTAGCACATTAAAGACATTTGAATCTATCACGTAAAAATTCCATAACACTGTCATAATCTTGACTTAAAGCTCTTCTAAATCCGTTAAAAATAACATCATCCGAAATTCTATTAAAACTGTTGGATACCCAATTTGCTACTGTTGCATACGACGGTCTCTTTCAGATCCCATTTCTAGTGAACGTTGCTTGGCTCAAAGCGGCCATCAAAGATTCAGTTCCTTAATCTATCCTTAAATGGTTCGTTCACAGCCACGTCCAATGGTTGAAGATACTTAGTCAGTCCACCCGGTATAACTGCTAATGTGCACAGCTGATTAAGCTCCTCTAGGTTCTAGATGACAACGCCGAATCCCTTTTTAAGATCAGGATTTTTAGAAAAAATTGGTCTCCAAATGTTATCGATCCAATCCTTCATTTTCTCGGAATACATCCCTCGTTTCTCATTTGCTCTTACGACCACTGATGAAGGGAATTTCTCTATGGGCACCTTTTTCACTTAAATATGACATAACGTAAGCGCGGATTCTTCCTAATCCACCTTATCTCCTGAGCCCCAACTTTCTTCCAATAGCTTTCCTTAGGCAAAGTAGAATAGTGTCAGATAAGCATGCTCCATATTCGTCATCCTTCCCTTTTCCTAACACATTTTATGGGCCCAGCACTTTTCATGTGCCTATATCGGTTTTGTCAGTTCACTGATCGTAAATCTCCTTTTTAGGTTTTAATAAGACATCTCATCTTTATTCATCCCTCAAGTTGTTTATCTACTATACCATCAAGAATGTTTCATTTTCATTACCATTTCATTAGTTTAAAATTTATCTTTAAATGTAGCCATGTATCCATGTAGCCAATATTCATTTTTTAATTCTTATATTCCTTTTATAATGATAAACATAAGAGCAACAACAACAAACAACCATTCCCCCCCCCCCCTTCTCCCATCGGAGGAGGAAAAATTCTTCACTACTTTTGTGCATATCAACTTCTGTTATATTTTCTTTTTTGATCGAAATGATGAAAACAAAACCGTCTGCGTCGAGGAATCCAATGAAACGGTAAAATAGGGTATATATATATATTGTCGTGGTGTAGGTTGATGAAAAATTAGGAATAAAGGAGCATACCCAAAAAAAAGATGGTCTCGCTTGGGCTGGTGTAGATTTAATTTGCAATTTGTTTATTATTTCGCATTTCTTTTTTTCATCACATTTTTGTTTTATATTGTTTTCTCTTACTAAATTGGTTGTTACATCAACATAATACGTACTACATAATAAATGCGAAATAATAAACAAATTGCAAATTAAATCTACACCAGCCCAAGCGAGACCATCTTTTTTTGGGGTATGCTCCTTTACCCCTAATTTTTCATCAACCTACACCACGACAATATATATATTTAAAACTGTTATTACGTGGTAAATAAACAATTATTAATGTTTTTTTGTTCGGTAAATAGTGGCAAGAATTCTGACAATAATCCATGAGTGAATCTATATTATTAAATAAAGAAAAATTACGTGAAGACGTAGGAGTGAGATTAAACTTACACAAATGACGAGGATCGAACTGTGGCGTAGACGTGACTATGTTTACGCATTGTCGTAAAATAAAATGCTAACTTATTTTGTACTGTTTCGAACTATTTTTCTTATTTCTAATGTTTAGCGATTAATTGTCCAGTTGCTCATCAAATAAATTAATTTTATCAATATTACGAGATATTTCATTTATTAATTTTAAGAAAAATATTTAGAAAAATAAGAAAAAATGTTGCGAAACAATAATAAATAAGTGAGCATTTTATTTTACGACAGTACGTAAACACCCTACAGTCCGATTCTCGTCATTCGTGGGAGTTTACTCTCACTCAAGTTGTTTTTACCATAGAGGTTTTACTCCATATATTTAATTCATAAATTTTTGTTCTTTTTTATATTTTTTTTTACTTAAATATTGACACTCCACTTCCACGAAACCACGCCGCATTGCAAAACTTTTCAAAGCAAAAGCAAAGACCGTCAAAACAAAGTTGCCGTCAAAAAAGCCGTCAACACTACTTCGAGTTGAAGTGCAAAATTCTTCGCACTAACTGCACTACCACTAACTTTTAATTTATTATTTATTTCACCGCAAAATGTGGCGCACATTTTTAAAAAATATTATTTTTTAATTTAATTTTTACGATTATTATTACTTTCCACATTTATTCCACGATTTAAACAACATCTAAAACATATTCTTCCATTTTTTAAAGCAAAAACAGTTTCGACCGAGCATAAACAAGAAAATAATCATGAAAATTAAATGGAAAAATAATATTTAAAAAAGTGCGCCACATTTTGCGGTGCTAATCGCATTTGGCGACGACTATATTTATTTATTATTGCTTAACAGAAGAGTAGAATCGAAACTATTATAGATATATTATATTTTTTCAGAGCAATGTAACATTTAAACCACTCCAAGTTCTTTCATATAAATAAGATTTTAAAAAGTCACCCGAGGTTAATATTTTAAGAATTTTTAATGTTTAATGTACAGTTTGAGATGATGCTTCTAACATTACGTAATAAATATCTTACAATTTACACGTAGAGAATGACTAGGCAAGCGTAAATATTGTAAAATTGACTATCGGATTTGGCGTGTTTAAGCCAATTCTTCTGTTAAACTATAATTAATAAATCAAATATTGAACAATACAAAATTAAAAGATAGTGTACGTGCAAAGTCTTTTGCAATGAGGCGCGTTCCTGTGGCATTGGAGTGAATGAGTGAATCTATATAATTAAATAAAGCAGAAACAGGTAGTATATTTAAAGCAAAAAGGTGGAATAAAATTTACATGGCCACAGCTCAGTTCAGAATAATGAAAAAAAATGTTTGGTTAAATTTCTATAGAATTCTTCATTATAACGGAAATCTTACAAGTTTAAAAATATCCAAAATAAAAATTCTAATATACACTAGCTGACAAAAGTTTTGTCACAAATGTTTTTTCGGGTTTAACTTTTTTGTGACTTGACCAAATTGGCTGATTTTTTGATATTATAGATTCATATGGTTGTAGATTATTTTACAAATTCCCGCTTGGGATTACGATGATCCGTTTTACAGTGACAAGCGTTTATCATAACGCGTAGCTCAAAGATATTACGCACTTTTCTTGCACTGCATTTTTTAATAATTTTTAAAGTTACATTATATATTTTTCATAATTTATTGAAAATAGCAGTAATTGGCAACATTTTCGAGATGACTCCACGTAAAGAAACTCCAATTGCCACCCGGCAAGCTGTTATCAATATGAGGGAAAACGGAATGCGTGGTACCGAAATTGCCATGGTAATTTAAACCAAATTTTGCTACTATAACATTTTAAACACTGATTCACATAAAATATCAAAAAATCAGCCAATTTGGTCAAGTCACAAAAAAGTTAAACCCGAAAAAAATATTTGTGACAAAACTTTTGTCAGCTAGTGTATTTTACGGATTTCCTTTTCAATAAGTCCCTTAAAAAACTTTTGACAACATTAAATTCCTTTAACATAAGAATGAACTTTAACCGATGAATCGACTTATTCTAGCGTAGGCACTCACATTTATTAATTCCTAATTAGATAAAAGCGGGCAAATTTTGTTTCTATTCGTTAATATATTTTTCTTGACTAAACCTATTTATTGGATACAATTCTACTATAATTGATAAAATGACTTTATCTGTTTTAATATCACTGATTAATTAATCAATCGTTCTTATCCATTTACTTTTTTTAAAAATAAAATGTACTTGATATATAAATCATTCATTCATCAGTCACAGGGATAACTAATATTTTTCTGTTCGTTGTTTTGGATCTTATATAATCTACAAGAACACGATTTTTTAAAATATTTATTTGTTTTTATTATGTGTCTAAACGTTAATTATATTCGACCTCTATTGGGTTTAGGAATAAGTTCGTAGGGTTTTTATTTGTTTCACAACAATTTTCTTGTTGTTTGGCAAAGTGTATATATTTATCTGATAGCGCTTTTTCTGCTCTACAAAACTGTGTTTTTAGTTTGTTCTGAAATTTTAAATTTTCATTATTTTTCCGGCTTTGAAATTAACTATCCAGGAGGCAAAAATCAGCATTTTCGACATCTGATCTTCTTCGCTTTTCATCGAAAGCAAAAGCAGCAGAAGCCACTCGGAAAAAATATATACTTTGTGATAAAAAACTCTACAAACTTATACCTCAACCCAATATAATGAAGCTTGACGTGAATATTTTTTCTTACCATTGACGCAAGATGAAATATAACAATTTACAATTATCTTTGAACTATAAAAGTCTCCGTCTCATCCATTTCTATCATTTCAATTGGCATGCTTATGGATAAGAATTTTAAATATCCCATATTTCTTTATTGTGTTCTGAAATTTTAAGAGTTATTCCGAATTTTGGTTAATGCTTACTTTGGATACTTTGGAGCCCGACTCATTCTCCAGCGGAGAAGCGGACCAACTCCTTCCATTCCGAACGGTTCTTCCTTGCCAACGTAGACCAAGCCGTTTTTTCTTCAAGGATTCCAATTCTTCTTCTTAGGGTCCACGTAGTTGAGCAATGGTGGTTGTAATGTGCAACCATGTCTTTGACTTGATCTGACCAGCGCGCTTTCGGTCTTCCCTTCGCTCTTGACCACCCCCTCGGATCCCATTCCGTTAGTCTTCGGCACCACCTTTCTGCCGGCATCCGGGCAACATGTTCTGCCCATTTCATCAACTTCTTCTTCATGACTCGTTCCGCATCGATTGTGTCGCAGTTGGCATGGAAACTTATTGCATCCATCGCCCTCTGTAGCCGTCTCGTTTGATCCGCGAATAGTGGCCACGTGTCGAAAGAGCAATGCAGGTACAACTTTTTGGAAAATCCTTGATCTTCTCGTCCTCTGTACTCCCGTCCATTCTGATACAGCTTAAACTTGTTCCGTCGACTAAAATAGAACGCGAGGAAGTGAATGAATTGTACAGAATGACTGTTTTCGTAGGATTTATTTCAAGTCCTTTGGATTTAGAATGTACGAAGAGTTCCTTTATTTTGGATTCCATCTCTTGGCAGGAGTGGGAGACTAGGACTACGTCGTCCGCGAATTCAAGCCTTTCCAAGTTAATTCCGTCTCCATTTATTTCTGAGTTTTTCCCGATTTCGTAAATAATGGATTGAATTGCGAAAGCAAATAGAGTGGGCGAGGCAGAGTCCCCTTGTCGGACACCCCTTTTAAGAGGAACTTCGAGTTTCACGCCATGGACAGTGATTTCCGCTGTCCCATCCATTTTTGAAATCTGTTTCTCTTCGCTTTTCATCACGTGGCGATTTTCGTACCGAATCATCACGGGAGATGAAAAATGGTGCCTGTACGTCAATCTAAACCAAAGAAAGGAGTGGGTGGCTCTAGGAGATACGCCAAATCCGAGAGTCAAGCAGGATCTTGTTCCAAAAAAGACCGTGATGTGCAGATATCGTCAAAACCGCCCTCCAAGAGCTTGAATGGGAGGTTATTGAGCATCCACCGACCTCAAAAACTGGCTCAACAACTTCTTCGACATCAATCCGGGCTCTTTTTGACGGAACGACACCAACAAATTGATCGTTATGTGGGAGGAAGTCGTAAACAGTACCGGCGAATACATTGTAACGAGCTACATGGCTGCATCGCTCTGAACTTCAGCTGCCATGCCTCGTTAGCTACACATTGAGTCCAAGACAGAGAATGAACTGTTTATTGTAATATAATAATTGCTTATATACCAGTGATGGGAGGGACCCCGTTTTCTGGAATTCCGGGCAGGCGGAACCTTAAAAAAATAAAAATTTCAAAACCCGGGGGCCGGGACCGGGATCTTTTTTTTTAGAAAAATACCCGGGTCGGGGGGACCGGGGAAGAGTCCCTCCCATCACTGGTACCCTTTCTCAAGGGGGCGTGGCTTGATACTAGTGTCTCAGCCACTACAACATAATTGATTATTGTCCTTTTCAGAGATCGGTGCCTAATGGAAGAGGATAAAAATTTGGATGAAATGAGGTTCTCGTTTGGACGTCCATTCTTTTCTACGAAATTATGTGCAGTACATATTGAAGAGGAATTGACGAAAAAGTTGTTTGTGGCCGTGTGGCCGCCCATCATTTTCTCTTCTTTTATTACTCTTCCATTAGGCACCGATCTCTGAAAAGGACAATAACTGATTATTATAGTTATTGTGGCGAGCCTGCATACTCAAAGATTAGTCCAATCACCTCTGACGATGACTGACTATCCGAGTTACGAGGGCATGATAGGGAAAGGGAATTGAGGTTGTGCTCACAAAAGAGCTGGTTACTCTCTGCTGACAGGTCAGCCACCAGATCAGTTCAAAATTCAACAATTTTGTTCAAACAAAGCTTTGTAAAAAACTCTACGAACTAATTCCTCAACCCAATATATTTTACATAGAACCTAGATTACACACCAAATCAAAATAGTTGAAATGTGTTCGATTCAATGAGTAACGCGGCATTGCGAGAGGGGTGTGGCTTTTTTCGTCCAATAAAATTCTAAGATTTTTATTAAATTTTTTTTGTTAATTAAAAAATTAACTTATTCCGTTTTAAATATATAGAGTAAATCATGGAGAATTTTTTGATATACGATTCAATATATATATAATTGTCTTCAAGTCTATATATTGAATCATATATTAAAAAATTCTCCATGTATCTTTATTGTCGTGGTGTAGGTTGATGAAAAATTAGGGGTAAAGGAGCATACCCCAAAAAAAGATGGTCTCGCTTGGGCTGGTGTAGATTTAATTTGCAATTTGTTTATTATTTCGATCCTAAATATAATAAATTATACCTAAAATTTTTATTATAATAATTATTATGTTGATTTAACAACCAATTTAGTAAGAGAACACAAAATGAAACAAATTTGTGATGAAAAAAAAGCGAAATAATATACAAATTGCAAATTAAATCTACACCAGCCCAAGCGAGACCATCTTTTTTGTCGGTATGCTCCTTTACCCCCTCCTTTTTCATCACCCTACACCACGACAATATATGATTATAACAATAAAAATGTAAAACATACTAAATCGAAATTAAATTAAAATAAAATTTTAAAAAAAGTCCACGCCCCTCAGCAGTTAATACGCGATCGCATTGAATCGAGCACATAATTTGGAGTGAGATTACAATAAAATTCCTTAGGAAGCTCTTATGTTATCTCTATGTTCGCAATCTTACTCCTTACAAGGGAAGTCACTTTTAAGACACTTTTTTGGTTATAATGAATAATAATATTTATTCACCATAAAATAATTATATAGTCGTCGCCAAATGCGATTACCGCCGTAAAGTGTGGCGCACTTTTCTAAATATTATTTTTTCATTTAATTTTCATGATTATTTTCTTGTTTAGGCTCGTTCTATACTGTTTTTGCTTAAATAAATTGAAGAATATGTTATAGATGTTGTTTCAATCATTCAGTAAATGTGGAAAATAATAAAAATCATAAAAATTATATTAAAAAATAATATTAAAAAAGTGCGCCACACTTTGCGGCGGTAATCGCATTTGGCGACGACTATAACAAATTATTTACAAGAAAATGGGGAATATAATTAAGATGAACTGTTGACCCCTCACGAGGTCGGTCGTTCAAATGGCAAAAGTTAGTATAAATATTCACAAGGAATGGAGTTTACAATATTATTCACATGACATTCCAATAAATTAAAACTAGCAAAGTAATTGATAATGGGAATTCCGATTATTTGGAATCGCTGAGGAGAATGGTGTTAAAGGTACACAACTATGGAATATGGCTTGTAAATGGACGAATAAGGTGTATTATCGGTGGAATGTTACCTAATTGAAATCTAAGTTTTAAGCATTAAAATCCGTGATTTTAGGAAATTTCTGATACATTCAGAATTATTTAAAAAAGAGCCAAAATTTCTTGAAAAAAATTATTAAAGTGATTAAATAGCAAAAAAATGAAATCTTACAAGGGAAATCACTTTAGCGTCCCTTTGAGATTTTGATGAGACTTGCGTCATTTATAGATTCGGATGCGCTGATTCCAAATTCGTCGGCGCAATTTTTCTCTGAGCCGAGATATGATCCACCAAAAACCAAATCATAGATGCGTCCGAATCTATCAATGGTGCAAGTCTCATCAAAATCTCAAGCGGACGCTAAAGTGACTTACTTCCCCTGTTTTAAATAATTTTCAGCCTCCCTCAGTAAAAAAAAACAATTCTAAAAATAAATTTATCATAAACATCAATTCTCCAGGGATAATTGCAGATACTTTTTCGAACTTTTTCATATTCTTCAAGAATGATGATTGTCAGGTGAAATTTATTTTCATGGCCTCTAAAAAAACGTATGTTTTGATAGAAACAAAATGACGTGCCAATTCCAAGCACAAACTAATTTGTTTCTTCAGAACCCCACCACAAATTCCGTGTGATGATGTATTATTCAATTATTTTTGGCAAAGTCTATTTGTTTTTTTTGTGGGTGTTCGATACCAGATGATTGTACATTTTGTTTTTCTCTGTATCTAATTAAAATTGTGGAAAACTGAAAGTGAAAATGCGAGACCTTTCATCTAACCGGATGTTCTGCATTTGATTAAAGAAGTGTTCTTTCTGGCTCGGTGTCTCGGCCTTTCATCCATAACATTTTGGAAAATACATATTTCTTTTCACTAGGTCCTGGTATCATTTCAATACTTTTTCTCCGTCGACTTTTAATTTTCAGTTCCAGAGGCATTTTCAAACAATCACCGTACAAAATAATTTTTTATTACATATTTCATTTAGAGTACTACTAAACCTCGAACTCTTCATTGATATTTTAATTCGTCTCACAAAATAACTTAATAAATATATTTCCTTTATACTTACCATACGTTATATTGCTTCCTCTTCTGTGAAAAACAAAATGCACGCTTATAGAATGGATTTGGAGCCTTAAGGTGTTCTAATATTCTAGTAAACAATTCAGAATTTTAGATATTTGAAGTCACGCGAAGTATACAAACTGTTATTGATAATTTAAAACTTGGAGCCATAGAATGCCAATTTTTTATTTGCGTGCAGAGTGTTTTTACTTCTAAAAAGTTATCTTAACTCAGTTGCACACCAAATTGAATGGTTTAATTGGGTACCTAGAAAAGATGCTCATTTTTCAGATTTCGGTAAGGTGCGCATGTTTTTAGAAAGTTTAAGACGTGCTAGTAAAAATGGCGTTTCAAGTTATATGAAAATAATACGTGTAAATTAGTAAAAAAAAAACGTTTAAATATTGGAAAATATTCATTTCGATTTGGCGTGCAGTTGTATTTTTATTTTGTATTTTCGTTGCTTTTTTTAATAGTTTAAATAGTTCGTAAAATCTTAACTGATTCTAATAATTAGATTATTTTTTGTTTGGGCACAGGGACAGCGTAGTTAATTCATTCACCATATCACAATACATAATAATGAAGAAAAATTAATTAAGATGAGCAACTGATCCCGCAAGAGATCCAAGTTCAAATCAATCAATTAGGAAATGCACACACACTCTACTGCCAAGAAACCGCGCCACATTGCAAAAGACTTCGCACCAATTGCAAACCCAACCTTTTAATGTATTATTTTTATTTTCAATATTTTATTTATCAGTTAACGTTTCATTCTGCAGAAATCCTGATGAATTAATGAAAAGAAATTCTTAGTACCTCAATTAATGGACGAGAAGAGTCTTCATCGTCAATATAAGTGATTTGTAAATATTGAAAATATTAAAAATGAAAATAATAAATTAAAAGGTTGAGTTTACAATTAGTGCGAAGTATTTTGCAATGCTGCGCGGATTCGTGGCAGTGTAGTGCACACATATATAGAGAATACATATTAATATAGTAATGACTTCGGAATATTATCAATAATAATTTAAATTTTATACATATGGACTTTTAAATTCAGAAAACAGATTGAGACAAGATTCCAGAGGGACGAGTTAGCTATTAGGTCTAGATATTAATTTAAAAAATAACTAAAATCGTTATAGTCATGTAACGTTCAAAAACCTAGAAAAATGTACAATTTAAAACGAGATTTATAAAAATCTTTAATTAGACCCTATGAGATCTGTTTCAATTTTTTATAATATCTTATCTTATCTTATTATTATGTCTAGAAATTAATTTCCGCGTTTTTTTTGTTGTTGATGTTTTGTCAAAATAAAATTATTTTTATATAACGAATTTTATGTTACAATTTTCTCTGTATTATCAGCTTTCTACTTATATATTGTCAGGTTATAGAATGAATACGTTTAAAGGAGCATTCAGAATAATAAAATGGTCTCTCTTGAGACAGGTGTAGATTTAATTTGCAATTTGTTTAATATTTCGCTTTTCTTTGAATATCGATCCTAAATATAATAAATTACACATAAAATTTTGTTATTATATTATCAAAATCTAAGAAATTGACAATTCCAATTTTCGTCTTATAAAAAATAAAAGTAATAAATCTGATTTGATCTAGAAATTTTGAAGAAATATTATGAAAAACAGAGAAATTGTCTGTCTCAAGCGAGACCATTTTATTATTCGGGATGTTTCTTTAAATCGAGTTTCAATAACCTACACCACGACAATATAACTTTCTTCACGTACTTTATAAAAATAATTATTTTGGGTTCAGAATATGCCCACCTTTGTGCCAGGAAAATGTCATTTGCGGGAAGCTCTTCTTTTCCTTTTCCAACTCAAGAAGAAAGCCACTGACGCGCACCAAATGCTTGCCCAAGCTTACGACGATGCTACACCATACATAAGAACCTTCCAAGAATGGCTTCAGCGTTTCAAATCGGGGGATTTTGACGTCAATGACAAAGACCGATCAGGACTGCCAAAAAAATTGAAGACGAAGAACTTCAGGCTTTGTCGGATGAAGATCGGCTCAAACAGAGGAGCAACTCGCGGCATCTCTCGGCGTCACGCAAAAAGCAATTTTTCATCGATTGAAAGCAATGGAGAAGATTCAAAAGGAAGGAATATGGATGCCCTATGAGCTCTCAGAACGCAACAAAGAGCAGAGAAAAACAACTTCACAAATCTTGTTGGACAGATTTAAAAGAAAGTCTTTACTGGCGATGAAAAGTGGGTGTACTACGACAACCCGAAGCGAAGAAAATCGTCGGTTTGTCTCGGTGAACCGATAACATCGACCGAAAACCCAACACCACGGGTAGAAGGTCTTACTGTGCATATGGTGGGACCAACAAGGAATTCTGTACTCTGAACTGCTCCAACCTGGGCGAAACAATCACTGCGAATCGCTATCAACATCAACTAGTGCAGTTGCGGCATGAAATCGCAGTGGGCGGGTCGACAAGAAAAGGTCATATTGCTTGATGACAACGCAAGGCCGCATGTTTCTCAAGCGGTGAAGGATACGCTGAAAGAGTTCAAATGGGAAGTCTTACCGCACCCGCCGTACTCTCCGGACATTGTATCATCTTTTCCGGTCAATGGCTCATGGTCTGGCGGAGCAGCGCTTTCGAGATCATCAAGACGTCAAAAAATGGCTAAATGAATGGACTGCGGCCAAACCAGAAAAATTCTATTATGGTGGAATCCATAAGTTGCCCAAACTCTGGGAAAATGTTGTTATTAATGACGGAAATTATTTTGAATAAAAGTTTTGTTTGAGTTTGTGCAGTTTTTTATAGTTTAATATGCGTAAAAAACGCGGAAATTAATTTCTAGACCCACGCCAAATCGAAATTGCGATTTTGCGATTTTTAAACGTGTGTAGAAATTTTTACGTCTTTAAAACAAAAAAGATTTTACTACAATTTAAATGAGCTTGCCTTAAACTATCTAAAAATGTGAACATCTTTCTAAAAAATTAGATTTGAACACGTTTACTGAACTCATTTTATTATCATACGATTTGGGGTGCCTAATATTAATTTTGTTTAGATTATTCAGTTATAGTTTATACCTAAATTGAGAGCCCCCCGGATTTAATAGATTGTTTTTTGGACACAGTCACAATATTATAACTTATTATATTCGCTGAGTATTCTCTTATAATAGTTCGATTATACTACACAACACTTGGCAACTCCGCGTTTGTAATTTTTTACTTTTTTGCATGTATTCAATTTCTTAAAACGGAAGAAAAGGTGTGTGGAATCTCGCAAGATGATTCCTCATCGGATTGGTTCATCTAAAAGCCGGCACCGTGGCATTGCACATTTTAAATACCGAGTGGGGTTACACGGACACGCCAAATTGAAATGACGATTTTCTAATTTTTACGCATTTCTTACAACTTCCATTTGTACTTTACGCAAATATTGTCAACGACAGTTTGTCAGCTTTTTCTTGAAGTGTCAAAAAATATCAAAATCTCCCCAAACACTAGATTTGAGCAGGTTTTATTAGCGTTCAAGTTGGAGTGCACGGAAATCAATTTTTTAAAATGGAAAGCGAAAAAAGGAAGATGGAATTCCGAACAACCCTGGAGTGACCGTCTAAACGAGAACCTCATTCCATCCTAATTTTTTCCTCTTCCATTAGGCACCGATCTCTGAAAAGGACAAAACTTATTATAGATTCTAAGTTTCTTTTCAATAGTTTTAATTATTGATGATTAATAATTTTGATTATTGAACTCTTATATCTCTAAATTATATTATTTTTATTATTATCTTATTTTACTTTAGTACTTGTAGTACGAATATTACCATATTTTGTTTACCTAAAATACATTCTATTAAATGTGCTTTTTGATGTAAAATTTGATTTGAAGGAAAAATAAAATCTTAGATTCATTTTAAAGCGATTATTCAAACTTGATTATGGCCCTCCTTTCTAACCAATCATCAATTTAAAATAATATCTCCAAAAATGCTACTTTTGCAAGCTGCATTGAATATCAGATAACATTCGCTTGTTTGATTCGTTCGTTCGTCTCATCTTATAAAACTGGACCATTAATATAATATTATTTTTATTTTATTTAATCTTTGCATATCATAAAATCCATATTGTTTTCTTGTGAGCACTTTGTTGTGCCACTTGAAAACTTCAGCTAATAGATATTGATCCTACTCTTGCACTTTTTGGATTTACATTCCTACAAATCTGCACCATAATATTTTATTTCAATTCAAAGCGGTAATTTGAGCATCGCTTTCGGAATGTTTCAAACTTGCCTTCATCTCCATTTGTTATTGTTGAATGGAGAAAAGGGCGGAGAAGCGATGATTCAATTTTTAGTGTCATCTATTGTTGTTTATTAAATTCAATTTGTTTATTTTTCTTTTTTCGTGGATTTCTAATATAGTATTCTTGTCATTTTTAGTAGGGTTCATCGTTTTTTTTCAAGTCTATTCTATATTCTGTCCGTTTCGGACCAATCTAATGAAGAAATATTCTGTCATTTCAATAGAAACATATACATAATGAACGTTCGTTAGTCTCAAGATTAACAAAATATGATCAAGGCGAATATAAGACTATTCTTAAATTACCACCACTATTTCTTCTAATTTGGTTTCATATTTTCTTTATGTGTGTGTGTTTATATTTTTCCTCCTTTTTTGACATATTAAGTAGCCTTGTTTTTGTTTAATATTTAGCTAAATGCTGCTTTTCAAACGCCACTCGCACGTCAACTGGAAATAATGATTTTCCGAATTTTAAGCGTGTCTGAATATTTTTACGGAATTTCAATAAAACTTTGTTAACGTGAAATTAATTAGGCGTTCCTTAAACTATCAAAAAATATTAATATAATTCCAAAAATTTAGATTTGAGAACGTTTGCTGAGCTCATTTTAGAATCATACCAGTTGGCGTGCACTCGCATTGGAGATGAGCTATTTCTTTAAAACAAAATAAATATTATTGTCCTTTTCAGAGATAATGGAAGAAAAATGAAAGGAGAGGGTTTAATATAAGAACAATAAAGAAGAAAAAATTATATTCTCGTTTGGACGGCCACACGGCCACAAAAGACTTTTTCGTCTATTCATCTTCAATGTGTGTTATCCATTTTTTGAGACAACACACATATGTGGTGGTCCAAACGAGAACCTCATTTTGGTCTTATTTTTCCTCTACCATTCGGCAATGATCTCTGAAAAGCGGTACAAAGATCGTTGTTTATGAACATAATTCTGCAGCTCGTCCGCCATTTTTGAACTTTTCGAATCATTTTTGTGCCGTAGACACGCCTAAAACACCTTCTCCATACACACTGCATTTTCCCGAGCGGCTTTGATTGTTTTTTGCTTTCGTTAAAAAGCGAAGAAGAACAGATGTCAAAAATGCTGATTTTTGCCTCCTTAATAGTTCATTTCTAAGCCTGAAAAATGATGAAAACTTAAAATTTCAGAACAAACTAAAAACACAGTTTTGTAGAGCAGAAAAAGCGCTAAAAGATAAGTATATAAACACTTTGCCAAAGAACAAGAAAATTTCTGTGAAACAAATAAAAATTCTACGAACTTATTCCTCATCCCAATAGCAATAATTTAATAAAAACATTCTTATAATTGCCTCTGAATATTCTGGATAATTCTGTTTTAAAATGAATCTCAAGAGTAATTTTCTTATTGATTATACTAACAAGTGAGTTGTTAACACTTCAAATTTAAAACATATAATTTTATTAATAAACTTTGAAATATATTCGAGAAACCTACATCTATCTATTCATTCGATATTGTTTTGCATTTTATTTATATGTATTGTTTCTCTTTAAGATATAATTACAATTTTTTATTTCACTCATTATTCGTATTTGTTTTGCAGAGTCTGTTTTTTAGTCGAACCCTTGTGCTCTTTATTTGTGCTCGCTCTCCGCGTTAATCTTCTTTTAGACTATTGGCATTTGATCAATCTCGTTGGTTAAAGATCTCAAATTTCCGTCGATTTCATTTGTTTTTGTTACTTTTTTATAAGTCTTTAATTTTAAGTTTTAACAACTTACTTGTGAGTATAATTAATAAGAAAATTACTTTTGAGAATTATTTTAATCTAGAATTATCCAGAATATTCAGATAAATTATTCATTAAGGCTTATTTTAAAGACTTTTCAACGTTGCAATCAACAATGTGTATATTGTCGTGGTGTAGGTTATTGAAAGTCGATTTAAAGGATAATTCCGAATAATAAAATGGTCTCGCTTGAGACAGGTGTAGATTTAATTTGCAATTTGCACGCCAAATCGAAATTCCGATTTTGCGATTTTTAAACGTGTGTGGAACTTTTTGCGTAATTTTAACAAACAAGTTATTTCTACAAATTAATTAAGCCTGTCTTAAACTATCTAAAAGTATTGATATAATTCCAAAAAATTCGATTTGATCACGTTTACTGAGCTCATTTTAGGATCATACCAGTTGACGTACGAACGCCGAATCGAACTATCGATTTTGCAAATTTTAAACGTGCGTGGAACTTTTTGCGTAATTTTAACAACCAAGTTATTTCTACAATATAATTAAGCATGTCTTAAACTATATAAAAATATTAATATAATTCCAAAAAGTTAGATTTGAGTACGTTTACTGATCTCATTTTAGAATCATACCATTTGGCGTGCGAACGCCGAATCGAACTATCGATTTTGCAAATTTTAAACGTGCGTGGAACTTTTTGCGTAATTTTAACAACCAAGTTATTTCTACAATATAATTAAGCATGTCTTAAACTATATAAAAATATTAATATAATTCCAAAAAGTTAGATTTGAGTACGTTTACTGATCTCATTTTAGAATCATACCATTTGGCGTGCGAACGCCGAATCGAACTATCGATTTTGCAAATTTTAAACGTGCGTGGAACTTTTTGCGTAATTTTAACAACCAAGTTATTTCTACAATATAATTAAGCATGTCTTAAACTATATAAAAATATTAATATAATTCCAAAAAGTTAGATTTGAGTACGTTTACTGATCTCATTTTAGAATCATACCATTTGGCGTGCGAACGCCGAATCGAACTATCGATTTTGCAAATTTTAAACGTGCGTGGAACTTTTTGCGTAATTTTAACAACCAAGTTATTTCTACAATATAATTAAGCATGTCTTAAACTATATAAAAATATTAATATAATTCCAAAAAGTTAGATTTGAGTACGTTTACTGATCTCATTTTAGAATCATACCATTTGGCGTGCGAACGCCGAATCGAACTATCGATTTTGCAAATTTTAAACGTGCGTGGAACTTTTTGCGTAATTTTAACAACCAAGTTATTTCTACAATATAATTAAGCATGTCTTAAACTATATAAAAATATTAATATAATTCCAAAAAGTTAGATTTGAGTACGTTTACTGATCTCATTTTAGAATCATACCATTTGGCGTGCGAACGCCGAATCGAACTATCGATTTTGCAAATTTTAAACGTGCGTGGAACTTTTTGCGTAATTTTAACAACCAAGTTATTTCTACAATATAATTAAGCATGTCTTAAACTATATAAAAATATTAATATAATTCCAAAAAGTTAGATTTGAGTACGTTTACTGATCTCATTTTAGAATCATACCATTTGGCGTGCGAACGCCGAATCGAACTATCGATTTTGCAAATTTTAAACGTGCGTGGAACTTTTTGCGTAATTTTAACAACCAAGTTATTTCTACAATATAATTAAGCATGTCTTAAACTATATAAAAATATTAATATAATTCCAAAAAGTTAGATTTGAGTACGTTTACTGATCTCATTTTAGAATCATACCAGTTGACGTACGAACGCCGAATCGAACTATCGATTTTGCAAATTTTAAACGTGCGTGGAACTTTTTGCGTAATTTTAACAACCAAGTTATTTCTACAATATAATTAAGCATGTCTTAAACTATATAAAAATATTAATATAATTCCAAAAAGTTAGATTTGAGCACGTTTACTGATCTCATTTTAGAATCATACCAGTTGACGTACGAACGCCGAATCGAACTATCGATTTTGCAAATTTTAAACGTGCGTGGAACTTTTTGCGTAATTTTAACAACCAAGTTATTTCTACAATATAATTAAGCATGTCTTAAACTATATAAAAATATTAATATAATTCCAAAAAGTTAGATTTGAGTACGTTTACAGATCTCATTTTAGAATCATACCAGTTGACGTACGAACGCCGAATCGAACTATCGATTTTGCAAATTTTAAACGTGCGTGGAACTTTTTGCGTAATTTTAACAACCAAGTTATTTCTACAATATAATTAAGCATGTCTTAAACTATATAAAAATATTAATATAATTCCAAAAAGTTAGATTTGAGTACGTTTACTGATCTCATTTTAGAATCATACCAGTTGACGTACGAACGCCGAATCGAACTATCGATTTTGCAAATTTTAAACGTGCGTGGAACTTTTTGCGTAATTTTAACAACCAAGTTATTTCTACAATATAATTAAGCATGTCTTAAACTATATAAAAATATTAATATAATTCCAAAAAGTTAGATTTGAGTACGTTTACTGATCTCATTTTAGAATCATACCAGTTGACGTACGAACGCCGAATCGAACTATCGATTTTGCAAATTTTAAACGTGCGTGGAACTTTTTGCGTAATTTTAACAACCAAGTTATTTCTACAATATAATTAAGCATGTCTTAAACTATATAAAAATATTAATATAATTCCAAAAAGTTAGATTTGAGTACGTTTACTGATCTCATTTTAGAATCATACCAGTTGGCGTACGAACGCCGAATCGAACTATCGATTTTGCAAATTTTAAACGTGCGTGGAACTTTTTGCGTAATTTTAACAACCAAGTTATTTCTACAATATAATTAAGCATGTCTTAAACTATATAAAAATATTAATATAATTCCAAAAAGTTAGATTTGAGTACGTTTACTGATCTCATTTTAGAATCATACCAGTTGACGTACGAACGCCGAATCGAACTATCGATTTTGCAAATTTTAAACGTGCGTGGAACTTTTTGCGTAATTTTAACAACCAAGTTATTTCTACAATATAATTAAGCATGTCTTAAACTATATAAAAATATTAATATAATTCCAAAAAGTTAGATTTGAGTACGTTTACTGATCTCATTTTAGAATCATACCAGTTGACGTACGAACGCCGAATCGAACTATCGATTTTGCAAATTTTAAACGTGCGTGGAACTTTTTGCGTAATTTTAACAACCAAGTTATTTCTACAATATAATTAAGCATGTCTTAAACTATATAAAAATATTAATATAATTCCAAAAAGTTAGATTTGAGTACGTTTACTGATCTCATTTTAGAATCATACCAGTTGGCGTACGAACGCCGAATCGAACTATCGATTTTGCAAATTTTAAACGTGCGTGGAACTTTTTGCGTAATTTTAACAACCAAGTTATTTCTACAATATAATTAAGCATGTCTTAAACTATATAAAAATATTAATATAATTCCAAAAAGTTAGATTTGAGTACGTTTACTGATCTCATTTTAGAATCATACCATTTGGCGTGCGAACGCCGAATTTAACTATCGATTTTTCAATATTTAAACGAGTGTGGAAATTTTTGCGTAATTTTAACAAAAAAGTTATTTCTACAGTTTTATTAAGCTTGTCTTAAACTATCAAAAAATGTTAATATCTTTCTAAAAAGTTTTATTTGAGCTTGATTACTGAGCTCATTCTGTTACCATACAAATTGGGATGCAATTTGTTTATTATTTCACTTTTCTTTTTTCATAAAATTGTTGTTTCATTTTGTTTCCTCTTAATAAATTGGTTGTTACATTAATAATAATAATAATAACAAAATTTTATGTGTAATTTTTTATATTTAGGATCGATATTCAAAGAAAAGCGAAATAATAAACAAATGGAAAATTAAAAATACACCTGTCCCCAGCGAGACCATTTTATTATTCTGAATGCTCCTTTAAACCGACTTTCAATAAACTGCACCATGACTATATATCATTTTTATTTTTAAATATTTTTTCTTGACATATTTCTGTAACTTTTACAACCGCCAAAAGAATTATTACTACATATTTTATAACAGTTTCAATTAATTACTGTTTTTTTTCCTGTGCATTCCAACTGTTAACAATGGTTTTTCGATTTTTAAGCGTGTCTGAAAACTGTTACGTCGTTTCAATTAAATCTTGTTCATGACAAATTAACTATATGTTCCTAAAACTATCTAAAAGGATGAATACATTTCCGAAAAGATAGATTTGAGCACATTTACTAATCTCATTTTATTATCATACCAGTTGGCGTGCCTGTGGGTATTAGAATTTACACGTCCATGCCAAATAAATTTGTAAAAACAGGAGATCGGAAAAAGACACACACACACACTTAAATCTAAATTCCATAAAAATTAAACGGAGATATTGTCCTTTTCAGAGATCAGCGCCTAATGGAAGAGCAAAAAAGAAAATGCTTGTCTCGAATGGACGGTCAAACGGCCACAAACGACTTTTTCGTCTATTGTGGCGAACCAATCACCTCTGACGATGACCGACTATCCGAGTTAGGAGAGAATGATGAGGAAAGGGAATTGAGTTTGTGCTCACAAAAGAGCTGCTTACACTCTGCTGACAGGTCAGCCCGCGGGCGCAGGCACTGTTACTACGATTATCCCCCTTTGGTTCCTTGAACGGTGGGAACCTGAACTAATTTTTTTCCTCTTCCATTAGGCACCGATCTTTGAAAGGGACAATATTTTGAAATAAATCCATTCCAATTTACGATTATATTAATTTTTAATTCACAAGTGGGATTTAATAAAATACGTTTAAATATTGTCTAATCGTTATTTTCAATTGGCGTGCTCATCAATGTCTTCTTTAGAAGATCCTGACATTCTTTATTATTTAATATTTACGAGTCTTTGTCTATTTTGATGAACTTGGCGCAAGGATCGAGTGATTTAAAAATGCATTTTAAACTGAGGACGTATGCACGCCAACAGGAAATTACGATTTTCTGATATTTAAGCGTGTCTGAAAATCTTTTTAACATAAAAGTTTTAACTACAATTCGATCATACTTGTCCTAAACTATCTAAAAATATTAGTACCTTTCTGAAATTTCAATTATAGCACGTTTAATGAGTACATTTTGTTACCATACCAGTTGGCGTGCGTATGCAATGCAGCGCGGTTTCCTGGCAGTGCGTGTAAATTAGTAATACTAGTAATACACATTTAAGATTGAGAAATGGACATTTTCATTTGGGGTAAGCACACCAAATTATTATTTTTTTCATTTCTCCTGCAGTTAATTTGCATAACTGCATGCGGCAGTTTGTCAGCCAATTGTCGTATTTGGCAAAACTTTAAGCATTTTTAACGGCTCGAATGAAATGAGTTTTAACATTTTACCATCATATACACAAAGAACAGATGCCTAAATACTATATAATCATAAACTTGTTTAAAAATAAACCACCTACAATGGTTCCCAAGCGGGACAAAGTTCAACAAATGCAACACATCTTCACGGATAAATAACTTTATTCAATAACGTGCGATTTTTTTCAAACTTATATCATTAGTATCCTTGGATCATTCTGATTCTAATAATACCTGAAATCTTAAAAATTGATCACTGCGTTATCGAGTAATCTTCAATTTTCCTCGACACCCTCTATGAACTCCATTCTCTAGTCGATATTGTTCGATCCAACACTTGAACCTATCGACTTGTAGCTTAAAAAGACATCGATCATTGTTGAAACCCGAATTGGTGACTAAGAATAATCCATTTCTGAAAACATATACTTGAAATCTGAATAAATAATAACAAATGTACTATTACAGACATAATTCCAATTCTGTTGTCAGTTGCTCGTAAAAATTATAAAGAAAATTGAATAGATTTCATAGATTTCGAAATTATTATTTGTATATTAATATTATATAATCAAGGAATTTATATTTCGGTTTATATAAGGATTATCCCTGAAAACATTCCATGTTCACCGTTCCATCTTCAACGATAATGATTTCCGCCGAAAATTCTTAGACCAACCGAGAGAGCTTTGCCGTTGCTAGAACAAAACAATATAATTAAATAGAAATGTTATTAACAGTTATTAATAACATATCTGCTGTTTGGCGAACGGCAAAGACCCCTTGAAATCGAATCATCTTTATAAATTCATCGATTAGTAGTGAACAAGGGAAGGAAGAATTATTTATTATAATAAATTGAACCTTGAGTACTTCATGAAACACAAACTTATTGGATTATTTGGAATTAAAAATCATAGATATTTAATTTCGGTAAATATTTTGATTCGGTTTATAAATCCCTATAGCTTTCATACGGCAAAGTTATGCAAATTAACTGCAGGAGAAATGAAAAAAATAATTTGGTGTGGGGTAAGTGAATAAAAAAATACTTACTTACTTAGGATACTTAGGAGTCCGTCGTCATTCTCTTATAGAGAAGCGGACCAGCTCTCTCCAATCATCGCGCCTGCGCCTCGCAAAGGTGGGCCAGGCAACCTTCTTCTCCAGGATTCCTATTCGTCTTCTTGAGTTTCTGGAGGTGGACTTCTTGTGCACATAATTTGAGACCCAGAGTTTAATTGAGTCTTGCCATCTTGCTTTCGGTCTTCCTTTTTGTCGTGTCCAGCCTCGAGGAACCCATTCCGTCAATCGTTTCGTCCACCGCTCACTTGGCAATCGAGCACAGTGGCCAGCCCACTTCAGTATCCTTCGTACTATTTGTCGATGGACGTCTATTCGATTGCTTCCTGCGTGGTGACAAATTGTGTTCATACACCTCTGCAGTCGGCTAGAATTTTCTGTCGTCAACGTCTATGTTTCCGCGCCGTACAGTAGAGCCGAGAGCACATTCTGGAAGAGGAGGTCCTTTGTTTTCTCTTTGTCAAGGTGGGCGAGAAGTGGTTTGATCTTGGTGTAAGCACTCCACGCTGCCTTGATTCGTCTTGAGGTTTCCTCGCTCAAACAGCCGTCGGATCTAATGTAGCTGACCAAATATTTGACTCCTTCTTCGACTGTGCACGAAATTCCTCCGGTTGATACCGATTCTGATGGCGCAAATTTGTTTCGCAGCACTACGGTCTTCGTCGGGTTGATAGCTAGACCGTGTTGGCCGGCTACTAATTCGAGGGCCGTCAATCTTCTTTCAATTTCCTTTGAACTTGCGCCAATCAACACCAAATCGTCTGCGAATTCCAATCGTGTGGGGTAAGTGAATAAAAAAATAAACATTCAAATCTTTTCATTAGTTATATTCACAACAATTTTTAATTTTTTGCATATTTCTACTATTTTCAGCTCATTTGTATTATTTTGAGACAAGTTATAAAGCGAATTAGTATAAATATTTGACTATTATAAATATTTTTTAAAATATATTTTACTATTTTACTATTTTATTGCAATATTTTATTAAAAAGACGTAAAAATTTTCAAAAACGCTTAATAATGGGAAAATCATTATTTCCAGTTAGCGTGCTGGCTCATATGATAATCTAGACCTTCATTTTTTTAGAATTTGATGATATATGGAATGTTTGCCTTTAAATAATCACAATCAGCTCAAAATGTATCTTAAAAGTGCACACAAAATTTTGTAAAAACTAATTGAATCTTGTAAAATTACAATTTGCGGCTGTCGTCTTATTATTGATATTTTTGTGTCAAAAGGAAGACGGAAATGGACGGAACATGGAAGCCGTAAGATTGAATTCCGTGCAATCCTGCTATGTATCAATTTCGAGGTTATCGAGATTTCAATTTAAATTGCAAACCGTTTTCTAACACACAACAAAATTAATTATTTGATACCTTGTAATTGAAAGTTATAATAGATATTCTGCATTTATTAAAGTACCCAATTGATTAAAGTTCATTTAACATCTCTCTCAACCATTTATTCAATTTGAGAAAAAATTTCACAAAAATACTTTAAAGTGCAAATAATATATCTCATGTGAGCACAAAAAAAGGCGAACATTAGTGATCATCATGCTCCAAAAAAGAGGAATTTTATTGCCAGAAGTTTGAATGGAAATCGATAAGATAAACGCTTCATTCTAAAAAAATGTTGCTCGAAATAATATTATTTTATGAACCTATCATTTTGTTATCAGGCAGACATCGATCAATCATGCTGACACATCTTCTAATGAAACATCTTTTATATATATATCATTTATAATGATTCTCAATTGATGCTAAGTCTTTTTGTTGTGTGCATACAAATCTAACTTTAGACTCTTTTTGCATCCAGATGAGACTTCATTATAATTTATTGTTTATATTAGCTTGTTTTTTGTTACTTTAACTTATAAAATAGAACATACACTAGCTGACAAAAGTTTTGTCACAAATGTTTTTTCGGGTTTAACTTTTTTGTGACTTGACCAAATTGGCTGATTTTTTGATATTTTATGTGAATCAGTGTTTAAAATGTTATAGTAGCAAAATTTGGTTTAAATTACCATGGCAATTTCGCTACCACGCATTCCGTTTTCCCTCATATTGATAACAGCTTGTCGGGTGGCAATTGGAGTTTCTTTACGTAGAGTCATCTCTAAAATGTTGCCAATTACTGCTATTTTCAATAAATTATGAAAAAGATATAATTGAACTTTAAAAATTGTTAAAAAATGCAGTGCAAGGAAAGTGCGTAATATCTTTGAGCTACACGTTTTACGATAAACGCTTGTCACTGTAAAACGGATCATCGTAATCACAAGCGGAAATTTGTAAAATAATCTACAACCATATGAATCTATCATATCAAAAAATCAGCTAACTTGGTCAAGTCACAAAAAAGTTAAACCCGAAAAAACATTTGTGACAAAACTTTTGAAACTTATTTGTTATTACTATTTGGCATACTTGGGAAATTTGGGGCCGGCCCGCAAATTTTTAATTTTATCGGCCCGCGGGCCGGGCCGGCCCGTGATCCCTCGGCCCTGGCCCGGCCCTCCGGCCCGGTAAAGTTGGCAACATAATTTTTTTTTAAACAGTAATTTTTAAAAATGTTTATTTTAACATAAAATATCAGGAAATAAATCAAGAATTTGAGAGCACAAAACTATATATTTTGGGGTTAATATTTAAGTGTAAAGTTTTAAGAAATAAAGTATTTTAAGATTTGCAACAATCTTGCAAAACTTCCATCAATGCCCGTTGAAACTCGATGGATGTCATCCTTACGAGCGGTTATTGAAATCGATTCAATGAGAGATGAATTAATTTTACACATGCGTTCTAAAATGTTGTGTGTCTAAACGTACATATGTGTTCTAAACGTACATACCAGGGTTGCACGGAATTCCATCTTCCATTTTCCGTTTTCCGTTTTCCGTGGTTTTTTCAGTTCCATTTCCGCTTTCCGCCTTCCGTTTGGAAAAAATCGGTTTCCGTGCAACCCTGGCATGCACGCATAAAACGTAAGACCCTATAATTTATGAAATATATTGTCAAATTGTGAGAAATTGATAATTTTAACTTTAACTTCATAAAAAATTAAAAAAATCTACACGGTGGGGAATAGACATTTCGAAGAAATATGAAAGAAATGATAAAATAATGAGAAATTATTCAAATAAATCGCGTTCCCATTGAGACCATTTGAAAATAATTTTTGAGCATATTCGTTTGTATTGAACCTTTTCGAAACTAATTCAAATTGGCCTGGTAGAACAGATAAATCTTATTGTTATAATGCAAAAACATGCTCGCAAAAAATAAACAATTCTTATTGTCGTGGTGTAGGTTAATGAAAAATCAGGGTTAAAGGAACATTCCGAATAATAAAATGGTCTCGCTTGGGGTCATGTCGATTTGCAATTTGTTTATTATTTTAATTTGCAATTTGTTTATTATTTCGCTTTTTTTTCATCACAATTTTGTTTCATTTTGTTTTCTCTTACTAAATTCGTTGTTAAATCAACATAATAATTATTATAATAAAATTTTTTGTATAATTTATTATATTTTTTTATATTTCTTTTTTAAATTAAATCTACACCTGTCCAAGCGAGACCATTTTATTATTCGGAATGCTCCTTTAACCCTGATTTTTCATTAACCTACACCACGACAATATTTCACCCCAAATTCAAATAATCATTTTCCGATTTTAATTATTTTAATGTTAAAGTTTTTATGGTAAAACGGCTCAAGAAAACACTCTTCTCAACAATTTAGACAAGTGTAAGGAGGTCGCCTTGGCTTCCTCCTTTGGTTGGTGGTTCAGTGGTATAGAATATAACATTATTAATAAAAGTAATACAATTGTCGTCGGCCTCTTCTGGCTCGACTGCTCTGTTGAACGGAGGCTGTGTGCTCTTGGTCGTGCGTGGTGTCCCTGTTCTTGATGATCGGTTGTGGATTGTGGGCCTGCGGTTGTACGTCTGGATCTTCAGCAGGTGTGCGGCAGGCAGGACTCGACTTCAGCAGCGTAACGTTCCGGGACTTCTTCGTAGAATGTGTCCAGGGAGTGCCCGTGTGTAGAGGATGAACGATGGAATGAATAACGATGTGATCGGAAGTTCGATCACTTAAATAGTTAAGTGTTACGACACGTCGATTAAGGTGTCACGGCACTCACTATTTAATTAATACACGACGATGCGTGTATTTCATTTCTTCTTTGTGCCTTGGCCATTCCAATGGATGGCCAAGTTGCCGTGTAGGCGACAGCAAGTTATTCTTAAACTTCGTATCTATACTAATATCTTTATGCAAAGTTAGATTTGAGCACGTTTTTCGATCTCATTTTGTACCCATACAAGCTGGAACTAATTAGTTTTCCGGTTTAAATGGCACGTCAATTTGAGTAATAAAAATGGGAGCTCATAGAATCATTGTAACCCAACATTTTGTAAAGATTTTAAAGTTTCTAGACAGTTTTATGAAAAAAGTTCTAAAGTAACGTGAAAATTGGATATTAATTTTTACGTGGAAATTAATCAGGCGTAATCTCGACTTCCAATTGCATGGTCTTCTTCATTTATTCTTCTCTCCACATTGAAGAAAAAATGAATAGGACGTTTCAAAAGGCGTGCAAATGTTATTTATCATATCCATTTATCAAAAGAAATGCGATATTGGGATAAATATTTGACACTACATCAATGTGAAACAATGATACGAGACAACTCAATTGAGATTTATTTTTCACAAAAATATTATCAATTGTTTCTTTGAATCTATCGATAAAAATAATATTTTAAGACTTTAAGCCACACATTTTTTTCACATGATGTGTTGGACAATTGTGCTTTTTTTCATCATTTCGTTGCACTCTTTTTTTTCTAAAGGGTGGGTAAATCGTCTAATTGACCAAAACACATTATTTTTCGAGTTATATTCAATTATTCATCTAATTATTGCAAAGTTTTCAATATGTATTCATTTTTTGATTAAAGACCGGTAAGCGTTCCAAAAATAAACTTACTTGTCAAAATACAAATTGTGCAATTAATATTATAAGATATGCATATATATATTCACTCCAAAAGGTATGGTAACAAAATGAGCTCAATAAACTTGCTCAAATCTAACTTTTTGGTACTATATCAATACTTTTAGATAGTTTAAGACATGCTTAATTAAATTGTAGAAATAACTTGTTTGTTAAAAATTCGCAAAAATTTCCACACACGTTTAAATATTGCAAAATCGATAGTTCGATTCGTCGTTCGCACGCTAACTGGTAAGATTCTAAAATGGGCTCAGTAAACGTGCTCAAATCTAACTTTTTGGAAATATAATAATATTTTTAGATAGTTTAAGACAAGACAATTTAAATCGTCTTTAAAAATGTTTCGTTAAATACAAACTTTCCATACACGTTTAAAAATCGCAAAATCGATATTTCCAAGTTTCGTGGATATACACTAGCTGACAAAAGTTTTGTCACAAAAGTTTTTTCGGGTTTAAGTTTTTTGTGACTTGACCGAATTGGCTAATTTTTTGATATGATAGATTCATATGGCTGTAGATTATTTTACAAATTCCCGCTTGTGATTACGATGATCCGTTTTACAGTGACAAGCGTTTATCGTAAAACGAGTAGCTCAAAGATATTACGCACTTTTCTTGCACTGCATTTTTTAATAATTTTTAAAGTTCAATTATAATTTTTCATAATTTATTGAAAATAGCAGTAAATGGCAACATTTTAGAGATGACTCCACGTAAAGAAACTCCAATTGCCACCCGGAAAGCTGTTATCAATATGAGGGAAAACGGAATGCGTGGTACCGAAATTGCCGTGGTAATTTAAACCAAATTTTGCTACTATAACATTTTAAACACTGATTCACATAAAATATCAAAAAATCAGCCAATTTGGTCAAGTCACAAAAAACTTTTTTTTTTTGGGTCCTAATATTTTGTCAGTATACTATTTGGATCATAAGGAATCTATCTGCAAAGTTTTATCAAAATCTGAGAGCCCCACCTAAAACACTTCCCTTGTTAAACACGCCAATTGAAACCAGAAAAAGAGGTTAAGTGTTGGATCTGTAAATTTATCTTAAATTCCTTGTTTTTTTTTTCCTGATATTTTATGTTAAAATGAATACTTTAAAACATTGAGTTTTGTTTTAAATACCTTGGTTGGTAAATTTGAAGGATTTTGTTTTATTTTAAGACCGGCCAGGGTCGGCTCGTACTTACCCGGGTCGGCCTTTCCCAAGTATGCTCAAATAGTTTTTCGATTACGGAAATTTAGCCAGGCTTCCCTTAAAATATTTGTAAATATTAATATATTTTCAAAAAGTTCGATTTGAGCACGTTTACTGAGCTCATTTTAGAATCATACCATTTGGCGTGCGAACGCCGAATCGAACTATCGATTTTGCAAATTTTAAACGTGTGTGGAACTTTTTGCGTAATTTTAACAAACAAGTTATTTCTACAATTTAATTAAACATGTCTTAAACTATCTAAAAGTATTAATATATCCCCAAAAAGTTCGGTTTGAGCACGTTTACTGAGCGCATTTTATTACTATAGAAGCTGTATAAAAGAGCACAACGTACTACTGTTTGTGCGTTTTCGATACACCAGTTTAGCGAAATGAGCTAATTTTGTAAAATTTCTTTTGCACTTTCTTATTGAGCAAAGTTAGCTGTATAAAATACTCTGAGCACAACGTTCTACGTGCTCATAGAGGCGAGAAACACGTCGTGGAAAATTTGCTAATTTTTTGTACATGGTCGATGTTCCAGTTTGGGCGTAATGAGCTCTTTTCGTGAAAGCTCCTTTGCACTACTGTGTTCAGCAAAACAAGCTATATAACATTGCCTGATCACAACGTACTACTACGAGCTCACAGAGCCGAGAAACTCAGCAAAAACTTTATGGAAAATTATTTTCAATGTGACATTTTGATGCTCCATTTTAGAGGAATGTGCTCATTTTTAAAAATTCCCTTTAGACTACTGTATACAGAAAATTTAGCTCTAAAGCATATCATGAGCACAGCCTAATGGTGGTTATAGAGCTGAGAAACTCTTCATATTAATACAGTTCGGAAAAGATAGGTTAAAACTAGCCTTATTCTCGGGAAGGTCCGCGAATTTCTCAATCATATTAAAAATGTTTTAGTAAAAACTCTCTTGTTTGTTTGCTATTTCAATAACGGTAGTTTCGCCAGAATAGTAAAATGCGCCTGTAGGCCAACTGGGAACTTCGATTTTCCTCTATTTGAAAATTGTCGCGTCTTTTCAATAAAAAATTGATTACGGCAATTTAACGAGGCTTCCCTTCAACTATCTAAAAGTATTAAAATATCTCCAAAAAATTCGATTTGAGCACTTTTACTGAGCTCATTTTAGTTGGCGTGCGAACGCCGAATCGAACTATCGATTTTGCAAATTTTAAACGTGTGTGGAACTTTTTGCGTAATTTTAACAAACAAGTTATTTCTACAATTTAATTAAGCATGTCTGAAACTATCTAAAAGTATTAATATCTTTCCCAGAAGTTAGATTTGAGCACCTTTACTGAGCTCATTTTAGAATCATACCAGTTGCGTGCGACCGCCGAATCGAACTATCGATTTTGCAAATTTTAAACGTGTGTAAAAATTTTGTGCGTAATTTTAACAAACAAGTTATTTCTACAATTTTATTAAGCCTGTCTTAAACTATCAAAAAGTATTAATATAATTCCAAAAAGTTAGATTTGAGTACGTTTACTGAGCTCATTTTAGAATCATACCAGTTGGCGTACGAACGCCGAATCGAACTTTCGATTTTGCAAATTTTAAGCGTGTGTGGGACTTTTTGCGTAATTTTAACAAACAAGTTATTTCTACAATTTTATTAAGCCTGTCTTAAACTATCAAAAAATGTTAATATCTTTCTAAAAAGTTATATTTGAGTACGTTTACTGAGCTCATTTTAGAATCATACCAGTTGGCGTACGAACGCCGAATCGAACTATCGATTTTGCAAGTTTTAAACGTGTGTGGAACTTTTTGCGTAATTTTAACAATCAAGTTATTTCTACAATTTAATTAAGCATGTCTTAAACTATCTAAAAGTATTAATATATTTCCCAGAAGTTAGATTTGAGCACCTTTACTGAGCTCATTTTAGAATCATACCAGTTGCGTGCGACCGCCGAATCGAACTATCGATTTTGCAAATTTTAAACGTGTGTAAAAATTTTGTGCGTAATTTTAACAAACAAGTTATTTATAAAATTTAATTAAGCATGTCTTAAACTATCTAAAAGTATTAATATATCTCCAAAAAATTCCATTTGAGCACGTTTACTGAGCTCATTTTAGAATCATACCAGTTGGCTTGCGCCTGTCAACTATTGCTTGGAATTAAAAGTAAACAAGTGGACGTTTCTGACGTTTAAGTAGGTGTCTCAAATGGTTATAACCTTTTTAGGTCAATGACTTTGACATAGGACTGAAATTGAATTTGTAGTACCATTAAACATATAGTGAAAATTAGGTATGATTATGTCAACTTTATTAGAATTTTAATGATCCGCTGAATTCCATTTTCTTGTTCTATTTGCACTTTATTTTAATGGCAAAATCTTTAATGTGTTTTTATTTGCTAAATTACATTAATTTCCATTTTCATAAGCTATATCCTTTAGAGCCCTGCAATAGCAATTTAAAATACAAAATTCGATTTCATATAAATGCGCAATAATCCAGGGACAATTATATTTTGCAACTCGCTCAATTTAGCATCCAAAAAACCTCAAACAACTGGAATAAGAATAAGAAGAAGTTTGAATTGTACTTAATAATACTCATAGAAAAAAGTTTTATACAAAATCTTTTTACGGCTTGAATATTAATTAAGTTTGTTTATATTTATAATATATTCAATAGAATAATTTCTTTCATATACTTGTGCTTTGATTTTTGAATGCTTAAATTCTATTAGATTTATAAACATGTTTTGTTTTTTTTTAGATAATTGGTCATAATTAATCTCATTAACAAATTGTAATGCTGGTAGTAACTTGACTATGAGATTAAGGTAAATTTGGTTCTAATTGGACTTCACAGCCAATATTGTTTTTAGGATTATATTACTGATATTCTTTATAAAGACAACTTGGTGCAATTTAAGCACAGTTAAGGAAAAGAAATGCTCAAGGAATAGTATTAACTTGGGCAAGCTTATCGATACTTTATTAACGGATTATGACGTTCACTTGCTACCTGAAGCGGAAGGTGTTAATGTCACAATCGAGCTTCATGTCCAGGTGCGCTATACTAATTAATATATCATTGATTTTCAGTTTAGGGGGTGTCTGGAATCTCAGAAATCACTGGCGACTTTTCTTTAGATGTGATGTACAGTGAGATATGGCAAGATCCAAGGCTCTCTTTTAAGCATTTGAATGTTTGTGCAACCAATATTACATTGAAGGTAAATGATAAAGGTCATCATCCTTAGTGATTAATATTCTTAGTCGGATTTTCGAAAGAAGATTTGGACCCCAGACACGTGTATAATCAATAGCAAGTCGAGCTCGATTCATTCATCTCCCAGTGAGAACACATTTGTCATCTTGTATGAAAATGGTCTTGTTTGGAGCAATTTCAGGTAAAATCGTCGTTTAAAAAATGAAATTGATTCCATTTTGGCAATGTAAACGAACTTTCTCTAGAATTTTAAATGATAAAATACAATACCGGTCAAAAGGTTGTAAACGCGGGGTTATTTGAGAATAACTCTACGAATACCTATTACCGATTTCCATGATTTTTTGGACACTACAGAGGCAGTTTGTAAAATATCGAAACAGTAAACAAACCGCACGCGAACACTCTGACGATTTTGCGACTTTTCCGAAAAATGGGTTTTTTGCATATTTTTTGAAACTTATATTTGTTTTAAAATTATCAATGTTTCCAGTGTTTTTTGTAGCTTTCAGTTTTCAGGTATACCTAGAGCTAGTAAAAATCGTAACTTGGCGAATGAGGAGCAAAAAGCCATTTTAGGGGACGTCCAACTTGGTGCATCTCTGGCTTTTCTGTTCTTCTCCGAAATGAAAGGCGTCTTTGCTGGACGTCTTCCCATGATTCCAGCCGATCTCAAACGACGTTGGACGGTCGAGGTCGATGGGGAAGCCGGACAATTCATGAAAACGTATCTTCGAATCGCAGGCGCCGTCAGCCTGGGACTGCTTCTGGAGACGCGCACGCACGCCAACTGAAATCTTTGATTTTTAAAAGTTTGAGACTATATCACAGTAGCGCATGTTATTATTGCGATTATACATTTTGTCCAGACCATGCATATATCAGGAACTATCGATTTCAACAAAAATATCGCTGGTATAATTAACCTGGGTGGTCTAAATGGATAGCGGTTCAAGATGATTCAGTTGGCGTGCGCACGATATTAATATAAGCGAGACGGTTAGTGACACGTGGACGGCCAATGTGAAACTTTACTGGCTGACATCCTTGGCTCTTCCAACGTCTCAAAAATCCACAGATGCACAGTTTTCCTACGCCAAACTGAGAAGCAAGATCTCCCAGAGATGAACCAAGTTGGTGTCCCCGAAACATGGCTTTTTCCTCCACAATCATCAAGTTACAATTGTTACCAGATCTAGACATACCTGAAAACTGAAAAAAGTGATAATTTTAAAACAAATATAAGTTTGAAAAAAATATGAAAAAAACCCATTTTTCGAAAAAGTCACAAAATCTGCAGAAATTCGTCAAAGTGTTTGCGTACTGTTTGTTTACTGTTTCAATATTTTACAAACTGCCTCTGTAGTGTCCAAAAAATCATGGCAATCGGTTAGGTATTCGTAGAGTTCTACTCGAAAAACCCCGCGTTTACAACCTTTTGGCCGGTACTGTAATAAGAAATCAAAAACAATTTGCAGATTAAATGTGAAAACACCATGCCACGTAAATCTAAAAATGTTTCCGTTTGATTCGTTGTCGTGTGAGATCGTTCTGGAAAGCTATTCCTTCAACACCGACGAAGTTCGGCTGATGTGGCACGATGTGCCAATTACAATGATGGAAAAGGTCGAGCTGCCAGATTTCGATTTGATTGGTTGGTCGACAGATCATCAGAGGCTGGAGTATCCAAATGGTATCTGGGATCGAGCAAAGGTTTGAGTTGACTTGTAATATTTTTGAAATTAAAAAACAAACTATTATTTGTTCCGTAGTAATATGATTATACTGTTATAAATTTGTAAATGAAGCTATCTATTACATTGATTTCATGGCATATGAAATATTCGGTCTAGAAATTAATTTCGGCGTTTCTTTACGCATATTAAACTATAAAAAACTGGACAAACTTAAACAAAACTTTTATTCAAAATAATTTCCGCGATTAATAACAGCATTTTCCCAGAGTTTGGGCAACTATGGGGATTCCATCATAATAGAATTTTTCTGGTTTGGCCGCAGTCCATTCATCTAGCCATTTTTTGACGTCTTGATGATCTCGAAAGCGCTGCTCCGCCAGACCATGAGCCATTGACCGGAAAAGATAATAATCCGACGGGCCAATGTCCGGAGAGTACGGCGGGTGCGGAAAGACTTCCCATTTGAACTCTTTCAGCGTATCCTTCACCGCTTGAGCAACATGCGGCCTTGCGTTGTCATGAAGCAATATGACCTTTTCGTGTCGACCCGCCCACTGCGATTTCATGCCGCAACTGCACTAGTTGATGTTGATAGGGATACGCTGTGATTGTTTCAGGTTGGAGCAGTTCCGGTTGGAGCAGTTCAGAGTACAGAATTCCTTGTTGGTCCCATCATATGCACAGTAAGACCTTCTTCCCGTGGATGTTCGGTTTTGCGGTCGAAGTTGTCGGTTCACCGGGACAAACCCGCGATTTTCTTCGCTTCGGATTGTCCTAGTACACCCACTTTTCATCGCCAGTTATGTTTTGTTACAACCATGGATACATCATGCGCAAAGAAGACACAGACCGGAGACACGCGAGCATACATTATGGAACAGGACCTCTTGTGGTCCCGCCTCCTTCCCTTGATGCTTTAGTCAGTCGTCTACTCAGCAGTGTTACGGGTCGGTGGCTACAATCGGTGGTCTCAATTCCTATTCCCCTAGTTCATCTATTCTCGTGTATTCTATATTCTGTATTTTATATATTTTACTAATAAATATTACTATTATCTCCTAACCATACTCTTCGGGTCGCTCTAATATAAGGAAAGTAGGGGATAAGCCGTAAAATGTAACGGTTTCTTTGAAATCTGTCCAACAAGATTTGTGAAGTTGTTTTTCTCTGCTCATTGCATTCTGAGAGCACATAGGACATCCATGTTCGTCCCTTTGAATCTTCCCCATTGTTTTCAATCGATTAGAAATTGCTTTTTGCGTGCCGCTGCGAGTTGCTCCTATGTTTGAGCCGAATCTTCATCCAACAAAGCCTGAAGTTCTTCGTCTTCCACTCTTTTTGGCTGTCCTGATCGGTCTTTGTCGCCGATTTGAAACGCTGAAACCATTCTTGGCAGGTTCTTATGGATGGTGCAGCATCGCCGTAAGCTTGGGAAAGTATTTGGTGCACGTCAGTGGCTTTCTTCTTGAGTTGGAACAGGAAAAGAAGAGCTTTCCGCAAATGACGTTTTCTTGGCACAAAGGTGGACATATTCTGAACCCAAAATAATGATTTTTATAAAGTACGTGAAGAAAGTTATATTGTCGTGGTGTAGGTTATTAAAAAACAGGTTTAAAGGAGAATTCCGAATAATAAAAAGGTCTCGCTTGAGACAAGTGTAGATTTCGTTTGCAATTTGTTTATTATTTCGATTTTCTTTTTTCATTACATTTTTTGTTTTATATTGTTTTATCTTAATAAATTGGTTGGCACATTAATATAATTATATTAATAATATGAAAAAAGAAAAGCGACATAATAAACAAATTGCAAATTAGACCATTTTATTATTAGGAATGCTCCTTTAAACCTGCTTTTTCAATAACCTGCACCATAACAATATATAAGTAGAAAGGTGATAATACAGAGAACATTATAACATAAAATTCGTTATATAAAAATAATTGTATTTTGTCAAAATATCAACAAATTAATTTCTAGACCTAATAATAAGATGAGATATTATAAAGAATTGAAACAGATCTCATAGGGACTAATTAAAGATTTTAAAAAAATCTCATGAGAAAATATAATAAAATCTCGTTTTAAATTGTAGATTATTCTAGGTTTTTGAACGTTACCTGGAACAATTTTAGTTATTTAAGAAAAATATTTAAATTACCATTGATATCAATGTGCTGTAAGTAATCGAGTTTTGATTAAACAATAGGTGATTAAGACTGCACATTTATTCCAACCAGAACGTTCAATATTAAAAAAAAAATCTTAACAGGTTAAGTTCACATTTGCCCGAAGATATGGATTCTACCTCTTTCAATCATATTTCCCAACGAGTTTAACCGTAATCTCATCTTGGGTTGGTTTTTTCTTCGACGTGCGATCTGTTTCTGCCAGGTAATTCTTAAAACTCGCACTTAAAGAAAGTCTCCAGGATTACCCTCGGCGTTTCTTCTCTTCTGGCGCTTACATTCCAATTTGGAAATGTGCTAAGGCACCTGCCACGAGTTAGTTATATCAAGTGCCTCGATGTATGGATGATTTTCTCAGTCATATTCATTTTCTGTACACTTGTGGAACTGGCTATTGTATGTCAGCTAAATCGGTATAATAGCTAGTCGATATAAGCAATTTCCTTACCAATTTTCAGCTGGGAGCGAGAACGTCAAATAGGCTCAAAGGTTCTCGGTCACTGGCTTAATCAGATCCGTAAAACGCGCAAGAAAGAAGCGAGCAATGAGAATAATGCCGCTGGCACGGCACTTCGAAAACGCATGCCTATTCTGGCTACGCTTAAATCAACAGAATCCACTGGCGCCTTGACGACAACGCAGAACGATTCGCAACATAAAAATAGCTTCACTGAGGATGAAACATTCGGTTATGAGAAGAAATCGGGCTTCACTTATCGTATTCAAAGGATCATATATTCTTTATGTCCACCTGACAGGGATTGGACAATTACTAGTGTTCAAGTGAGTCCGGTTTCATTGTTTTAATACTTTTCTATTGATTTAGGTGGATCGGTGCTCAATGATAATGTTTCCACTTTCGTTCTTGATATTCAATATTGTGTAAGATTGGAGTTAAAAGTTTAAAGAAAATAGCTAGCGCTTTGGAAGAGTGATTTGTGCTTAAGCTTGATATACAGTGGTGTCCAAAAGTTTGCGACACCCCCACTAATAAGCTGTTTCGCATATTACTGTAGGACAACAGTTGAAATGAGTGGTACCAGTGGATTCCCCGTCATGAAAAACCTATTTCCATAAAATTACATTAAAATCGGTTTAATTACCGCTACGCTACAGTACATTTTCCAAAAACAGTGGTGGTCACAGCGATGAGACATCATTTTTAAACTTGGAAATAGCACTAAAATTAGCGACATTTAATGATTAATTTCATTATTTAATACTTTGTTGCTGATCCATTGATCCGAATAACCTCATTAATTCGGTTTGTCATGCTTGCAATCAGGCTTACAATCAGATTTGTATCGATCAGCGACCATTGACGAAGAATTGCGGCTTTCAGATCCGCTACAGTGTTTAATTGACGTCCTTGATGGTAAAATCTTCTAGAAAGGACGGACCAGAGATTCTCAATGGGATTGAGATCGGGAGAACCCGCTGGCCAGTCCATAACAGCGATATTCTTTGACTTCAACCACGTCGTCGTTGAAGCACTAGCATGAATGGCAGCGTTATCTTGTTGAAATGTCCAGGCAATAGCTTGACTGGAAGTCATAAATGGAACTAAACGTTTCTCCAGGACATCTTGATAGTCCGCAGATTTCATTCGAGGTGAAATGAATTCCAAATCAAGAGTTTCAGCCTCCCCAAACCATGCACGTTCCACCTCCAAAGTTTATCTTGGAAAATGTCAATGGATCCTTCCTCAAATCCCGCCAATAAGAATTCCAGCCGTCCGGTCCATCAAGATTAAACTTCTTTTCATCAGAAAAAATTATCTGAACATGTTTGAATTGACAATTAAATCCGTAAATGGACTCGCTCTTTTCCAATCTGTGACCAAGTTTCGGCGACCAAAGTCAACACGTCTCAATTCATGATCAGGGGTCAGACGTGGATCATTTTTTGGTTTTTGACGAACAATAAATCTGCTCCGACGCAGAAATCAATTAATTGTTTGTCTCGAGGTCAAAACTCCAGCTTCACGGCCAATTTATCTAGCCGACTTCATTGAATTTGAATCTTTCCACGCAATTGTTCGATCATATCTGCTCGATAAAATCCTTGGACATCCCGGAATTGGTCTTTCCTTAGCCAAATAGGTCCTTCAATTAATTACTCACAACGCGACGTGATCGGTTCAGATACGCAGCGATTTTCACGATGGATAATCCGAGTCAGCGTATGGCTTCAATTTTTGCACATTCCTGGGGAGAAAAACGACATCGGCTTCCCATTTCGCGATATCATGTTCAAGACAGGTTTTCAGACATTTTATACTCTAATTATTTTAAAAACCTTCCATTTTGTGCGCCAAATGGAGATTTAATGATCAGCAATAGAAGGATGTCATATCGCTGTGACCACCGCAATTTGTGGAAAATTTACTGTAGCGTAGCGGTAATAAAACAGATTTTAATGAAATTTTATGGAAATTGGTTTTTCATGACGGGGAATCCACTGGTAAAACTCATTTCAACTGTAGTCCTGTAGTAATATACGAAACAGCTAGTTAGTGGGGGTGTCGCAAACTTTTGGACACCAGTGTATATCAGTAATGGGAAAGACCCCGTTTTTCGGAATTCCGGGCGGGCGAGACCTTGAAAAATTGAAAATTTCAAAACCCGGGACTCGTGACCACGGGGGAACTCCCATCACTGAAACTGTTCGATTAAGGGCTTTGTGAAATTCCATGCCGTCTACACACTAGTTTATATTATAAGTTTATACTTCGGAAGACTTAAAAATTCGTTCGGGGTTACGGTGAAGTTGTAAGAAACTGATAACATCTGAAAGGACCGGAGCGGGGTCCCTCCCATCACTGGTGCATACATACAATAAATGGATGACATGGAGCACCGCATTTGACGAATAATTGAGGATCTCCCAAATTTGCAATTGGAATAGATTAAAATGTCCTTTAATATTATTGAAATAGTCGTTTTCATTTTTCGTAACGTTTGATTTTTTTCTAAATGTTACATTTGATTGCGGATCCCCTTATTTGAATTTTTGAAACCCATTACAATCTGAATCAAAGTGCTCGATAGGTTATTTCACCGAGATCTATGAATCATTTGAAAATCAAGTATTTATTACCATTATTTTTGAAATTCCTCAAGAAATTTGCTTTAAATTTGGCGTGCGGATAGTGTAAATCGGTTAACTCACAATTTCAATTTTCTTCAATTTGCACGAAGGACAGTTCCATCCCCGCTGGCGATTTTCTTACTAGGGAGGTCATTTTTGGATCCAAAAGGTTTCGGGCTAAAACTTTGCATCGTGATAGCTGAGGAAATTTTATTAGTGCACACAAAGAATTGTCCTGCACTGGGGGGTTTGAGAGGGTTAAAAAACGGTTCAAAGTTACCAACCTCAAGTTTCCTGCGTTATAACAATAAAAAACCATCAAATTCGACTGTCGACAATTTATTAGAGCATAATTAAAGCATAGGCAAGCATCGGTTCGTCATTAATGACGAACCGCTTACCCACTTGACCACCGATGCGTGCCGATGTTTTCATTATGTTCGAATAAATTATCGACAGCAAAAATTTTTTCTACAGGAATTTTGAGGTTGGTAACTTTGAACCTTTTTTAACCAACTTAAACGCCCCAGCGCACGACAATTTTTTTGTGCACTAATAAAATTTCCTCAGCTATCACCATGCAAAGTTTCAGCCCGAAACCTTTTGGATCCAAAAATTACCTCCCTAGTTAGCTAAAACTTATTGAAAACAAAATTATTGTAAATTTATTATTACAGATACTGGTCAATATATTTTATGAAAATGGACCGTCCAATGTGAGTGAAAAGCTCAATACGTTGCAACGATGATCTTCGGACCAATACGATTCTATCTCTTATTATTTGATTCGCTATTATTTTATTATAAATTTTTGATACAGGGTTTACTTTTATTGTAACATTTTATTTGTTATTGACGTCAATTGAAATCATAAAAATAAAAATGCAGTTAATATAAATGTAGAAAAAATTACATTGCATAGTAAGAACAATATTGATTTCAATTGACATTAATTACTTATCAAACAATACTGTTTTTCACGGAAGAATCAGCTTCCACATGAATCACCTTAACTAAATTACTTTCGCTAACAGCTATTATAATAACTATTATAATCGATGTTAGTTAGATATATTATTTAGTTGAAATATTCCGTAACAACTTTTTTATTTACCTGCAAATTAAGGTTTCAGCCGTGGAAAACAGATTTTTGAATTTTTAATGTCATTATTGCATAGATTTAATTAATAATTAAATAATTCACTTTTATATTGATAAAAGGTTCTTAATCAATTATTGTTGTATTAAAATACATCAGAGACTTTTACTTAAACATGCATTCCAACTGGAAACGGGTGATGGCCTAGAATTTCAGTTTCTAAAAGAATCATAAAATTAAACAATTTATTATATTATATCCCGATTTCAAATTTGAAACTGAAAACCCATCAAACAATAGAATAAACTAATAATCAGTCTTCTACATCGTATCCATTCCAAAACATCATTCCGTTCCTCCATAACGTAGTTTTCATTATTATTCGCTTCATTCCGAGTTTCCGCAGTCACATAATGACAAAAACCGCAGCTTCTATACTGAACATAAAATAAGCCACATCGAAATTTGATAAGTTATAATTACCAGTTCGCCCTTCAACGGTCTTCTCCAGACGTTCCTTATTCCCCTTACAATCGAGAGCCTCCTGTTTCATGATTTTTTTCTTGAATTTCAACTTCCTATTCCAAACTTGAAGACTAAAATTGCTTAAACAATTTATGGGATGTATGTAGAGTATCAACCAAGTTTCTTTCGAGTTTATTGCAAAAACCTTTGAAACTTTCCAAATTGTCGTTCAGTTAGATTATATTCTTCACTAGTTTTTAAAGATAACTAGCCAATATGACTATTCATGTTTTTATTTAGTTTTTCCTCGAGTACTTTCGTCATGCACTCTTGCATACTCATCTTTTCTCTAAAATATATTAAAGATTCTTTAAAATACCAAATTTAAAAAATATACCTCTATTTCCAGTTATTCATCCTCAAACGAAGTAGAATAGCACGCTCTTGTTCACCTGTTCTCAATGGCGTCCACATTATTCTATTTCAGCATTTTCACGAGTTCTGTAACAAAATATTTGGTATATTTGAGCAAAAAAAAAACAAGAAAACGACGATTTACAAAGAATTAAATTTTGAATTGCGCTAATTTTTGACAATGTTATGCAACTTCAAATGATAATGCTGCTGGAAATGGAAAAATTCATAATTTTGTTTCTATCTAGCAGAAAAAATAATTTCGAAAAATTTTTGTTATCGATTTTTTAATGGTCATTGATGACATAACAAAATAATTATGTATTCCAAGTATTGTATATGTGAGTTTTCAGACACTTTTTCTTCAGTTTTCTTCACTTGACTACTTGATTACTTGATTGTCGGTCGTCATTCCAAGTGCGTCGAGATCCGGACCAGCTCTCTCCAGAGTGTTCGACTTCGTGTTTCAAGTATCGAGCAATGTGCAACCCAAATTAGCAGTTTCCTCGTAACTAACAAATCAAAGGAAATCGAGCCATCGAGCTTGGCGTGAAAGTATATTATGTCGAAGGGTCATTTGAAGACGTTTTTTGAAGAGAATTTCCTGAGATGCGCCCCATGTTGCAAGAAAGGTCGAAACGATGATATATTAGCTCATTTTTTCTTTTTCTAGAATGAGAGGAAATAGTAGATTGCATTTTTAGAATGCTAAATATGAAGTCCTTCGTAGCATAGTCATTCCGTAATCTATGGGTTGCTTTCTAGTCCCTGATTTCTAGCCTTTTCTTCGAGTTGATTTAGACGCCGGCTTATTTGTAAAAAAAATGTTCAATCAACACTGATATCTTCAGCTTCTCCCACACTCTCCTTGTCGGATTCATTGAGAATCATTTGGAGAGAAAATTCGAACAGAGATGGTGACGTCGAGTCAACTTGACTCACCAATCTCTTGAACGGAATATTGATTGTTGTTCGATGGATTCTGATCTCTGAAAAAAGGAGCCGCCGAAAAGTCGATTAGGGCTAGTTCCAGAGGAAATTTGAATTCATTACATTTTTCAATGAATTTTCGAACAGAATGAATATTGTCGATGATCTTCTAGACCATCCTTCTCCTTTCGTAGGAGACTCACTTTGGCAATACTTTGGCAGATACACGCTCTACTGGCAGAAAAAAATCTAAATTCTATTCCCAGTAGTTAGTAGTAGTTTGGGTGTTTATCAGGGTTGCACGGAATTCCATCGGCCATCTTCCGTCGTTTTTCGAGTTCCATTCCTTCCGTTAGAAAAAATTAATTTCCATTTCCGTTTGAAAAAAATCTATTTCCGTGCAACCCTGGTATTTATTATTATATTTTAGCAAAAATTAAGTTAACAGCTATTAACATTACAGAGAAATAAGAAAAATAAACATGTGAAATTATAAAAAAAAGAACAAAAATATTCGCCGTTAAAACAGCGGCTACACCCATCACCGCGTTTACTTACGTCGAGTTGCAGTAAGCTTACAGCTATAATGGAGTTGGTCTTCTAATTTAGAAATCGTTAGATGATAAAATAAAAATTTTCGTTTTCAAATATCAATGCCTATGGAAGAGGAAATAATTATTCTTCCAATTTTTCCTCTTCCATTAGGTACCGATGTTTGAAAACTATTTTGCGAAAAGAGAAAAGCCAATTGATATAATTTCAGATATATCTACAGGTACACTCTCAACTTCTTACAGCAATAAATAAATAACAATGGCTCGGAAGTCCAGCCTAAATCTTGATTCCTTATTTGGTAATACTATTTATAATGTCGTTGGAGAGCCAATAACCCCCAAAAAGGTTGTTTAAAGTTTTATTTATTAAATAATATTCTATGCTTTCAAGATAGCGATTGTATATCTAATCCGTTCATTATTTCGAATTCATTTCGGGTATAAAAATGTACCATCAGGAACACCGGTTAGTGCTGTAATTCGTAACAAGTAAATTTTTTATCATTTTCCAAAGACAAAAATTACATTTCAGAATATTAAGCGTTTGCTATTCACTCATTTTTTATAAGAATGAGATTTCTTATGAAAACTTTAGAAAGGTTATCAGAGAATCCATAGATGAACAACCTGTTTACTATCTGTTTATAGTAGAGTAAGGTTCCTTTTTCATTAATACATTAGAAAAATCGTATAGTATGGAGAATATTGCACGTGGTATAACTTCTATAGATCTTCGAATGGAGGATAGCATGTTCACGGGAAAACGGGAACCTTCGGATCATGGATTTGATTATTCACTACCGAAGGGTCCCCCGTTACTTAATTCAAAGTCATTCCTTCATACTTGGCTCAAGAGGGTTTATAATTATAATTTACGCTGTATAAAATGACTATGACTTTGTAGATGCGTGCACAATACGAAAAATCAACACAAATGGAGTTGTTCGAATTAAACCAAGTAATGCGACGTTGGTTAGCACCAAACGCGAAAATTGACATGGAGTTAGTAAATATTATTATCATTTTTTAAATGTTTCTATTTAGTCCAGACATTGAATTAAAACCTGTGGAATCATTACCATTTGAAATTGATTGCTCACTTCGTTCACGTAAATGGATTTCAAAACAATTGCATATTATTCAATTCACACCGTCTAAATGTGAATCGTACCTCAGTTTGCTCAAAATTTGCAATATTATCAAGAAAAGACATCCAGATGTATTTAGTGCGGTTTGTGAAAACTGTGTTTATTATATAAATATCACGAACTTTAGCATCTTCTGGAATCAGTGGTAAACGTTCAACTACAAAGAGCGCCAGATGCTGTAAAGTCCATGAAGAATTATTTTGATCTGTGCATGTTTCGGTATAGAAGTTATCGATTAGCTTTAGCTTTAGTTTATAATAATTACTTGCAGATTAAATGAAAGTGTAACGCATGCATCTCAAACTTATCGTTTAACGGTAGCATCTCAGAAGCCGTTACGATATGCCCCGTTGTTAGAAGGAAGAATTCATCGAATATTTGGAAATATGTAACATTTTGGAATTTTTTATTAAAAATTAATGACTATGGCTTTTTCATCTGAAAAAAGCTCGAACACGGGAAAAATGAGAGTAATTCCAGAAGATTCCCTTCATGACTGCCTTTTTATTGCCTTTTAATAGCTTTAAATTTCAAAATAACGATTTAGGATTTTTAATATTGATTCTGAATTCCGCGCAGCTAAATTCTTTCTCTTAATTTCTTTTTTGGTTTCGTATTGTACGCTAATGATGGTTCTGCAATATTTAAACGAATTTTATTAATATTCACGCACAAGTTAATAACTACTTTTAATGGTAATTTTACAAGCTTCCCCTAAAATACCTAAATTTAGGCCTAAATGAATTTATAAATGTTTTATTAAAAATCAAGGACTATGGCTGTTTTCATCTGAAACGTGAAAAATGAGTCATTCCAGAAGTGAAATTTTGCTATTCCGTCCACGACTATTCCCTTTTAATTGCTTTAAATTTAAAATAACGATTTAGGATTTTTAATATTGATTCTGAATTCCGCGCAGCTAAATTCTTTCTCTTAATTTCTTTTTTGGTTTCGTATTGTAGGCTAATGATGGTTCTGCAATATTTAAACGAATTTTATTAATATTCACGCACAAGTTAATAACTACTTTTAACGGTAATTTTACAAGCTTCCCCTAAAATACCTAAATTTAGGCCTAAATGAAGTTATAAATGTTTTATTAAAAATCAAGGACTATGGCTGTTTTCATCTGAAACGTGAAAAATGAGTCATTCCAGAAGTGAAATTTTGCTATTCCGTCCACGACTATTCCCTTTTAATTGCTTTAAATTTCAAAATAACGATTTTGGATTTTAAATATTGATTTCATCTTAACTAAATTCTTTGTTGGTTTCGTTATGCACGTCTATTGAAGATGATGATTTTGCAATATTTAAACGAATTTTATTACTATTGAGTTTTTTCGCGCAAGTTAATAACTACTTTTAACGAAAATTTTACAAACTTCACTTAAAATACCGTAGATCCTTTAAAAATTTACGATATTATCGATTTAAGGGACTTTTGCGGTTCTATTTTTACGAATTCATTTGACGTGGTACACGCCAATTGGAAATAACGATTTTCTGTTTTTTATACGCGTCATATAAACTTTACGTGTAAATTACAAAAACCTAGTTCAGACCATTTATTTCTTAAATTATTGAAAAATATTACTACCTTCCAGAAATTTTAAATTTCAACACGTTTTCTGAATTCTGTTTATGAGCATTCCAATTGGCGTCCGTGGTATTGCTATTGGGAAATTTTATTCGCAAATTAAAAATATTGTAGCGTAGTTTCTCATATTTAAAAACCTTTTATTGGGTAAAAAGTTGAATCATACCCAACAATTTTATTAACTTCAGATGAATGAAACTTATAAACATATTTACGATTATATATCAAGTATATCCAAAAATGAATAAATTATCCTCTTTTTAGAGATAAGTGATAATTATAATATTATTTAAAATGAAAGAAAACTTGATTATTTTTGTTTTGATTTAATTTGACTTATCCTTTTTCAGTAATCGTGCGCGCGTACTTTTTACTGAAAGTGTTCAACAATCTCAGATGACATTGGATGACATTTGCAACAGAATTGCTAATATTGAGATGAGTATGATTGAATTAATCGGAAACAAGCCTCTATTAGAAGAATTTTCTGAAGGTTTTTTACGTAATAGTTTTAAACCAATAAAAAATTCTAGAAAATAAGAAGGAAAAGAAATCTCTACCTCAGACATTAGTCAATAAAGAGTTTGTTGTATTATGTTATAATAGTAGAGTTATGTTTTAGAATTGATGAGCATTTTAATCCGGAAGAATTTGTCGATGATCCTGAAGAGAGCTACGAAATATACGAACAGCTTTTAGCAATATCAAAAATGATATTCGCGCTTGAAGATATCCAAGGAGCACGATACTGCATGTAAGTAAATTAATATATTGTATCCCAATGAATCCCAATGAATACAACATTGAAGAAAGTCTTCGGAATTAATGGAAAAGGGATTGCGTATTCCTGCATGTAGCGATTATCAATTAAAGACAAGAGCAGTGGACGATTTTGGAATGGCAATTAGCACTAGCAATTTGTGGCGTTTTTAAGATTTTGCTGAATTATAGAGATATTTTAGAATTCGTAATGGAATGTTTCATCAATCCAAGAGAGTGGCAGAAAATATTTTGACGCTTAATTTTGATAGGAAAGATGTACCGCCACATGAAACTGAATCACAAGTTCAAATATATTGTTATTATTTAATTTACAATATTTATATTTAAGGCTGTTGCTGGAGTAAATTTGGCGTATTCTTGCGCATCACTTGGAGAGCATGCTAAGGCATTCAAAGTTTTAGATAAATTGGAAATAGTATTCGCGCCTGAAATTAATTGGATGGTTTTAAGAAACACATTGATTTTTGATGAATCCATTTTTTATCTTTAGGGATATCGTCATATTCGTATTGCACGGCTATTAATAAGCTTTGAACGATGTTATCTCGACGAGAAATTGGTTGATTGTGATAATATTTTGAAACAGTTAATGCCAATATCAACAACTGAATATAATATAAGGTCTTTTATACTTTTGAAATAAGCGTGTTTACGATATTTTTTTTAGAAAAGGTTTGTTGTTGGCAACGAAGGGTCAGACAGATGAAGCAATTTCGCTATTGATGAAACATTCAGCGAAATGTGTAGATACCACTGCACATCTAAGGTAAGTTTTTAAGTGTTTATTCATAAGCGTAAATTTATGTATATGAAAATCAATTCCATCCTCCATCCATTTGTAGACTTTTTTGCTGGAAAATAGGCAAATTAAAATGGTTTTTTGCACATCTGGAACTATAAAAGGTTGCACGCCAAATGGAAATGACTATTTTTCAATGTTTAAACGTGTATTACTAATTTACACGTATTATTTAGATATAACTTGACACGTAATTTTTACTAGCCCGTCTTAAACCATCTAAAAGTACGCGCTTCTTACCAAAATTTGCAACATGAGCATCTTTTCTGAGTCGCCAAATTAATCATTCAATTTGGGGTGAAGGTTGTATACAAAAATGGATTTTATATTATTCAATTCCTATTATATTTACTCATGCTATTCCTTTTCCTTATCGCTATTCAGACAGACTTCAACACTCGCACGTCAAATGAAAATTAAGATTTTTCTGTATTTAAACGGGTGTTATATATTGCCACTTATGCCAATTTTTCAGGCTATCCTTAAATTATCTATGACGGTTTAAATTTTTAGTTATTGTGTTAAAGTGGATTTTTTGACGGCCTGTTTTTAAGAATTCATTTGGCGTGCAATCGTATAAGAAAGCTACCCGACATAATTGTGAAATGAAAATAATTTTTTTTTGAATTATATTTAAAAATACGTTTTTTTTTCAAAAAAAATTAAATCTGTAATGCGGTAGTTGAACAAAAAACAACAATTCAACCAATTAAAATCTAAAACTATAAATCAAAATTTTTATTAAGAATTATATTACAATTGGCGAGTGTTTACATAACCGTGGGATTTTATTGCGATGCAGAAGAATTGTTAAAGAACGCCGCTTCAATTTCAGTAAACACTACTCTCCGAAATATGAGGTTCATGATTACCCGACGATGTGCTAATATAATGGTTCGTTTGGTACATTACAATTAAAAATAATGATATTATTATGAAGCTATTGTCCTTTTCAGAGATCGAGACGGCCACTATTTTCTATCTCATCAATGTGTGTTGTCTCAAAAAATAGACAGAACATACTGAAGAGGAATAGATGAAAAGTCTTTTGTGGGCTTGTGGCCGTCCAAAAGAGAATATAATTTTGTTCTAATTTTTTTGCTATTCCATTCGGCACCGATCTCTGAAATGTACAATGTGAGAAATTGATAATTTAATTTTAATTTCATAAAAATTAAAAATAATCTAGCCGGCGTACTTACTTAGGAGTTCGAATCAACCGCCCAAGCGGTTGCTAACTATCTCCCTCCATCTAGAACGACCACATCTCGCCAATGTAGACCACGACGTTTTCTTCTGGAGCATTCCCAATCTTCTTTCGGGTGTACATGTCCTTGATTTATGGTTCACAAATTCGGCGATCTGCTCCTTGACCCGCTTGTCCCATCTGTCTTTGGGTCGGTCTCTCGATCGGCGGACACCCCTCGGAGTCCATGACAATCCTCGTCCATCGCGTGGGCGGCAGTCGAGCGACATGACCGGCCCACTGTAGTTTCCGGTGATCGATTGTAGTAGAGATATCGATCGGAATGTTGCACTCGGCGTGGTAAAGGATTGCATTCAGGGAACGTTGGAGTCGATAGATCTGGTCTCGGGTGGGAGTCCATGATTCGGAGCCATATAGCATGACGCACTGTCGAGCATCGGGAGCAGTTGTTTGCATTTTGAAAACGCTGACCAAGCAGACTTGATCATTCGTTTTATTTCGTCGTCAAGCGAGCCGTCGATGCAGTGCAAATTTCACCTTGGCACTTGATTGGATACGAAGGGGCGTAGTCGTTGTGGATAATGACGGTTTTGCCTGCGTTGAACTCCAAACCGCAAAGGCTGCTCTCTTCCACGAGAAGATTCAGACGGTCCTCGATTTCGTTGCAGCTTTTTCCAATGAGAACGACGTCGTCGGCGAACTCGAGACGTTCCAGTCTTCTTCCGTCAATCATTATTCCATCTTCGATACATGCGTGACTCGATCTCCTTTTCCTGTCGACATTGTCAAGAATTTTTTGAAGACCGTAGGCAAAGAGTGTCGCTTTGCCACACCCCTCGTTCTAGTGGCACATCGATAAGTTCCCCATGAACCTCAAATGGGGCTAGTCCGCCGTTTGTAGTCTCTATGGATGCGTCTTTGACCTCGATAGGAATTTCAGCGTCGATCAGGGCGTTGTTTATAGCTAGAAAATTTTGATGAAATATAACAAAAATAATGAAATGATAGAGAAATTATCAAAACAAATGAACTATTTGTTTCACGCTCTCATTGAGACCAATTGAAAATACTCCAAAATATTGAAAATCAATTATCAACTTATTTTAATTTGATAATATTAGATAATGAGGAAGGAATACGAAAAAGCTTTAAAACTCCTGTTTATGATTAAAAATGACGTTTTATCATATGCTACGATCACGGAACGGATTGTATATAACTATTCTATTGTGAGATGCTTGAGAATGTTAAAGAAAGGTTTCGATTGGAAATAGATGTTTGACAAGTTATAAAATTTTTAGATTCAAGTATTTATATTGCTTATGTGCGACAAGACTCAATAAAATGTGGATGGAAAACCATGGAAAAGATGGTGCTCGCAGAGGCGATGATATATTATGAACAAATTGGGAATTTTGAGATGCTTGAAAAAGTTGGAGCCATATTTGATGAGATCGATCAAACGTTACCCGAACCCAACTTTAAATGGACTTTACTGTAGAATATATTGTTTTTTGTTTGTATATTAGGAGAATGATCCGGGTTTTATATTTTTCTTGTGTAATAAATTAAATAATAGCGTTTATATTTATTAAAGAAGTTTCGTTAATTCATATAATTCAACCTCTTGAAAATTTCCAGCATATACGTCCTCGAAAAACGAACTCATTGATGTGTCAACATGCGCAACCAAATTCGTATTTCAATAAACAAACAAATAAACAATCAAACATGTATAAAGTTTTCTGTTTAATTTGCTCAAGGTCAACAACAATAATAACAACGCTTATTATATTTGTCATTGGTGTTAGGTTTTAGGTAATTATCATCAAAACCTTCTAACATTTTGCCAACTTTCAATTGATGAACTTTCTGCGAACTTACAATTATATATTCTTTTAAATTATTTTTGGCTTCATTTAATTGATCTTTAATTGAAATAACACTTTCTTCACTGTATCTTAACCGTAAGCGTATCTATAATCGCTAAACGTTCGTCGTTCCATCAGAAAGAATTATGAATGGCCATAGCGATATGTCAAACCATAAAATTTCCATATTTTTCTTTAACAAATTTGTATAATTCAAAGCGCAGACGAGAAATTATTCATTCTCACATTCATTGTCAGAAGAATAGCTTTATCACAATCTTTAATACGGAAGTTATCGCTGTTGTTAGTTTAGAACTTCTCAAACACCTTTCCGATTAATTATAAGATATTATAAAGGAATATAAGTTATATATATATATATATATTTTTTTTTTGTAGTTTCTCCAGGAAATACGGATACACCCCAACCGAAAAATCCGATTCGGTCATCCTATGCGACGAGTTGCAAAATGGAATGAGTTTCTTGTTTGGACGGCCTCTCTTTTTAGACGGCCATTCTTTTTTACGAAATTATGGGCAGCACATATTTAAGAGGAATTGAGAAAAATGTTTTTTGTGGCCCCATCATTTTCTCTTCTTTTATTACTCTTCCATTAGGCACCGATCTCTGAAAAGGACAATAAATCTTTTTCGTAATAATTAAGATATTTATACCTTCGAATTTGTCCTTTCCAGCTCTTCTCATTTATCCATGTATCCATCCATTAACATTGCTAAGGAATAAAACAATATAATCGCGAATTAGTCATCAAATAATAACAACAAATTCTATTGAAATATCAGAAAAATAAACAAATAGGGTGTGGTGCCTTTTTGCAGTTGCCGCACGGTAACGCGCAATATACCGGCATACAATGACTGAATCGAACCTTTTTCAACTAACACCAGTTGGCGTGCGGATATATTCAGTTATTTGACATTAATCCTATTTCATTGAGTAATACGTGCATGTTAGGGTTCCCACCAGTGATGATGGGCTGAATGACAACACGCCAAGTGAAATGCTTAAAGTTGGAACTCTGACAAGCTGCTCAAACAGTTTTATTTGATAAGAAAATTTCCACATTGCTTAAAATACATGTATCATGTTTACCTAAAAAACATATTCTAGAATAAATAAGAGTAAACTTGCAACATTCATTGAAATATGGAGAAAAGTGTATTTTCATTTGGTTTTGTTTTTGTTTCTTCATTCAGTTTTCATTCAGTTTTTGAATTTCGGAATCATATTTTTTATTTGAAATTGCAGAATTGCAGGCGGAATCCGGAATTCCGCCCGTATCCGGTGTTAACGTTTATATGAAAAGCGAATTTTCGAAATTCTGAATTAAAACATAACATTTTCGAATTCGGAATAGAAAAATAGCCAGAAAATGGGATCCGGAATTTCGGCCATCTCTGGTGCTCACTGTCTCTATTATTTAGTTTAACAAACCACAGGCCTCCAGTAACACTCCAGGACAAAGAAATAGAAAACTATGTCCCACATTTGAAAAAAAAACTTGGAGGGTTGCGATATCTTATTTGATATTATTTTTATTAAGCCACAGAAAAACTTGAATATATGTATACGGATGGAATGATAGTTTTTGAATTCCGGAATCCGGAATGAAAATTGGAATTTCGGATACCGAAATTCGGAATCCGGAATTCGGCCCATCTGTATATGAATCGAGGACAATGTCATCCGGATGAAGAAGACTAGGTATTCCCCCAGATGAGAACGACATCTTATTGGTCTGAGGAATAAGTTCGTAGAGTTTTTATTTGTTTCACAACAATTTTCTTGTTGTCTGGCAGAGTATATATATATTTATCTGATAGCGCTTTTTCTGCTCTACAAAACTGTGTTTTTAGTCTGTTCTTAAATTTTAAATTTTCATCATTTTTCAGGCTTAGAAATGAACTATTAAGGAGGCAAAAATCAGCATTTTCGACATCTGCTCTTCTTCGCTTTTCATCGAAGGAAAAAAGCAGCCGAAGCCGCTCGGGAAAATGCAGTGTGTATGGAGAAGGTGTTTTAGGCTTGTCTATTTCGCAATGACGGTTAGCAAAGTTCAAAAATGGCGACTTTGAACTTGAAGACACGCCCGAAGCGGACGACTTGCAGAGTTCGTAGAGCATCTGAAGGCATTGTTGAAGGAAGATGATGCTGAACAAGTCGTGAATTGGCCGAAAAAATTAACTGTGATCAAAAGACAATCCATAATCATCTTCAGTCGATGGGATTTGCCGAAAAACTATGGGGCTTGGATACCTCATGAGCTCAACCTTAAAATCGGAGTTCATCATCTCGCTCGCCATCAAGCGGTCATAAACAACGAGTTTTGTGGCGAATCGTCACGGGAGAAGAAAAATGTTGCCTGTACGCCAATCTGAAACAAAGAAAGGAGTGGGTGGCTCCAGGAGATACGCCAAAGCCGAGAGTCAAGCAAGATCTTCACCCATAAAAGACAATGATCTGTCGGAGGGCATGCTGCACTGGGAAATGCTCGAAAGAAACGCCACGGTCAACATGGAACTCTATTTTGCCCAGCTGCGCCGCGTAAATGAAGCTATTCTACTGAAGACCCGATCGACAAGGCCAAGTCATCTTGCTCCAGGCCGCATGTTGCGCAAGTCTTCAAAACCGCCCTCCAAGGGCTCAAATGAGAGGTTCTTCCGAATTCACCGTACTCTGCCATCCAATTATCACCTTTTTCGCTGCCTGTCAAACCAAATAAGGTGTGTTACCTTCGAGGATCTCAAAAACTGTCTCAACAACTTCTTCGACACCACAACCTGGTGATTTTCGACCCCAAAAACTACCATGATCTACGGTTGGTAGAACTGGGAGGGCATGCTGCACTGGGAAATGCTCGAAAGAAACGCCACAGTCAACAAGGATCTCTATGTTGCTCAGCTGCGCCGCGTAAATGAGGCTATTCGACTGAAAAGACCCGATTGACAATGTCAAGTCATCTTGCTCCAGGCCGCATGTTGCGAAAGTCATCAAAACCGCCCTGCAAGGGCTCGAATGGGGTGTGCTTCAGCATCCACCGTACTCTCCAGACCTTGAGCCATCCGATTATCACGCTCTCTGTTAAAGCAAATGAGGTGTGCTACGAGGAATTCGTAAATAATAACGGAGAATACATAATTGATTAATTCATTATTAATAATTATTGATTTTGTTGAATTAAATTTTTTTGAAATAAACTCTACGAACTTATTCCTAAACCTAATATGTTCTGGGGACATATAGTTCCTCGAGATGGAGATTCCGTCAATCACTGATTGTGAGACAAATAATATAGTTTAGATATATCTTATTTATATAGTGAAGATTACTAATTATTATTGAAAATTCAGAGTAGTACCTTAAACAACTTTTATCGATGATTCATCTCACATACTTGAAAAACAATGAAAATCCGCTTTCAGATTAATTTCAAGTACATATATAATTTTGTTTTCATCATTCTAAATGGAAAATTTCTAAAATAAACAATTGCAATCGAATCTCGACGATGATGTTGTTCATATATAGGCTGCATATATAAACATTATATTATAATATCCGGTCGGGACGTGTCAACCAAAAAGTTCGCAGAAATGCAGAAAATCTTCTTTTATTTACTTACATTTTCACGCCAAATAGAAATCATAAATTTCTCATTTTTAGGCTTTTCTTGCAACTTTTACGTGTACTTTACAAAAATTTTGTCTACCCCAGTTTGTCAGCTTTTTCTTAAACTCTCTAAAAATATTTAAATCTTCACAAAATATTAGATTTGAGCACATTTTCTGAGCTCGCTTTAATCGAATTCGAATTGGCGTGCATTTTAAATTTTGTTAAAAAAATATATTATATCTCTAATTGAAAATAAATAAACGAAAAATATAATTTTATTAAGTGCCTTTACAACTTTGCACAAAAAATTTTTACAGTTTGTAAAAACAATTCTGACCATCCCTTCACATTAGTTATAACAGAGTCCAGGTCAATGGCTCGATGCCTGCGATACTTTAGCGCCATTCGAACCGGATTGTGTCATTATTGTTGTTGATGCGCGCAGCATGACATATAGGTAATGTTGCATTCATCGTATTAAAAGGATTTTTAATGTGAAAAAACTGTTGAATGTTTTTATTGTTTATTACATTATTCACATTTTCGGAAGCTGATTCAATGAATTGTTTGGCTTTTTTTAGCTTTTTATAATGTTTCTGTTTTATTATGTATTATACAGAAGCTTATCGACTCTATGCAGGATCGATGCTAAGCTGTTATTCGTTCTCGTGGGTTCCCAACGAAGTATTAATATTGATAAATTGTATTGTACCTCATTGCGTTCGATTTCCTGCTTCATATAAAATAATTTTCTTAAGTTTCTAAATTGACTATTTTAATGCGACTCGCTCTCATATTTTATTTTCCATGGTAATTTAAACCAAATTTTGCTACTATAACATTTTAAACACTGATTCACATAAAATATCAAAAAATCAGCCAATTTGGTCAAGTCACAAAAAAGTTAAACCCGAAAAAACATTTGTGACAAAACTTTTGTCAGCTAGTGTAGTTCCCAACAAATGTGCTTGAGCAGCCGATCGCAATCACTATTCTAGGCTAAAAATGCGGATGCACTCCGCTGCCAAGAAAACGCGCCGCCTTATCGCAAAAGACTTCGCACGAACACTTTAAATTTATTATTTTTTTATTGTCCTTTTCAAAAATCGGTGGCTAATGGAAGAGGAAAAATGTTAGGATGAAATGAGTTTCTCGTTTGGACGGCCACTCTTTTTTACGAAATAATAGGCAGAAAACATTTAAGAGGAATTGACCATTTTCTCATCTCTCATCAATGTGTTTTGTATAAAAAAATGGATACTACACATTGAAGAGGAATAGACGAAAAAGTTGTTTGTAGCCGTGTGGCCGTCAATCCGAAACTATCATTTTTTCTTCTTTTTTTTTGCTCATCCATTATTCGCCGGTTTCTGAAAAGGATACTTACTTTGGATACTTTGGAGTCCGAATCATTCTCGCAATGAGAAGCGGACTAATTCTCTCCAATTCGAGCGACTGCGCCGAGCCACTGTGAAGCTCTCGTCTCCAGGATTCCTATCCGAAGTGTGAGATCCAGAGTTTGACGGCAGCAGACCAGCGCGCTTTAGGTCGTCCTTTCGGCACGTCAATTGAAGAAGTTTAAACCGGGACTCGTTTTAGACCACCCAGGTTAATTATACTGTCAAGATTTTGTGTTTTTGAATAGTTTGTGATATACATTTAAACTTGACAACACAGAAAATTTAGTATATTCACGTAGAGTACTGTAATTTGATCTCAAAGTTTCAAAAATCGAACATTTCAGTTGGCGTGTTTCGGTCTAGTTGATCCTCTGAGGTCCCATTTTGTTAGGCATTTGCACCAACGGTCCACCGGCATTCTGGAAATATGACCTGCCCATTGTAATTTCAATGTTGATGGTCTCACAATCGCCATAGAAGCAAATGGTGTCGATTGCTCTTTGCAGACACGTGATGTGGCCATGTCTCGGAGCCATATAGGAGGGCAGGAATAGCATTTTGCATAATGAGCTTCCTCTTTTCCAATGTGCATGAAGACGAGTTTGCATTTCCCGTATACAGCTTTCGTTCGCTTTGAAATTTCTTCTGCTAAACCTCCATTAATCCTGATATGGCTTCCTAGATATCGAGCACCTTCTTGGAAAGGACTGACAACCCCGTCGATCTCGATTTCTGAGCACGAAGTGAATTGGTTTTGCATGATAATTGTTTTCGCAGGATTAATTTCGAGTCCGTGTTGTACAACAAATATCTTTGTAACAGAAAAATTATTTAAAATGTTATATTTTGCTTGTTACCGGTTGATCAAGCAAATCCTTATTTTCTGCTATGTCTATTCGCATAACTTAAAATATAGCGTATGTCAAAATAGTTGACGACGCAATCACGCTGCAAATGCGGCATACTAATTAAAATTCATTTTCAAATCGATTATTTTAATAATTTTTAATTAATAAACGTTCAATATAAGCAATAACAATTAAAAAATGTCACAAAAATTAAATAAAATAATCGATTTGAAAATTAATTTGAATTAGTATGCGTGATTTGCAGCGTGATTGCGTCGTCAACTATTTTGAAATATGCTATAGTACAAACAATTTTTTTGAAAGAGCTATAAGGACTTTTAATTTTTGACTATATTCGAACAATATTTAACACTATTATCACACCAAAATGGAATGTTTAAGTTCGGGGCTCAGAAAAGATGCTCATATTGTAAGTTTTGGTAAGAAGCGCATGTTTTTAGATAGTTTAAGACGGGCTAATAATAATGACGTGTAAAATTATATGAAAATAATACGTGAATATTAGTACTACACGTTTAAACATTGAAAAATATTCATTTCGACTTGGCGTGCTATTATAGCTTTCAAAGCAATATTTAAAATAATTTTTTGTTGAACAACAATAAAAGATTTAAAAGAAATATTATTGATTTCCTAGATTTAATAACATCCTTCAATCTCCCCATTAACAAGAAACAGTTTAATCCCTGATTAATATTATCTATTATTGCCATCTAACTAAACAATTAGAAGTAATAACATTTATCACTTGTTGTTACCCTTTACTTTCTATAATTGTTTTCATTACAATGAATTAATTAATCAAATTTCCCCTAATTGTTGTCTTTAATTAGATGTATTTACAGTATTTGATTCTTGAAAAAGGGAAAACACTAATTAGCTTCTGGTAATTTTGAAATAAATAATTCAGAGCGTGAATTAATTGTATTTATTATCAAAATATAATAAATTGATATTGTCCTTTTCAGAGATTGGTGCCTAATGGAAGAGCAATAAAAGAAGAGAAAGTGATGGACGGCCACACGACCACAAACAACTTTTTCGTCAATTCCTCTTCAATGTTTTCTGCCCATTATTTCGAAAAATAGAGTGGCTGTTCAAACGAGAACCTCATTCCATCCTAATTGTTTTCCTCTTCCATTAGGCACCGATCTCTTAAAAGGACAATAATTCATTTTCAACATTTTAAAGAAAAAATACTACATGAACAGCCCGGGGATTTAGGGATACTGATCGATGGAAAGCGGCTCACACGATTGGAATTCGCGGACTATTTGGTGTTGATTGGCGGAAGTTCAAATGAAATTGAAAGAAGATTGACAGTCCTGGAATTAGTAGCCGGCCAACACGGTCTAGCTATTAACCCGACGAAGACCATCGTGCTGAGAAACAAGTTTGCGTCTTCAGAATCGGTATCAAGCGGAGGAATTTCGTGCAAAGTCGAAGAAGGAGTCAAATATTTGGGCAGCTACATTAGATCCGATGGCTGGTTGAGCAAGAAAACTTCAAGAAGAATCAAGGCTGCGTGGAGTGCTTACTCCAAGATCAAACCACTTCTCGTCCACCTTGACAAAGAGAAAACAAAGGACCTCCTCTTCCAGAATCTGCTCCTGGCTCTACTGTACGGCGCGGAAACATGGACGTTGACGACAGAAAGTTCTAGCTAAAGTTCTACAGTTGAGGTGTATGAACACAATTTGTCACCACGCAGGACGCGATCGAATAGACGTCCATCGTCAAATAACACGAAGGATACTGAAGTGGGCTGGCCACTGTGCTCGATTGCCAAGTGACCGGTGGACGAAACGATTGACGGAATGGGTTCCTCGAGGTTGGACACGACAAAAAGGAAGACCCAAAGCAAGATGGCGAGACCCAATTAAACTCTGGGTCTCAAATTATGTGCACGAGAAGTCCACCTCCAGAAACTCGAATCGCAATCCTTGAGAAGAAGGTTGCCTCGCCCACCATTGCGAGGCGCAGCCGCGATGATTGGAGAGAGCTGTTCCGCTTCTCTATTAGAGATTGACAACGGACTCCTAAGTATCCTAAGTAAGTTCTCAAATATTCAATTTATGATAATTATTTTCTCTGTTTTTCATTATATTTCTTCAAAATTTCTATATCAAATCATTTTTTTAATGAAAATGAAATTGGAACTATCAATTTCTTATATTTTGAGAATATCTCAATTCAAAACTGAATCAATCAACAAATCTAAAGTGAAAAATATACATAATTCTAGTCTACTTTTGCTGAAAACCATCCCCATGGTGATAGAAAATCCAAATTCATGTTGTTTTCTCATTAATATATTGTAACACCAAAAATTTGTGGAATATTTATATAAATTATCAGAAAAAATAATTTTCTCGGAAAATGACATTGTAATCAAATTAAATGTTCATTCGCGAACATTTAATCTATTTATTTTCCTGCCTAAATAAGATTTTTCTGTCATAATAAGGTCGTTGAGTAATTATAAAAATATTCCTTTAGTATTTTTGGAATCGTTGTATAATTTCAATTCTTTTATTTTTATTTGAAATATTGGTATACTAGCTAGTATTCAAGAACTTTTTACTATTTGCTAACAAGTTATTTTGTATATTACTTTATTTATTGTCCTTTTCAGAGATCGATGCCTAATGGAAGGGCAAAAAATTGGGGGCGGAGAAATGGTCTTGTTTAGACAGCCACACGGCCATGGCGCCACGCCAACTGATGTGGTAATAAAATGAGCTCAGTAAGCATGCTCAAATTTCACTTTTTGGCAATATATTAATATTTTTAGATAGTTTAAGAAAAGCCTAGTTAAATTGTAGTATAAAATTTTTTGTTAAAAAGACTTAAAAGTTTTCAGGCACGCTGGAAAATTGAAAAATCGTTATTTCCAGTTGGCATGCGGCCACTAAGGCCATCGAATCTCTTCCTCCATTTGCACGTTGATTGAAAACAATGTTAAAATGTTCGATTCAGAAATGACCAAAGTACGAATATTTTCGCTGAATTATTTTTTATTTCAAGAAAGTTGATAAGAGTATGTATTAATGAACAAATTGCAATGCTTAATTTGTCTGTGTTAACACTGATTTTTACAAAATTTTTTGACGGATTCATGCTGGACACATAATTATTTAATACATGTGCCTTTTGAATTTTTAAATTATATGGGTTTTAACTGTTTTCCAATTTAATTAATTTCTCGAAGAAAATAAGATTTTAAAGAAAACTGTATCGATGAATACTTTTTGTATTGGGATATGTTATAGAGTAAATTATGACGATTTAAATGGTTTATAGCATTTCTCTGTAGTAATAAAACTTTTCGAGATATTCCTGTTTTTATAAGACGCATATAATGCTCCTCTATGCGTCATATATACGTTAAAATATTCTTAAAATGGCATATCTGACCAGGACTGTAATTCTGGTATAGCTCCTATTCGAAAACAAAAAGGTAAATCACAATTTTGAGCGATTAGGGTCTGTAAAGTATGTTTTATTAAAACAGGAATAACTCAACAAGTTTTATTACTACAGAGAAATTCTATACATCATTCTATTCGCTATTATTTGCTCTATAACATAACCCAATACAAAAAATATTCATCGATACAGTTTTCTTTAAGAGCTGATTTTCTTCAAAAACTTAATTACATCGGGAAACAGTTAAAAACCAAGACCAGTTCTCCGCCCCTAATTTTCTGCTTTTCCATTATGCATCGATCTCTGAAATGAATAATATATAATTCTCATGAATATCTCTCTGTCCAAGTTTATTTAATGTATATCCTTGAAATACATCATCTACACTAATTGAGCAATTCGTAGAAAATTTTTCATCTCCAGCATTCAGAGACAGGTGTAAGAAACTTTCTTCCACCATGAAAGAGAGACTTTTTCACTCGATTCGGGGAAGTCTCGAAATTTTCTCTAATTAATATATTATTAAGTACCTAATTTCATTTTGTTTAGTAGCTCTTATATGTAAATTCTATGTATGCCAGTTTTTATTCAAAATTTTCCTTCCTCTGGCATATTTATTTATTATAATTTCCTTAGGCTCCCACTTAATCGGGTAATTGATTGTTGTAAATTTTTCCTATCCCATTTCTTATTCCCATCTGTTTTCCCTTCTTTGAACAATTTAATTTAACGTTATCTACATTATTTAAATTCTGCTAAATTTTTTTTCTTTTTTAATTGTTGGGTTTTTGTTAGTTTTTTTTAACAAACCTCTACGGTTTCTTTTTTTGTGGTATTTTAACATTAATTTTCTTAACGTGTCTAGTACACGTATTTTAAATAAAAAATAAAAATTTATATCTGAAATATTCTGATATTTTCAATTCTAATCAGCTTTCATGCTGGGGAATACTTTACTGAGAATATATTTAAATATAGATTATTATTAATATTAATTAATTAAACGAACAAATGATCAGGTACATTAAACGATTTCATATATGAGCACTTCAAAGCACAATAAAAAGTTTTTGTTTGATCGTCGTCATAGTTTCGTGAAATCCTTTTTCGGATTCTTATTAATAAAAACTTCTCTTTTTGTTTGAATAATGAATAAATTTGTTAGTTTCAAATGGTCTCAATGAGAACGTGAAACAAATATTCAATTTATTTTAATAATTTCTCTATTGTTTCTGTATTTTTTTCCTTATATTTCTTCAAAATTTCTTGATCACGTCGGCTTACATAAGATCCTGAAACACTTTGCTTGTTAGTTATTTTCACTTTTTATGAAAGTAAGAATGAAGTTATCAATTTCTCACAAATTGATAATATATTTTAATATATTCGCGTTGTCGTGGAGCAAGATCTCTTAGCCTTGTCGATCGGGAATTTTCAATCGAATAACCTCATTTACGGCAACATAGAGCTCCTTGTTGACCGTGGCGTTTCTTTCATGCATTTCCCAGTGCAGCATGCCCTCCCAGTTCCACCAAAAGCAGATCATGGTCTTTTTTGGGTGAAGGTCTTGCTTGACTCTCGGTTTTGGCGTATCTCCTGGAACCACTCACTCCTTTATTTGCTTCAAATTGACGTACAGACACCATTTTTCATCTCCCGTGACAATTTGCTACAAAAATCGCTGTTTATGACCGCGTGATGCTCTACGGTGAATCCCATCAAATGAAGATTGTTGTAATTCTAGAGCACGTCAATTGAAGAAGTTTAAACCGGGACTCGTTTTAGACCACCCAGGTTAATTATACTGTCAAGATTTTGTGTTTTTGAATAGTTTGTGATATACATTTAAGCTTGACAACACAGAAAATTTAGTATATTCACGTAGAGTACTGTAGTTTGATCTCAAAGTTTCAAAAATCGAACATTTCAGTTGGCGTGCTAGAGTAAGGGAGTTATTTTAAATTTTATATATTATTCTGAAAATTATATATATATATATATATTGTCGTGGTGCAGGTTATTGAAAAATAACGTTTAAAGAAGAATTCCGAATAATAAAGTTTTCTATTTTATTTATTATTGCTTAACAGAAGCAATCTACTGCCAAAAATCCGCGCCGCGTTGCAAAAGACTTCGCACCAATTGCAAACACTACCTTTTCTAATTTTTTTTTCAGTGACTTGTAAATATTGAAAATATTAAAAATAATAAATGAAAAGGTTGTGTTTGCAATTGGTGCGAAGTATTTTGCAATGCGGCGCGGTTTCTTGGCAGTGGAGTGCTGAAGAATTAGTTTAAATTTTATATATTGTTCTGAAAAATATTATATATATATATACACTAGCTGACAAAAGTTTTGTCACAAAAGTTTTTTCGGGTTTAACTTTTTTGTGACTTGACCAAATTGGCTGATTTTTTGATATGATAGATTCATATGGTTGTAGATTATTTTACAAATTCCCGCTTGTGATTACGATGATCCGTTTTTCAGTGACAAGCGTTTATCGTAAAACGCGTAGCTCAAAGATATTACGCACTTTCCTTGCACTGTATTTTTTAATAATTTTTAAAGTTCAATTATATTTTTTTCATAATTTATTGAAAATAGCCGTAATTGGCAACATTTTAGAGATGACTCCACGTAAAGAAACTCCAATTGCCACCCGGCAAGCTGTTATCAATAGAGGGAAAACGGAATGCGTGGTACCGAAATTGCCATGGTAATTTAATCCAAATTTTGCTACTATAACATTTTAAACACTGATTCACATAAAATATCAAAAAAATCAGCCAATTTGGTCAAGTCACAAAAAAGTTAAGCCCGAAAAAACATTTGTGACAAAACTTTTGTCAGCTAGTGTATATATTGTCCTTTTTAGAGATCGGTGCCTAATGGAAGAGTAATAAAAGAAGAGAAAATGATGGGCGGCAACACGGCCACAAACAATTTTTTTGTCAATTCCTCTTCAATGTGTGCTGCCCATTATTTCATAAAAAAGAATGACCGTCTAAAAAGAGAGGCCGTCCAAACAAGAACCTCATTCCATCCTAATTTTTCCTCTTCCATTAGGCACCGATCTCTGAAAAGGACTATATACTAATTTTGTTTATACTCTTCTGTTAAATATAATATAATTAATAAACAAAATATTGAAAAAATAATAAATTAAAAGATAGTGTTCATGCAGTCTTTTGAAATGCGGCGCCGTTTCGTGGCAGTGGAGTTTAAAATGATTTTTATTTTAACATTTTAATTGAATATTACATATAAAGATAAATTACTTGAAATTGCGAGTGGAATGAATTAAAAGGTTTTAGTTTTTATTATAATGGTCGCCAAATGTGATTACCATCGCAAAATGTGGCGCACTTTTGCAAATATTATTTTTTTTCATTTAATTTTTATGATTATTGTTATTTTTCAAATTTATTCCACGATTGAAACAACATCTTCTTCAATTTATTTAAGCAAAAACAGTATAGAACCAGCATTAACAAGAAAATATCCATAAAAATTAAATGAAAAAATAATATTTAAAAAAGAGCGCCACATTTTGCGGTGGTAATCGCATTTGGCGACAACTATACTTCAATAAATTTCTGCTTACTTGTTATAACCGATTAAATAATTACCCTAAATCCATCTTGTTTTGTCTAGAAGGATAATCCAAGCGCCGATCCTTTTCAACACGGATAAATACCTTGTCGTCTCGCATGCCTAATCCAACAATCCAACAAACATTGGCCGACAGCCATTAAACTGGCGACTGCTATGCTTAAATACTTGGCCAAAAACCTGCTTAATCTCGATCTATCCTGGCTAATTACCATTGGTGAATTATGCGACATTTTGCTGTTGTCGTTGTTCTACTAATCGCCATGTACACAATTAATTAGTACCCAAAAGCATTAAATTGGCATTCAAATAAAAGTTATTTGAACATTTTTTTCAATTGGACTTTATTTTTCCGAGAATTTCGCGTTATTCTCTTTTTTACTTCCTCACATTCCATCTTATTTATTGTGCTCAAGTGAGATGTTTAATATTTTTTCGTTTTATAGAAATATAGAGATGAATCATTACAAAACCGAGTGCTTTGAGCTTTAATTAGTTCATTTTTGAAGAATCCGCTTGCACTTTTGAGCCTAACCAAACAATATTGTTATTATTACTATTGCTTTCATCATGATCATCCTTGTCTTGCTCTTTTCAATTCAAGTTTTCACAAATTTCATTGTGTAGCCGAAAAAGGTCCAAAGTTTATATCCATTGAACGAAGTTGAAAACACTAAATATTCTATTCAATGTTCCAATTTTCAGTTTTTTCGACTACGTTTTTAAGCAATAAATTGTTCAATTTGTATTCTTGGAAAAGTACACACACATTGTGTTCGAATAGAAAATCAAGTCATTTTCCAAGTTTTTTTCTTGTGAAATTAGACTATTTTTCTCATAGAAATGGCTGAATAAATAATTTTATAAGTCATTTAAAGGTCTGGAGTTTAACTAATTGGTATATATTTAATGTAATTAATTATCAAAATCTGAGAAATTGACAATTCCAATTTTATTTTCATAAAAAATAAAAGTAGTTTTGAAGAAATATAATGAAAAACAGAGAAATTATTAACATGAATTGAATATTTGTTTCATGATCTCTTTGAGACCATTTATAATAATTCAAAAATGTTGAAATTGTAATTGCCAATTTCTTATACTAGTTAGTTCAAAATGACAAAAGAATATTATTTATACCAATATTATGTACACACTACACTACATTACTATAAATTCAATTTGAGTATAAATGTAAAAATTTTATATAGTAAGAATCTAAATATTATGAAAAATAATGTTATATTATATATATTAGTCGAAGTTCGCGCAAAATGACAAAAATGGCACGCCAAATCTAAATAATGAGTTTGCAGTATTTAAACACGTACGGAAATTTTTACGTCTTCACGCCAACTGGAAATAACGGTTTTCCGATTTTTAAACTCGCCGGCAATGTTTTTCGTATTTTTAACGAAAAATGTTTAACTTTAATTTAACTAGGCGTATTTTAAACTATCCAAAAATATGAATATCTTTCGAAAAAGTTAGATTTGAGCACGTCTATTGAGCTCGTTTTATAACCGTACCAGTTGGCGTGCGTCTTTATAACAAAAAAGTTTCCACTAAAATTTCATTAAGCTTGTCTTAAAATATCTAAAATTGTTAATATCTCCCCAAAAAGTTACATTTGAGCATGATTACTGAGCTCATTCTATAACCATACAAATTGGGGTGAAATGGGCTTTTTCCTTAAGAAAAAGATTTTTTTCGATTTTGCGGCCCTGGCCCGGCCGTAAAATAAAACAAATTTTTTTTTTCATTATTGATTAATTATTGATATGTTTCTTAAAATATCGTGTGTACGTTTGTTCCTCAACTGAATTAGTAGATATTTGAGAAGTTTAGGGCCGATCTTCAATGTCAAATTTGTCAAATAAATTATTTCAAACAAAAATTCAATGTTTTAAAATATTTATTTTAACATAAAATATCATCAAATAAAAAATTTTAATAGATCCTTACACTTTTTTAAGAACCGACACTTAAATATTAATCTCATAACCCGAATTAATACCTAACGCTACATCATAAATTATTTTTTTCAATTTTTCAAGTAGTATAATATCTGATTTCATAAAATCAGCTGGGTGACAATTTAGCGGATTTACAACCCTTACAGATACGATGTTCAAGCTTACATAGTTGTCGTAATGCGCTGAAACTGCTGCTAAAGCGCCATCAACTTTGCTCTCCATTTCTTGATTTATTTCCTGATATTTTATGTTAAAATAAATATTTATAAAAATTATATTTCGTTTGAATAAATTATGTTGCCAAATTTTCCGGGCTGGAGGGCCGGGCCGAAAAAAATGAAAAATCTCTGCCTGGCACGGCCCTAAATTTCCCAAGTATGGTTATGTGTAGTCCTAGTCTGTAATGAAACAAATTTATTCAAATTGATATGCACTTTAATGCCGCGAAACCGCGCCTCGTTGCAAAAGGTTTCGCACTAATTGCACGAAACACACACCTTTTATTAGACTGAGGAATAGGTTCGTAGTGTTTTATTCACAAAGCTTTATTTGAACAAAAAACAATTATAATAATAAATTAATCAATTAAGTATTCGCCGTTATTGTTTACGACTTCCTCCCACATCACAATCAATTTGTTGATTCCGTTCGGGCAAAAATCTCCGGGTCTGGTGACGAAGAAGTTTTTGAGCCAGTTTTTGAGTTCCTAGAAGGTAACACTCCTCATTTGGTTTGACAGAGAGCGCAAAAGGTAATAATCGGACTGGAGAGTACGATGGATATGATCAAGAAGATGGACCAAGAACCATTCAAGCTCTTGGAGCGCGGCTTTGACGGCTTGTGCAACAAGTTATCGTAGAGAAAGATCACTTGGCCTTTTCACACGAATAGTCTCATCGGGGTAAACGAGCATGTCAACCCAGTTCTACCAAACTCAGATCATGGTCTTTTTTGAGTGAAGACTATCGACTTTGGCGTTTCTCCTGTATCCACCCACTCCATTCTTTGCTTCAGAATGTCGTACAGGCTTCATTTTTCATCTTCCGTGACGTCTTAAAGTCCAAAGTCGTCATTTTTAAACTTTGCTAACCGTTTTTGTGTAGTAAGCATTCCTGAGACACCTTCTCCATTCACACTGCGGCTTCGGCTGCTTTTTGCATTCGATGAAAAGTGAAGAAGAGAAGATGTCGAAAATGCTGATTTATGCCACCTGGATAGTTCATTTCTAAGCCTGAAAAATGATGAAAATTTCAAATTTCAGAACAAACTAAAAACACACTTTTGTAGAACAGAAAAATCGCTATCAGATAAATATATACACTTTGCCAAACAACAAGAAAATTGTTGTGAAACAAACGATAATATAAAAACTCTATTGTCCTTTTCACAGATCGGTGTTTAATGGAAGAGCAATAAAAGAAGAAAAAATGATGGGCGGCCACACGGCCACAAACAACTTTTTCGTCAATTCCTCTTCAATCTGTGCTGTCCATTATTTCGTAAAAATAGTGGCCGTTCAAACCTCATTCCATCCTAATTTTTTCCTCTTCCATTAGGCACCGATCTCTGAAAAGGACAATACAAACTTATTCCTCAACCCAATAGGTAAAATCGAAGTTCATAGTAATATAAATGTCATATAATGGTGGATAAAATATAAATATATCTTGAAAATTAAAAACCTTTATCTGGAAATCTAAATCATTCGAATACTTATATTTTTCCATCGAGAAAACTCATCCTTCGTCATATAATAGAAATATTCTGAACTCCGCTCAAATATTCTTGAATCAAAAAACGATGCTTATATTTGTTTTTGCGATACATTGAATATCTCTTCTAATTAATTTTTCATTACGTTCTTTAATTATTTTTGTTAAAATAGTTCAATTATTATCACATCTGAAATAATTTAAAGATATTTAGGGTTAATTAATTGAAAAATTGTATTCTATTCTTTAAATTAAATTAAAGTTCTATAAAAGAGCATTTATTTGATTTAACTCATAAAATATTTTGTCATTAAGCAAAAGTACTTTTTGAATATGAATATTCTGACACCACCTAATCCTAATCAATTCATTTCCGTTTATTAATTATCCATTAATTGATTAATTCCTCCCAAATCGAGTATGTGGGCGGATGTTCTTTTTGAATCAATTTTTTATAATCATAATAATCCTTAATGAAAAGATTTGTTTATTTTCTCAATTAGTTTTATTGTTCATGTATAAAACGAATAATATTCATAATAACTAGCATTTTGACTTTGTAGGTTCAAATATCTGTTTATCCGGAAGTAATCAGTTTTTGTTTTTGTGGAAAAAGTGTTGTTTTGTTCTTTTTTAGTATAATTCTTTTAAAACATTTATGAGATTTGTTTGAAAGTTGGCAGGATAAAAACATAGGATTTCTGGAGACATAGAATATACAAATACTACTTGAGCTCTAAATAAGAAGAATGTTATGTGGTTTTAAATAATTCTAAGTCGGTATTTAAGTTTAGTTTTCTACAGTGGAGATCAGCGCTCGCGGAGAAACTATGAGGATAGTTCATTTCTAAGTCTGAAAAATGATGAAAATTTAAAATTTCAGAACAAACTAAAACCACAATTTTGTAGAGCAGAAAAAGCGCTATCAGATAAATATATACACTCTGCCAAACAACAAGAAAATTGTTGTGAAACGAAAGATAATATAAAAACTCTATTGTCCTTTTCAGAGATCGGTGCCTAATGGAAGAGCAATAAAAGAAGAGAAAATGATGGGCGGCCACACGGACACAAACAACTTTTTCGTCAATTCCTCTGAATGACCGTCCAAACGAGAACCTCATTCCATCCTAATTTTTTTCCTCTTCCATTAGGCACCGATATCTGAAAACGACAATAACTAAAAAGCGAAAATTGCATCCGTGAATATTTTTAGGATATGTTTACAAATATCACGCCAAATGTGGAAATTGGCAATTTACAATATTTAAATGCGTCTCATTGTCTTCCACGTCTAAATGTGGAGCTAACTTTCATGTCAATTTTTCAATTTTTTTATAAATTAGCCTAGAACAGTAATATCTTTTTCTAATTACTTTATGACAGTGGCTTTATAAGCTCCTATTTTATAAATAATTATATTAGGGGTATATATATTTAAAGCTCTTGAACAGCTCTATCATAATATTTCACTAATATTTAACAGAAACAGTAGTTCAAAGGATGTATGATGTTCAGAAAAATATAATATTAGGGGAAACACAATTTTTTCCGATTTCCTTTATATTTCTATTGTCCTGGTGTAGGTTGATGAAAAATTAGGGGTAAAGGAGCATACCGGAAAAAAAGATGGTCTCGCTTGGGCTGGTGTAGATTTAATTTGCAATTTGTTTATTATTTCGCTTTTTTTCATCACAATTTTGTTTTCTCTTACTAAATTGGTTGTTAAATCAACATAATAATTATTATAATAAAAATTTTAGGTATAATTTATTATATTTAGGATCGAAATAATAAACAAATTGCAAATTAAATCTACACCAGCCCAAGCGAGACCATTTTTTTTTCGGTATGCTCCTTTACCCCTAATTTTTCATTAACCTACACCACGACAATAATTGTTTTTTACCAAACAATGATTTTCATATACATGTGTTATATACACTAGCTGACAAAAGTTGTCACAAATGTTTTTCGGGTTTAACTTTTTTGTGACTTGACCAAATTGGCTGATTTTTTGATATATTATGTGAATCAGTATTTAAAATGTTATAGTAGCAAAATTTGGTTTAAATTACCATGTCAATTTCGGTACCACGCATTCCGTTTTCCGTCATATTGATAACAGCTTGCCGGCGGGAATTTGTAAAATAATCTACTCTATCATATCAAAAAATCAGCCAATTTGGTGAAGTCACAAAAAAGTTAAACCCGAAAAAACATTTGTGACAAAACTTTTGTCAGCTAGTGTATATATATTTTTAAAGCTCTTGAACAACTCTATCATAATATATATTAAAATGTTTAATTGGTCTTTTATTTAAAATTCCGAAATTCGTGTTCTTTTACGTCATTATTGGAAACAATGTTTAACGCAACTGCAGCAGCAAAAACGATGTGCGAAGTTGAAGGCGACAATATGGTCTCGGATCGTACTGCGCGAAATTGGCTCAAAAGATTTAACGACGGCGACACTGATCTCGAGGACAAGACACATTCAGGCCGACCTACGACAGTGGATTCTGCAGCAATCCGTGAAGCTGTGGAGACCAATCCATTAATAAGTACTCGCAGATTGTCGGTAGATATCGATATTCATCAAACATCAGTGTTACGACATCTTCACGTTCTTGAGAAAGTCAATAGACGCTGCCGAGAAGTAACTCATGCATTGACTGACTAGAAAAAGTGGAGATTATTTAAAGTGGTTAACATTATTTTCCAAGAAAACTATTATACTTAAAATATAATTTTTGAATAGATCTAGAAAACTGACGTCAAAATCGTTCTTTATTTGTTACGTGGAAATTAGCGACACATGATTAACTATGAAAATATTTCTATTTTCAATTGGCGTGCTCATGCATTGACTGAGATTCAAGCTCAAAAACGCGTCGAGACTTGCCGAAAACTGCTCAAAAACCCACACGATTACCGTTTTATTCGTAGAATAGTAACTTGTGATGAAAAGTGGGACTACTTCAGTAATCCGGACAGACAAAATCAATGGTTGGAACCTGGTCAAACGGCGGAACCGGTAGCAAAATGTGATCGTTTTTCAAAGAAGGCACCTCAGTGTGTTTTGTGGAATTTCGAAGGCGTATTTTACTTCGAGCTAGTTCTAAATGGTCGGACCATAGACGCAGACCTCTAACTTGATCGAATGTAGGCCGCACTTGGCGAGAAATATTCAGCATTGATCAATCGGGAGCGGATACCCCTTCAACAAGACAACCGCACACTGCCAGACAAACGAAGAAAAATATCAAAAATCTCGACGTCATTCAACTTCTTCCACATCCAGCTTATAGTCCGGACCTTGCGCCATATGATTATCACCTTTTTCGATCTATGGCACACTTTCTTCGTGGTCGTAGCTTCAATGACCTGGCCGATATCGAAAACGGGTGCCAGCCGCGAGTTTTCCGCCTCTAAGAACAAGGAGTGGTACCGCAGCGGGATCGAACAACTTGCCGATAGATGAGTTCAAGCCATAGAGTCAAATGGTCTTTACTTTGAAACCTAATTGTTTTTCAAGTTTTGTAAAATTATGTTTAAATTTTTAATAAAAAATCTCACAAAAATTGTGGTTCATCCTAATAGCAATATAAAAATATGGGATAGATAAATAATATGCCAGTTTTTTTGGTCAGAAATAAATAAATAATTTCATATAATAAAGCTACTAAATAAGGATAACAGTTATATTTTTCTATTTGATAAATTTAATTAATTAGGGTAAACTTCAAGACTCCCCAGAATCGTCAGTTGAAGCTTTCTCTTCAAATTCTCCGACAAATTCTTATATCTTTTATTGAATAATCGCACAGAACGTGCCACAAAAAACTTTCTAACGAATTGATTTCAACGCAGGCTTAAACGTTAAATAAATACCACTACGATTTATAGAAGCATTAATCGATATTAGTTTTCTCTAATCCAATCGATTTTTGACAAGAACTTGTAATCCAAATTTTCTATGCTCATAATGTAAGTTTCGGCAAAAAGCGCAAAGAGATTTTTTTTTTTAGATAGTTTAAGATGGTCTAGTAAGACTGACGTGTCAAGTTATATGAAAATAATACGTGTAAATTAGTAATGCACGTTTAAATATTGAAAAAAAATTCCTTTTGATTATTTGGCGTGTTGTTATTTAGAAAGACAATTAATAAATGATTTTCCATCACCGTTTAACGGTTGCATACGGCCTCTGATTAAGCATTTCTTTTGTATTATTATATTACCTATTTTTGAATAATCTCAAATTTGATTTGAAATGATATGAAACTGATCATAATAATTGAAAAAATCGACACCAAAACAAATTCCATTGCCATTAAACTGAAAATCTAATTTACCTAATGGGGAAACCCGTAACATTTAATTGACTTCTCCATTCATTAAACCTAAATTAACTTAAGAAACACAAATGCGAATTGAATAAGTGCTGAAATTCAAGAATCAATTCGTTTGTTTTCACATTCCATTATCAAGCTAATCAACACGAGATTCGACAAATTTGGTGTGCCTGAGCCGACAAAGGAGCATTAGTATTCGAGACGTTGCCAGAGAAAGAAATGGGTTGTACTTGCTGGCTCTGCTTGTCTTGAACCATGAGCAGGGAGGGAAGCAGCCATCTGTCAGTCTCGTTCTACTCGTCTCACTTTTACATCATCTGTCGTGTATTTTTGAGCTTGAGCGCTCAAATTCTATGAGCTCGTCGTTCGCATTTATTATTATTGTTGTTGTTGTTCGCTTTTTTCGAAATATCTATCGATTTTTACTATATATTAGCATTATATATTGAAATAGCTTATTTTTAGACGACCACCTCAATCAGGTTGAGTTGATGAAACATCCCGCCAATTTCTGCCAGCTTCTATTCATATCAATAATTGCCATTTTTGGATATATCGATGCTGTCGTTTATAATGTTTGTTTTAATTTTAATCTACTTGGATTCAATCAATTCGGCTCTTTCCATAGTTGAAAATCATGTCTGACTCAGTTATTTTTCAATTTGTAGTCAGCTAAAAATTAATGAATCAGAGATTGATATATTTAGTTTCTGAGAATGTGACACTTTCAAATGTGAGTGACGTTAGTTGTAGAATACATATTTAGAAAAGGATTAAGAAAATTCTTGAAAGGTTTAATTTTCAGATTTGATTTGTTTTGTTGTCTTAAAAAATAGACAACACGCATTGAAGAGAAATAGACGAAAATCTCCTTTGTGGCCATGTGGTCCAACCAAGAATATAATTTTCCTGAGTGAGACACACGAATGACGAGGACTTAACTGTAGTGTAGACATGACTGTGTTTACGTATTGTCGTAAAATAAAATGTTAACTTATAAGTTTGGCAATATTTTTCTTATTTTTCTTAAAAATTTTAAATGAAATATTATCAAAATCTGAGAAATTGACAATTCCAATTTTATTTAAAAAAAAAAATAAAAGTAATAAATCTGACGTGATCTAGAAATTTTGGAGAAATATAATGAAAAACAGAGAAATTTTTAAAATAAATTGAATATTTATTCACGTTCTCATTAAGACCATTGAAAATAATTCAAAAATGATCAAATCAAACCTTTCATATTCTTAGATTTTGATAATATCTCGTAATATTGATAAAATTAATTTATATGACGACCACACATCAAATTGAATTAGTTGATTTTTGTCCGATTCAATTAAAATAAAAATTATAAAAATCAATATTGCACAAAACTGTTCGCATAATAGTTTTCGTGAATAGGAATTTAATTCTTAATATTATGATATGTGTTTCAAAATAAGTAATATAAGAGTTTAAAATTTCTTGTTTTTTTATAGAAATTTAAAAAATTAAATTAAAGTATTTATTTAAAAAGTAAGGTCACGCCCAATCAAATCATCGCATATTTCAATTGAATCGGACATTCAATTTGGTGTGCGACCAACTGGACAATTAATCGCTTAAAATTAGAAATAAGACAAATAGTTCGAAACAATACAAAATAAGTTAGCATTTTATTTTACGACAATACGTAAACACTCGTCATTCGTGTGGGTTTATTCTCACTCCATTTTCCTTATCTTTTTCCTCTAGATCCGGATCTCCGAAAAGTACAATATTTAAAGTAATTTTATGCACTTATTTTGTCGTTTCAAAATATGTTTTATATAGACTATTTCAATTTTTGGAAGCAATTAAAAATCAAACTTTGCGTTTTTTGGTTATTGCGTAAAATAAAATCCATTAGCTTCAATCTGCGTACTTTGTGCATATATGCGGATTATTAATTGTATTACTTTTAAATGGAATATGATAAAATTGTAAAAAGAACTTTATTTATCAATTAAGATAACTCTACAACATAAGTAAAGGTTATAGATTTTAAGAGCTTAATTTAAAGCAAACATTTTTAGTCAGGAAAATAATTAGAAAAAAAAAAATAAAAATTGTGAACAACAACGCCGCCGAGGCTAGAACTTCCGTAGATTCAATTCCGATTCTATATCACTACCACTCGGCCATCAAACCACATTTAAATATGCAAATTAGATTGATGATTAGATGAGAACAGTTAATATTCAAATTTTATCATTGGTCGTGATATTAGGACAATTTTTTTGAACTTTCGCATTTTATTTTACGCAATAACCAAAAAACGCAAAGTTTGATTTTTAATTGCTTCCCAATTTTTTTGATGACGCATGGCGAAAAACTGCGCGTCGTGACAATTATAGAAATAGAGATAGAGATAGAGAGAGAGAGAGAGATTTCTTTTGTATCTCTCTATTTATAATGGTCTTAATCACGCTGCAAATGCGGCATACTAATTAAAATTCATTTTCAAATCGATTATTTTAATAATTTTTAATTAATAAACGTTCAATATAAGCAATAACAATTAAAAAATGTAACAAAAATTAAATAAAATAATCTATTTGAAAATGAATTTGAATTAGTATGCCGTATTTGCGGATGTTATTAAATCTAGGAAAAGCGGAAATTGCTCCCGTCGGAAAATAAAATGCATTTCTGCAAAAATCACGGATTATTACACCATTTCATTTTAAATTTCGATTTTTTTTCATTTTTATAAAAAAAGACTAAAAAATCAAAGATCTCAAAGGAATCGAACCAACATATATTTTTCGTGAATCAAATCCTCTACCAGGTATGCTACGCATCCTCTTTTTTTTAATTAATTAATCCGTTGAAGTTTGAGGAAGTATTTTAAATTCTATGGTGTAATAATCCGTGATTTCTTTTGCGGAAATGGATTTTATTTTCCGACGGGAGCAATTTCCGATTTTCCTAGATTTAATAACATCCGTATTTGCAGCGTGATTGCGTCGTCAACTATTTTGAAATACTCTATATTTAAAGCAATATTTAAATACATTTTTCTATATTTCACGTCTAAATTTAAGAAGCAATTAAAAATGAAACTTTGCGTTTTTGGTTATTGCGTAAAATAAAATCCATTAGATGTTATCTTCGTACTTTGTTCATATATGCGTATTATTAATTGTATTACTTTTAAATTAAATATGATAAAATGGTAAAAAGGACTTTATTTATCAAATAGGATAACACTACAACATAAGTAGTGGTTATCGATTTTAAGAGCTTAATTTAAAGCTAAAATTTTTTAATCGGGGAAATAATTTAAAAAAAAAACAAAATTATGAACACCTTCCAAGGCTAGAACTTTCATAGAATCTATTCTCTGCACTTTCTGCTGGGCGCTTCCGTGACTGTGTTTTGCATGAAAAGTGCTCCTGTTAGGACGTGAGGTGCTTTTTGCATGAAAACAGACTCATCCTGTTATTTAGCGTAAACACGTCATCAATCTTTGTTAAAATTTAATGTTGTTTTTTGGAATGAGGACGCTTCGTGTAAATTTTATGAAAATTTGGTTACTTTTTCGGTTTGAATTGAATGTTCTGGTGGCAGTTTTGATAACAATTTCGTGCAAAACACAGTCAAGCCACCGCCCAGCACAAAGTGCAGAGTTAAACCCCCAAAAAACAACCTCTCGGTCACGGACAACATTTAAATATACAAATTAGATTGATGATTAGATGAGAACAATTAATATTCGAATTTTATCATTGGTAGTGATATTACGCCAAGATTTTGAGCTTACGCATTAACCAAAAAAAAAAAACGCAAAGTTTCATTTTTAATTGCTTCCAAAAGTGTGTATTATAGGATCAAATCTAGGAAATTGATCCCATCGGAAAATAAAATGCATTTCCGCAAAAAATCACGGAATATTACACCTAATTCTTCCTCAAACTTTATTTGATTAATCAATTAGGATAAAGGAGAATGCGTAGCATAGCTGGTCTTATAGTGTGTCGAGGAAAATTGAAGATTACTCGATAATAAAGTGATAAATGTGTAAGATTTTTGGTATCATTAGAATCAGAATGAACCAAGGATTCTAATGATATAAGTTTGAAAAAAATCGCACGTTATTGAATAAAGTTATTTATCCATGAAGATGTATTAATTTTGTTGAACTTTGTCCCGCTTGGGAACCATTGTAGGTGGTTTATTTTTAAAAAAGTTTATGATTATATAGTATTTAAGCATCTGTTCTTTGTGTATATGATGGAAAAATGTTACTAATAATTTCATTAGAGCCGGTAAAAATGCTTAAAGTTTTGCCAAATACGACATTTGGCTGGCAAACTGCCGCATGCAGTAATGCAAATTAACTGCAGGAGAAATGAAAAAAATAATTTGGTGTGCTATGGTGTAATAATTCTGTGATTATTTGAGCCAATGTATTTTATTTTCCGACGGGAGCAATTTACGCTTTTCCTAAATTTAATAACATCCGTATTCACACCAAATTATTCTGAATTTTGTCGTGGCATTGTAAATTTTAGTCCACGTTTTTGTTTCGAATTTACGACGTATTGTCGTGTTGTTTCTTGATTTCATAAAATTGTTCCGTTTATAAAATAAGGTCCTGGCATACTGGCCACTACGTAACAATCAATAAATCATTAAAAAAGCTATAAATAAATGAATTCGTGGCCTAAAATTAGGAGACTAACATCGCGGCTGTAAAAACAACTTTAATTTGGCGTGCCGTATTATATCTCTTTAATTAAAGGACACTAGGGGTTTCGACATGTTGAAAGCTTTGTTAAAAATTTAATTATTGTCCTTTTCAGAGATCGGTGCCTAATGGAAGAGGAAAAAAATTAGGATGAAATTAGGTTCTCGTTTGGACAGCCTCTCTTTTTAGACGACCTTCTCTCCTTTTTTACTAAATTATGGGCAGCACATATTTAAGAGGAATTGAGAAAAATGTTGTTTGTGGCCGCATAATTTTCTCTTCTTTTATTTCTCTTCCATTAGGCACCGATCTCTGAAAAAGACAATAAATTAAATTAAATCTACAATTATAAATTAGTTATAGCCTATTTCAAAATAGTTGACGACGCAATCACGCTTCAAATGCGGCATACTAATTCAAAAATCATTTTCAAAACGATTATTTTATTTTATTTCTGTGACATTTATTAGTTTTTATTGCTTATAAGGAATAAAATAATCGTTTTAAAAATGAATTTGAATTAGTATGCCGCATTTGAAGCGTGATTGCGTCGTCAACTATTTTGAAATAGGCTCTATTTGGAATATTTTAAATCTCTTTCGAAATTTTCAAAAAAATATCACCTTAAAGACACTTTTACTTCAAGCTGACAGGCACACGGCAACTGGTATTGTAATATATGTAATACTTTGCTGAACTGCTTTAATATATTCTTTTTAACGTTTAATTTTAGTAATTGAAAAGTAACCAGACAGAAACACTAAAAATGTCAGCTATTGCTGGACGTAAATAAGTTCGTTTATGACGTATAAGTAGTTGTCAGAAATTAGTTTTTAATTAAAATATTAAATAGAGTTATGGCAAGCCTACAAAAATTTACTTAATTAGTAACCAACTTATGTATTCGTTTTTTTAGTGGCGAGCTGATTGTCGTGGTCATCTAATTCAGGGGCATCTCCAGGGCAACGCGCCACGTGGTATTTATTCCGAGCTCCCAATAAGCGACATTTGCGCAGCAGGTGATCCTAAACTTCCAACTTCCTTTCATCCATTGTTCATAGATCTTTCACAGCCCATCGGCAACAAATACATCTTATGCTCAAATTGTCTTGAAAAATGTGACAACTCGCAAATCGCAAGGCTATCGAGCCGGCTCATGTTCATATCGAATGAAAAGCCGCCAACACCTCGCCTTACCTGGTTCCAAGTGGACACACCATTAAGTACTCTTGGCGACATGGAACACCAATGTCATATGTACGAGGTTGGTAATCGATTTAGTGAAAGAAAATGTTAATGTTCATTCAGTCGACGGCCAGTTTAATTGCCTCCGGTCATGCGACGGATAGAGTCTCGCCAACCGCCGATGAAACATCGACGGATGCGCTACGCTCGTTCTCGAAAACATCTGTTCTATTTGTTTCTATTTCATTCATCATATTAATGGTCATTTCATTGGCATGGCTGGTGTTTTATTATATCCAACGGTTTCGCTATGCTCATGCGAAGGATCGATTACAGAGGAGGTACGGATGGACAGGTGAATCAATTCGAATGTATTATTAAGACTTTTCAATGCTGCTCGGAAGGCACTTGCGAGAATACCTACGAGATCTGTTCGCAGCGGGGATGACGATCTGCAAACAGATTGTGCCATCTGTCTGGATCCTTATCAGCTGAATGACATTGTACGGATATTGCCGTGCAGGTTGGTGTTTTCTTGGAATTCTGTGCCATTTTGTTTATTTTGAATTATCTATACGTAATTTTCTCGATATCTTCTCGATATCTGATTACAACAACGATGTTACAACAAAAGAAAGCATTCCCTATTAAAAATCTATTGGGGAAAGAATAACTCGATTACAAGAAAATTATTACCTGATATGCCATAAATCGGCTATAATATTGCGGCTTATTAAAAAACATTTTATTTGCAAATATGTTTGTTTTCTATCTCAAGGTTAACAATGAAATTAATAATTGTGCATAATATACCTAAACATTGAGTCAAATACAATTTCTAGAAATATTAATAAACGAAAAAGGTTTATTCAATTTACTCGATGACGAATCTTGAAATTAGATACAAATTTAAATTAGAATACAAATTAGATATAAACCATTGGCCATTGATATCTAACAACCGACAGAAGCTTCCTCTCTCTATCACTCTTTGGGACCATTTTCAAATCTATTAATATCGTAAAAATAAGGGTTCCACAAAGGAATTATAATCAATTTAATTTTTTTGTTTATAAAAATTTGCTAAATTCATGTTTTTTGACACAAAAATTTTACATTTTCAAATTGTAGAATATTAATTGTTTCCTCTTATTTAGTACCAAATTTTTTCCGATTTTTTATTTAAAATTTAAACATAATTTTACAACACATGAAAAACAATTAGGTTTCAAAGTAAAGACCATTTGACTCTATGGCCTGAACCCATCTATCGGCAAGTTGTTCGATCCCGCTGCGGTACCACTCCTTGTTCTTAGAGGCGAAAAACTCGCGGCTCCCGTTTTCGACATCGGCCAGGTCATTGAAAGAATGTGTGTCATGGATCGGAAAAGGTGATAATCAGATGGCGCAAGGCCCGGACTATAAGCTGGATGTGGAAGAAGTTCAATGGCGCCGACATTTTTGATATTTTCCTTCGTTTGTCTGACGGTGTGAGGTTTTGTCTTGTTGAAGGTGTATCCGCTTCCGATTGATCAATGCTGAATATTTCTCGCCAAGTTCCGCATACTTTCGATCAAGTTGGGCACAATAGAGGTCTGAGTCGATGATCCATTTGGAACTAGCTCGAAGTAAATTAAGCCTTCGGAATTCCACCAAACACATAGAAGTGCCTTCTTTGAGAAACGATCACATTTTGCTACCGGTTCGGGTTCCAATCATTGATTTTTTCTGTCCGGATTACTGAAATAGACCCACTTTGCATCACAAGTTGAAACTCTACGAATAAAACGGCAATCTTATGGATTTTCGAGCAATTTTCGCCATGTCTCAACTCGTTTTTGAGCTTGAATTTCAGTTAATGCATGAGGTACTTCTCGGCAGCGTCTATTGACTTTCCAAGGGCGTTAGGATTTCGTACAACTGATGTTTTAGGAATATCGAGCCCGGCCGATAATCTGCGAGCACTTATTGATGGATTGGTCTCCACAGCTTCACGGATTTCTTCAGAATCCACTGTCGTTGGTCGGTCTGAATGTGTCTTGTCCTTGAGATCAGTGTGGCCGTCGTTAAATCTTTTGAACCAATTTCGCGCAGTACGATCCAAGACCATATTGTCGCCTTCAACTTCGAATATCTTTTTAGTCTCTCCAGCTGCGTTGAAGCTTTGTTTCCAGTAATGGCGTAAAATAACACGAATTTCGGATTTTTCCATGTTTCTTCTACAGGTTAAAACTTTTTAAATAAAAGACCAATTAAAAATTTCAGTATATGTTCTGATAGAGCTGTTCAAGAGCTTTAAAAATTTGTATAACACATGTATATAAAAATCGTTATTTGGTTAAAAAAAGCAATTAGACAAAAAGATATAGAAAATCGGAAAAAAATTTTGGTTCAGCCTAATATATATATATATATATAAGACACACACCAAATAGAATACTTCAACAATGAGCGCAGAATATGTGCTTCCATTTAATATTTTGACAATAATTTTGGGTTGCTGAATAGTTTAAGACGAGGCGGTATGAAAGAACGTATTTATTAGTTAAATCCTAATGGAAAATCATTGATTAATTAGGTTTCTCAGTTCATGTAATAAGTGTATGCAATAAATAATATTTAAATTGTAAAATTGATTAAAAAATATATTTAATTTAGTAGAAAAGTTGATTTATCAATGATTTTCTATCATCGTTTAACGGATCAATACGTTCTTGCATACCGCCTCCGATTTAAAACGAATTAGACAAAAAGATATAGGAAATCGGAAAAAAATTTTGGTTGGCCCTAATAAAAAGTGAAGGGCGTGTTTTTCTTTCAATGGGTGCGCGGTGTTTTGCAATATTCGGCATGATTCGTGGAATCTGTTGCCCCTTTGAAAAAAAACATGTTCACACCAAATGAAAATGACTATTTATCAATATCTAAACTGATTTTATTAAAAGTTACGTAAAAGTCAAAAACTAATTTTTACCTCAATTTTAAAGGCTCTTAAAATATCATAATCACTTTAAAATTTTTTTTAGAAATTTTAGATTTTAGGGGCACTTATGATCTCTGTTTATTAATTCATTTGGCGTGCATCTTTTTTCCCGTTAGAATCCCAACACCCCAGTACATATTAATCAGAGGCCGTATGCAAGAACGGATTTAACAATTAAATCATTTGCACGCCAACTGAAATCTTTGATTTTTAAAAGTTTGAGACTATATCACGGTAGCGCATGTTATTATTGCGATTATACATTTTGTCCAGACCATGCATATATCAGGAACTATCGATTTCAACAAAAATATCGCCGGTATAATTAACCTGGGTGGTCTAAATGGACAGCGGTTCAAGCTGTTTCAGTTGGCGTGCATTTGTTAAACCAAATGTTAAAACAAAAACGCGTATGCAATAAATTTTATTTAACACTTCTTGTTGTTAAATCGATTAGCCTAGCAGAACTAGATAAATCGACGATTTAACATTAAATTTATTAAATTAAAAAAAAAACAATAAATGTGTTACACACTGGTTTTGTTTTTTTTTACAATTAAAATCATATTTTTTACTTAAAAAACGTTTAAATTGACAGCAAGATTTGTTTTAAAAATAATTAACAATAAATTGATTTTTTTTTGCATACGACATCTTTCATTTTAATTTAACTGTAAATCATTTAACTGTTAAATCCGAGGCGGTATGCAAGAACGTATTTATCCGTTAAATGGTGATGGAAAATCATTGATTAACTGCCCTTTACAGTAAATTGTAAATATTTTACAATCTTTTTCGTATTAAAACGTTTTTTCTTACATACACTTACTTAAATTTTCTTATAAAAGTAGTTTAACAATAATTTTCCATCGTCATTTAACAGATAAATTCATTCTTGCATATTGACTCCGATTTTATTTTACATTTAACATAAAGTTTATTGCATATAACCTCAGGTTTAATGATGATTTAAAAAAAGGTTCCATGTGTATTGTTGTTAAATATATTATTTCAATATTTTCTGATTTTCAGACACATTTACCATAAATCATGCATTGATCCATGGCTCCTAGAGCATAGAACGTGTCCTATGTGCAAAGCCGATATTCTCAAATACTTTGGTTATCAGGTAAATCATCGGGCTAGATACATTTTCAAAATTGTCACTTTAGTATTACGATGCACATTTGGGGAGATCTGAAGACGGTCGAATTGAAATCGGAGGAGGAGTCACTACGCCGCCAAATCTCGACGACTCCAATCGGAGGCACATTGATGAAGTTATTACAACATCGAGATCATCTGACGGCGGATCCGCGCATGGAAACGTTTCGGATGACGAGGAGTTTGGTTATTCTGCGCGTGGTGGGATTTGTGAATAAAATTTCAAACAAATTCCTTTTGCAGATAATTCGCGAGAAGAGTCACGGCGGAGAAAACTGTTGTTCAAACAATTTGTGCATCAGATATTAAGTCCGTTTTTAGAAAGGACAGAATTAATTAAATTACCTCATATTTTCAGACACTTCTGAAGGTGACGATCTTCGAGAGCCACAGCATCCTTCGTCGTCTTCTTCGGCGCCCATTGCTGCAACTGTCGCTGGCACGAGCCACAGTGCTCAAGGGAGCAGTAGCAGCAGCAGCAGCGGATCATCGAACAAGCCATCATCTTCACAAATAGTCAACCTGGTTCAGGTCAAGTCAAGATCTGCGACCATTCGGAAAGATCCAAGCACATCGCACTCACATTACCATCAGCCGACGCCTGTTGATGTGACTTCTGATCGAAGAGCATCCACCAGCAGTCAACTTGTATAAGGATAATTGTGATTCTATGTGTCTCTATTGTATTAAATTCTAACGGGATATAGTTCAAGTAAATCCGGAAAATATCGAATATATTTTTTATTTATTTTTTTAGTTATGACAATTGTAGAAATGTCATTTGCGGGTTCATTTTATTCCATTTTTGTCATATAGATTTTTATTCATTAATTGATCTCTTTAATTGTCGTATTAAAACACCTCATCTTTTATACTTTGCTAGATCAAATAAATTTGTTTTGAAAATAGTTTTGACTAATAGTTCCAAACCTTTTAGACTTGGACAGGATTATTTCTACGAGCAGTTTATATTCGACCAAATAAAATCACCGTCGATTCCCATTGAAACCTCTATAATTAGTTCTGCGGGATAATTTAAAGAAATATTAATATAAAAACTATTTTCGTTGAAACGATCGTTATATACTTTAAGATTTTGTTTTCTATTAGGTCTAGAAATTAATTTCCGCGTTTTTTACGTACACTAGCTGACAAAAGTTTTGTCACAAATGTTTTTTCGGGTTTAACTTTTTTGTGACTTGACCAAATTGGCTGATTTTTTGATATTTTATGTGAATCAGTGTTTAAAATGTTATAGTAGCAAAATTTGGTTTAAATTACCATGGCAATTTCGGTACCACGCATTCCGTTTTCCGTCATATTGATAACAGCTTGCCGGGTGGCAATTGGAGTTTCTTTACGTGGAGTCATCTCTAAAATGTTGCCAATTACGGCTATTTACAATAAATTATTAAACAATTAAATTGAACTTTACAAATTATTAAAAAATGCAGTGCAAGAAAAGTGCGTAATATCTTTGAGCTACACGTTTTACGATAAACGCTTGTCACTGTAAACGGATCATCGTAATCACAAGCGGAAATTTGTAAAATAATCTACAACCATATGAATCAATCATATCAAAAAATCAGCCCATCTGGTCAAGTCACAAAAAAGTTAAACACGAAAAAACATTTGTGACAAAACTTTTGTCATCTAGTGTATATAGTTCTTCATATATAGTTCAAAAAATTCAGAAATTAAAGCTGAAGAGTGGGACAAAAATAAATGAAGTCGCGGTCCCCGGTTCCGGTTTTTGAAATTTTAAATTTTTTTAATGTCCCCCCCCCTCCGCCCGGAATTTCAAAAAAACGGGGTCCCTCCCATCACTGCTATACACCTAATAGTAATAACCTTTTACTTATTGATATACTTAAATTTTGAAAACCTCCAACTTTTGGTTGTCAACTGCAGTCCATTTTGTTAAGAACTTTAATATTTCCTAATATTTCGCAATATATTCAATAGCAAAACCAAGGTAAATAATCAATAAATGTTGTTTAGCAACGATTGTCTGTTTATTGATCACTTTGTTTCCTTTTTTCTCGTCCTTTAATACTCTTTTTAGTGATTGAGAATTATGTAAAACATATCAATTTCCTTAATTGGCTATATTTGGACTTCCTGATAGAATATTTGTTGGATCATACACCTAAATAAAATACTAGGAAATGCCACACCACACGCAAGAATTAACTCGTTGAGCCTCTGAGCCATTTAAGCTACTCTAATGTAAAATAGTAATAAAGTACAGAAATACTACGTTTTATGTATTTTAACAATACAATACTATTATTGCGGTTTTGTTTCTAGATTTTATATATATATATATATAGAGAAGTATCATTTATATGAAAAATTATCTCTCTCTCTCTCTCTCTCTCTCTCTCTCTCTCTCTCATTAAATCATAACTTATAAGCTTCTTTGTTGTATACGTTTCTTTTATTAATTAAAATTTAACCTTATAGAATTTTCAACTTTTCTTGTTACCATTATATAGAGTATATAGATATAGATATAGATAAATATTACCATTATATATTGTCCTTTTCAGAGATCGGTGCCTAATGGAAGAGGAAAAAAATTAGGATGGACGGAAGTTCTCGTTTGGACGGCCTCTCTTTTTAGACGGCCATTCTTTTTTACGAAATTATGGGCAGCACATATTTAAGAGGAATTGAGAAAAATGTTTTTTGTGGCCCCATCATTTTCTCTTCTTTTATTACTCTTCCATTAGGCACCGATCTCTGAAAAGGATAATACCATTATATAGACCATTATATAGATAAAACACGGAGCTTTTTTTATATATGAAATTGCTCTTAAGACACTTGTTATTCATCATGAAAACAATTTATATAAAATCCCAAATATTTATTGTCAGGGCTTTAATTTTGTTCTTAAACTCATTGCATATTGTTAAGCATAAAATTAAGAATATGTGATACCCATAATCATTACTAATAATCATTACTGATAATCATTACTATACTCTCGATCATTTTTGTGCAATAATTATTATATATTTTTACCAAATTGAATCAGTTGATTTTTGTCCGATTCAATTTAAATAATGCGGCATGGAATGGCCGAACTTTCACGAAATATTTGTCGTCCATCATTTTTTTTAATAAAACGGTTTTTATTGTTTTTTTAATTAACAGTTCAAGATTTGAATTTTGCTTGTTATAATAATATGGAGAAAATATGGCAAATCTTTTAGTATATGACACAATACACATTTTTTCGATGACTTTATATTACTCATCCACACCAAATTGAATGGTTTAGTTGGGGGCTCAGAAAAGATGCTTATTTTGCAAAGTTCAGTAAGATGCGCATGTTTTTAGACAGTTTAGGAAGGGCTAGTAACAATGACGTGTCAAGTTTGTCAAGTTTTTATAATCGATTTTGCTATTTCGACCTATAAATTTGTTCACCCCGTTAAGACGGTATATAGCTGGAAATATTATCAGCTTTAATTGCTGAATTTTTTAAAACTATTTATAAAGAACTATATATGATCCACGGCGCGCTATTGAAAAATACACCCTAGAAAACACAGATTTAGTGATTTTAGCACAATATTCACATTGATAAAACTTTAGATATAACCCACAGTCTGTGGACCTAGAAGACAATGCATTAATATATTTTAAATCATAACAAACCTTATTTTAAGTGACATAAGTAATAAATATGAAAATAGAAGAGAATAATTAATTGTGGCCGAACATTAAATCTCGTCCGCGATTTCTTACTCTCATTTAAACACGTATACATAATTTTTCTATTTTTCTGATCCCGTGTTCCATAAGACCGTAATAAAAGAATTCTAACAAACATTTTAATCTTTCTATTGTACATACACTAGCTGACAAAAGTTTTGTCACAAATGTTTCTTCGGGTTTAACTTTTTTGTGACTTGACCAAATTGGCTGATTTTTTGATATGATAGATTCATATGGTTGTAGATTATTTTACAAGTTCCTGCTTGTGAATACGATGATCCGTTTTACAGTGACAAGCGTTTATCGTAAAACGAGTAGCTCAAAGATATTACGCACTTTTCTTGCACTGCATTTTTTAATAATTTTTAAAGTTCAATTATATTTTTTTCATAATTTATTGAAAATAGCAGTAATTGGCAACATAGCAGTAATTGGCAACATAGCAGTAATTGGCAACAGAGATGACTCCACGTAAAGAAACTCCAATTGCCATCCGGCAAGCTGTTATCAATATGAGGGAAAACGGAATGCGTGGTACCGAAATTGCCATGGTAATTTAAACCAAATTTTGCTACTATAACATTTTAATCACTGATTCACATAATATATCAAAAAATCAGCCAATTTGGTCAAGTCACAAAAAAGTTAAACCCGAAAAAACATTTGTGACAAAACTTTTGTCAGCTAGTGTATCAGAGATCGGTGCCCAATGGAAGAACCACAAAATAAGAAAGAAATGATAGTCTCGGATGGACGGCCTTCTTATTTTTCCTGTTCCATTAACCGTAGATTTCCGAAAAGGACAATATAAATGAAACAATAAACTATACAAAATATGTTGAAAATATAATTTTCTGACATCTCTTGTTCTTTCTGTCTGAAGATGCCAATTTATATCTGAATCAGAGATGGGCGGATTTCCGGATTCCGTATTCCGTCCATTCCGGTTTCCACATTCCGGATTTCGAAATTTTATATTTTAATTCTGAAAATTCACTTTTCAAAAAGTTAATTTCCGTATTCCAAAATTCAAAAACTGTCATTCCACCCATATCTGATCCACGTCAATTGAAGAAGTTTAAACCGGGACTCGTTTTAGACCACCCAGATTAAATATACCGTCAACATTTTGTGTTTTTGAATAGTTTGTATTATACATTTAAGCTTGACAACACAGACAATCTGGTATATTCACGTAGAGTACTGTAATTGGATCTCAAAGTTTCAAAAATCGAACATTTCAGTTGGCGTGTCTGATCTGAATACATCAAACACTCCAAAATGAATGATTAATTTGGATGCTCAGAAAAGATGCACAAATTACATGTTTCGGTAAGAAGCGCATATTTGTAGATAGTTTAAGACTAAATTAGGGGAAAATTTATTTGAAAATAATGCAGTAAATAACTGAGACACGATTAAATGTTGGAAAATATTAATTTGAATTTGGTGTGCATCAAATCACAAAAGAGTGTAATGACTATTATAATTTTACTAAAAGCCTATAATTCTAAGTAACACCAGTAATCATACAATATATTTTAGTCGAATGGCGGGCCATCCTTATCCAAACAGAGAGTTTCCTAATTGGTCGAAGCTTCCAATTAAAATTCGTCAAAATATAATTCAATACTTAGATTATTTAACGAGGTATTTAATTTATTTTGATTACTGTATTGATTATTATAGAACATAGAATTCGTTTATCGAGATGCTCCAAAGATGATCAAGAGATTGTAAATAGCACACCTCTACCTATTTATGGAATTCGTTGCTTTGAAGATTACGCGTTTGATGAACATCGTAGAATGGTAACATTTTAGGTAAAACTATCGATTTATTTAGGATTTTTAGCGAATGGTCGCATGCGTTCTTCAAGTTGAAAGATATGAGAAGGTGTTTGTGAGGTGTGAGTTCATTGATTACGGTAGAAATAGCCAACTTCGGTATTTTTAGGTTTTCAAATTTAAATTTTCATTTATATTAAATAGGTCAAGGATTTATGATGGATATGAAGGACTCGATAAACAAAAACGTACTATTAAGTACAATTCAAATTATCGTCAATTGGCGTTTGATTTTGTTCAAATTCACCAGAAGCTTGCATCAAGTTATATGAAGAATATAAATATTGTGCTAGTGAGTTGAACAAATATTTGGTTGAGGAATAAGTTCGTATGGTTTTTTTTACTAACTTAAGATTTACTTGAACAAAAAGTAATAATAAATTACTCAATTATGTATTCGCCGATTGATTATGAATTCCTCCCACCTCTCGATTAATTTGTTGATGCCGTTCCGCCAAAAATTGCCCGGTCTGGTGTCGAAGAAGTTGCTGAGGTCCTCGAATGTAACACTTGGGTTTCACTTGGTTTGACAGAGAGCGGAAAGTAATGATAAGCGGATGGCCCAAGGTCTGGAGAGTTCTGTGGATTCTGAAGAACCTCCCATTCGAGCACTTGGCGGGAGGTTTTGACGACTTGTGCCAAATGCGGTCGTGAAGCAAGATGACTTGGCCTTGTCGATAGGGTCTTTTTAGTCGAATAGCCTCATGTAAGCGACGAAGCGTGTATTATTTCCAGTGCAGCATGTCCTCACAGTTCCACCAAACGCAGATAATGGTCTTTTTTGGGTGACGATCTTGCTTGACTCTCGACTTTGGCGTTTCTCCTGGAGCCACCCACTTGTTTCTTTGCTTAAGATTGACGTACAGGCACCATTTTTCATCTACCGTGCCAAAATCGATGTTGAGCTGCGATTTTCTTTGTTTTGTTCGTTGAGCTCGTGAGATATTCGTCCTGGCGTTGTCGTGGATGACTTGGCCATCGGGCTTTTTCAGTCGAATAACCTCATTTGCTAGGCGCGGCTGGGCAACATAGAGCTCCTTGTTGACCACTGCGTTTCTTTCGAGCATTTACCGTGCCCTCTCAGTTTCACCAAGCGCAGATCGTTCTCAAGAGATCTTTCTTGACTCTCGGATTTGACGTATCTCCTAGAGCCAACCGCTCCTTTCTTTACTTCAGATTGAGGTACAGGCTCCATGCACCTGATTAAGGATTGTCTTTGGATCACAGTTAATTTGACTTGTTTGGCGACCATCTTCCTTGCATGCAGATGCTCTTCATCTAATTCTGCAGGTCGTCCGCTTCGAGGCGTGTTTTCCAGATTAAAGTCGCCATTTTTGTGCGCTAGACACGTCTAAGACACCTTCTCCATACATATTGCACACACCATTCCACCCTTAGAAAGAAAAGTCCGGTCTTGGTTTGAATCCTAGTCGTCGGCCATTTAAATTATTTTTACAATTTTTTATATTCTATAAAACGACTTAAACTTAAGTGCATTATAAAATATTGTTTGTATTTAATTGTTTTAGTGTTCCGTGTCAGAACCTTATATCACATGCACTACAACCCGAAAGGGGTGATGGCCTAGAATTTTCATTTTCAACAGAGCGCATTAAACATGCGTTTTAAAATCTTATTTTTTATAGTCAACAAAAGTTCATATCAACAAAAGTTCATAAAAATATTTATTGTTCATGATTCAAATATAATATTAATAAAATAAAAATACATAATTTTAATGCCACACACTCCTCTCTTTGCTTCAGATTCACGTATAGGCACCATTTTTCATCTCCCGTGACGATTCGGTACAAAAATCGTTGTTTGTGACCGCGTGTTGCTCGATGGCCAGCGATATTTAAAGGCGATTTTCTTTGTTTTGCTTGTTGAAGGGCTATCCAGGTGCCTAGGTTTTCGGCAAATCCCATCGAAGGAAAATGGTTAAGGATTCTCTTTTGATCACAGTTCATTTTTTCTTGAATTCACGGCTTGTTTGGCGACCATCTTCCTTCAATAGTTCTTTCAGATGATCTTCGTCTAATTCTGCAGGTCGTCCGCTTTGAGGCGTTCTTCTTGACGACCGGAAGAATAATAGTTCGTGTGAGGATCCGATGTAACCTTAATATTGACGCTCAATAAATGGAGCTAGAATATGAGCTAAAATCTCATCCACGATCGGGGCGCTTCTCCCAAATAGAAGCGACCTTCCCGTAGTCCTGTCGAGTGAGCAATTGATTGTCTTTGTGATCTGTGGAACGGGAGTCGTGTGTGCCGTGCTGGTGTCCCGTTAGCTCCACGGCACGCCAACGGCAAACAGCCTCCACATAGAAAAAAATAACAACGAATTTGATCATGCTTTCAACAAATTTATTCTTTTTTGTTCTTTTTTGTAAAACAGTATTTTGGCTATTATAGGAGAACTAGTGATTTTTATGAGACGTGAGTTATATCATTTTGTTCCTCGTAAAATTCTGAATTTTTTGAAATGCAACATGACGTGGTTACGGTAATTAACGTGTATTTTACACTCGATTGAAATTTTAAACTTTAAAAAATCATAACTTTCTTAAGAGAAGAATCTAATTTAAAGACAAGTATATTATTACTCACAGCTGTGTCATCTATCCATAAACCCATAATCTCAAAAACTAGAAATAAAGTTTTCAAATTATTTAATTTTAAAATTTCGCTCTTTATAAGACATTAATCTGATTGAACGTTATTAAATAGTTATTGAACGCGTGATCAAATTCGTTGATATTTCTTTCTATGTGAAGGTGATTTTTCTATTGGTTGCCTTCGGCGTGCGACGACATAGCAGTCCACACATGTGTCATCTAGGGTATGTAACAGTAACTTCCAGATTAAAGTCGTCATTTGTTAACTTTTCTAACCATTGTTGTGCAGTAGAAACGCACACTGTATATTTCCTGAGCGGCTGCTTTATGCTTTCGATGAAAAGCGAAAAAGAGCATACACTAGCTGACAAAAGTTTTGTCAGAAATGTTTTTTCGGGTTTAACTTTTTTGTGACTTGACCAAATTGGCTGATTTTTTGATATGATAGATTCATATGGTTGTAGATTATTTTACAAATTCCCTCTTGTGATTACGATGATCCGTTTTACAGTGACAAGCGTTTATCGTAAAACGTGTAGCTCAAAGATATTACGCACTTTTCTTGCACTGCATTTTTTAATAATTTTTAAAGTTCAATTATATTTTTTTCATAATTTATTGAAAATAGCAGTAACTGGCAACATTTTAGAGATGACTCCACGTAAAGAAACTCCAATTGCCACCCGGCAAGCTGTTATCAATATGAGGGAAAACGGAATGCGTGGTACCGAAATTGCCATGGTAATTTAAACCAAATTTAGTTACTATAACATTTTAAACACTGATTCACATAAAATATCAAAAAATCAGCCAATTTAGTCAAGTCACAAAAAAGTTAAATCATTTGTGACAAAACTTTTGTCAGCTAGTGTATGTCGAAAATGCTGATTTTTGCCTCCTGGATAGTTCATTCCGAAGCCTGAAAATTGAAGAAAATTTCAAATTTCAGAACAAACTAACAACACAGTTTTGTAGAGCTGAAAAAGCTCTATCACATAAATATATACACTTTGTTAAAAAATCAAGAAAATGTTGTGAAACAAAATAAAGATAATATAAAAACTCTACGAACTTATTCCTCGATATTACAAGGGAAGTCACTTTAGCGTCCCTTTGAGAATTTGCTGAAACTTGCACCATAGATAGATTCGGATGCGCCGAACTTATTCCTCAACCCAGTTCAACAATGGCTGAATGGAAAATACTATTAAAACATTAAATAAATACCAAAAAATTAAATAAAAGAGAAGAAAAATATTACCCTAATTACAGGACGAAAATCTTCCCTGGAATCTAAAAGAATTCAATTTCAACAATTTCGATAATCTCAAATCGCTCCGCTTCAATTTCCAAATCATCTATGACATAAACTGGTGGTTGTCAAAGTGTGAAGCTATTGAACGTTTTGAACAGCTTCAAATCGTTAGATCTGATTCTAAGGTTGGTGGCACGGATGGTTATCGAATACCATCATGGGTATTAGATCATAGACTGGTAAGCAGTTCCGTACAAAATTAGAAAACTGTAAAAAATTTTAATCACAGATCAACACCGCAGATGATTGTTACCTAATTTCGCCAAGCGAATTAACAGATGAACAATTCCTCTCGCTGTCGGGTCGCTATTTCCAATATTCTACGGAGAGTGTTTCAGAAGAAGCATTAAGACAATTTATTCAAGTTCGTTCTAACAAGTCGGCTTTTAATAACTTTGGTACTTCAGAGATGGGTTAACAACGAGGGAATAAATGATTTCCGTTGTTTCACCATTTGGAAGTCTCGGAATTACGATATTGAGAAAATAGTGGACGGTCTAAACGCCCGCTTATGGGATGAGCAGTTTATTGAAGAAACGTATGTTTTACTTTGGATATGTCTGTAACAGAAGTGTCGTCCAGTATTCTACTCTGAACTAATACTGTGGCAAACGTCTACTGGACGCGCAACACGCCAACTGGAAATAACGATTTTTCAATTTTCAAGCGTGCCTGAAAATTTTAAAGTTTCTTTAACAAAAAATGTTATACTACAATTTAACTAGGCTTATCTTAAAATATCTAAAAATATTAATATCTTGCCAAAAAGTGAGATTTGAGCATGCTTACTGAGCTCATTTTATTACCACATCAGTTGGCGTGCTACACGGAGACCAGGACCAGAGATATAAAAAGCATTTATCGAGATTTAATATCCTCTTTCATATGTTTCTCCATGGGGGCGGGGCTTGGAATTTCCAGATGCACGAAAATTTGAAAATGATTATTTTTGTATTTTTAAACGTCATAAATAAATTGTTACGTCAATTGATTTATCTCTTGTCCTTATTAGAAGAATATATTGAAACTTCTTAAATGGTTAAGTTTTTCTTAAAATTCAGTTGGCGTGCTGATGGAATCGCGCATCCTCCTCGTGAGAAATAAATGAGAAACAATTAGGTTTCAAACTAAAGACCATTTGACTCTATGGCTTGAATCCATCTATCGGCAAGTTGTTCGAACCCGCTGCGGTACCACTCCTTGTTCTTAGAGGCGAAAAACTTTTTGAAGCTAAGATCACGAAGCAAATGCGCCATGGATCGGAAAAGGTGATAATCAGATGGCTCAAGGTCCGCACTATAAGCTGGATGTGAAAGAAGTTCAATGGCGTCGAGATTTTTGATCTTTTACTTCGTTTTTCTGGCGGTCTGCGGTTTTTCATTGTCTTGTTGAAGGAGTATCTGCTTCCGATTGATCAATGCTGGACATTTCTCGCCAAGTGTCGCATACATTCGATCAAGTTGGGCGCAATAGAGGTCTGCGTCGATGGTCTGACAATTTGCAACTAGCTCGAAGTAAATTACGCCTTCGAAATTCCACCAAACACACAGAAGTGCCTTCTTTGAGAAACGATCACGTTTTGCTACCGGTTCCGCCGTTTGACCGGGTTGCAACCATTGATTTTGTTTGTCCGGATTACTGAAGTAGACCCACTTTTCATCACAAGTTCCAATTCTACGAATAAAACGGTAATCTTGTGGATTTCCAAGCAGTTTTCGGCAAGTCTCGACACGTTTTCTAGCTTGAATTTCAGTCAATTACATGAGGCAGCGTCTATTGACTTTCCCAAGGGCGAGAAGATGTCGTACAACTGATGTTTGAGGAATATCGTATCCGACAATCTGCGAGTACTTATTGATGGATTGGTCTCCACAACTTCACGAATTGCTTCAGAATCCACTGTCGTAGGTTGGCCTGAATGTGTCTTGTCCTCGAGTTCAATGTCACTGTCGTTAAATCTTTTGAACCAATTTCGCGCAGCTCGATCCAAGACCATATTGTCGCCTTCAACTTCGAATATCTTTTTAGCTTCTCCAGCTGCGTTGAGGCTTTGTTTCCAGTAATGGCGTAAAAGAACACGAATTTCGGATTTTCCCATGTTTCTTCTACAAGTTAAAAAAATTTTAAATAAAAGGCCAATTAAAAATTTTAATATATATTATGGTAGAGCTTTTCAAGAGCTTTAAAATATATATATATATATATAACACATTAATATAAAAATCTTTATTTGGTAAAAAACAATTAGACAAAAAAATATAGGAAATCGGAACAAAATTTTGGTTCACCCTAATAAATTACCTGTTTGTTACTGTTAATGGCTTACCAGTTAGTAAGCTATTACGCTAGTTACACTCTGAATAAACTACATTAAATATTCCGCTCTTTAATAAGTCGACAGGTTGCACGAAAATCAATTTTTTCTAACGGAAAGCGGAAAATGGAAAAGGGAAGATGGAATTCTTTACAACCCTGTTCTATACAGTACTGGCCAAGTACCTGGGGACTAGAACAATTGATCCGAAAGGGTTAAAAGAAGTTTTTAAACAACGTATTACTCAGAAGAAACAATGTCATCAGTATAAATAATAGAATTTATTGAATTAAGCAAAATTCGGAAAATGGCACTATATTGTTGGAATGATTCGAAAACCTGGAAACCTAAAAGACAAGTGTAAAACCCGGTTTAAAATTAATTAATACTTTGTTGTATGTCCTTTAGCGTCAATAATTGCCTGACATCTGCGCGGCATCGATTCCGAAAGAGTGTGGAATGGCTTCCCAGGCGCCCCTCTCAAGTTGAGCGAATTTTTCATCCGCATTTTTGGCTCGGAGTCCTGTAACTCGTCTTTCGAGCTCCTCCCAAAGGTGATCAATCGGATTAATATATGTAAATATATATAGTTTAGAAATATATATAGTATATAAATAGAAAAGTATAGAAATAAATAAAATATAGAAGTATAGAAATATATATAGTATGTATAGTTTTCAAAGAATTGTTTTATTTTAGTGGAAAGTACGCGGAAACATTCCATCGAACGATAGGAAAACCAATTGTTTCATATCAAGTAGAGCGAAGTGATGGAAAACAGTCCGCGACCATTCACGTGGACGAACACCGATTCCTTTTCATGGTGACATGCCGAAAAGTAATACAGAATGATGAGGAGAGATCACTGTGGTCTTGTTATATGGCAAACATGCATGATATGGAGATCCCATTTGAGTATTTTTCAAATTAACATGATCACTAATTTATATTCAAAATTGCAGAGGATTCGCGCCATATTCAGATGAGGAGGATGAACTGTGATGCTTCTTTTAATTCGGTTATAAACTTTTTAATTATTATTTTTATAAAAATTTACATCTGATACTTTTATTTTTAATTGTTGAATTTGATTTAATTCAATGATTTTACCTTAATAGAATTTGAGCTCAAATATTTGAGTATATTCGTTATTTTTCGTATTTCAGAATGCTATTCATCAACTTTTATATATAAAAATAGACCTATTCCTGGAACCAAGTAAAATATATTTTAACCCAATATTCGAAAACTAAAAAAAATATCACAAGATCGGTGCCTAATGGAAGAGCAAAAAAATGAGAGTCTCGTTTGGACCGCCACGCTGCTACAAAGGTCTTTTCCATCTATTCCTCTTCAAATTGTTAAGAGAATACTTCGCAGAACAATTTACCAACAAAAATTAGAAAATTAGGTTTATGGGAGCATTTCTAAGTAAAACACATATATCGCTTATTTAAGTGGTCATTTTTGAAACTCATATTTCTGCTCCTATAGTCTTCGGAAACATTTATTCTATAAGAAAAAACAAAGTTATGATTTTTAAAGTGTAAACTTTCAATCGACTATAAAATACACGCCAATTACCGTAACCACGTTTCAGAATTTTTCGAACAATAAAATGTTGTAACTCACGTTTCATAAAAGTCATTTGTTCTCTTAAAATAATCTGTTTTACAAAAAATAATAAATTTGTTGAACGCGTGATCAAATTCGTTGATATTTCTTTCTAAATATGTTAATGTGATTTTTGCACTGTCTGCCGTCGGCGCGAGGATGTTTAAAGTGAATTTTACATTTCTATTATCAAAATATAAGAAATTGAAAGTTCAATTTCAAAATTTTTGAATTATTTTCAATGGTCTCAATGAGAACATGAAACAAATATTCAATTTACGTGAATAATTTCTCTGTTTTTCATTATATTTCTTCAAAATTTCTAGATCAAATCAGATTTATTACTTTTATTTTTTATGAAAAGAAAATTGGAATTGTCAATTTCTTAGATTTTGATAATATAATTTTAAAAATAATGTTTTTAAAATTATTATAGACTATTTCAATTTTTTTGACGACGCATTGCAAAAATCTGCGTGGTGCGACAATTATAAAAATAGAGAGTTGTCTTTGGTGTCTCTCTATTTATAATGGTCTTGTTGCGCAGCGTGTTCGCAACGCTCCGTCAAAAAAATTGAATTAGCCTATATATATATATATATATAGCAGTGATGGGAGGGACCCCGTTTTTTGGAATTCCGGGCGGGCGGGACCTTAAAAAAATTGAAAATTTCATATCCCTCCCATCACTGATATATAGTCGATGCCAAATGTGATTACCACCGCAATTGAGGCGAACTTTTTTAAATGTTTTTTATTAGTACTCTGTTGACGCCGGTATTGGCAGCGGACCCGTTTTTGTATCCTGTGTCCAACTTTTTTCTCTCGAGTAATTTGTTGCCTTTATTTCCATGTTATTGTCCTCATTATTTTAACCATTAAAAGCATTTCATTATTTTCCTTCTTTCATTCTTGTAGTATATTTAGTCAATGGCTGTTCCTTACGTCAATCATGAGTTTACCTATTGGTCGAAGCTTCCAGTCAAAATTCGCCAAAATATAATTCAATATTTAGATTATTTAACGAGGTATTTAATTTATTTTGATTAATGTGCTCACTAATATAAAAGTTAGAATTCGTTTATCGAGATGTTCAAAAGAAGACAAAGAGACGGTGAATGGTACACCTTTGCCAATTTATGGTATTCGATGTTATGAAGAACCCATGTATTATGAGAACCGTAAAACGGTAGGACAACAATATCTTATTTCTATAATGTTTGTTACTAGGATATGATTGAAATTATACTTCAAGTCGAAAAATATGAAAAAGTATTTGTTCGTTGTATGTTCTTGGATTTCGGTAATAATACCCAACTACAGTAAGATTCAATTTGTAGCTTATAAGCATATTTACTTTAAAGATCAAGAATTTACGATGGATATGAAGGAGTTGATAAAGAGAAACATACGATTAAGTACAATTCGAATTATCGTCAATTGGCATTTGCGTTCATTGAAAAGCATCAACAAATGAGCTCGAATTATATGAAAGGATTTCAATTGATAATAGTAAAGTCTTCTCATAATTATCTCTTCTCATAGAAATAATATTTTTAAGAGTGATTACAAATGGTTCAACATTAATAATTTTACAAATCTCAAGTCATTCTACGTGACAGTTGACTCTAACAAACGTGTGGAATGGTGGTTTGACAAGTTACAAGTGAACAAATCTCTTCAATTACTGCACATTATATATGACAAATATACCGTTGATAATAAAGATTTTGAGGTATTTCCAAGTCGCTTCATTGATACCGAGACAGTGAGTATGTTTGCATTATTTCATATTCGTGTCTTATTTAAGGTAATGAATGCGGAAAACTTATATATCTGGGGAAATGTGCATATAACGGATAAACAGTTTTTGTCAATCAAATCGAAACAAATTTCAATTTCTACCGACACCATATCATCCTCTGGTTTTAATCAGTTTATAAAGGTAATTTAGCGAGATACGGGAAATGGCGAAAAAATGGTATATGGATTGTTTTTTGAAGTGAGGGCATAATGAAGAAATATGTAAAAAATGATTTCCTCTTTTGCTCAATTTTTTCCTTTATTTCGATTTTATTAATACACACCGGACCCAAAAACGGGACCGGCGTCAACAACATGAGTACTGACGCTTTTTTAATGCAGGCACATTTGTTGTGACCTTTTTATTTTGTAAAATATTTTAATTTCTTGGTGTATATATCAGGGTTGCACGGAAACCGATTTTTTTTCAAACGGACGACGGAAAACGGAAATGGAAATTAATTTTTTAAAATGGACGACGGAAAACGGAAATGGAAATTAATTTTTTCAAATGGACGACGGAAAACGGAAATGGAAATTAATTTTTTCAAACGGACGACGGAAAACGGAAAACGGAAATGGAAATTATTTTTTTCAAACGGACGACGGAAAACGGAAATGGAACTCAAAAAACGACGGAAAACGGAAAACGGAAAATGGAGGATGGAATTCCGTGCAACCCTGGTATATATGTTCAATTAAGTTTTTATTTGTTTTAGAAGTATTAGAATGATTAGCTGAACGTATTGGTCACAAAAATATTTTTTCTATATAGATTTATCTTCTGCTGTTTCATTAGTTTGAATATTAAAAATTATTTTATAGGTATTTTATTTTAAGATGCATTTAATCTGTATCAGAAAGAAATTCACTATAAGTTGTAGCCGAATAGTACCCGATTTCTGACCATCACAATTATTAATTTGATATCGGCTATCGGCTAGTCCAATTGTTCGATTATAGTAAGCTATAAAGTCATTTCTTAAAAGTTGATTTCACTTAAAAAATCATTTTATTGGAACGCGTTCATTTTTTTTATCCAAGCCGATACCAAGAAAACCTTTTATCAGTATTAGGAACCTCTCAAGCCAATACTATTAGATTGAACCAAAATTTTTTCCCGACTTCCTATATCTTTATGTCTAATTGTTTTTTTTACCAAATAACGATTTTTATATACATGTGTTATATATATATTTTAAAGCTCTTGAACAGCGCTATCATAATATATTTTAAAATTTTTAATTGGTCTTTTATTTTGAAATTGTTTTTTAATTGTAGAAGAAACATGGAAAAATCTGAAATTCGTGTTCTTTTACGTCATTACTGGAAACAAGGCTTCAACGCAACTTCAGCAGCATAAAATATTTGCGAAGTTGAAGGCGACAATATGGTCTCGGATCGTACTGCGCGAAATTGGTTCAAAAGATTTAACGACGGCGACATTGATCTCGAGGACAAGACACATTCAGGCCGACCTACGATAGTGGATTCTGAAGCGATCCGTGAAGCTGTGGAGACTAATCCATTATTAAGTACTCGCAGATTGTCGGCGGAGCTCGATATTCCTCAAACATCAGTTGTACGACATCTTCACGCCCTTGAGAAAGTCAATTGACGCTGCCGAGAAGTATCCCATTCATTGACTGAAATTCAAGCCCAAAACGAGACTCGAGACTTGCCGAAAACTGCTCGAAAATCCACAAGAATACCGTTTCATTCGTAGAATTGTAACTTGTGATGAAAAGTGGGTGTACTTCAGTAATCCGGACAGACAAAATCAATGGTTGGAACCTGGTCAAACGGCGGAAAATGTGATCGTTTCTCAAAGAAGGCACTTATGTGTGTTTGGTGGAATTTCGAAGGCGTAATTTACTTAGTTGCAAATGGTCGGACCATCGACACAGACCTCTATTGCGCCCAACTTTATCGAATGTATGCGGCACTTGGCGAGAAATATCTAGCATTGATCAATCGGAAGAGGATACTCCTTCAACAAGACAATGCAAACCGCACACCGTTTCTTCTTACTTCTTCCACATCCAGCTTATAGTCCGGACCTTGCTCCATCTGAATATCACCTTTTCCGATCAATGGCACACTTTCTTCGTGGTCGTAGCTTCAATGACCTGGCCGCGAGTTTTTCGCCTCTAAGAACAAGGAGTGGTACCGCAGCGGGATCGAACAACTTGCCGATAGATGGGTTCAAGCCATAGAGTCAAATGGTATTTACTTTGAAACCTAATGGTTTTTCATGTGTTGTAAAATCATGTTTCAATTTTTTATTAAAAATCGGAAAAAAATTTTGGTTCACCCTAATGCGGCAAAGTTAAAACTTCGCTCGAAGGGTTCACACACACCCACGGGTTGTCTATTGTGGAGGGTCGAATTTGAGAATGCTAATCCACATAGAATCAGATGATTTTTCTTATCTTCGAACTAGACTAAAATAGCTTAACTTATCTTCAATTTCAGCGTTGGATGAATCGAAGATATGCGGATGATTTCGAGAATTGTATAATATGGACATCACATTTAGTAGATCACGAAACCATTATGAAAGATATAAATGCACGTTTATGGGATGACTCATTTCAAAAAGACACGTTAGTCTCATTTGTATCACTTTCAGCTACTCAATTTTTTTCAGTGGTGAATTGGTAAAAATATTCCAAGGGTCGAATTGCATTCCGGTCTGCTGTTATCAAATAGCAAGAATTGATGGAAAACAATCAGCTTCGATTCATTTTGAAGAGCTTCGAGTTATTTTTCAGGTTACAGCTCATTTAATCGAATCAAATGAGAATAAATCCAAATGGAACGGTTATTATGGATATCAACTGGAGTTTGATGGAAAAGTTCGGTGAGTTAAACTCGTATTAGTTTTTGTAAAATTAGTTTTCAGAGGGTTTGATTATAATCTCTAATAAATTCCTTGTTGTTTTTGTCGTTTTTTTTTTGGAATTTATCGTTAATTACGATGAATATGATATTTAATTCTTGATTAATTTCCGATTATTGGAGAATTTAAGATCATGGAAGATGAAAACCAGCCATGTCTTTTTTACGAGTTTGATGTTTTTAATGATTCACCACCACTATCATCGAATATTAATAGAAATGCCACACAAGAAGTATTACATAACCAAATTATAATCAATTAAGATATGTATGGACTTAGGAAATCAGAGAATTGTGCACATCAATTGGCGGTTTCGAACAATGGTCAGATTTGCCTACGGAAATTCAGCAGAAAATTGTTGAAAAGTTGGATTTTATAACAAGGTATGTTTTAGAGAAATAACAGTATCGTCGAAAATGTTGGAAAATTACATAGAAGAAAATGATTTGCATAAAGTAGTTAAGGTCATTTATTAGTGCACACTAGAGATGGGAGGGACCCCGTTTTTTGGAATTCCGGCGGGCAGGACCTTAAAAAAATTGAAAATTTCAAAACCCGGGACACGGGACCGGGACTTCCACTTTTCCCTACCCGGGACAAGTCCCTCCCATCACTGGTGCGCATTAGAGATGGGCGGAATTCAGTATTCCGAAGTTGTATACTTTAATTCCGATTTCCGAAAATTCATGTAAACATTTCAATCAGCACGCCAATTGAAAATAGCAGCATTCGTTACATCTTATGGCCCAGCTCCTAGTTATAATAGCGACCCGAAGAGTAGTGTTTGGAGCTGAGACGCATGTAAACTATTTAAAACCTGCAAGAAGGACATGACTGGTTCAATAGCACTCAATCTAATAACTTACTTACTTAGGAGTCCGTTGTCATTCTCTTATAGAGAAGCGGACTAGGTCTCTCCAATCATCGCGGCTGTAATAGTGGGCCGGGCAACCTTCTTCTCAAGGATTTCGATTCGAGTTTCTGAAGGTGGACTTCTCTTGCACATAATTTGAGACCCAGAGTTTAATTGGGTCTCGCCATCTTGCTTTGGGTCTTCCTTTTTGTCGTGTCCAACCTCGAGGAACCCATTCCGTCAACCGTTTCGTTCACCGGTCACCTGGCAATCGAGCACATTGGCCAGCCCACTTCAGTATCCTTCATATTATTTGACGATGGACGTCTATTCGATCGCTACCTGCGTGGTAACAAATTGTGCTCATACACCTCTGCAGTCGGCTAGAATTTTCTGTCGTCAACGTCCATGTTTCCGCGCCGTACAGTAGAGCCGGGGGCACATTCTGGAGGAGAACTAACTAGGGAGGTCATTTTTGGATCCAAAAGGTTTCGGGCTGAAACTTTGCAGGGTGATAGCTGAGAAAATTTTATTAGTGCACACAAAAAATTGTCCTGCACTGGGGGGTTTAAGTGGGTTAAAAAAAAGGTTCAAAGTTACCAACCTCAAAATTCCTATAGAAAACAGTAAAAAACCATCATTTCGATTCACAAATTTATTGAAAAAATTTACAAGTTTTTTTTTAGGTTTTTTGAACTTATGATGATAACATCCAAAAAAGAGTTAAAATTTTTTAAAATTTCATTTTAAGAGACTGAATAGTGTATTTACCAAAAAAATACATTTTTTCGGTCCTCCGGACTTTCCGCTGTTAGGAGCTGTTGAAAGGCTGGAATGGTCTGGCGGCGGGTTTGCATGTGATTTCATAACAATTTTGAACAATACCAGAGGGTTGATGCTTGGACGGTGTGTGAGTTTTCGAAAAGATGCTGAAAATTGTTAGGAATCTGTTCAATAGCTGTGTCGATATGTCGCTGTATCGATAACTGCACTGATTTTGTACGAAATTGTTATGAAAACACATACAAACCCGTAGCAGAACATTCCAGTCTTCCAACAGCCTTCTAACAGCGGAAAATCCAGAGTACCCAAAAAATGTAATTTTTTGGTAAATACACTATTCAGTCTCTTAAAACGAAATTTTAAAAAATTTTAACTCATTTTTGGATGTTATCATCATAAGTCCAAAAAACCGAAAAAAACTTGTAAATTTTTTCAATAAATTTCCCCGCTGCTTTCATTATAATCGAATAAATTGTCGACAGAAAAATTTGATGGTTTTTTACTGTTTTCTACAGGAATTTTGAGGTTGGTAACTTTGAACCTTTTTTAACCCACTTAAACCCCCCAGTGCAGGACAATTTTTTGTGTGCACTAATAAAATTTTCTCAGCTATCACCCTGCAAAGTTTCAGCCCGAAACCTTTTGGATCCAAAAATGACCTCCCTAGTAAGGACCTTCTCTGCACTCAATCTATTCGTGAGTGCAAACTACCGCCTTCAACAAAATCTCGCTATTGCAAGAAGACCGGACACCTCACTTCAGTCTGCAAGAAGAAGAAGAAGAAGAGCTCGTCAACCCGCCTAAGACATGCCGTATACATTATGCAATCAGCAGCACCAATGTCGACTCTAATCCATTAGGGTGAACCAAAATTTTTTTCCGATTTTTTGTTAAAAATTTAAACATAATTTTACAACACATGAAAAACAATTAGGTTTCAAAGTAAAGACCATTTGACTCTATGGCTTGAACTCATCTATCGGCAAGTTGTTCGATCCCGCTGCGGTACCACTCCTTGTTCTTAGAGGCGAAAAACTCGCGGCTGGCACCCGTTTTCGACATCAGCCAAGTCATTGAACCTACGACCACGAAGAAAGTGGAACTATTTGGAACTAGCTTGAAGTAAATTACGTCTTCGAAATTCCACCGAACACACAGAAGTGCCTTCTTTGAGAAACTATCACATTTTGCTACCGGTTCCGCAGTTTGAACGGGTTCTAACCATTGATTTTGTCTGTCTGGATTACTGAAGTAGACCCACTTTTCAGCACAAGTTAAAATTTAATAAAACGGTAATCTTGTGGATTTTCGAGCAGTTTTCGGCAAGTCTCGACACGCTTTTGAGCTTGAATTTCAGTCAATATATGGCGTACTTCTCGGCAGCGTCTATTGACTTTCCCAAAGACGTGGAGATGTCATACAACTGATGTTTCAGGAATATCGAGCTCCGCCGTCAATCTGCGAGTACTTATTGGTGGATTGGTCTCCACAGCTTCACGGATTGCTTCAGAATCCACCGTCGTCGGTCGGCCTGAATGTGTTGTCCTCGAGATCAGTGTCGCTGTCGTGAAATCTTTTGAACAAATTTCGCGCAGTACGATCCGAGACCATATTGTCGCCTTCAACTTGGCATATCTTTCTTGCTGTTGCAGTTGCGTTGAAGCCTTGTTTCCAGTAATGGCGTAAAAAAACACGAATTTCTGATTTTCTTCTAAATGTTAAACAAATTTTAAATAAAAGACCAATTGCAAGCTTTAATATATATATATATATATATATATTATGATAGCACTGTTCAAGAGCTTTAAAATATATATAACACATGTATATAAAAATCGTTATTTGGTAAAAAAAAACCAATTAGACAAAAAGATATATGAAATCGGAAAACAACTTTGGTTCACCTTAATACTTTAGTGGTCAACATTTTTCTCGCCCCCATCCCGTTTTGGTAAATAGCCAACTTTTTCTCTCGAGAAATGTCTTTCAATGTTATTGTCCCTATGTTCCAACGTTTTCGTTGATACTGTATATTGCAAAAAAACAAAATTTCTAGACCTTTTTCAGAAAAAGTTTTTCAAAATGTTCAAGGGCTTGTCAACAAATTGTAAATAATACTCAATTTCCAATTTATGAAATTCGTTGCGAGGATGATTATACTTACGAAGGAGATGAAAAAAAGGTTTTTTATTTACGTTTTGTTTGAAAACGACATTTTTCGAAAATATTCGGAATGAATCAACATAATTAAATGAAGAAAATATCCTCGAAGAAAAATATTTTTTTTCAAGAAGTATGTCATACGTGAAAAATTGAAAATAGTGATAGAAATGATGAAATTCTACTATCCCGTTTGTGAAAAAAATTTGCAGAATTATACTAATGTTCGTATAATATTCACGAAAGATGAGCGTGTACAAATCGACGCCAAGTTTTCTTCAAATGGAAATGAAATTAAAATAATGTAAGTTTAAGCGATAATTTTGATATCAGTATCATAAAATAGTAAATACTGCTCCACACCAGGACAAAACATGCTCCAATAGAATAAAAAGTTTTAAAAAAATCTTCCTTAAAACGAAAGGTGATAAAAATAGCAAGCGACTTTAAATTTTTCGAGCATCTCTAAAGGTAATCCAACTATTTGAATCTGAATTTAGAAAAATCCAACCAGATCACAAACTAATTAAAAATCGCGGGCGCTCCCCAAATTGAATGGTTAAGTCGGGAGCTCAGAAAAGATGCTCATTTTTAAGAATCGCATCATTCTTAAATAGTTTAAGACGGGCTAGAAACAATGACGTGACAAGTTATATGAAAATAATACGTGTAAATTAGAAAGACACGTTTAAATATTGAAAAATATTCATATCGATTTGGCGTGGCGGGTGCCTTTAACTTTAATTGATCAGTTCAGACTAAGTTGATTTATTAATTAATAAAAGAAAATTAAAATAAAGTTTAATAAAAGACCACGCCCCTCAGCAATTAATACGCCATCGCATTGAATCAAACACATAATTTGGAGTGTCAGTGTATTATTACGATTATTACGATCTTCTCCACCAAGCGACAAATATACAAGACGGTTGATGGCCGCCGAAATAGAGCACTAGGAGGCCGTGAAGAGACAGGGTGTACTTAAGAGCCGAACTCATGCACACCTTATCAGGTTCGACCAGGCCTTCACAGCTCCGATCTTTGATCGTAGCTATAAAAGCCTGAAGCGATAAAAGCCTGAACTAGTATAATATTAACAGTACAGTCAACGCTGTCGTGCCAGATGTGGCGGCGACAGTACATTCCTCGTATTAAACTGATTTATTCCATTCACCTTGTCAGCTTCTAATCGGTGCTTCAGTGTTTCTCCATTTGGTTCATTTTTCACATAAACTTCTTGACAATAGTAAACTTCGCGACACTCCACTGCCACGAAACCGCGCCGCATTGCAAAAGACTTCGCACCAATTTCACGAAACACAGCTTTTCAATGTATTGTTTTTTAAATATTTTATTTATTAACTAATTTTTTAACCGAAACGTTTGTTTAAATGTTATATGTCTCCCTTTTCTGCTCTGTCTATTCAAATAACTTAAAATAGTATAACAAATTGAAATATCTGTAAGGATTTTTGTTTAATTCTTTAAGGGATTGTGTGCTTTTAAAAATAAGCCATGATCACGCCAACTGGAAATTTCAATTTACCATTTTTTAAGCGTTTCTGAAAATAGTTACGTCTTTTCAATGGAACATTGATTTCGACAAATTAACTAGTAATGTCCTAAACTATCTAAAAATGTTAATGTCTTCCTGAAAAGTTCGATTTGAGCACGTTTACTGTGCTCATTTTATATGTTGTTACAAAATTTATAATAGATATAATCATTTTTTATACAAAGAGTGTCTGCACATCTGTTATCTTTTCTTATTTTTAAAGGCCCGCTGTCCCTTCAAGAATTAAACAAAAAATCCTTACAAGGGAAGTGTTTTTAGTCGAACTCTCAGAATTTTTTTAAACTTTGTAGGTAGATTCCTCATGTCGAAAATAGTATGCACACAAATTTTTAGAAAAATAAAAACGGTTTAAGGTGTTAAAAATGACGAAAGAAAATCCCAGGTGCCGTCACGTACGTTATTTATATCTGATTCCATTTCAATAACTTAACAACAACAAAAATTGTTGAAGCAGGGCAACGGATAGCGCAGTGGCAAACAACTGGACGACGAGGAAAAGAATCGGGGTTCGAATCCATGCTGGTGATTATTCTTTCGATTGTTATTGTTATTCTATATTATCGGTAGTTATGCATATTGAATAATTTCACGTTTTGATTTTTCATAAAGTTATTTTCGCAACTTTGAATATTTTTAAAACTAACTGTTGAAATGATTAATACAATCATATCATATGAGGGAAACTTTCAAATTTTTCACAATTTAAGCAAAGATAAATGATTTATTGTGAGAGTCTGCTATTGTGCCTTTTATGAGTATTTCTTTGGAAACAGCAACTTCTTTGGTGTTTCAAAGCTCGTAGGACGACACACATACCAGTACACCCAGTGGGACTGTTCATGGTCGTTGTCGAGTCATCGCCATGATGACGAGATTCGTCTGTCCATCCATTCCACTAATCGATGATTAGTAAGGAAAATTTTTTAAAGGTTCCCTATTCGATTTGTGTCTTCACACCTGAACTTGGTAATTCGATGTCACACTAGTTCGTGAAAAATTCACTAATGAAGAAATTTTTGATGAGATAAAGTTTGATGAGTGTGTTCCGATGAATTCTTTACTAATCATCGATTTGCCGAATGGATGGATAGACGCACAATCTTATGAAAATGGCGATAACTCGAGAACGACCATGGAAAATCCCAATGAGAGAACTGGTTTCTGTGCCGTCCTACGAGCTTTAAAAGTCCGAAGCAGTGATGAGATTGAGCGTCTGTCCATCCACTTCGCGAATCGATGATTACTAAAGAATTAATCGGAACACACTCATCAAACATTATCTCATTCAAAATTTTCTTCATTAGTTCTTTTTTATGATGTAACTAGTGTTACATCGAATCAACAAGCTTGGATGTGTAGAGCGAATAGTGAAACTTTAAAAATTTTCTGTAGTAATCATCATTCGTGGAATGGATGGACAGACGCTCAATCTCATCATCATGGGGATAACTCGTGAATGACCATGATAGGCCCCACTGGGTGTACTGGTATGTGTGTCGTCCTACGAGCTTTGAAACACTAAAGCAGTTACTGTTTCCAAAGAAATACTCATAAAAGGCACAATAGCAGACTCTCACAAAAATCATTTATCTTTGCTTAAATTGTGAAAAAAATTTATAAGTTTCCCTCACAATCATTTCAACTGTTAGTTTTAAAAATATTCAAAGTTGCGAAAATAATTTTATGAAAAATCAAAGCGTGAGATTATTCAAGATGCATAACTACCGACAATATAGAATAACAATAACAATAGAAAGAACAATCACCAGCATGGATTCGAACCCTAATCCTTTTCCTCGCCGACCCGTTGTTTGCCACTGCGCTATCCGTTGCCCTGCTTCAACAATTTTTGTTGTTGTTAAGTTATTGAAATGGAATCAGATATAAATAACGTACGTGACGGCACCTGGGATTTTCTTTCGCCATTTTTAACACCTTAAACCGTTTTTATTTTTCTAAAAATCTGTTTGCATACTATTTTCGACATGAGGAATCTACCTCCAAACTTTAAAAAATTCTGAGAGTTCGACTAAAAACACTTCCCTTGTTAGAGATCTTTCAAAATATTAGTTATACTATTTTAAGTTACTTGAATAGACAGAGAAGGAAAAAGAGACATTTAAACAAACATCTCTGTTAAAAATAGTTAATAAATAAAATATTTAACAAAACAATAAATTGAAAAGTTGTGTTTCACGCAATTGGTGCGAAGTCTTTTGCAATGCGGCGCGGTTTCGTGGCGTGTAGTGTCGCGGAGTTTACTATTGTCAAGAAGTTAATGTGAAAAATGGCTTAAAGGAGCATAAAAAGAGGCAGTTGTGGTCTCGCTTGGTTAAATGAGAAAAGCGGTTTCAATTTGTTTACTATTTTCTGGTTTTATTATTGTTAAATCAGCCTGACTTGTCAGGAAGCCGTAATCATGTAAGGGTCATTATAATAAATACTCTCGAATTATTAATAATTGGTAAAACCTCGAAGTGACTGGATAAGCTCAAAATGAAGCATTAAAGAAAATTGGTTTTCCGAATAGCAAAATTCTTATTTCAGATGATTAGACATACTTGATTACCCTAATGAAAATCTGATTCAGCTTTTAAATAATGCTGTTTTTAAGTCTAATGTATAATGTATAATTTATAATTTAATACGAAAATTGAATTACAGCTTCCTTTACCATGATCTTAACCGAAAAATGAGAATAAAAATCGAGAAGAATATATCACAAAATTATCAAATCTTCATACAACGGATTATAGAGGATTTTCAAATAAAATCGCGACAATCTTTACAGCGGTTTACTTTTACTTCAGTTCGTCTTTTTTTCTAATTTCCTGTAAAATAATAGAAATTTCTTTAGGAATTGCAAAATCTGACAAATTACGAATTTAAATCATTTAAATGCTTGAAAAGACTTCGTGTAAGCTACAATTCAATCAACGATGTCCTCCGATGGTTTGATATATGCCAATCGATACCTAGTCTGCAACAGTTGCAACTAGTTTGTAATGATTATTCTGATGAACCGTACACATTGCCCTCGACTATATTTGACCATCGTTTGGTAATTTTTTTATATTTATCTATTGGGTTGAGGAATAAGTTCATAGAGTTTTTTTTTTAATATTATTAATGCGAACCAAAATTTTTTTCCCGATTTTTTATTAAAAATTCAAACATAATTTTACAACACATAAAAAACAATTCGGTTTCAAAGTAAAGACCATTTGACTCTATGGATTGAACCCATCTATCGGTAAGTTGCTCGATCCCGCTGCGGTAGCAATCCTTGTTCTTAGAGGCGAAAAACTCGCGGCACCCGTTTTCGACATCGGCCAGGTCGTTGAAGCTACGACCACGAAGAAAGTGTGCCATGGATCGGAAAAGGTGATAATCAGGTGGCGCAAGGTCCGGACTATAAGCTGGACGTGGAAGAAGTTCAATGGCGCCGACATTTTTGATCTTTTCCTTCGTTTGTCTGGCTTTATGCGGTTTTGCATTGTCTTGTTGAAGGAGTGTCTGCTTCCGATTGATCAATGCTGGATATTTCTCGCCAAGTTGGGCGCAATAGAGGTCTGTGTCGATGGTCTGACAAGGGAAGTGTTTTAGGTCTCCATCTCAGATTTTGATAAAACTTTGCAGATAGATTCCTTATGGCTTGATTAGTATACTGTCAAAAAATTAGGACCTACAAAACGGTTTAAGTAGGTGAAAAATGGGTTTGAAATCCAAAAAAAACGCAATCATTCTATAAATAATGATTTCATTGGCTTTGGATGCAGTAGGACGACAGCGCAGTGGTAAAACGATAGGACACGGAACAGGATGGTGAGGGTTCGATTCTAATGGGGGTTGTAATATTTGTATTAGTTATGCTAGTTTAATATCTCTAGGTTGCTTTTTCCTTTTTTACTTTTAAAGATGTTTATGAATTTTATAATATTATTTATTTTTGAATTTATTATTTATTATTTCAGCATATATAATGATTCTCAACAATCATATGTTGAAAGCATAAAAATTTTTTACAATAGACAGGATGATTTTTAAACTAGTTGCTCGGTTTATAATATTTCCTAGATAATCGACATTTATCCACCCGAAAAAAGATATGTTGTTCCTTTTTTCGATACTGTATTTAAGTGGCTTATTATTTTTTTTTAATTTTTTTCTCACTTCTATATTTATAATTTACAATGAGTTCTTCTGATTTGATTGTGGAATATACTACCTTGCGGTATATGATAGGAAAAATTATGAAAGATAACGAAATCGATATGGCCTTTCCGTGTTCTAACTCGTGGATTAACTCTTGGAAGCGTGCACACGGAATTTCTTCTCGCAAGATCACGAAGTTTGTGTCTGTGATACGGCATAAGAAAAAAGATGAACTATTGGCCAGTGCAGAAAACTTTTTGGTTATGGCTAATCAGGAGTTGGAAGCATTTTCACCCAGAAGGATCTTTAATGCCGATCAAAGTGGTTTTCAATTGGAAATGAACACTGCGAGAACATTGACGTACACAGGCACAAAAACAGTTGAATGCACTGTGAACACTGTGAGTTCCACTACTCACAGCTACACAGTGCTTCCTGTAATATCTGCAGAAGGAAAACTACATCCTCGTCTTTTCGTAGTTTTGAAAGAAATCAACGGAAGATTTCCCAGAAGTTTTCGATGTTCTTTTTCAAACTTGGTTGTACGTTGTCATACTAGCCACATTATGACAAAACCGTTGATGAAGGAATTTTTGAACACAGTGATTTTCGATGAATGGGTTCCGCCTAGCTCGTTGCTTATTATTGATTCGTGGAACGGATGGAAAGATGCAAACGGTTATTCGGACCCAAATAATGAAGATAATAAATTAAAAACACTGCAAATTCCTGCTGGTTGTACAGGTATGATTCAACCCTTGGATGTTGGCGTCTTTGGTGGATTCAAGAGTGTTATAAAAATTGTCACGGAGTATGCACGGCTATGTGAACCAAGCTTTCAAATACATCAAAGATCTTCAATCCTTCAGGTAACTTATTTTTAAATGCTTGGTTATAATATGTTCATAGGTTTTGTCTGTAATGTACCGTCAGCTTTGTTCGCCGAAACTCCACAATTGGGTAAAATACAGCTGGTTTGCGAGTGGATATAAAATCGATCGTCCGGGATCATTTTTTACACCGAAGCAACTGTTATTCCCAAAAGTGATCTCCAAAGGATGTGAAATAAGTAACTGTAAAAATGTATCTTTTATCCGCTGTCTTTATTGTGACAAATTTGTATGTTTCAACATATATTTTTTGAGAATCATTATATATGTTGATTTAATAAATAATATTATAAAATTCATAAACATCTTTAAAAGTAAAAAAGGAAAAAGCAACCTAGAGATATTACCTAGAGATATTAAACTAGCATCACTAATACAAATATTACAACCCCCATGAGAATCGAACCCTCACCATCCTGTTCCGTGTCCTATCGTTTTACCACTGCGCTGTCGTCCCACTGCATCCGAAGCCAATGAAATCATTATTTATAGAATGATTGCGTTTTTTTTGGATTTCAAACCCATTTTTCACCTACTTAAACCGTTTTGTAGGTCCTAATTTTTTGACAGTATACTAATCAAGCCATAAGGAATCTATCTGCAAAGTTTTATCAAAATCTGAGATGGAGACCTAAAACACTTCCCTTGTGAGTACTTATTGATGGATTGGTCTCCAAATCTTCACGGATTGCTTCAGAATCCACTCTCGTAGGTCGGCCTGAACGTGTCTTGTCCTCGAGATCAGTGTCGCCGTCGTTAAATCCTTTGAACCAATTTCGCGCAGTACGATCCGCGACCATATTGTCGCCTTCAACTTCGCATATCTTTCTTTCTGTTGCAGTTGCGTTGAAGCCTTGTTTCCAGTAATGGCGTAAAAGAACACTAATTTCGGATTTTTCCATGTTTCTTCTACAAATTAACAAATTTTAAATAAAAGACCAATTTTAATATATATTATGATAGATCTGTTCAAGAGCTTTAAAAAATATAACACATATATATAGAAATCTTTATTTGGTAAAAAAAAAACAAAAAAAGATATAGGAAATCGGTAAAAAATTTTGGTTAGTCCTAATATTATTATTTATAAAAAGAAGTTATACTCTTATTATAAATAATAATTAAGAACTCAATACACATAAAACAACTTTTTAGAACTTTCTACTTGCTACTTTACTTCTTATATAATTGAATGTTTTCAGATAAAGGATACCGATGATTTTTACATTTGGGGTAATTGTGAGATCAACGATAAACAATTTTTGGAAATAAATTCTTCACATTTCGTATTAACATCAGATACTATTACTGCTGATGCTGTTAATAAATTTATAAAGGTTCGTTTACTATTTTAATCATATCACCTATTAGAAGTGCTATAACAAACTTTCGGTATAACTATAATAGAAAGAAAAATTACACTTTTTATTATTAAAACATTAGAGTCGTCGTTTGGATTAATGAATGTCCTTTTAAAATAACCAAGAGCCTGCGGGTGTCAGCGGGTGTGCGGCAGGACTTGTTGTCGTAAAAATCTCATAAAAATCACTATTTCGCTTAAAAGAGCACGCCAAGTGGAAGTAACGATTTTCCATTTTTTTGAGCCTGTCTGGTGAACATTTACGTCATTGTAATTAAACAATATTTACGATAATTTAACTAGGCTTTTCTTAAACTATCTAAAAATATTAGGTCTAGAAATTAATTTCCACGTTTTTACGCAACTATAAAAAAACAGCACAAAATTAGACAAAACTTTTATTGAAAATAATTTCCGTCATTAATAACAACATTTTCGCAGAGTTTGGGCAACTTATGGATTCCATCATAATAGAATTTTTCTGTTTTTTTCCGCAGTCCATTCATCTAGCCATTTTTTGAGGTCTTGATGATCTCGAAAGCGCTGCTCCGCCAGACCATGAGCCATTGACCGGAAAAGATGATAATCCGACGGGCCAATGTCCGGAGAGTACGGTGGTGCGGAAAGACTTCCCATTTGAACGCTTTCAGCGTATCCTTCACCGCTTGAGCAACATGCGGCCTTGCGTTGTCATGAAGAAATATGACATTTTCGTGTCGACCCGCCCACTGCGATTTCATGCCGCAACTGCACTAGTTGATGTTGATAGCGATTCACAGTGATTGTATCGCCACGTTCGAGCAGTTCAGAGTACAGAATTCCTTATTGGTCCCACGATATAAACAGTAAGAACTTCTTCCCATGGCTGTTGGGTTTTGCGGTCAAAGTTTTCGGTTCACCGAGACTAACCTATGATTTTCTTTGCTTCAGATTGTCCTAGTACACCCACTTTTCATCGTCAGTTATGGTTCTTTGAAATCTGTCCAACAAGATTTGTGAAGTTGTTTTTCTCTGCTCTTTGTTGCGTTCTGAGAGCTCATGGGCATCCATTTTCCATCCTTTTGAGTCTTCCCCTTTGCTTTCAATCGATGAGAAATTGCTTTCTGCGTGCCGCCGAGAGCTGCCGCGAGTTGCTCCTGTGTTTGAACCGAATCTTCATCGAACAAAGCCTGAAGTTCTTCGTCTTCAAAATGTTTTGGCTGTCCTGATCGGTCTTTGTCGTTGACGTCAAAATCTCCCGATTTGGAACGCTGAAACCATTCTTGGCAGGGTTTTATGGATGGTGCAATATCGCCGTAAGCTTGGTCAAGCATTTGGTGCACGTCAGTGGCTTTCTTCTTGTGTTGAAAAGAAAAAGAAGAGCTTCCCACAAATGACATTTTCCTGGCACAAAGGTGGGCATATTCTGAACCCAAAATAATGATTTTTATAAAGTACGTGAAGAAAGTTATATTGTCCTGGTGTAGGTTATTAAAAAAAACAGGTTTAAAGGAGAATTCCGAATAATAAAAAGGTCTCGCTTGAGACAAGTGTAGATTTCATTTGCAATTTGTTTATTATTTCGCTTTTCTTTTTTCAATACATTTTTTGTTTTATATTGTTTTATCTTAATAAATTGGTTGGTACATTAATATAATTATATTAATAATATGAAAAAAGAAAAGCGAAAAAATAAACAAATTGAAAATTAAATCGACATGTCCCCAAGCGAGACCATTTTAATATTCGGAATGCTCCTTTAAACCTGCTTTTTCAATAACCTGCACCATAACAATATATAAGTAGAAAGGTGATAATACAGAGAACATTATAACATAAAATTCGTTATATAAAAATAAATTTATTTTGACAAAATATCAACAACAAAAAACGCCGAAATTAATTTCTAGACATAGTATTAAAATTTTCCTAAAATTTTATATTTGAGCTCGTTTTAACTGACTATGAGCTCATTTTATCATCATACCAATTGATGTAAAATAGTGTCAAGAAAATTCATTGAAAACGTGATCAATTCTGTTGATTTTCCTTAGTATGTAAAATGCTCATTGCCGTTGGCATGCCTACATAGAATTTTTGGATGTTATTAAATCTAGGAAAAGCGGAAATTTCTCCCGTCGGAAAATAAAATGCATATCTGCAAAAAACACAGATTATTGCACCATTTAATTTTAAATTTCGATTTTTGTTCATTTTTATAAAAAAAACTTTAAAAAATCAGAGATCTCAAAGGAATCGAACCAACATAGATTTTTCGTGAATCAAATCCTCTACCAGGTATGCTACACATCCTCTTTTGTTTAAATTAATTAATCCGTTGAAGTTTGAGGAAGTATTTTAAATGCTGTGGCACACCAATTTGAAGGCTAATAGAACGAGCTCAGAGGCCATATGCAAGAAACTTAATGTTACAAGGGAAGTCACTTTAGCGTCCGCTTGAGATTTTGATGAGACTTGCACCATTGATAGATTCGGATGCGCTGATTCCAAATCCGTTTTCAAAAACGGCGCAATTTTTCTCTGAGCCGAGATATGAGCCGCCAAAGTTTATTTTTGACAGCTTATTTTTGCTAGTTTGATGTGCATAAACCATAAAATGTCCGATAAGGAATAACTTAATTAAATAAGATAATTATTTTGCGTGAGAAATGTGGCAGTAGCGAGTGGATGGATCGAATGGAATGGAATATTTATTATGGGTGGTTATTTCAACGAGTGTTAAATATTGATAATGTTTATTTCGATTTGCTATGCAATTTGCAACTTTAATAACTTTAATCATTTCTTCAATTAATTATTGCAAGTTGGTGAAAAACATTTCTTTCTTTTTTAAAAGTTAAGGATTAAATAGCCAACAAAATTAATTTTCATTGGTAAAGTTAAAATATGTCCAAGCAACATTTTTGAAAATCAACTACAAAATGTACCTTGAACTTATACATTGGAACGTGTCAATGGTGTCAGTGAAGATTTACAATGTGGAGTGTGGAGTTTGGGAACGTGGAGTTTTTGAATTTCTGAATTCGGAATCAAATTTGAAGCTTCGGAAAAAATTTATTGAATTGAAAACAGAAATTTTTTTGGAAATATGTGATTCTGATGAAAAAGGTACACATATAACTAAAAAATCTTGGATGAGATAATTTGTGTAGGGAAGTAGTATCAGCGTTGTGAAACAGTCTTACAATTTTTATGATTCAGTAGATCCCGAAAAGTTCAAGTCAATCAGTCAGAACATTGTGAGCCGAAAATTGAAAATAGAAAAATGGTCGGAATTTCGGATTCCTCTGGTATTTGATGTTAAAGTTAAAATGAAAAGTGAATTTTCGCAATGCAGAATTAGGAATAAATTTAAAAAATACGGAAACTGGAATTCCGCCTATATCTGCTGTAGGACCAAGAAAAATTTAAAGCATCGAAACTATTATTGTTTCTTCCTGATTTCATGTACAAACAAACCTTTTCTATTTCATGTCTGTATTGTAGAATTTTTAATTGTTTCAAGCATTTTGACAGTAAATTTTGTTAAATTTTATTTTCTGCAATTTTAATCTTTAAAACAGAATAAAATGTTTTTCAACAACATGCAATAATTAAAGAAATTTTGGAAATAAAAATTTCATAATTACTAGCATAGCAAAAATTTTTCCAAATAAACTTTAACACCAGATATTCCGGATTTTCCGAAGCAATTCCGAATTCAGAAATTCAAAAACTCCACGTTCCCAAACTCCACACTCCACATTGTCAATCTTCACTGACACCATTGGCACGTTCCAAAAAATAAGTTCAAGGTACATTTTGTAGTTGATTTTCAAAAACGTTGCTTGCACATATTTTAACTTTACCAATGAAAATTAATTTTGTTGGCTATTTAATCCTTAACTTTTAAAAAAGAATGAAATGTTTTTCACCAACTTGCAATAATTAATTGAAGGAATGATTAAAGTTATTAAAGTTGAAAATTGCATAGCAAATCGAAATAGACATTATCAATATTTAACACTCGTTGAAATAACCACCCATAACTATACCATTCCATTTAATCCATCCACTCGCTGCTGCCACAAATTTCACGCAAAATAATTTTCTTATTTAATTAAGTTATTCCTTATGTCGGACATTTTATGGTTTATGCACATCAAACTGTCAAAAATAATCTGTCAAAAATAAACTTTGGCGGCTCATATCTCGGCTCAGAGAAAAATTGCGCCGTTTTTGAAAACGGATTTGGAATCAGCGCATCCGAATCTATCAATGGTGCAAGTCTCATCAAAATCTCAAGCGGACGCTAAAGTGACTTCCCTTGTTAAATGTAAAAACAAATCGGATTTAATAAATAAATAATTTTCAATTAAATGAAATTGATAAATAGTGTATGCAACAAAAATAATTTATTTGTTAATTATTTTGTAATAAATCGCGTTGTTAAATTAAATGTTTAAAATAGGCTAGCTCGTGGAACACTGACACGTTTTCGGTGCTGGGCTGATATTATAAGGATATTTTTTTAAATTATTTATAGTCGTCGCCAAATTCGATTACCACCGCAAAATGTGGCGCACTTTTTTAATATTTTTTTTCATTTAATTTTTATGATTTTTATTATTTTCCACATTTATGTCACGATTGAAACAGCATCTAAAACATATTCTTCAATTTATTTAAGCAGAAACAGTATAGAACGAGCCTAAACAAGAAAATAATCATGAAAATTAAATGAAAAAATAATATTAAAAAAGTGCGCCACACTTTGCGGCGGTAATCGCATTTGGCGACGACTATATTTTTTCTTTATTTATATTTATATCAATCATTTTGAAGCTAATTGTCACGAATAAACGTTAAAACGTTGGAATCGACACAACCGAATGGACGGAATTGATGGCTGCAAACGATGTACGATTGGTACGTGCCTTAACAATGACACCTATTTATTTATATATCATTTTAGACTAATAATTCCGTTGAAACTGAAGTGTTGTACGCTGTTGATGAAAACGGACCAATGGCGAGCAATGCAGCTTGAAGGGATGGGATGATGAAACACAGCTTGAAGGGATGGGATGCAAACGCACAGTCAAGCAGGTAATAATTGTTCGGTATTCTATCATCTAAATATTGGTTTAGGATAACTGCACGAATAAGGGGATCTTGCTAACGTGAAAAAAGAAATGAAGTGATGTACCTGGTGGCCGAAAACGGATCATTGGCGAGCGTTGTAATTAAATCAAAATTTAAAGAGTAAGGACGTCTGAAGAACAACGATGAAATACATATATCAAGGAGCACCCATTGCGTGATAGGTATAGATTATCTGTTTTTATTTTATTTTAATTTATTATAATTAAGGTAAGGTTTCGGACGAAACTTGAGAAGAGAAAATGAAGATTCGTTCCAATGGGATTGATGCACAGCTTCGAAAAGAAAAGTTGAATCGTAACTCGATTCTATGGAAAGCTGATGTCTCGTGAAAATTCAGTAGCTGTTCTCGAATAAATATTCTTTCTGTTATTTTTTATTTTAAAATAAAAGGATTTCTTTAATAATAATGAATTTATTGCTTTCTTAAGAAAAATTAGCGACAATTATTCTCTTAATCGTGACCGATTGAAGCGACGGATCAGTATTATCCGTTCCAATGTCGTCCTTATCATCGTCTAACAATTTCTGACCGTCCAAACGTGGCTCCCTCAACCGGACAGCGGCATTTCAAAGGCAGAGAGTGCTGAATCACCCAGAAGGCACTCTTTGAACTCTTCAGATACAACCTTTGGATTAAGACGACACCGACATGAACATCGTCTTGTCGCAAACGAAACCAACAAATATATGCCTTTTCTAAAATTCGGTTATTAAAATAAAACAAAACTATTAGAAAACCTATCTACGAATGCATTATAATTATTTATTGGATCGAATATCCTTACAAGAGTTCCATCAAACTACGTTATGGATCCCAGTAATCGCTTAAACGATTTAAAGTATCAAATGGTTTATTCTATCACAAAACACACACAGAACTAAACGAAGTCTTTCTTCGAACAATTCTATGTCGATAATATGCATCCTTTCTAAATAAATTATTAAGTATAATAAAAAAAATAAAAATAAATTTAATGTTAAATCGTCGATTTATCAAGTTCTGATAGGTAAATCGATTTAATAACGAGAGGTGTTAAATAAAATTTGTTGCATACACGTTTTTGTTTTAACAACAACATTTTGTTTTAACATTTGATTTAACAAATGATTTATTTATTAAATACGTTCTTGCATATGGCCTCAGAAAACGTGCTCAATTCTAATATTTTGTGAAGATTTTAATATTTTTAGAGAGTTTAAGGAAATGCTGACAACCTAGCGTAGACAATGTTTTTTTAAAGTACACGTGAAAGTTGTAAGAAATGCGTAAAAATTAGAAAATCATCATTTCAACTTGGCGTGCTGATTTCTTTTTCGGAAATGGATTTTATTTTCCGACGGGAGAAATTTCCGATTTTCCTAGATTTAATAACATTCAATTTTTCGGGAAATATAACTTAAAAACTAATGAAAACTTTTTTAAGAGATGGACAGCAATGGAACAACCGAAATACAATGATTTTAAATGTTTTACAATTTGGACAACTCGACATTTTAATGAATCCGCTATCATAAGAGGATTAAATGTTCGATTGTGGGATGATGAATTCGAACGTGAAACGTAAGTTCGGTAGTCCCTTCAAGGGTGACGGGGTATGAATTATGTAGTTTATATAATTTAAATATACTTAAAAAAACATTGAAAATACATAAAAATTTAAATTCTAACTAGCCTTGTCTTAAACTATCTAAAAAGATTAATATCTTTCTCAAAAGTTAGATTTGAGCACGTTAACTGAGCTCATTTTGTTACCATGCCAGTTGCGTGAACTTGTAATCATAAATTATCACTATCAGTCCACAATAATATGTTGGATGCGCTTGTATACCGACCACACTTTCACCTGACATTTTTTACATCTCAATTTTAATTTCACACAAAATAGTTTTGGCTTAAGAGGTTCCTAATAGTGATTAAAGGTTTTTTTGGTATCGGCTTGAGTAAAAAATGAACACGTCCCAATAAAATGATTTTTAAGTGAAATCAACTTTGCAGAAATGACTTTATAGCTTACTATAATCGAACAATTGGACTAGCCGATAGCCGATATCAAATTAATAATTGTGATGGTCAGAAATCGGCTACTATTCATTTTGAACGTGATCGTTTAATTTTCATGATAACTGGGCGAAAAGATGACAGTGGCAAAATGAATTGGAGTTTATATTTGCCGGATATGAATCAATTTTTATTATCGATTCCATGACTTCAATAAATATTTTACTATGTAATCATGAATAGGTTTTAGAATGGGATTTTCTGGAGATTTTCGTCGTGTTTGTGGCAACGGACAGCTTTATCAATTGCCTAATAAATGCAATACACTATCAGCAACGATTCAGATAACAGAAGATCGAGTCTCGTTTCAAGTTACTGGTCGTTGGTACTATCACAATGGAAAGAAATATTTTTCATATTCAATCCCAATATAAATATTATGACAATTGGTATTTATATAATAAAATCTAATAAAATGACTATCCTAATACAAGTAAACAGTTCAACTACACACCGGGTCAAAATAACAGTTCCCCGTGTTTGAAGGAAATACAGTCCGTTTCAATATCATAGGTTCACTTGATTCTTTCACATTTTCTATTCACTATTGAGTTATTCAATAATAAGAGTTACAGTGTTTTATAGAGCTCAAAAAATACATCACTTACGTAAGTTTGAAAAAAAATTATGTGTTATGAGGATAAATATACAAGAAAAAGTCAAAAACATGAACATTGCGCCGTTTCAATATCTTAGGTTCACCCGGGGTTTTTTCAAATGTTTGGTGTTTTTTTGGCGTGAAAGTTTTGGATATATGAGTGCAAGTGATAATGACTAAATCTACATCAAGTCATCTGCTGATTGCTGGAAATAAGCTGCTCAACCCATGGCGCGAATAGCACATTTGTCGAAAGTGGAACAAGGTCAAATAACGGCCCTCAAACAAGCTGGTCTCTCGAATACGGGCATCGCGCGGTCATTAAACCGCTCTGCGAACTGCATCAACCAGTTTCTACGCAATCCGAGTCACTACGATCAACGTAAAATTCCAGACCGACGTCCAAATCAACAAATTCTGTGTCAGAATTTGTTGATACCCTTGAAAGTTCATCGTTACAGTGACAAAGTCCAGACTAACAGTATTTGGTCCACAAAATGATCCCCAGACCATAACACTGACACCTCCGAAGTTCCGTGGCGACATTGTTCTGCGCTCTTTTCTCAGATCATGCCAATAGTAGCTTTATCCATCAGGGCCATCCGAATTATTCTTTTTTTCATTTTAGAACACCACCTTAAACATTTTTATTTAAAATTTATCCGTATTTAAAGTTTTTTCAACGTTTTCCAATCCGTGGCCGTATTCAATCGAGCGAATTCCAACCTCTTCTGATTGTGTTGGCCTGTAAGCATTGTTGCAGGCATCATTTTCGAATATTTCAACGTAGCCGTGTTTCGTTGGACTCGCCATGTCCAGGTCTTGCTTGTCAATAGTCTTTGGTCATTCCTCAGCTGATTTACGGTCAGGGAGCTGCTCGAAGCCACTCTAACAACTGTCGTTCATTAAGAATTGGACGTCGGGCTGGAGTTTTACGTTGATCGTAGTGACTCGGATTGCGTAGAAACTGGTTGATGCAGTCCGGAGATCTGTTTAATTGCCGCGCGATTCCCGTATTCGAGAAACCAGCTTGTTTGAGGGCCGTTATTTTACCTTGTTCCACTTTCGATAAATGTGCTCCTCGCGGCATGGTTTGAGCAGCTTATTTCCAGCAATCAGCAGATGACTTGATGTAGATTTAGTCATTATCACTTGCACTCATATATCCAAAATTTTCACGCCAAAAAAACACCAAACATTTGAAAAAACCCCGGGTGAACCTAAGATATTGAAACGGCGCAATGTTCATGTTTTTGACTTTTTCTTGTAAATTTATCCTCCTAACACATAATTTTTTTTCAAACTTACGTAAGTGATGTATTTTTTTAGCTCTATAAAACACTGTAACTCCTATTATTGAATAACTCAATAGTGAATAGAAAATGTGAAAGAATCATGTGAACCTAAGATATTGAAACGGACTGTATTGTGCAATTTAAGGATTAAAGAAATATAATATAATATCAACTCCAAGACGAAACATTGGCGATAAGGATATATTGTGTTGAGGAATAAGTTCGTACAGTTTTTTCCACAAAGATTTTTTTAAATTTTTATTTTTTACTTCCTCCCACCTCTCGATCAATTTGCTGATACCGTTACGCCAAAAATCGCCCGGTCTGGTTCACTTTGCCAGACAACCAGAAAATTGTTTCGAAACAAGGAATAATATAAAAACTCTACGAACTTATTCCTCCACCCAATACCATTTTTCGTCCAACGTGAATTAACATCGAAATCGCACTTCCTGTAGACGCAGTAGAAGAAACTTCTCGAAACAATTGTTTCGGAGTGAAACGACCATCAGCACCCGATCAGAACAAATCAGCTTTACAAGACACTGAAGGAAACTTTTAACAAGTGATTCGAAAGGTTTGAAGAAGATAATTACATGTCAACTCTTGAATTATTCAGCCCATTATTGTCACAAATTTATCTAAAGTGACATTTTCACATTTCAGAAAGCATATTCGATTCATTCTCCGTCAAGTTAGTGTGTGGCTATTGTGACTACCGTAATGTGCTAATTTTCGGGTGACGACAATCAGGATAAAGAGAAACAGCGTTCAAAAAGGGATTAGATTGTTTTTAAAAAATAAAGCATTTTATAGCGTATGTCAAAATAGTTGACGACGCAATCACGCTGCAAATGCGGCATACTAATTAAAATTCATTTTCAAAACGATTATTTTAATAATTTTTAATTAATAAACGTTCAATATAAGCAATAATAATTAAAAATAATTAAAAAAATGTCGCAAAAATTATTAAAATAATCGTTTTGAAAATGAATTTTAATTAGTATGCCGCACACCTTGGACATTCTGAGGGTAATCGGTGTATCACACATTTTTACGCGGCATTTCAAATCGCCAGCCAGCAAACGCATTTATTATTTTTTAATTATAAATCTTATTTTCATCGTTTTTGAAGCTGAAACAAGGTAATTATATTGTTTTTTAAGAAAATTATTGATAATTAGTTATGTTCGCATGCATGAAATGTATAAATATATTATTTTTGTCATGATAATCGATATTGATTAAGTTTTAACGAATTTTCCATGAAAATCAGTTTTTTCCTGCGAAAATAGTTATCAAAGTTTTGTTTTTTTTAGTATAAATAGAATGATGAGATCATGATGATCAAAATGATATAAATAACATGTGATTGAAATTCTTTATTTTGTCATATTTTCACAATTTACTGAAAAATTAGAAAAAAACCTTTCTAAAAATTAATAATTATTTTTTAGTGCTCTAAATTTATAAATAAACCACTTATTATGTACTTAATCCTTATATTGTTCTCTCGAACTCGTTTCCCTTACTCTCTCGAGCCTTAACCGTGAATAATAATTGATTTTGCAGAATTTTATGAATGGCTATCAAACAATATCAGATATCAAGGATAACAGGGCTTAAATGTGAATCAAAATGATTGTATTACTCAGTAATACACCTAGCTAGACACCTAGTGAAAATGTAAGTTTAAATTTTTCCGTACTATAAGAAATATCAACTGTTTCAGGAGTTGTTTATGCATTGATTTGGTTCATAGTAGGCACAAAAATCATGTGAACATGTACGGTTATGATGTTATCAGCCTTAACCGATTCAGTACTACTTCATAATTGGCTGTGATGATGATTCTCGTGGTCAATGTTTCATATCGTACGTGATTGGAGAACTATGGGGTGAGATATGCTTTTATTTATTTAAATTGATGATATAATAGTTTAGAAACTATTTGTTCTATACTGGTCGAGGTCAATCAAAACAATGTTCGAGCCATGAAGATGTAATTGCTGAATTCATGGAGCAAGATAATGGAATATCGATGACGGTTCATGATTGTCAACAAATCTTTATATTATATACTATTATAAATTACTGTTAAAAAGATTTATAAAAATTTATTAATAAATGGCTTATTATGTCTCACTTTATTGTTTAATAATAAATATAAAATAATTTGATTGCAAATTGGAGAATTTAAGCAATACAAACTATCATGAAACAATCAGGTAAAATAATTTTCTGCTCGAGGAACCTCTCATCGTTAACATAGATTCGAATACTTTTGGATTTTCGGTATATTTCATTTGTTTAAGGTGGTAGTAGGTCAAGTATCGATTTAGTAATCATTCTGAATTAGAAAATGATCCGAAAAAGAATATAAATCGACAATAAATACATTTTATAATAAAGGTAAAGATATCAAACGATTTTCTGCGGAATAATTATTATATAACGAGTTTTTTTCAAAAACTATTGATTTATGTTGCTGAAAAATAGGTAAATATGTTAATTGATTGATTATAAGTAACTAATTTTAATGTTATCCTATAATATGTATAATATAAAATAAAATTGTAATTTTTGTCTGGTGTTTTCAACAAATTGTGAAAATATACAAAAATGAAGCAATATCACCACAAGTTCTATATACCATTTTGATCGTCATGAAATTCTCTATCTTATTATGAAGAGAAAAATATAGGTTGACAACTTTTCTGTGGAGAAAAATGAATATTAAAGTTTCAGCAGCGAAAAAAAGCTGCTCTTCGATCTTTAATAAATAAAAAGCGAGTGTATAAACATTCCAAATCATGTAACTTTAGTTATTGTAAAAAAGATTTTTTGATTACCTTAAGAATCAACGAATAAATTGCAAAAAATGTGTTTTCAGTGTTTTAAATTAATTAATGTAATAAATTGCTCGTAAATCTACAACGTGACCGACCTAGTCGTTTCTTCTTACATTTTTGTCACGTTTTCTCTTGACATTTTTTATTACTAATTGTCCATGGTGTGTATGCCGTATTTGCAGCGTGATTGCGTCGTCAACTATTTTGACATACGCTATAATTAAAAGTTAGGGGCGTGGTTTTTTGCAATTTGTCCACACTTATTTGTAAGATGCGCAGTAATCATGGCAGTGGATTGCTAAACGTCACAACTGTAAGAAAGCAAGACACACCATCAGTGTATATGAAAAAATTGGAATTTACTCCCGTCAGAAAATAAAATGCATTTCCGCAAAAAAAAATCACGAAATATTCCACCATTTAATTTAAAATTCTTCCTGAAGCTTTAATGCATTAATTACACTGGTTAAGTTTTCTTAAGAAACCGTATAAAGAAATTAACGCTTATCCGCTTGATATCGGCAATAACATTTCATATGAAGACAGCCTGGACACAGGAATGTCGACACAAATGACAAGAGATAGTTTGCGTCGGATGCTACTTAAGGCAATAATATTTTATTCGATTTCGTAAAAACATATAATCAAAGAAACAATTAAATGACCCAGCACTGTTCAAATGAGTAGTCTTTTGATAAAAAAAAGACATTAATAACAAATAACATACATTGAGTTATTGTAAATTATTTTCCAAAAAATTAATAAATAAACGAGGCGCAAATTAACAAAAAACCCGGCGATTTGTGTTTAAACGAACAAATTACAAGAATCAATGCTCACGTCGACTGACTTCTGCACTTTTCACAAGACTCAATTTTCGCATCAAACGGCTCAACTTGAACTGTCGCCACTGATACACCAAACTTGGATCGTGCCAAGTATCTTGCTTCCGCCACTGTCTCCATCGCTCTTTCATTTGATTCTAAATTCAAATTCATTCAAAACACGCATTCAACCTTTTTAGAAAACCTAAAGCCAAATGAACTGAAAATGCCGTCTTGTCCATTCCAATCGACCACAAGTGCAAATCATGGACACCTTTCACCCCATCAATCCCCTCCAATGCCTTCTTCATATCAATGATATCAGAATGATGTGGCGTGCCTACAAATATAACCATTCCCCACAATAATCGCCTTCATCCAAAACCTTCCATCAAAACATAGAAAATGTCCCTTATAACCGTTATCGTAGTAAACAAAACAATAATTGAAAAGAAGAATGTGCAGATTGGATCCGCAATGCTCCATCCGGTAAACTAAAAACCTATTTAATTAAACAAAAACACATCTCAGTCAACCTTGATTATAATCGCGGCAATGAGCACTCCAATTGATTGCACTAAATCCCCAATGACATGAATCAAAGCAGCGCGTATATTCACATTTTTGCTATTATGCGAGTGTCTTCAAATGAGAAATTAAAATCACTATTCTTTAATGAACATACCCACTAGACGCTCCATGAGAGTGACCGTGGCCGCCAGTGCCAAAATGAAGCACTAGCCCCATGATAATATTGAAAGCAACTCCAACTCCGGCGCTAATAAGCATTATGTCGCTATTAACATCTAAAATTTAAGACAATGTTAAATATGAGTATTCAATTTTTAAAATAGATTAATGTGATATATATACACCAAATGTTTTTTCGGGTTTAACTTTTTTGTGACTCGACCAAATTGGCTGATTTTTTGATATGATAGATTCATATGGTTGTAGATTATCTTACAAATTCCCGCTTGTGATTACGATGATCCGTTTTACAGTGACAAGCGTTTATCGTAAAACGCGTAGCTCAAAGATATTACGCACTTTTCTTGCACTGCATTTTTTAATAATTTTTAAAGTTCAATTATATTTTTTCATAATTTATTGAAAATAGCAGTAATTGGCAACATTTTAGAGATGACTCCACGTAAAGAAACTCCAATTGCCACCCGGCAAGCTGTTATCAATATGAGGGAAAACGGAATGCGTGGTACCGAAATTGCCATGGTAATTTAAGTCAAATTTTGCTATTATAACATTTTAAACACTGATTCACATACAATATAAAAAAATCAGCCAATTTGGTCAAGTCACAAAAAAGTTAAACCCGAAAAAACATTTGTGACAAAACTTTTGTCAGCTAGTGTAATATAAAATTTCCACAAAATGTGTACTAGCTTTGTAACAGCTTCATCCCCTTGCGTTTTACTTACGTCATACTGAAAATTGACAATATATGCTCTTAATAAATTCTTCACTAAACATAAAATTTTTAAAAATATAACGGAAAGAAAATTATTGAAAATTAGAAGACATAGACACGCCAAATGTAAATTTTGTAAAAATTTGAAGCTCCAGAGTTCTTTTAAGGAAAGACTTCAAAATTGACGTGAAACGTAGCTTTTAACTTACACGTAGAAATGAATAAGAGAAAATGAATAATATTTTGACACATTTTGAAGATTCTAGATATTTACCCTTTTTTCTCGAATAGTTATTATTAAGAACATTTTCTGAGGTTTTAGTTTAAGCGTATACCCAATAAATAGGTAGAAACTGAAGATCAGAAAAGTTATTTAAAACCTAACATATCCGAAAAAATTAAAGCGAATGAGGTATTTTAAGAGGAGCCTGTAAGTCTGAGGTAAATATTTTGTTTTAGCTTTTATGTGGTTTTTTAATAAAATGCGTTTAAATATTGTAAAATTGTCATTTTCATTTAGCGTGCATCGTCTCATTAAAATTTGTATCTTTTACGAGTTATTATATATTGACTAACTATGATTTATTGATACTTTCGGTTTAAAGGAGCATGATGTTATATTTATTTGTTCTTGTTGATGCAGAAATAGACAGCGGCACTCCACTGCCACAGAGTGTGCCGCATATTGCAAAAAAAAAACACGCACATCACTTTTTATTATTCTTTATTTAAACTTTTTCGTATCTTCATCGAATTTGAACAACTGATTGAACTTGAACTAATTGAACAAATTAAATAAAGATACGCTTTAATAAAAAAAGTTTAAATATAGTGTATTTCAAAATAGTTGACGACGCAATCACGCTGCAAATGCTGCATACTAATTAAAATTCATTTTCAAATCGATTATTTTAATAATTTTTAATTAATAAACGTTCAATATAAGCAATAACAATTAAAAAATGTCACAAAAATACAATAAAATAATCGATTTGTAAATGATTTTGAATTAGTATGCCGTATTTGCAGCGTGATTGCGTCGTCAACTATTTTGAAATACACTATAAAGAATAATAAAAAGTGAAGGGCGTGTTTTCTTTCAGTTGGTGCGCGGTCTTTTGCAAAGTGCGGCATAATTCGTGGCAGTGGAGTGCAGAGATTTATTTATTTATCAATTTGTTTATTTTTTCGATATTCAATTTTTTAATAGACTAATTAAAAACACCTCTAAGATTTGTCAAATCTTGTCGCGTTGTTATTTTTTGATACGTGAGACAAAAACATATTTTTTATCAAAGGAACACAATAAAATCTTCAAGTTGCCGCTAACACCCCACTGCCACCAATTGCAAATGACCGCGCACCAACATCGCATCAACCACGCCTTTCACTTTTTAATACTCTTTTTTTTAACGTAACTTCTTCGAATTTAATAATTCTCAACATTACTGAACAACAAACAAAGTAAATCAACGTTTTAAAAAATAAACAGCAATTAATTATTTAAAAAAATTTTTATTTATTAATTAAAAATGTATGTTGAAGAGTCCCTATGCGTACTGTAATTAATAAACATCCGAAAATGACAAAGAAAACGACCGAGTATGAGCCGAAGAGTAATAAAAATCATAAAAATGCTAATTTTTCGAAATTTATTGGTTTAATTTTACGAAATACATATTGAAAAATTCCTCATTTGCTGCTCTGTCCATTCAAATTACTTAAAATAGTACAAATCTATTTTTGAAAGAGCCATAAAGACTTTTTGTAATTTTTTAAAGGAAACGTGCAATTGATGCGCGATCGATGGCAATTTGCGCGCATTTCGTGGCAGTGTTGAACACGACAGGCTCGAAAATTTCTCTTTTAAATTATGCATCAAAAAATAACACTATGACTATATATATATGTATATGAGAGATGGGCGGATTGACAGTTATATTCCGGAATTCGGAATCAAAATTGGAATTAAATTCGGAAACCGAACTCAGGAATTCGAAATAGAAAAATGGCCGGAATCCGGAATTCGTTTTTTTTCGCCCTCAGTAAACGTGCTCAAATCTAACTTTTCGGAAAGATATTAATGCTTTTAGAAAGTTTAAGGAAAGCCTAGTCGAATTTCAGTGAAACATTTTTCGTTAAAATGGCGAAAAAATTTTTAGGCATGCTCAAAAATCGTTATTTCCAGTTGAGGTGCGCCGTATCTAATGTTAACGTTTACACGCCAACTGAATTCGAAAAAACATAAGCTCTGATAAGCCCTAAGCTATATAATCGGAGTAATGAAAATGGGACTACATAAAGTCCTTGTAACATAACATTTTGTAAAGATTTTAAGGTTTCTAGATAGTTTAAAAAAAAATTCTAAAGGCGGAAAAATTGGTTTTCAATTTTAATGTTTAAATTAATTTTTGAGCCTTTAACTATTGTAAAATTTCCATTTCGATTTGGTGTGCAATTTCAGGAAAAATTTAAGGTTTTAAAATGATTTAGAATAATAAGTCAGCCGAAATATAGTTTTTTTTTAGTAAAAATTAAATTTCCAATCGGCGTGCGTTTATATGAAAAGTCAATTCCATCTAAAAATCCGTAAAAAAATCCGTAATCATACTTGTACACCTAATCCTAATATATATACCATAGATGGGTGGAATTCCGCATTCTGTATTCTGGCCAATTTTCGATTCCGGATTCACGAATTCGGCATCCAAAATTATGCCCATATCTGATATGCGGTCTCTGCTTGAGTATGGTACGCAAGTATCATTTCCGACCAAAGTTTCTGATATTAACTTGATTGAAAATGTCCAGAAGCGATTCACAAGGAAACTTAATTGTAGAATCAATCGTAAGTATATATCTTTCAACAATCCTGATTATCTTTCTTACGCAGATCTCTTGAAGCGTTTTAATTTAGAAACTATGGATTACAAGTTCCTGTCAAAAATCCTGTTGGGTAGGGCTCAAGTTAATTGGAGAAAACTATTCTCGATTAATTCTTCTACAAATCGTAGTAGTATTAATTTAACGTTAAACCTCCGTTGAAATCAATTCGTTAGAAAGTTTTTTGTGGCACGTTCTGTGCGATTATTCAATAAAAGATATAAGAATTTGTCGGAGAATTTGAAAAGGAAAGCTTCAATTGTCGATTCTGGGGAGTCTTGAAGTTTCCCCTAATTAATTAAATTTATCAAATAAAGAAATATAACTGCTAGCCTTATTTAGTCGTTTTATGTTTATATGCAATTATGTGTTCGTTACTAACAAAAACTCTGAAATATTATTTATTTATCCTTCCTACCCTATTTTTATGTTGCTATTATTTATTTTTATTACTATCCGTTACCTAGTTTTTGTGTTTTTTTTTTCTAAAAGCATCAAATTTCCTATAAATCATTTTCCGCTCTGTTTAATTACCCTTAGCATCTTCTTTATTTGTCTTAATTGGGGTGAATTTCGCTTATCTTATTTATTCTTTGTGTTATTTTTGTAAAACAGTATTTATAATATTGTACTTTTCAGAGATCGATGCCTAATGGAAGAGCAAAAAAAAATTAGGTCTTGTTTAGACAGCCACACGGCCACTAAGGCCATCACGTCTCTTCCTCTTTTGTTTGTCATCAATATTTTTATTTCATCCATTTTCATTTTAAAATTAAACTTTTCATTTCTTTAATCAAATAATAAACAAAAAATAGATAACAAACATTGATGAGAAACGAAAGAGGAAGATATTCGATGGCCTTAATGGCCGTGTGGCTGTCTAAACAAGACATTTTTCCGCCCCGTATTTAAAATATCGTATTTAATCAATGATTTACCATTATTGTCCTTTTCAGAGATCGGTGCCTAATGGAAGAGCAATAAAAGAAGAGAAAATGATGGGCGGTCACACGGCCACAAACAAGTTTTTCGTCAATTCCTCTTAAATATGTGCTGCCCATAATTTCGTAAAAAAGAATGGCCGTCCAAACGAGAACCTCATTCTATCCTAATTTTTTTCCTCTTCCATTAGGCACCGATCTCTGAAAATGGCAATATTTCGTTTAAATTTATGGGTCAATTTTATATGTATATTATATTATATTCACAATAGATAAAATACATATATAGTCATAGTGCACATCGAAAATATATTAAACGGTCACATATTACCCTACTGCACGCCAACTGGAATCTTTGATTTTTAAAAGTTTGAGACTACATCACGGTAGCGCATGTTATTATTGCGATTATACATTTTGTCCAGACCATGCATATATCAGGAACTATCGATTTCAACAAAAATACCGCTGGTATAATTAACCTGGGTGGTCTAAATGGATAGCAGTTCAAGCTGATTCAGTTGGCGTGCATACTGTGTCCGCTTTTATTATGTTTCATTCGTTTCAAAAAATAATAACTTACCATAATCTTGATTAATAATCCTCAAAACCGCTGTAAATACAAGTATTGTCGTCAGTACCCACAAAATAATAATTGATGAAAATGCTCCAAGAACTTCTGCTCTCTCGTATCCAAATGACAGCCGTTGTGATGCTACAAAAATCCTCCCCTTCTTCTATGGTGTTACCGAAATAGCAACTAACCGGGCAATCGTGCGTATCGAATCGCAAAAATTGATATTACAAATGACAATAAATCCGACAGCATATGCCCGGCGTCCGTCATTATCGCCAATGAGCTAGCGAGGAGCCCTCCGATAAACTCGGCCGTTATGAATATCACCGACAGCACCACAACAACCCATAGAACCTTTTCAGCTCTTCGTCCCTGCAATCATTCTCCGTTTTCTTAAATTAAAACGCCGAAATAAATTTCAATCTTCCACTTTGCAATCCAATCAAAATACCTTTTGTTTGCTCTCTCGATGCACTGGGCACATCTCATCATCACACAATGAACTCGTTTCAGATATCATTTTTATTGTCTTAAACTCCGTCTCAATATTATCCGCAAGATTTTTCAAAGACGAATCCTGTTTGCCTACACCATTAAGCATCAATTTGGGCGCAATCGTCATTCCTATAGTTCGTCAATATTGATAATTGTCATAATTTAATATATTCAAAGAAAATAAGATTGTGTTAGATCAAATGAATATACCCAGATTGAATGAATCGAAATGAAACTTTTTGTTGGTCATATTTTCGAATTATTTGGTTTTAAATGAATATTATGTTCGGGAGAACTTAATAATTTAATTTCTAAATTCATAAAAATAGAAATAACCATGCCGACGTGAACAAGAAATTGTTTTTTTAATAATTGTCCTTTTCAGAGATCGGTGCCTAATGGAAGAGGAAAAATAAGGATGAAATGAGGTTCTCGTTTGGACGGCCACATCAATGTGTGTTGTCTTTAAAAAATGGGCAGACATTGAAGAGGAATAGACGAAAAAGTCGTTTGCCCATCCGAGACTATCATTTTTTCATCTTTCTTTTGTTCTTCCATTAGGCACCGATCTCTGAAAAGGACAATATAACAAAAATAAGGGTGAAATTAAAATTGGGATGAATATGTCAGGCTGTGAAAGTGCGGTCGGTGTACAAGCACAACATCCAACATATTATTGCGGAGTGATATTCATTATTTCACGCCAATGGAAATGAGAAAAGGAGGAGCTCAGTTTATGTGCTTAAAACTCTGTTATTCCAGAAATATGTTATATTTGAAGGATAATTTTGGACATTTCTAGGAAATTAACCTGAAAATCATTCTAGATAATTTACGTAGAAATTAGCGATACAAGGTTAAACTTGATAATATTGCAATTTTCAATTGGCGTAATTATTTAAATTATTGTGTGCCATTAACAGTTAACCAAGTGAAATAATGCGAATATCTTCATATGATGACTAATCTTAAATTAGTTTTAATTAGCACACCACCTTCTACACTAAATTATGGTTTAATTAAATGTCTTCAAACTTAATTTACCCATTAATCTTGACATCTGGAAATACCAAAAATTCACATAACACGTTCACACCAAATGGAAATGATTTTATCATTTTTTTATCGCTTGTCTCACACCTTTCACGTGTACTTTACACAAATATTTTCACATCCATTTTGTCAGCGATTCCTTAACCTCTTTAAAATTTAAAAATATTCAGAAAATATTAGATTTGAGCATATTTTCTGAGCTCTTTCTATTATCCTTCTAGTTGGCGTGCACTTTTCTAAAAATAAACGCGATTTAAAATCGGAAAATCGACGTTTGGGGGTAGCGTGAGTTAGAAATATTTGTTTATTCACTCCTGTGAATGACCGAAAAAAACTATTATTATTCTAGTTTTATTAAACTTTTACTGAAATTAATTTAGACCTAAAGGGATTTTCTTAAGAATATAAAACTATATGTATACACGCCAATTGGAAACCACGATTTTCAGATTTTCATGCCCGTCATATAACTTTTACGTGTAAATTGCAAAATCCTGGTTTAGACCAGTTTTCCAGTTATATTTTAAATTATTAAAAAATATTAATACCTTCCAGAAATTTTCAATTTCAACCCGTTTTTTGAACTCGTTTTATGCTCATTCAAATTGGAGTGTATACCAGTGATGGGAGGAACTCCCCGGTCCCCCCGGCCCGGGTATTTTTCTTAAAAAAAAGGGATCCTGGGACCTGGGTTTTGAAATTTTCAATTTTTTTAAGCTCCCGCCCGCCCGGAATTCCAAAAAAACGGGGTCCCTCCCATCACTGGTGTATATATATATATATACTCCATCCGCAATAATGCGCTTGTACACCGACCGCACTTTCACGGTCTGACATTTTTTACATCCGAATTTTAACTTCACTCCAAAAATAATATGATAAAAATAAATTATTATTCATTTCAGAGATCGGTGCCTAATGGAAGAGGAATAAAAGAAGAAAAATGATGGGGCCATAAATAACATTTTTCTCAATTCCTCTTAAATATGTCCTGCCCATAATTTCGTAAAAAAGAATGGCCGTCTAAAAAGAGTGGCCGTCCAAACGAGAACTTCAGTCTATCCTATTTTTTTTCCTCTTCCATTAGGCACCGATCTCTGAAAAGGACAATATTAAAATAAATTTGTTTAATGTTCTCATTGAGACCATTTGAGAATATTTCAAAAATTTTGAATTAATTATCAATTTCTTATATTTTAATAATATTATCTCTTAAAAACATAAATGAACAACATAGTTTAAGAATAAAAGAAGGCTAATATAATTATATATCATGTCAAATATCCATTTAATGAAGTATGCACGTGGCACGTCAACTGGCCCATAATAAAATGAGCTCAGTAAACGTGCCAAAATCTAATTTCTCGTTAAGATATTCATATTTTTGAGTAATTTAAGCAAAAATAGTCTAAATTTTTGATAACAATGTTTTCTGATAAACGAGTCTTGAGATTGAACCAAATTTTATAGAACGCCAACAGAAAACGACTAATTTCCAATTTTAAGAGTGTCTTAAATTTGTTTGTCCTTTTCAGAGATCGGTGCCTAGTTGAGGGGGAAAAATTAGAAGGAAATGAGGTTCTCTGGACGGCCACATCAATGTGTTTTGTCTCAAAAAAAATATGGGAAGCCCAAATTGAAGAGGCATAGACTAAAAAGTCGTTTGTCCATCCGAGACTATAATTTTTTCTTTTTTTTGTTCTTCCATTAATCACCGATCAATGAAAAGGACAATACGTAAATATTATATTTGAGCATGTTATTTGGCTCTTGTTATTACCCGTGTTATAGTAAATTCATAGTGTTCCTATTGTACTCCACTGCCACGAAGTAATGCGCAAAAGACCGAGCACCAATTGCATAAAATACCTTTCAATTTATTATTATTTTATATTTTAAAAAATCCTTATAGATTTTTCAATAAATTATTTTACTATAATAAGAACACCAATTGAAAATGATGATTTTAAAATATTTTAACCGGAGTCCATATGCAAGAATGTATTTAACTGTTAAATGGTGATGGAAAATTATTGTTAAACTAATTTTGAAAGAAAATTTAAGTAAGTATATGTAAGATATAATATTTTAATACAAAACAGATTGTAAAATATCTACAATTTACTATAAAGGGCAATTAATCAATGATTTTACATCGCCGTTTAACAGATAAATACGTTCTTGCATACCGCCTCTGAATGTTTTGATTTCCGTGGACGCACGCTGATTATATTTTTCTGCATTTTTTTTGTAAATTATAAAAAGTCTCTGAATTTAAAGCTGCTTGCATTCTAACTGAGCATCAATTTTTACAGTCTAAATTGGCGTGTATTAAATGGGGAGTATTTGATACCAGTTTTGTAAAAATAAACCAATAAATTTTCTAGAAATCATCATTTTTATTTAATTTCTTAATCTTCGGTTTTAGCTCATTTTCCGTCGTTTTCTTTGTCATCATTTTATAATATTTACTAATTGCAGAACGCGGAGAAACACTCCAATACATTATATGGATTATTTATACTCATTGAATTGTATATTAAACAATAAATATTCTTATCAAGTTATTGTCCTTTTCAGAGATCGGTGCCTAATGGAAGATGGGCGGACACACGGCCACAAACAACTTTTTCGTCAATTCCTCTTAAATACGTGTTGCCCATAATTTCGTAAAAAAGAATGGCCGTCCAAACGAGAACCTCATTCCATCCTAATTTTTTTCCTCTTCCATTAGGCACCGATATCTGAAAAGGACAATATGAGGAATTGATAATTCCAATTTTATTTTCATAAAAAAATCTGATTTGATCTAGAAATTTGCAAGAAATATAATACAGATAATGAAAATGAATGAAAAAAGATCAATTATTAACATAAATTGAATATTTGTTTCATGTTTTCGTTGAGACTATTTGAGAATAATTAGAAAACGTTGAAAATGAATTATCAATTTCTTATATTTTGATAATAAAACAAAGCTTTTTAAAAATAATAATAAATTTAACAACGATGTAAATTTAATTTTCAATATGTTTATTATTTTGCTTTTATTTTTCAAGCACTCCAAATCGAATTAGTTGAAATGTGTTCAATTAAATAAAATAAAGAAATAATTGTTAATTTTTTTGGTCAAAAATCGTTAAATTTCATCAGATTTCCTGTTATTAATTTAAAAATTGCCTTATACTGTTTCAAATTTTTCTTGTTACCATCACATAGTTTAAATCATGGATAACTTTTTATAATATGTTTTAAAATATAAAATTGTCTGTAAGTTTTGTTATTCATCATGAAAAATAATATCCCAAATATTTCTTGACAGGGCTTCAATTTTGTTCTGAAACGTAATGCATATTGTTAAGAATAAAGTTACGAATGATACCCAATTGATACCCAAATCATTACTATACTCTCGACCATTTTTATGCAATAATTATTTTTATATAAGCTCTTTACCTTGTATTTTTTGGCTTATTAATCGCTTTTTTGCTCTTTTTTGTATATTTCTTGTATTCAGATCTAAAATGACATCGGAAGACTGAAAGTAAAAGTAGAGATGTTCAAAAAGTACTATTTTCAATGTTTTTTTTTAATATTAAGTGGGATAAGATAATTTTTTAATTAATAACAGAAAATCTGATGAAATTTAACTATTTTTTGGCCAAAACAATCATTTCTTCATTTATTGAATCGAATCAATAATTTGGAGTGTTCACACTTTGCGCTTGACGGTGGCGTTACTGTGTTTTGCACGAACTTGCTATCAAAACTGCCGCCAGAACATTCAATTCAAACCGAAAAAGTAACCAAAGTTTCATCAAAATTACACGAAGCGTCCTCACTCCAAAAAACAACATCAAATTATAACAAAGATTGATGACGTGTTTACGCTATATAACAGGATGAGTCTGTTTTCATGCAAAAAGCACCTCGCGTCCTAACAGGAGCACTTTTCGTGCAAAACACAGTCACGGAAGCGCCCAGCAGAAAGTGCAGAGCAAGTATACCTTTGTTTATTTTGATTTCTTTAAAAAATGGTTGTTACATTAATAAAATAATAACATTAATATAGTTTGTATTGTTTTTTCTAATGAAAAATAAAACTCGAAACAATAAACAACTTGGAAATCATAACCGTTGTCTCTTTGTCCAAAAGAGACGAAACCAGCCTAATTTCATTTGGCTTTAAACCACATTTCCCAGTAACTTATACCATGACAATCGGACTCTATCTCTAATACAATATTTTGGATTAATTTTTAATATTTTACGAACATCCCATGGTGAAGTAACCAGATGGTAAACAGATTTTAAAAATTATACGTGGAAATTTAAAATTTACGTTTCAAAATAGCGAAATCGTCATTTTCAATTGGCGTGCAATAGTCTTTATTCAATATTTTTCATTTCAACGGTCATAACTTTAAATTGACGTGTGGTGGTCTGAAGCGGGTGGGCGAAATCGTAGTTTTTAAATTTCGGAATGCGGGATCGAAAAATGGTAGAAATCCGAAGTTCGAATTCCGTCAAATTCTGGTGTTAACGTTTATATGTAAAGAATTTTCGAAATTCTGAATTAAAATGTAAAATTTCGGAATTGTCGACGATAGTCGATAATCTGTGGACAGTCGCCAGCACAAGAGTACAATTCTATTTACAATCCTTGGCAAAAGACAGACGTTCTTGGCCTTTAGAAACTCTACGTCAAAGTGCTATTTTGGGAGAAAAGCACACCTGATGATCAGATGTTACGAAAAATGTCATGGATGTTACTATTTAAGCACGGTTTTCTACTCAAAAGTTCAAGTCTGGTGCTGATTGTGTTATTGCCAACCGTACAACTAAACCACCGAAAATAAATACTAATTATATTACAATATTACAATAATTTGTTATTGGCAAAAAACTATTGAGAATGTTTTTAACAGGATATTTATATTATACATAGTCGATGCCAAATGCGATTACCACCGCCATTGAGACACAATTTTCGTAAATATTATTTTTTAATTTAATTTTTATGATTATTTTCTTGTTTATCCTCGTTCTATACTGTTTTTGCTTAAATAAATTGAAGAATATGTTTTAGATGTTGTTTCAATCGTGGAATAAATGCGGAAAATAATAATCATAAAAATTAAATTATAAAATAACATTTCAATAAGTGCGCCACAATTGCCGTAAACGAATTTGACATCGACTATGTATATATACGACGCATGGAATTGGTTGGTAAAGAAATCATTCAAGAGTTGAAATAAAGCCTTTTTATTTTTTGATGAAATTAACTTTTCGAACATCAATCTGTTCGCACTCAGTTGTCTTAAATATTCTTATTTTGCCATTATTTTATATATAACAGATATGGGCGGAATGACAGTTTTTGAATTGCGGAATCAGGAAACCGGAAATGAATTTTCGAAATTTGGAATTAAAATATAAAATTTCGGAATGGAAAATTAACGGAATCCGGAATTCCGTCCATCTCTGATATATAAGCACTGAAGGATCGAAAAAAAAAAGAAATACTCCTCTTTATTTTAAATAAGCTTGAAATGAAAATAACATTTTCATAAGAAAAATTAGGTTAGTACAAAAGATCCGGAATCGAAAAATGTTCAGAATCTGGAATCGCGAACATCTATGGCTAGTACTAAATTTTCTCTTTACCAATTTCATATAACAAGCAATTTACTACTTCCTTTACTACTTATTATATGCGAAAACGGTGTATCTTTAAATTCAATATAATTTTATAGATTCAATATTTGAATACTATTGCACGCCAACTGGCATGGTAACAAAATGAGCTCAGTAAACGTGCTCAAATCGAGCTTTTTGAAAATATACTAATACTTTTAGATAGTTTAAGGGAAGTCTGGTGGAATTGCATTGAAACATTTTTCGTTAAAAAGACGAAAAAACTATCAAAATTGCTCAAATATCGGAAAATCGTTATTTCCAGTTGACGTGCGCCGTATCTGGTGTTAACGTTTACACGCCAACTGAATTAAATTCGATAAAACATAAGTATTAATGTTGTTATATAGTTTAAGGAAAGCCTAGTTAAATTGCCGTGTATAATGTTTTATTGTAAAGGCGTAACAACTTTCAGACATGCTTAAAAATGGGAAAATCGTTAATTCCAGTTGAAGAGTCATATAAATTTAAAATTCGCGCCAAACGCGCTTAGATGTGCAGGCACAACGTGAAGCACACCGGGTAGTATAACATAGGAGAACGCCTTAGTAGGCAGTGAACAAAAGACTTGTACGACCGGGCAAAAATTCGGCAATAAACAACTTGACCATTATAAAATATATTTTTAAATCTTTGTGATTAAGCTATTCTAAAGAATATGTGAATTGTTATTGTGGTTAACAACATTGAAAAAATACAGATAATTTAATTATAAAGATAAACAAAATTTTTAAATAATTTTTTGTTTCTTCACAACATATATTTGAATATGCAAATTTTTTGAGCATTAGAAAAAATTCAAGAGATATATTTTATTAATCGGAAAAAAATTCTGTATTAAATGATACTCCGACCTTACCTTAAGGATCATTCAATAATTATTTATTTACATTTCTGTTACTACAAAATGTATATATTTGATTCAGATGGGCAGTACCGACCCCAATCAAGGAAGCAGCTCAAATGTATGTCATATTCATTTGAAATGAAACATATATTTATATTTTTAGAATAATCCTTGTTGAATTCAATCTTTAAAGTCAGAATAAGAAAGCTTCTAGACGAAAACGAAAATCTTCAATATTTATATATATATATATATATATAGTTTAGTTAGTATTTAAATACGTATGCTAGTTAGGTGGATAGTTGGATAAAAATTCATTTTTTGTTTTATATTATTTCTTTACACAATAATAATTTTATTTGGTATATGTTGTATATGAAGAGATTATAGCAAGAAATATTGAGATTCTGAATTGGAATCATTAGATAAAAATATACGAATGGCAAAGAAATATCGGCGAAAGATATTTTATGGTTTGTTGTTGAATGAATCGTGGCAAAACTAATAAACGAATACTGCCTAGAATACTTCCCTGCAACATGAATCCAGCAATGAATTCTGGAGTTGATACATAAATATAATTTCCGATCACTATCTATAAGAATCATCTACAATTATAGTTTCAACTCTGAAGACATGAAAACAATTCATAGGATTGATATTATATCATTTTCCTTCCGAATCGCATATATAATCTTTATCTTAAGAAAAATTTAAATATATTTCATTATTGAATGATCCTTAAGGTAAGGTCGGAGTATCATTTAATAGAGAATTTTTTTCCGATTAATAAAATAGGTCTCTTGATTTTTTTCTAATGGACACAAAATTTTCATATTTAAATTTAAGTTGTGAAGAAACAAAAAAATATTTAAAAATTTTGTTTTTCTTTATAATTAAATTAACTGTATTTTTAATTCCATAATAGTATAAAACATATTTTACTTATTGGTTGTACAACCGAAATATTTAATTTTTTAAAAATTTTAAGAATTAAACGCGAAATGCGTCAATAGCTGAAAAAATGCGTCAGCAAACTGTGCGTGCTGATCCCGTAACATGTCATTTTACACGCAGTGCGTGAAGTGTTCTGGCCTAAAATCATCTGTTGCATTTACTTCCGGTTTCCAATTGTTTCCTATTGTTATTTAATTTATTTATAATTATATATGAATCTCAATAAATGGTTTCATTACCCAAGTTTCAGATTCCTCCGCAAACAAACACACACAAGGGCACAACAAATAAGGGCTTAGCAATGGAGTATTTGAAAGGATTCTCGTTTTTATTCACTAAATAAATTATCACTTCTAAAAAAAACCTAAATTTCCGCAACAATGAAACTACTGAATATGGTAAATTTGCATTTCAAGAGGTATCCAATAATACTATTGAATATAAAATAACCCAATGGATTCAAGCCCGCCAAATTGAAATAGTAATTTTCGATTTTTAAGAACGTGTTAAAGTTTCTATGGCCATATCTAGAAAATGCTGTTATCGATAATTAAGACAAGTTATTCTTAAACAATCTTATAATATTAATATTAATCCTTCTGCAAAATTTGATTTGAACATGGTTATTGAACTCATTTTATAACAATACAATTTTGCGTGTTCAAGAACGTCAAATTGAGCGTTTAAACAGAAAACTCAGAAAACATAATCAGGCACATTTTCCGTTCAGAGAAACAGTATTCTATATAGTTTAGAATGTACAGAACAAGTTAACGTGAAAAGTACGGGAAAGCTTATATTATACATTTAAATAATAGAAAATGCTTATTTCCACTTGGCGTGTTATTATAATCTTATAGTTAAAATTGGATAGTTTCGATAGCAGATAAGAATTTAATAATATTCAGAGACACCAAACTTTCATCATTAGGAATTATAAAATTAAGCTCGCCAAAACAGAACCTCAGAAGAGTCACTTATATCTAAAATTTAGTAAAAATTAAAAGCTCTAGTACCCCAAATCACCCCAAAAGGGGTTATGTTAATAGCTCAGAAGAGATGCTTATTTTGCAAATTTCCGGCATGTTTTTAGATGGTTTAAGACAGGCTAGCACACCTATGCCACAAAACCATGCAGTATTGCAGCAGAAATTGCCGCAATTGCAAAAACGCATCCCTCCTACTTTATTATTATTTTTTTCAATATTTGATTTATTTATTGTTTCTTAACCAAAATGTTACTTTAAAGGTTATACCCTCGAAAAGCCTCGGTCCATGACCCAGAAAAACCAATGAGTACGAAAGAATGATAATGATGATTTCTCGAAAATGAATTAATTAATTTTTACGAAACAGGTACCAAACAATTCCTCCTACTCTGCTCTGTCTATTAAAATTACTTAAAATAGTATAAACAATTTTTTGAAGGAGCTAAAAGGATTTTTTTAATTTTTCAAGATAACATGTATTATAAAAGAATTCAATGAGCATAAACAAAACTATTATATATATTATATTATTCGTAACAAGATATAACCTTTAAAGTAACGTTTTGGTTAAAAAAAAACAATAAATAAATCAAATATTGAAAAAAATAAAAATAAAGTAGGAGAGGTGCGTTTTTGCAATTGCGGCATTGTCTGCTGCAATGCTGCATGGTTTTGTGGCATAGGTGTGGGCTAGTAAAAATTAGATGTCAAGTTATATGAAAATAATACGTATAAATGAGTAATACACGTTTAACTATTGAAAAACTATTCACTTCCATTTGTCGTGCGCCAAATATATTTTAAGAGAAGCCTGATACATCTACGTCAAAATAATTTTATATTATCAAGTTGTGAGAAATTGTTAATTCTAAATTTAATTTCATAAAACATAAAAAACCAATAGGACGTGAACTATAAATTTTGACGAAATATAACAAAAAATAATGAAATAAAGCGAAATTATTTAAATAAATTTGAAATTTGTTTCACTTTCTCATTGAGACCATTTGAAATTAATTCAAAAATGTTGGAAATGAATTGTCAATTTCTTACATTTTGATAATAAAAAGCTTATTTAAATATTGCGAAATAATCATTTTCATTTGGCGTGATTAAGTCAACTTTTACAAAATATCTTTATGAATATATTATCAAAATCTAAGAAATAGATAATTCCAATTTTCTTTTCATAAAAAATAAAAGTAATAAATCTGATTTGATCTAGAAATTTTAAAGAAATATAATGAAAAACAGAGAAATTATTAACATAAACTGAATATTTGCTTCATGATCTCTTTGAGACCATTGAAAATATTTCAAAAATGATCAAATAGACCTTTCAATTTCTTAGATTTTGATAATATTAGGGAATAAAATAGTATGACAAAAATAGATCAGGAAAACGTAATAATATTTGGTTACTTCAACAAACAATAACCACAATACTTCAAAACTAAATAATTCAACAACAAAAACTGATCTTATCATAACATCTAAAACGCAGAAAAACCAACTAATAAGTAAAAATAGATAAAGCCAACAATGAGCACATGATAATAATATTATCATAAATTACATTGAAACCAATAAAGAATATCAAATATAATATGTAGGTTAAGTAGTTCTTATTTTCGAAATATCGAATTAATAGATTCCTCGCTCGCTATATATATAATATTATTGCTATTATTATTACCCGGCAATCCTCAAAATCTTCAGATTCCAGTATTTCAAGAATTATTAAACAAACAATTGTTGACATTTTTCAATTCATCAAATTGCAGCCTTCCACGTCGTCTTCAATATTTATTACAAAAACAACTATTAATTACAACTGACAATCATAATAATATTAATAATAAGAGAGAAGGAAGGGACCAATAGTGGAAACCTATCAAATAATTCAATTGATGTAACAAAAAACATTAAAATTCTTCAAGTAAAACTACCACGAAAAAAAACCTAACGATTATTTATCTCAAATACAAATTCTTGTCAATTTAATCGACAATGTACGATTCGTATTGTCTGATTATTTATTTATTTATTTTGTCATTATATTCATTCTGTTGTTTGTAATCCGTTTCGGTCAGCCTATCTTCAACCCATTGTTATGTTCAACTTTATTTCCCGTAATATTCAAGTGTTTAATCCGTGTTTTTTTTAGTTCTGAATGCAATTCACCGCATTTTTATTCTTATTATTTACCAAAGACTTTCTTTTTAATATTAAAAGATTATAAGATCAGATTACCGAACTAACGAACTCCACGCCAACAACCTTCAGAAAGATCAACTAAACTGACCTCGCCTTCACACTCCAATTCGAAATGGCGATTTTGGCGATTTTTAAACGTGCGTGGAAACTTTCACGTATTTATAACAAAAATGTTTTGACTACAATTTAGTTGAGCATGTCTTAAACTATCTAAAAATGTTAATATCTTTCTAAAAAGTTAGTTTTGAGCATTCTTACTGAGCTCATTCTAATACCATACAAGTTGGAGTGCCTTCAACAAATTTATTCTTTTTGTACAACAGTATTTAGACTATTTTAAGAGAAAGAGTGATTTTCATGAGACATTAGTTACATCAATTCGTACCTCTTAAAATTCTGAAATGCAACATCACGTGGTTACGGTAATTAGCATGTATGCTAAAATAATTATTATATAAAGCGGATTGAAAGTTTGAAATTTTAAAAAAATCCTAACGAATCAAATGTGTAGTCAAATATGTTATTGCTCGCCGTTTTGTTCTTTATTAATAAACTCTTAATCTCAAACATTAAAAAGAAAGTTTCCAAATTATTTTGTTCTCAAAATGTTACCTTTACCTTTCTTCACAAAATAATCTACCAACGCTGTTTTTCTCATAGAATAAATGTTGGCAAAGATTATGTTCGTGCAGAAACATGATTTTCACAAAATGACCACTTAAATGAGCCATACATGCCCACCAAATTGAAATTAACATTGTTCAATATTTAAACGCGTCTTTAAACGTATTATTTTCATATGACTTTACTCGTAATTGTTACTAGCCCGTCTTAAACTATCTAAAAGCATGCGCTTCTTGCCCAAATTTGCGATATGATAATATTTTACGAGCACCCAACTTAACCATTCAATTTGGCGTGTACATGGTTTTTACTCAAAAATTCTCCTATCAGCACCAACTAAGCATAATTTTCACATTTTTGATTCCAAATTGTTTTCCCGCCGGGATTGGTGACACCACACTTCGATGCATAAAATTCCACCGCTTCTTTCACTTTATCCAAATGCACGAATTCTCCTTTACAAAATTGGATCACTTTTGTTTGACCAGGAACTCTTTTTTGAAAATTTCGAAATTCCCATTGGCAGCTGAATTCAGAGCTTCCAGCAAAAAAAAACGGCGAAATTTGAATCATCTCCATCCAAGCAGGGCTTTTGGAAGGAAAGACTTTATCGACGTTTATCATGGTAAATGATAGAACGGACACAGGAATAAAAACAGGAAAAACACCAAATGAATAAAAATCAGCCGTTTTATACCCATTCCAGAGCTTCCATACCCTCGGAGCTTTTTTCCTACTCAAATAATAGAGCAAACATAATTTGCTTTTCGAAAAATTCTAAGTATTCTTCCAACATCAAAGAAAAAAGAAAAAATAAAAGTGACAAAGACGGAATCGAGCCCCAAACTTGTGATTGCTATTCATCCCCTTTGCACTTTGCGCTTGACGGTGGCGTGACTGTGTTTTTCACGAAAAGTGCTCCTGTTAGGACGCGAGGTGCTTTTTGCATGAAAACAGACTCATCCTGTTATATAGCGTAAACACGTCATCAATCTTTGTTAAAATTTGATTTTGTTTTTTGGAGTGAGGACGCTTCGTGTAATTTTGATGAAACTTTGGCTACTTTTTCGGTTTGAATTGAATGTTTTGGCGCACGCACAACTATGCCACAAAACCATGCAGCATTGCAGCAGACATTGCCGCAATTGCAAAAAAGCATCCCCCCCCCCCTACTTTATTATTATTTTTTTCAATATTTACTTGTTTATTGTTTTTTAACCAAAATGTTGCATTAAAGGTATTATCTTGTTACGAATAATATAATATGTATAATAGGTTTGTTTATACTCATTGAATTCTTTTATAATACATGTTATCTTAAAAAATTTTAAAAATAATAATAATAAAGTAGGAGGGTGCGTTTTTGCAATTGCGGCAATGTTTACTGCAATGCTGCATGGTTTTGTGGCATAGGTGTGCGCACGCCAATTGGAAATAACGATTTTCCGATGTTTAAGAGTTTCTGAAAAAATATCTATATAAAAATATTATTTTCTTGCCAAACCAAAAAGTTAGATTGGAGCATGTTTACTAAGCTCATTTTGTTACCATACCAGTTGGCGTGCTGGCGGCAGTTTTGCTCGTGTTCTGATAAAAATTTCGTGCAAAACACGGTCAAGCCACCGTCAAGCGCAAAGTGCAGAGACCACTACACACTGGGTCACAGAGTTGTACACCAAAAATGAGACGACCAAGGCGCATATCATGAGACAAGACGCTAATGTGCGAATGCAGTTGTTTTTATTTATTTTTTTAAGTAGGATAACATGATTTTTATTTCATTTTAATGTTATAGGGGTAATATACAAAATGTATGAATTCTGTGTCTAAAATTTTTTTGCGATCCGACAACTTTTTTTTCTTAATCTCATCTTTGGATGGATATAGGATATATTGGCTAATCTGCATGTTGTGTCATAATTTGCTCATATTAAAGAGCGTCCAATTTTGTACTAATTGTTAAAATTTTGTTGATTTTCACAGCATCTTGAATTATTTATCAATGTTTTTGTAGATCACACTTTATTGAGTTTTCATTACAAATTGCTTACTTTTAATTGAATATTTATTTAGATTGGAAGGGAAATTATGACAACGTCCTAGATAGTGGTTGATCACTGGAATAGTCGGAAATATAAACTTCTAGATAGTTAAGGAAGTGATGTAACGATCAGGAACAAAGGAAACAGTATGTGACTGTTAAGAATTAATATAGATTGATTAAATATTAATTTAGGTTGTAAGAGAAGATATGACAACGTCCTAGATAGTGGTTGATCACTGGAATTGAAGGAAATGTAAACCTTTTGTTAAAATATTTTTATTATTCTTTTTGTTAATAAATATTTTTTAAATGTTGAATTTGTTGAAATAATATAAGCATAACACATAAGCTTTGCATTCGAATTCTGGAAAAGATTAAATATTTAATGCAACTAGAGTATCCATAAATTTTAGGTCAATAAAAGCAAAATGGAATAATTGTATGAATCATACAAAGGAAGATTTGCGAATGTTTTTGAAGAGAAGGCTAGTAATCACCATTCGTTGGTGATGATGTTTTAATATATTCAGCGAAGTTGTTGGCCCAACGACACCTTACAAAAAAAAATTACGATGAGCCTTGGAAGATCCAATGATGAAAATGGTTCTACGATAATGACCACATAACACATGATCATGTTTATTTATAGGAATTGAAAAGAAACCACAGAGAAGCGTAAAAATATTTATTAACAAAATGAATAATACAAAAAAATTTAAAAAGCTTATATTCCCGACTATTCCGATGATTATCCACTAGCCGGGACGTTGCCACCTCTTCTCTTTTTATCTAAATTAATATTCAATCAATCCACATAATGTTTCCTTTATTCCTGATCGTTACATCACTTCCTTAACTATCTAGAAGTTTATATTTCCGACTATTCCAGTGATCAACCACTATCTAGGACGTTGTCATAATTTCCCTTCCAATCTAAATAAATATTCAATTAAAAGTAAGCAATTTGTAATGAAAACTCAATAAAGTGTGATCTACAAAAACATTGATAAATAATTCAAGATGCTGTGAAAATCAACAAAATTTTAACAATTAGTACAAAATTGGACGCTCTTTAATATGAGCAAATTATGACACAACATGCAGATTAGCCAATATATCCTATATCCATCCAAAGATGAGATTAAGAAAAAAAAGTTGTCAGATCGCAAAAAAATTTTAGACACAGAATTCATACATTTTGTATATTACCCCTATAACATTAAAATGAAATAAAAATCATGTTATCCTACTTAAAAAAATAAATAAAAATTAACTAATTTAACGCGTTTCCGAGTGGTTCGTCAAATGTGCTCTAGTGACATGTGTGTTATTTGAAAAAAGTGTAACATGATTCTCTGTTGTTCTAACCCAGTGTGCCACTACCCACTCGGCCACTGTTGCTTTCAACAATAGGAAAGGGGGAAAGTGGAAGGGAAGGAGGAGAGCCAAAAGCAGCATATTTTCAGATGGAATTTCCTCGACTTCTAGAAATTTGTGTTGAAAATCAAGCAAACCACGAGAAAGCCCGTATTCGAAACTATAAATGAGCAAATTTAGAAAAAATTCTGAGATGATGCCTAAACATGGTTCCCTTGTACTTATTATTAAATTAGATAACAATAAGAAGTAGAGATTAAAAAACAAAAAAATGTTGTTATGTCAGAAAACGCGCTCCGAAATCATCAATTTCTTTACGATTACATAAAAAACTTTTAAAGTGATAAAAGGCCAAAAATATAAACCATTTATTTTTGCACGATAATGCGTATTTAGCTGCATAGGAGACAATATTATCTATATTATATTATCAATAAAGACAATTTGTAACAATTTCAGAAGTGTTGGTCGATTCATAAAATGATTCGGCTATTTTATATTGAAAAAGCCAAAGAAGGAAAAATATAAATATTTTTAATTTGTTAAAATAGAAAGGACGCAAAAATTCCGAAATTAATTAATACGGAAAATGAATGAAAATCAATTTTAATTGATTTTGGAAGAGAATCATAATTTGAATTATATTAAAATTTTACTTTTTATATCTCAATCTGGGAAACAAATTATTGCAAAAGCCAATGAGAAATGATTCAATGTGAAAAGCACTGTGAAACATGAAACATTTTTTAATTGACTGAAATGAAACAGGGAGGGGGGTCGTGACAATTCATCGGTCATTATTTTTAATGATTGTTGTTGTTGTTCTTATGTTTATGATGAGATTAATATCAGAATTATATGGTCACATTTAAAGATAAATTATAATCTAATGAAATGGTAATGAAATTGAAACACTCTTGATAGTAGATGATCAACCTGACGGATGAATAAAAAAGAAGATATCTTCTTAAGACTTAAAAGGGGGATTTATGATGCTTCAACTTACAAAAGCTATGCATCATTGAAAACTACAATAATTGTTAATGATTGCTGATGGAAATGTAAATATTTTTAAACGGACGATGGAAAATGCTAATGGAACTCCAAAAACATCGTAAAATAGAAGACGGAAGATGGAACATCCGTGCAACCCTGGTATACACGATGATTTAAAACCCAGAGTTATGTACTTTAGAAACCAATAGGTATTTTATAGATTTATCATATATTTTACATTCCGATAGAAACCAACTATAAAAAGAGGAAATCCCTGTCACAGTACCGGGGTTAGAAAAAAATGAGAAGTTCCCACTGATTCGACTATTATCGTTGACTAGAAAATTTGGATATTATAAAATCTAGGAAAGCGGAAATTGCTCCCGACGTAAAATAAAATGCATATCCGCAAAAAATCACACCAGCTAATTTAAAACTCTTAATTAGGATATTAGAGGATGCGTAGCTGGCAGAGAAAATACCTGACAGAGAAAAAAAAAAAAAAGATCTCTTTTTGAGATCTTTTCTTTTTTAAATTTATTTATTGTCCTTTTCAGAGATTTTGAGAGATCTTTTCAGAGATGAGGTTCTCGTTTGAGGAAAAAATTAGGAATGAGGTTCTCGTTTGGACGGCCTATCTTATTAGACGGCCATTCTTTTTTACGAAATTATGGGCAGAACATATTTAATTGAGAAAAATGTTTTTTGTGGCCCCATCATTTTCTCTTCTTTTATTACTCTTCCATTAGGCACCGATCTCTGAAAAGGACAATAAATAATAATGAAAATAATCGAAATTTAAAATGAGATGGGGTAATAATCCGTGATTTTTTGCGGAAATGCATTTTATTTTCCGACGGAAGAAATTTCCGCGTTTCCTAGATTTAATAACATCCGAAGATCTCATGTGCTGTTAAGCTTTAATAAAAATATTTTTGCCGCGTATACAACTCGACAATATTTCATCATCTAATTATCAAGTTGTGAGAAATTGATAATTCTAATTTTCATTTAACATAATAAAAATAAAAATAATCAATAGGACGTGAACTATAAATTTTGACGAAATATAACAAAAAATGATGAAATAAAGCGAAATTATTTAAATAAAATAGAAATTTGTTTCACTTTCTCATTGAGACCATTTGAAATTAATTCAAAATTATTGAAAATGAATTGTCATTTTCTTTGACTGTGACAATATATGATAACAATTACAGCTTCATTAATCTTTAAATTATTAGTTTCTCACTATTATCGCTGAATATTCAGTTAATTTATTTTTTAAGTTACGCGATAAATAAATTAATGCCAAATTTATTTTACTGGTGGATCCGAACGCGTCGGTTGAGTACAAATGCGCTTCGGCCACAATCCAAAAAGATTTAATAATAACTATTTAAATTTTGACAGTCCAGGTTTCCTCACAACAATTGAAAAAATATATTATCAAAATATAAGAAATTGAAAATTCAATTTCAACATTTTTAAAATTATTTTCAATGGTCTCAAAGAGATCATCAAACAAATATTCAATTTATGTTAATAATTTCTCTGTTTTTTATTATAGTCGTCGCCAAATGCGATTACCCCCGCAAAATGTGGCGCACTTTTCAAGTATTATTTTTTCATTTAATTTTTATAATTAATTTCTTGTTTATGCTCGTTCTATTCTGTTTTTTTCTTAAATAAATTGAAGAATATGTTTTAGATGTTGTTTCAATCGTGGACTAAAAGCGGAAAATAATAATAATCATAAAAATTAAATCAAAAAATCATATTTAAAAAAGTGCGCCACATTTGCGGTGGTAATCGCATTTGGCGACGTCTATATATAGACTATTTCAAAGTTTTTGACGGCTGCGTTGCGAACCGCTGCGCGTTGCGATAATTATAAAAATAGAGAGTTGTCTTTGTGTCTCTCAATTTATAATGGTTTTACTGCACAGCGGTTCGCAACGCAGCCGTCAAAAAATTTGAAATAGTCTATATTTCTTCAAAATTTCTAGATCAAATCAGATTTATTACTTTTATTTTTTATGAAAAGAAAATTGGAATTGTCAATTTATTTTATTTCGATAATAAAATAATGACATAACATGGCATAAAAACAAAAGTTTTTTCAAGATCATTAGGGCCAATGTTATTAAATTTGAAATAAAAGCTTTTTAATAAATTTTGGAATTATTTTTAATAAATTTACGGTACGCTTAAGTGATTCAACTATTTTGTACACGGTAAACATATTTCTTTTTCTCAGAATGCTTCTGAATTACAAAGTAAGTAAGTTAAAATTGTCGAAGCGTGTTTAGTTCGCGGTGGACGCGTTCTGATTGACCAGTGTTTATAGAATGAATCAAAAAAATTCACAGGTGAATCCGAACGCGTCGGTTGAGAACAAAACAGGCTTTGGCGACGGACGAAAAAGCTTTTAATAAGAATTATTCGAATCTTGGCAGTCCAGAATTTCTCGCGACAATTGAAATAAAATATAGAACTCATTTAAAGTCTAATCTAAAATTCGTCATTTCAGCCTCAACCCAAGTATAGCGAAAATCGCCTGCGCATAATGATATAAAAACGAAACTTTTTTCAAGCTCATTAGAGCAAAGGCCATTAAAATAAATTTAAATTGAAATAATAGAATTTTTTAAACAATTTTGGAATTATTTAACGCTTACGCTGAAGTGTTTCATCTATTTTATATACAGTAAATTTGACTGAAGCTGCAGTAAAAATATTTCTTCTCTCTTAGCCTGCTTCTGAATAATAAAATCGATGTTTTTAAGATTTCTCTCGAAAACGAAGCGTGCTTAGTTCGCGTGGGACGCGTTCGGATTGACCAGTAATTGAACTCCCGAGTGGAGAAAAAGTGAAGCCCCCGCAATTTGAACAAATACCACTTACCCGTTTAAACCTTTCGCTTTCGACTGGCGCCATATTCTGTCTTAAACCCGAGTCGCCAACCACATCCGGTAATATTTGCCTCCTGCTACCAAACTGCGAATTGTTGTACTCCATTGTACCTTCTTCGTATTCGTCTTCATTATCACTCCAATTATGACAGTGTCCGCGTAAAATCACCGACGTCGGCCGATCATAAGTAATCCCTAAAGTGGTAATTGTGGTATTTCACCATTTATGCAGCGTAATTTGATTATAGTCCATTTCAAAATAGTTGACGACGCAATCACGCTGCAAATGCGGCATACTAATTAAAATTCATTTTCAAATCGATTATTTTAACAATTTTTAATTAATAAACGTGAAATATAAGCAATAACAAAAAAAATGTCACAAAAATTATTAAAATAATCGATTTGAAAATGATTTTGAATTAGTATGCCCTATTTGCAGTGTGATTGCGTCGTCAACTATTTTGAAATACACTATATAAAACTAGTTAATTATTTTCTCAAATTAAAAATTGTTTACTCATTATTCTCACTTGGAATTACCTTCAATGTCCTCATTTATTATTTCAGACTCAGCATCGTCAACGTAGTTTGGATTTGTTGTCATCTTCAACGAAAATATAACTTAAGAACAATAATAAATCAATATTTATTTATAATATCAGTTTATTTAACTTATCACCATGGCTCGGCAAAATGGTAACAACCACAGGCCGACCATGACACACGAGAAAAATCAATTAAACGAAAAAAAAAAAGAAAATATTATTGACTTTGATAACATGTTGAGGCTATTCTGTAAGATAATATTTGTTTAAATTCATAATTTTATCAATCTCGTTTAATTAAAACAAAAAAAACATTCACAATAAAAACGAACTTTATTGAATAAAGTACATAGGGGAATCATTTCTTAAGTTGTCGGGAATAATGGCTTTAGACGATGGCGGCGAAAAAATAAATGCTAATAAACAATCTATTATCTACATAACTGAAAATAAATCACTAAAAAATCAAGCTAGTGAAAGAAACACATTGGCATCTAAAGTGATTTGATCATATCCATTGGATACTCTTTCTTGTATTCTTCAAGGTGTCTATCAAGTTCATCACGCTGCCTTTTAAGTCTCTTTGGCAAATCAGTGTAAACATCATCAAACATTTCATAGTAATGAGCCTTTTTCGTCTTTTCAGCTTTTCCAAATTCCTTGAGTACTTCCTTCTTAACCTCTCCTTGCCACGCCTTTTCTTTCTCATCATTCCACCATCCACGCTCAGTAATGTACTTTTTGAATCTAGAGATTGGATGATCCTTATCTCCCCAGGTCTCAACTTCATCGCTAGGTCTAGAAAACAATTAAAATTACTTGAATAAATCAATCAAGCACCTATAGGCTGTTGAATCATCACTAGTCGAATGGTGTCCCAATCGGTATGTCATAGCTTCAATGATAACTGGCTTATTCTGGAGAGCAAGTTTTCGTGCTTCTTTCGTCGCATTATGCACAGCCAGAAGATCATTTCCGTCAACCCTAAAATATAATACTTCTCGAATATATAAATAACAAATATTTTAATTTAAAATTTTAACTATATAATTATTTAACGAAATAACCTATTCAAAGTGCATAATGATACTTTCAACGATATTTTCATAACTACTACACACATTAACTACAATAATAGTGATTTAACATTAAAAAATAAGTTTATTCCAGAATTCAAATTATTAATTGGAAGAAAATTTGAAAACTGAAAACCGTTTTCCTATTCGGTGCTTTTCGATTGACAGTTTAAACTTTAGAAATCATAACTTTGCTTAGATGAGGAATCAAATTTGAAGTCAAATATATTATTGCTCTCCGGTGTACCCTCTATCAAAAAACTCTTAATCTCAATTATTAAGAATAATGTTTAAATTACGTGATCAAGTTCGTTAACCTTTCTGTCTATATATACATGGAAACATCCTTTGTGGCCGTCAAAACGAGACCAAACATGCGAAAAATTGTAATATTCAGGTACTGAAAACAGATTTTATATGAACTAATCATCGAAAAATATTGTTAAATAAATTGATGAGATGGAAGAGAAAATATTCGAGTTTTCTAATAATGTCAAAACTATATAGGCTATTTCAAAATTTTTTGACGGCTCGTTGCGAACCGCTGCGCATCAAGATATAGAGAGTCACAAAAGACAACTCTATTTCATAATTGTCGCAACGCGCAGATTCTTGCAAAGCGTCGTCAAAAAATGTGAAATAGTCTATAACAACATTTTTTGTTATATTTCTTTATTTTCAGTTTTCTTACCTAGTTTTAAATTTAAGATCATTATCAATTGATATAAATTAACTATTACAAAACGCAATAAAAATAAATTGGCTTTAAAAATATTATCTAACCGAATTGTGTGTAATCCATATCCAGGACCTTTTCCGGCAATTCCATCACCACCATATTGTTCCGTAGTTGGAGTTGAGATTGCATAACCATTATTACGGCAGAAAAAGATAATTGGGCATTTCTAAAAAAGAAATCAATAAAATATTTTTAAAAACTGGGTGAAATTCTTCGATGACGCGCCAAGACAATTATAAACAGAGACACACAAACGAAACACCTCTCTTTTTATAATTGTCTAATCGCGCAGCGGTGACGTCGAAATTAAAATTTACCAATGTAACGGCAAAATTGAAAGCAGCATGTGCATCACCTTCTGAAGCAGCCCCATCTCCGAAGTATACAACGACTACTCGGTTGTTATTCTTCTCGCGCTTGAACGCATATGCAGATCCTACAGCTTGTGGTAATTGTGTTGTTAGTGGTGATGAAATAGTCACAAAGTTTAATTCATTCGTTCCAAAATGCATTGGCATTTGACGTCCCTTTCCTAATAATAATAACAAAGTTTGTAAAAACAAATAACTAAAATAATTTACCAATATCTTCACTGTTTCCATAACATTGATTCATGAAGCTAGCCATTGAAAATCCACGCCATAAAAGAACACCAGCCTCTCTATATTGTCCATATACTAAATCCTGCGGTTCCAAGGCAGATGCGGATCCAACATGATTTCCCTCTTCTCCGAAACTCGTCATATAGAATGAGATTCTTCCCTGTCTTTGTGAGTCATACAGAATTCGATCCATAATATTTAATTGTGTCATAGTTTTATACATTTTAAGAGCAGTTTTCTCATCAAACTTTGGATCGTCCTTCTTGTTTACAACATTTCCATTTGCATCGGTAACACGATAAATAGGGATCGCCTTGGATGATGAGTCATCAATGGGCTCGAGCTTCTCAGTGAATGCAGCCTAAATTAAATCATTAAGACAAAAATGAGTATAACCTACTTTTCGGTGGCCAAGATACTTCTCACTGTACTCATTTAACCGGAATGCATCGCCTGCTACCGAGGAAAACTTTCTTAGTTGTTCGACATGCCGACAAACCGGTAAGACTGCCCGAATCATCTGAAAGTTAATCTATCTTATTATAAAAACCAGTTTTATTCAATAAAAATAATAAGAAACGTCAGAAGTTCAAAACAAAAAATGTTAAAATAATTATTTTTAAATGTCTAATATCTATATCTAGGAATGCAATCAATAATCAATTATGGTTGACAAGAATCGTAAGATAGTGTGGTCGCCTGTGGCACAACAACGACACTCTTTGGAGATTTGTCAGCGAAATGAAACACGTCAAATATAACTTCAATCACAATTAGAACGATGATCATCCATTCGAGAGTCGACGCCTGCAAAAATTTAAAATGTACTAAAGATTGAATTGCAATCAAATGTTTTAACAAAAACACAACGGAGGAAGAGAAAAGAAAAGAAATGCAGAGAGACGAAACTCACATGTCTCAGGGCAATGGTGTTGTCTACCATTTTAACGAGCTCTTCGCAATAATCCAACCTTTTATTGAGCATTCTAAGTTTTTAAAAAATTAGAAATTAAAAATCTCATTGCGAAAATTAAATATACCCAAGTCGTCGTTCCAATAAAAAATGTCTTCCCGCCATATGATAATATTTCTCCAATTCCGGGCGCTCCCAATAAAAATCTTTATTCAATAACGTACAATCAAGATTAATTGAATGACGAAGAGCAGCAAACTCGCCTGATTTCATCAAAGCCTGCTTTCTACTCCATGGAATAATTCCTTTTTTAAGGGACTTAATAAAATAATATTAATCATTAATAATGGATAAAACCTTGGTTGTATTTGATAAAGGTTCCGACAGATTATTGAGTAGACTTTCCCAAACGCCAATTTTTACTAAATGGATATTATTAATATTGTCAATCTGACAATCCGTGAGATAACTTATTGTTCTTTTAAGAGATCGATGCTTAATGGAAGAACAAAAAAGAAAAAATGATAGTCTCGGATGGACGGTCACACGGCCACAAACGACTTTTTCGTATATTCCTCTTCAATATGGGCTGCCCAGGGCTTTTTGAGACAACTTAAATTGATATTGAAAAGACTGGTCGTCCAAACGAGAACCTCATTCCCTCCTAAATTGTTTCCTCTTCCATCAGGCACCGATCTCTGAAAAGGACAATAGTTAACTATACAAATTATTTATTAAATATATAGCCGAATATTTTAAATTTCTATTATTTAAATATTTTGTAAGAAGGGGGTCACGCTTAATAAAAATTTAGTTATGACCTATTTATATTCGATATTTATATTCGATATTTAAACGATGAAAATTAAATACCCAAAGTAGGTATCCTATCACCAAAATTTAAAATAGTTTATTTAGTTTATTACAACGTTGGTTACATAAAAACAAACTTTTGTAAATACATCATAAATAATTTAGTTGTCACATATGCGAACGTAAGTCATCTGAAATTGTAAAATGACCGAATCTTAAAGATCCCGCGTTTAATTTGTCGAAATTCCTTTATTTTAAACGTATCATTAAAGAATTCCAAAACTATCTTTAAATAGTTCTTAAATATGTCCACGTACATAACTAACACATGATTTAATTTCGCAAAATCAGAAAATTTATATTTTAGCTTGTTATACTATATATAATACGTTTTATCTGGATTTATAATTCTATTAATGAGCAACATCTCACGGTTGGAACACCAAAAACTTTGGTACCTTGGTATTGCAGCCGTAGATAGAATTAATATTGAATCATTATTCTTATTCTTCGGTGTTCAAATTTGTTAGTTTTCATTGAAATTGTATTTAATTAGATCTGCTATATTATATAGTCGTCGCCAAATGCGATTACCACCGCAAAATGTGGCGCACTTTTTAAATATTATTTTTTCATTTAATTTTTATGATTATTTTCTTGTTTATGCTCGTTCTATACTGTTTTTTGCTTAAATAAATAGAAGAATATGTTATAGATGTTGTTTAAATAGTGGAACAATTGTGGAAAATAATTATAATCATAAAAATTCAATGAAAAAATAATATTTAAAAAAGTGCGCCACACTTTGCGGTGGTAATCGCATTTGGCGACGACTATAAATAAACAATAATAATTAACAAATCTACTATGCTATAAATTTACCGGAAGCTGCGAATGCTTGACTTAAAGCAAATCTCTCGAGAATTGCACTGTGAGTACTTAATAAATTGTTCGCGTGAGCAGATGATAAATAAAATCGATCTTGCTTGATGGTTGAAGTTATATCTCTTTATAAAACAAAATTAATTTATCTTCCAATAAATTCCGTTACTCTTCAGAAAATTTATAGAACATCCTGTCCTGTTCGTCCATTATAATCGTCGAATCATACATACCTTCAGCATACTTCTCAATTTCCCGCAAAATTTGAGATCTCTGAACTTGACCCTCAGTTAAGGAAAATAAAAATATTATTTTTAAAATAAATGACTTGAGTTTCAGTTGATTTTTTAAAAATTACTATTATATTAACCTGATTTGAATCAACGTTCCAAAATACTACAACTCCATCACGAAAAACAAAGATTTCACTCAATTCAGAGGGGTTAATTGTATATTCCAATTTTTTCACCAAATGAAGAGTTTCGTCGGTTTCTAAAGTAGTATATAACAATATTTTTTCATTAATAAACCATCATCAACTGTTGATATATTATACATAGAATTCAGTTGACTATCAGAATAAATATTTTGAAGATTTAGTGATTCAGACAGAGCCATTGAGACAACTGATGGCTCTCTATTCTAAAAAATCATCATACAATTGGAAAATAGTTTAATCTTAACTGCTTTCAAAATTGGGGGAGCAACAGGACGTTTCTTTCTCAACTTTCGTTGAGATATCCTCTCAGGCGGCACAGAAGAATCTTTTATGCTAACTTCACTTCGCAAACCGGTATTAACTGATATGGAACGGCTAAAATCCATAATTTCGAGTTACCTAACCCACGCTATCTTACCATTGCTTGATACATGTATTTATTGAACCGTATTGGATTCGTATGTTATTTATCCATTTAAGCATTCTTTAAACATGGGATTCAATTTTTTCCTTTCTGTCAATACCAACGAGAGTAACGTGTTTTATTATTTTATAAACAATATTTTTAAATTAACGATTTATTGACAACAACAAAAATTTACTTCAGCTTCTTCTTAACACGAAGGTCATTCGAGTGACCGCACTTCTTCTTTCTGCAGTTGCTGGCTCTTGGTGGAAGACGAGCATAGCACTTTCTACAGATTTGCTTGTCGCAGTTGTACTTTTGGGCAAGCATACGAAGAGACGGCTCAATGATACCTTTAAAAAGAAAACTGTATCTCTCAAAATATATTTTTAAAATACCTCCACGAAGACGAAGAACTAAGTGAAGAGTAGATTCCTTTTGAATATTGTAGTCAGAGAGAGTACGTCCATCCTCAAGCTGCTTTCCTAAACAAAAAATAATTTGGATCTTTCTATGGAAAAAAAACCAGCGAAGATCAATCTTTGTTGATCTGGAGGAATGCCTTCCTTATCCTGGATCTTAGCCTTAACATTTTCAATGGTATCGGCTGGCTCAACCTCAAGGGTAATAGTTTTACCAGTTAGAGTCTTGACGAAAATTTGCATGACTAAAATTAAGATTGAGTTATTTATATATCAATGTAAAATATAAAAATAGCATAAAGCAAAACAGGAAAACACCAATTTGGACAACAAATCAATTTAAAATTATTATCAAAAAAACAGACAATCCATTGAAAAATTCCAATAAAGAAAAAAATTTTAGGCCGAAACGGAGAAGGAGGGTAGAGGCATCAAACAAATAACTCTCACAACGAAATACGAATAATTTGCTTAAACTACGGTAATGAGACATTTAGTGTACATTTACTACGAATTTTTTTCAATAATAATTTTTTCTATGATTTCGTAGAATTAATTACTACGAATTCATAGAATGATGGAAAAAATCAAAGTTCATGCTAATTGAGTTTGTAATTTAGTGTTTACCCTTTTGTTATATCGGTTATAGTTTAAACCGACAACATTTTTCGATACTATCACGAAACTTCGCGTAATTTATATATTTTTTTCTGGGACATTAAAGTATGCTGATTATTTGCAATTGATTTATCTTTCTATAATCATTTTATTTATAAGCGTGTTAAATTATAAGTATATACCCATTTTACACGATTTAAATACAAATTTTGTTGTCTGCATTATTTTGGTTTTCCGCAAGGTGTGAATCTTAGACTGATATATAAGATATTTATTATTTATATATATATATATAGATCCTTTAAATCTGATGCCGTCTCAAATACATTTAGGATATAATTGTTATTGAACTTAGAATTTCCGTTTTTCAGGAAAATATTCCGAATGGAAGAGAAAAATGGTAACGATTGGATTGACCTGGGAAAGCTGAAAATTTTTATTTGTATCTTATCTATTTATGTTATTTATCTCAATTATGGACATCAGTTATGTGAGAATGCTTCATGAGAAATGTTTCATAATTTTTCTCTTTTACTCTGCAACAACAATTGTACGCATATTAAGTTATAAAATATTGAAATATTTAGATGGTCGGTACAGATTACAAAAATATTCGAGGGGGCGGTTTAAAATTGAAAGGCGGAAAAAAGAATATGTGAGGATTTTAACAATTACATAGTAATTTAATTTTTATTAGATTTAAAACGGACAAAAAGAAAAAGCACGAGAAAAGAAATATAAATGAACCAAAGGAAAATATAGATGTCACTTCACATGGTAGTTTTCTAGTAAACATTTTAACTCAATTTATGTGTTAGGTGGTTGGAGAATGATTGAAAATGAATTCGATCTCAAAGGAGGGATTAATATAGCAATTGAATGTGGGTCGGACGGATCGAGCAGATCCTATCTTGCTGCTATGGATAATGGAAAGTTTACCATTGGAGGTCCACATAAAGAAGGAGAAGGACCAAATCCTGAGGAGATATTTGCTTTAGTAAAAACACCCGATGATCAAAAAATTAGGTAATTTATTATAAATTCCTAATTAATATACCAATAATTCAGTTTAAAAACTGGTTATTCGAAGTACATCGGAGTTGACAGTGAATTTCAATTAACTGCAACCGCAGACGCCATTGGAGTCCGTGAGCAGTTCTTATTAATTTTCCAAGATGGGAAATGTGCAATTCAATCATGTGCGTCGCCGTTATTTCTTTCCACAATTCCAAATAAGGAAGGATATATCTATGTTTCCAGCAAAAAAGCCTCAGAAGGTGAAATGATATGTGTAAGTTATATAGTAATTAAATTAAACAACTTAATAACTGTTTAGGTGCGAACAGATGCGGAACAAGAAGGTCCAACTGATTGGAGAACTGAGGAAGATAAAAAAAGCGCAAAAGACTGCGAAACGGCTTACGTGTATGTAATTCTAATTTTGGTAATTTCGTGATGAGGGATGGCTATTAAAAAAATTCATCATATTCTCGCCTATTATCAAGTTATGAAAAATTGATGATTCCATTTTTAGTTTCATAAAACATGAAAGTAAAAAAATGATTTGATCTAGATATCTTGAAGAAATATAGCACAGATAATGAAAAACAGAGAAATTATTAACATAAATTGAATATTTGTTTCATGTTCTCATCGAGACTATTGGATAATAATTAAAAAAAGTTAAAAATGAATTATCAATTTCTCATATTTTGATAATATATTAAATACACTTTAAAAGAAAAACGACTACTTTGAAACTGTCGAATAATCGTAGGAAAACTTTAAAAATCTCAAAATTAATAACTTTAATCGTATTGACTTTTAAAGAGTTTTGATTTTCTAATTATCGAATCTAGTGCGACGGATTCCGAAATCGATGATTGAGCAAAGATAATAATTTTAGCTACACAGACCATGACTTATATCAAATTGATTTTAAAATTACCAAAGTCTCGAATTGCTAGACTTTTATTAACACTAATAGTGCTGAAATTTTATTTTTTGTCTCCATCTATCGAGATTGTCCTGGGATGGGAATTTATTGCAGAGTCCATGTGGCTCAATATATCTTGTTTGTTCCACACGGAGAAGTAAATTTCACTTTGTCATTTAATTTCTTTCCAAATATCACTCCTTTCTACCATGATATAAAAATTCCAACAATTTCGGCACAGGCTGTTTTTATTCATCAACACCTATAAGAGTTGATTATTCCGCTTTTAAAATACATTTCGGATCAATTTTTATTTAATTATAAATTCTGTTTTTGATTTTAAAAAAAAACACTAATTTTTGAAATTTTCCAGGGCCTTCAAAAATTTCCAAATTTTAAAATGACGATCCAATATTTCTTATTTTTCAGGAAAATGTATCAACATTCCAAGGTAGACCTTAAAGGCCGGCATATATCGGTTGATTTAAATGATAAAAAATCAATTAAACGTGCGCAAGCCGAAGGATACGCCCACGAACTATTACTGGATCGACGTCAAAAAACTAAATCCGATCGTTACTGTTAATATTTGATTATAATCTTTGTGTGTATATTTATAAAATATTAAATTAAAAGGCTCAGAGAGAAGATTAGTCGTTCGTCATTTCATGGATGCTCAAACCAACGACGGTTTTGTGCATGTGGTCCATGATAACGACACAATCAAATTACATCAATGCCTCTGCCGGAGCACGTACCTTCCTGGTTTTGCATATATTGCCTAACGCACATCCACTATGCCAATATTGCTCCGTGCGAGTAAGGCAGCATATCCTTGGTATTCTTAATCTTTATTACGCGGAAAACTAGGTTTAGCGTATATTGCCTAAGGCACATCCACTATGCCTATTGCTCCGTTGGAGTAATGCATCATATCAACGGTTGGTATTTTTAATCTTTATTACGCGGAAAACAAGAACAATCATAATGACATAATATAACAACGTGAACCTATTTAAGAACTAATAAATTAAAGGAAATGAGACCATTAATGGAAGACGCCGAGAAGATCTGACTCGCGGAAGATAGAGTATTCCTTGTCGTCAACAGTAACCTGAAATATTTAATCAGATTATAGCGATATATATATATATAGCCTCCGCCGAAACTGATCTCATCGCAACCGCGAACCTTTGCACGACAAGATAAGTATACAGACAAAAAATTTTGTCATTATCCGTTCATGATTTAGTTCGCACCAACAGTTTTGCGAAGGATATTTTAGTACAGATTATAATAAGTATCTGAATGGATACTGAAAATATTTACCTTGGTGCCTCCGTATTCTGGAAGAAGGACACGATCGCCTTCCTTCACTGAAAGTGGAATAAGTTCTCCCTTTTCATTTCTAATGCCTTTTCCTGCAGAGACCACCGTTGCTTCAAGAACCTTAAAACAATCATAAACACATTTCGCCAAGAAAACTGAACCTTTCCTTGTGATTTCTCTGGGAGCATGATTCCTCCTTTCGTCTTAGTTTCAGCAGCAACTCTTTCAACGAGAACTCTATCATATAATGGCTTGAAGGATTTCAGAACATTTCCCTAAATAATACATAAAAGTTAAGAAATACATAGCCATTTGCTTACAGCGAATTGTACTCGTGAGGCAAACATTGCTCTACAGATGACAAACTAGTTATCTGAACGAATTAAGGTAAATTAATTGAAAAGTTACGGAAGTTTCTAGTAAAAATAAAATTTTGTGAAAAAACTATGTTATGCTTGCATCACTTCGAAACAAGGGCGGGCTGTTGTTTAATTTCCCCTAGAAAAGTTCCAAGGAGGCGGGATTTAGATGACCATGACCAATAGAAAAGCGTTTCTCGAAGAATCAGGATGTTGCTAACGTGTGCGGCAACTGCAAATGTTCAAATAGTAGGCGGTGCTATTATCAATGATGCAATTTTTAACCATTGTCCATCTAACTGGCCTTATTTTATGATTTAAGTTAGTAGTGTTAATACTATAAGTTTTCAGAATATGCTTCGTCTTGCTGCTAGAAAGGGCTACAGCCATATTGCCAGAACTTACGCAAAAGATGTGAAATTCGGCGGAGAGGGACGTCAAGCCATGCTTGTTGGAGTTAACCTTCTCGCTGATGCTGTTTCCGTGACTATGGGTCCAAAGGTTCTAAAAACTTGAAATACTATTTTACTGGAAAGTTATCCTATTTTAGGGACGTAACGTGATCATTGAACAATCATGGGGAAGCCCGAAGATTACCAAGGATGGTGTTACCGTTGCCAAATCCATTGACCTTAAGGATAAATATCAAAATTTGGGAGCAAAACTTATTCAAGTACGTTTTTTGGAATTGTAAAATTATGTGATGAATTTTTAGGATGTCGCAAATAAAGCTAACGAAGAGGCTGGAGACGGAACCACTTGCGCAACTGTTCTTGCTCGTGCTATCACTAAGGAAGGTTTTGAAAGCATTCGTCAAGGTGGAAATGCTGTAGAAATCCGTCGCGGAGTTATGAATGCTGTTGATGTTGTCGTTGAAGAACTCAAGGCACTCAGCAAGCAAGTTACTACTCCAGAAGAAATCGCCCAAGTTGCCACAATCTCAGCAAACGGGGACACTACCATCGGAAATCTGATTTCTGACGCTATGAAGAAAGTTGGAACAAAGGGAGTTATAACTGTTAAAGATGGAAAGACATTGGTCGATGAATTGGAACTGATCGAAGGAATGAAATTTGACCGTGGATACATTTCCCCATACTTCATCACCTCTACCAAGGGTGCTAAGGTATTTCATATAAAACATGTTTTTTATGGCGACGCATTGTGAACTGCTGCGGGGCTAAACAATTGTTAACAAAAATACTCACAAGTTAATAATTTCCTCGATGCACATTCGCAGTGACACGTCAAAGATCGTAAATAATTTAAAAATGGTAAAATTTATAGGTTGAATACGAGAAGGCACTTGTTTTGCTCAGTGAGAAAAAGATCAGTCAAGTTCAAGACATTGTTCCAGCTTTGGAAATCGCAAATAAGATGAGAAAGCCATTGGTTATCATCGCTGAAGATGTTGATGGAGAAGCCCTTACTACTCTTGTTCTTAATAGACTAAAGGTGTAAATGTTAAATCAACAATTGAAATTATTGTAGTTCAGGTCGGTCTTCAAGTTGCTGCTGTTAAAGCTCCAGGATTCGGAGATAATAGAAAAAATACATTGAAAGATATGGGAATTGCCACGGGAGCTACTGTCTTCGGAGACGACTCTAACTTGGTCAAGCTTGAGGACATCACTCCACAAGACTTGGGAGAAGTCGATGAGGTCACCATCACCAAAGATGATACCCTTCTGTTGAGAGGACGTGGAGAACAAGCTGAAGTTGAGAAGAGGATCGAGCAAATCAATGATGAAATCGAACAATCGACCAGCGAATACGAGAAAGAGAAGCTTAGCGAGAGACTTGCCAAGCTTTCAAAGGGAGTCGCCGTCTTAAAGGTTGGAGGAGCTTCTGAGGTTGAAGTTGGAGAAAAGAAGGATCGTGTAACTGATGCCCTTTGTGCCACTAGAGCTGCCGTCGAGGAAGGAATCGTGCCAGGTGGAGGAGTTGCCCTCTTGAGATCCCTTAAGGCTCTTCAAAACTACAAAGCTGCAAATGAAGACCAACAAATCGGAGTTAACATTATTAAGAAGGCGCTTTCGCAACCGATCTCTACCATTGTCAGAAATGCGGGTCTTGAACCATCTGGAATCATTGACCAAGTAACTAGGCTAATAATATCGAAAGCGTATATATATATGATATTTAGGTTCTTTCAAATGATAACAAAGCTCATGGTTATGATGCGATGAATGGAAAATTCGTTAATATGTTTGAAGCCGGAATCATTGATCCAACAAAGGTTGTTCGCACTGCACTCCAAGATGCTTCAGGAGTTGCTTCGCTTCTTGCCACAACTGAATGCGTCGTTACTGAAATTCCAAAGGAAGAACCAGCTGCTCCAGCAGGAATGGGTGGCATGGGAGGAATGGGTGGTATGGGAGGCATGGGCGGTATGGGCTTCTAAAAGCCTTACTTAATTTCCCTAATCTCCATAATGTCGACTGGTAATTATTGATTTATTAGGTCTCATATTTTGTTATTTCATTAGGTTTAGTTAATCATGTTATATTCATTGAGCATTTTGTTATTTGTTTCTTGCTCTATTCTGAAATTTCTATTCAAATGTTTATTGTTATTTATATATTTATTAATAAATTATAAAACAATCTTTCTCATCATTTTTTTAATCATAAGACAACAATGACGAAAACAAAAATAAAGGTTACTCGTAATTTGATAAAAGTCAAGAATGTTCAGGAATATAAATGAGTAAACATTGTACCCGTTTTGCAGTGTGAGCATAAATGTAAGAAGAGAAATGATAAGATAAGAAGTTTTGGTTAAATATTAACAGTCGAATATCTTGTTGATTTTCGTAGAATTCCTTGCTTAGTTTGTAGAAGGAGCCGCTGCCGGAATCCTTTGGAACTGAGACAGAATAAGACAAAATTTAATGCTTTCCCAAGTACTACAAGAGTAGATACGGAAGCTGTCTGAAGCGTGATTGAATTTATTGTTTTTAAATGACTTATAATAACCAATGTCACCATCCATTCCTTGTGTTCGGTATATTCGGACAAAATCGTGACGAATGCTGATGGCCCTTGCGTAATGGTAAAGCATGTAACAATTGCGGTTACAGTTATAGTAACCTGCAGTTTTTGATTCATAAAATTGTGTTATCATTCAAACCTTTCTTTCAGTGCGGGTCTGTGCATTGCTGTTCGAGTGGGAGTCGGAACGAATCGCCTTGATCGGAGCAAACACATTTTTTCTAAAATCAATTAAAATATATGATTACCAAACAGCAGAGATGGGCGGAATTTCGGATTCCGAATCCGGGAATTCCAATTTTGATTCCAGATTGCGAAATTGGAAAACTCCCATTCCTCTCATCTCTAGTAAACCGTGTTCACCTTTGTCTTAACGTAAGAATGAGCATAATATTTGAAATAATAACGAGAATGATAGGGATAAGCACAATAAAAATTGCGTGAACGTGGGGCGCATAACGTACCAAAGTTTTCATAACTTCACTATGTGGATTGGGCTCATTACGAAACCACCTTAATTTTAATATCGTCTCAAGTGATATCATTAGATAATATTATACCTTTCAGAATCGATTTTAAGGCATGCTCCATGATATTGTGTACCATTACAAAAGAATTTAGTAGCACATGTATAACTGAAGGGTTGCGGGTTTTATTATCTTTTATTTTATAGAATATTTCAGATTTTTTGACGGCGTATTGCGAACCACTGCGCAGCAAGACCATTATAAATAGAGAGACAAAAGGTTTTTTTTGCAATGCGCCGTCAAAAAATTTGAAATAGCCTATAGCTTACCTGAAGTGATGATGGGATGTTAATATTCCAGTAATAACAACTACAAATGAGACCACAATCTTCGGCGATAATATCTGCAATATTGGCGATAATATGCGAAATTTAGCAGAAACAATACTTTTCCTTTCCTTACAGATAATGGGTATTTTATTCCCATTAATCGTTCAATACATATAACTAATATTAGCCTAAATAAGAAATGTATGCATGATCAGCCAGGAAACATGAAATACCACATGGCGGCTGCAGAAGACCAATTAAGCATGGCTATTATATGAAATTTATGATCTAAGTATATCTGCCTAAACCATAATGATTTAGCAAATAAGTCGTAATTAGCGAGTGCGTGTGGTATCATTGATATTAAGCAAACGATATCTGCCACTGCCAGGCATGCGAGTAATTGATTCGATCTGGAAATAAAACGATAAATTGATTAATACATTTATGTGAGATTGACCTGGTACGCATGTTAGGCGTCAACAAGATTGTCAGGTTAAGAATATTTCCCGATATTCCGAAAAAAACTAGAATCGGAACAACGTTACCAATGAGGATTTTCTCTATTGGATAAACGGCGAACATCATTTGGCGATCAGTTAAGCATATATCAACGGCAGAGCGTTGAACATTTGAGTGGTTTGAGGAGAGATGTGCCATTTTTCCTAGAATATGGATTGTAGAGTTACGTTTTCTTATAATTAGTTTAAGGTAAAACGGAATATAGTTTGACAGTAAATTTGTTGAATTCAATATTGTTACAGACTAAAAAAAAATTGGTCTTGTGAATTTCCAAGTGGAAACTACAAACGACATTTCATATATTTTTTAAAAATTCAGCGTTTTAGAATCTAATCATATCTGGAATGTTAGAATAGAGATGGCAATAGTGAGAAACAATTTTTGTACTTCAGTCGTGATTTTGCAATTTTGTGTTAATCCTATGTGTTGTAGAGGTTAAGTTGGGCAAGTGCACGCTAAAAGGAAATAAGCTTGTGTTAGAACTTTCACGTGTACCTTATAAAACTATTGTCTACGCCAGTTTTTCAGGTTTTCCTTAAACTCTCTGAAAATATTAAAATCTTCACAAAATATTAGATTTTAGCACTTTTCTGAGCTCGTTTTAATATCCTTACCAGGGTTGCACGGAAATCGATATTTCTTTTAAACGGAAAACAGAAAACGGAAAATGGAAGATGGAATTCCGTGCAACCCTGATCCTTATAGTTGGCGTGCCAAGTGTATTTGTTTTAGTTCCGTACCATTTTCAAAATAATTCAAAACTATTAGGAAGCTGTAAATCTTTCCACGATTGTTTGCTTCCTATATATTGCTTTATTCATTCACCATATCATAATACAAAAAAGTGGAGAAAAAATAATCAAAATGAACAAATGATCCCGCAAGAGATTCAATTTGAAATAAATAAATTAGGAAATTCATACATATATAGAGAATGTATATTAATATAGTAATGACTTTGGAATATTATCAATAATATTTACAATGTTATTCCCAAGAGTTGAGTAAATTTCACGATAGGTAGACTGGGTAATTCGAAAGCGTCCGTCGCGAACTTAACGCGCTTCAACTTGGATTCAAGAGTGGAAGCCGACCGTATCTCAAATATTATTTTTCTTCAATTTATGGGTTTGTACGGAATAATTAAAACTTAAACATCGACTTTTAGTTTACAGCTGCACGCCAAAGCGAAATAGCGATTTGGCAATTTTTAAACGTGTGTAGGAATTTTTACGCTTTTATAAGGAAAAGGTTTATGCTACAATTTAATTAAGCTTGTCTTAAACTATCTAAAAATATTAACATCTTTCTAAAAAATTGTATTTGAGCATGCTTACTGAGCTTATTCTATTACCATACTAGTTGGGGTGCTACGTGTATAGCAGTGATGGGAGGGACTCCCCCCGGTCCCCACCGACCCGGGTATTTTTCTAAACAAAAAAGGGGATCCCGGTCCCGGTCCCGTGTCCCGGGTAGAGAAAAGAGGAAGTGCCGGTCCCGTGTCCCGGGTAAGGAAAAATTGAAGTCCCTGTCTCGGGTAGGGAAAAAGGGAAGTCCCGGTCCCGGGTTGTGAGAAAGGGAGGTCTGTCTATATTGACATAGTTCTGTTTTTTGATACATAATGGTACATAATTTAAAAGAGAAACGCTCGTCGGATGTTCTCGCTCTTCCTCCTCTTTAATCGTTATTGAAAAGGTGTAAGACAGCAAGACACACCAAATCAAAGTTCTTGTTACCATCGGGGAAAAAAATCTCTAAATTTAAGACCACTCGTTTATTTAAGCTATTTCTGGTGAATTTTTGTTTTTTAAATAATGGTGTGCATTTTGACGCTGATATATATTTAATCAAGAGCAAAATCATGATATCTCGAAACAAATTGGAAACAAAAACGTGGGCTTAAATTTATTGGTTGAGAAATAAGTTTAATAAGAAATGCACACATATATAGAGAATGCATATTAATATAGTAATGACTTTGGAATATTATCAATAATATTTACAATGTTATTCCCAAGAGTTGAGTAAATTTCACGATAGGTAGACTGGGTAATTCGAAAGCGTCCGTCGCGAACTTAACGCGCTTCAACTTGGATTCAAGAGTGGAAGCCGACCGTATCTCAAATATTATTTTTCTTTAATTTATGGGTTTGTACGGAATTATTAAAAACTTTTAAACATCGACTTTTAGTTTACAGCTGCACGCCAAAGCGAAATAGTGATTTTGAAACGTGTGCAACGTGTGTAGAAATTTTTACATTTTTATAAGGAAAAGGTTTATGCTACAATTTAATTAAGCTTGTCTTAAACTATCAAAAATATTAACATCTTTCTAAAACAATTGTATTTGAGCATGCTTACTGAGCTTATTCTATTACCATAGCAGTTGGGGTGCTACTTGTATAGGTAGGTCATTGGAAAGCTTTTAGGTCCATAACTTTAACTGGTATGATCAGTAAACGTGCTAAAACCTAATTTTTTTGTGAAGATATTAATTCATTTAGATAGCTTAAGGAAATCCTCGTTAAACTGCCGTGAACGATGTTTTATTGAAAAGGTGTAAGATAACGGCAAGACACACCAAATCAAAGTTCTTGTTACCATCGTGGTGTTTGTCTCTAAATTTAAGACCACGCGTTTATTTAAGCTATTTCTAGTAAATTTTTGTTTTTTAAATAATGGTGTGCATTTTGACGCTGATATATATTTAATCAAGAGCAAAATCATGATATCTCGAAACAAATTGGAAACAAAAACGTGGGCTTAAATTTATTGGGTTGAGAAATAAGTCTATATTATCTTTTGTTTCACAACACTTTTCTTGTTGCTCGGCAAAGTGTATATATTTATCTGATAGCGCTTTTTCTGCTCTACAAAACTGTGTTTTTAGTTTGTTCTGAAATTTTAAATTTTCATCATTTTTCAGGCTTAGAAATGAACTCTCCAGGAGGCATTTTCGGCATCTGTCTTTTCATCGCCAGCAAAAAAAGGGATTGTACAATAATCCAAAAAATTGAAAAAAAACCGATGGATTCAGCCCGGGAAATACCCCGCCAAGACCCCCCCCCCCGCGAAGGCACGGCTGTAGTGGAAAGAGGATCACAGGAATGGAACCACCATGATTACACATATCAAACTCTATTAATAAATGAGCTGATCATTTCAAGGGCATGGTTGCACGTTTCACTCACTTTTGGAATCCTCGAAGGAAAAACGGCTTGGTTTACGTTATCCAAAGAAAGTAAAATTATATTTACACAAATCTCGGAAATTGACGTGAAAATAATTTCAGATATTTTACGTGGAAAATAGGGAGTCACGAAAATTCCTAATATTTCTAGGTGTGTGGCTCTCTTATTGTGAAAATCTGAAAGACGTATATGAAATATTCTGTATTGTTTTTTGCTCAAATAAATGTTTGTGATAAAAACTCTACAAACTTATTCCTCAACCCAATACAACGTCACGATACAATTCAGAATAGTTTGGTGTGCAGCTGTCAAAAAGGTGTCTTCAAAATGAAATAGATAATATATCAGCATATAAAACTTTGATTCATCGCTCAGTATATTTTTAATTGCACCTGCACGCCGAATTGAAATAGCGATTTTCCGATTTTTAATATTGTGTTAAAGTATTTTACAGACTTTCGAGAAAACACTGTTTACGACAATTTAAAAAAGTTAATCATAAACTACCCAACAATATAAATATCTTGTCGCAAATTTAGATTTGAGCACATTTACTGAGCTCATTTTATATCCATACAATTTGGCGTGCGCTTGAAAAGTAAAGAAGAAATTAAAGCTGACCTTGACCACTTTAGTTTTGTTCTTTTCAGAAATCAATGTTTTTCAAAAACTGATGGTCCCTTTTTTCCAATCAGTCCAGATGCTCTCAGAGGTTTCATAGTTTAAAAGATACCAGCACAATGTAAACGTTGAAGAAAAACAGAAATGTTTGGAATAAAGTTACATTTACTCCACAGAATTGATTCAACGATATTCAGAATTAAAAATAAATGAAATAAATGTTTATTAAACATTTTGTGTCTATTAGTTTTTTGAGTTTGTAGTGAACAAAAAGTTAGTATTAGATATGGATATTACATAATTAATACTTCTCACGATATTTGATATAAACTTTATTTTCGTGTCTATAAATAAAATATACTGAAATTAGTAAAAATTCAACACAATTTCAATTTTAAATAGAATAGGAAGAAGAATAATTTGGAATTAGCAAATAACTACTTTATAATAACAAACATATCCTCCTGAAACATTGCAATTCATATATTAAAATTGCTTTTCTAAAAGCATCAAATTTCCTATAAATCATTTTCCGCTCTGTTTAATTACCCTTAGCATATTCTTTATTTGTCTTACTTAGGGTGGATTTCGCTTATCTTATTTATTCTTTCTGTTATTTTTGTGAAACAGTATTTATACTATTTTACTTTCTAGAGATCGACGCCTAATGGAAGAGCAAAAAAGAAATTAGGTATTGTTTAGACAGCCACGAGTGTCAGTAAATAACAACTAATGCGCTGAGTCGAACTGTGGCGGTGTTTACGTACTGTCGTAAAATAAAATGTTCGCTTGTTTATATTAATAATAAACAAGCGAAAGTGGCTGTCTAAACAAGACATTTTTCCGCCCCGTATTTAAAATATCGTATTTAATCAATGATTTACCATTATTGTCCTTTTCAGAGATCCGTGCCTAATGGAAGAGTAAAAAAAAGAAGAGAAAATGATGGGCGGTCACACGGCCACCAACAAGTTTTTCATCAATTCCTCTTCAATGTGTGCTGCCTATTATTTCGAAAAAAAGAGTGGCCGTCCAAACGAGAACCTCATTCCATCCTAATTCTTTCCTATTCCATTAGACACCGATCTCTCAAAAGGAAAATACCATTTAACGTATAAATATGTTCTTGCATACGGCCTCAGCATAGAATTTTCGTGAATCAAATTCTCTACCAGGATACGCATCCTCCTGTAGTTTGAGGAAGAATTTAAAATGAGTTGGTGTAATATTCCGTGATGTTTTAGCGGAAAGCTTCAAATTGAAATGATGATTTTCCAATTTTTACGCATTTCGTACAACTTTCACGTGTACTTTACGCAAATACTGTCTACGCCAGTTTGCCAGTTTTTCTTCAAAATCTCTGAAAATTTTAAAAATTTGACAAAATATTAGATTTGAGCACGTTTTCTGAGCTCATTTTATCAGCGTTCAAGTTGGTGTGGAAATGTATTTTATTTTCCGACGGGAGCAATATCCGGCTTTACTAGATTTAATAACATCCTTAAAAATGAAAATACCAATTCACCATAACTTGAGAATATTTAGTTTGATTAGAAGATTTTGATAAGTTGTATTATTGTTTATAGAAAAAATTAAACAGCAGCTGTTGATCGGAATCCAAATCAGTTTTCCAAATCGGTGAAAATTTTCGTCGAGCCGTCATAGTTACATTTTATTAAAAACGTAAGTAAAAGTGGATAATAACAAAAATTGTATTCCTAAATAAAAAAAAAGTGCTGTGTTGAATGAATATTACAAAGTACCGTAAGATTCTCAACGACATGTACACTAGCTGACAAAAGTTTTGTCACAAATGTTTTTTCGGGTTTAACTCTTTTGTGACTTGACCAAATTGGCTGATTTTTTGATATGATAGATTCACATGGTTGTAGATTATTTTACAAATTCCCGCTTGTGATTACGATGATCCGTTTTACAGTGACAAGCGTTTATTGTAAAACGCGTAGCTCAAAGATATTACGCACTTTTCTTGCACTGCATTTTTTAATAATTTTTAAAGTTCAATTATATTTTTTCATAATTTATTGAAAATAGCAGTAATTGGCAACATTTTAGAGATGATTCCACGTAAAGAAACTCCAATTGCTACCCGGCAAGCTGTTATCAATATGAGTGAAAACGGAATGCGTGGTACCGAAATTGCCATGGTAATTTAAACCAAATTTTGCTACTGTAACATTTCAAACACTGATTCACATAAAATATCAAAAAATCAGCCAATTTGGTCGAGTCACAAAAAAGTTAAACCCGAAAAAACATCTGTGACAAAACTTTTGTCAGCTAGTGTACTACATACACGCGCTAGTTGGAAATACCGATTTTCTGCTTTATATTCGGGTCATATACAGTTTACGTGTACATTACAAAAACCTAGTTTAGGCCAGTCTGTCAGTTATTTCTTAAATTATTGAAAAAAAGTAAAATTTTTCAGAGATTTCTAATTCCAACAAGTTTTCTGAACTCATTTTATGAGCATTCCAATTGGCGTGCATGGGTTTACGAATTTTTCCGTTACAATTTCACCCATCACTATAGGCATATATGTATCTCTTCCATTTGAATAAATCTAGTAGTCAGTTTCGTAAAGCTCTATAAAATGCGCCTGAGCACAACGCGCTACGAGCTCATAGAGCCGAGAAACTCAGCAAAAACTTTTGGGAAAATTTTTTTCAATGTGACATTTCGATGCTCCCTTTTAGAAGAATGTGCTCATTTTGAAAAATTACCTTTAGACTACCTTATACAGAATTTTTAGCTCTACAACATATCATGTGCACAGCCTTGTAGGTTGTGTTCATGATCTGAGAAACTACATGAAAAATTTTTTCATGTTTTGTGCATTTTCGATGCTCCAGTTCAGCGAAATGAGCTCGTTTCGTAAAATTTCTTTTACACTAACTTATTGAGCAGTGTTAGTTGTCTAAAATACCCGGAGCACAACGTTCTACGTGCTCATAGAACCGAGAAATACGTCGTGGAAAATTTGGTAATTTTTTGCACCCCAACGAGTATGGTAAAAGAATGAGTTCAGTAAGCATGCTCAAATATAACTTTTTAGAAAGATAAAAATATTTTTAGATAGTTTAAGACATGCTTAATTAAATTGAACTAAAAACCTGTGTTGTTATAAAGACGTAAAAAGTTACTTACAGGTTTAAAAATCGCAAAACCGCTATTTCGATTTGGCGTGTTTTTTTTACATGGTCGATGCGCCAGTTTGGGCGTAAGGAGCTCTTTTCGTGAAAACTTTAGAAAACTTTAGATTCTATCATATTAAAAGGATTTAAACTGATTTATTTAGTTTAAGTAATCTGATTACTAAATTGTCTTAATAAAATGTTGCAATAGTTAACCAATAATTATGATAATAATGAAAGTAAGAGCATATTTAAAAGAAGAACAAGAAGAAGGGAATAGCGGATTCAGCAAATTCTATTAAACTCATTTTCCAATGATGAAATAATTAAATTTATAATTAAAAGAGGTTTTGGCTTCAATTGTAGGAAAAAAGTTTCGAATAAATTATATGATGAGATCAATATTTTGTGAGACCAGAATTTTCGTAAAATAATTAAACCAGAATATATTTGAGCTGAGCTTGAGAGCTGCTTTCCAATTATCTAAAAAGGTTTAACTCAATTTGAAAACTTTTTTGTGTTTGAATTTGTCGAAAAAACGAGAAAAAACTATAGAATTTAAATAGTGATCTTATCGAAATACATAGAAATATATTAAAATTCAATAGCTCTATTGGCTGAACAAACACTCTTGAAAGCGTCTGAAAATCTGAAAATTAAAAATAAAATGAGAATTTTGGTTTGTCTCGATATTTTTTATACTCATATATACGAATATGAAAAAAGATTATAGCTAATATTAACTAATGATTTTATAAATCAAAGGACACAATGATTAATCAATCAGAAACACATGTGAACTACTCGAGTTTCTTCAATTTATTTCACCACAAAAAACTCAATTCGATATATTGCTGGTCGGTGCATGAAAATTCGTCGTTTTATTGTTTGTTTTAATCTCGGGTTTGTTATTCAGTCACCGATTGGGTTTATTTTTATTAAAAACAGGCACAAGTTATCATATGAAATGGATGGATAGTACAATTATTTTATAAGAGTATCGTAACTTCGAATACTGGTAAATTCGAACGCGTTGGCCGCGAACTAAACACGCTTCGTTAACGTGAGAATCTTAAAAGCATCGATTCTAAGTATTCAGAAGCAAGTGTTTTTAGTCGAACTCTCAGAATTTTTTTAAACTTTGCAGGTAGATTCCTCATATCGAAAATAGTATGCACACAAATTTTTAGAAAAATAAAAACGGTTTAAGGTGTTAAAAATGACGAAAGAAAATCCCAGGTGCGTCACGTACGCGTACGTTATTTATATCTGATTCCATTTCAATAACTTAACAACAAAAATTGTTGAAGCAGGGCAACTGATGGCAGAGTGGCAAACAACTCTGCACTTTCTGCTGAGCGATTCCTTGACTGTGTTTTGCACGAAAAGTGCTCCTGTTAGGACGCGAGGTGCTTTTTGCATGAAAACAGGCTCATCCTGTTATATAGCGTAAACACAAAGAACAATTCGAGGGAATAGTCATCAATCTTGGTTAAAATTTGATGTTGTTTTTTGGAGTGAGGACGCGTCGTGTTTTTGATCAAATTTCGGTTGTTTATTTCGTTTGGATTGAATGTCCTGACGGCAGTTTTCGCGTGTTTTGATAACAATTTTGTGCAAAACACAGTCAAGCCACCGTCCGGCACAAAGTGCAGAGAACTGGACGACGAGGAACAAGATCCTCTGCACTTTTTGCTGGGCGGTGGCTTGACTGTGTTTTGCACGAACGCTGTATAACAGGATGAGTCTGTTTTCATGCAAAAAGCACCTCGTTATTGAAAATATTGAAGCTACTGTCCCAGCGGACTCTATGCTTTCAAAAATATTTTATTCGAATGTTTCTACAAGCATTCCTTCGAGTTTAGGATCATATGATTCATCAAATGAAAACGGACAATAGGAAATTTTCTTTAAAGGTAACTAAAGCTTTATTCTATTTATGATAATAATTCGAAATGTAATAGAAGATAGACATTAACAAAACAAATGGAAATAACAAAGTGAATAGGAGCCTGAAGTTGAAGCTAATTCAGAGAAGGAATCATTATTTCAAGAGTTTCTTATAAGAATTCTAATTAGAAGTAAAAGTTGTAATATATTACTAAACAAATCAATGTCTGATGCAGTCATGCATGGGATTTCAAACATCATTTACACGTAGATATTAGTGAAATTTTGTAGAAATTTATTTTCCTTTTCAGAGATCGGTGTCTAATGAAAGAGGAAAGAATTAGAAAGAAATGAGGTTCTTAGACCTCCAGAAACTCAAGACGGAATCCGGGAAAAGAAGTTTGCCTGGCCCACTATTGCGAGGCGCAACTGAATTGGATATATTGTTCTTTTCAGAGATCGGTGCCTAATGGAAGAGGAAAAAATTAGGATGGAATGAGGTTCTCGTTTGGACGGCCTCACTTTTTAGTCGCCCATTCTTTTTTACGAAATTATGAAAAAGTTGTTTGTGACCGCGTGGCCGCCCATCATTTTCTCTTCTTTTATTGCTCTTCCATTAGGCACCGATCTCTGAAAGGACAATAATTTAGATTTAGATTTGGTGTTATTTTATAGAAGAACGCGTTCTTAAGAACGTCAACAGAAAAAGTAAATTGTCTTTTTTTACCTATTAATATGTATATATATATATACCCATAAAATTTAATTTAATTGCTTAACTAACTGTTTCCAAAAATTCAGATAAAAGTATTTTGACGCAGAAATGATTAAATATCGTCAAATCGAAATTAAAGGGTGGAAGATGGAATTTATTGGAAAAAATACAATTCGAATAAAAAAATATGCATTTGTCTAAAGCTATACTTGGAGCTCCAAGTATAGTCTCCAAGCTTGGAGAGAACTGGTCCGTTTCTCTATAAGAGAATGACAGCTGACCCCTAATTGTAAGTATCCTATGTAAGTATGTAAAACGATGTTGTAATGTTTTGATTATATTATTATAAAAGCTTCGATTCATTTGAATTGGGAACATGGGTTTATAACATTCGCCTAATAATTATATTCCACTAACAGCTTCATTTATTTTATTAATTATGTTTTATACTATTTTATAATTATAATAATGTTCAACAACCCAAGTTTGAGGTAATATCCGAAAGTCCTAAACAAACTGCACTACACAACGACATCACGCAATTGCACGCCAACTGATATGGTATTAAATGAGCTCAGTAAACGTGCTAAAATCTAATTTTCTAAAAATATATTAATATTTATAAATAGTTTAAGACAAGCCTAGTTTAAAAAGACGCAAATATTGTCAGACACACTTTAAAATCGAATAATCGTTATTTCCAGTTGGCGTGCGTCATCACAACTCCTGCACTCCATTGCCATGAAATACGCGCAAATTACAAACCATTCCCTTTTCAATTTTGAGCGTTTTTTTTAATTTTGAAGGGAACGTGTAAGTTTAAAATAGTGGAAAGAGTATAAACAAAATATTATATTTTTCTGAACTCTTACGATCATTTAAACTAATTTTCCTGTAGAAATTTACGTAACATAATAATTAATTAATAAAAGATAAAATTGATAGGGCGTGTCTGTTGCAATTTTTGCATTTTGCACGAACTCCGTGGCAGTGGAGTGTTGCTATAAATATTCTACTGTCAAAATATCTTGAAAACTTGCTTTTCTAGAAAATGAAAGTCGAAATTTAGAGTTTAAAGTATCTTATTTGATAAATAAGTATAGCTTGGTCTGCAGTTTGTCGGAAATACCATAAGCTCTTTTCAAAAATTAGTATACTACTAGAGTGAAAACCTATCTTCCCGATCATTATTGATTTAGTTTCATACTTTGACATGAACTTTATGATAAACTAAAAAAAATCTAAAATCTAAAATCGGAGCAATTCCCATTTGGCGTGCAATTGCCTATCATCAACAACTACACTCAGCAACCATTAAATGTTCCTTTAACCTGATTTTTTCAATAAAATACACCACGACAATATGTGTAATGTCTAATTAGAAAACTTCTGAATCAATTAGAAGAAAAAGGATAGAAACCATGGTCTAGAAGTCAAACCAACGAAGACGATGATCCTACACAACGACTACGCTACCAAAGACCCCATATTTTCCGGTGGTTCTGTTTGCTCATCAGTAGCTGGTGTCAAATACTTGGGTAGTTTCATTGCGATCGACGGTTCGTTGAATGAGGAGGCTTCCCGAAGAATCAAGGCAGCTTGGGCGGAATTCTACAAATGCAAGCCTCTGTTTCCTCACATTCCAGCGAAGGGAAAAGAGAGCTAGTTCACCAGAACATCGTTCCGGCCTTGCTCTACGGTTGCGAAACTTGGTGTCCTTCTAAGGAAACTCTCCAACGACTCCAATGAACTCCGGACATTATATGCTTTCACGCCAATGTCGAAGGATCCATTTCGGTTGATTTGCTAGTTCGGAGGAAGCTGCTCAGTTGAGCTTGACATGTCGCAAGGCTGCCGGACACGAGGTGGAGCGGAATTCTTTCAGAATGGGATCCACGACGCTGGTCAAGAGCAAGAGGGAGACTTAAAGGAAGGTGGCCGGACACAGTGAAGCTCTGGGTCGCAAAATTCGTCCACGAGAAGTCTACCACCCGGGCAACACGGAGAAGAATCGGTATTCTCGAGGAGAAGACGGCTTGGTCAACATTGGCAAGGCGAAGTCGGAGAGAGTTGGTCCGCATCTCGACGTACTCGGAATGACGTCGGACAATCAAGTAATCAAGTAAGTAATTAAGTCTCGCTTGAGACAGATGTAGATTTAATTTGCAATTTGTTTATTATTTCGCTTTTCCTTTTTCATCACATTTTTGTTTCATTTTGTTTTCTCTTAATAAATTGGTTGTTACATTAATAATAATCATAATAACAAAATTTTATGTGTAATTTATTATATTTGGGATCGATATTAAAAGAAAAGCGAAATAATAACTTAATTGAAAATTAAATCTACACCTGTTTCAAGCGAGACCATTTTATTATTCGGAATGCTCCTTTAAATCGACTTTCAATAACCTGCACCACGACAATATATAAATATATATAGTACTTTTCAGGCATCGGTGCCTAATGGAAGAGAAAAAATAAGAAAAATGATATTCTCGTTTGGACGTCCACAAAGGGCGAGCACCTCATTTGTTCTGAATGTTTTTCCTCTTCTATTCGGCACCGATCTCTCTCTCAAAAGGGCAATAAATATAGTAAATATATCCCAATCAGATAAAAATTACGAAAAAGAAGAAAATCCTTCTGGACTTGAACTAACTGAGCCGAACCGAATATCAATAAAATAAATAAACAATAAAACTTGCACGAGTTCCGATTGTTTATGATTTTCAGATGAATATTAAACTTTTGAATAAACATTCAAAGAAAAATGAATAAACATTCGTAGAAAAATAACAGTTCGCGAGGGAGGTAGTGTTTCTATTAATTAAAGATAAATAAAAATCAAAACAATTCATTGCTTCAAATGAAATCGGTATTTATCAATTCGTGATTAGAACATGTCAGTTGTCATTAAAAGTCGTAAAAATATTTGATTATTTAATTGGTAGAATGAACAAGGCGAATATTGGTTTTCCATTGAGATATTGAGCAACCACATGATAATTTAGATTGCAACTAGGAGGTACATTGTTTTAAATGTTTTTGGTGGGTTTTCTTGAGAATTGAGCTCACAATCGAGCAGGTTTATTAAAATAATTATTATATTGACATATTACATTCGAACATCACCCGCCTAACTGAAATGTTCGATTTTTGAAACTTTGAGATCAAATTACAGTACTCTACGTGAATATACCAAATTTTCTCTGATGTCAAGCTTAAATGTATATCACAAAATATTCAAAAACACAAAATGTTGACGGTATATTTAATCTGGGTGGTCTAAAACGAGTCCCGGTTTAAACTTCTTCAATTGACGTGCAACGGAAGTGTTTCGAGACGAACTCTCAGAATTTTTGAAAACTTTGCAGTAAGATTTCTTATGTCGAAAATAGAATGAGTAAAAAAATTTAGGAACTTCTCTTCCAGAATGTGGTCCCGGTTCTACTGTAAGGCGCGGAAACATGGGCGTTGCCGACAGAAAATTCTAGCCGACTGCAGAAGTGTATGAACACAATTTGTCACCTATGCACTTTGTGCTGGGCGGTGGCTTTACTGTGTTTTGCACGAAATTGTTATTAAAACACGTGCAAAACTGCCGCCAGAACATTCAATTTCAATTCAAACCGAAAAAGTAACCAAAGTTTCATCAAAAATAATAGAGACACGCTGTAAAGCAGCAAAAAATCTACATTCCATTCTCAGTAGTTACATCTTCTTTACGGAATTCCATCTTCCAGCTTCCGTTTTCCGCCTTCCGTTTAAAAAAATCGATTTACGTGCAATCCTGGTAAGAAACATAAATATTGGTTGATGAGTTCTAACTAGGGAACCATGATTCTGCATCATCTCAGATCATCTCATCTCGGCATCATCTCTTTTCTAAATTTTCTCATATATAGTTTCGAATACGGGCTTTCTCGTGGTATACTTGGTTTTCTGCACAAATTTCTAGAAGTCGAGAAAATTCCATCTGAAAATATATCTTCCACTTTCCCCCTTTCCTAACTTTCAAAACTGCCGCCAGTACATTCAATTCAAACCGAAAAAGTAACCAAAGTTGCATCAAAATTACACGAAGCGTTCTCACTCCAAAAAACAACATCAAATTTTAACAAAGATTGATGACGTGTTTACGCTACAGGGTGAGCCATAATTACCCGTACTACTTTGAGTGCATGTAACTCAAAAACGAAAAGTCAGAATGGGACGAAATTAACAACAACATTTATCAATAACATAACAATTAATTATTTTCTATTTTTGTTCGACACGGCCGCCTTTCGCAGAAATTACGGCACGAAGACGTCTCGGGTAGGCTTCCACCGTGGCACGCAGGTAATCTGTGGACAGATTGTCCCATTACTTCTCCAAAGTTTTCTTTAATGCATCCAAACTCGAATGGGGCTTAGCGTTGACCCTTTCTTGCAATACTCCCCAAACCGAGTAATCGAGAGGGTTGAGATCCGGCGATGAGGACGGCCAATCCGAAGCCTTGATGAACCGCGGCATGTGCATCTCGCACCACTGTTGCGTCTTTTTTGCCGTGTGCGCGGGCGCGCCGTCCTGTTGAAATATCCAGCTCGTACCGGCGAAGTGTTTTGATGCCCATGGAACCAGATTCTTCTCCAAAATGTCGTTAATGTACACTTCCTTATCGATTTTCACGCCCTTTTCCACGAAAATCAGTGGGCACTTCCCCGTTGAGCAAATGGCTCCAAAAACCATCACTGAGGCGGGGTGAGGGGATCGGTGAATTGTTCTTCCATTTTCGACAGCTTGCTGGGACGTCTGAGCAATCACTCGATGATTTTGGGCATTAAATTCGGCCTCCACGGTGAACAATTTCTCATCCGAAAAGACTGTCACCAAGTGCTCCTTCCTCCGCGTTCCGGCAAGGAGCCGTTTTGCTTTCTCCAGTCGTTTCTTCTTATTGGCTTCAGAGAGTATGGCCGCTTTTCTTACACGATACGGAGTCATCCTAAGCTTCAATTTTACAATCCTTCTCATTGACGTATTGCTTATTTTCATATCCCGTGACATCCTCCTTATGCTGCGGTGGGCATTTCGTCTGATCCTCATTCGAACCGCCTTAACTCTCTCAGGAGTGGTCACAGATACTTGTCTTGCTCTCCCAACACAATCACAAAGTGTACCAAGCTCCTCATATCTTTTGATGGCATCGTAGACGGTTTGCTTCGGAACTCCGAGACGCTTAATGATCTCCTTCGCTGTGAAATTCTTCTTATGCAAGTCAATAATTGCAGTGCGATGTACACTAGACATCGCCATTACCCTGAAACTTAACGGATTGATTTGAAATTTTAAACATTACATAAAAATTAAATTTAGAAAAAAAATAATAAAAAATAATGCACCAAAAATGCGTCAGTCAAATGTAACATGGTGCGAAAGTTCAGTACGGGTAATTATGGCTCACCCTGTATATAACAGGATGAGTCTGTTTTCATGCAAAAAGCACCTCGCGTCCTAACAGGAGCACTTTTTGTGCAAAACACAGTCACGCCACCGTCAAGAGAGACCACGCAGGAAGCGATCGAATAGACATCCACACTCCACTGCCACGAATCCGCGCCGCATTGTAAAATACTTCGCACCAATTGCAAACTTTTTATTTGCAATATTTACAAGTCGCTCATATTGAAGCTCTTCTGGTCCATTAATTGAGGTACTAAGAATTTCTTTTCATTAATTCATCAGGATTTATGCAGAAGGAAACGTTAACTGATAAATAAAATATTGAAATATAAATATTAAATTAGAAGGTTGGGTTTGCAGTTGGTGCGAAGTCTTTTGCAATGCGGCGCAGTTTATTGTCAGTGGAGTGCATCCATCGTCAAATGATACGAAGGATACTGAAGTGAGCTGGCCACAGTGCTCGATTGCCAGGTTACCGGTGGACGAAACGATTGACGGAATGGGTTCCCGGAGGTTGGACACGACAAAATGAAAGACCAAAAGCAAGAACCAATTAAACTCTGGGTCTCAAATTATGTGCACGAGAAGTCCACCTCCAGAAACTCAACAAGGCGGATCGGAATCTTGGAGAAGAATGTTGCCTGGACGACTATTGCGAAGCGTAGCCGTGATGATTGGAGAGAGTAAGAGAATGACAACGGACTCCTAAGTATCCTAAGTAAGTAAAAAATCAAAACGGTTTAAGGTGTAAAAAATAACGAAAAAACTCCGCTGTACCGTCATTTATGTTATTTATATCTTATTCTTATTCCATTCCAATAGCGTAACGATAAAAATCATTGTTGCGACAGGGCAATGGATAGCGCAGTGGTAAGTAACGGGACGTTAGTACTTAGACTACTTACAAGGGAAGTGTTCTAGGTCTCCATCTCAGATTTCAATAAAAATTTGCAGATAGACTCCTTATGATAAAATTAGTATACTGACAAAAAATTAGGACCCCACAAAATGGTTTAAATGGGTAAAAATGGATCTAAAACCCAAAAAATCGCGACTTTCAAACGCAAATTTTATGTAGTTAAGGTTAATCAATCCTGTTTATATTTTAAGGGATATACTATCTTATTATAAACTATTGTTTTATCATATTTTTTCAACTTTCACGTAGTTTACGTGAAACTCTTTTCAATAAATAATGATTTTAAAAAGCCGAAATCATCGGGGCAACAGCGCAGTGCGTTGTCATTTTCTTATAGGGAATCTGACCAGCTATCTCCAATCTTCGCGGAAAAACTTTATCAGAAATTAAATTAAATGTTTGTATTGTCCTTTTCAGAGATCGGTGCCAAATGGAAGAGGAAAAAAATTAGGATGGGATGAGGTTCTCGTTTGGGCGGCCTCTCTTTCTAGACGTCCATTCTTTTTTAAGAAATTACGGGCAGCACACATTTAAGAGGAATTAATGAAAAACTTGTTTGTGGCCGTGTGGCCGCCAATCATTTTCTCTTCTTTTATTGCTCTTCCATTAGGCACCGATCTCCGAAAAGAACAATACAATAATAAATATTCAGAAATATAAAAAAGGTATAATTAGAGAGTCCAGAAAGATAAAAATGATGGAAAAACGTAGGCAATTACGCCGCAAATTGCAAAATGACACGCGCCAACTGCGCATTTCACTTTTTAATACTTTTTATTTAAACTCTTAACTTGATAAAACGCAACTTCTTTGAAAAGGTTGTTTGCCTATTGAAATAACTTTATTCTTGGAACAATTCAAAGGTAATGTTTCAACAACAAAAATAGATACAAGGTTTAACAAATTTTGATGAATAAAATAAGAGGTTTTTTTTCGAGGTTACTAAATAAGACTTGAATACTACATTATATAATCATGGATTTTCACTGGATTGTTTATATTTAAACAACAAATGAACTATAAATCTCGCGATTAATATGTGCGACATCAAGAGGAGAAATAAAAAAAAACAACCAAATATATCCCATTCATCTAGAATTCATGGAAAACTAGAAAATAGTTTAAGCCAATTCTTGTTTACGTGCATTCAATATCTTCGTTATTCTAATTATCATTCCTTTCTTGTTATTATTTTTCTACCAATTGGATTTAAAGAAACAAAAGTATTAACTGGAAGGAGGAATATTATTTTAAAATTGTATGGAAATGTTTTTCTTTTTAATTAAAAATAAATAAATAAGTCTATTAAAATTTACGAGGTACTGAAGAAAGCGAACGCAGGATGATGATAATACGTGTCCGTTTGTTTATTTGTTCAATTCTAATTGTTTAATAATTATTGTCCTTTTTAGAGATCGGTGCCTAATGGAAGAGGAAAAAATTAGAACAAAATGAGGTTCTCGTGAGTGTCCGTAAATAACAATAAATGCGCTGAGTCGAACTGTGGCGGTGTTTACGTACTGTCGTAAAATAAAATGATTGCTTGTTTAAAATGTTCGCTTGTTTATGTCAATAATAAACTAGCGAACATTTTATTTTACGACAATACATAAACACCGCCACTGTTCGACTCAGCGCATTTATTGTTATTTACGGACACTCGGTTCTCGTTTGGACGGCAAAGTGTTTTATGGTCATGTGGCTGTGTGCCCTATTTTTTTGCTCTTCCATTAGGCAACGATCTATGTAACGTACAATATTTGAAAAAAATAATCACACTTCAATGCCACATTGAACAAGGCTTCGCACTAATTGTACGAGCAATAGCTTTAAATTTATAATTTTTTGTTAAATATTTAATTTATTAATTGTTTTATAACCGAATCGTTAGTTTAATTGCTATAGACTATTTCAAATTTTTTGACGGCTGCTTTGCGAACCGCTGCGCAATAAAATCATTATAAATTGAGAGACACAAAGACAACTCTCTATTTTTATAATTGTTGAAACGCGCAGCGGTTCGCAACGCAGCCGTCAAAAAATTTGAAATAGTCTATATATGATGTTTCGAAAGCTATAGTAGATATAATAAATTTGTTTATACTCTTCATTTCTTACACGTACACGTTCCCTTCAAATAATTTTTTATAATTCGTTAAATTTAAAGGTAGTGTTTCGCGCAATTGGTGCGAGGTCTTTTGCAACGAGTCACGGTTTCGTGGCGTGTTTTATAATCGTTTTATAATCGTTACGACTTACTCCGCTCGATTTTGATTTCAAAATTTCTCAACTCAGTGAATGATATTTTCATGTGTGAATTTTATATATCCAAATAATATAACACAATTTCCATTTTGGTACACGTTTATGGGAATATTGGGGTTTTACTAATACGATTTGAAAACGTTTAAATATCAGTTCTCCTCGCTGGAAATGTAGGCACATAGAGATTATTTAACCTTTATGGCTACATTTAACAGATTTGATATTACGAAAATAATAGGAAAAATCATATATGGTTCTCTAATTCAAAATGCTTTTGTTGCGGCGAAAATGTCAGCTCTCTTGTTCAACTGAATCAAATGCGAGCCGATTAATGACACATTAACACGTCAAATCGAAATAACAATTTTGCGATTTATAAACCTGTGTGGAAATTTTTACGTCTTTATCATGTAACAACCACGACATGCGCAAAGAAGACCGGAGACACGCGAGCATACACTACGGAACAGGACCTCTTGGGGTCCCTTGATGCTATAGTCAGTCGTCTACTGAGCAGGGTTATATCCTAGTTAATGAACAATGTTTTATTGGAATGGTATATGGTTTTATTGGAAAGATATATACACTAGCTGACAAAAGTTTTGTCACAAATGTTTTTTCGGGTTTAACTTTTTTGTGACTTGACCAAATTGGCTGATTTTTTGATATGATAGATTCATATGGTTGTAGATTATTTTACAAATTCCCGCTTGTGATTACGATGATCCGTTTTACAGTGACAAGCGTTTATCGTTAAACGCGTAGCTCAAAGATATTACGCACTTTTCTTGCACTGAATTTTTTAATAATTTTTAAAGTTCAATTACATTTTTTCATAATTTATTGAAAATAGCAGTAATTGGCAACATTTTAGAGATGACTCCACGTAAAGAAACTCCAATTGCCACCCGGCAAGCTGTTATCAACAACTTTTAAGTTTTTTTTCCTTATTTTTTAATTATTGATTTTTTTAAAAATATTATGCGTGTTTTTCAATTTTGTAAAAATATTTATTGTAATATAAAATATCAGCAAATAAACCAAGAATTTTATATTATTTTACTTTTTTTTTCTTAAACCAAACTATCTTAAAACCTCAATTCTAGAAGCTTTCCCAAAACGAATATCATTGACTTCACAATTTTTAATTGGGAAGATGTTAGCCTATCTAATGCTGATCTGGCGGAAGGAGAGAACAGATGCATGTGTAAAATTAATTCATCTTTCCTTTTCGGGCATTGATGGAAGTTTTGCAAGATTGTTGCAAATCTTAAAATACTTTTTTAAGAAATAAAGTTATTTCTTAAAACTTTACACTTAAATATTAACCTCAAAATTCGATCGAACAGCTAATATATGTTAAAATAAACATTTTTAAAAATTACTCTTTAAAAAAAAAATTATGTTGCCAACTTTACCGGGCCGGCCCCAAATTTCCCAAGTATGGTTAAATCCGAAAAAACATTTGTGACAAAACTTTTGTCAGCTAGTGTATATACCAGAGATGGGCCGAAATTCCGGTCATTTTTCGATTTTCGTTCTTGCAATCGGTCACTTCAGGAGTTAAAACTGGACTAGTAACGATATGGTACAAGAATGAGCAGTAGATAAATACGAAAGAGCCTCAGCCGCGGAAAATATAGCAGCAACTGGAAAGAAGCTTGAAACCTTGAGATAAGATGAGGAAATGGAGTTAAGAAGAAGAATTCGTATTAAAAATCAGTTGTGCGTTACCCAGCGCACGCCAACTGGTATGATAATAAAATGAGCTCAGTAAACATGCTCAAATCTAACTTTTTAGAAAGACATTATTATTTTTAGATAGTTTAATGCAATTCTATCTAATTTGTCGTAAACAATGTTCTATTGAAATGCCCAATTTTGATGGATTTTGTAGAGTTTCAGAATTATCAAAATATATATTCTTATTTTCTTCAGATAAGAAATGATTAGATTATTAAAAAAAAACTAAAATAGAAGTGCCTAAACAACATAAATAAACGATAATAACTAATAAGTTTGATGTAATAAAACACTTCTGGAACCATTTAATTTCCGCCTATCTTTAAATGTTGTTTGAAATTCAATATATATATATATATATATAACAAATAAATAAATCAACAAGAGTCGTTTAACAATTATTATTATTATAATAAAGTCTGCTGTAATCAAAATAAATTTTCCGATTCTCATTTATCTAAAAATTATTTGAGAATCGATATCAGATTACCTGAAAAATCTTTGATGCTTTTATTCATGCACTTTTTCGCACAAAATAGAAAGTAGAGAATAAATATTACCTAATATAAAAATATCGGATTACGAGATATCAAATATATTATTTACATAAAGTCAATTCAAGGAGTTTAATTATGAATATTCGCAGCCAATGTTTCATGAAGAAAAGAAAAATTAGTTGTCGTTTTCTCGGGCAGACCGCATAAGATACATTAATATATTGAATCAAATAAATTGATTTTGTATTCCCTTGAAGGCAGCATTTTTGCATAATTGTAAAATTTGTTAGAATTAATGAGATGTTGAATTGGAATCGTTCGTTTATTGATTGATCGTTTTCAATTTGATTAGTAATCATATTTTTTGCAAAAATTGAAGAGAATTTAATGAGAAACAAAGGAATTATCGTTATTTATTTAATTAATTTTATTTAAAAAAAAGTTTGCCAAGCAAAAATAGGCCATCTCTAACCTATACCCGACAACTAACGATCAATATCAAGGTTGCACGGAATTCCATATTCTATTTCCGTTTTCCGTCGCACACGAAATTTAAATTAATATTTTTTTTTCTTTAAAAGTTCCTCACTAATTTGTACGTACTATGTTCATATAACGTGATACGTAATTTTTTCAAGCCAGCCTTAAACTATCTAAAAATGTAATTTAAACCATACTTGGGAATTTTAGGGCCGGGCCAGGCCGGGCCAGTGATTTTTGATTTTTTGGCCCGGCCCTCCGGCCCGGAAAATTTGGCAACACAACTTATTAAAACGAAACAGAATTTTTTAAAATATAGTAGTCGCCAAATGCGATTACCACCGCAAAATGTGGCGCAGTTTTTAAATAAATCTCATTTGGCGACGACAATATTTATTTTAGCATAAAATATCAGGAAATAAATCAGGAAATTGAGAGCAAAAAGCTATATGTTCCATATTTTCATAACTTAATAGAGTTCTGTTTTCCAACATATAGGACATTTTCGAGAACGTGGTTTCGAAAACGCTCTCGGAAGGAATGCACGAAAAACTTTTTGAAAAAGTGAAATAGGTGAGTATACTGTTTTTTCTAATTCAGTAACTGTGATGCAGAGAGGGATAAAGTGAAGCGGAAAGAGCTGTTTTTAAATATTAAAAAAAACTTATTGAATTTGGATATGATGACCTTTTAGGAGGTAGAAGAATATTTAAAATTCGCGGTTTCGATGAATCCATAAAAATTTTGGCATGAACGTAAAAGCCACGCCAAATTGAAATAGTGATTTTCCGATTTTTAAGATCGTTTTAAAGTTTTTATGGTCTTTCTAGAAAACACTGTTCTCGAGAATTTAGACAAGCTATTCTTAAAGTACCTAAAAGTATGAACATCTTGCGGTAAAGCTTGATTTGAGCACATTTACCGAGCACATTTTATAACCATACAAGTTGGTGTAATAAAAGATTGTTTATATTAGGGTTAACCAAAATTTTTTTCCGATTTCCTATATCTTTTTGTCTAATTGTTTTTTTTACCAAATAAAGATTTTTTATATACATGTGTTATACATATTTTTAAAGTACTTGAACAGCTCTATCATAATATATGTTAAAATGTTTAATTGGTCTTTTATTTAAAATTTTTTTAACTTGTAGAAGAAACATGGAAAAATCCGAAATTCGTGTTATTTTACGCCATTACTGGAAACAAAGCTTCAACGCAGCTGGAGAAGCTAAAAAGATATTCGAAGTTGAAGGCGACAATATGGTCTCGGATCGTACTGCGCGAAATTGGTTCAAAAGATTTAACGACGGCGACACTGATCTCGAGGACAAAACACATTCAGGCCGACCAAATATCCAGCATTGATCAATCGGAAGCGGATACTTCTTTAACCAGACAATGCAAAACCGCACACCGCCAGACAAACGAAGGAAAAGATAAAAAATCTCGACGCCATTGAACTTCTTCCACATCAGCTTATAGTCCGGACCTTGCTCCATCTGATTATCACCTTTTCCGATCCATGGCACACTTTCTTCGTGGTCGTAGCTTCAATGACCTGGTCGATGTCGAAAACGAGTGCCGCGAGTTTTTCGCCTCTAAGAACAAGGAGTGGTACCGCAGCGGGATCGAACAACTTGCCGATAGATGGGTTCAAGCTAAAGAGTCAAATGGTCTTTACTTTGAAACCTAATTGTTTTTCATGTGTTGTAAAATTATGTTTAAATTTTTAATAAAAAATCGGAAAAAAATTTTGGTTCACCCTAATAAAAAAAAATCTGAAATTTCTCGAAACACTCAATTTTTGCAATATGAACCTGAAATTGTCGATTGTTGTAATTATTGGGTAGATGAATAAGTTCGTGGAGTTTTTTCAAGGAGATTCATTTAAACAAAAAACAATAGTTATAATAATTAATTAATCAATTATGTCTTCGCCGTTACTGTTTACGACTTCCTTCCACCTCTCGATCAATAGGTTGATGCCGTTCCGCGGTCTGGTGTCGAAGAAGTTGTTGAGACAGTTTTTGAGGTCCCATCGAAGGTAACACACATCATTTGGTTTGAGATAGAGCGCAAAAGGTGATAATCGGATGGCCCAAGGTCTGGAGAGTACGATGGATGCTGAAGAACCTCCCATTCGAGCTTTTGGAGGGTTTTGACGAATTGTGCAACATGCGGTTAGGCGTTATCATGGAGCAAGATAACTTGGCCTTGTCGATCGGGTCTTTTTCAGTCATTTACGCGGAGCAGGTGGGCAACATAGATCTCCTTGTTGACCATGGCGTTTCTTTCGAGCATTTCTCAGTGCAGAATGCTCTCCCAGTTCCACCAAATGCAGATCATGGTCTATTTTAGATAAAGATCTTGCTTGACTATCGGCTTTGTCGTATCTGCTGGATCCACCCACTTCTTTGCTTCAGATTGACGTATATACGCGTATACGCGTATAGGAAACATTTTTCATCTCCCGTGAGGATTCGGTACAAAAATCGCTGTTTGTGACCGCGTGTTGCTCTATGGCGAGCGAGAGATTTAAAGGTGATTTTCTTTGTTTTGTTCGTTGAGCTCGTGAGGTATCCAGGCCCCGAGTTTTTCGGCAAATCCCATCGAATGAAGATGATTAAGGATTTTCTTTCGATCACAGTTCATTTTTTCGTTCAATTCACGGCTTGTTTGGCACCCATCTTCCTTCAATAGTGCCTTCAGATGCTCTTCGTAATTCTTCAGGTCGTCCGGCGTGTCTTCAGGATTAAAGTCGCCATTTTCGAACTTTGCGAGCCCTTCACCTTTCCCATATACACTGCACATTTCCCGAACGGCTTCTGCTGCTTTTTGCTTTCGATGAAAAGCGAAGAAGAGCAGATGTAGAAAATGCTGATTTTTGCCTTCTGGATAGTTCATTTCTAAGCCTGAAAAATGAAGAAAATTTAAAATTTCAGAACAAACTAAAAACACAGTTTTGTAGAGCAAATATATACACTTTGCCAAACAACAAGAAAATTGTTTTGAAAGAAAAGATAATATATTTATGAGTAAGTTATGTAATTTTGTTACCTTGGAATAATGTGTTTTTGTATTTTCTAATATGATGTTTGAATAATTAACAATAAATATTTTTATTATTTATGTTTAAATGAAAGGTGATAATATAGTCCATTTCAAAATAGTTGACGACGCAATCACGCTGCAAATGCGGCATACTAATTAAAATTCATTTTCAAATCGATTATTTTAACAATTTTTAATTAATAAACGTGAAATATAAGCAATAACAACTAAAAAATTTCACAAAAATACAATAAAATAATCGATTTGAAAATGAATTTGAATTAGTATGCCGTATTTGCAGCGTGATTGCGTCGTCAACTATTTTGAAATACACTATACACCAATTAATTTGTGTTCTTTTTCAAAAAAAATAAACTATAGACTATTTCAAAGTTTTTGACGGCTGCGTTGCGAACCGCTGCGCGTTGCGAAAATTATAAAAATAGAGAGTTGTCTTTGTGTCTCTCAATTTATAATGGTTTTACTGCGTAGCGGTTCGCAACGCAGCCGTCAAAAATTTTGAAATAGTCTATAGTAAAACACATTTTAAATGCGCTCTATCAGAAATAAAATTCTAGGTCATCACCTGTTTCGAGTTGGAGTGCAATTGAAATATGTTATTGCTCACTGCTTTCATCATGTACAACCGTCATGCAACTCAAAGAGACATAAGCTCAAACGGGTCTAAGTGTCCAATCTCTCGTGGAACTCGATATTTGGGAAGCTGGATAAACATCGATGGCTCTCTAGACGAAGAAATATCCAGGCGCTGCAAAGCCGCTTGGTTATCTTTCTCTAAGTGTAAAATACTATTGCCGCACTTAGAGAAGAAACGCATCAAGGAACTCATCATGCAGAACATAATACCAGCTCTCTTATACGGTAGTGAAAGTTGGTGCCTGCTGAAGAAGGACAGGGAGCGATTACAACGATGTGCAAATGCCATATGTTTCTATTCCGGTTGCGACGAAATTGATGTAGGGATCATTGCGGATAAAAATAAGTTGAAATGGGCCGGTCACATTTCTCGAATGCCACCCGACCGTTGGTGTAGAATACTTTCAGAATGGGACCCCGTTGCAGCACACAAAGGAAAGGCAGACCGAAAGAGGAAAGGCAGGTCGACGTCATCCGTAAGTGGACGTCTGATTACGTGCATAAGGTCTCCACCAACCGTACCAAAGGAAGAAGGAGGATTGGAATCCTTGAGAGGAAAAGGACTTGGTCAACTATGGCAAGACAAAGTCTCAGCGCCTGGAGAGAGATGGTCCGCAATCTTCACGATTGACATGGACTAACCAAGTAACCAAGTAAGTAAGTAACACATTTTAAATGCGCTCTGTTAGAAATAAAATTCTAGGTCATCACCTGTTTCGAGTTGGAGTGCAATTGAAATATGTTATTGCTCACTGCTTTCCCTTCTATCGATAATCCCTAATCTCTAAAATTACTTATAGAGTTTTAAAGTTATTATATCTCTAAAGAAAAGTTTTCTAACTAACACTCGTGAGAACAAAACGCGCTTTGGTGACGGAAGAAAAATCTTTTAGTAAGAATTATTCAAATTCTGACAGTCCAGGCTTCCTCGCGACAATTGAAATAAAATATAAAACTAAATTAAAGTCTAATGCACTCCACTGCCACGAACACTGCGTATCTTGCAAAAAAGTGTGGACAAATTGCAAAACAACGGCCAAACTTTTTGTTTAAATTATTTGTTTTTTTTTTTAATAATTTTAAAATCGTTTTTAACCCTTAAAACCAATTAAACGCAATCAATCAACAATTCTAAACAATTCTAAAAACAAATTAAATCAAATTCGAAGAAGTTACGATTTTAAAAATATAAAGAATTTAAATAAAAAGGGAAGGACGTGGTTTTGCAATTTGTCCACACCTTTTTTGCTAATTGCGCAGCAGTCGTGGCAGTGGAGTGCTAATGATATAAAAACGAAATTTTTTTCAAGCTCATTAGAGTCAAGGGGATTAAAATTGAAATAGAAGTAATTTTAAATCAATTTTGGAATTTTTAAAAAACATTTACAGTAGGATTACTGTTTCAACTATTTTGTATACAGTAGACAGATTTCTTCTCTCTTAGCCTGCTTCTGAATACTTAACATCGATGTTTTTAAGATTTCTCACGCGAACGAAGCGTTTTTTGTTTACGTAGGACTCGTTCGGATTGACCAGTATACGATCTGGGCGTGGAGTGTATACCCACAATGGTATACCACATGAAACCGCTTCCGCGGAAGGTTAAGGTGGTTATGCCCACATGAAACCACCAAAAGATAATTTTAGAACGGCTTGATCTGCTAAAAACTTTATTTAAAAATGAGAAAAGCAGAAAGTGCCGATGCTTTGCCATCATTACGGAAAATGGAAGATGGAATTCCGTGAAGAAGATTAAATTAAAGGAAATGGAATGTAGATTTTTTGCTGCTTTAAAGCGTGTCACTATTATTTGGATTCGCAGGCACGCATTCAACACAATTGAGAAGAATACCAGAAGATTGGATATTTGCCAAAGTTAGTCTTCTACCAAAGAGGAAAGATGGTCTAGAAGATCATCGACAATATCCATTCTGGTCGACAACTCATTGAAAAATGTAATGAATTCAAATTCCCTCTGGAACTAGCTCTAATCTAATTTTCGTCTGCTTTTTTCAGAAATCAGAATCCATGGAACAAAAAACAATATACCGTTCAAGAGATCGGTGCGTCAAGTTGGCTCGGCAATACCAGCTCTGTTCACATTTGCTCTCGAAATGATTCTCGATGAATCCGACGAGAAGATTGTGGGAGAAGTTGAAGATATCTGTGTTGATGGAAAGTCACTGACGACTTGGTGCGAATTGGAAGTTCCTCCGAAAAAATGAGCCGGCGTCTAAATCAACTCGAAGAAAAGGATCTAAATCAACGCAACGAAGACGATGATCCTACCCAACGCCTGTGTTACGAAGGACTCCATATTTAGCATTCTACAAATGCAAGCTTCTATTTCCTCACATCCCAGAAAAAGGAAACAATAGCTAATACATCATAACTTCGTACTGGCCTTGCTCAAAACCTTGTGCCCATCTCAGGAAATTCTCCAACGTCTTCAAACAACTCTCGACAAGCTCGATGGCTCGATTTCCTTTGATTTGTTAGTTACGAGGAAGCTGCTTGAGCATTGGTCAACACTTGAAAGACGAAGCCGAACACTCTGGAGAGAGCTGGTCCTTATCTAGCACTCGGAATGAAGACCGACAATCATGTAATCAAGTAGTCAAGTTTGAAAATGAAGAAATTGTTGTATTTGAACGATTTATTGTCGACTCGAATAAATGATATAACTTTACAATTGAACGGGCTATTTATACTCTAATGACACGTCATCTGGGTCGCGATATATATATATATATAAACATTAAATACACGTAAAGATGTGGGTTGTGATAACAACGTGGTGCGCGATACGTAACACCTCCCCCAATAATAAAAAGAAGAACAGTTACAACATTCTAGCATAAGACTTATTTTCTTGAGTCCACTTGAAGACGGTGCACTGGTCGTCGTGGAATCTGCTGCGGCGTTGGCGGCGAATCTCTTGTAACTGCTATCGGTTGAAGCGGCTTCTCTGCGGGTTGCCCTCGTTGATAATATGGAGGTTGTGCTGGCAAGTCGGTCGGCTTGATGACTGCTTGTTGTACCAATCGATCTAGTTCTTCGGTGATCTTCGGAAGAACGGCATATGGCACCGGGCGAGATTTGCGGAAGGTCGGTGTTGCATCCGGCTTGAGTTTGAGTGTTGCTTTGGCTTTGACACATCGTCCACGGCTTCTGGAACTTTCGGCATTGTGTAGAGTGACGGCGTTGATGGTGTCTTGAGTGAGGCGGTTGAAGAGGTCATGGTCCTGCGAGATCCAGTCGATACCAAGCAGAGAGTTGGTATTGGTGACATAAACGACTCCCGATCCCTCTTGACCATTGAACATGAAGCGGCAGGTAAACTGTCCCTTGACATCGATCGGCTTGTCGTTGGAGGAGCGGAGATTCAAGGTGGCTGGCTGCTGTCGTGGGCGCTTCAATGATATCCAATCCTTGACGTTGATGAGTGTCACGTCAGCTCTAGTGTCTAGTTGCATGCGGATTGCTCTGCCATTTATCTTCACTTCTTTGTAATAGATTGGTGCTGCTGATTGTATAATTTATACGGCATGCCTTAGGCGGGTTGACGAGCTCTTCTTCTTCTTCTTGCAGACTGAAGCGAGGTGTCCGGTCTTCTTGCAATAGCGACATTTTGTTGACGGCGGTAGTTTGCACTCACGATTCCAGTGATGTCCTCCACATCGGATGAACGGCGACGGCGGCGGCAGGTTGGATGAAGGTGGATTCGTGGAAGACGACTTGGGTGAAGATGTGCGGCTGGTGTCTTCGGCGTCTGGATCATATCGGAACGTTGGCATCCGATTGCTGATGGAGTTGATGACCGAGGTGCTGTCTAGGGTCGATTCCATCTGAAGTAAAGCAATTGTCTCGAGAAATTGCTTCTGTTGCATCTCCATGAACTGCTGTTGTTGAAGCTGGAGTTGTTCGAAGACGGCTTGAAGTTGATCCATGTTGTGAGGTCGATAAAGAGTCCTGATCGCCAATTGTTGTGTTTGGACGATTTAGTGTCGACTCGAATAATCATTATAACTTTACAATTGAACGGGCTATTTATACTCTAATGACACGTCATCTGGGTCACGATATATATATATAAACTTTAAATACACGTAAAGATGTGGGTTGTGATAACAACGTGGTGATGTCACGCGATACGTAACAGAAATGAATCTCGCAAGAGGATTCCCTTGGTTTCTCTCGGAACCGGGGCACTGCACATTTTACATAACAGAAAGTGGAAAAGGAATTTGTTTTTTCAAACGGACGACCGAAATGAAAGAATAGATGATGCCAGTGTCAATTAGCTTTCAAAACAATTTTAATTTTATATTTTCGGATACTAATCCGTGAAGTTGTGGAGACCAATCCATCAATTGATGATTTTGATTCTTGATTCTTTTGAATTGATTCTAGCAGGAAACTGCTCGAAAATCCACGAGGTTACCGTTTTCGTCTTAACCGGCAGCAAAATGTGATCGTTTCTCAAAGAAGGCACTTCTGTGAATTTGGTGGAATTTCGAAGGCGTAATTTACTTCGAGCTAGTTCAAAATTATCGGACCATTGACGCAGACCTCTAACTTGATCGAATGTATGCGGCACTTGACGAGAAATATCCAGCATTGATTTCTTGATTTAATGATGTTGATCTGTTCGATAATTATCGTTAGAATGCTCGCCACTTAACTAACAAAAATTGTAAATAAATGCGTGGTCTTAAATTTATGGACTAACACCACGACGCTAAAAAAAAGGGTTGAACGGAATTCCATCTTCCATCTTCCATTTTCCGTTTCAAAAAATATTACCATTTCCATTTTTCACCTTCCATTAGAAAAAATGATTCCACTCGGTATTTAAAATTTACAATGACACGGTGCCGACTCCGTGAGGAACCAATCCGATGATGAATCATCTTACTAGTTTCCACACACTTTTTCTTCAGTTGTAACCAATTGACATGGAAACTTGCTTACTTTTATTACTTGATTGTCCGTCTTCATTCCGACTGGGTCGAGGTGCGGACCAACTCTCTCCAGAATGTTCGGCTTCGCCTTGTTAATGTACAACAACCATACAATCTGTCGTCAGCGAATTTGAGACGTTTCAAAAACTCCCAATCAACACGAATGCCTTCAGCTTTTTCCACACTCTCCGTGTCATTGGTGTGATTTCATTTATCCGACGAGGAATCATCTTGGGAGAAAGAAGAAAGAAAAAGTTTCATTCCATTCTCAGTAGTTAAATCTTCTTCACGCGAATTCCATCTTCCATTTTCCATATCCGTTTTCCGACGCGTCGGCCGACGTCCTTTTGAAAAAATTATTTAAATTTCCGTGCAACGCTGGTAGGTGGATGTTATTAAATCTAGGAAAAGCGGAAATTGCTCCCGTCGGAAAATAAAATCCATTTCCGCAAAAGAAATCACGGATTATTACACCAAACAATTTAAAATACTTCCTCAAACTTCAACGGATTAATTAATTAAAACAAAAGAGGATGCGTAGCATACCTGGTAGAGGATTTGATTCTCGAAAAATCTATGTTGGTTCGATTTTTTGGGACCTTTGATTTTTTTTAGTTTTTTTTAATAAAAATGAAAAAAATCGAAATTTAAAATGAAACGGTGTAATAATCCGTGTTTTTACAGATATGCATTTCATTTTTCCGACGGGAGCAATTTCCGCTTTTCCTAGATTTAATAACATCCCTGGTAGGTAGGTATTTCCACGTGAACATGTAAAACTTATTCTTGAACACTATCAGAGCCTCATTTTAGATGCATTGGATAAAATGTATCATTAAGGGCTCAGTATCTAGCAACCGTCAAATTTTCAATATTCGAAATTATAGACAATGCGACAACATATTTACATTTTTCCCCTAGCAACGAGACAGAATTATTAAAACATTAGCAGCAAAAATAAAGAAACTATTACAGTTTGAACCAGAGATGGCGGAATTCCTTCCGTGTTCCGGATTCCTTTCGTTTCCGGAATGTGGATTCCGCAATTTCAATTTTGGAAAAACTCCCGGTTGTATTCTTGTATGAATAAATAACATTTATGAACGAATCTGTCTGTTGCCACCTATCTTATTACCTTGGGTGGTGGTTGCTTCCATTCGAAAATTATTTTTTTCGTGTTTAAAAATATGTAATAATAATTTTTTAAGGAATGGTCACTGCTCGTAGGCCATAGGGTTAGATTTGAAATTGATGTTGTTACAAGAAATACCAATAGTTCTAACTAGTTAACAGTTTTGTTTGTTTCTTTCGATCAATTTTTATGTGCGCAAAAAACTTTTTTGTTGGTTTTTCTATTTTTAATATATTTCTAATCTAAAGTTTTGCATGACGATTCATGATTGTCAATCGCGATTATCATTAAAATATAGAAAACTAAAATAACATTTGTGCGATTGTTCGTTTTCGTCTTGAATAAGGTTTTAAAAGGTCTAACTGTTGTTCTTCTATAACTACCTATATTCTAGAAACATCTATTTTCTTATTCTCCTCTTTTCTTTTTATTTCCTTTCTTTCTCTCATCCTCTTGTCTGCAACTGTACTCCTCCGTGTGTCACGCATTGACATTTTATTATACGTCATTCGTTATGTAATTTTTATGCTTAAAATAACCGTTTTCACTAAAATCTACTGTCATATGTTGAGAAATGTAATAAGAAATTATGTTAAAGTGAATAACCTAATTAATATCATTATTATGAAATAAATCTGATAGTAAAATGATGCACTCTATGAATTATTCATAAGCGTAGTTGTGTGTGTACTCGATTTGGTTAAAAAATATTTATGAGAGTAATATTGCTATTTTTGTTTCTATTCTATTCAAGATTGCGATTTAATGTGAATATATAATAATGCTGTTATATAGGCGACTTGCTTGATCCACCTTTGTTGGATTGTTCAAGGTCATCATTTGTTTTGATTTTTGGTTTCTTTTTAACACATATTTCTCTTCAAATTCATTAATTAGATAAATAAATTCAATTTAAAATTTTGTAAACATTGCAGTTTAGCTATATGGATGATATCTTATCAGCAGCACTTTGTGAAGCCGGCTTAGAAGAATTTTTAGTATCATCTCCGGTGCCGAGCACTTCTGGAAGGTTTGAATAATGTTAATCAAAATGAAATTAGATGGAACGGTTTTTAGTGTCAACGATGAGAAAAATGACAAAAACAGTGCCACAGAAGTGAAAGAACTCGATAACCATCCAACATCTAACGAAACTTGTAATAATTATGAAGATGATCTCAGTGAATTTATGATACCATGCTCAAGTAACCCAAATAACAATTTTAATGAAGTACCACAGCAACAACCGGTAATTTTGTTTAATTATTTATAGTTTATGTGTGCAGAATGCAGCACATACTTAGTAAAGAAGTGACGAAAAATTGCATATAGTGCAAATTTAACATAATTTGTTACGTGTAGGAAAAACGTGATTTCCAACTACCACAATCACTCAGCCAAATAAATTAAAATAGCCACAAAAAATTAATATTTGTTGTAAGAAATTTATAGTTTATTTTCAACATATTTTCAAATGGTTTCATTGAAAACGCGAAACAAGTATTCAATTTAATGTAATAATTTCTCCTCATTATTTTGGATGTCTCTTGAAAATTTCCAGTTCACGTGGGCTTGGTTTTATTTTTAAATTTTAATGAAATTTATGGAAAAAAAAACGGGAGATAAATATTATCAAGTTGTGAGAAATAGCTAATTCTAATTACCATTTCATAAAAAATAAAAATAATCAATAGGACGTGAACTATAAATTTTGACAAAATATAACAAAAAATAATCTAAAAAAGCGAAATTATTTAAATAAATTGGAAATTTGCTTCACGTTCTCATTGAGACCATTTGAAAATAATTCAAAAACCTTGAAAATGAATTATCAATTCCTTACATTTTAATAATATTTGACATATATATTTAAAAAAATATATATATATATGAAATTAATATTATTAGGAACCAGAAGTGCCTAAAATTCAACTAATACCCATGAAGAAACCACCAGTGGTACCAAATGTTCAAAAGGAAATTGATGTAAATGCGGATGATGGATCGAGCAAAATGGTACCGCTCAAGGTGCAAATAGGAAGGAATTCAGAGTAGTTACTGGTTATATCTTTCTTTTCCAAAATTCCTTGTGTTATAGTAATTTTGATCATTCTTCATCGCCATCACCGGCAACGTCACGATTTGTTTCAACAACTCCTGTACAGAGATCATCCACAGCTTCGCCAGCGTCAACAATATCCACAAACTCGTTGGCAGTTGATAATAACGGGAACAGTGGTAAAAACGGTAATGAGAATATTGATTTATTTAGGTTAGTGAATGGATTTTCAGGAATGACAGAAGTCAGCGGACCAATTATTAAACGATTAATTCAAACTAGGAATGGAGTACAAATGCAATTACTAAAACCGTATATTAATGTATAGTTACATATATCTATATATAATCAGAGTTTTTAATTTTATAATGAGAAGAAAAGTGAGACATTCAAAGTATAATTTATTTTAATTATTCTTCGTTCTACTTTTAGAGGAGTTGTGTTCGCAATTTAGTTTTTGATAGTTTTCCTAATTTATTTAAAATTACTAAAATAAATATTCATTTAAATTCGATAAAATTAAATATGAACCTATGTGCAATTTTTAGGAGCATGGTCAAAAAATTTACAAAGCTGTTGGAACTGTTCCACAAACGAATGGATCACGTGGAGGGATTTCTGTGTGTGCACAAAGAGTCGCGCCAGGTTCAGAAAGGTCAGCGGAACGTGTAGTTGTAGTGAAGCAGGACGGACCTAACGGTATTTTCACATATTTTCAATAATTCGATTGCGTAATTATTCAATTAATTAGGCCAAAAAATGGTGGTAAAGAAGGTGGTCGGGGTGAGCAATGATAATATTGTTTCCAACGTGGCTCGTGATTGTTCGCAGAATTTTATTCGTCGTGGGTCACTGATTAATCGAACACCGAATCGTGGAAATTTAATTGTTAGGAACACTACGCGGTTGGTTATTTATTGATTGTTAAAATATTCACGATTACAGAGGAGCTTTATCTAATACCGGATATCGGTTAACTAACATTGTTGCTCGAGGGTCTGGTGGCTCTACCATGATGCACCATCAACCAATGTCAACGGTGTCGCATTCACGGCTTTCGAGGACGCCAGCATCCAAGGTGACACCATTTAGGGACAATTCGAGTATGTTTTTTTCAATTAAAATTGTTTTCATTTTATTATTGCAGAGATTAGATATACAACGAATAAGATTGATGAAAGTGTACACCATTCCAATTCCGTTCCGTCGTTTCGATATGTGGTTGGGATATTGCGGAGGAATTGAAATCATTAGGACTTTTTTAAGGAAAATGAGCCTCGGAATGGTTATTATCAAGCGAATCGTCTACCCGGAACAATGCAGAACAAAAATACGATTTTGAAGGCGCCGAATACTATAAGGACACCTATTAATAGGTATGTATGAGGTTTTTATGTTGTGCATAGACGATTGCACTCCGGTCAAAAATCCACGAAAAACGCTATCTATCTTCATTTTATGTATCGTTGTCTGCGCGTTAAATTATTTTAAATTATATTTGTTGAAATAAATGATCGTCTATTGTAGAAGAGGAATATAGAAAAACGCAACACATCACAAAAGGCAACGCGCAGAGAAAAATACAAACTCTGAGGGTGTAATTTCGTTTTGACCGAAGTGCGATTGTCTATATTTTCTTTACTAGAATTAAACTAAGTCTAATGTAAAAATGGAATTCCTTAAAATTAGACGGTTAATTGGTCATTCGCCGGTCATCGTTGCGTAAGATTAATGTTTATTATGACGCGAATGCAAGACTGCGTCGTTCCAAACATCGTAGGAGAATCGAAAGTCGGAAGGAAACCATTAGCATTATCAATTCATTGTCCTTTTCAGATATCGGTGTCTAATGGACGATAAAAAATGAGGTTTCGACGGCCACTCTTTTCCATTTCATAAATGTGTGCGTGTGTTGTCTTAAAATGTGTTGTCTTAAAAAAAAACACATGTGTGTTGTCTTAAAAAATAGGCAAAACACATTGAAGAGGAATGGATGGAAAAGTACGGCCGTCCAAACGAGAACCTCATTTTTTCTTGTTTTTGCTCATCCATTAGGCTCTGGAAAGTAAAATACTATCAAAATATAACTGAAAATGAATTATCAATTTAATTTAACGATATCTAATGGCGCAACGAACATAAATTTATCTATATAGTTTTAAATGTAATGATCAATTTTATGAACCAGAAGGACGTCTTCAAAGCTAATATATGATTTTTACTGATAAACTTAACTATTATACGTTACCACAAGATGTTATACATATGAAAAATTACAATTCTATATATCATAGATGGGCGGAAGGGGGGGGGGGGAGTTGAATTTTGGAATCACATTTGAAAATCCGGAATTTCGCATGGTAAGTGAATTTTAGGAATTAAATAAAATACCAGAATTCCGCCATTCTTTGATATACATATTTTCAAGAGAAATAAGTGATGGTGACAAAGTTGATGCTACTGAAAACGCGATCGCTAACACATTTTTTGAGTCTTAATTTAAAATATAAAATTTCGCGCCTCTCGTAATCTTTGTGATCTTCTGCGTTTCTAATTTTTTTGGAAGATCTGTTGTGCGCCTTTGAGAAAATTATGTTTTTACTTCGCGGATTTTAATTATGTTTAATAGGACTCAATCAAATGTTGCATTGAATCGAATTGCTGGTGGCGGGGGCAACTATAGCTATCCTTCATCTCCTCAGCCACGACTGATGATGAATAGTGGAATTTCGGTAATATTGTTTAAATTTATTTTTCAATGTTTTCTCAGAGGGCTTCACCGTCATCCGGTACTCGGTTTACCAATTCCAATTACAACTCGGCTCCAGCTACTTCCAACATAATTCCGACAAAGTCTCAAAAAGCTAAGGATGAGATGAAAATGGCATATCAGATGGGTCGAGATGAAGCTATTGAGCAACGTCGGCAAGAAATTGAAGATGACGTAAGTTTATTGATAACTAGTTCTTTTATATTCACAGTGATTTAGGAGGAAAATCTAGGATACGCGGAAACGTACGCTGAGTACAAACCAGCTAAATTGCGCTCTGGAATGGCACACCCGGACAGCGTCGTTGAATCAGCGTCCTTGAGCAGCGTCTCCCCTCCGGATGTCAAATATCACATATCAATTCCGGAATATCTTATTGACATGGGATATATTTCGGCATTACAGCTAGAAGCAGTGATTTACGCGTGCCAAATGCATGAGAAAAGGATGCCGTCGGGGGAGCGATATGGCTATTTGATTGGTGATGGCGCTGGAGTCGGAAAGGGGCGAACAGTAGCATGTATAATCTTTGAAAACTACCTGCAAGGTAGAAAGCGTGCTATTTGGCTCTCTGTATCATCCGATTTGAAATATGACGCTGAGCGGGATTTACGAGACTGTGGTGCCCCAAATATTGGAGTGTACGCTTTAAATAAAATGAAGTATGCAAAGATATCAGGAAAAGAGAATGGAAACATCAAGAAAGGTGTCATTTTTGCAACTTACACTTCATTGATTGGAGAATGCCGAGCATCGAAGAGTCGAAAGTATAGAAGTAGAATAAAACAATTAATTCAATGGTTTGGTCCGGTATGTTGTTATCGAATTTTCATTTTTATTGATTATGCCTTCAGGATTATGATGGGGTTATCATTTTGGATGAGTGCCATCGGGCAAAGAATTTAGTTCCATCTACTGGTGGAAAACCCACTAAAACGGGTCGTATGGTGCTAGAATTACAGAAGGCACTTCCGAATGCGAGAGTTGTGTATGCTTCGGCTACTGGTGCGACTGAGCCCAGAAATATGGCGTATATGACCAGACTGGGACTTTGGGGAGAGCGGCAAGCATTCCCTGAATTCACAGACTTCATATCTGCTGTGGAGCGACGAGGAGTTGGTGCGATGGAAGTTGTGGCTATGGATATGAAACAGAGGGGATTATATCTTGCTCGGCAGCTTTCGTTCCGCGGCGTCTCTTTTTCGGTACAAGAAGTCCAATTGTCTGCAGATTTTGTGAAAATGTATGACGAATCGGTGAAGTTGTGGATGGAAGCACGTCGGCAATTTCATGTTAGTAATTAGAAATGGTGTTTTGATACTTATTACATTTAAATATAGACGGTACTTGATGTCATGGATGAGGAAGAGCGAGCGACATGCAAATCGGTTTGGGGACAGTTTTGGGCCTGCCATCAAAGATTTTTCAAATATCTTTGTATTGCTGCCAAAGTTGACACCTGTGTACAGATTGCAAGAGAAGCGATCAAGGCTAAGAAGTGTGTGGTGATTGGTCTCCAATCGACTGGTGAATCGGCGACGCTTGAAACTCTTGAGGAAATGGGAGGAGAGTTAAATGAGTTTGTCTCAACCGCGAAAGCAGTCCTATCTGGTTTGATAGAGAAACATTTTCCTACTGACACGAATTCATCGGATCGAGATATTTTTAGAGATTTTGATAAAATGTACGATGAGTTTGATCGTCCTACCAAGAGGAGTATGTTTTACAGTGATAGTATATACAAATATAATTTTTTTAAGGAAAAAACAATAGTGCGTTGAGCTTTATGAACGATCTTGGAAGCTGGAGCGGTGTGACTGTAGGTATGAGTGGAATTGTCGGCAAGAAGAACGAGTCTGACGCGAATTCGACCACGTCGGAATCATCAGAAGACACCGATTCGGAGAAGTCGGAAGCTGATGATGCCAAATCATGGGATAGTGCTCGAGAAGAAGCCGAAGGTGCGAGAACCCTTGATGACATGGAAGAGGATGAATGGGTGAAAGCGCTTCTCGCTGAGGCAGAGTCATCTAGCGACAGTGGTGAGGAGGAGGAAGAGGAAGAAGCTGATCCGAAAGAGAAAATGGAAGCAGAAGAGGAGAATGAAGATGACGAGTTTAATCCGTTTGCCTGTGATTTTACTAATGACGGTAAGGGATAATAGTTTTAATTCAAGGAGAAGATGAGGTTTTCTGTATAAGAATGTTTTGGTACACACCAGTGATGGGAGGGACTCACCCCCGGGCGCCCCGACCCGCTTATTTTTCTAAAAAAAAGGGGATTCCAAAAGGGGGTCAAAAAGGGGTCCCGGGTTTTGAAATTTTCAATTTTTTTAAGGTCCCGCCCGCCCGGAATCCTAAAAAACGGGGCCCCTCCCATCACTGGTACACACTTTAATTGGATTCTTATTTACAACAAATGTTTACAAATTAAACTTTTGTACAATAAGGCTATTAAGGCTTAAACAATCAATGATATTATATTGTGCGGGGTAGTCCCTCAAGTATACCGTTCCGGATATATCCGCGGATATCATATTCGTTCCTTTTTTGATTTGAGATTCTGTAATTTAAATTTTGTTATTCCGAAAATCTTAAGTAGCAATTTCCTATTTTAATTTATTTAGAAGTTCTAGAGCTTTGATTATATTTCATTAAAGTAAAAAAAAACTGATTGAGAAATCTTACGCCAGAAATAATAGTGAATTTAATTTTCCGCCTTACAATTAGATATAAACTACAAAAACTATTATTGATATATTTTCTTAACTTTTAGCTCAAAATAATAGTTTTATTTAGATCCATGGGCTAATAATCAACAGATTATTGACGACAAACCAAAAAAGATAACGAAGAAGCGAAAGAGAATCGATGAAGTTGAATCGGAGGAGGCTAGGGAAAGACGACGACGACGTGAAGAAAGACGGGAAAAGAAGATTAAACGAGCGATGAGGAAGGCTGAACGTGAGAAGAAGCGAAGGATGGAAGCGTTACAATCGGTATAAATTTTGTTATATATTTAATTATAATCGTTCCTTATTAGAGAGGTAATGCAACTGAGTTCATTACTTCATCGAAGATATGCGGAAATGAGGGCGACGACAAGAGTAATGTGAATCCGGTTATGATAAAGACGGAATTACTGGCAGCGGTGGAGAGATTAGCACCTTCTTTGCCACCAAACACACTCGACCAGTTGATTGATGAACTTGGTGGACCCGAATTTGTTGCAGAGGTTGGTTGTAGTTTCGCTTTAAAGTATTTTATTTGAAAACGGTAAATTTTTAGATGACTGGCAGACGGGGACACATGATTACCACTGATACGGGTGAAGTTATGTATCAGAGAAGGAATGCTAATGCTGAAGTCTCGCTAGAGTTAATTAACATGGAAGAAAAGGAGAAGTTTATGAAGGGGGAAAAACTGATTGCAATTATCTCGGAAGCGGCAAGTAGTGGTATTTCGCTCCAATCCGATAAACGAGCCCAGAATACACGTCGACGAGTACATATTACCCTAGAATTGCCATGGTCTGCCGACAAAGCCATTCAGCAGTTTGGTAAGTTGATTCAACGTGGTTTTGTGATTATTTTTACGTTTTAAGGTCGTACTCATAGGTCAAATCAAGTTAGTGGTCCCGAATATATTTTCCTCATTTCTGAATTGGCCGGAGAAAAGAGGTTCGCTTCAGTTGTTGCCAAAAGGCTCGAATCACTTGGAGCTTTGACGCATGGTGATAGGCGTGCAACAGAGACAAGAGATTTGTCGCAGTTCAACATGGATAATAAGTATGGACGAGTAGCATTGGATCTGTTGTTGAAGACAGTGATTGGCCAATCATCGCCTCCGCTCATACCGCCACCGAAGGATTACAAAGCAGGAAACTTTTTTGAAGACATGCGACTTTATATGGAAGGAGTCGGATTGTTGTCGAAAAATAAAAATGGAATGTACACGATTGAGAAAGATTCGGCTACGATTCCCAAATTCCTAAACAGGATCTTGGGATTGCCGGTGCATGCCCAGAACTCCCTGTTTGTGTATTTCTCGGAGATTGTGGCAGAACTGATTGCGCAATCCAAACATGATGGTACCTACGACTCTGGAATCATGGGTATGTTTTGAACTTTATTCTTTTGTATTATACTTTTCATATATCGGAGCCTAATAGAAGAGGGAAAAATAAGAAAAAAGAATGGTCTCGTTTGGACGTTCACAATGGAGTTTCTCTTTCTCTTTCAAGTGTGTTGTCTATTTTTGTGAGACAACACAAATTCATGAGATACAAAAGAGTGGCTGGCAAAACAAGATCATTATTTTTTATTGTTTTTCCTCTTCCATTAGGCACCGATCTCTGAAACGAACAATAGTAGCGTAATTTTAGATCTTGGTACGGGTGACGATCAGGTCAGGAAATTAGAGACAAGAATATTCTTGGGAAGGATTGATAATGGAAGCTTCCGTGTTGAGATTCACAAAATTGGTGTGGAAAGGGGAGTTAGCTGGGAGGAAGCGATGGCTCTATATAAGGAACATCATACAGATGACGTAAGCTGGTGAAACGATTTAATCTTATGATTACAATACTGTAGGATGGATTTTATGTGTCGTCACCGGGTGGAAACAATGGGCATAAAGTAGCCGCGTTGGTATATGGAATTGGAAAGATTCGAATCGATAACGGTGCGCGACTTTATGCAATAACTCGGCCATCCACTGGTAGATCTCCAAAGTTTTTAACTCTTGCGGTATGAAAATTTTGTCATGATTTATATAGGATTATATTTAGGATCTCACAAAGAGGTTTAAGAAAGATACCCCAGAAAATGTCAAGGAGATTTGGGAATCCCAATACGACGGAGCGTTGACAATGTGCCAGCACAATTACGTTTATGGAAAATGCAAGACGGAGATAAATGGAACGTACTGTGAAGTTGGAAGACGAACTCGTACTTATTTTGTTCTCTCTGGCTCGGTTTTGTCTGTGTGGCCGATTGTTGAGGAAGTTCTGAGTGGAGGTGATCGGAAGTCTTCGAGAATGCAAGTGATTCGAGTGCGGACGGAGCAAGACCAAAAAATCGTCGGTGCGTAATTTTTTTTTTAAATATTAAGTCTATTTGGACAGGTTAAGCTAGGCTAGCCATTATAAATATAATAACGTAGACTACTAATTATATTGTAGGTTTACTTGTATTACCGGCACATGTTCGAAATCTTGTCCAGCAGTTGGAGGCACATTGTGGTCGGAGCATAGTAAAGACAGATGAGCAAACGAAATGAAACGAGAACATTAGTAATATATAGTAATTTTTTGTTAACTGAAGAGAAGTTTAAAGCTTTAAACGTGAGATTTGTTGTGTTTATTATTTGTTGGTTTTGTTTGTGTATCCTGATGAGTTTCATATATCCGGTTTTCAAATAGATTTTATTGGTTGAAACATGTTGTTTTTATATACATATTCTCTGTTGAAAATACCTTTTTAAGTACTTTGTGCTATAGTTTATAAATTATATTTTCCTTTGTTATTATGTCTATGGTGGTTTTTAACTTTTCTTACGTGTAATAAATATTTTGTTGACATTATCATATTTTTAATGAAAATTACCGAAAATTATATAGTTTTGCTCCAATCTAACTTGAAGGACTTAACTCTTCACCATATATTAATCATCATTTTTTCATAGTAATGACATTTTCAAATATCTCCTAAAATTTTAGATATTTTTTATTGAAAACGTGAAAACCTGACAAACAAAAAAGAGCACCAGTATTCATTGAGTTTCCTTTTCCTTGAAAAATTCGATTATTTCATCAACGTATTCCATCCTAGTCTTTTCGAACGATTTGAATATTGTTGTAGATTCGTGTAACGTTGACTTTCCATACCAATCAATCCTTTTTTTAATATTCTTTAGAGTTGCATTTATCTTAAACAAATTCCAATTAATTCATCAGAAAAAATGTGTCAGTTTATTAACCTCAAATGCAACTAATTGCCATTCCCCTTCTGGAATTGAAGAGCATAGGAATTTCAAAAACTTTGCTATGACAACTGGCAGGCGATCCGACAATGTTGAAAATTCATCAATGTTTTCCAATAATTCGATCATTAAGGGGCAAAGTTCTGTTTGCATCTCGTTTTCATTCGTTGAATCTATTATGAATTCTGCTTCTTTTATAATGAGCACACCCATCTGAAATTTAATTGAGTGGGTAAGCTGGTCATTAAAGTTTTACCTCTTTTCTAATTGATTCATCGATTATATCCAATTCGCCCCTTGACAATAAAAACACAACAAACGAAAACATATGAAACCGAACTTTTCGATTAACATTTTCTTCTGATCTTAACACGTTTGTCCAAAATTCTATAATGTACTTAATCGAGGCCCCAATCTATATAAATATGTTAGTGTTGAGTTTTTAATTCCTTGATTACCGAGGATACAACACCATCGAGATATTTGGTTTTAACAAAGTTTTCATCATCTTGAATGGAAGTAATGAAGACCTCCAGAATTCGAAGATGTCTTGCAAACACAACAGGGTCGACTTCACTTGCATTATAAAGAACCATTTGAATTTCAACAGAGTTTAGATTCGATACAAGTTCTGCTAATTTTTCATCCAAACATAACCATTTTGATCCTAGAAGACGCGATATTGCACCAATAATGTCCCAGGTCGCTTCTCGAATATCTCGTTCGACTTTTTCAGACTTTTCTTTAATCAAATTCCTCAAAATTGATAGAATTCTAACGGACCATCCTCTTTCGTCAATAACATTTTCTGCAATATTTTAATCAAAATCAACGATGCGATACTTGCTTACCTTCATCCCCAACCCGAACAAGAGCAAAAATTTTAGAGAATATAATCCGCAAAATCGATAAAAATGATGAAACATCCAAGTTGCGTTCCTGGTTTATATAATGTGAAGAAATATAACGCAAGGACTCAAATAAGTATTTTAAATCGGAATTCTGTAAAACAATGATTAATAAAAAAAATTTTTAATTTGTTTATTTTTTCAAGATATGTTTTGTTTTTGCGTACCGTCCCTTTCAGAGATGCGTGTGCCTAACGAAAGAGAAAAATAATAAAAATGAGGTTCTCGTTTGGACGGCCACTCTTTTGTCTCTCATCAATGTGTGTTGTCTCAAAAAACGGACAACATACATTGACGAGGAAGACATGAAAAAGTTCTTTGTGACCGTGTGATCGAACGAGACTATCATTTCTTTCTTAATTTTTGCTCTTCTGAAATTTACAATAGCTATTTAAAATTTTCGTCGGTTCTGAAATTAGTAGCCGGACAACATGGTCAAATCGTTAAACCGACGAAAACCATCATACTGGGTAATATTCGTCGTTTGAATCGATATCAAGCGGAGGGATAATGGGAAGTTTTTTTACAGTTATAGTAAAATTGCGAGAAATTGATAATTTAATGTTGAAAATGAACTATCAAGTTTTTACAACTTGATAATACACTAGATCCGACGGATGTTTAAAGAAGGAAACATAAAGATGAATCAAGGCACGCCAATTGAAATGAGCTAAACTTCCGAACTTTTTAAAATTTAGTGATAATTTTTGACGAATCTAAGAATTTTTCGTCAAGATAAATCGGAAAAATTCACTCGAAGCTACATTAATCACGTTTAAATATTCAAAAATTATCAAGCCCATTTTGCGTGTCAAGGTAAATCTAAAAACCTCCTCTTCCGTAATCTGGCTCTACTGTATGGCGCAGAAACATATGAAGACATAAAAATCTAGCCGACAGAAGTGATGTATGATGATGTCTATGACCAACATTTGATTGATAGAAACTTCTGATGCTTTCGCCGATGTAAACTGGCGGATTTCCATACAATGAGTCTTCAAAAAAGCTAATGTTCAAGCTCTACCGCAAAACTGGGAATTTGAAAACCACCAATAAGGCCTACACGTCGTTATTTTTCTATTAAATCCTTAAATCTCCCAAAAATTGGAGCTTTTTTTATTTAATTACTAATAAAATATTCATTTTTAATAAGATTTTTCGGTTTCCCTGTCATCGGAGTCATATTTGTACAACTAATAAAATAAATTATTTTAGTTTTTTATCTTGGGTTTCACAGGAGTTATAATTTTTCCATATTAAATATTTCACATTTATTTTATAACAAGCTCGTTTTTATAATAATGTATTATTATACATATTCCTTCCTACAATTAAAAATGGAACCATCAAAATAAAAACTTGTTTTCTGTTGCCTAGAATAACCTATTAAACTGAAACTCACCTTATATGGTAGAAATGTTAATATTACACTGATTTCATTCAATAATGCTTGACTATATTCTTTTTGTGATGACAGAAAAGTCATAATATCTGGCAAAACTGGATTAAACCTTAAAAAATTAATACTAAAATATCAAACAAAACCAAATAAATTACTTAAGAAATACATCTGATTTCGTACTTTGGCAGCAAAATGATATTATTTCTATTGCAATTGGCTTTGCTCTGAAAGTTATATTACTGATAATATAAATTAATAATTTTACTCGTCGATTTCAGGAGCAGTAGAATTAAGAATACACTTTATAACGTCAAGGGGAAGACTGTTGAATATATGCTCACATTTTTCAGACGTTAACTCATTAATCTAGAAGTTTAATATTTAAATTTGTTATCAATTAATAATTACCTTCAATATATGCGGCAATGAAAGTAAGTTGGCGATCTTGGTATGTAATTGAATTTCATTATTTGAAAACGAATTACAAATATCATCAATTTTATTCATTTTATTATCGCTTTCTTCCATTCTATTCACTGAAAATGTCTTAAATACCAAAATAGCAAGTCTGAACGTTATTACGTCTAGCTAAATGCATCTATAGCTAAATGGATGCATCTACGGAAGTTCAAAACTCGCCCAGTCGAAAAATAAAATGCCATTTCTGCATAAATACAACGAAATACTACACCGTCAAAATTATAACACTTCCTCTAACTTCCTTAAAGAATTAACGTGGATAACTATGAATAAGCGATATGTGTGTATGTGGTTAATTGGTTTATAAAAAAGGAAATAAGGGAAGAGCCGCGGAAGGACTTCTTCACTTTTTAAAAACTTCAAATCATTTCGGATGGAAATTTAAATCTTAGCGAAGTGATTTGGTGCCTCAGCGCTTGGTGACAAGATATAGATAATTTTAGATAGTTTAAGAAAACCCCAATAGAAGTTGTCGACAACAGAGCTATGATTATGTTATGCTTGTTGCAAGTGTTGCACGAGAACCAACATTCTTTGGGACATAGACGATATTTAAACAATTTTCCATTATTTAATATGAAAACAATGATTCAAAAGGAGAACATTTTGCTCGTATCATCTAGAGGTTGTATAGAGGGTTTTGGAAAAATTAAAAATTGTGAATATTGGAATTTAATATTTTTAAGATCCATACATTTTAACCAAACAATTTTTTTCCAGTTTCATTCAAAATTTATTTTAATCAGTCATAAATGTATATGTTTCATTATATTATAGCCATATTTAATAGTTTTCAAAACCGATAATTCTTTGGAGCCATTAAAATAAAAGTAAAAATTGTAAAATTTGAACTATACTAATTATAATTAATATAACAGCCATAGATGATCAAAATGAGCTTTTGAATTTCGAAATCCAGAATCTCATTTGAAAAAAACAGAATCCGAAATTCGGAATTCCGCCCATTTCTGGTAACAACCAAGAAATCAAAATAAAACATAAATGTGATGAAAAAAAGAAAAGCGAAGTAATAAACAAATTGAAAATAAAATTTATGTCTCTTTGACTCCAAGAGAGACCATTTTATTTTTGTCATTAAAACTGATTTTTTCAATAACCACGGCAAGAAAAATCGTGTATATCTCAAATAATATTGGTTACAGTGCAACATACATCATCATAATAATAAGAAAATTTACTATTCTATCAAAAAATTCCTGATGGTGAATCATTCAGTTAAAGCTTTAAACATTAAAAAAAGTACAAATATTGAAAAAAATTTATAGAAAAGAAATAAAAATAAATATTTAAAAATAAAAAACGCGTAAAAAACGCACTCAATTTGTCTAAAGTTTTGATGTACCGACCAGCAGAGATGGGCGGAATAACAGTTTTTGAATTCCGAATCTCATTTTTCGGAAACGAAAAATGGCCGTTATAGGGAATCGGGAATTCTGCCCGTGTCAGGTGCACCTGCAGGTGTTAATGTTTATATATTTCAATTTTTTGAGGATGCATTGCGAACAACTGCGCACCAACGCTACGTTGTACACGAAACATTTTTTCCCGTGAATGAATTTAGTCGCTTTCAGAATATGAAGGGAATGGTTGCAACATATATGTAGAATAATTTAATAACAATATGAGGAAATTACATTAAGTAGCTGAAAAACAGCTGCCAAAGCAAATTAATTAATCTAACTGTGGCGCAGACTACTTACGTATAGTCGTAAAATAAAATGTAAATATTTCTTATTGTCGTAAATATTTTCTTATTTTTATTAATATTGTTAAAATTTTAAATGAAATATCTCGTAATATTGATAAAATTAATTTTGATGATCAACTGAACAATTAATCGCTAAAAATTAGAAATAAGAAAAATAGTTCGAAACAATACAAAATAAGTAAGCATTTTATTTTACAAAATTACGTAAACACAGTCACGTCAAAGCCACAGTTCGATCCTCGTCATTTGTGTAAATTTACTCTCACTCAAGATCAAATTCCGTGCAACCCTTGCTAAGTACTTATTTATTTCAAATACCCGCCTGCTGATGTTTTCCTTGTTGCACAGAACTCTCTCGCTATATCGCGAATTTCTCAATGACTAACCTCACATACAGCCGCGTCGCAAATGTTTTTAGGGTCGCTTGACAACTCGGCTGTTGCAGTGCGACGCGACCACGCCCACATTCTAGTGGCTGGCGATCATAATTTCCCATAATTTCGGAACAATCATACATTGATTTTTGAAATGCTCTTTGAGCTTTTTTTTGTATTTTATATTCCTTATTTTTTATATTGTGTGGGAATTACCGTTATCAAATTTGTTTTTTTGTAGAACAACATGACTGATCGTAAGGCTGTTATTAAAAATGCGGACATGTCCGATGATATGCAACAAGATGCTATTGATTGCGCAACACAAGCTCTTGAAAAGTAAAATTTTGATAATTTAGATAAACAAACTAAGTCACATTTTATTTTTAGATACAACATAGAAAAGGATATTGCCGCATACATCAAGAAGGAATTCGATAAGAAGTACAACCCCACATGGCACTGCATAGTCGGAAGAAACTTTGGAAGCTACGTTACTCATGAAACGAAACACTTCATCTACTTCTATCTTGGACAAGTTGCAATTCTTCTGTTCAAGTCGGGATAATCGACTTAACTTTATTTTTAATCACATGATCTGCAATTTTGTGAATTTATAAGAACGTGTATATGTTGTATTGGCAATAGCTGCCATTTAGAAAATTTTATAATATATCAAGTTAATATTGATTACTTTTCCTTTACTATCATTATTAAATAACATACTGCATTTTGAAAAGTTCGGTGTTTAAATTAAAATAAACATGATTGCTTTAAACTGTTATTAATTGAATTTCTGTATAAATTCAATATATTTAATACAATTCTTTTTTTATATTTTCGTATTTTATTGGGAATTGTTAGATTATGGATCGACGAATTACTGATATGTCTATGCCGGCGGCGGTGGTGACACGTATCCTTAAAGACGAAAATATAAGTGCATCCAAAGTAAGCATCGAATTTTATAAATAAACATAATATTTGATTATGTGTTTTTCCAATTGATATTCGCACAATCTATTGTAGTTTTCAAAGATCGATGTCGAATGGTCTGACTTGGATAGTTGCAAATTTTTCTTTTTATCCCATCAATTTATGTTATCTATCTCAATTGTGGCACAAATTTTGGAATATTTCTCTTCCATCGGCTTCGATCTTCGAAATTGACAATACGTATCATTATCATTATTTGTTTGTGAAACAGGAGTCGAGAGACACGATCAGTCGAGCAGCAGCAGTGTTCTTAATAAATCTCTCTGGGTTGGCTTGTGGAAATGCAAAAGATGCAAATCATAAAACTATCTCTGCCGATGATGTCGTGAGAGCTTTAAAGACATTTGATAACGATGCGATTTATACACATGTAGGAGATTAGCAGTTTTCCTCTATTTTATGATAATTTTAATTAGTGTAAACAAGCGGTCACTGAATGGAAAGTTTTGAAGCAGCAGAGGGTGATGGCAAGAAAGAATCTACCAACATCTAATGAAGATGTTGTCGAAGAGTCACCACAATTAGGTAATGCTTTTTAAAAATATTTATTCATAATTATTATCTTTACAGAAATGTAAATATTAACAATCATACATCGCATCAACAATCTAACCAAAAATGATTATACAATAACGGACTTCACTGTTTTGTTCCACATTTCCTCCCAGTTTTCGAACTTTGACTAAAAAAATGTAATTAATGTTACAAAAGAAGAAATAAAACTTTTTCAAAATTATTCTTCAATTCATCCAATTTTCCATCACTAGAAACTACCATAAGTAATCTTGCCAGGTCATTTGCCGTGTCAAAAACATACCCATTCTCGCCATCCTTCAATTTAGTAAATATTATCATCATTACAATTATCTCCACGCTCTCACTTTTACTAATTCTCCAATGCACGCATAGTTCTTTGCCAATACTGGTGTTTTAGCCCCAAACATGTCAACAATTTTCATAGGCAAATCCAGTGCTGATGTGCTTTCATGGAGAGAAACACCAATGTCGGCACTAGCTAAAATTGTCGGATAATCCTCTTCTTTTAGCCAACATGTGCGGATCTTCAATTAAAATGCGATTATTTTATATTTTCAATTTTTTTAACCTCAACGTTTTTATAATTCCTGCTTTTCACATTATCCTCAAAATCTTTCTTTAAATCTCCTTTTCCGGTTACTATTACAAACATTTTTCTATTGTTTTTCTCATCATACAATGTGAGTGCTTCCAGAAGAATATTAAAGTCTTCGTCAGCAGTGAATGAGGTCGATGATACGACGATTAGCGGGCGATCCTGCTTCAATACTGCATTTCCATCTTGGAGATATGAGATTATTGTCGATCCATTTCCATCATTTAGTCCCATTCGTTCATAAACATCATGGATATCATCTAGATTGCATTCTCTAAAAAAGTACAAATATAGCCTGTAACACAATGGAGCGCGGTTTCGGTAGAAACAATTTTATATGAAAAAAACTGACTTAAATTTCCATGACGGCGGTCGGTCATAAAATACATTAGCAGTTATATTCCAATTTTGGCGCAAATCGTTTTTCATGGCATGTGAAACACATAAATGAACATCTGCCATGTAATTTGCGTAGGATTCCAATAATTGTACTATGCGTCCATAGGTGGAAAGTTTTCTGAATAACTTCATATTGATAATATAAGTACGTGAAATTAAATATCCTCCTAGAATTATTTAGCACATTTTAAATTTATAGTTGCAAGTGCTCGCGTTTCAGAATGAACGGAAAAGTTGAACAATTTAAGTAGAATAATTTAATAACAAGATGAGGAAATTGCAGTTCAAACAGCTACCACAGAAAATTAGGCATAGGTACCTCAGCCTAGTTTCTTCTGGAGATGTGTTTCCTATACCGACGTTCGCGGACATCGTGTAAGTACGAATATTTTTGCATATAGCGTATGTCAAAATAGTTGACGACGCAATCACACTGCAAATATGGCATACTAATTAAAATTCATTTTCAAATCGACTATTTTATTTTATTTTTGATATTTTTTAATTGTTATTGCTTATATTGCACGTTTATTAATTAAAAATTATTAAAATAATCGATTTGAAAATGAATTTTAATTAGTATGCCGCATTTGCAGCGTGATTGCGTCGTCAACTATTTTGACATACGCTATAATAATTTTTTATTTCAAAGATCGAGTTATGATTTCCCCGATAGGATTTTTAATGAAGGATGCTTTCCCCATCGGCCTCAGATGAAAGGCCTAATTTGCAATGGTAGCTGTTTTTTCAGCTACATACTGCAATTTCCTCATCTTGATATTCAATTATTCTACATATATGTTGCAACCTTTTTCGTGCACAGGCAAAATTGGTTCGGTTCGTGTACATCGGGTTAGGGCGTGGTGAACTTTAATGAATATTTAATTTTATATTGTGTTTTTCGAAAATCAATAACAATGTGTATTTCCAATTGACACAACCTATTGTAGTTTTCAATGATCAATGCCGAATGGTCTGACTTGGACAGTTAGAAATGTTTCTTTTTGTCCCATCAATTTATGTTATCTATGATTGTGGCACAAATGGAGCTCTTCAATAGGCATCAATTTTTGAAATGATATATAGTCGTCGCCAAATGCGATTACCGCCGCAAAGTGTGGCGCACTTTTTTAAATATTATTTTTTCATTTAATTTTTATTATTTTCCACATCACTATTGAAACAACATCTAAAACATATTCAATTTATTTAAGCAAAAAAGAAAATAATCATGAAAATTAAATGAAAAAATAATATTTAAAAAGTGCGCCACACTTTGCGGCGGTAATCGCATTTTGTGACGACTATATATAGACTATTTCAAAATTTTTGACGGCTGCGTTGCGAACCGCTACGCAGTAAAACCATTATAAATTGAGAGACACAAAGACAACTCTCTATTTTTATAATTTTCGCAACGCGCAGCGGTTCGCAACGCAGCCGTCAAAAATTTTGAAATAGTCTATTGTGTCGTGGTGTAGGTTGATGAAAAATTAGGAATAAAGGAGCATACCGAAAAAAAAGATGGTCTCGCTTGGGCTGGTGTAGATTTAATTTGCACTTTGTTTATTATTTCGCATTTCTTTTTTTCATCACATTTTTGTTTTATATTGTTTTCTCTTACTAAATTTGTTGTTACATCAACATAATACATACTACATAATACAACACATAAGAAATGCGAAATAATAAACAAATTGCAAATTAAATCTACACCAGCCCAAACGAGACCATCTTTTTTTCGGTATGCTCCTTTACCCCTAATTTTTCATCAACCTACACCACGACAATATATATATATATATATAGAGAGTTTCAATTGAAATTTTCTGATAACTGATTTTTAAATGTTCGGAAAATTTCTAACTTCTAATTTTTTTAAACATTTAAAATCTGTTGATCAAATTTAGGATTTTTCTCGCTTAAAACCGAAAAAATACCGGTTTTCAAAAATGCTTGAAGGATTTTAGATTGATAATTTCGAAATTGTCATTAAGTCCACACACCAACACCTCAAGACAATATAACAATATAGGAATCAACAATTCAATAAGAACACGAAATTATACTGCTGACTGTTGCCTATTTTTAGCCAATGTTTTTTGTTCTAGAAATTTGATTTTTAAAACTTACATTTCAGTATCTCTATTCCGCCGCATCTCATTCATTCTGATTATCGTCCACATATAATTGTGCCAATCGACGCAATATTTGGCTTGTTTGATTCGAGAAACCTTTTCAATATTGATAATCATAATTCCAATTTTGTGCAAACCAGATAACATGCCGGCATTGCAGGAAACGTTGGCGGGTTTTGTGACATTATAAGCCGCAAATTGAACATGCTTGTCCTAAAAAAGGTCGAAAATAGTCATATTAATAGCCACGAGAATAAAACCTAAACATTAAAGAGAAGAAAAGCGTTAAAAAGTTCCACAAAAATTTGACAAACATCTCCACAATCGGCGGCACTGGCAGCTTCGGTGGAGGTGCGATAGCGACAATTCTGTGAACCATCGATTAAAATTTTAATTTAACAATATTTACCGTATTCGAGGATGGTTTAGGACCATATTCGACGGTTTTGTATCAAAAAAACCAATAATGTTCACCATGAATCCTTCATTTGCAATCATGATTGCGTGGTTCACCATTCGCGGGCTTCTACCAATATCGCCAAGAACCACAACAGCAGCTTCATCACTAAATTTGATATGAACGTGAAAAATTATTATTATCAAAATCTGAGAAATTGACAATTCAAATTTTATTTTTATAAAAAATAAAAGTAATAAATCTGACGTGATCTAGAAATTTTGAAGATTTTTGACATTGAAAATAATTCAAAAATGATAAAATCAAACTATTCATATTCTTAGATTTTGATTATATATATATATATATATTGTCCTTTTCAGAGATCGGTGCCTAATGGAAGAGGAAAAATATTAGGATGGACTGATGTTCTCGTTTGGACGGCCTCTCTTTTTAGACGGCCATTCTTTTTTACGAAATTATGGGCAACACATATTTAAGAGGAATTGAGAAAAATGTTTTTTATGGCCCCATCATTTTCTCTTCTTTTATTACTCTTCCATTAGGCATCGATCTCTGAAATGAATAATATATATATATATATATATAGTCGTCGCCAAATGCGATTACCGCCGCAAAGGGTGGCGCACTTTTTAAATATTATTTTTTAATTTAATTTTTATTATTTTCCACATTTATTCCACGATTGAAACAACATCTAAAACATATTCTTCAATTTATTTAAGCAAAAACGGTATAGAACGAGCCTAAACAAGAAAATAATCATGAAAATTATATGAAAAAATAATATTTAAAAAGTGCGCCACACTTTGCGGCGGTAATCGCATTTGGCGACGACTATATTTATATTAAACGTAAGGTTTTTTTGTTATTAATTAATTATTAATGTGTGTGTGTGTGTGTTAATTTAGGAAGGTAGAAAGACAATTAATAAAGAAACCGTCATGCTGAGCTGGCCTGAAATTTGGCCTTCATCGCCGGTTTTATAGTATGGATTGAACTTTTGTTTAACATTCAAATCCAACGCCTTCATTTCAAGTATTGTCGTGGTGTAGGTTGATGAAAAATTACGAGTAAAGGAGCATAACGAAAAAAAAGATGGTCTCGCTTGGGCTGGTGTAGACCAAGCGAGACCATCTTTTTTTCGTTATGCTCCTTTACCCCTAATTTTTCTTTAACCTACACCACGACAATACTTGTTTGCAACCAAATTTCCTGGTTGTTTTCAATAGTATTCAATTTCATACTTTTAGAATAAATTTTTTTTATTCTTTCATATGATCAAAATATAAGAAATTGACAATTCCAAAATTCTTTTCATAAAAAATAAAAATAATAAATCTGATTTGACCTAGAAATTTTGAAGAAATATAATGAAAAAAAGAGAAATTATTAACACAAATTGAATATTTGCTTCATGTTCTCATTGAGACCATTGAAAATAATTCAAAAATGTTGAAATCTACCTTTTAATTTCTTATATTTTGATAATATACAAATAATAAGGTTTTAAGATTCTGAGCTTCTGATAATTGGTTGTTCTGAAAGTACAAGTATTAATAAAGCCACCAACAAATCACGATTACTTATTGACTTGCTTGATTACTTGATTAGAAAAAAAAAGGATTTAAGTTGTTCATAGTATCTATTCTTCACTGTTATTTCTAGGCACCGATGCATGGCCGCGAGCATAGATTCACGAACGCAAACGGCAAACATCCTTTACATATAGCATATTTCAAAATAGTTGACGACGCAATCACGCTGCAAATGCGGCATACTAGTTCAAATTCATTTTCAAAATGGTTATTTTATTTTATTTCTGTGACATTTTTTAGTTTTTATTGCTTATATGGAATAAAATAATCTTTTTAAAAATGAATTTGAACTAGTATGCCGCATTTGCAGCGTGACTGCGTCGTCAACTATTTTGAAATAGGCTATAGAAATAAAGATCAACGAATTTGATCACGATTTCTATAAATTTATTCTTTTTTGTTAAGTATTTCGACTATTATAGGAGAACGAGTGATTTTTATGAGACGTGACCATCATTTTGCTTCTAGAACCACTCCATGTTGCGTTTCAAAAAATTCAGTATTTACGAGCAACTAAATTCTGTAACTGACGTTTCATAAAAATCACTCGTTCTCTTAAAATAGTCGAAATACTGTTTTACAAAAATGTTATCGTTTTCCACGTTGAGTGCAACGTTCCGATCAATATCGCCACGATTGTCGATAACCGGAAATTACAGAGGGGCGGTCACGTCGCTCGACTGCCGCCCACGCGATGGACGAGGACTGTCAGACAATGGACTCCAAGGGGTGCTCCGCGATCGAGAAGCCGACCCAAAGACAAGCGGGTTGCCGAATTGGTGGACCATGAATCAAGGACATGCACATCCGGAAGAAGAAGATTGTTAATGCTCCAGAAGAAAACGAGTTGGCCTACATTGGCGAGATGCAGTCGTTCGAAATGGAGGGAGATAGTTCGGAACCGCTTATGCGATTGATTCGAACTCCAAAGTAAAGTAAGTAAGTATGTCCAAATTCTTTGATATTTCTTTCTATGTGAAGGCGATTTTTCTATTGGCTTCCTTCGGCGTGTTCACGATTATCCTTTATTAACTGTCTTTATATCTGCCTAAATTAACACAAACATTATTCATTAATTAACAACCAAAAAACCGTTCGTTTAATAAATCATAAAAATATCGATCGACGGTCGAAACAGAAAATAAACATTGAAATAAAAAATATATGGAAAATTAAATAAAAAAACGTCCTAGCTTATGGAGGATACATCGAAGGTTCTGTCGATTTTATTTCCGAATGTGTTCAGTGTTTAAGTCAGGGCCAGCCTAATTTTAGAGGCATTTTTATCGGCTAATAGGGTAAAATAATTTTTAGAACAATGAACTTAACTCTACTGATTATACATTTGTAAAATTGACTTCAAATAGTCTTTAAAATAAATTGAATATTTATATAACCTATTCATTGAGACCATTTGAAAAATAAATAACTATAAAATAAAACTCACCCATTCCGTCCACCCATTTATTCTTCCTAAATAATGCAAAAACTCATTAACACGTTGCTATTGTACTTTTCAGATATCGGTGCCTAAAGGGAGAGTAAAAATACGACAAAAAATGATGGTCTCGTTTGGACAAATGTTTCCATCTATTCCTCTTCAAATTAATTTTAATTATTTTTTTTCTCTTTCATTAGACGCCGATCGCTGAAATGGACGATAAAAATACATAATTTGACGCAACAATTCGAAAATCATTCCAAACGCTGTCGAAACTCGAAATAATTTATAGTAAATATTTATTAATAAAATAATTCAAATATTAATATTATTAAATTATTGTAAATTTCAGAGATTGGTGCCAAAGAGCAAAAAAATAAGAAGAAAATGATAGTCTCGTTTGGACGGCCACACGGCCACAAAGAAGTTTCCTTTCCAATGTGTGTTATCCATTTTTTTGAGACAACACACTTTGATGAGATACAAAAGAGTGCCCGTCCAAACGAGAATCTCATTTTGTTCTGATTTTTTTCCTCTTCCATTACGCACCGATCTCTGAAAAGGACAATATAAAAGTAAAAATATGGGATAAAAATATCCGATCCAAAAACAACAAAAAAACAAAATGCGAACCGCTTCGCGCCTAGACAAAACATAGATTCCGGTTCTTTGTCTCTGTTTATGAATATATTGGGGCTCAGGGGTTTGTATACAGAAATAAAATGGAAATATAAAACAAGGATGAGATACATTTGGAAGATCAACATAAAAAAGTACGTGCCCACTCCACTGCACGATTACTGCACAACTTGCAAAGTGTGGAAAATTTTCAAAAAGCACCAATTTAAATTCTTCACTTTTTAAAGAATTCTATAAAACATTTTTGACGCTTAAAAATAAATCAGAAACAAAATTGATCAATAATTTTGAAATGTTCTAAACAAAAAAATTAAACAAATTTGAGGAAGTTAAACTTTAAAAATAAAGAAGTTAAATAAAAAGTGAAGACCGTAGTTTTTGAAATTTATCCACGTTTTTTTCCAAGATGCGCAGTGGTCATGGTAGTGGAGTGCAAGCCGATCGATCCAGAATATATTTTAATACAGAACAACAAATGCAGCGAGACGAAATATGAAATGCAAAATTATAATATAGCCTTTATCATTTTTTTTTACTTTTCCCACAACTGAAAAAAACTATTTAATTATAAACAGAGGGGATTTTCTTTTCCGTCATAATCTAACAGCATGGTGGTACGTAGCTGCGACAAAAAAATGATAAAGGTTATAGTCTGCTTCATATGAAAACCAGAAAATAATACATGACAATTTCCTTTTTTCGCCATTTGCTCTGTTCCATATTAAAAATTCTATCACTAAGCGAATTTGGCTTGGATATTTGGATAGCAAGGATAACAAAAAACCAACATGGAAGATTATTTATGACTATTCGACTTCATTCAGTTGATTCAGCTGAACAACAAGTGACTTTAGTTGTCCAATAGCAGTGGAAGCTGATATTTTTTGTTTCTTTCTGAAAATAACAAAATGACGCAAGTGAAAATAAAAGAATATAATTCAAAATTTTAATGTTTTAGATGGAAAGGAAGAATAAAATAACAAAAAAGGCACCACGACAATCAAATTTCAGCTTTCTACTTTCAAATGTGTGGTTCCCGTTCACGTTCTTATCAGAATCTATATATATATATATATATATATATATATATATATATATATATATAATATAAATCGGTTCAGTTGCGACATTGAACCTCGCCACCAATTTGGGTTTCCTCTTTGAAATTAAAAGCAAAACTGTTTTTTTACTAACCCGCCAAGTCCGTTATTACCATTAACGGAATCCTTCCCCGTCGGTGATAAAATGTCTCCATTCAGTGAACCATCTGCCTTCTCGACAGGCGTTGATTGTGGAGATTTATCATTAACAACATCAATGGGGCATTCGCCGGTCTCATCACTTGAAACACAATGCATCCACGAGGACTAAAATCAATTCACCTATTTATTCGATTACCTTCATTACACATTATCTACCTTTACTGGCACAGCCGTCGGCGTGTAGGGTGTAGTCTCAGTCGATGGCCGTTTAGTCGATATGGGCGACACCGTCAATCCAAGCGGCTTCCTCTCCGATAACGAAAGTCTCGAACCAGCCGATTTCGGTGCCGGGGGCGTGTCCGCCAGTAACCGATCCTGTCGCGACATTGATGGCATGTACGTGGCTCGTCGTGCCGTAGGTAGGTTCTCGCTACTTCTACGCTTCTCCTTTACTACAGGTGACGAAATTGGTGACTTCTTTGGCGTTAGCGGATTTAATGGTGATGAACTTTGTGTCTTCTCAACTCTCCCCGCTTCTTTCTTCTTTTTATTGCTTGATGAAGGGGTCGTTTCAAAAATATCGATACTAATCGGTTCCAATTCTAAAATATTATTTTTAAATTAAGCAACATAGATATTATTTTCCATTTGGTCTAAAAAAAATATTGTACATTTCATATATCAGGGTGCATAGTGGAAGAGGAAAAAGTAAGAAAAAATAATGGTCTCGTTTGGACGACCACAACGTTTTTGAGACAAAACAACTTTAATGAATTACAAACGAGTGACCGGCGAAACGAGATATTTTAATTATATTATCTCAAACTTTAAAATATTTTACTTTTTGGTTTAGCACTCTTCTTATCTTCATTATCCTGTTTCTCCCCTTCTTCTTGACTTCCCAGTTTATACATTTTCTTCTCCAATCGAAGCTCAATATTCTATAAAACTGACAGTTTAAAATAAGTAACTAGTATCCCTGCTCACGTTTTTCGACTTTCTATAAGCTGACTTTAACTGGCCCGTTCCCAACTTCACCATTTCCATCTTTGGATCATAATTGTAAGGATTAGGCACAGCCGGTTCATCCATTATCGGAACCATTGGTAATCCTCCGACGAACATAGGCTTTTCAGGCTTCTTTTTCTTCGACCTTGTATGACCATGTGCAGCTAACAAAATAAACAGTGTAATAAAAAATATAAGCATCAAAACCAATCAATTCTGCATCCAACGTCGAACTTTTCCTTTTCCGTTCCAATTCCTTTTCTCTCTTTTCTTTCTTCTCCTTCCTACTCATCTTTTTTTTCTCCTCCTTGCTCACATTCTAAACGATTAAGGATACTTACGTTTACCTGCTACGTTCCGAAACCTTTTCAAAATCCTTTTCGTCTTCATCATCCTCCTCGTCTTCCCTATGATCTTCCTCAATTTCCGCCTCCATCGGTTCCTCATGTTCTCCTATTTGGCATTTTTCTTCTTCTTCTTCTTCTTCTTCATCCTTATCACTCTTCCCTTGTTCTTCATATTCTTCCTTTATAGCCGCATTCGCCCGATTCGCCGCATTCCGCGTACTTCTCCTAACAGGTTTAACTTCTTCACCATTTTCAGGTTTAGCATTATCTTCTTTCGCAGTTTCAGGCCCTTCATCTACTTCCGAAGTTGTAATATGTTTCGTGTCTTCAGCGTTATCTTTCTTTTCAGATTCGTGCTCTTCCTGAATCTCAACGTTTTCTAATTATTCTGGTTTTTATACCTTGTCCTCTTCAACTTCTTCCTTTATTTCTTCCTTATCCATTTCATCAAAGTCTCCAATAACAATTGACCGCCTCGTCTAAAAATAAAGTAATGTTAATGAATAATGCTTATCTTAAATAATTATTTCAAAAACAGTTTTACAAGAGAGGTTCCGTAAAAAATTATAGTTAACGGTCTTAATGTCCTTTCAGATATCGGTGCCTAATAAAAAAAGAGCAAAAAAAATTTGAAAAAATGATAGTCTTGCTTGGACGACCATTCTTTTTTATCTCATCAATGTGTGTTGTCTCAAAAAAGGCAACACACAATGACGAGGAATAGATGGAAAAAGTCCATTGTGGCCGTCCAAACGAAACTATTCTTCCATTAGGGCACCGATCTGAAAAGTATATAATCCAATAATTGAATAATTGTTTTAGAGTAGTAAAATTTTGAACTTTTTCGAATAAAATAATATAAAAAATATATGCAAAATAATTGAAACACGGAAATATAACATTAAATTCTTGAATTCTTCGCGAACGTTGGGATTAGTGTTATTAAATATTGGAAAAACCGAAAATTGTTCCCGTCGGAAAATGCATTTCTTCTCGAAATCACGGAATACTGAGCCATTTAGTTTAAAAATCTCAAAGTTCAATGGATTAATTAACGTATATTAGTGCACTGTTAGTGTATTGCACTTTTCAGAAATCGCTGCCTAAAGGAAGAGGAAACTAAATAAGGTTCTCGTTTTGACGGCACCTCTTTTGTATCTAATAAATATCTGTTGCCTCAAAAAATGGATAACACACATTGAAGACGAATAGATGAAAAAAGCCCCTTGTATCAGTGTGGATATCCAAACGAAACTATACTTATTTTTCCCCACTTACATTAGGCACCGATCTCTGTAAAATACAATAATTTATAAAAATAAAGCGCCACATGCGTCAATTGATAATTAACACAAATAATATCTGCTTACAAAATTTAAAATATAACAAACTATTTTATTTATATTATAAAAACTTTAAAATATTTTACTTTTTGGTTTGGCACTCTTCTTATCTTCATTATCCAGTTTCTCCACTTCTTCTAGACTTCGCAGTTTATACATCTTCAAGAACTTTCAATATTGTTTAGCAAAACTTTTCTTGTAAATCTCGTTATATGTATGATACATTTCCGGAAATTAATACTAGCGGGATTCTAAATCATTAAGGGCAGAATAGACACTACGGCGGGTATTAGTTCTTGACGTATTTTAGTGTATTTCATGCATTACATTTATGTTAAAATATTTTTGTGAAATTTATACATGAGAATATATTTATAAAGTTCAAAAAATAATTCCATTAAACACAAAACTCACATATTTTCGCCGGGGTTCATCTTGCACAAATATCTTGTCTTCAAAATGCGCTCTCCTCCTTTTGAGAACTGTCATATAACAATTCAAAAGTGACGCTGGCTGGCAGATTCCCTCCGATATTTCTACCTTCGCCTTCTTTCTCAAATACAATCCTAGTGCTTCAAGTTCTTCCAATTCTCTTGGTGTTATCTTGTTAATTTCCTCGTCAATGAACGAAATTGGTGGCTCATGTCCAACAGGTAATTTATGATCCGGGACACATTTGTTGCGCACAAAATCGTGCTTCGGGTTTTTATAAAATATTAAAGGATTCTTGCTGCAAAGTTCGTCTATTTCTTGTTCATAAGCGTGTTCGTCTTAACACTTATTTTAGATGTTAATTCCAAATCCGTTCTACCTTTTTCGCGATTCGTAGCTTCATCTTCATCGTCTTCTTCATCGAGCGCCTCGTCCCCAGTATTCATCCGTCGTCTTTTCACTTTACAGTCATAACCAGCATTTTCCGCGTGCATCGCAATCACGTTCAGTTCGTTCGAATCATTCGGTGTTGGTTCAATCCCTATAATTACCAAAATTATTGATATTTTAATTGATATTCCTCTACCAATCATTTCATTCGTAATCTCTGCTCCATTTTCATATTGAGAATATTCAATTTTCTTCAAGTGACCGCCCATAGCCACCCAATTCTTACCAACATAGTCAAATTTGCAATCTTTTATCCGAAGTGGTCTCGTATACTCTCTTCCCGTCCATTTTTTCACATAATCGGCTATGACGAAAAACAAGAGCTCTTCCAGATATGGGAGTCGGAACTTCCTGGTAATCTACAAGTATCATTTGTATAAAGCTCAGAATGAATTTTTTATACATTCAATCTATTTTCACATTGGAATACACGAATTTGCATTTTACAAGATCTCGAATGCAGGAAATTTCCGCCAAATACAAGACTATCAATCGGAGTATATACAGCGTGTATCCATCCTTAAAGGTTAAATTAAAATATTGTCTTTAATTATTTAACAAATAACGCTTTAGTATAAAGAAAATTAACATATTTTCTGCAGCGAGGGATTCAATTTTATTTTCTTAATTTCACCAGAAGTGTTTGCCCTTAATCTTTAAGAATTAACCTAAGCGTTGAGGTTTCAATTTAGAGGCGTTTTTTTTAGAGTAAGGGTCAAAATTGTAACCTGCATTGTTTAAGTAGGTTATAAAACGGTACCAACTTTACGGCATTCGTTGACTTTCAAATTCTATTGCACTAACAAATCTTTAAGACGAGAAATGAGCGGGATAACTAATTTACAAATCAGAATAAAAATTGAGAACACACCGTAACTCTGTTCCTACTGGCCGACTTCAATTTCGCGAGCAGCAAATTTATACAAAACAACGAACCACTTGGAATGAGCATAGTGTCACCAGCTTCCAATATAACAACGTGACATTTCTCAACCGACTTTCCAAAGAATGATGAGTCTCCAACAGATTTGAGGAATTCTTGATAAAGCATTATATTTGTGTCGGTTGGTGGTATTAGCCAAAACACTTTTCTCCCATTTAAGACATGATACCAGACTGATGTTCCGCTAAAATCGATATGAAAATCAGTATAACAATTGGCAACACTCATTAGACAATAGCTGAAATATTAATTTTAAATATCTGAATTATGCCACAAAATTACTTTTGAACTTTGGGAAACGTGTGATGAGATACATACAGTTTTTTATCTCTCCCATGGAATGCAATCCATCTCTGTTTGAGAGCATCAGGCCAGTGGTTTCCCACCCAGTCAATATCTCGAACGAGCTGCGGTGATTTCACTTTATCTTCGAGGGGTGTTAACGAAAATTCCAAAGAAAGTACATTATACAGGACTTTTCTCTCTTCTGGTGGCGTACTATAACAAAATTATGAATTTAAAATTATTAAATAACAAAACAACATTAAATTTGCAAAAAATTCTCGCCGATTTCAGCATATTTGACCTCAATTCTCACGGCAAATGAAGATAATGATTTATTTAATAATCAATTTTACGCGAATTTAGAAGATTTGTCTAAAACTAACTTAAAATAGCTATTTTCTGGAAAAAAATTAGAAGAGAGCATTTCATTTGGGCTTACATTTTTGTAATTTCCTTGAACGAACAATTAGTGCAATTTCGTTGGGAATATTTTCGTAATAACAATATTCAAATAAATTGCCCTCGTCAGGAAAACACCGAATGGAAGAAAAATTATTCCAAAATATGTATTTTGGCACAATTTAGTTTAACGTAATAGTGCGTTGATTCAATAACAAAAAAAAACAACTTTAGTTGCGCTTTTTTTGAAAAATATTGACATTTACTAGGCAAGAAAATTTTGTACATTTCATGTCGTGTAGAAGAATATCCGACAAACTTGTAAAAATCAACAAATTCTTGTAATGACATCTTCACGCTTCCTTGGTTTTGAACCTCCACAACTTCAATTATACGATTTCCTCCAACTAATTCCAGAACGTCATTTACCGTGAATGGCTTATTCGGAACTCTGAACCAAAGAAAAATCAATATTAATTCATTTTACTTACGTCATTCCAAGCAGTTTCGGATCACATCTGAAGAACAGCGGATGGTCAAGCGAGGTTTTTTCAAAATAATCCAGATTCAATTCTTCCGGCTTGATCTGATGTACAAATTCGGGATGATTAAATGCGGGATCTGTGAAGGAATTCAGTTATAAATTTTACTATATTTTTCGGTCACCATTGATAAGTGCTTCGAAATCAAAATCAACGCTTCTCTGTAAGACAACCTTGTCAAAACATTCTGCTTCGGGTTCCGATAGTTCCTTATCTTCTTCCGATGAATATTCCTTTTTCTAAAATAGACTTATATTCGTTTACTTTATTGAAATTTTCATTGATTTATCTTTTTTTTTCATAGTTTCAACATCGTAAAATAAAGTTCATATACTCTAAGTATTTTAGATTTCTTATATATATATATATTATCAAAATCTAAGAATATGAAAGGTTTGATTTGATCATTTTTGAATTATTTTCAATGGTCTCAAAGATAACATGAAACAAATATTCAATTTATGTTTATAACTTCTCTGTTTTTCATTATATTTCTTCAAAATTTCTAGATCAAATCAGATTTATTACTTTTATTTTTTATGAAAAGAAAATTGGAATTTTCAATTTCTCAGATTTTGATAATATATATATACAATTATGTACACAAGAAGTCCACCTATAGAAATTAAAGAAGCTGTATCGGAATCCTTGAGAACAAGGTACTTAGGTGTCCGTTATTATTCTCTTATATATATATATATATATATATAGGAGAATGATAACGGACTAAGTAGAGCTTTCCTTAGTATCCTAAGTAAGTATGTCAAAACTTTTGTCGACTCGATCGCGCAGCAGAGCAGCATACTAACTAGGGAATGGTCTGCATAGTGTTTGGAGTTACAGGATGTGACATATATCATTAGAAAGAGAAAAAATCTACTTTCTAAATATAAAGAGTTTCTGCAACGGCCACAGCTATCTCGAGAAAATTGCGTCTGAAAACCCAACTTGTGCGACACTTTCCATCTTGAAATCCAACTTTGGCTGGCCTTGAATCCTTCAATTTGCATCTCTTTCCTGTTGATATCTCTGGCAATCAATTGCAGATCCAAGTCGTGAAGATGAATCCCAGTTTTCAATTTTTCCTTGGCGACATCAGACAGCCGTTTTGCAAGAAGTTTCAGAAGATTAGTCCTTGATCCCCGGTAATCATCTCTCTGAATCTCATATTCTCGGAGCTTCTCCAAATGATGGAAAGAGATGCAAATTGAAGGATTCAAGGCCAGCCAAAGTTGGATTTCAAGATGGAAAGTGTCGCACAAGTTGGGTTTTCAGACGCAATTTTCTCGAGATAGCTGTGGCCGTTGCAGAAACTCTTTTTATATTTAGAAAGTAGATTTTTTCTCTTTCTAATGATATATGTCACATTCCTGTAACTCCAAATACTATGCAGACCATTCCCTAGTAAATGTTTTTTTAAATTGATTATTTGATTTTATTTTTAGGAATGTTTTAGTTGTTATTGCTTATATTGCACGTTTATTGATAATTTTCTTGTTCATAAATGGTTCATAATGCTCATAGAATATTTTGCATATTGAGTCCGAAGACGTCGGTTGAGAACAAAACGCGCTTCGGTGACGGACGAAAAATCTTTTAATAAGAATTATTCAAATCTTGGAAGTCCAGGCTTCCTCGCGACAATTGAAATAAAATATAGAGCTAAATTAAAGTATAATGATATAAAACGACACTTTTTTCAAGCTCATTAGAGCCGAGGCCATTAAAATAAATTAAAATTGAAATAAAGGGCTTTCAAAATCAATTCTGGATGTTTCAACTATTTTATATACAGTAAATACATTTCTTCCCTCTTAGCCTGCTTCTGAATGCTTAAAAGTGTTTAGTTCGCGGCGGACGCGTTCGGATTATCCAGTGAGTGTTTTAATTTGTGATTTACGTTTCGCTTCTGCAATATTCATTTTCTTGCTCTCTTAGCTCTTTTATTTTTATAATCTTGTTAATTTCAGGATTCCATAGAAGTGGATCAGTCAGTTATGAGCATATTCTATGAATTTAGAAACTTTAGTGACTCGTTGTGCACCGAAAACCATAACTCATGAATGTATCTGGTTTGAGCGCATATGAAAATAAGGTTTGATTTTTGTTTATTGTATGTGAATTTTTTCTGCACTTGTAGGATGCTTTGACGACATGGATCAGTTGTATCCTAAAATCTTTCACTTATAAAAACTTATAAAATCTTTCACTTCATGGATTGATGCTGTTGACAAGTTGTTTAGTATGTTTTGAAGTTCTTATTTTCCAACCAATTCTTTCTTCTTAGGCAACTTTTCTATATCTACATGATACTAAACACAAGGATAAAGATTATAAAGAAGGTTATTCTCAGTAGATTGGTATTTTAATAGTATATTATTATTTTGAATAAATGTTGATGTGTTAGATTTTTTTTTTGCAAATGCATATCTGCAGATACAATATTTCATCCATCAGCGATTCACTGATCAGATGTTAAAAAATGTTTCTGGAAGGTTTTATAGATAATATTGCAGGCATTAAGCAATTCCATACCATTGACTACAATAATTGACATTATTTTATTAATACATACAATTGTATTTGAATAATCATATGGTAATACAATCCAATGCTTTGAGAACGATATCTCCTGGATTAACAGTTGATAATGGATTCATGTTTCTTTGAACATGTCTTTTCTGTTAATAAACTTATGTTATATTGTTCTAATTCTGGATCCATGTATAAGGTGTCTTGCACTTTCATAATTCCACAAGCAATAGTGAAACAAAATTTATAAACTATAACACAGACGAAACTTTATTCAATTAATATGCCAGAAATTGTTACATAAATAGTCCATGTAGTCAATATCTTTCAACTCATTTAAAACTCTGTCAGTCTTCTAACCCAAGGAATCCCTGTAGATATAGACAAGTTGTCTAAAAAAGAAAAATTAGTTGGAAAATAATAACTGCAAACCATACGAAATACTTGTCTACGACATCAATCCATGCAAAGGTGAATGAACGAATCTAGTCTCAAAAGCATACAACTGATCCATTTCAATGTCAGCAAGCATCCTACAAACATCAATCATGAGTTATGGTTTTCGGTGCACGACGAGTCACTACAGCTTCTAAATTAATTGGACATGCTCATAACTGACTGATTGACTTCTATGGAAGCCTGAAATTAACAAGATTATTAAAATAAAAGAGAGCAAGAAAATTGAATATTGAAGAAGCAAAACGTAAATCACAAAGTACAACACTTATACAAAGCAAAATATTCAATGAGCATTATGAACCATTTATGAACAAGAAAACAGCAATAAACGTTCAATATAAGCAATAACAACTAAAAAAAATTCCGAAAAATAAAATAAAATAATCAATTTGAAAAAACATTTGAATTAGTATGCCGCATTTGCTGCGCAATCGCGTCGTCAAAAGTTTTTTCATATGCTATAAGTAAAAAATAGGGTTCAAATATCCCTTAACAGAATAATAACTTTTTTTAATTCACATTTTTAACCAGCACTCACATTTGAGGAGTTGTCGCTCACGATTTCAACTATTAAAATATATTTCGATTGCATTAATTAAATATAGAACCTTCGTAAACATAAAAATAGACACTCTTACCGTACGAGCAGTCGCACGACCTTTGCCTCCACGCTTTCGACCTCCCCCACGACCACGCCGTTTTGGTGGCATTGAGAGTCGAATATTAGAACTCTGAATTTATCAAAAATCGTCCAAAAATACACAAGAACACATTCTCTCAGCGCCAAGACTAAAAACGGAGAATAAATAATTAATAAAATGTGAAGAACGGGTTTGCGGAACTTATTAATAGGGCAAGAAATTAATATCCTATTTTTTGTTTTTCTTGATATTTTGTCAAAGTAAAACTATTTTTATATCAAAGCGGTATTAATTTAACTGTTAAGGGTTCGTTGAAAGCAATTCATATAAAGTTTTTTGTAGCACGTTCTGTGAGATTATTAAATGAAACATGTAAGAGAATTTGAAAATAAAGCTTCATTTGGCGATTCTGGCGACTCATGAAGTTTCCTCTACATAATAGATTGGAGAACATAACTATAATCCTTACTTAGCTATTTTATTCCCTATTTAGAGGATATCAGATCATCCCTTCTTCTTTGATCTTAACCCTACTTTTAGTTATTTTTTAAATGTATTTTATTCTCCTACCATCCTGTTATTAATTTATTTCTTTTTCTTGTTTTCTTAAATTTATGGTTTAACTGTGTATTATATTATATTCACGGGTCTAACACACGTAGTGTAAATAAATAAAAGACTAGAATGGGCGAATTGACACAAAAAACTAAATTTCATGACTACGCAAGACTAAATATTTCTCAAGCCGTGAAGAATACACTGAAGACGTTCAAATTGGAAGTCTTAACGCTCCCGCCATACTCTCCGGACATCGTCCCGTCGGATTATCATCTTTCAGGTCAATTGTTCATGGTTATGGGTGCTCTCAATATCATCAAGAAATGGCTAGGTGAATGGACGGTGGCGACACCAGAAAAATTCTATTATGATGGAATCCATAAATTGACCACTCTAGGAAAAAGTCGTAACTAATAACGTAAAGAACGATGAATTTGTGAGAAGAGAAATTTAGAAAATATGATATTCTATGTCGGTATGAAATTTCGTTTTGTTTTCTGACCAAATTGGAAAAAGCTTATTAAAAAATCTTAGAGGCCTTTTTTAAAATAATTTTTAAAATTATTGGTAAACTAAAGGATGAAATGCGATTTCATTTATCTAAATTAATGATATAATATTGTCCTTTTCAGAGATCGATGCCTAATGGAAGAGCAAAAAATTAGGGGCGGAAAAAAGGTCTTATTTAGACAGCCACACGGCCACTAAGGCCATCACGTCTCTTCCTCTTTTGTTTCTCATCAATTTTTGTTATCTATTTTTTGTTTATTATTTGATTAAAAGAAATGAAAAGTTTAATTTAAAAATGAAAATGGATGAAATAAAAATATTGATGAGAAAGAAAAGAGGAAGAGATTCGATGGCCTTAGTGGCCGTGTGGATGTCTAAACAAGACCTTTTCTCCGCCCCTAATTTTTTGCTTTTCCATTAGGCATCGATCTCTGAAATGAATAATATTTTAAGAACTAACAATTCAATTTTTACAAATGAAGATCTTATTGCTGTATTCATAGAGCAAGCTTGCTTGCGCAAGTTCATGATCTAAAACATATTATTCAATTTATTTAAGCAAAAACAGTATAGAGCTAGCATAAAAAAGAAAATAATCATAAAAATTAATGAAAGAAGTAATATTTAAAAAGCACTGGTGAATCCCAACGCGTCGGTTGAGAACAAAACGCGCTTCGGCCACGAGAGAAATCTTAAAAACATCGATTTTAAGTATTCAGAATAAGTCTAAGAGAGAAGAAATATGTTTACTGTATACAACATAGTTGAAACATTTAAGCGTACCGAAAATGTGTTTTAAAAAAACCCAAAATTAATTTAAAAATCCTTTTATTTCAGTTTTATTTATTTTAATGACCTTGGCTCTAGTGAGCATGAAAATATTTTCGTTTTTGTATCATTAGACTTTAATTTAGTTCTATATTTTATTTCAATTGTTGCGAGAAAGCCTGGCCTGCCAAGATTCGAATAATTCTTATTAAAAGTTTTTCGTCCGTCACCGAAGCGCAGCGCGTTCGGATTCACCAGTGAAGTGCGCTACATTTTGCGATTGTAATCGTATTTGGCGACGTCTATATAAGAAATTGATAATTCATTTTCAACATTTTTTAATTATTCTCAAATAGTCTCAATGAGAACGTTGAAACAAATATTCAATTTATGTTTTTCATAATCTGCACAACAAATTGAATGGTTAAGTTGGAGGCTCAGAAAAAAAACATGGTTCAAATTTCTGTAAGAAAATCATGTTTTTAAATAGTTTAAAACGGACTAGTAACAATGAGGTGTCATCTATAGTCGTCGCCAAATGCGATTACCGCCGCAAAGTGTGGCGCACTTTTTAAATATTATTTTTTCAATTAATTTTCATGATTATTTTCTTGTTTAGGCTCGTTCTATACTGTTTTTGCTTAAATAAAATGAAGAATATGTTTTAGATGTTGTTTCAATCGTGGAATAAATGTGGAAAATAATAAAAACCATAAAAATTAGATGAAAAAATAATATTTAAAAAAGTGCGCCACACTTTGCGGCGGTAATCGCATTTGGCGACGACTATATATGAAAATAATATGTGTAAATTAGTAATGCACGTTTAAATATTGAAAAATACTCATTATCATTTAGCGTATATTTGTGTTATATTTCTTCAAAATTTCTAGATCAAATCAGATTGATTACTTTTATTTTGTATGAAAATAAAATTGGAATTATCAATTTCTCATAACTTGACAATATATCATATTTGATTAAAAATTTACAGAGCAAAAATAATTCAGTATTTTAAATGTGAATTATAGACAAGTATACATTCATATGAAGCCTACATAATAAAATAAATGGAAAAAAAAAGAATATTTAAATAAAATGTCGATTAATATAAGTGCCAATAATTGTGTCAAACGATGTTATTGCTGACGTATATTTTGACGGCATTTAGCGTCACTCCGAGCGTTTTTTTTGTGAGAGGTTACCAGCTGTGCTCGAATTCTGCAGTTTTTGCACACTGTTTTCACTTCGACACAGGCCCCTTCATTTGTTTTCTAATGTTTATTATGTATGATTTCTTTTGTTCATCCACAGTATAATTTTGCAACAGACGCTATTTATTTAGCTACTTTTTTCACGGAATTTTTTCTTGAATTCTAGGTTTCAATGATGACGACGATTGTTTTCCTTTAAAAATCCATAAGAATTATATTTTTAATAATTGAAAAAGCTTATCTTTTAGCCTATTTTTTGCAAAAAGAGAGTTCCACCAATGGTTTTATTTCAGGATTAAGGAGGATATGAAAAAGGTTGGCTCCTCAATGAAAAGAGCTCGTCGAACCAGACGGAAAGCAGAAGACAACACCATATCTACAATTGATAAAACTTTTTTAATAGTCGACGGGCAAAAATCCACGACGTCCTCCACGATCGTCGCTATGAGCCGCAACGTGAAGAAGAACAGATCAGCAGTGAAAGATGTGTCGAATAATCACAAAATTACCGATTTCTTCCAAGTTCGAAGGAGCAGCAGGAAAACGGGAAAACAGATTGAGGAAGAGGAAAAATTCGCCCTCCATAGTGCTATTTTAACTGGATCAAACGAAAAATATTTGGAAGTTTTTACTGATGAAATTAAGGGTCGTGGAATAAAAGCGGGTAAAGATTTTAACAAGGGTGATTTTGTTGTTGAATACAAAGGTAAGTCTAAACATTAAGAAATATCGTATTTTGTTGTTTAGGTAATATGATGGAATATTCTATGGCTAAAAAACTTGAAGAGAAATATTCACAAGATGAGAAAATTGGATCATATATGTACTTCTTTAACTACAATAATAAGAAATGGTGCGTTGATGCTACTGACGAATCTCCATATAAAGGACGATTAATCAACCACTCTATGTTGAAACCCAATTTAAAAACAAAGGTATTATAAAAAAATATTTGTTTTTTTTTAGTTTTGAATTGTTCAGGTTGTACAATTTGATGGGAAACATCATTTGATTTTAATAGCGAATAGGAATATCAAGTCTGGTGAAGAGCTACTATATGATTATGGTGATCGTTCAACTGCTACGATTGAGAAAAATCCGTGGTTAATTAATTCCTAATTTTGTATAACTATTGATAATAATTAATACTCGGGCGGAAATTCCTTGTCGAGGTTAAAAACACATTGGTTTAAAACTAATTCTAGAAAATTAATTATATCTCTCTAAATTATTCACTTTTTATGTTAATATCGATATAATCTCATGTTATCCGAAACTACTCGTTTAACTATTCGCGATCTCCACAAGTAATATGTTGTATTATTTGATTATATTAGGAATCGCTATTGTTACCTTGTAATATATACATTTTATTTTTAAATTTATAAATCTATTGATACTAATTGACTAAATGTAAAAAGCAATAAATTTTAATTTACATTCATGCTAATGTGGCGATTTGAAAAATTGATAGTCTCTCATTACAATAAGTGACCATTTTTATCATCAGGAAAAGAAGCCCTTCTGGAAAATAAAAAATCGAACGATTTTAATTCCAAATATAGAAAGGATTTACTCCCATCGGAGAATAAAATTCTTTTTGCAGAATAATGAATTTAAAAATGACAGGAAAAACAACCATAAATGAAGAGACTAAAAACATGGAGAAATACATCGAGAAAACACGCTCCATCGAAATAGAATTTTAATGCCGTGCCCCTCGCCGTTGCGAGTACCTACTGGGGGGTCCTCGCGTCTGTCCCTGGATCAGTCTATTGTGTATTTGTTTGTTTGTTTGTTTTTTGTCTACAATAGAGAATATTCTCTATAATTTCTCTCTGTACCTCTGTTTATAATTGTATTGCCGTTCAGTGGTCCACGGTTGCTACAACATTTTACAGCGGGAGTTACTTATATAAGATTATAAGATTTTGTATTACTGTTTTGTGCAGTGTGCCAGTTTCAATTTCGCTAATTAATTAAAAGGGATAGGATAAAAGAAAACTTGGTTTATTATTTTAAATATTAATCGAATATCGAAAGTATGTTATATTTTAGTGTCTTTACAACATTTCCCTTGAATTATCAATAATATTTCATAATTAATATATTGTCCTTGTCAGACTAACGTGCCGATTTGAAGAAGAAAAAATTTTTAAAAAATAAGTGTCTCGCTTGTCGCGATACAATTGTTATGGTTTTTCTTTGATTTATTATTTTCACGTGCTTTATACAAAAAAAATAATAAATAAATATTTAGAAAAGGAAAAATTGTAACGTTCCCAGGTAAGTCAAAACGAGACCATCAATTTTTTTCCTATTTTCTTCTCTGAGCAGCAGGTTAGCCTTACAAGGTCAATGTGCTGGATAGCATTGTCTATTTCAGAATAACATTTATTGAATGCACCCAATACTGAACGTTATTGTCGTCAATTTTCATCATAAACGTGGATGCGAGGTATTTTATTTACAATAAATCCTTTTAACGAAAAATGAATCACGTTATGCATTTAATATTAGTATTGTACTTTTCAGAGATCGTTGCCTAATGGAAGAGAAAAAAGTGAGTCGTGGATAGACGGCCACACGGCCACAAAGGACTTTTCCTACCATCTATTCCTCTTCAATGTGTGTTATCCATTTTTTGAGACAACAAACCTTGATGAGATACAATAGTGGCCGGCAAAACGAGAACCATTTATTTTATTTCTTATGTTTCCTCTTCTAGTAGGCACCTCTGTAAAGGATAGTATATATCAGATTGGCGGAATTCCGGATTTCTCATTCCTGTCATTTTTCGATCCCGAATTCCGGATTCCGTTTTTTCAAATGTGACAAACAAATACACAATTTTATATTGTAATTCCGACCTTCGAAAATTATCTTTTTATACAGACGTTAACACCGATACTGCCGAAATTCCGGATCCCCAAACTCCAATTTTTTTCGATAGCGAAATTATAAATTTTAATTGCGATTTCGAATATTCATTATTTTTCCTCTTCCACTAGGCACCGATTTCTGAAAAGGACAATATATAGAATGTTTCAAATTTTTTGACGAAGCATTACATACCTCTGCGCGTCGAGACAATTATAAAAAGAGTTCTTTTGGGCCAAACACGATGTACAGGAACGATGGTACACGAAATTCCTCTAAAGATGAAAGGAGGCTTAGATACTTAAACCTAATTTTCTGTGTCGCTTTTGTTGCAGCTACACAGTGAAATTTCCTCGACCCAGAGCTTGACTGTGTCCGACCACCTTCCCTTGGGTCTCCTTCTCGCTCTTGACCAGCCTCCTTGATCCCATTCTGAAAGAATTCTGCTCCACCTCGTGTCTGGCAGCCTTGAGACAAGCCCAGCAAAACTGAACAGCTTCCTCTGAACTAGCAAATCAACCGAAACCACCTTCGTTCACGGGAAAACGTTTTTCATGTACCAACGTTCGTGTTAAAATTTGATATAGCCATATAAATACTACACAATTCGTAAATTATTTGGGTTTTTCTTGAAATGTGATATATATATAATCAAAATCTAAGAATATGAAAGGTTTGATTTGATCATTTTTGAATTATTTTCAATGGTCTCAAAGATAACATGAAACAAATATTCGATTTCTGTTAATAACTTCTCTGTTTTTCATTATATTTCTTCAAAATTTCTAGATCACGTCAGATTTATTACTTTTATTTTTTATAAAAATAAAATTGGAATTGTCAATTTCTCAGATTTTGATAAAATATATATATAGCCTATTTCAAAATAGTTGACGACGCAATCACGCTGCAAAAACGGCATACTAATTAAAATTAATTTAAAATCGATTATTTTATTTTATTTTTGTGACATTTTTAATTTTTATTGCTTATATTGAACGTTTATTAATTAAAAATTATTAAAATAATCGATTTGAAAATGAATTTTAATTAATATGCCGCATTTGCAGCGTGATTGCGTCGTCAACTATTTTGAAATAGGCTATATAATCACAAATGCGAACCGATGTTTAGTTAAATATAATCAGGCACATTATAGATTAATCGATAAATAGCCTTACTTGTTACTACTATTAAAACACAAATTATCATTTAATAAGGATTTTTGCGTATCCCGCCTAGTTATCCTCTAAATTATAACCTTCCAATTAAATATAATTCCAAAAACAATAATTTTAAAATATAAACTATTTATAAATAATATAACATTTCCAGGTAGAATTTTCGTATCCTAAGTTAGAAGGTCGCGGAGAAAACGGTTTACCTGAAGAATGGGCTCACCTACCTTCTATTGCACTTCCAGATGGCGTTCATAATTCTGATAATGGTTTAATTTTGCCTTATGATGATATTATGAATATAATTTCATAGACACAATATTCTTCTTATTGCCGTCATATGATGAACCGGGAAAATCAGTTTTCGGAATATCTTGTTATCGTCAAATTGAAACAAAAGTGATGTTAAATTTGAAAAGTTCATTAAATAATATTTCAGGAACTGCTAACGAAATCAGATGATGTTACAAGAACAAGCGTTCAAAAAAGCGTTTGTGTAATTTCGAGAATACCTTTATATGGGGCTCTTAAATCAAAATTGGAAGTGATAACACAGGCATATTTTGAGCAAAGAGATTTTTCTAAAACAGATGTGTTGTCGCAAATGTATGATAATTTGTGCGACATGTTTGATGAGAATTTGTCGGACGAATATTATTCCAATATTGTTTTACATGGTAACTTTTTTTTATAATTACAGTCGCATCTAGTGGAAAAATATTTTTTACAGAAATATCCGTTCAAGAGTTGTTTATCAGGTTTCGACATCGAGCATTGTTATTATTCAAACTTTTTCTATTAGAAAAAAAGGTGATGATTGTTTATAGTTATTATTAAAACGGGATTTTAAAGATTTTATTTATCGCTTCAAAAGGATTAAGGTTAGGTGAAACGATGCTTGCCGTTATATCAATGTTTCCAAGTTAGTGAATAATTTTTTAAATGAATAATACAAATTTCTTTAAACCGGGCCGGGGGATGTTTCGTTTCCATCTCCACTTTCCAGCAAACGATCTTTCCGTATTCAAGTTCCCAGTTCCGATATTTTAATTTCTATCGTAATAATTCGCATATTTTGATAATTACAAGGGAAGTCACTTTAGCGTCCCTTTGAGAATTTGCTGAAACTTGGACCATTGATAGATTCGGATGCGCTGATTCCAAATCCGTTTTCAAAATCGGCGCAATATTTATCTGAGCCGAGATATAAGCCGTCAAAGTCCATTTTTTGATGTGTATATTCTGTTCCACAGTTTAAAATAAGTCAAAATAAAATTTAACAAAATTAACGTTTAATAAAAAAACTTTAAAAAAAATTTTTTAGCATCACATATGAACATCAACTACAAAAAGATTATATCTAAAAACTTCTACAATACAGACATTAAGTAAAATATAGTATATATAAAAGCGAAATCAGGAAGAAAAAATAATTTTTCCGATTTTTAAAATTTTTCTGGTTGTTGTACATTGAACCAATCTCATGGCCATGATGAAGGTGAAAAATTTGCCACCATACATGTTAAGGCGTTTAGAATGATGATAAAAATTTTTTTCATAAATAGCTTGAAATATTGGTCCCTTACGTTGATTTACCTCGTATCAACACACTTTCACACCTTCCTATGATTCCCCCTCTACCCTTATCAAGGTATGCCAGCCATAAATCTTGTCAAGCATATTTGTGCTACAAAATGTACCATTTTTTCTATTACAAATTTATGGAACTGAAGACGGAAAATGTTTATGGATATACGTGATTCAGTTGAAAACGGAACATATGTAGCTGTTTTCCATAAAATAAATGGCTGACTTTGTAAAATTTGTTTATACGAGGTAGCTCAATCGTTATGAATCACTCTACCATGTTTACTGAATATTGAAGAGTCAAATGAATCAGGCAGTCAGCACTACCTGAGGTATTACTTTTTGAAGGATTAAAAGTTCTCAAAAAATTACGGAGACAGTTATAATGTCCGACTTCATAAGTTACCTTTAAAATATTGGCCCCGCGAGCTAATTTAATCAGCGAGATCCAATTTTCAATTTTTACTTTTTTCAACATTTTTACAATTTGTCAGAATTCAATTTTTAATTCCATAAATTTTTAATAGAAAAAATACCACATCTTGTCGCAATTTATGGCTGACATACTTGGTAAGGGTAGAGCGGGCAACATAGGAAGGTGCGAAAGTGTGTTGATACGAGGTAAATCACCGTAAGGGACCAATATTTCAAGCTATTTATGAAAAAAATTTTATCATCATTCTAAACGCCTTAACATGTATGGTGGCAAATTTTTCACCTTCATCATGGCCATGAGATTGGTTCAATGTACAACAACCAGAAAAATTTTAAAAATCGGAAAAATTATTTTTTCTTCCTGATTTCGCTTTTATATATACTATATTTTACTTAATGTCTGTATTGTAGAAGTTTTTAGATATAATGTTTTTGTAGTTGATGTTCATATGTGATGCTAAAAAATTTTTTTTAAAGTTTTTCTATTAAACGTTAATTTTGTTAAATTTTATTTTGAGTTATTTTAAACTGTGGAACAGAATAAATTTTTTTTCAAAAATATGCAATAACTGAAAAAATTTTCAAAATACGAAATAAATAAGTTTTCGACTTGCATAGCAACTAGAAACTTTAACAATACTGTACACACACTGCAATAACCAACCATGATCACTATACCGTTCCAATTGCTCCGTCCACTCGCTGCTGCTGCCACACTTCTCATGCTAATTGCTCGTCTTATATAATTAAGCTATTGCTTGTGTCGGACATTTTGTGGTTAATGCACATCAATGAGCACATCAAAAAATGAACTTTGACGGCTTATATCTCGGCTCAGATAAATATTGCGCCGATTTTGAAAACGGATTTGGAATCAGCGCATCCGAATCTATCAATGGTCCAAGTTTCAGCAAATTCTCAAAGGGACGCTAAAGTGACTTCCCTTGTTAATATCACTATAAATAAATTTGGCTTTCTTCGTCATGCAGCTACAATAAAATAATTATGTTAACTGTAACGTTTTAGTTTCCTGTAAAAGTTTTGTAATGATTTACGTCTTTTAGGCGCTACCGTTATCCTACACCCCTAGTTCAGGTTCCCACTGTTTAAGGAACCAAAGGGGGATAATGATCGTAGTAACAGTGCCTGCGCCGGGAAGTTGACCTGTCAGTAGAGTGTAAACAGCTCTTTTGGGAGCACAAACTCATCACTTTTTCCTCGTCATTCTCTCCTAACTCGGATAGTAGGCGTCAGAGGTGACTGTTCTAATATTTGAGTATGCAGGCTCGTCATAGTAAAGATATTAAGGCTCTCGGGCGGCTTGCTAACAACACACAATTCCCTTGTAATATGGTTCATGAACTATTTCATAAATTGAGGTAAAAAGTACTTCCTTATTTATACGTGGAAATTAATAATATACATTTTACTTACTTAGGATCATTATGAGTCTGCAGACAAGGAAGTACTGTTTACCTCAATTCGTGGCAGTAGAGTGAGTCTGTTTTTATGATCCTATAGAGAAGCGGACCAACTCTACCAGGATTCCGATTTGCCTTCTTGAGTTTCTGCCGGTAGACTTCTCGTGCACATAATTTGAGACTCAATATCAAATTGTATTCATACACCTTGATCTTACTTGATCTTGTTAGTGAAAACACTCCACACTTCCTTAATTCGTCTTGAAGTTTCCTCAGTCAAACAGCCGTCGGATATAATGTAGCTGCCCAAATATTTGGCTCCTTCCAACTTTGCACAATATTCATACTGATTCCTTTATTTGTGATTCAAGTAATATGGTATTATTCGTCGGGTTCACGGTTAGACCCTGTTGGCCGGCTACTTATTCAAGAACCGACCATCTTCTTTCATTTTCCATCAATCAACGCCAAATTGTCCGCGAATACACTTTCTTATTACATATTGTAATTAATACATTTAAATAATGTAAGCTTTTCATTTGAATTTGGCGGAACCCAGATAAAAATTGAATGAAATATGACTTGCTGACTAACTTCAGTACTCTATCACCTTCCTTATTTAAATGGGCCGCAAAGTATGATTCGTCGTATGGACGCTCTAACGTAAAAAAAAAACTTTATATTCTTATTATTATTCAATAATAAAATTAAGATAATCACATACTAATTTTTTAAAATAAATTTTACAGAAATGCTTGAAAGCGGACTCTTCACTGCATCCACCGGTCTCCACAAAAAGTTTGGAACGGATGACCCCGCCGAGACATCGAAAACAGATGTTGAGATTAGTGAAGAGACAGTTCAGAAATACATCCGCAACGATACAATTAAAAGTAAAGATGGCTTTGGATTTCCACTCAGTTTGTTTACCATGGTACTGTAAATTCTGTTTTTTTTTCTAAAATTGATTTATATATATAATTTAGGAATCATATTTTGATCCATATCTGCCAATTCAGTTTCTTGATTCGATTAAGAATGCACGTTGCTGCATTGTTGGGGCTACGAACTCGCTGTACGCCACTAAAAAGGATTTGTTCGATGTGATAGTTAAGGTTCGAGTTTGAATATTTGAATGATCAGTTGAAATTGCATTGTTATGTTTAGATTGAACAAGATGGTAATCTCGTGCATAATCATATTGAAATTGAGAACGAGAATTTGAAGTGTGCTGCAGCGTTGACTGCGGCAGATTTGAGATTTGCTGATTTTGTTTTGAAAAAGGTTGAGGAACAAATTAAGCTAGGAAAATCGGGTAGGTCACTTAATTTTTTGCAAATTGAAAAAACGGGTTTTCCTGGTCTTTTCTCTCATACATAAGCTCTTACTTACTCTTACTAGTTTTTTTTGAAATATAATTGAATATTTTTATTGTAGTTTTCAAGGAAAGGTGTGTGAGGAATGGAGGAGGAAACAATGGACTCGTTTGGATTGACCTGGGAATTTTTCTTTTCATCTCATAATTTCTTCGTTATTTATATCAACTATTGTCCTTTTCAGAGATCGGTGGCTAATGGAAGAGGAAAAAAATTAGGATGGAATGATGTTCTCGTTTGGACGGCCACTATTTTTTAGAAATAATGGACAGAACGCATTCAAGAGGAATAGACGAAAAGTCGTTTGTGGCCTTGTTGCCGTCCATCATTTTTTCTTCTTTTTTTTGCTCTTCCATGAGGCACCGATCTCTGAAAAGGACAACATAACGAAAAAATTTCTTCCATTGGGCCTATTTCCTTGAAAAGTATGATTTGTTTGTAAGTTTCTTTAATGTTTATGATAACATTTATTTATTTTCGTGGTGCATGTTATTGAAAAAGTCGGTTTAAAGGAGCATTCCGAATAATAAAAAAGTCTCGCTTGGGGTCATGTCGATTTAATTTCCAATTTATTTATAGTCGTCGCCAAACCACCGCAAAATGTGGCGCACTTTTTAAATATTATTTTTTCATTTAATTTTTATGATTATTTTCTTGTTTATGCTCGTTCTATTCTGTTTTTGCTTTAAAAAAATTGAAGAATATGTTTTAGATTCTGTTTCATGTGTGGAATAAATGTGAAAAATAATAAAATCAAATGAAAAAATAATATTTACAAAAAGTGCGCCACATTTTGCGGTGGTAATCTTATTTGGCGACGACTATATTATTTATAATTTCTTTTTTTCATGAAATTTTTTGTTTTATTTTGTTTTCTCTTAATAAATTGGTTGTTACATTAATATAATTATTATAATATGAAAAGAAGAAAAACGAAATAATAAACAAATTAAAAATCAAATCGACATGATCCCAAACAAGACCATTTTATTATTTCGAATTCTCATTTCAACCGACTTTTTCAACAACCTGCACCACGACAATATAATTGATAAATAAAGCAACTAGTTTTAACTAATTTTTAAATTTTTATGACATTTTTATGCCAAATTAGTAAAAACAAAAGCTCATTAGTGACAATTCCAGCTGATTCGAAATTAAGATTATATGATAGACAATTAAATTATGTATATGCTACCAGTAATTTCGTTAAATTCTATAGGTAAAAATTGCGTTTTTTTGTAAATTTTAAAGATCCAATCTATCAGTTTTTGTACTGTTCCATACTTGATATAACCTATATGTCAGAAACATATTATTAAATATATCAAGAAATAAAACTTTCGGGGTAGTTTTATAATTTTGTATAGGAGCTTTAGGATTCTGACATCATTATTTAATCAAGATTCCTAATAACGTTCCCAGGTCAGTCTAAACGAGACCATCCATTTTTGTCCTTTTCCACTCGGCATATTTCCCTTAAAACGACAATATATAACTAAAACAGCGATAATACAGGGTTCGCCTTTCTTTGTCATTGTTTCTTTCTTCAATTAGTTTAGGATTTTAGGATGTTTTCGTAAAATCAAACACTCACTGTATTTTTTATCATATGTTTTAGAATTCGATGGTGGTGATGAATGGATTCGTATTCAAATGAAAAATTATTTGCTTGGTCTTTGTGCTACGACTCGGTGTGACTTAAACACTGCCGTTCCGCATTATGGAATTGGATTCGTTAATGAATGGAAAAATACTAGGTTAATTTTAAATACGAAATAAGGAGAACCTTCATTTAAATGAAGGTTTTAATATCTTCTCTGTAATTAATTTTTATAAAAATCAATTTTATTGTAGGAACTATAAGATTTGGATTAATGTCTCTCATGCTGATATATCTTCTGTTCCGCCGGGGTTTATTTTTTTTAAATAGTAAGCGAAATTTTAAGCCACCTCATCCATTCTGTCACAATTGTAATGTTTCGAGGGTCCGTCTGGCCATTGAAAGTTTTTAATTACCTCATACATAGAGTGATCGTCGTATGAAATAACCTCATAGGAGAAACGTAGCATCAAATGGAGAAAACATTATCTGTAATTTGAAGCTGCTCGCCGAAGGCAGCCAGTTGAAAATCGCCTTCACAGTCAAGGATAGATCGACGAAATTGATCACGTTTTTTTTTAACAAATTTGTTATTTTTACATTATTTACGTCATTTTTTCTTGTAAAATTTTGAAGTTCTCTCTGACGTGGTTACGATATTCGTTTAAACATTGGATTTTTGGCGTTATGTAGTAGTTTTTCGTTTGTAATACAGTTTTTCCATAATGATTACAATTCATTATAAAAACAAAAATTATAAGATTAAACGGAAACATTTGAAATGGAAACATTCATCTTCAACCATTAGTACTAAAAAGTTTTTACTTACTTAAATTAAGAATTAAAGCTTATAGTTTAATTTTTGTACTTTGAATTTATGTATCAGCGGTGAAACCTCACTACTACACTACAAATAATTAATTTTTATTCTTAATATTTTATATTTTATAATGTACACAATAGTTGTTTGCATATACCATTTAAATTTTATTAACAAACATAACGTATTTAATCATCTTCTTTATGTTGTATTATGGTGATATTCATATTAAAAATATTCATTTTCTACAAAATATTAGTGCGCTTCAGTAATTTTTTCCTTTATAAGGCATTGCTTAATTAGTATTTTTAAAAAATATTAACGCTCCATAGCAAATGGATTGCAACCAAACTCGTTTCCGTTTTCAAATGTATCTTATAAATTGGAATCCATATTTTTGGTTGGTATCGTTTTCCATGATTAGGAAAGATTTCAACTTTTTTCTCGTTCATCTCATCAATTCATGTTATTAATTTCTGTTTATTTCATTAAAAAATTAATGAAATAAAAACGATAAAAAAGTCGTGATTTTTTCTTTACTTTTCTAATTATGGGAAACGAGACCAACTTTTGACATAATTTTTTATCCACGTCTGACGACTATACCAAAAAATCACGGAACATTTTAAAGGTTAAGTTCTCATAAATTTATTGTCATTATCGGCATAATTATCAAGTATGTCGAATCTTTAGCGCAACTCTATTTGAAGGTAGCTCACTCTTCCATAATATCAATTATTACAATTTTTATTCCTTAAAAAGGAACAACGGGTAGAAATAGGGAACATTTCAAAAACGCGCTTTACTGAAATTTTCATTTTCTGGTTAAATAGATTATAACACAACTTTCAATGCCGTCACATCAGAATCTCTAAACATTAAAAATTGTGGGTTAGGCTAAACTTTCGCTTGCTAAAATATTAGTTTCTTTAATTATGCTGTTTTGTATTCAGGCACGCATTTGCGGAGCAGATAGGAGTATATGATGTATATCTGAGGTTCGAACATGCTGTGAATGGTGTGGAAGGAGCATCAAAGGTTTTTGGAACTGTTAACACGGCGGGAAAGAATATTGGAAATCAAATTGGAGAAACGGGTAATCGGATGAAAGCTAAATTTTCAAATTGGTGGAATCGAAGGACAAATGTTGATGAAGGACAGGAAGCTGACGAATCTACAATTTTTGAAGAAAATCAGATTGAAAAATAAACTCGATTAAATGTGTTCTTAATTTGTTTATGTAAGAAAGAGAATATTATAAAAGAATGGATGATTATCAGGGTTATCTATAATGTAATTTAATGATCACTTGTTTAATCTTGCATTTGTATATAAATTTTTTATGTATCAATATACCTTAAAACACGTTATAATGAAATTCGTTTCTACATTATTTCACTCCGGATGAACTCAGTAAAAAAGACAAATCAAAAATGTTTTGAAAATTAGAATGGTCGGTCACTAAGCAATTGGACGGGTCCTCAAAAAAGATGACCCCCGGCCGGGGGTCATCTTTTTTGATAATATATAGGCACACTTGTTATAAGGCACACTTGTTCTGCAAAAATATAAGGCACACTTGTTCTGCAAAATGGCGTGCAATCTTTTGCGAATTATTGTGTTTTTTGTTCCGCCTTCAAATTTATTTTTTTTAAAATTGGGACATCGTTTTCCATTGTTTTGACCTGAAGTGCCCCGGTAATGTAACGATGCATATTTTATTTATTATTTAATTATTTATCACTGCTTATTTTTGAAAATCGCTGGTAAGTCTTAATTATTGAACGGAATTCAAGTCGGTAATAGTCAGTAAAATCACAAAAATTATCCGGTCGCACTCGGGGTCAGAATAATAGAAAAATGATGTACACGTTTTGAAATGAGAGGGAGGAGTCGGGGACGAGATGTAATGTTCGGCCACAATTAATTATTCTCTTCTATTTTGCTATTTAATACTTATGGCACTTAAAACAAGGTTTGTGGTAATTTATATTACTTTATATATAGTTCAAAAAATTCAGCAATTAATGCTGATACTTTTTATAGCTATTTCCCATCTTAATTGCAAAAAAAAATTTTAGGTCCAAATGGGAAAATCGCTGATAAAAATTGATGAAATCGAGCATTTTTTTTGGTTTCGACATATGTTGTAGCCCATAAAATTCTGCATCTATTGATGTAGGCCTCATGTGGCTAAGAAATATTACAAGGTCAAAAAAATTAAGTTTTATCGGATGTGTCCATAGAGCACAATTATTTTAAATCGAAAAAACGTATTAATTGGTAAGTTATGGTTTCCAGGTATTGTTTAAATTATTATATTGTCTATTATCTATAATATATTTAATTTTAGGCTCTCTGGACAACATAGTAGTTGGGTTACACTATGCCTGATCAAGTTTTAAACGCAACAAGCTGATTATCGATTAGAAGAGGCTTTAAACCATGTAAGTATTTTTATATTTACCGGAAAACAATTTAATATCGTTCAGAGAGCAAGAACAACGATCATTGATGATGAATCGTTCAATTAATGGCATCAGGAACGAATAACCATGTAAGTTGTTTAATATTTAACAGGAAACGCATTGGATATCGTTCGTAGAGCAAGGAGAACGATCATAGATGCTGAATCGAGCGCTTACTCGGGTCATGATGGTATAGAAACGTAAGTATTTTTTATTTTACCGGATATCAATCTTTTATCCTTCAGAGAGCAAGAACAACGATCATTGATGATGAATCGTTCAATTAATGGCATCAGGAACGAAGAACCATGTAAGTTGATTAATATTTAACTGGAAACGCATTGGATATCGTTCGTAGAGCAAGGAGAACGATCATAGATGCTGAATCGAGCGCTTACTCGAGTCATGATGGTATAGAAACGTAAGTATTTTTTTATTTTACCGGATATCAATCTTTTATCGTTCAGAGAGCAAGAACAACGATCATAGATGCTGAATTGATCAGTAAATGGCATTAGAAGCAATATATTCTTTCGCTATCGATGGGAAAAGCCATTCATAGTTGCAGAACACTTTTTCAAGATTTAATAAATAATCTATGTTTAGTTTGTAACTTTTTTTTGTTTCATAAATGACTGAGTGATTATTCTTGAAGTTTACATATTGTGAATATTTTTTTCGATAAATTCACTTCCATGAATCTGTGTTTTTATTCTTCATAAAGTTACGATGTCGTCCTCCGATTTGAATGCTGAAGTTTTTGACGTTCCATCGTTCCATCAGCTATAATTCCAAAATCAAAAAATCAGCCAGTAAGAAAAGAACAATTAATTTGTACCTAGCAGGGTTGAACGGAAATCAGTTTTTTCAAACGGACGACTGAAAACGGAAAATCACGAGTTGCATTTGTTTTTTTTTTATATTTGTTGACGGGTTTTAGGTCAGGTTGTTTTATGATAATTTTACAATTATACTTTTAATAGTTTTATTTATTCTCAATAAATACAAATAAATTTTCTTTCCAATAGAAATATGCTCTTGAAAATTCATCAATGATTGTTCCAGTTGATATCTAAACGATAAAAATTCAATTCTGGTAAAATATTAAAATGCTTACGTTGTTATTCCATTCTGACTCAAGTAAACGCTCGATTCCACATTTATGATCGTCCTCCTTGCTCTCTGAACGATATCCAATGCGTTTCCTGTTAAATATTAAACAACTTACATGGTTATTCGTTCCTGATGCCATTAATTGAACGATTCATCATCAATGATCGTTGTTCTTGCTCTCTGAACGATATTAAATTGTTTTCCGGTAAATATAAAAATACTTACATGGTTTAAAGCCTCTTCTAATCGATAATCAGCTTGTTGCGTTTAAAACTTGATCAGGCATAGTGTAACCCAACTACTATGTTGTCCAGAGAGCCTAAAATGAAATATATTATAGATAATAGACAATATAATAATTTAAACAATACCTGGAAACCATAACTTACCAATTAATACGTTTTTTCGATTTAAAATAATTGTGCTCTATGGACACATCCGATAAAACTTAATTTTTTTTTGACCTTGTAATATTTCTTAGCCACATGAGGCCTACATCAATAGATGCAGAATTTTATGGGCTACAACATATGTCGAAACCAAAAAAAAATGCTCGATTCCATCAATTTTTATCAGCGATTTTCCCATTTGGACCTAAAATTTTTTTTTGCAATTAAGACGGGAAATAGCTATAAAAAGTATCAGCATTAATTACTGAATTTTTTGAACTATATATAAAGTAATATAAATTACCACAAACCTTGTTTTAAGCAATAACAATAGCATCGCTAAAATGGAAGAAAAAATTAAATCGAGAAATGTGTGCGTGTTATTGCTTTTGCACGTTGCATTTTTCTGACGCCTTTTTTTCATTGTCATTTCTTTCGTCCCCAAGTGCGGTCGGTTTAATGTTTAATAAAATCTATTTTACATCGATTTTGATTTTCGGTATGATAACACGTATTACGAAATTCCACCAAAGTTTTTAAAATATAATATTGGTTGCACGGAGTTTCATCTTCCGTTTTCCGTGTTCCATTTGAAAAAAATCGATTTCCGTACAACCCTGATATAAACCGTTAGATGTTTCGAGTAAAAATGACTTAAAAATTTAGTTTTTTTCTAACTTTTCAATCAGAAAGAATAAAAAAAAACCTGTTTTACGTCGAACCGCAAATTTTGTGTTCATTGACGTTACTTAGATGTTCCAGACGTTACTTATCCCTCTGATAATTGAGAGCCTACTCTTTCATGATGTTTATCGCATTCAACTTTCTGTTCCATACTTGAAGAATCATTTTTTTCGAATATGGAACATAAAGTTGAATGCGAGAAACATACTTATGAGGGAACATTTCTCAATTTATGGAATGTGTCAACAAAGTTCTTACTGTCTTGTTCGATTTTACCTTTTTTGAAACTTTCCAAATTGACGTTTCCTCTTTCATTAAGCAGCGATCTCTGAAAAGGACAGTAGAAAAAATTAAGTTAAAAGTTATAGATATTACAGTGAAATAAGAAAAATTAGACATACAAAAAATACGAAATTTTTAAGAAAAAAAAAGAAAAAATAGTCGCCGAAAAAAAATTTTTTTTAATAGTTAAGCGGTCTGAAAATATGTTCCAAGTTGCAAGGAGACTGGTTAAATTCGTTGACTTGGAATCCAGTAACTACAAAACCGGAAGAAGGCTCATCGGATTTTTCGTTCGCGTTGGCAGCTGCTGACGATACGAACTCCAAACCACCTATTTTATGAAATTGAAAAGATCTTCGGTGAAACAATTTCATATTTTTAGATTAAAAATCATTAATTAAAATATAAATGTGTATTCATTCATATACAAATAATGTTTTAAAATATTTTGAGCTTCTGATAATTGTTTGTTCTGAAATCACAAAAATCATCTACAGATCACCATTACAGAATGTATTTAAGTCGTTCATAGTTCATTTACAATAGCGAATCGGGAACTGATGCACGCTCGCGAGCATAGATTCCTGATAAATATATATTTTCCTGGGCGCTGATTTTTGAAAGAGCTGTATCTAATCTCTATTTATAGTTAAACCGTTTTCTAAACCGTATTAAATGAACGTGAATTATTGGTTGGTGTACATGAAATATTATTGTCCTTTTCAGAGATCGATGCCTAATGGAAGAGCAAAAAATTAGGGGCGGAGAAAAGGTCTTGTTTAGACAGCCACACGGCCACAAAGGCCATCACGCCTCTTCCTCTTTTGTTTGTCATCAATATTTTTATTTCATCCATTTTCATTTTTAAATTAAACTTTTCATTTCTTGTCATCAAATAATAAACAAAAAAATAGATTTCAAAAATTGATGATTCGATGGCCTTAGTGGCCGTGTGGCTGTCTAAACAAGACCTTTTCTCCGCCCCTAATTTTTTGCTCTTCCATTAGGCATCGACCTCTGAAAAGGATAATAATTAATTAAAAACACCTTATGCATAAGGCCTTATGTTTAACCAATCATAATAACATAAATGACCGCTAAAAAATGAAAATAAAACTGGAAAAATTTGAAATTTAAAAAACAGAAATAATACAAATCAAATATCCTAATATTGTCTTGCGGAGAATACATCACAAGATACGCAATTAACAAGTTACAGTGATTTAATTTCCGGGTTATAACCCGCGGGTTTTAATCATTATTGTTATTTGCTATTATTGTCCTTTTCAGATATCGGTGCCTAATGGAAGAGGAAAAAATTAGACCAAAATGAGGTTCTCGTTTATACTGCCACTCTTTCCTATCTCATCAATGTCTCAAAAAATGGATAACATACATTGAAGAGGAATAAATGAGAAAATGTTTTGTGGCCGTGTGGCCGTCCAAACGAGACAATCATTTTTCTTTTTTATGTTTTTTTATGGCCCGTTTCTGGATTTAAACTATTTTGTATACAGTAAACACATTTCTTTTCTCGTAGCATTCAAGACGCGTGTTTAGTTCCCGGCGGTCGTTCGGAATAGTGCAACTTTAGAAGATGGATATATTTACTTTCTTTCATATACTTCGAACCAAAATTTGGTTTATCTGATAACTTATATATCATGCGGCATTTGGAACAGGGTTGATGATGATAATAACGATAAATTCATTGTGGCCAACGGTTCATCTAATTTGAGATATATTTCTTGATTTAGAGATGTTTGCAAAAATATTTTGGTCAAAGCTTTTACGCTAAATTTCTTTGATTTCGAACTTATATGAAGAAAATTTTCGCCATTCTAAATTGTACCATCAATTTTACAGGAAGATACCTTTAATTGTTTATAACAAGCAGAAAGCGTACTTTGACCCTAGCTATCTTTCTTTACGCTTTCCTATTCTCCGTTGTGTTGTTTTAAATGATAGTCAATATTATTATCTCGACACAAATATTATTTAGTTGGGTTCATTGATTTGACTAATTTCTATTTGTTGTTGTTTTTTACGCAACAACAATCTAACTGGTTATATGTCAGCAATGTAATAGAGCGAATTAGATAATGTATCTGTTTTTTTTAATCTTTTTTCCACGGAAGATAGGTTTTCCTAAATGTGAGTATTGATTTTTTTTTAGGAATGAGGGTTAGTGGTATAACTCTCGTACGGGTTTCATCACAGCTGAGGAATGTTGTAAATGGGCAGTGGACGACGACACATTATACCGTCAAGGTTATTTGATATAACCATTTAAAAACGTTAATAATGGTTTCAGGATCGGTCTAAGGATCCTAGATGGAAAGATGTAGATATGACACGAGTTAGCGATGAATATGATGTAGTTATTGTTGGTGGCGGTCCATCAGGATTGTCAGCTGCGATTAAACTTCGTCAAATGGCGAATAAGGCTGAAAAGGATATTCGTGTTTGTGTTGTAGAGAAAGCTCCGGAGATTGGAGCGCACACATTATCTGGAGCTGTTATTGAAACGAGAGCGCTCGATGAATTACTACCAGATTGGAAAGAATTGGGAGCGCCTATTCATCAGAAGGTCACATCGGAGTCGATTGCAGTTTTGACGAAGACTGGAAGAATTCCAGTGCCAATTATACCTGGTGTCCCATTAGCCAACCATGGTAATTATATTGTAAGGTTGGGAAAAGTTGTGCAGTGGCTTGGAGAACAGGCCGAAGCTGCTGGGGTCGAGATCTGGCCGGGAGTGGCAGCAGCTGAGGTATTGTACAATGAGGATGGAAGCGTGAAGGGAATTGCGACGAACGATGTAGGTATTGGAAAGGATGGTGCACCGAAGGATGGATTCGAGAGAGGCATGGAATTACACGCCAAGTGTACGGTTTTTGCTGAAGGATGTCGTGGACATTTGAGTAAGCAGGTTATGGACAAGTTTGATCTGAGAACTCATCCGATGACGTATGGAATTGGATTGAAAGAATTATGGGAGATCGATCCAAGCAAACATCGACCTGGATATGTTGAGCATACAATGGGATGGCCAATGGTAATTTAAATTTTTCACTGACGTGGATAAACGGGATATTTTTGGATTTCAAACAAATTGTTTTCTACTTAAAACCAGTTTGTGGGTCCTAATATTTTGTCAGTATACTAATCAAGCAGTAAGGAATCTATCTGCAAATTTTTTATCAAAATCTGAGATGGAGACCTAAAAGACCTAAAGACCCTTGTTAGGACATTTTATTAGACACAAAATGTACTACACATTATTTTTTGGATTACACTTTTGAAAAATATTCGTTCCCCCCATAACTGATTCAGATTCATATTTTTTATAAAAATATTTTGATCAATTTAATAATTTTAGGAGACTGATCAATATGGAGGATCGTTCCTTTATCATATCGAGGATGAAGGACTTCCACTTGTTTCGTTGGGATTTGTAATCGCTTTGGATTATAAAAATCCCAATCTCAACCCATACAAAGAATTCCAAAAATATAAAACGCATCCATCAATTGCTTCGCAGTTGGAAGGCGGAAAGCGAATTGGATATGGTGCACGTGCACTTAATGAAGGTGGATATCAAAGCATTCCCAAGCTTCACTTCCCAGGAGGTTGTTTGGTTGGATGTTCAGCTGGTTTCTTGAATGTTGCCAAGATCAAGGGAACTCATAATGCGATGAAAAGCGGAATTGAAGCAGCTGAAGCAATCTTTGAAGAAATTAACCAGGCGGGAGAAACTAAAAGTATTATTTGAATTTTTAGAATGTTGATGTGTCAAATTGTTTTTAGCTATTCAACCGGCAAAATATGAAGAAAAGATTAACAACAGTTTTGTGATGAAAGAACTGAAGGCTACTCGTAATATCCGACCATCGTTTAACACATCGCTCGGATTTTGGGGTGGAATGATGTACACTGGATTATTCTACGTCTTGGGAAGAGGAATGGAACCATGGACATTACAACACGGAAAGAAGGACAATGAGAAGATTGAGGAGATTGGAAAAGCTAAAGAGATCGATTACCCTAAACCGGATGGGAAACTTACGTTTGATTTATTGACATCGGTTTCGTTGACTGGCACAAATCATTCGGAAGATCAGCCGGCTCACTTGACCTTGAAGGATGATAAGATTCCAGTTGAAGTCAATTTGCCAAAGTTCGGAGGACCGGAAGCCAAGTTTTGCCCAGCCGGTTGGTTAAATATATATTGAATAGGTTAACATTTATTTAAGGTGTTTATGAATTTGTTCCATCCGAGACTGATGAATCAAAACTTCGATTGCAAATTAACGCTCAAAACTGCATTCATTGCAAAACATGCGATATTAAGGATCCAACGCAAAATATAAATTGGGTTACACCAGAAGGTGGAGGTGGTCCAAAGTACCAAGGAATGTAAATCGATGCAAATTTTTGTTTCGATTATTTTATTATGTATGCCTTTTGATTTGAAGAATCGTGTATTTATGAATTTTATTAAGAGATTTTTAATTTAATTTTTTTTGTATATTTTAAATAGGAAAATAAAAATTTATATTTTTTACGTGGGCTTATCGTGGCTTTAGTGATAGCTATGTTTTTTAAATTGAAGTTATATAAAAATTTCTGGTATAGTTCTATCAAACACAAAATAATTTGGGAGTCACTCGGTTCGCAACTTGATAAGGTTTATTCGTATGTCGCAAAAAATGTTTATATTTAAATTATTGATTATTTATAAATAATCAATTATAGTAATTGTTTCTTTAATAGGTATTTGGCAAATAGTAGAAGTAATGATTGGAAGAATTGTGGCGAGAGAATCAATCCGGATTGCGGCACTACAGGTTTATATCTTTTTCTGAGTTATTTTATTTGTGAAACTTTACTACTGCTCTAAGTATACATTCGAATTCAGCTAGTTGTAAAATCACCTTCACAGTCGGTTATACATATCATCAAAAACAAATTTATTATTTTTGTAATACACTCATTTTTGTGCACACCAAATTAAAGTTGTTTTACCGTCAATATGTTAGTTCCTTTATGTTAGTCCGTTCCGGAATCGGAAATTTTATATTTTAATTGTGAAAATTCACTTTTCATAAAAACGTGAACACAGGATACTTTCGAAATTCCGGATTCCGAAATGTCAATTTTCATTCCGAATTCCGCATTCCGAAATTCAACTGTCATTCCGCCCATCTCTGATGGCGAGCATTCTAGCGTGAGCGGATCAATTTCATTAAAGAAAGAACAAAAACATGATCACACAGTAAATTCACAAACATGTGGGGCTAAAATTTACAAGACCACGACCTACTTCAGAATAATTTTGTGTACTAATTTCTATAGTCGTCGCCCAATTCGATTACCACCGCAAAATGTGGCGCACTTTTCAAATATTATTTTTTCTTTAAATTTTTAAGATTATTTCCTTGTTTATGCTAGTTCTATACTGTCATAGCTTAAATAAATAGAAGAATACGTTATAGATGTTGTTTAAATAGTGGAATAATTGTGGAAAATAATTATAATCATAAAAATTAAATGAAAAAATAATATTTAAAAAAGTGCGCCACATTTTGCGGTGGTAATCGCATTTGCACTTCGGTCAAAAAACTACGAAAAACGCTATCTCTCTTCATATCATGTATTTTTCTCTGCGCGTTGCCTTTTTGTGCTGTGTGGCGTTTCGTGTGTATGTGTGTATAATTCTCTTCTACAATTGACGATCATTTATTTTAACAAATATTTAAATTATTTTTAAATAATGTTTTTAATAACACCGATGCATATTTTAGTGTTTCAGCTTATTTAGCATGACTAGAAAAATTGATAAAATGATATAATTACGTTTTTGCCGAATTTCCTAATTTTTTTGTTTTTTAGCATCTTCACGTGCGTGAAACAAAAACATTAAGGCCTCGTTGCTAATGATACATAGCTCATCTGAAAGAGCAAAAAATTCTCTATAATCTGTGATGTTTTCATCTATTTCGATAATACTAGATATTCATTTATTTACAAATAAAAAAGAAATTTCACATATTTAAAGATTTTATTATGATATTGGTATTAAAGCACACAGTATACACGTAAAAAATATATAAATGAGTTAAAATATGATTTGATATTATCATGACAACTATATATATATATATATATAAAATATCGATCAACACCTATAAAAAATACAAATAAATATATCACAAAAAGCACAAAAATTATTTTTAAACAATTAATTAATATGCCAAGAAGCGTAACATATGTTTCTTCATGAACTGCTCTAACTTCAGATGATTGTTGGCGCCGAACGATCGCTTTGCCCTCAAATTCCCCTCGTGATGAAGCGATTCAATTCCTTGTTCCCCGAACAGCCCCCAAGAACCGTATTTTAATACAAAAGGAACAACGTGAGCTTTCTCCTACATTCGATCCCATTTCTGCCCCATTCCTTCTAATATCGACTGCCTCAATCTGTTATTATTCTTCTTTCTTGCCCTCATCGCTTCCATTCGTCCTTCATTCTATCCGACCTCGTTTTTTGGATTGCGCTTCCACGCTTAGCCATTGCGCTCTGAAACAATGAATGTGCTGCAGAAAATTATATATAATAAAATACCATGACACCACTCAATCCGTCTTTACTCCGATCATCTGGACCATCACCAATCGGCAAGCAGGATGATAAGAATTTTTTGAACGATGAACTTCTATCCATTTTGAAACGACTAGCGGAAATATATTACATGGAATTTTTTTAAACAATCAAAGATTAAAAGTAAAACATTACAGAAATAGATGAAAACATCACAGATTATAGAGAATTTTTTGCTCTTTCAGATGAGCTATGTATCATTAGCAACGAGGCCTTAATGTTTTTGTTTCACGCACGTGAAGATGCTAAAAAACAAAAAAATTAGGAAATTCGGCAAAAACGTAATTATATCATTTTATCAATTTTTCTAGTCATGCTAAATAAGCTGAAACACTAAAATATGCATCGGTGTTATTAAAAACATTATTTAAAAATAATTTAAATATTTGTTAAAATAAATGATCGTCAATTGTAGAAGAGAAATATACACACATACACACGAAACGCCACACAGCACAAAAAGGCAACGCGCAGAGAAAAATGCAAATATGAAGGGTGGAATTTCGTTTTGACCGAAGTGCATCGGTGTTATTAAAAACATTATTTAAAAATAATTTAAATATTTGTTGAAATAAATGATCGTCAATTGTAGAAGAGAAATATACACACATACACACGAAACGCCACACAGCACAAAAAGGCAACGCGCAGAGAAAAATGCAAATATGAAGGGTGGAATTTCGTTTTGACCGAAGTGCATTTGGCGACGACTATATAAAAACATATTGTCCTTTTCAGAGCTCGGTGCCTAATGGAAGAGCAATAAAAGAAGAGAAAATGATGGGCGGCCACACGGCCACAAACAACTTTTTCGTCAATTCCTCTTAAATATGTGCTGCCCATAATTTCGAGAAAAAGGGCCGTCTAAAAAGAGAGGCCGTCCAAACGAGAACCTCATTCCATCCTAATTTTTTCCTCTTCCATTAAGCAGTGATCTCTGAAAAGGACAATAGCATATTATTGCAGTTGTTCATTCTATTGATGCAGCTCTAATCTAAATCCAAATCGAGTTTTAAAATTAGTTTTTAATTTTCTGCTGTTAATATGATTAAAATGAGTAATTTCCATGAGTTTTTGAGAGTTTCTGCATTTATATTACAAAAGAAGAAAATGTCATAGTTCTCAAAAAGGATTATTCATTCATTTTTCCTCAAAACAAAAGTTTGAACGAAAATTGGAAGGTGTAATCTAAAGGGTCTGCCCGATACAAAGTGCATTTTGCCGAATGATCTCGGTATTTTTTTCACATCGTGCTAATGGAAGAGGAAAAGAGGAAAAAGTTATAACAAAATGAGGTAACAAAATGAATGAGGTTAGACGTTTACTCTTTTCTCTCTCATCAATGTGTCTTGTCTCAAAAAATGGATAATAAACATTAAAGAGGAATAGATGAAAAAGTCGTTTGTGGCCGTATAAACGAGAATATCATTTTTTTCTTATTTTTTTGCACTTCCATTAGGCACCGATCTATGAAAAGGACAATAGTAAACGTGAAATCGTAAAATTCCGAAAAAATTTTAAAAAATTAAACGAAAAGCTATAGTCGTCGCCAAATACGATTACCACCGCAAAATGTGCGCACTTTTTGTAAATATTATTTTTTCAATTATTTTTTCAATTAATTTTTATGATTATTTTCTTATTTATGCTCGTTCTATACTGTTATAGTTTAAATAAATTGAAGAATATGTTATAGATGTTGTTTAAATAGTGGAATTATTGTGGAAAATAATAATAATAATCATAAAAATTAAATGAAAAAATAATGTTATAAAAGTGCGCCACATTTTGCGGTGGTAATCGTATTTGGCGACGACTATAGCTTTTCGTTTAATCGTGCACGTGAATATTAATACAATTTGTTTGAAGATTGAAAATCGTAATTTACAGTTGGCGTGCAAATATTATCGCCATCAGGCAGTGTAGCTTCAGGGCCACTAAAAATATGATTCCAAGTTTAAATAATTTTTAATTACTATACTTTTCAGAGATCGGTACCTAATGGAAGAAAAAAGAAAAAAATATAGCCTCGTTTGGACGGTCACGCGGCCACAAAGTGTTTCCATCTCTTCCTCTTCAACAAAAGAGTGGCCGGCAAAACGAGAACCTCTTATTTTTCTTATTTTTCCTCTTCCAGTAGGCACCGATCTCTGTAAAGGACAGTATATATATCAGATTGGCGGAATTCCGGATTTTGCATTTAGGGATTCGAAAGCTCCTAAGCTCCTATAAAAATATATGAAACTTCCGTGAAAGTTTTATATTACATAATACGTTTCTGACATAGTCACATTTGCCTATATTTTCGTTTTCTAGGAAAAGTTCCGAATGGAACAGGAAAAATGGATGGTCTCGGTTGGGATGCACTAAGAACTTTTCTATTTGTATTTCTTTTTCATCTCTCACGAGAATGAATAACATAAGAAACAAAATAGATAACACAAATTGATGAAATACAAAAGAAGTACAGATGAAAACTTTGCTGTTAATGCAGCAGCCCAAACGAGACCATAATTTTTTGTACTCTTCCATTCGGCATATTTTCCTGAAAACGGCAGTTGTATTTGATAAATTCCTGGTTACATTATCAGATCAAGTTTTAAACTATGGTCTCCGAGAAAATATGTCGTACGATTTTACATTGTTCAATGTTGTCCATTTTAACTTTTTTTAATTGATAAGGAATAGAGAACACACATTATACTTTCATACCAATTGTTTATTTAAAATGAACGTTTCCTGCATTATATTAAATATTGAAAACAAAATTCAAAAAATGTTTTTAACGCGCCCATGTTTGACCCGCGAAATTTAAATTTTATAATATTCTTTTAAATTTTTATTTTTTTTTTCACAGTACAAATTTGTTTGTCCGTAATTATGCAATTAGGTTTTTGATAGCGTTATCTGTAAGTTTTTTTTAAAATGAAGTATTGTGATAAAGGTTTGCAATTATCTTATTTACTGCTCATTGCATTTAAAGTGGGTTTGGAGGTCAAATAGTTTTTTTTCTGTATTTTTTGTACAATGGATGCAGTTTGTTTTTGTATAACCCATTGCTTGATAATGTTAATGGTGACTGATAGTATTGGGCTTCAAATAACAACAATTTTCATGTTTATAGTTCACTTCTATTTTTACACTTTAATTGATATTAATTGTGCATATATAGCTTGTAGAAAATTTGTTGAATTTCTCAACCTCGAAGTATTTTGAGCCAAACCGACAAATTTTATAATTGTCGTTCACAGAAAAAATTTTGGACAGGCTATATTAATATTGAATTATTAGTCTAATAATGTCGGGTATTATTTCAGAATCGGTTGATAATGTCCGATCGTCAGGTTCACACTCCACTCGTGCCAGTCAATAGGCATTCCTATAAGAATAATGAAAACATTCTGAGAGATCACATTGAAAAGATTGACTCCGAAGCGTATGAAATTATGAAGAAGGAGAAGATCCGCCAACGTCGCGGCCTTGAGCTTATTGCTTCGGAGAATTTTACCAGCAAAGCTGTCATGGATGCACTCGGATCATCCATGTGCAACAAGTACAGTGAGGGATACCCAGGTGCCCGTTATTATGGTGGAAACGAATATATTGACCAAATGGAAAGATTGTGCCAACGTCGTGCTTTGGAAGTGTTTGGATTGAACCCGGAGCAATGGGGAGTAAATGTACAAGCGCTGTCCGGATCTCCGGCGAATCTCGCCGTATATACAGCAGTCATCGGAATGAACGGCAGAATCATGGGGCTTGATTTGCCAGACGGTGGTCATTTGACACACGGGTTTGGCAACTATTTAATAAATTATTCGTAGTTGTTTTTTTTTAAGATTCTTCACTCCATCCCGAAAAGTTTCACTATCCTCAGAATTCTTTCAATCTATGCCATACAAGGTCGATCCGAAGACGGGCCTTATTGATTACGATAAGCTTGAGGAGAATGCAATGCTTTTCCGTCCGAAAATGATAATCGCCGGAATTTCGTGCTACGCCAGGCATCTCGACTATGCGCGATTCCGTAAGATTGCCGACAAATGTGGCGCGTACTTGATGGCAGATATGGCCCACATTTCGGGACTCGTAGCTGCTGGATTGGTGCCGTCTCCGTTTGAGTTTGCTGATGTAGTGACGACTACGACGCATAAATCATTGCGCGGTCCACGTGGAGCGCTCATATTTTATAGAAAAGGCGTGAGATCGGTAAATGCAAAGGGCGTGGAAACCAAATATGACTTGGAGGAAAAGATTAATATGACAGTCTTCCCTGGTCTTCAAGGAGGACCACATAATCACACTATTGCAGGTAGGTGGTATCTTACGGTGGTTCCTTAAAAAATCTTTAAAATATGTGTTCGCAAATATGTAAAAAGGTCGGAAATGAAATTGGATAAAAGTTTCAATGAAAAAATACGCTGAGCATTCGTGATACATTTCTAATTAATCACACGCCAAATTCACACGCCAATTGAAATTTTCGAGTCAAGAAATGGCGAAACTACGGATATTTTCGCTGAAGAACCCTGGGGACTACAAATATAAGGTACACTAGCTGACAAAAGTTTTGTCCCAAATGTTTTTTCGGGTTTAACTTTTTTGTGACTTGACCAAATTGGCTGATTTTTTGATATTTTATGTGAATCAGTGTTTAAAATGTTATAATAGCAAAATTTGGCTTAAATTACCATGGCAATTTCGGTACCACGCATTCCGTTTTCCCTCATATTGATAACAGCTTGCCGGGTGGCAATTGGAGTTTCTTTACGTGGAGTCATCTCTAAAATGTTGCCAATTACTGCTATTTTCAATAAATTATGAAAAAAATATAATAGAGCTTTAAAAATTATTAAAAAATGCAGTGCAAGAAAAGTGCGTAATATCTTTGAGCTACGCGTTTTACGATAAACGCTTGTCACTGTAAAACGGATCATCGTAATCACAAGCGGGAAATTGTAAAATAATCTACAACCATATGAATCTATCATATCAAAAAATCAGCCAATTTGGTCAAGTCACAAAAAAGTTAAACCCGAAAAAACATTTGTGACAAAACTTTTGTCAGCTAGTGTATACACCAGAGATGGGCGGAATGACAATTTTTGAATTTCGGAATCCGGAAGTCGGAATGGAAAAATGACCTGATTCCATAACAGGGAATCCGAAATTCCGTCCATCTCTGGTATACACTATTCGAATCGTTACAATTACATATTCATCGATTTGTCTTCTAGAACTTGATAGAATTGGAAAATAGTTAAAAACCAACCAATTTAAAAAGTAAACGTTACTTTGGGTTTCACTATGATCATAGCTATGAGTACGCTAACTCTGTCAAATTAATAATTTAAATGTGCTCAATAATACATAATTTGATCGCAATCTTTGAAAAAAATAGTTTAGCGAGGATATTTGCATTTTCGTCATTTCTGAATCAAACATTTTAACTATTCATTTACATTTTTTAATCGTGCTCTATTAAGAATCAGAGATATGTAAATATAATAAAAATTTTAATTACAAGAAAATTTGATTTCAATATGATATAATGAAAAATTAATGTTCTATAATAGACTATATTTATTTTCAGGTATTGCCGTCGCTTTAAAGCAATGCCTTAGTGAAGATTTTGTCCAGTATGGAAAGCAAGTGATCAGTAACGCTAAGAGGCTCGCCGAGCGCCTCCAACATCACGGATATGCAATTGCCACCGGTGGAACCGATAACCATTTGCTTCTTGTTGACCTTCGTCCAACTGGAGTTGAAGGTGCTCGTGCTGAGCATGTCCTGGATTTGGCGCATATCGCATGTAATAAGGTATCGAACATAATTTTTAAAATCTTTAAATTGTTTGCTTGCTCAGAATACTTGTCCTGGAGACGTTTCGGCCCTACGTCCTGGTGGAATCCGTGTCGGTACGCCGGCACTTACTTCTAGGGGATTTAAGGAACAAGATTTTGAAACAGTCGCCGACTTTATTCACGACGGAATCAGCATTTTAAAAAAATATAACGAAAAGGCTGGAAAAACTCTGAAGGAGTTCAAAGAGTTCACAGCCAGTAACGAAGATTTCAAAAAGGAGATTGAAAATCTGGGAAAGAGAGTAGAAGAGTTTACGAAGAATTTCGATATTCCGGGAAATGAGACCTATTAATCATTTTTATTTATTATCGTTGTCAGACAAATTTGACTGTTCGAAAAAGAAAAAAGTTGCCGACTTTCCGAATTATGACAAAACCAGGACAACATTTTTGGATTTTTTCTTTTTAGAAAGGCATCTTTGCTTGACGGTGGTAAAATATATTTGTTATATCTCGATTATAATTACCCAGTTCTTTATTTAAAATAAATAATAAAAACAGTAAAAACAACTTATTTTTTAACAGGAAATTGGATAGCTGAAATATTGACTTGCTCAATTTTGGGGAAGTTCTTCTTTATTTCCTTAATCTTTGATGGATGCACTGTTATAACTCTAGCATAGTTCTGAAAATTATAAATGGTACCTATATCACAAGCATGAACACGAACCTTGAATAACTGAGCAATTTTTGGTCCACCAATCTTCACCATATCGACAGAGGTCAAATTCCAGATTCGTTGGCACAGCTGGCTGCAATTATTGAAAATATTGTATTCAAGGTTATATAATAACTAACTTATTATACGGATGAGGAGTGTTGCGCAAAGTGTTGAGTATACTCAACTTTCCAGCGTTCGAGACGTTTCCTTCGCGTCGCATCATTTCAAAGACGAGTGATCTTTTTGCCCCTTCAAACTCAACTTCAGAAACTTTGCCGGTTTCTATGATGTTCGTCTAAAGTTTCAACGTTATAAACAACTCAGCACATCAGGCCAAAACGTTTTCCAAAAAGGGGTGCGCTCGATTTCAAACTCTTTTCAATTCTTTCATTATTTAGTTTAATGTCTTGTATTGCTATATTCTTGCTTTAGGTATTATAATGAATCTGAACGTAAAATAAAAATCTGGAAAGGTATGCGCAGTTTGAAATATAGCATTCATCCATTTCTTAATTTCCACACCCTCATTTTTTTAATAAATGGGACATAATTTTCTATCGTTTTGTCCTGACATGACTCAGCCTATTCTTCACAAACGATTATATCTTTCGTTCTATCATACGCAGTCGACGGTTGAGCACATCGATATAACGAAAGTGTTATCTGCTGACGATCAGGCTTCACATACACATTTGCCCCGTATGCCAGTCCATCTCCGCGAATTGCTCGCCATAGTGGTCCTAAACCAATTGCACTATTTCATGTAAATAATTATATATATCACCTTCACATTGGCTCAAATACTGCGCAAACAACATCGTCGGCAGCAAATCGTCCGAATTCCAGTTAACGTCGTAGAAGCTCGTTTGATAAATGAACGATGACTCAGATCCCCCAACACCAACCAATAACTCTTTTCCCATGTCATTCAAAACATCTTCACCCGTCGAAGAAGGGAACGAGCCGGTATTTCCGATTCGCGAGTCCTGCAAAACCCATTCCCAGTCACTGCTCTTCATGTCTTTCGCGTCAATTCGATCCACATCGCATATGAAATGCAAGTTGAAGCCATTCTTGAAGAGTGCGCAACGCAAGTTCTCGAGTCGTTGCACAACCGATTCCGGGTTCTTTTTGACTTCCGACGCGATTTTTTCATGGAATTTTTCGAGAACCAGCTCATCGAATAGGTACGAGTTGCTGTCTGTAATATTATATTAACATTTTGCATTAAAACGTAATTCGGCATTAAAGTAAGCCTTTTTCCTTTTAAACGATTATTTTTCTAATAATTATTTTATTCGTGACTATCACCAGCTGCAAGAAATATGAGAAGTTGAAAACTTTGTTTTTATTGGAAATTCGGAGTGTGTTTGAAATTCAAATATTTAATAAATCTCTATAGAGTGATATGGTAACATTAATTTAGGTGTACTGTATAGCGGATTGAAAGTTTAAACTGTGCCGTCTAAAAGGATGTCCACTTTTCGTTTTTAGGTCAAAGTTACGGATACTTCCACAAATATTCAAGAATCGAATGTCTTTGGGAATTAAGAAATAAGAAAAACTTAAGGAGCGGTGTTGGTCCACTTGTTCTCTTTAATGTAATTATGGATCGACAGCTCTACAAAGAGATATTGGAAAATCACATGCTGTCTCAATGCCAATCTTTATATCGTCGTGTAACGTTTCATCATGATAAGGATCCGAAAAATGCGTCGAATTACGTGAAGGTAGAAAAAGAATGTTACAATCATAATGGTTTGCACACCCGGACGAAAAACGGCACCGCTTCGAAACCGGCGTCAACAGCATAAGTATTGACGCTTTTTTTTCAATGCGGGCACAATTGTTGTCATATTTTTTTTATTATGTAAAATATACTGATTTCATGGTGAATACATGATTAATAATGTTTTTATTTGTATGAGAATAATTAGAATAATGATCTGAACGTATTGGTAACAAAAAATAATGATTCTCTATAGTTTTATTTTTTGCTCTGTCATTAATTTGATTATAAATAATTATTGTGCTCGGCTTTTTTTTTAAAAGCATTTAATAATAATTTTAAAACAAATAATAATCATTTTTAATGTTTTTTTCTACGTTGAAATTTTTAGTTAAATATGAATATAAAAAATTATTGTGCTCGGTTATTTTTTGAAAAAGCATTTCATCTGATTCAGCATTAAATTCTCTATAAGATGATATGTTACTTGTCGCTGAACTTTCCAGTAAAAATTTTTTATAACCGTTTTTATACATGATTTGGATGTAAAAATATCTGGCATGATAGTGCAAATGTTTTTATTGGAACTTAAGCGGCAAGTAACATATCATCTTATAGAGAATTTAATTCTGGTTCTGATGAAATGAATCTTAAAACAAAATACTTGTAACATTATTTGTAATATTCAATTTCAAAAAAAATGTCCTGTTAATGAAACTACATTGTTTTTAGTGAATAAAAAATTTGAAAGCTGAATTACAGCGAAAAATAAAATATCATCTTATAGAGAATTTAATGCTGATTCAGATGAAATGAATCTTAAAACAAAATACTTGTAAATATTCAATTTCAAACAAAAATTGTTCTGTTAATGAAACTACATTGTTTTTAGTGAATAAAAAATTTTTATTGGAAAGTTCAGCGACAAGTAACATATCATCTGATACAGAATTTAATGCTGAATCAGATGAAATGCTTTTTCAAAAAATAACCGAGCACAATAATTTTTTATATTCATATTTAACTAAAAATTTCAACGTAGCAAAAAACATTAAAAATGATTATTATTTGTTTTAAAATTATTTTAATACATTCAGATAATTTTTCCCAGTTGTTTTATATACAAATAATTAACTTACCTTATTTAGAATCCGAATACTAACGCTTCAAAAAATAGCTAAAAATAAAAGACGAACTTTTAGTGCCTAACATTTTTCGAGTGTCTTTAAATTTCAATAAATGCGCTGAGTCGAACAGTGGCGGTGTTTATGTCCTGTCGTAAAATGAAATGTTCGCTTGTTTATTATTGACATAAACAAGCGAACATTTTAAACAAGCGACGATTTTATTTTACGACAGTACGTAAACACCGCCACAGTTCGACTCAGCGCATTTATTGAAATTTAGGTACACTCACATTTTTCCCGTCCCCCCTCCTTTGGCAAATAGCCAACAAAAATGTGTTTCCTCTATTTTAATGTTATTGTCCGGGTGTGTGGTTTGTTTTCAGAATTGGATTTACAGCTGGCTTATCAATTTGTTGAGTTGACCAAGTCAGTCACCTGGCCTCAACCCAATTGGAGGGCCTTTACTGTCGATGTTCCGGTAAAAATAGCACCAAAGCGAACAAGCAATTTAAGCAACTCAAGGAGTAATGGAACAAAATTCCGCATTCGACCATCGATGCTCTTATTGCTTCTATGAATTTTCGCCTGCTAAGGAAAAAAATAGCCTGCTAAATATTAGCTTTTAGAACTAAAATTTTGATTGTTAAAGACAAAATTTTTAAGTTCCAAAGAAAGTAGATTCTTTCATATTTGTGGCAAAATGTGGCGCACTTTTTTAAATATTATTTTTTCATTTAATTTTTATGATTATTATTATTTTCCACATTTATTCCACGATTTAAACAACATCTATAGTGTATTTCAAAATAGTTGACGACGCAATCACGCTGCAAATACGGCATACTAATTCAAAATCATTTTCAAATCGCTTATTTTATTTTATTTTTGTGACATTTTTTAATTGTTATTGCTTATATTGCACGTTTATTAATTAAAAATTATTAAAATAATCGATTTGAAAAATGAATTTTAATTATTATGCCGCATTTGCAGCGTGATTGCGTCGTCAACTATTTTGACATACACTATAAAACATATTCTTCAATTTATTTAAGCAAAAACAGTATAGAACGAAGATAAACTAGAAAATAATCATAAAAATTAAATGAAAAAATAATATTTGAAAAGTGCGTCACATTTTGCGGTGGTAATCGAATTTGGCGACGACTATATTTAAAAAAGTGCGCCACATTTTGTGGTGGTAATCGCATTTGGCGACAACTATAAATTTTCAAAAAAAATCTTAATTTTTAATAGAGTTATTACCTAAAAACGAAAAGTGGACAACCTTTTAGATGGCACTGTATGTTCAATACATTTCCCAACTTCTTATCATTCTAACAGTTATTTTAAAATTCCTACAGTATTATTAGTCTTCTTGTAAAAGTTAATTGACCTACTTTTGTCATAAACAATCGAAGTAAGCGCCGTTTGCGCTACAGTACATCCATCTCTCTTCTTCTCCCTCGCTTCCGATGCCAATTTTTGAGCCGACATCTTGATCCTCTCCGGTACAAATTTCACACCTTGCATGAATATTTTAATCCACTTGCTAACCAAGGAAAACTTCGACGCTTCCACTTTCAGTTTCAAGTTGATAAACCGATCATAATAGCCTCCAACTCCGACTTGAATGGAATGATCTATTAAATCCTTTGTAAATAGTTTGGCTACTTCTTCGGCATTATACAAGACTCCGTTAATTTCAGCCGGCGAGTCGAACAACAAATCGGTATAGAGGAATAACAAACTACGTTCTTCTGGTGACAGCCTTGTCGAGTTGAGTAAAAGTGTGGCTTCCACAAACTTGCTTTGGCAATTGTGAAGATTCGTGTGGAATGGAAACTGCGACAAAAACGAATATTGTTTAGACGTCAATCCCGCACTCTCTTTTGTCAGCGATTGCACCGCAAATCGATCGAATTCCTCCAAGTCATTAACAATCAAACGATCCAATAATTCCTTTGATGGCTTCTTCGCTGTGTTCTCTTTGATAGCTTCCGCAAGTTCATTTTTCTTCTTCTCCAAACCACACTCTCCCAACTTCTTCCTCTGTTCATTCAGACGGTTCTCCTCAGTCTTCGCAATCTTTTCCACCAGCTTACCATCAGGTATTCCAAGTACCGTAACACAAGGTTTCATGAATATTGTTTCCATCAGTTTGCACCAGTATGTTGCCGGCTCTGCCTTCAATTTTCGTAATATTTCTACCTCATTGAATCGAGTCCTTAGTAAATCTTCATTCCCATCATCGAAAAGTTGATGTCCGATAATATGAGCTTGAATATCATGTTGCGCATTTATTTCTATCTTCACCAATTCATTCATAATTGTCTGGTCGATCAAGAAACCCATTCGTTCCATATCCCACTTCGACGGCTCAATATGCTCAGCGACAGTTTTATCAAAGAACTTCTTCGCAACAATGTCAAGCTTTTCCTTGGGAACACCATTGAATGATAATCGTAAATCACAGCGAACACCTTCAGCAATGTGGAAATATATATTGCTAGCCAGGGGGTCATCAATAAGTACAAAATCCCTTTGTAAAGGTGAAACTGACGTGTTTGACAGATAATCGAACAGAACATGAACAGCAGAATGAGTATCAAGTTCAGTCGGCGCGTGTGCAAACCTATAATTATTATATTTAAAATAACTACATTTAGGGTTGCGCTAAAATTTTAATTTAGAAATTATTTTCATAAATAGCCTAGAAAATATTTAATAATATACTATTAGACGATAAAGACCAGAGATCGGCCGAATTCCGGATCCCGGCCATTTTCCATTCCAAATACCGGATTCCGGAATTTCAATTTTTATTTCTAATTTCGAATGTTTTATAATATTGCAGCATTTCAGTATAACTACGATACTTAATAATGCAAATATGTGTTTTTCTTTAGAATAGATCGATATGAGTGTTTCCCCAAACTTCTCACAAAAATATTAAACCATTAAATAAATTTAAATCCGTAAACATAATTTCCTAATATCCTACATCACACAAAGAAGCTTAATTAAACACTTTACCAGGCGATTTCTACTGATCCTCTGCTCTCATCCTCCGTGGGGCATTCTACTTTAACCGTTGCACTTTCTTTAATATCCACTACAGGGAAAGAGAACGGCTTCGGAAAATGTTCTGGAACTTCGGACATATGTTGCTTCAATTAAAATTATTTAAAACATTTAAACAGCTTCAATATTACCTGCTCGATATCTTCAATAATGCTCAATAACTTGGAATGATCTACTTTTCCGCAAACCGTCACCATCATATTCGAAAGATGGTAGAACTTCTTGTGATAGTTCCTAACCTTCTCCAAAGTGCACGATTCTCTCAAATTCTTCAATCTACCACCAGTATCGACCGCATACGGATTTAATGGTGGATAAATTAGCTCTTTAATTTTGCGATCCATTATCGACTCCATTTCAGATTCATGATCTTGCATTTCCGAATAAACAACACCTGCATCGTTTCCCTTTCCATCAATATGATGAACTTCAGTAGCGAATTGAGACGCCTTAATGGTGACATAATTATAGAAAATTTATTCTCCAACTAAACCGTTAGCATCGGCGACAGCAAATGATTTAAATATACTGGCAAAACCTTTAAAAACCCATCACTGCCAACCGTATTTAAGGTATATGCTGTGTGATCCGTGTCGGTCCAAGCATTCGTGCCGTCCGCGAGGCACCGATTGGCTATCACATCCAAAACACCTTTGAATGGATATTTTTTACTTCCCATAAACACTAAGTGTTCAAGAGTGTGCGGAAGGCCATCATCACTGTCGGCTTCAGTCACTGCAATGATTTTTAATCAGTACCAATCCAGTTTCAATTTCAGTTTTTCCTTGTATACGTCGCAGTGGGCTCAAAACGTCCTCAGAAACTTCGAAACTTTTATTTTGACATATCATTAAATAAAATATTTCATGTTTTTAAGGTGGTTAATGAATATAATGATTGTTTGAATTATTAATAATACCATTCAAACTTATAAACGGCTTGGAAGCAGTTTTAACGAATTTTTAAATGAATATCAAAGGTAGCATTCACTGGTGAATCCCAACGCGTCGGTTGAGAACAAAACGCGCTTCGGCGACGGACGAAAAACTTTAAATAAGAATTATTCGAATCTTGGCAGCCCAGGCTTTCTCGCGACAATTGAAATAAAATATAGAACAAAATTAAAGTCTAATGATATAAAAACGAAACTATTTTTATGCTCACTAGAGCCAAGGTCATCAAAATAAATAAAACTGAAATAATAGGATTTTTAAATTAATTTTGATATTTTTAAAAAACATTTTGGGTAGGCTTAAATGTTTCAACAATTTTGTATACAGTAAACATATTTCTTCTATTTTAGCCTTCTTCTGAATACTTAAAATCGATGTTTTTAAGATTTCTCTCGTGGCCGAAGCGCGTTTTGTTCTCAACCGACGCGTTGGGATTCACCAGTGATTCAAGAAAGTTAACGAAGTATTAAATAAAATCACTTTTATTAGGTAAAAGATTAGCAGGTAAATCGTAATGGAAAAAATGTAATAAAATTAAAAGGTTCTTTTATTTATTCGTGAGTTTTCAAATCAACAAAATTCCTCAGCATATAATATTTCACAAAACCGGATTAACCAAATTCTATAAATTCAAGTGTCACTAAGAATTTCCAATCTTACTCGCGAGTATACTCGTTATATATCTTACAAGGGAAGTCACTTTAATGTCCGCATGAGATTCTGATGAGACTTATACCATTTATAGATTCGAATTCGCTTATCCCAAATAAAAATTGACGTTAAAGTAACTTCTCTTGTTGTAAAAATTGGCAATATGTGGAAAAAAAAGTTGACAAAAACAGAGAAAAAAAATATTGTCACCATTGTCGAACGAGCGAGTTCTTTTTTCACATCGTGTTAGCAATCATAAAAATATAAAATAATTCACACTGGTCAACGCGAAGGCGACCGTCGTTATCACGCGTTTCATTCACGAACGAGTGAATCGACGACTTCATATAGACAAGGAAAAACTGTTTTTAATTAGCGTGCAATAATAACACATTGAAAGACATACCAAATGAGATGCATCCATGAACCATTGGTCCTGGCACTTCCCCGACTGCCACTCTTAGCTTTGTTCGTTTCGAGGAGTACAAAAACAATTTTATCCCCCCATTAAAAACCGTTTCACTACAGGTCCATAGTTTTGAACAAGTCATGTTCAGCTACTTAATTAAACACAAAACTTTAAAAAAAAACGAATCTAAACGTGTAAAAATAAAATTAGTAACATCAACTCAAATCGAAATTTCAAATTAAAACTATCAACTAGGTTTATTACGTTATATTACATATTAAAATACATATAATAAATTAGAAATTTTCTGAACAGCTTACAGAGATTTCCATATAGTCGCACATTTCTCGTATTGAACCCTATCTTCTTGAGACTTTAGAAAAATTGAATGAACCATTTCACGATCCCGTCGATCAAATGCCAGTTTCGCAGCTTCCACATAGTTTCTGAATTTATTTCAATATAATTTATTTTCGAACAAATGTTGTCTGTCTTACTTAAGTGAAATGTTAGCGGCAACAAGATCATTGTATCCTACTAATTTTGGCATGTACTTCTTAACTTCGTCGAATCTCTTATATTTGACGCACGCTTTAATAAATGGCTGAAAATTTCTATATAAATTCTATTAGGACACAAAAAATAACTCTGAATATTCTCATGGTCTTGTCAATTTTTATCCAAGTTTTTTTTACGAATTTACTACGTGCTCATGTACTATGTTCCTTACGTATTTTCAAATCTGTTCCGTATCATCGATCTACGATGGTATCAGCATTACCCTCACAAGTGTCAGTTTAAAAATTCCCTTTTCATGTAAACATTAATACCATATATGGGCGGGATTCCGGATTCCAGCCATTTTTCGATTACAAATTCACCCCAAATTGAATGGTTAAACTAAGGACTCAAAAGATGCTCACACGCCAACGGCAAACAGACTTCACATAGAAAAAATGATCAACGAATTTGATGACGCGTTCAACAAATTTATTCTTTTTTGTTCGTTTTTGTAAAACAGTATTTTGGCTATAATAGGAGAACTAGTGATTTTTATCAAATGTAGGATATATCATTCTGTTGCTCGTAAAATTCTGATTTTTTTGAAATGCAACATGACGTGGTTACGGTAATTTACGTGTATTTTACAGTCGATTGAAATTTTAAACTTTAAAAAATCATAACTTTGCTTAAACGACGAATCTAATTTTGAGACAAGTATATTATTGTTCGCCGTTGTGGTCTCTATCAATAAAGTCTTAATATCAAAAATTAAAAATAGCGTTTTCAAATTATTCGACTCTAAAATTTTGCACCTTATAATGGCCTTAAAGTACTTAAAGCGTAAAACCTCTTAACTTTATTAAGTTTATCTCATAGAATAAATGTTTGTAAAGACTATAGTCAGTACAGAAACATAATTTTCAAAAAATGACCACTTAAATGAGCCATATATGGTTTTTACTTAAAAATGTTCCTATAAGCACCAATCAAACATAATTTGCTAACTTTTAGTGTTAAATTGTTGTGCAAAATATGCTCTTTACATCAGGCTTCGTAACATCTCAAATCAAACCAATTCTACAAAAAAAAATTAATAAGGTGCTCCACGGTTACAGAGCAACGCCAATTTTGGCCAAAGACAAAGTACGGAAACGTTGGTACGGAAACGAATGTTTTGATGCCGTCAGCGTTGCGTTCGCGTTGCGGTCGTCAAATGCCGGGTACACGAAAGCGAGAGAGTGGACGCGAATAGTGAATCATTTGAATATTAGGCGATTATTGTTGGAAACTATTTATATTGAGATAATTATAAATACAATACAAATAAATATGATAATAATATAATAGTATTTGGATGGAAGTTCATTTTCAGATGAAAGGCTTAGGCTTAGGTACCTAAGCCTTATTTGCTGTGGTAGCTGTTTTTTCAGCTTTATATAGTGTATGTCAAAATAGTTGACGACGCAATCACGCTGCAAATGCGGCATACTAATTAAAATTCATTTTCAAATCGATTATTTTAATAATTTTTAATTAATAAACGTGAAATATAAGCAATAACAATTAAAAAATGTCACAAAAATAAAATAAAATAATCGATTTGAAAATGATTTTGAATTAGTATGCCGTATTTGCAGCGTGATTGCGTCGTCAACTATTTTGAAATACACTATACTACAATATCCTTGTTATTTAATTATTCTAAAAAAATATTTCAACCCCTCCCTGCATATCATTCGAAACAGTCTAAGATAACCTCATCCCCATCTCCATAAAATATCGGAATATTTCAAAATAACCCTTCTAAAAATACGGCCTAGCTTTTTGTCCTTCCTTTAGTGTATGTAGAGACACAGACAGCTAATCAAGGTGTACCCGGCATTTGACGACCGCAACGCGAACGCAACGCTGACGGCATCAAAACATTCGTTTCCGTACCAACGTTTCCGTACTTTGTGTTTGGCCCCAATTTTGTGCACAATTTTACCAAAAATGATATATTTTTTTTTAGTTTTTTTATAATTATTTCAAGCTTATTTATCATTTTTCAAATAATTTCCGTATTTATATCATTTCAGGGCTCAGAAAACGTGGAATATTCTGAGTTCTTTGTAAAAACTGATTTTAAGGAAATTAGGGTTGGATAATCCGATTTTTGAAAAATCTTCGATAATATGGATTTTAGTTTGCTTCTTTTATCCAATCTTCATGCTAGAAATCATGAAAAAACATGTTCTATAAAGTGCAAAACTTTAAAATCGAATATCTCTAAAACTCTATTTTAAATTTTTGATATTAAGACTTTATTGATAGAGACCACAACGGCGAACAATAATATACTTGTCTCTAAATTAGATTCGTCGTTTAAGCAAAGTTATGATTTTTTAAAGTTTAAAATTTCAATCGACTGTAAAATACACGTAAATTACCGTAACCACGTCATGTTGCATTTCAAAAAAATCAAAATTTTACGAGCAACAGAATGATATATCTTACGTTTCATAAAAATCACTAGTTCTCCTATTATAGTCAAAATACTGTTTTACCAAAAAGAACGAAAAAGAATAAATTTGTTGAACGCGTGGTCATTTTCGTTGATCATTCTTTCTATGTGAAGACGATTTTTCTATTGGCTGCCCTCGGCGTGTGCTCATTTTGCAAATTTCGATGAGAAGCGTATGTTTTAGATAGTTTAAGACGGGATAGAAAAAATGACGTAGAAAGTTATATGAAAATAATACGTCTCAATTAGTAAGACACGTTTATATATGGAAAAATATTCATTTCGATTTGGCGTGCAAATTTCTAAATGTGATTCCAAATTCCGAAATTCAAAAACGGCCCTTCCGCTCATCTCTGCTGAACAGGTAATCACCAGTGATGGGAGGGACCCCGTTTTTTGGAATTTCGGGTGGGCGGGAGCTTAAAAAAAATGAAAATTTCAAGGCCCCCCCCATCACTGAACGGTAATAGTGAGAATTAAAGAGAAGGAAGAGCGAGAACAAGAGACGAGCGAACCTCTCTCTTTTAAATTATGTAACAATATGTATAAAAAAACACCACTATGTCAACATACACAGACTTCCCTTTTTCCCTACCCGGGACTTCTCTTTTTCCCTACCCGGGACTCGGGACCGGGATCCCTTTTTTTTAGAAAAATACCCGGGCGGGGGAGACCGGGGGGAAGTCCCTCCCATCACTGGTAAGTACCAAACCAAGGTTAGGAGCGTTTAAGCTATCTAAAAAAGTCAACTAACCGCATATCCAATAGGTGATTTCTTTTGTGCCATGTCAAACAATTGCTCCATTTTCCCTTTCTTCGCAAGTCCCTCTATCGTCCATAAATATACTTGTTTATCATTCAGCTTCGCCTGTCCCTTTAATTGTTGAATTTTGGCTGAATCATGAGCTATATCAATTATCGTTTCTCTGATCGGCATGTTCGCCTGATTTTTTTCGATCTGTAGTGGTGCAAATGCTGTCTTAAATTAGAAAATCTAACAATTAACTACATTTCCCGCTTACCACTTCATTTAAGACCTCTTCAATAGACTTGTCTCCCAAATTCTTTGCCGCATCCTTCGCCCGTCGTAGTGCAAAAAGTCTTTCAGACGGCTGAAAAAAACCTTTCTACCATAACCTTTCACACTAATCCTAACGTTTGTTTCCGTGTCGGCCACATCGAAATGGTATAAAGTTTGCCTCTCAAAATCACTAGCCTGCTCCAATAATGAAAGCATTTGTCTTCCGGATGATGGCATATTATCGCCTTCCTGTCGAATCAAATCGCGATATAAAACTTGAGCTAAAGGAATTTTGCTAATTGTCAATTCATAGTCCGGGCGTCTTTGAGTCGACATCAAATGTAGAATAACCTGAAGTTGATATATCCTAGAAATAATCCCTTACATCAAACCTGATGCATTAATTGCGGCCTCTGTGAAGCTGCAGCTCTTTCTAATGCAGCTCCAACATCATCCAACTGTAGTAAGATAGAAACATGATTTGAATCATCTGTTTCTCTTTTGATGAATAGTCTAGCGAGCTGAGGTAAATTCGCAGCAATTGCTCGTTTAGCAACATCTATAACAAATAATTTAAAAGACAACAATGAAAATTATAATTACCAGAAATAGAAATATGTGGAAACGTGAGAAGTTTGTTGGAAATTTTTCTCTCCAAAGCTTCAATAGCCATACGGTCATACTTTTGCTCATTGTTTACAACATTTTTTATGATTCGACGGACCCATTCGAGGAGAACCCGATCTAAGTGTTCGCTAGTTTCCCCGTAAAGCCACTGAGCAATCTTGATAGCCACACAATACGAGCCCATGTCAATTAGGCGATTGATAAGACAGGTCTCTCCTATTGTTTTAAGCCTATTGTTTATAATATAAAAACGCACTTCAAATTTTAAACTTATAATTACGAGTGAACTTATATATCGACGTGTTCGTCTTTTTTTCGGGGTTAAACTCGATTGTGTAACTTAAATATATAAGGCACAAAATTAATTTTAAGAAAAAGAAAACAGTGAACACGCCGATTAAGAGTTCTTGTTAGATATCAGCTCAGAAATATCGAAAAATTTTCAAAGATCGGATTCCAAAACTACTAATTTTTCACCCAAACACCCGTAATTCATAAAAACGATCTTACTGTCGATGTGTTAATGGTATTCCTGTGCGACTTGCATGTAATTCGTTAATTACCCTTAAATCTTGAATAGCTTTGTGCATTTTACTCGAGTCATATGCACTATTAGTGAAAGCCATTCCGAACTTTGCCGCCTGTAACAGCGTAAAACATTAAGAATTTTATATATATATATATATATATATATATATACAATTTCTCACTGGTATAAAATAACAAATGATTTGTGGTCCAATAGAGGTAAAATAATTTTATATAGCCTGTACCAAAATCGACGCCAAATTCGTTTGCTACATCATTATTACTGTTAAAGGGTATAACATCAGCGCTCTCTACTGCACAATAGGAAAAAGAAGGATCTCCCTAACCTCAAAGGACTGTCTAGTTTTCCAGATATAAACAAGATTTCGAAAGACTATATAAAAAACTGCGATTTGGGATTGATTAAAGAACGAATATTCTCGCAGAATTTTTTCAGATTTTTAAAAAGTTCTCTAAGCAATGACGTGCGGAGTTAGAGGGAAATCATACTCACCATCAACATTTTTTTCTGCATTTTCGGTTCCCATGAATCACACGCAGTTGATATACAATCATCAATCGCTTTATTCATATCATGTACCTGCGATGCGTACTCAAATGCCAAGTGGCTTTGACATCCACCTAAATATCTTGCTGATTCATATAATAATGCTCCATCTTCGGAAGATGCAACTCCAAGAACCGATTTCTGTTCTCCTATAACAGTAACAATTTTGATATTTCAATTCAGCAGGAAGACGATACTTGTTGCGGTTGAAATAAACTCAACACTACAATTTTGAATTGATCTAATTCCATCTGGCTCGATAGCAATCCTCGAGAAACCTGTGATTTTTCTGTGAAAAAACCGTACATATAAATTAACTATCGACGGTTACTCATAAGTACGATCAGAGAATTCATCGGCACCCTCCCTTGCATTTATTAATAAGAGCTTTGTTGGCGAAATTTGGGCGAATAGTGCCGTCGATGACAACCATCCAAATTTACAATCCGGTATAGGAGAGTTTAACTTTATGGTAGAGAATAATTGCTCAAGATCAATTGATACTATCTGAAACCCTTTGTTGATCGCAGTTTTATAATGAACATATTTACTTGAATAGTTGATTCGTCATTCAGCAAGGCAATGCGACTTCGCGTATCATCGACAACACATTGAATATAAATTCTTTTACTTTCAGCCCAGTTTGTTATCTGTGTTTGTATAGTCAGCTGTTCTCCTTGCAATCCCAAATAGAATTGTGACCCATAAATTAAGAGTACATGTGTTAGCTGAGAATAAGGCTGATATGTCGTCCAGGCGGTCGGATTTTCCTTCATTGCTATAATAAGATCAATTCTCTAATTCTAAAACATATTATCCAAAGATACGCGAATTCATGCTCCAAACAATTGGCTCTGAAACCGAGTTAATCACAAATACGCGGTATTCATCATCAATAATAGCACATCCACTATCTTGTCTCGATGTCGTGAACATTCTCGAGGATCTGACTTCTTTTATCGCCTAGAAATAATATTCTTCAGTTTTTTTAAGACCATTAGAATCACATTAGAAAAATAAATTTCAGATACTCTCTCTCCCAATGAAGAGTAGACTGTAGCATGTCCGCGGCGATCAAGCACAAAGAGACAATGTCCCCGTGTCCATTCAATTGAAAATGCATCCGGGACTTCCAGCGAATCTTTAAGAACTCTACCGCTACAAGTTCTAATTGTGACATTCCAAGTTAGGTTGTCCTTTTCATATGCCAACGCTAAATTGGTGATGAAAAATTTCAATTTATTGGTAGAGAATACCAATAGGTCCAGAAAAAGTGCAAGCCGCAAAATGAACAGCTTTTTGAATATTTAATGGTGGTATATTCTTATATTGATAGGTAAAGCTGAAATACCATTGAATTGTATATTTGATTATACGCTAAAATTATTAAACTAAACTATCAGAGACAAGACCGTTACACGTTGTGAATATTTTAAAATTAATTATTCGTGCCATTTTTAAGCAAATAACAAAAATAAAAAAATAATACCTAAATCTTGTATTCGATACATCAACCCATTCAGTAGGATCATGACAAATGTATGAATCATTCAGTTTTTTATCATCCTGATCGTCGTCTCTCATAGTGGTTTCAGAATGTTCTCGCATATCATAACAATCCAAATAATAAACAATACAAGAAAATAAAAATTTATTAGCGGATAAAAATAATTTGGTAGATGTACCTGCTCATTAAAGTTGAAATAATGTTAATAAAATTTATTACAAAATTATTATAGCCTGAATAAAAGTCGATTTCTGTCGCCACAAGGCAATTTTATAAACGGAGAAATTTATTATGTCAGTGTTTAGAATTATCATTCAACGCAACGGTTCGCATTTGCATCGTTTGAGACAGACTATACAAATTAATTCAAAAGTGAGAGATCCATATGCAAATGAAACAAGTGAAAAGAAAAAGTTAATAAACAGTTTTATACTTTATATTTGATAATTATTACCAATCCTCTTCATTTTCATATTGGTCGACACCGGAGCGAATAATTTTTTTCTTTTGGGGTTTTGGTGCACATTTCTTATCATAATTTATAACATCACTTCTAGCGAGCCTCTTTTCAAGAACGTCTGTAGAGAATTCGTCAGTTCCACCGAGATCATCAAATCCACGAATGTAGTCGATTGACTGTTGCTCGACTATGATAGCAATGGTTGGGATCACTCGAATATTCAATCGCGATGTAAGGAATGGGACCTTTTCCGCATTTACACTAATAAATCGGGTTTCAATATGCTTTTGTGCAAGGATTTCGAAGTGTTTATCAACTATCTTGCACCTAAAACTAAAGTTATTATCGTCCTCAGGCAAATCTGCTTCTCTGGAAAAGAAAGAAATACATCCGAATTGTTGGCCAAGTTTCGCAATAATTATAAGTTGAAAAATTTTTCTCTTCAATCTCATGAATTTTTTCCTGTCCAGAGAGACAGCTTTTTAATAAGTACCTGAAGTTACTCGAAAGATAGAAAAGACAGACAACTTTATTGCTCTTTTTAGTAGCCTCAAAAAATTCCTTCTCGTTTGCAACCTCTTCATATTTTCCATGCCCGATCGACATCATTTCAACCTTTTCCTTTTGAGCTTTCTTCATTTGTTCCATACGTCGTCTTCGAATAGCTTCCAAATCGTCAAGATTGTCAAGTCTAAATGATAAAACTATAATAAGGTTTGAAGCAAATCTCTTACTTGTTAATTTCCTCATCAAGCTGCTCCTCAAGAACCTGAGCAGCGCGAATCAGGCTCTTTCCAAGTTCATTTTGAACATTTGCAGCCATTCTTCTCTAAATATTATATTACGAGATACGGACACGCAATATGATACTATAATGAAAAGATAAGGGTCAATTGGAGTCTCTGGGTGTCGAGAAAATTGTTCTGGATGAAGCTAGAATCCATATAATAATAAATGCAAAGAATTTTAAAATAGTATTGTCTTTTTCAGAGCTCGGGCCTAACGGAAGAGGAAAAATATTAGAAAAAAATGAGGTTCTCGTTTGTACGGACACTAAGGACATTTCCATCTATTACTCTTAAATGTGCCATCCATTTTTTAAGAAAACACACATTGATGAAATACAAAAGAGTTGCCGTCTAAACGAGAACCTCATTTCTTTCTCTTCCGGTTGGCACCGATTTCTGAAAAGGACAATATTTACAAAAAACGTTTGAATGCTAATTTATAGGATCAACATTAAATTTTCCACTCCAAAGTGCCTCACGGTTCGGTAGGGCGTTCTTACTGCAGAACTTCTCTGTGTCTTCTGACTCATCGTTTATTGTTGTGTATTTTTTATTCATTTTTTTTCGATTTATGATTTTCATTGGCCCACAATTTTATTCCATTAGATTTATAGAATGTTTTAAATCTTCAATAAATATTCAGCTAATAAAAATAATTGTTTCAACAAATATTTTTATTTCATGTAATTCGTTTTATAATGTATGCGAACCATTCCGCATCTTCCCGAAAATACATGATACCATGAATTACGTGACACGACGAGATTTGTTGAAACAATTACTTATTGAAGATTTAAAACAATCTAAAAATCTACCTAATCGAATAAAATTGTGGGACAATGAAACTAATAAATCGAAAAAAATGAACAAAAAATACACAACAAAAAACGATGAGGCAGAAGGCACAGAGAAGTTCTGCAGTAAGCGCGCCCTACCAAACCGTGGTGGTACTTTGGATTGAGGCCAAAGACAAAGTACGGAAACGTTGGTACGGAAACGAATGTTTTGATGCCGTCAGCTTTGCGTTCGCGTTGCGGTCGTCAAATGCCGGGTACACGAAAGCGAGAGAGTGGACGCGAATAGTGAATCATTTGAATATTAGGCGATTATTGTTGGAAACTATTTATATTGAGATAATTATAAATACAATACAAATAAACATGATAATAATATAATAGTATTTGGATGGAAGTTCATTTTCAGATGAAAGGCTTAGGCTTAGGTACCTAAGCCTTATTTGCTGTGGTAGCTGTTTTTTCAGCTTTATACTACAATATCCTTGTTATTTAATTATTCTAAAAAAATATTTCAACCCCTCCCTGCATATCATTCGAAACAGTCTAAGATAACCTCATCCCCATCTCCATAAAATATCGGAATATTTCAAAATAACCCTTCTAAAAATACGGCCTAGCTTTTTGTCCTTCCTTTAGTGTATGTAGAGACACAGACAGCTAATCAAGGTGTACCCGGCATTTGACGACCGCAACGCGAACGCAACGCTGACGGCATCAAAACATTCGTTTCCGTACCAACGTTTCCGTACTTTGTGTTTGGCCTGGATTGAATTTAATGTTGTGTGATTTTTAATTGCTTCCTAACTTTAAACATCCTTTAATGACATTTGTTGACATGAAAAGTTGGAAATTTCCCTTATTACGACATTATGAGCCCATCGTCTTTAGCATTTTTCTTTTTCAGAAAGAAAGGCATTCAAATTAGATTGTGTAATATTCCGTGATTTTTTGCGGAAATTAATATTATTTCTCGCTAGAGCAGCTTTTGCATATTTAATAACCACTTGATATTATGGAATTTCTTAAGCTTAAGGAAAGATAATAACTTATTCAGCAAGTTTCAGTTTTTCTTCCATATATTTTTTCGTATATCGCATTTTTGTGTTGCGAAAGTTTTTCTGTGTTCTGAATGTTGTATTCCATGAAAAATTGGTTTTCTCAAGAATTAAAACATTTAATTTTGGCGAATATTTTGTTGAATTGTGTATTATCAAGTTTTGAGAAATTGATCATTTCAATTTCATAAAAAATAAAACCAATAGGAAGTGAACTATAAATTTTGACGAAATATAACGAAAAATAATGAAATAAAGCGAAATTATTAAAATAAATTGGAGATTTGCTTCACGTTCTCATTGAGACCATTTGAAATTAATTCAAAAATATTGAAAATGAATTATCAATTTCTTACATTTTGATAATACATACTTTTTATTTTTGTTCTATTGCCTCAACGAGCAGTTGTTCGGCAACAAAAATTTTGACTAAATCTATACCAAATATATTCGACATTAAACGTTACAGATGCCAAAGACATCCGTATGGAAGACGCGAGTGGGAACTCAAATTTTAATGGGAAAAATCACAGAAATAACCCAAATTGGGATTGATAGAATTCCTTGCGCTCAAGTTAGATGCCAGATGAACGAGTTTAATATTTATTTGAAGAAATATTTCGCCCGCTCGTTTGATTTTTGGGCTCTTGATAGGTTGAAAAAACACACAAAATATAGTCGATTTTGAATACTTTGTGATACAAAGTATTTAAAATGGACTATAAATATTTTTCAATATACATAACTTTCAGATCATCTCTGGGAAATGTAGGGGACACAGTATTGATTAAGCGTATTGATGGTTCAGAGAGGCCAAAAGCCAATGTTTCGCACTCTGTAGATAGGGTTGTTTTCAAATTCGGTAATATTATTTATTATCTATGAGAAGTATTTAAATTTTAGGAAATATCGTGGATCCCGTAACAGGCAGGAAAATTTTCAATGATTCGTTCTCCGATGAAATCGATTTGAAGAAGGTTACAGTTGAAGAAGTTGTCGATAAGCCATTTGAGGAAGATTCATTGTTATTTGATGAACGAAGAGCCCTTCAGGTTAGAAAGTTGGAAGAGGAGAAGTCTGTTGTTTAATAGTTGTAAGATCTCTAGTGTATCTAATAGTCGTTTGTTTTGTTTATTGTTATAGAATAAATTTATTTTACTGTATATTAAGTGTTTTTTCTATAGGAAATGTGTTGTAAATTGCTTAAAATATTTCTAGATTTGATGTTTGGCAATTAAAATTAAATAGATGGACATAAGTCGTCCAACAATTGACAAACCTGTATACATTCCAGTGGAACGTTTCATTGAGTCACGTTCAAATTCGATTGCCCAATTATTGAAAGCGATTGACAACGATGCTCTCGTGTCCGGAGAAGTTACGAAAGGACCAAGAACAGCAGCACAAAGATTGCCGCGACATATGCGACGGTATTAATATATTAAATTAAAAATAATGCCGTAATGATTTTTGAAGAAGAGCAATGGCTTATAAAGTTCGCCGTTTTCCACGAGGAATGAGAGAATTCGCTGCAACTCATTTGATCACAAAACATAGGAAAAAACCACCAAGTCGTTTTTCAAAAAGAAAACCGTCGAATATATTGAAAGTATGAATTTTCACGTTATATACTTTTTATAAATAAAACTTCTATAGAGACATATGAGACGGGATATGAAAAATGGTAAATGGATGGAGACTCATATTTGGCATGCGAAGCGATTTCGCATGGTTACGAGGTTGGAATAGGATTTGACGTTTTTTGAACAATATGATGCAGGTGGGGCTACAAATTACCGGAAAGAAGTTATCAAAGAGGATATAGAACAATAATTCGGGATTCTTATAGGCACTGTTCAATAAGAGATCACTCTTATTTCATCTGTATAAAGGTGTGTTTTCTTGTTGTCTCATTGAAAAAACTGGAGCCCTGTCTTAATTCAATACCACAGTGAGGGTGTCTTTTTGCAAATGAGTTTTAAGATTAAAAAAATGATAAAATATGAAAAATGGTCTCATTTTGAAGTAACCTGGCAATGTTGCAAATTTTTCTTTTCATCTCATCAATCTAGGTTTTTTTTAATCTATTTATCTGAATTGTGACAACAACTAAGACCACAGTTCGTATGAAAGAAGGTATTTATCCGTTAAACGGTGATGGAAAATCATTGGTTAATTGTCTTTTCCAGGAAATGATATATATTTTACAATCAATTTTGTATTTAAATATAATTTTTTGCATTCTGATTATTAAAATTTCACTATAAAAGTAGGTTATTAATTATTTTCAATCATAGTTTAACAGATAAATACATTCTTGCATACGGGTCCACATTTTAAATTTTTTTCGTGGCATATTTCCGTTAAAAAGGAATACAAAAAAACCTGTAGAAAATTTCTGACGACGTAATGCGAACAATTATAAAAATCGAGTTTTCTTTTGTGGCTCTCTGTTCCTAAAACAGAAAATATTATTTATTAAATGCTTTAACGCACTCATCTGTAAAGAAAACCTCTCTCAGGAGAAGTTTAGGGTTTCGATTTTCAATTTTTTGAATTAGATGCAGCTGACCTTCTTCTACAATTAGGGAATTTCGCCTTGGAGATTTTTGGAGCAAAATTTTTAGTTGCTAGTTTTGCTTCTAAAATTCACATTTACATGTTTTTCATACTTTATGAATAATACCATTCACTGGTGAATCCGAACGCGTCGGTTGAGAAAAAACACTTCGGCGACGGAAGAAAAAGCTTTTAATAAGAATTATTCAAATTTTGGCTGTCCCGGTTTCCTAATGTCACTTGAAATAAAATATAGAACTAAAAAAAACGAAACGTTTTCAAGCTCATTAGAACCAAGGTCATTAAAATAAATCAAGATTGAAATAATATGGGTTTTAAATCAATTTTGGAATAAAAAAATGTTTCAACTATTTTGTATACAGTGAACATATTTCTTCTCTTTTAGTTCGCCGCGGACGCGTTCGGATTCACCAGTGATTATTAGCTATTGTCGTGGTGTGCTTGAGACAGGTGTAGATTTAATTTTCAATTAATTTATTATTTCACTTTTCTTTGAATATCGATCCTAAATGGAATAAATTACACATAAAATTTTGTTATTATAATTATTATTAATGTAACAACCAATTTATTAAGAGAAAACAAAATGAAACAAAAATTTTATGAAAAAAGAAAACGAAATAATAAACAAATTGCAAATTAAATCTACACCTGTCTCAAGCGAGATCGTTTTATTATTCGGAATGCTCCTTTAAATCGACATTCAATAACCTACACCACGAAAATATGTATAAAATGTATATTAGGCGTTCTAACCCCGTTCAAAAATATTTGGATTTTTATATAATTTTTTCATGATGAATAACAAGTCTTAAAGACAATTTTATATATTAAATCATATATCAAAAAATTCTCCGTGTTTCAATCTATATGATGATAGCATTAACAATTTTATACGGTTTAAGTTAATTTAAAAAAATAATAACAGAAAATCTGATGAAATTTAACGAAAAAAGTTAACATGCATTTCTTCTTTTACTGAACTGAACAAATTCTTTGGAGTGCCTTGAATCTAAGTTAGTCGAGTAGCGTTATATTCTCACAGCGACTCTAAGGGCAAGTCTCTTTTAACATTAATACTCAACTATTTTATTTTCCTTTTCAGAGATCGGCGCCTAATGGAAGAGGAATAATTAGAATGAAATGAGGTTCTCGTTTGGGCGGACACTCTTTTACATCCCATCAATGTGTGTTGTCTCAAAAAAGTAGGCAACACATATTGAATAGGAAGAGATGGAAACTATTTTGGTTCCGATCAAACGAGACCATATTTTTCCTCTTCCATTCATTAGATACCGATCTTTGAAAAGTACAATTTAGTTATTTTTAAATACTATATTCATTGCAGATTTCTTCAGAAGAAATACAAAATATCACATGCAAGCTCAAGAATCTACTGGATTCGTATAGTTTTTCTAAAATTTGCTCTAAGTGGGCACGTGAAGCGCAAAACGAGTTCGACATTTGCTTATACGATGTAAAGTTGTATCCGCATGGATTCATCGGACCTGGCCGTTTCCAATGGATTGATAATAACATGTTATCTTTGTGGATTCATCCAGCAGCCAAAGATAACTTTTTAACTTGCTTATCGGCTGAATTTGGTCTGGGCGAAATATCTGACCAATCGATTTATGAGAACAATGGAGTAAAAGTTGAGGTAATGGATGGATGTGTTAATAGGTTTCGGATTATCGGCCCATTGGCATTGCGAACTCTTAGTGAGGCTATCAAATTGTCGAATGATGAACGATTCAATAAACATCATCAGAAATGGAACCAATTGATGTCTTTGAGAGATCCAATGATGATCCTGGCCGACGGCTTAGTCTTAACGTTATCCATAGAAGATCCGAAGATTTGCTGGTCTAGAAAGATAAAAAAGGAATCAAAAGAGTTGTTATGTGGTGAAGGGGACTTCGACGTGGAACCAATCAACACTTTATTTTGGAACTGTAACAGTCAGGACTTAATAAACTCCCGATTGTCTACGAAAGAATTTGAAAAGAAGAATGCGGATAAAATAAATGGGATCGAGCGAACAAATTGCAAGATACCGTTAGTTGTTATAGCTCGGAACAGGAATGACAGAACCCTAGATGGAGTGGATGTGTGTGTCCCGGAATCTTTCGGTAAGAAGTATGAGAAATATTCGCTTTAATATCGAGTTTAGGAAAGGATTTATGGGTTTCACTACAAAGGAGGGGAGCAAGATCTAGTGGATTGAGGGATGAGGCCTCTGGACACCTTGAATCTCTTCAATTTTTATATCCTAATGATGACCCGGAATCTAAAGGTGGTTTGGACTTTCAAAAGTGCGAAACGACAGAGCTTTTGGTTTGATTTTTTACGTTTATATATATATATATATACATATAATTTATAATTCAATTTTTGTTTCATAGACCGCGATATGACTATAATTGTTAAAGATAATTGACTCAGTTTTTCATATATTGGCTGCGCGCGAACAGTAGAAACTTGATGATTCAATAACTTTAAACAATTTTAGGGCGGTTTTTTTTTTGAAAAATATTGATATTTTACATTACATAGAAATAGGCATATATTATTTATTATACACAACATATTAGTCTACTTTTTTGTAAAAAAATCTTGTTGCAGACTACCTTTAAGGATCTGTTTTACTTTGGAAAACTTTTTTCAGTAATAAAAAAGTGATTATCATAGTCAACATATTATTAACACCAGAATTTTCAAATATCCGCGTAGAATTATAAAAATTGAAGTATGTGCGAAAAAAAAGAATAATTGATTAATGAAAATTAATTTAAAGTATTCTAAATTGTAAAAAATTTTAAGTGAACTGTATATTTTAAACTGAATTTTAGAGGCGCTATCACGGGAAGCCACACAACAGGAGGTGCAAATACTGGAGTGATTTATCAATTAAGAATCCATTTGATTTTGGATGGAATGAACTTATCAATGATTGGAAATTGAACGAATCATCAATCGCATGCCCTTACGTGGCTCGAGAATATTTGTTACTGAAACGATTGGAAAAGACGTTGAAAGAAAAAATAAAAATTGAAGAGAACCTTGATGGTTGCTTGGCACCTGTCATTATTGAATTTATTGGAAGGGGAAGACCGAAAAGGCTAGCAATTGTGTGCATTCCCACGAATGAAGATTTGAGATTGCTTAAGAGAAATCATAAAATGGAAATCACGCAGAAGACGCGAAATGAAGATGAAGATGAGGATCTCGGTGAAGAAGAAGAAGAGGAAGAAGATGAAAAAGTTGTACGGAAAAAAACGTTTGTTGACGAATTTGTTTCACTGGATTTTTCGGCTAACGAGGAGAAAATAAACTTAAAGGAGTTATTTGCCTGCTCAGGAACGTTGGATGAAAAGTAAGTGTATCTAACAAGGAACCTTATGACTCGAATATACTGAAGAAAAATTAGGAGCCCGAAATGGTTAAAAAAAGGGGGGGTTTAACACAGATCTTATATAATTATTATTCATTTCAGAGATCGATGCCTAATGGAAGAGGAAAATTTTAGGGGCGGGGCAAAGGTCTTGTTTAGGCAGCCACACGGCCACTGAGGCCATCACGTCTCTTCCTCTTTTGTTTGTCATCAATATTTTTATTTCATCCATTTTCATTTTTAAATTAAACTTTTCATTTCTTGTCATCAAAAAATAGATAACAAAAATTGATGAAAAACAACAGAGGAAGAGACGTGATGGCCTTAATGGCCGTGTGGCTGCCTAAACAAGACCTTTGCCCCGCCCCTAAAATTTTCCTCTTCCATTAGGCATCGATCTCTGAAATGAATAATAATGTTAATAAATTCCTTTTATATTTTATGGGTTATACTATAAGATCTAGAAAAAATTGAGCGTTTTTTGTTGCTGATATTTTGTCAAAATATATCTATTTTGTTACGAATTTATATAAAAATAGGAATATACATTTTCCCTTTTTTAATTGGAAAAATGCATACTTGGGAAAGGCCGGCCCGATTGGAGTCGGGCCGGCCCGCATTTTCGATTTTGCGGCCCTGGCCCGGCCCTAAAATAAAACAAAAGTTTAATTTTTTTCATTATTTCTTAATTATTGATATGTTTCTTAAAATATTGTGTGTACGTTTGTTCCTCAACGGAATTAGTAGATATTTGAGAAGTTTAGGGCCGATCTTCAATGTCAAATTTGTCAAATAAATTATTTCAAACAAAAATTAAATGTTTTAAAATATTTATTTTAACATAAAACATCATCAAATAAAAAATTTTAATAGATCCTTACACATTTTAAGCACCGACACTTAAATATTAACCTCAACATTTAACGGATTGACAGCCCTTTCAGATACGCTGTTGAAGCTTACATTGTAATGAACTGAAAATGCTTATAAAGCACCATCAGGTGTGCTCTCAATTTTTTGATTTATTTCCAGATATTTTATGCTAAAATAAATATTTATAAAAATTATATTTCGTTTGGATAAATTATGTTGCCAAATTTTCCGGGCCGGAGGGCCGGGCCAGGGCCGAGGCATTGAGGGCCGGGCCGGCCCGCGGGCCGAAAAAATCGAAAATCTATGGCTTCCGCCTGGTCCGGGCCGGGCCGGCCCTAAATTTCCCAAGTATGGAAAAATGTATATTTTCACTGAATAAAAAATCGGAATACGGGATAAAGTTATTTTCTCGAAATACGTTATAAAATTTGAACTTCCGAAATAAGGAACACGAAATTCCGTCCATCACTGTAACTTATCCTCCTAATCTTGATATTGATCCATACACCACACCGGAGTCAAACATATAATGTTTTATTTTTACTCTAATGTTAAGATGGTGAAGGGCGTCAAATATATATTTCTTCCTTGAACTGTTTCTTCATTGAACATCTCGTTCGACAGTCGATTCACTTTTTGTTCTTTTAACACGGTTTGACTCCTCAGTGAATAAACGTTTCGGAAATAAATCAAATAGAAGATTTTCCGTTTTTCGCTATTGTGTGTCTCGGTATAACGGTAAGGTCTACAGAATCCGAGCGGCTGTTTAGTATTTCTTAAATGATAGGATAGATTATCCATGGACACCAGCGTTGCACGGAAATCTATTATTTTCGAACGGAAGATGGAATTCCGTGTAACCCAGCAGGACAGATTGGGTGTTCTTACGCTCACATATCCAAGCTGAAGAAACTAGGAACTCTTAATGCATTAAAAGTTTTGTTGAAGTGTTTTTTTATTTAATTTTAAACATTTTTTTATAGTTTCTTATTTTATATTCCGTGTTTCGGAAGTTTTTATATTGTTCCGCGCGGATTCTTGTTCCGTATTCCGACATGGAAAATTTCTATTCAGTCCATCACTTATATAAAAATCACGCTATCACATTCTTGATAAGTTGGTTTTTACATTAAAACAGTTGATTTCTCAATGCTAATTTTTTCTGGAAAAGCAATATTGAAAATTCAGCTTAACTTGCATAGTTACAGAACAAATAGGAAGAAATGTATGATCTTGTTTGTAACTGGGAACTTTGTCAATTTTTTCATCAATTTTCCAATAAAATTGTAAAAAAATTAAAGAACAATTATTTTTTCAGAAAAAAAACCCGATATATATAATTTTTTTAAGATCCATTCGACGTACGCGTGTAAATCGAAAGAAAAAAGAGGCGGCGAGACGAAGAAAAGCTGAAAAATCAAAGAGAGATGAATTTTTAGTTAAAGAAGATATTGAAAAATCGGTTCATAATAGTCATGATTCTGCAAATCGGTAATAAAATAAAACTTGATTGCATACGTTTTTGTTTTAGTGAAATAATTGGAAGACTCGTTAGTGGGGAACAAAGTCTCTTGCGAGGGCATGGATGTGGATTGGGCTATATAGCGGCTAATTGTTTGGATAAAATCGCGCAAAATTATGGAAGTATGTCTTTATTTTTTTAAACCTTCCTCTCTAAGTCATTGATGTCTATAGCAAAATCATTAGTGATGGTTAGGAATCCGACGTCCAAATATTATCATCCGGCTGTGGTCGAAATCCAGAAGAAAGTTGTAAATATTTGAAGTGATTGGTGGTATGCATCATCATATTTGTTAATTTTTTTGATAAAATTGTTGTTATTTTGTTTTGTTTGAAAATCTAATAAAAATGGTTGATAGCATTTATTTTTATTTCGTGATAAGGTATTTATCCTATTTGCTTTTATTTATGATTTTTGTAATTATAATTTTTATTTGATATTAAACAATTCGACTAAAAATTTGCGTGAATAGTGAGCCAAAAGATTTATTGTCGTGGTGTAGGTTGATGAAAAATTAAGGGTAAAGGAGCATACCCCAAAAAAAGATGGTCTGGCTTGGGCTGGTGTAGATTTAATTTGCAATTTGTTTATTATTTCGCTTTTTTTCATCACAATTTTGTTTCATTTTGTTTTCTCTTACTAAATTGGGTGTTAAATCAACATAATAATTATTATAATAAAAATTTTAGGTATAATTTATTAAATTTAGGATCGAAATAATAAACAAATTTCAAATTAAATCTACACCAGCCCAAGCGAGACCATCTTTTTTTTCGGTATGCTCCTTTACCCCTAATTTTTCATCAACCTACACCACGACAATACCTTAATATTGCCCTTTTTAAGAAAATATGATGAATGGAAGAAAAAATTTATTCAAAAACTGTCGGTTGGTTGAGTACAAAATGTGATTCGACCACGGAAGAAAAAGCTTTTAATAAAAAATTTTGGCAGTCCGGGTTTCCTCGCAACAATTAAAATAAAATATAGAACCAAATGAAAGTCGAATGATATAAAAACGAAATTTTTTTCAAGCTCATTAGAGCCAAGGTCATTAAAATTGAATTAAAAGGATTAAAATTTATAAAAGGATTTTATAATCAATTTTGGAATAAAAAACATTTACGGTAGAATGGAATTTGGAATTATTTTTAAAAATTCATGGTATGTTTCAGTGTTTCAACTATCTTGTAAGCACATTGCTTCTCTCTTAGCCTGCTTCTGAATACTTAACATCGACGTTTTTAAGATTTCCCTCGTGAACGAAGCGTGTTTAGATCGCGTAGAACGCGTTCGGATTGACGAGTGAACAGTCCAAACGAGACCATCACTTTCCTATTTCCATTCGTCATATTTCCATTAAAATGAAACTTACTTTACTTTGGATACTTTGGAGTTCGTATCGTCAGCAGCTACCAACGCGAACTATCTCTCGCCATTTGAGTCGACAAGCCCGCGCCATTGTTGACCAGACTGTCTTCTTCCGAAAGATCCCGATGCGCCCCAGCACTACATTCAGGACTCGCCACGTGCGAGAATCGTTGCAACGCGCGAGTTGTCTCCTGAACTGAATCATCGGGTTTTCTATTTTTCTTTTTTCTTTTGAGAGTAAGAGTAGTGCCCTGGAGTTCCTGCGGTTAAGCGTACCAAGCCTCCCAGGATCGAAACAAAGATTAGTATCGGGCACTACAACCTTTGAGACGAGGGCTGATTCTTTTGGCCTGCGCCATCGGAGGTACCCATTTCCACCGATTTTGTTGTAGCACAGTTGACGTCCTTCGCCACGTGGATGCAAGAATCGTGAAGGACAACTATTAATTAATTATTATAAAAATAAAAGTGTAATTCTTTTTATTGATCCTAATTTAATCTTATTTAATGATTTTTGCTTTAAATTTTAAAATATAAAATAACATAATGGTATCATTATAATTATAAATAAAGATAGGTTATATATTTTTAAATCTATATATATAAATAAAATCGGAATGATAATTGGAATTTCGGAGTCGAAAAATTTCCGAAATCCGGAATTCCTCCCATCTCTGAATCCATGCTACGAGGATTACATCTGTCAGGTTAAGGACAAATAATTACCCTTAAACGTTTTCCGTCATTACCCTAACATTGTCAAACGGTGTTCAGAAATGGTCATCGGCGAGATAATAACCGGTTGACAAGTACTGCGAAACACCTCGCATTTAAATTGAGGGTTTTCCAAATTTGTTACTATATTCACTCCGTTTGAGAGTGAGAGAAATTTATGTCTGCACTCCAAATCGAAATAGCGATTTTGCGATTTTTAAACGTGTTTAAAAAAATTTAGAAGAAGAAAAGAAATTTTTACGTCTTTGTAACAAAAAAGTTTTACTGTAATTTAATTAAGCTTGTTTTAAACTATCTAAAAATGTTAATATCTTTCTAAAAAGTTATATTTGAACATGATTACTGAGCTAATTCTGTTACTATACAAGCTGGCACGCCAAATAGAAATTACCATTTTACATTATTCAACCTTTTGTTATTATATTGCACGTTTCAATTAGAAATTAATTTTCCCGCAATTTGTATCAGGTGTTCCATTAACTATCGAGAGAATATCAATATCTTTACTAAATCTTCTATTAAAGCGACTTTATGAGCTCTTATTTTAATAATTGCATTTGGCGTGAGCTGGGGTTTGTCTGTGATACGTTCAAGACCTCTAATATTTCATATATATATATATATATATATATATATATATATATATATATATAAATGATTGCATTTTTAATTCGTAATTTTTCTATTTTTCAGTAAAGTTTATTTCAGATGATAAAATGGTTGACTAAAATCGTCTCTCCATCAACTGAATCAACATCGAGAAGCTCACATGAACCAATTAGGACAACATCAAGTATGTGTTTGGAATTCTATATATATATATATACCCTTTTTCTAGACCGCAGTAAACTAACCGTTACTTATGCTTCGGATCCTTTAGAATGGGAACGAATATTTGAGGAAAAGTGGAAGATTGTTGAAGATGTTTTAGAGAATAAATTGTCCAATGTTGAGCACGATGTGGTTTATGATGAGGTTTTTCTTGGCTACTTTAAAAGCTTTTAATTAAAAGTAAATCGTTTCTATCAATCAAATTTACGTGAAACTCATCGCAAGAATGACAATTTTTAAGCCAAATGACGATTATTAAAACAAAAATCAAACAAAGAGCGAATGCGCAGTTCAGAATGCGGAATATAAAATAAGAAATTTGTTAAAAATTAAAGCGAGAATACCATTAGTGACAAATTAATAAGCAGAAAAAGGCTTATTTCATTAAGCGAGCCTAAATTCTTAAGTTTAGATATGTGAACGTAAGAATATTCAATGTGTCCGGCGAAAATCAATTCGGTCTTTGACAACAAATCATTCCAGAAGTACTAAAAAATCGTTCGGATTCTGTAGATGTTACCGGTATACTGAGATATTTAATACCCAGCTTCTTCAAAAGCGCAAAATCTTCATGCTCTTTCCAAAACGTGTATGGATTAATATCAACATTAGGAGGCATGCCACCGTCATTCGCAACTTATCAGCTTTCGATATGTAGCAGTACACGGTTGCTCAATCATTACTTTTTATTTACCTTAAATTGTTTAAAAACGAATATCGTGCACTTTTTCTCATCAAATATTTAGAATTAACGGTTCTACATGAGATAGGCTGAATGACAGTTTTTGAATTCCGGAGTTCGGAATGAAAATTGGAACTTTGGAATCACATTTGAAAATTCGGAAACTGGAATCGAAAAATTGACGGAATCCGCAACCGGGAATAACATTTGAAAATGCGGAATTCGGCCCATCTCTGATCTACATAGTGATATAAATATTCCTCCTTATTTGTTAAGAATAACCAACTTTCTGAGCTCTCAATTTTTTTTAGGAATTTATAAAAAATATTATAACATATTTTCAAAACTCTTGATTTGACATTAGAGTCATTTCGTTAGAAAGAGAATGAAATTATCTTTCCATATTAATAAGCCACGTTGTTGACTAATGGTTATTAATGGAATTTAATAGATGATGTTGCTTATTGACAATGCGACCGATATGTGCACTTTATTAATGCTTGAAGTGAATTCTCAACCGGAGCCTTCAATAGGACCAATTTTGGATCGGTTCTTCACCGAGCAGATACTAGAAAAAGTTATTGACTGGGCAATTCAATTGCCATCATTGTTGAAACCAACGTGTCAGGTATTCAGTATTAGATATGATATAATCATTGTAACATTTGAAGCTTGCCATTGTGAAGATGTTTGAGACGATCGTGTCAGAGTCACACTCGCAGAATCATTGTCTTTTGGTTCATAAACCGATACTAAACCCTTTGCTCAGATTGTGTGAATGGTCACGACGAGATGATAGCACATGCCAGAATCAGGATCAAATGGAACTATCAGCGACAGAAAACCATTTCGTTATATTGTTGAATCAGGCGAGAAATTGAATATAATTATAAAATTATTTCATATTTTTTAAGATATGCATGAAGCTGGCCGAAGATAAAACATTATTGCATTTTTTCTTTTATTGTGCCAATGGCTCCGATCAGTTTATTGTGTTCACGCAGTTAATTACGTTTTTATACGTTCAGGTAAAATACTAGATAGGTTATTTTAATAGTTACGGATTATATATTATTGTTGTCTAAAATTGTTTGCATTTGCACTTATGATTCTCGCAGTTAAGATAAATATTGGGTTGAGGAATAAGTTCGTAGAGCTTTTATATTATCTTTTGTTTCACAACAATTTTCTTGCTGTCTGGAAAAGTGTATATATTTATCTGTTAGCGGTTTTTCTGCTCTACAGAACTGTGTTTTTAGTTTGTTCGGAAATTTTAAATTTTAATCATTTTTCAGGCTTAGAAATGAACTATCCAGGAGGCAAAAATCAGTATTTTAGATATCTTCTCTTTTTCGCTTTTCATCGAAAGCAAAAAGCAGCCGAAGCAGCGCAGGAAAATGCAGTGTGTGTTGAGAAGGCGTCTTAGGCATGATACTTGAAAATCGAGAGTCAAGTAAGATCTTCGTTTTTGATGGAACTGGGAGTGCATGCTGCACTGTGAAATGCACGAAAGAAACGCCACTGTCAACAAGGAACTCTATGTTGCCCAGCTGCGCCGCGTAAATGAGGCTATTCGACTGAAAAGACCCGATCGACAAAGCCAAGTCATCTTGCTCAACGACAGCGCCAAGCCGCATGTTGCACAAGTCGTCAAAACCACGTTTTCCGCTCTCTGTCAAACCAAATAAGTGGTGTTACCTTCGAGGACCTCAAAAACTGGCTCAACAACTTCCTCGACAACAGGACGGACGATTTTGGGCGGAACGGGATCAAAAAATTGATCGAGTAGTGGGAGGAAGTCGTAAACGGTAACGGCGAATACATAATTGATTAATTTATTATAATAATTGTTGTTTGTTCAAATAAATCTTTGTGGAAAACTCTACGAACTTATTCCTCAACCTAATAGTTGCCGATTTGCGAAGCGCTGCGCGGCGAGACAACTATGTCAGAGAGAAAAATTGTAGGGTTGCACACCAGGTTTCAGTAAAACATGATGACTAGATAACGTAAAAGTTTTATTAATGTGGTGTATAAAAATGTTCTTATCCGACGAGTTGGAAACTTCCCGCCAACAATCCGCTAACAAAGTGTCCACTGGTCTAATCGCATCACAATCTTCCGAAGCCAACATTTTCATTCCACAAAAAATTACTATGTCATCAAAAAAATCCAGCTCAACTTCTTAAAAATGAAAAATATGGATCAAATAAAAAAGGAAAATTTAAATATTTTTCAAAACGTGCGAATAGGGTTTCGGTTAGGGAAAAATTGTCCTTTCTATTTTGTACATTTTCCAATATGATTACACTGTTAAGTTAAATTGTCGTGAGAAAAGTTTTATTGAAAATTTTCAGACACGCTTAAAATTCTGAAAATCCTTATTTCCAGTTGGTGATAGCTGAGAACATTTTATTAGTGCACACAAAAAATTGTCCTGCACTGGGGGATTAAGTGGGTTAAAATAGGTTTAAAGTTTCCAACCTCAAATTTCCTGTGTTATAACCATTAAATTTTGCGGTCGACAAGTTAATCGAACATAATAAAAGTATCGGTGGTCAAGTAGATAAGCGTTTCGTCATTCAATCATCAACAAAGGTGTCAAATTCAATTCCTCGCGTCGGCATTAAATTTATTTCATTTGTTGATTTCGATTCACAAATTTATCGAAAAAAGTTTACTAGTTTTTTCGGTCCTCTGAACTTTGAATGTTCTTTCAGCTGGGTGCTGGAACCCCGTTTTTTAGAATTCTGGACGGGCGCTTAAAAAATTGAAAATTTCAAAACCCGGGATCGGGACTTCAATTTTTTGTTCCACTATCAATTTTCCATCAGACGACCTTTCAGCGCATTCCTACCAGTTTCGCTGTTGTTCTTATACTTTATGAAAAAGGTTTTAACCCAGTTACTCAAGGAAGAGGAGTGTGTGCATGTCTGAACGCGAACTCTCAACAGCGGCAACGGCAACGGCAATCGAGCGGCCATCGTTGACTTCCAATCAGACATTGGTGCTATCGATTGATCGTATTGATTCATCGAGTACCTCGAGTTTTGTGAAATCAGCTATTGGTGGAACGCCGCTGGTGACTCTGTTGTTCGGACTGAGAAGTGCCTGGAAGCATTCTAGACAACCGGAAGCGGCAGAGTTAGCACGAGTACAGCTGCTATCGGGAGCAGCGTTCGCCGGAAAGGCTCTCGGCTTGGCGACAGTGATAACAGTTTCCGGATTCACACTGTTGATCGTGGGTCGTCGCTGTTAAACGTGAACACGCCACGCCAGTTTGGCGCGGTGATGAAAGAAACGTGTGGCGATTCGCTCCGATTGCCACAAAGTACTAACTTGCAGAGCTTTGAAGAATTTTTAAAGAGTATTGAGTCTAAAACGGGACAGTCGGAAGAGAAGAACGAAGGGTCGGCGTGAGTAGGATATTTGTATATTTGTTTTGTTGGCTGGTCTTAATAATAATAGAAATTTTGAGATATAGAAATATTAAATAGTAATAACATTAATAAATATAAGAAAGGAATGATGATATTAGTTTTGGCGCTGGTCATAATACTCATATTTGTTATCCTGCTCTTCTTCGCTGTCCGGTCAAAACCATTGCCGAGAATGAAGGAGAAAAGTCGGATATTATTGGTGATAGCACATCCGGACGATGAGATGATGTTTTTTGCCCCAACCATTCGTTCACTTCTTCAAGAATTGCATAGGATATTTGTTTTGTGCATTTCGAATGGTAATTTTTATGGCAAGGGACCTATTCGAATGAAAGAACTCATCGAGCCTGCAAAGCGATTAGGAATAAATGCGGGGGATGTGACGTGCCTTGATTATGATGAGTTTGGGGATGGAGCTTCATGGAATCGAACAAAGTTGAGTTCTGTTATATTGCAGCACATTGAGGTTTTATCAGCTGATATTGTACTCTGTTTTGATGATTATGGTGTTTCCGGGCACCATAATCATATAAGTTTGATGAATAAGTTCGTAGAGCTTTTATATTATCTTTTGTTTCACAAAAATTTTCTTGTTGTTTGGCAAAGTGTATATATTTATCTGATAGCGTTTTTTCTGCTCTACAGAACTGTGTTTTTAGTTTGCTCTGAAATTTTAAATTTTCATAATTTTTCCATATAAGTTTTGAAGCTCTTCAAACCGCTTATAGCAATAGCTACATGCCGAACAATGTGCAGATTTTCGTGCTTGATTCGATTCCACTTTGGAGGAAGTACCTAGGACTTACTGATGCCATTTTCTCGTATGGACAATCGCCATTCTTTTACGTGTCGCGTTTTCGGGGCTTGTTGGCGGGCTATGCTCGCCCACCGCTCACAGCTGTGGTTCCGATATTTGTTTATTGTATTCAGTCGTTATGTTTATATGAATAGCCTGAGGAGAATTGCTCCAATTAAATTAACACCATCTAGAAGACCGAGTAAGTTGAAGAATTCGTAGTGGTCGAAATTGGTTGATAATTCCTTTCTTTTTTGTTAGTTTAGAATGATTTAGGTATTTGTTTTAATTCATTGTTTTAATTTAAATTGATATGCCTTTATATTTATATTTTTATTGTTATATTTTTGAAACAAAGATTACATATTTCAAAAAAAAAACTCACGCAACATCCTAAAAGCAGAACTGTCTCTTGGACTTATGTGGACCACCAAACAATCTTTTACATTTTTTTTGGATTTTATGAAAAAAATCCCAAAAGACCGAAAAAAACGTAATTTGTTTCAATAAATTTGTGAATCGAAATTAACAAATAAAATAAATTTAATGTCGACATGAGGAATTGAACTTAAACACATTTTTTTGAAGACGAAACGCTAACCCACTTTACCACCGATATTTGCCAACGCTTTCATTATGTTCGATTAAACTGTCGGAAGCAAAATTTGAAGGTTTAATACTGTTTTCTACAGGAAACTTGAGGTTATTAACTTTTAAACGTTTTTAACCCACTTAAACCCCCAGTGCAAGACAATGTTTTGTGTGCACTAATAAAATGTCCTCAGCTATCATCATGCAAAGTTTCACAGGATCTGAATCCCTCGTGTTTGGTTACCCCATAAACCAAATTTCAGCTCTCAACTCTAAAATTCGTCGTTTCAGCCTCAACCCAAGTATAGCGCAGGCGGAATACGCCTGCGCATAAGCCCGAAACCTTTTGGATCGAAAAATGACCTCTAAAAAAGATTTTAAAATAGTTAAATTAAAATTGACGCATCAATCAATATTTATGTAAATTATAGAAATGATTTCAGAGTGACATTGGTCAACTAGCTCGGGACGCTCTGCTATTGATCCTCGCTGTGTCCTCGGATCAAAGAAGGATCGCCGAGTTCGTCGCTCATCGAGTATTTACTTTAAATGCTTTGTGCATTCACGCAATCACACACATTAAAGACGGCATTCTGCCCGGTAGTTGCAACTGGTCTTTCTGGCTGCTTCTCCCAACTTCCACGTTCGATCCTGGGAGATGGTGGCGAACGATGGATTGATGATAACTATTCGGACGCGCTTGCTGATTTCCACTCATCCATATTGTTTTGCAATGCTGTTGCTCAGTCTGCACATCCGGATGTTTTTGTGTTGCCGAAATCTTATGTACAATCGAATGACTTGCAGGTTGTGAATCAAATTGCAAAGTTCTTTTACTCGGGTTTCTTGATTCCGGTTGTTAAGCCGGCACTTCTACAGTATGATGACCGGGAGTATATTGCGGCCAGCTTGTCTTATTTACAATTGTTCATTGAGACCATAACCGAAACGATACTCATGAGATCCATAATGAGATTGCTGCTGACAGAGCGCGATGAAAATGGAGATTTGCTTTTTGAAAAAATGATAGAATATACGAAGAATGGTGATACAACGGCAGTTGTGGCATTATCTCTTCTGGATACAATAATCCGGATCTGTTGTGAAGATGTAATGATTGGTAAGAGCTACTTCGAATAATAAAGAATTTTAATATTACAGCACTCGTTTTTCGACCACTTCTGACGAATCATATTGTGAACAAGATGACGTTATCAACGATTTATCAAGCAAATCGATGTGCACAGCTAGCACAGAATTACTTAGATTGTATACCAAGTGTTATGCACAAGTTTGATAGAGTACGTTTATTTTATAGTAAATATCCACACTATTCTGCTCTCCAATACATTTTCTCATGTATTCGTGAACACTATTACGGCTCCCCCACCTACTCCCCTTCTTCTTAGTGACCCGAAGAGTAGTAGTTGGTGTGAGGATCCGATGTTATCGTAATACTAAACACCCAATAAATGGCTTACCTGGCGGACACTACCGAGAACACAGAACACCTATCTTATTCGACTTCACATATAGATTCGACATATTCGACTTCACTTCACATACAATAAATGAATGTAGTTAATAAGGAGCTAACATCTCACCCACGGTCGGGACGCTTCTCCCAAAATAGAAGCGACCTTCCCGTAGCCCTGTTGAGAGAGCAACTGATTGTCTTTGTGATCCGGGAGCGGGAGTCGTGCCTTCATATGTGCCGTGCTGCATGATGTTCTGGTGTCCTGCTAGCTCGACGGCACAGCGGTCCACACATGTGTCATCTAGGGTTTGTAACAGTGATGGGAGGGACTCCCCCCGGTCCCCCCTACCCGGGTATTTTTCTAAAAAAAAAGGGGATCCCGGTCCCGGGCCCCGGGTAGGGAAAAGGGCAAGTCCCGGTCCCGGTCCCGTGACCCGGGTAGGTGTTGTGTTTGAACGTTTTTTGAACGTATAATGATCTAACTTTACAATTGAACGGGCTATTTATACTCTAATGACACGTCATCTGGGTCGCGATATATATATAAACATTAAATACACGTAAAGATGTGGGTTGTGATAACAACGTGGTGATGTCACGCGATACGTAACAGTAGGGAAAAGGGCAAGTCCCGGTCCCGGGACCCGGGTTTTGAAAATTTCAATTTTTTTAAGGTCCCGCCCGCCCGGAATTCCAAAAAACGGGGTCCCTCCCATCACTGGTATGTAACAATATAATGGTGTCAAGCGTGATTACCGCAATTTGTTAAAATTTTATTTTTTACTTAAATATTATTTTTTTTGCTCCTATATCGGTTTTTAAAATTATTTTTTCTGTTTTGAATTTTTTTATTAAAGGATATTTTTGATATTTCAACCGTTCTATATTGGTCAACAATGTGCAATCAGTTAACCAATAATTGAAAATTGCGATGTATTCGAAGATCGGTTTTTAATATCAATAAAAAGATCTGTTCGCGATTAGTTAGACATTATATTAATAATGAAAAGCTAAAATTAATTTGTAGGGTCGTTCAAAATCATCGCACGTAATTATCTGTTCAAACTCGATAAATTATAATCCACAAGGCCTTGACTTATGGATTTTGACAATATTTAGGCATATTAAACTATAAAAAACTGGACCAAAACTTTTATTCAAAATAATTTCCGTCATTAATAACAACATTTTCCCAGAGTTTGGGCAACTTATGGATTCCATCATAATAGAATTTTTCTGGTTTGGCCGCAGTCCATTCATCTAGCCATTTTTTGACGTCTTGATGATCTCGAAAGCGCTGCTCCGCCAGACCATTGACCGGAAAAGATGATAATCCGACGGGGCAATGTCCGAAGAGTACGGCGGGTGAGCTAAGACTTCCCATTTGAACTCTTTCAGCACGCCGAAGGCGCTCAGTTGAAAATTCCCCTTCACATAGACTGACAGGGATGTGCGATGGGGCGCGCTAACATTTAAACGAATAATTTAATTTATTTTTAAATTTTCAGTTTTAGCTTAAAATTTCTATAATATCCGTATATTTGTATTTTATTTCCTATATCACAACAATTCTAATAAAATTGCGCACTTTCTGATATACTTGGTTTGACTATAATTGTTCATTAATGATGTGATTGTAACCGTTGAAAAATATTTTTTAAAACATTTATAACTTATGATATAGGAGGTTAGAGCCTTTCTAATATGGCTCATATTGTTCTTTGGGTCTTCCTCTATCCATAGAGCCCATAAAACAAAAATTTTCAAAGAAAATTTTTTTGCTATAGCTCTTTTACTAGGATGTTTATCATTATCCTTATTTTATCATTTTTCTTATTTTTCGAACGTTTTTATATTTGTTAACAAATGGTTTTAGTTCAGATAATGTGCAAAAAGGATCAATAAAGTAATACAAACCGGATCGGATCGTTGAGCCCGTTTCACCGTTGTCAATTCCACTGTTTGTGGTCGAAATCCGTCAATGACTTAGTCAGTGTTAAAAAATTTTAATTACAGTTTTTTATAATGAAGAATCTAAAAAAAATATTGTTCTGCATATATAGAAGTAATAATTAAAGCATAAAAACATATTTATAAAGCAAAAATACTATCAACTACCAGTAGACAACACATTAAATACCAAATCATGCATACAACTCGTCCTTATACACTACTCCTTAGCTCATCATGTCAGGGTTTTTGTAGTTCCCACAGGCATCCGAGCGGAATGAGTGCATCCTTGATGGAGATTAATTAAAAACATGCAAAATTGGACACATCATGGCAACATCATACTTCCTAATCAGTCTTTATGCTGACATATATTGAAATAGATCAAAATTTAGTCGGCGAAACGGTGAAACGGTCTCAACGATCCGATTTAGGTTTCAATTACTTTATTGATCCTTTTTGCACATTATCTGAACTAAACCATTTGTTAACAAATATAAAAACGTTCGAAAAATAAGAAAAATGATAAAATAAGGTGCATCCTAGTAAAAGAGCTATAGCAAAAAAATTTTCTTTGAAAATTTTTGTTTTATGGGCTCTATGAAAAGAGGAAGACCCAAAGAACAATATGAGCCATAGTAGAAAGGCTTTAACCTCCTATATCAAAAGTTATAAATGTTTTAAAAAATAATTTTCAACGGGCAAAATCACATCATTAATGAACAAATATAGTCAAACCAGGTATATCAGAAAGTGCGCAATTTTATTAGAATTGTTGTGATATAGGTAATAAAATACAAATATACGGATATTATAGAAATTTTAAGCTAAAACTAAAAATTTAAAAATAAATTAAATTATTCGTTTAAATGTTAGCGCGCCCCATCGCACATCCCTGTCAGTCTATGTGAAGGACTTCTCCCTTCGGCGTGTTTCAGCGTATCCTTCACCGCTTGAGCAACATGCGGCCTTGTCCAGATCAGAGTACAGAATTCCTTGTTGGTCCCATCATATGTACAGTAAGACCTTCTTCCCGTGGGTGTTAGGTTTTGCGGTCGAAGTTGTCGGTTCAGCGGGACTAACCCACGATTTTCTCCGCTTCGGATTGTCGTAGTACACCTACTTTTCATCGCCAGTTATAATGCAGTGTAAAAAATACTTTCTTTGAAATCTGTCCAACAAGATTTGTGAAGTTGGTTTTCTGTGCTCATAGGGCATCCATTTTTCTACCTTTTAAATCTTCCCATTGCTTTCAATCGTCGAGAAATTGCTTTTTGCGTGACGCCGAGAGATGCCACGAGTTGCTCCTGTGTTTGAGCCGAATCTTCATCCAACAAAGCCTGAAGTTCTTCGTCTTCAAATTATTTTGGCTCTCCTTATCGGTCTTTGTCATTGACGTCAAAATCTCCTGATTTGAAACGCTGAAGTCATTATTGGAAGGTTCCTATGGATGGTGCAGCATCGCCGTAACCGCGTAAGTGGCTTTCTTCTTGAGTTGGAAAAGGAAAAGAAGAGCTTTTCGCAAAGGACGTTTTCCTGGAACAAAGGTCATATTCTGAAACCAAAATAAAGATTTTTTATAAAGTAAAAAGATTCAAGATTAAAGTCGCCATTTTTGAACTTTGCGAACCATTTTTTTGCAGTAGGCCCGCCTAACAATTTCTAACAATAGGGATTTTCTTTCGTCATTTTTAACATTTTAAACCGTTTTTTTTTAAATTTGTGTGCATACTATTTTCGAAATGAAGAATCTACCTGCAAAGTTTAAAAAATACTGAGAGTTCGACTCAAAACACTTTCTTGTAAGTAAAGATGGACGGAATTCCAGAAATTTTTCATTCCGAATACATTTACCGCGTGATGGATATATAAAAAATGAAGAAAATTTAAAATTTGAGAACAAACTAAAAACACAGTTTTGTAGAGCAGAAAAAACGCTATCAGATAATTTTATACACTTTGCCAAACAACAAGAAAATTGTTGGGAGACAAAAGATAATATAAAAGAGAAGAACTTATTCCTCAATCCGATATATGTATATTCTGAATGTTTCCAAAAATTACCAAATTTTCCAAATGATTGATTTAATTATCGTGTAATATTGAATTTTACAGATTTGCTCTTACAATGTTTTCAATGATTACTTAAAAGAAATGAGATGCCGAATGGACGCTAAGGCACAACAATGCCGCAAATGGAAGTGGAAATATGACGGCGTCGAATCGGATAGTTTTTGTTTGCCTTCGGAATCGGACGATGATGCAATATGTCATGTGGTGATGAGATTTGTTAAGAAAGTTTACTGATGTGGTATTTAGTCGTTCTCGCGTTTGTCATCAAGCAGATCTTCCATGTCGATGGCAATACATGGGTTAAATAGATACGTTCACACAAAATCGTCGCATTTATCGCATGATTTCAACATTGGTACGAGTCATTAGTTATTGTTCTTTTCTCTCACGTTTTGATTTTTATTTGGGTATTGTGGGAAGCAATTAAAAATCAAACTTTGCGTTTTTTGAAATCCATTAGATGTTATCTGCGTGCTTTGTCCAAATTTGCATAGCTGCAAATCGTGACCACGACAGAGATAGAACTGTTTATTGAAAAATGAGAATTTCTTTTATACTCTATGTCAAAGGGGCGTGGATTGATGGTAGTGCCTCAGCTACGAGTTTAAAAAAAAGTTACGTTCTGTGCGATTATTCAGTGAAAGATGCAAGAGAATTTAAATAGAAACCTTCCGTTGACGATTCTGGAGAGTCTAGAAGTTTGCTCTAATTAATTTAATTTATCAATTAGACAAATATAACTGTAAGCTTTATTTAGTTGTTTGTTCATAGGCAATTAATTTTCGTTACCAACAAAACTGGCGCACTCCACTGCCAAGAAACCGCGCCGCATTGCAAAAGACTTCGCACCAATTGCACAAATACTACCTTTTAATTTTTTATATCTTATCTATCAGTTAACGTTTCATTCTGCAGAAATCCTGATGAATTAATAAAAATAAATTCTTAGTACCTCAATTAATGCAAGTCCTCATTGTCAATATAAGTAACTTGTAAATATTGAAAATAAAAATAAATTAAAAGGTTGAGTTTGCAATGTGGCGCGGTTTCTTGGAAGTGGAGTACTGTCGTATTAGTTATTTATTCTTCTTGTTCCTTTATTTGTGGGCATTTAACTTTGTTACATATTAGTTCAGATCTCAGCCTTTTTTTTAGGTATTTTACCTATCCTACAACCATATTTTTTATTATTATTTCTGCATTTTTTGAAATGCAACATGACGTGGTTACGGTAATTGAAGTGTACTGTATAGTGGCTGTAGGTTTAAACTTTAAAAAATCATAACTTTGTGTCGAAGTCGAATAAAAGTTAAATGCAAGTATATTATTACTCATGGCTGAGGTTTCTATCAATAAACTCTTAATCTAAATTAAGAAGAGATTTTTGAAATTATTTAATTTTAAAATTTTTCACATTATAGACTCCTTAAATTATGGTTTTAACTTTTAAATGCTCCTATGCGCACTAATTAAATATAATTTGCTAACTTTTGATGGAAAATTGTTGTACAAAGTAGGCCCTTAAAAATACGCTCCATAATATTTCAAATCAGACCCAGTCTACAGTATTTCTAATTAATGTACTTCACGGTTACAGAGGAACGTCAATTTAGTGCACAACTTTGGCCAAAAAATATATATATAGTTTATTTTAATTATTTCAATCATATTTATTATTTTTCAAATTATTCCTTTTTTCTGATTTTTCAGTGCTAAAAATCATGAAAACTCAAAAAATTTTTTATCAGATTAATGTACGTAAAAAGAGGAAAACTTAACCCGAACACTTTCTTCTTAATTTTTGAGATTAAGAATTTAATGATAGAAGGCGCGGTGAGTAATAATATACTTGACTATACATTTCATTCGTTTTCTAAGCAAAGTTATGATTTTTAAAGTTTAAACTTTCAATCAACTATAAATTACACTTTAATTATCGTAACCACGTTATGTTGCATTAAAAATGCAGAATTTTACGAGCAACAAAATGATATAACTTAAGTCCTATTTTAATGATTTCATTTGGTGTGCCTGCAAGAATTAAAATTCCACTAGATTACACCGTTTAGGGACTCTGACGGAGCATTTATTTTAAGAATAGCTGTTGGCGTTTAATCGTTTACGAATAAAATAATTCTTCTTATTCTAATAAAAATATTCATTGATTATTCCGCGAAAAAATTCTGGAATCATACTTGTACACAAAAATACATTAAAATATCGCACACATCAGAGATGTTCGGAATTCCGTATTCCGTCCAATTTTTCCATTCCGAATGTCTCATAAAAGTCACTGTTTCTCTTAAAATATTCTAAATATTGTTGTACAAAAAAAAGAATCTGTTGAAAGCATGATCAAATTCTTTTATCTTTCATTGTATGTGAATGCGATTTTTAAACTGGCTGCCTTCGGCGTGTGAAGGTTGTTTTGCCTCTGATGTGAAACAGCAATACTGTAGATCTGTCTTTTAGAGAAAGTATGCCCACTTGGATCGCAACCAAAAAGTATTGATGGATACTCGTCCGGATCGAACAGTTTTGATGATATTGAAGAGGATAATCACTTTATTTTGCCACCGATCGAGCATGATGTGTTCTGAAACACTGATTTTAATTGTTTTATGTTTAGTGAAATGACTGCCTCGAAGGTAATCACATCACCATTCGTGGATTATATGCACATATCGGGTTTGGAAGATTTCAGCGAGTCGGATGAATCGACGCCGAATAGTGCAATGGTCGGATATATGAGATGATAAATGAATTTTAATTTTTAGAGAACTGGAAAAAGTGTTGAAGGAGAGACGGACACGGACCAGCCGAATTCGTTTGTCCTCTCTGGCTGGAAGGAAATTAATGATGAAGCGACATGGAAGAGCTTATTGGATAAGCAGAAGATTAATGATCACGAAACTCCGATGAAGGATATTATTAACTACATTGATGAGAAGTATAAGACCTTTAATGTAAAACGCGAAGAATGTGAAGAAAACGACGAAAGAAAAGATTATCTTGAAGAGAATAAGGAAAACGAAACTGTCTCGAAAAATATTGGATTTTCTGTATTTAATCTGCCTGGTAGGGTTAATTTTTGTATGGATTAGCGTGTTTTATGTTTTAGAAAGATCAAATCTGCTGAAAAGGATTTTTGACGGACTCGATACCCTGTGCGAGAACTCTATATCGTTCAACATTGAATTGTGTTGTTTGATTGCTTCATTGGCTTCATATCCGCAGCCGATATTGTTATATTATTTGTTCGACTTAAAGGAGGATAAAGGACAAAAATGTATTTTGACGGTAAGTAAATTTTTATACGGATAATTGGCCAAACGGGTATGAACAGATCCCATATGCAATAATGCATTTATTTGTTAAATAGCGATGGAAAATTATTAATAAACTACTTTTATAAGAAATTCTAAGTAACTGTATGTAAGAAATTATATTTTAATACAAAACAGATTGTAAAATATTTACGATTTACTGTAAAGGGCGAATTATTTTCCATCACCATTTAACGGATAAATACGTTCTTGAATACCGCCTCAGGTTATGAAAAAAGTGCAAACAAGGATTGAAGTGATGGCGGAAGGAATCGAAGATTTTGACCTGTGGATTGAACGAGCTATGAAGTCGCTCGATTCGAGAGCAGCCAGGATCAAGCGGCAGAATGCGAATAACAAACATTCAGGGTAAATATTATTTTAATTTGACTGAAATATGGAGAAATGTATGAATGAGTTCTTTACAAGGTAATTTACAGTAGCGCCCTTTTGAGGGTTGGATAACTCACACTCGTGACATATTCTGACGCGCTGATATCAAATGTTTTAAAATCGGCACAATAGGTTGAGATATAAACCGTTTGAAATTATTATTGACGTTAACCACAATATGCCCGACACAAGAATTATTCGCAATAAGAAATCTGATTTAACCTATAAGCCGTTTAAGACGACACTTTTTACTACTCTGCACTTTGCGCTTGACGGTGGCGTGACTGTGTTTTGCACGAAAAGTGCTCCTGTTACTACGCGAGGTGCTTTTTGCATGAAAACAGACTCATCCTGTTATATAGCGTAAACACGTCATCACACCAAATTATTTTTTTTCATTTCCCCTGCAGTTAATTTGCATAACTGCATGCGGCAGTTTGCCATCTCATTGTCGTATTTGGCAAAATTTTAAGCATTTTTTACAGCTCGAATGATATCGTTTTTAACATTTTTCCATCATAAATAGAAAGAACAGATGATTAAATATTATATAATCATAAACTTGTTTAAAAATAAACCACCTACAATGGTTCCCGAGCGGGAAGTTAAACAAAATTAACACATCTTTATAGAGTAATATCTTTATTCAATATCGTGGAATTTTTTTCTAACCTATATCGTTAGAACCCTTGGATCATGCTGATTCTAATGATACCTGAAATCTTAAAAATTGATCACTACATTATCGATTAATCTTCAATTTTAGTCGACACACTATATGAACTCCATTCTCTAGTCGATATTGTTCGATCCAATACTTGTACTTATCGACTTGTAGCTTAACAAGACATCAATTATTGATGAATTCACGAATTGGCGACTATGAATAATCCATTTCTGAAAACATATACTTGAAATCTGAATAAATAAGGAAAAATGTACTATTACAGACATAATTCCAATTCTGTTGTCAGTTGCTCGTAAAAATTATAGGGAAAATTGAATAGATTTCATAGATTTCGAAATTATTATTTGTATATTAATATTATATAATCAAGGAATTTATATTTCCGTTTATATAAGGATTATCCCTGAAAACATTCCATGTTCACCGTTCCATCTTGAACGATGATGATTACCGAAAATTCTTGAACGTACCGAGCGAGCTTTGCCGTTGCTAGAACAAAACAAGATCATTAAATAGAAATGGTATTAACCAATATTAATAGCATATCTGCTGTTTGTCGGACGGCAAAGACCCCTTGGAATCGAATCATCTTTATAAATTCATCGATTAGTAGTGAACAAGGGAAGGAAGAACTACTTAGCTTATCATAATAAATTGAAGTTTGAGTACTTCCTGAAACACAAACTTATTGGATTATTTGGAATTAAAAATAATAGATATTTAATTTCGGTAAATATTTTGATTCGGTTTATACTTCCCTATAGTTTTCATACGGCAATGACAATCTCCATTCTTCAGTATGTGATAAATATAATAAAATATACCTTTATAATCCTCGTTTTCGAATCCTTGATGAACTTCTAGTCGTTTTGATTGAATTTTAGTCATATCCGAATAATTATAATTAGCAGCAGCAACTATTTAGCAGCGAGTAGCGATGAAACTGTTTAATATAAATCGATATGTTCTCACACATAGTTCGTGTGCAGGAGCTCGACTGTTAGGCACCATATAGGAAAGAGTATGAGGAATGTAGAGGTGACATTGTGAGAGGCTCCCAGACTATCATTCTTGTCTGTACTGGATGCAGAGACATCATCTGGATGAATGGTCTAGCTTGTTATAACAACGTCGACTAGAGAATGGAGTTCATATAGGGTGTCGAGGAAAATTGAAGATTACTCGATAACGCAGTGATCAATTTTTAAGATTTCAGGTATTATTAGAATCAGCATGATCCAAGGGTTCTAACGATATAGGTTAGAAAAAAATTCCACGATATTGAATAAAGATATTACTCTATAAAGATGTGTTAATTTTGTTTAACTTCCCGCTCGGGAACCATTGTAGGTGGTTTATTTTTAAACAAGTTTATGATTATATAATATTTAATCATCTGTTCTTTCTATTTATGATGGAAAAATGTTAAAACTCATTTCATTCGAGCCGTGAAAAATGCTTAAAGTTTTGCCAAATACGACAATTGGCTGGCAAACTGCCGCATGCAGTTATGCAAATTAACTGCAGGGGAAATGAAAAAAAAATAATTTGGTGTGCGTCATCAATCTTTAATAAAATTTGATGTTGTTTTTTGGAGTGAGGACGCTTCGTGTAATTTTGATGAAACTTTGGTTACTTTTTCGGTTTGAATTGAATTTACTGGCGGCAGTTTTGCACGTGTTTTGATAACAATTTCGTGCAAAACACAGTCACGCCACCGTCAAGCGCAAAGTGCAATGAACAACAAAAAGAAAGAGTGTTGGTTTCGAACAAAACAAAAAGAAGTGCACTCCACTGTCACAAAGTACGAGCAAAATTTCAAAAAACCGCGCACCAATTGCGCAAAATACGCCCTTTTAATTTATTATTTGTTAAAGTCTTTTATTTATTAATTATTGTTAAATGAAACATTATTTTAAACGTTTTATGGTATTATAATACACTGGTGAATCCCAACGCGTCGGTTGAGAACAAAACGCGCTTCGGCCACGATAGAAATCTTAAAAACATCAATTTTAAGTATTCAGAAAAGGGCTAAAATAGAAGAAATATGTTTACTGTATACAAAATAGTTGAAACATTTAAGCCTACCGAAAATGTTTTTTAAAAATACCAAAATTAATTTAAAAATAATATCATTCGACTTTAATTTAGCTCTATATTTGATTTCAATTGTCTTCAGAAAACCTGGACTGCCAAGATTCGAATAATTATTATTAAAAGTTTTTCGTCCGTCGCCGAAGCGCGTTTTGTTCTCAACCGACGCGTATTCACCAGTGATACTTGGGAGAGTTCCTCCGCATTCTGCAAATAAAGAATACGACGGAGTATGGAGGTAAAATAGAAGATTTCGAAAGAAAAAATAAAAATGATGACAAATAATTTTTCGAAAGAGCTGAAAGTAATTTTTGAAATAAACGTGCAATTGATGCGCGACCGTTTGCAATTTTCGCATACTTTGTGGCAGTGGAGTAGAAGTGTATTTTTTTGTACCGAATCGTCACGGGAGATGAAAAATAGTGCCTGTTCGCCAATCTGAAGCAAAGAAAGGAGTGGATAGCTCCAGGAGATACGCCAAAACCGAGAGTCAAGCAAGATCTTTACCCAAAAAAGACCATGCTCTGCGTTTGGTGGAACTGGGAGGGCATGCGGCACAGGGGAATGCTCGAAAGGAACTCCACGGTCAACAAGGAACTCTATGTTGTCCAGCTGCTCCGCGTAAAATAGGTTATTCGACTGAAAAGACCCGATCGACAAGGCCAAGTCATCTTGCTCCAGGCCGCATGTTGCACAAGTCGTCAAACCGCCCTCCAAGAGCTTTAATGGGAGGTTGTTCAGAATCCACCGTACTCTCCAGATCTTGTGCCATCTGATTATCACCTTTTTTTAAAAATAACATTTCAAATAGTGCTCCCCAATTGCGGCGGTAATTGAATTCGGAATCGACTATACATTAATGTTGCAACCTTTCCCTTCATATTCTGAAACGCGACCACCTTCGTGCACACCAAATTATTCTGAATTTTGTCGTGGCCTTGTAAGTTTTAGCCCATATTTTTGTGTTAAATTTTTGTTCACATGTTGTTTCTTGATTTAATGATATTTTCGGTTTATAAAAGTACTTTCTGACATATTGTCGCTACGTAACAACAAATAATAGATTAAAAAGAGCTGTAAATAAATGAAATAAAGTGACTGAAATAAAGTGACTAACACCGCGATATCGTGTGTTATGGTCACAGGCTTCACTTAGTGCCGTTTATTAACGTGACTCGGATATAAGAATGAATATAAAATAATAATTATATAGGCTTTTTCAAATTTTTTGACGTCGCATTGCGAACCGCTGCGCAGCAAGATCCTTATAAATAGCGCGACAGAAAAGACAACTCTCTCTTTTTATTAATTGTCGCAACGCGCATATTCTTGCAATGCGTCGTCAAAAAATTTGAAATAGCCTATATGTGATGATCACAAATAATTAGGGCATGACGATTAATGTGAAACTAATATTCAGAAATATTGTCCTTTTCAGAGATCGGTGCCTAAATGAAGAGGAAAAAAAGAAGAAAAAATGATGGACGGCCACACGGTCTCAAACGACTTTTTCGTCAATTTTTCTTCAATGTATGCTGCCCATTATTTCGAAAAAAAGAGTGGCCGTCCAAACGAGAGCCTCATTCCATCCTAATTGTTTTCCTCTTCCATTAGGCACCGATATCTGAAAAAGACAATATATAATTAACACTCCAATGCCACGAAACCGCGCCAGATTGCAAAAGACCTCGTACCAATTACTCGAACACTACCTTAATAATAAATTTAAAGGTAGTGTTCGTGCAATTCGTGCGAAGTCTGTTGCAGTGCGGCGCGGTTTCGTGGCAGTGGAGTGTAATTAATATTTATGGGAATTTCAAGAGTGGCTAGTAAAGTGTGCTTGACTTTCCATCACAACATCGTGTTTAGCCTAATTTGTTTAATTTCTCAAGCTTGAGGGCGAAGTTACAAACACACGTAGCCGCTCATTTTTTATTTCTCCTTTTAGAAACTAGCGCTTATCTTACAAAACGCTATCGTACATTTTGTCTATATTAGCTTTTTGAGTAGTGAAATATGACATGAATTTTATTTCAGAAAAGAAGAATCGGTAAGATCACAAATTCCATTGTTTGTCAGCTCAGTTAGTGGATTTAGATCAAGACCGCAACTGTTCAAGTTTGCAATTAATATGGAACAAGTTATAATTAATACATGTTTTGCAGCCATCACACGCACAAATTGATAGACAATTTGGATATGAATCGAAATGATACAACAGCCAAGCAAACAGCCTACGCATCAATATTCCTAACGCATTTATCACAAATATTGGCGTCTGCAGTTTTCCAACAATCTCTTATTATTTGAAATGAGAAATCATTCGATTTCAATCCTATTCAAATTAATGTGTGTTTTTGATTGGTGATTTAAACAATTGTTGATACACGTGTTTGATATGATTATCACGTTGCTTCGTTTTTTTGTTCGAATTTATCAATATTTGATAATTTTGTGGTTCTTTTATATATAAACACTGATAGACTGATAGGAAAAGAAGGAAAATTGTTTTAAAGTCTTATTGTTTCAGTTGCACTGATTTGTTACAGGGCACATGACAGCGAGACGTAAACAAAAGAAAGTGTGAGAAAGTAAGCGGAGGCACCTGATAAGAGAAACATGATTTTTTGTTTAGATGGTTGACTGTTTAAGTTAATTGCGGTTTAATCTTGATAATGCGCCTTTGTAGGGTTATTGCCGTTTCAAATTCCTTCAAAATTAATGTTTTCTAAATGTTATATTGTGGAAACAATATCGAAAACGTAAAGTTTAAGGTGCAATGGTTTTCAGTTTAATGACTTTCTAAATGCGAAGAAGGAATATAGCTTTATTTAACAAAAACAGGCTAAATACTAAATGAACCTTAAGATGTAGCTTGATGATACGTAAAACTTCCCCCAATAATAATAATAATAATAATAACAAAAATAGACTTCCAACGTGGGTCCACTGGTCGTCGTTTTCTGCATGATCGTCGTGGTAGCTGCAGCTACTTTGGCGGCTCATCTCTTCTCGTAACTGGTTGAAGCGGCTTCTTTGCGGAAGTTCGGTTTAGAGTGACGGCGTTGATGGTGTTTTGAGTGAGGCGGTTGAAGAGGTTTTGGTCCTGTGATATCCAGTCGATACCCAGCAGAGAGTTGGTGTTTATGACGTAGACGACTCCGGATCCTTGATTACCATTCAAGATGAAGCTGCATGTGAATTCTCCTTTGATATTAATGGGCTTGTTGTTGACGGAACAAAGATTTAAGGTAGATGGTTGAAGTTGCGGTCGGTTGAGGGCAACCCAATCCTTGGAATTAATGAACGTGACGTCGACACCAGTGTCGAGCTGCATGTGGATTGTTTCATCATTCATCTTTACTTGCTTGTATATGCGTGTTGAATTTGGAGTGGGCGATAGACCAATTTAGACAGTCCTTCTTCTTCTTCTTCTTCTTCGCGTACTCCTTGCGACCGTATCCCTCAAATCAACGATTTCGTCCCATTGAATAGCTTCTGCAGAACGGTTATCGTTTCGGCAAACGATACATCTGATGTCTTATGCGGCAAAATGTGCTCACTAGTTGTCTCATGTAAGACTTGATCCTCGGTGGTTAAAGTGTCCTCAAACCTTGCGAAGCACTTGTCCAAAGTGTCGTCGGCGTCTGGATCGTATCGGAATGTTGGCATCCGATTTCTCACAGAGTTGATGAACGCGCTGCTGGCGTGCAATTTGTGTGGTAATATAATGAGCTCAGTAAGCATGATATGTAACTTTCTTTTTCTTTATAATCGCTAAATGTTTATTTCGATTTTGCGTGCATCTCATTCGAATGCACGTGAAAATTATAGTTCCTGTGTGTAAACTGGAAATAACTATTATCACATTTTTAAGCGTGTATGAAAATAGTTACATCTTCTCAGTAAAACAGAATTCATGTCAATTTAAATAGGCTACTCTTAAACTATCTAAGAATGTTAATATCTTTCTAAAAAGTTAGATTTGAGCACGCTTACTGATCTCATTTTATAACCATACCAGTTGGCGGGCTGTGCGCTTCTATTAATTGTTTTGTTTTTCAAGAAAAATTCCGAATGGAAGGAGAAAAATTATTTCAAAATATGTGCCACTTTTGATAAATATCATAAATTGATGAGAAGAATAGAAAATTTTCCAACATTCACGGATAAATCCAAACGGGACCATCATATTTCAGCGGTAATCTTTCCATGAAAGCGAAGCGTCATTTATGGCATGCTTTATTCATAAGAATAGAAATATTAGTAGCAGAATAAATTACTGACTAAGCCGTTAATAATAACAATCAAAAGGTTCTTAAGGTATAATCCGTGACATTTACGCCAGCTAGCTCTTTTTCGGAACATCTGTGGCCGGTTGCAAGAAAATCTGTCGGCTAATCGTAATGGAGAAAGGTTTTGTTCATTCTCTATTAAATTTACCTTAATTTTATTCTTGGTAATAATTTTCTTGCAATGGAGATATGCTTTCCCCCATAGATTTTTAATGGGGGGAATTATTATCGGGATCTGATCATCATGATTCTCTTTTCTTCCAAAATAGAAATTCATTGTAGACCTTCTAAATATCATGAACGTTTGTCTTATGTCAAACCTCATCGACGAAGTATTGCATATCTGTTTAATTTTAATTCGCGAAATTCAGAAGATGTTAGAAACAAATATGGGCGCACTCCACTGCCATGAAGTATGCCGCATATTGCAAAAGACCGAGCACCAATTGAGAGCAAAATAAACCCTTCACTTTTTACTATTTTTTTATTTAAACTGTCTTTATTAAAGCGCATATTCATGCAATGTGATTTACTTCGTTGTTTACTTCAATATTTATTTCAAGTTCAATCAGTTATTCAAATTCAATGAAGATACGCTTTAATAAAATAGTTATTGTCCTTTTCAGAGATCGGTGCCTAATGGAAGAGAAATAAAAGAAGAAAAAATGATGGGCGGCCACACGGCCACAAACAAGTTTTTCATTAATTCCTCTTAAATGTGTGCTGCCAGTAATTTCGTAAAAAAGAATGGGCGACTAAAAAGTGAGACCGTCCCATCGAGAACCTCATTCTCTGAAAAGGACAATAAATAAAGAATAACAGGAAGTGAAGGGCGTGTTTTTCTTTCAATTGGTGCGCGGCCTTTTGCAATACGCGGCATACTTCGTGGCAGTGGATTGTGGGCGGAATGTCAATTTATGATTTTCCGAATACGGAATTGCGGCCGAATCTGATATCGAAATGAAAAGTTTCTGGAATTCCGCCCATCTCTGCTTAGACAACCTAGATTCTAACGAAAGCAGTTAACACTGTAAGCACGCCAAATGAATATATATCTATATATAAAACCACACCTTCAAAAGAGCCACTTTAAGAGTAAATCTCGTGAAAATGTTGTGTAAGATGTTTAAGGAAAGCTTGAAAATTTTTCATAAAAATTATTTGTAAACTTCTACGTGGGAGTTACTACAACGCTTTCTCTGGAAAATCTTAATATTTATTTGTCTTGCTGTGATAAGTTTTAATAGTTTATTGTTACGTTCCATGGTTATTTAAATATTTATTAAATATAAAGTTTTATTTTCCCGTTAGATAATATTTTAGGAGGAGAACATACCTTACATTACTCCCTAGATATGTTAATGATATACACCAGCTGACAAAAGTTTTGTCACAAATGTTTTTTCGGGTTTAACTTTTTTGTGACTTGACCAAATTGGCTGATTTTTTGATATTTTATGTGAATCAGTGTTTAAAATGTTATAGTAGCAAAATTTTGGTTTAAATTGCCATGGCAATTTCGGTACCACGCATTCCGTTTTCCCTCATATTGATAACAGCTTGCCGGGTGGCAATTGGAGATTCTTTACGTGGAGTCATCTCTAAAATGTTGCCAATTACTGCTATTTTCAATAAATTATGAAAAAAATATAATTGAACTTTAAAAATTATTAAAAAATGCAGTGCAAGAAAAGTGTGTAATATCTTTGAGCTACGCGTTTTCTGATAAACGCTTGTCACTGTAAAACGGATCATCGTAATCACAAGCGGGAATTTGTAAAATAATCTACAACCATATGAATCTATCATATCAAAAAATCAGCCAATTTGGTCAAGTCACAAAAAAGTTAAACCCGAAAAAACATTTGTGACAAAACTTTTGTCAGCTAGTGTATTGTCCTTTTCAGAGATCGGTGCCTAATGGAAGAGCAAAAAAGAAGAAAAATGTTAGTCTTGTTTGGACGGCCATAAACCACTTTCCTCTTCAATGTGCACAACAAATTGAATGGTTAAGTTGGGGGTTCATAAAAATGGCTCATTTTGCAAAATTCGGCAAGAAGCACATTTTTTTTTTAGATAATTTAAGACGAGTTATTAACAATAACGCGTTATTTATTAATAACGTGTCAAATTATATGAAAATAATACGTAAAATATTCATTTCGATTTGGCGTGAATGTGTGTTAGCTATTTTTTTGAGACAACACACAAAAAAGAATCCATCGGAGAACCTGATTCCATCTTAATTTTTTTCCTCTTCCATTAGGCACAGATCTCTGAAAAGGACAATATCTCTTTCTTACCATCATTATTTAACACTAATTTACCAATATATTGTGAAGATTAATTGCAAAAGTTCGGTTTTTTCTCTTTTTAAGTAAAGACTGAAGTTTTATTGATTTAATTTTAAATTTTTTTTACTATTTTGCTTAAAACAAAATATAGTCGTCGCCAAATGTGGCGCACTTTTTTAAATATTATTTTTTCATTTAATTTTTATGATTTTTATTATTTTCCACAATTATTCCACGATTGAAACAACATCTAAAACATATTCTTCCATTTTTTAAAGCAAAAACAGTTTCGAACGAGCATAAACAAGAAAATAATCATAAAAATTAAATGAAAAAATAATATTTAAAAAAGTGCGCCACATTTTGCAGTGGTAGTCGCATTAGGCGACGACTATAAAACAAGAAATGTTGAAGGGTGAAAAGAAAAAGCGCTCCAAACTATTCTTAACTGTGTCGTGGCCTTGTAAATACTAGTCCACGTTTTTGTTTCGAATTTACTGCGTTTAATTTATGTTAATAATTTCTCTGTTTTTCAATATATTTCTTCAAAATTTCTAGATCAAATCAGATTTATTACTTTTATTTTTTATGCAAATAAAATTGGAATTGTCAATTTCTTATATTTTGATAATATTGATCCGTTTCGAAATCAACGTCAGAATGCACGCCAATATTTAACTAACCAAAATAAATTATAAATAAACACGTGGACTTAAATTTGGGGACTAACATTTCCACGGTAAAAAACGCAACTAATTTGGTGTGGAAAAGCGAAATACCTAATTAAAATAAATTAAATCGACACCGCTGTTTTTGCTCACTATTAGGCGAAAACAGCCTCAATTTATACTTCTTTAAGCTTAAAGCCATTATTCTCAATAATTTACAACTTGACAATATGTTATTAATATGTAAAAATAAAGCCAGGTGAATTAATAAGTGTTTAGCTAAACATGTTTAGTATTTTATTTATAGTTTAGTTTATTAATAGACGTATTATATTTATTAAAAGACCTTTTATAGTTTGATTTCTATATCACACATTGTGTAAAATAGTCATTTTGTTTTAGGGTTGAACCTATTGTATGCGTTGATCACGTGTAAAGTAATTTCTATAATAGAATAGAATTAGGGATGGAAACAAATGCAAGATAAGGTTCATCGATGAGAGATGAAGAGAGAATGACACAGCGACACGAGTGTCTGATTGGCAGTGTTTGCTCATTTTTCTCTGTCTAGTTTTTAAATCTATCTATTATGCTTGTATATATTTTAATAATTCTATAAATAATTTGAATACAAAGATTATTTCACTTTAAATAATATTTCTGGAATAATATCATTATAGAACTTTAAATGTACTAAATAATATTTAGCAGTTGGGAAAATCTCGAAAGATCTTATGATCACCTGATCAAATATTTTCACTTTAACTTTCTGTTATACACACACATGTTATGTGACAAGTGTTATCATTTAAGAGTCTCTCCACCTACTTTTGACGAAATGATATTTTTGACTGTTCTTTCTTTTTAATTCGTCTTAAATTTATTTTTGTATTTTTCTGTTATTTTTCTATTGTTTTTTTGGTTGAAAGCGCGCGGCTCTAACTATATCACTAATTTTTTTTGCTGCCCAACTAATATAATATCTCGTTAATTGTAATATCACCGTAAATAATATCATATTATCCCCTTTAATGCAGAGCAGTCTCTCTTCTCTCTTAATTATGATTTCAAATTTTGTTTGTACCGTTTTTCCATAATTAGTTAACTTGCTCATAAATTTCTGCATAAAAACCTAATCGAACTTGTTTTAGTTTCGGGAATCTTTCAAAATTAAGCACATCCATTGTTGTAAAAATATTTTGTACAAATTGTTATATAATTTATTTTTATTGATACCACTCTTTAATATTTTCATTAAAAGATGTTGAAAATTGAATTTTAAAAACAGATGGCAATCGGTAGTGCTAAGCTCACTGATCACTATAGTGCTCATAGTAATTATTTTTCCCTGTGAGTTATGAGAAAAGTCCATGTAAATGTAAGGCTGACGCTTGTCACAGACACTGAGCACTTTCATTTGCGTATAAATCCAGAAATTAAATTTAGGGGAATCGTCGCAATTAGAATCAAACATTAGGCGTGTTTTTTCTAATTTTAACGTGCGCGCCCAATGAAAATAAAAACAATTTTTAAACTTTAGGCGTGTTTTGCTCATTTATACATGTGAACTATAAACTATTCAACAACCTATTATATCAAATTTGTCTTAAACTATCGCAAAATCTCTTGATATTGCTAAAAATTTTAGGTTAAAGGGTCTCAAATAAAATTTCACGACAAATCGAAATGAATATTTTTCAACATTTAAAAGTGCATTTCTAATTTTCACGTATTATTTTCATATAACTTTATACGTCATTTTTTTTTAGCCCGTCTTAAACTATCTAAAAACATGCGCTTCTTGGCGAAATTTGCAAAATGAACAACTTTTCTGAGCCCCCAACTTAACCATTCAATTTGGTGTGAAATTTTATTTCTCTAACTGCATTTGGCGTGTACGTGTAAAGTAAAACCTATTTTTCATAAAATTTTATCGCATTTCTCTTAAAATATCTAATAATCGCTTTGTATTCCTCAAATGTTAGCTTATAGAGGTTTTAATAAAATTTTATTTTTATAATATCAAGTTATGAGGAATTGGTAATTTCAATTTTGTTTTCATAAATAATAAAAGTAATCAAGTTTACAGTTTCTTATATTTTGATAATAGTTGCATTTGGCGTGGGCCCATTATTTATTATTTAAAGTTATTTTATGCATTTATTTATTCGTTTTAAAGCGTATGTTTACTAATTATTATATCTTTTATGTCTATAAAAATTAAACTAGCGTATATTCGATATATTTATACCATATAATGTCATATGAAACGATAGAAATTCGATTTATAGAACTGAAAATGATTAGAAAAAATCATATTTCGACTTGGCGTGATAACTTTAATCTTTAATTTATTTATATCCCATAAATATACAAAATAATATGGAAAGGACATGCTATAAAGTAATCAGGAGATACCTAAATTAGGTAATATTGTTCGATAAAACTTGTTTTCTAATTTGTTCATTTATATAATTAATTGTCCTTATTTCAATTCGTCATTCTTATAATTTTTAACATTAAAATAGTTTTTGAATATTATATTGTGAATTTTTAAGAAATTGATAGTTTTAATTTCATAACAAGTAAGAATATCCAAGGTAAATGAATTATCAATTATTTTACTTTGATACTTACTTTGGAGTATTTGTATTTATCTTTATTACAGCTTAAAAATAAAAACTATCAATTTCTAATAACTTGATAATACATTGATTTATTAATATTTTGACTTTATCATAAATATGCGTATGTTTTTTTTAAATATTCATAGTTTTTATTTTTAACCATCATTCTCTATTCCTTTAATCTATTTGTCTCGTTGTATCCATGAAAATTTGGTTTTTGTTGGATCTATATTTATATTATTTTTAATAATTCGCTTGTAAAGTTTCTATAACAGATAATAATTCAATTATTAGCCCGCAAAAATATAGTTTACTTGAAAATATAGTTGATCATGATTTTCCATCACCGTTTAACGGGTAAATACAATATTATTCACGATGAATCTATGCGGGTTTGTTTCTTTTGAGATCTTTTGATTTTGATTTTTTTATATCAAAATGACAAGAAGCGAACTTGTTCGATTTCTTCGAGAAACCAAAGCATAACCAGCTTAACCTAATACTCATCCACTGATATCCTGATATTCATCAACCTGCTGAAGTTTTTCCACTGAATTGTGATGGAAACGAGCCTAAACAAGAAAATAATCATAAAAATTAAATGAAAAATAATATTTAAAAAGTGCGCCACATTTTGCGGTGGTAATCGCAATTTGGCGACGACTATATATAATAATTACCATTGAAATATTTGTCAAATCAATTCAACTTACTCGATGAATACTCAATAATTTGTTCGTTTCATCCATCAGGGAAGTTCATAATCGCCATCTAAACATTAATATTCACATAATTAAAATAAAATTTAATTTTAACTATAGTGTCATCTCGCAATTAACTATTCATTCTGAAACTTCTTTAATTAATTAATATAAACGTTATCAAACAGGTACATTGCTTTCATAACCTGCAAATCAATTTAAACTTTTGAATTGATTTAATAAATTGCATACCTGACTCTATGGAGTTTTAAAAACCATTTTTATTCGTTCTAAGGCATCTTTGTGCAAAAATAGCACTTGAATATGCATTTCGATTATTTATTAAAACAAAAGAACCACAAATAATTATAGTTTGATATATCGAATTCACGGTTTCTCCAAAATATGTTGTTTGACATGATCTGCTTATCTATAGACTCCTTATCATACTGAGGAACTCATTATCCGAATCTAAATTAATTACTTTATAACATTTTTAATATGAATTTATATTTCATATTTCACTAACATTTCTCATTATTTTGAAATCTTGATATTTTTCCTAAAACTTCATTGTCTTATTTATCTTATAAATTTTCAGAATAATCTAAGCTCATTGTTTATTTTTTATCAAAGGAGTGAGAAATAGCCTCCAATTAACAGTTGCGTATACGAAGAAGCGAGTACTGTGAGAACTATTGATAAACGTTCGCTCATTATAAAATTGTTTTTAGAACAAAATGACGCTTGTCAACCATAGGCCAGATTTGATGAATCTGTCATTTTCTGGGTGTGGATTCCTTTGTATTTATCATGCTGGTGCTGCTGCCGCAATTAAGGTTTTAATTATTACCATCATGATAATTAACACGTGTTGTTTGAGGAATTTGCCCCACAATTGCTGCAGAATAAAATTTGTGGCGCATCGGCCGGATCATTGGTGGGCTGCATTTTGTTGACAGATGTTTGTATATCACACGCAACCAGTGCATTTTTAAAAGTTGTTGCGCAAGTATGTGTTATAACATAAAACAAATAATTTTAACTTTGTACTTCAGGCAAGATCAAGGGCATTTGGGCCATTACATCCAGAATTTGATCTGATGGGAATTGTTCGTCAAGAACTCCGAAAAACTTTGCCACCGAACGCTTACAAAATGTATATTTTTCGATACTTTGACCCGTCTCTAGAATTTTCAAGTACTTTATATTTTGTACCTTATTTGTTGATTACACAAACAAAAACGACAAATTCCAGGTGTACCGGTCGATTGATAATATCGCTGACGAGGTGGAAAGATCACAAGAATGTAACGATTGAGGAGTATACGTCAAATGAGGAGCTTATTGATGTAAGTGTGACTCACTTCGTAAAATTGATTCGTCGGAAAAATGTAAAATTTAGGCAATCGTTTGCAGTTGCTTCATTCCAATGTACTGCGGAATCACGCCGCCGACGTTTCGGGGAGTCCAATACATTGATGGCGGAGTAACGGACAATCAACCGAAATTTGACAAACACACTGTAACAGTGAGCCCATTTGCTGGAGAATCTGATATTTGTCCGGGAGACTGGGATAGTGGTAGCTTATTGGGACTTGATTTCAATGGAACATCGATTCGGTTCACCGCTAGGAATATGTTCAGATTGATGGCATGCTTATGGCCCAGGAGTTCGGATGACTTGTCGAAAATGTGTCTTCAGGGATTTGAGGATGCTTTTAGATTTCTAGCAAAATCAGGTAGGATTATTTTAATCTAATTGGTATCGGTGACCATAAATTATTCATACCCGTAGATCTACACGTAGAAATATTCAATAGTGACTTACATAGTCTTCAAAACTTTTATCATAAAACTGTTTAGCTGAATAGAAAGGATTTTCGTTAATATGTATACTGATCCACGCCAAATCGAAATGAATATGTTTCAATATTTAAACGTATATTACTTATTTAGACGTATTGTTTTCATATAATTTGACACGTCAAGGTTAATAGCCCGTCTTAAACTATCTAAAAAACATGCGCTTCTTCCCGAAATTTGCAAAATGGGTATATTTTCCGAGCTCCCAACTAAACTATTCAATTTGGTGTGCTGATCAGAAATTGTATATAACTGTATCCAAAAAATCATATCATAAAATTTGGTTAAAGATGCAATAAAAATCTTAATCGATCGAGAAATATTTTTGAAATGTTGCTCCAAAATAACCTTCGTCAAATAGTCAAAATTCGATAATATTTGTGTAATTCATCCAATTTTTATAGGATATTGTATTGTAGAATTTTTTAAAGATTTTATAATAATTTTTGAATAACAAATGAAAATCTTCTTCTAAAACGTAATGAGAGTCGGAAGATTATAATTTTCATTGTTTTCTTAGCGATTGGCGTTTGCAACGATGCCAATTATAGAATAGGGTTAATTATTGAAATTGAACAATTCAAAAGAAAGAAGATGAAATAAACCCCACAGAAATTTACAATACTAAGCCACAAAATCTATTTTTAAGGCCTTGCCCCATGCATACGATGCTTGACTATTCAAACAGTCGATGGTGGTTTCATCGGATATGCCACTGATCCGACTTCAGAAGATGACTCGATCCGAAAGGGCATCTGTTCTCCAACAAATTCGTCGACACACAAGCTTGTGAAAAGGAGGAGTAGCACGACATTAATGAATGGTCGCTTCCGAATTGATTCGGAATGCGAGACGTGTGCTGATAGCGATATGATTCTTGATGATTTGAATGTACATAATTTCTTCCCCAACAAGATGAAGAAACGTTTGTTGTTTTTTTTACACTTTTCAACTAATCTCTATTTTTAGCGTTTCAAGACGCCATATCAGAAGAAGATTCAATGTTCAAGTATTTTATGTCATTCCGAATTGTTCGATTCGCGCGAACTGCGCTTGGTATAAGCAAGTTCCCGCTCGATTTGATGATCGCAATGGCGAAGAAGTTTACATTTTATCAATAATCCTGTATTGTAGTTGTTTATTTAGACTGTATGAGTATTTGGAGCTGGTTAGCCCGCCACAGTGGATTCGAATGAGACTCACACGACTCGCCGAATTTATTTACTCGGAAGTGGAACGACAAAAGTCAAGATATACAGAGTAAGATCGCTTTGATCCTAATGACCATATTTGTGTTTTCTGTTTAGTTTCTCTTGCTTTGTCGGTGTGACGGAAGTAAACAAATACGGCAGTTCATTATGTCATCACGATCATCATGATGGACGCGAAATTGAGTTGAGCGAGGAGGCGAAACAAGAGTTGAGAATGTTAAGGGAACGGGATCATCGACGTCGGAAGAATGTATGATTGAGTATCCTTGCACAGAATTTTAATTAATGACTTTTAGAGGAAAAATAAGACTGAAGAACCGTCGAATGGTCAGATGGCACCAATTGCAGAAAACACTGATGACTTGGACTCGTTTGATCATGTTGTGCAATTTACGAAAAACCACGATGCGTTGTACGAATTCCACTTCATGGACGAGAACAATAAGATGCGAACGTATGGAATGTTTGTGGATGGAGCCAAACATCGACATAATCATAAACCAAATCGGTTATGTAATGTGGCGGAGGAAGAGGAAGAACACAGAAATAAGGTGCTTTTTGAAGGAGGGATTGAAGAAGAGGTAGTGAAATTTAGGACTTCACGAAAACAACTTTAAATTTTTGTTTTTTCAGGAGGACAAAGAAGCAACAGCTGAGTCTAATAATACGAAATCAATAAACTGTGAGCCATCAACGAGGTGGGTCAGTAGAGATTATATTGAAACTTTTGAAACGTATGAAAATAATTTAATAATTTAGGGAGTAAGAAAATTTTTAATGAATGAAATAATTATTAAGAAAAAGATAAATTTATGAGATGGAAGAGAAAATGTTAACCTTATTATTATTATCGTAATACGAACCAACATTTTTCGCATATTTTTCTTTTCCAGGAAGGTGTGAGATTAAACACACACAAAATACAGAATCGAACTGTGGCGTTGACGTGACTGTATTTACGTATAGTCGTAAAATAAAATGCTCACTTATTTTATAATGTTTCAAACTATTTTTCTTATTTCTAATTTTTAGCGATTAATTGTCCAGTTGATCATCAAATAAATTAATTATATCATAATAATATAGATATTTCATTTAAAAATTTTAACAATATTAAGAAAAATAAGAAAAAATATTGCGAAACAATATAAAATAAGTTAGCATTTTATTTTACGACAATACGTAAACACAGTAACGTCAACGCCACAGTTCGATCCTGTATTTTGTGTGAGTTTAATCTCACTCTCCAGAAAGACAGCTTTGCTTGAGATATTAGACTAGAAATAGCGGCCGAAGTCTCATACACTAGCTAGTACATTAGTTTTCAGCCAAAGGCATTTACCTTGTTGAAAAAGTGTAATGTCATTAAAAGCCTAAGAATTAAAATAGCTAGAACTTGTTGGTTGCGTATCCTACCATTATCCGCAAAGTTTTCTTGATTTAATATTCGATGCAAATATTGTACTATTGTATTTCAGAAAGAAACGGAAAAAAAATGGTCTCGTTTGGAAGGCCACAAAGGACGTTTCCCTCTCTGTCTCTTTGATGTATGTTATATATTTTTGAGAAGATACACATTGATGAGAGAAGCAAAGATGGTTACGTCCTTTGTGGCCAAACGAGGCCATCATTTTTCGTCGGATGTTATTAAATCTAGGAAAAGCGGAAATTGCTCCCGGCGTAAAATAAGATGCATGTCTGAAAATCACGTATTATTACCCCATTTAATTTAAAATTATTCCTAAAACTTCAATCCAAAGTGCGTGTATTCAATTCTGTTTTATTCTCGATGCCATAGAAAATGATAGCGACAAATATTTATAATTATTCTTATGTATCAGATACTGAGTTTTTCATATTTTAGTAAAAAAGATGCTTGCTGCTCCCCGGTTCGAGATTTCTCGCCGGATCCTTCTGATCCAATGCCAAGTGATGAACGTGAAGAAATAATGTCACGCTCTTCGTTGACAAGAACCCGAGGAAATACGCATCGGCGAGTATGTTCTGAAAATAATAGCAGGTTGTTTGCGGGATAGTAAAATGGTAATTTTTGATTTATTTTTACAGGAAATCGAAGAATAGAATGAATATGACAATGCTGTCGTCTGATTCGGAAGAGATCGACGGTACCGAAAAGTTTTTTGTACCGTCGAGAAAGGCATGGAGAGCTACGGAGTTGAAATGATTTGAGCAGATAGAACGGATATAAATCTTGTTAATTTATTCTTTAGATTTTTTAAAATTTAATTTATTTGTACAGTAGAGTCTTTGGCTTTGGAAATTGAGAATCCAATGGAAACCATTCTTTATTATTGTTATTAACTATTAATTTACATTATAACGAATTAATGGTTTAACAAAAAGAAAAATATAAGTCCGAGATGGCCGTTAATGTTTTCCCAAAAACATGTCCACATTATATTTTTATTGTAATTGTATTAGTAATGATTAGTGCACAAATTAAAATTAATTCAATTGTCTATAAAGTGAATGGTGACTAATTTAATTTGTATTGGTCTTTAATTGTAATAGGTTAGATTTAGAATATACCTGTGTCAACGATTCTCCGGGTTAATTTTTCGTAATATTGTTAATTTGTAATTGTTTTCGTTTTGATTTAATATTAATGAAAAAGTTAAAACACATAACGAGTTGGTGATTGAATTTGTTTGAAATGGTTAAAGTATTATTTGGAAAACTGGTTTACCAGTAAGAAATTTTATAGACTTCATGGCGTCAAACTTTTCTATAATTGACCTTCAGCCCCGAAAAGAAAAGTTGAAACGAAAGTAAGTTTGTTTTTAATTATTCGTTGAAAACGCTTTTTTATTTATGTGATTCGTGTGCGGTCTATTCGGATTATTGTTTCATTTTCTTCAAGTTAGTGCAATTTTTGGTTAATTAGGGAGAGAAGACCGAGTTCTTTGTATTGTCCTTTTCAGAGATCGGTACCTAATGGAAGTGCAAAAAAGGATAGTCTGGGATGGACGGCCACAAACGGCTTTTTCGTCTATTCCTCTTCAATGTGTGCAGCCCATTTTGATGAGATACAAAAGAGTGGCCGTCCAAACGAGAACCTCATTCCATCTTAATTTTCTTCCTCTTCCATTAGGTACCGATCTCTGGAAAGGACAAAAAATATGCTCCATAATTTTACATATTTTTATTTACATGGATCGCAACCCCTTGGATAAAATTGTTCTAAATCACCACTAGTAGATTTTAGGGTATTATTAAATATAGGAAAAAGCTTCTAACGTCGGAAGATAAAATTCATTTCCACAAAAAATAAGGGATATTACACCATCTAGTTTAAAATACTTCCTCAAAATTGTTCTCGAATAAATCAAAGCTTTTTTGATTCTTTAATTATAGTCCTTTTCAGAGATCGGTGCCTAATTGAAGAGGAAAAAAATTAGGATGGAATGCGGTTCTCGTTTGGACGGCCATTCTTTTTAAACGCCCATTCTTTTTTACGAAATTATGGGCAGCACATATTTAAGAGGAATTGAGAAAAATGTTTTTTGTGGCCCTATAATTTTCTCTTCTTTCATTACTCTTCCATTCGGCACCGATTTCTGAAAAGGACAATAAAACCCTAAAAAGAATCGAACCATCATAGATTTTTGTGAATCGTGACAAACAAACTCTGTTGCACGCCACCCGCTCTTATTGTTATTAAATGGATTAAATTTAGTAAAAATTACTTGTAAACAACTCGAGCGAGTCGTCACCACCTCTTCTTTCGTTAATATCTTTTGTTCGTGATTCAATTCTTCTTCCATTAATGTATTATCAACATATGAGAAATTGTCAATTCTAATTTTATATTCATAAAAAATAAAAGTATTTTCGTGGTGTAGGTTATTGAAAGTCGATTTAAAGGATCATTCCGAATAATAAAATGGTCTCGCTTGAGAAAGGTGTAAATTTAATTTTCAATTAATTTATTATTTCACTTTTCTTTGAATATCGATCCTAAATGGAATAAATTACACATAAAATTTTGTTATTATACTGAAACAGAAATGTGACGAAAAAAGGAAAGCGAAATAATAAACAAATTGCAAATTAAATCTATACATGTTTCAAGCGATACCATTTTATTGTTCGGAATGTTCCTTCAAACCGACTTTCAATAGTCTGCCCCTCGACAATAATAAATCTAATTTGATCTATAAATTTTGAAGAAATATAATGAAAAACAGAGAAAATATTATTATTATTATTCATTTCAGAGATCGATGCCTAATGGAAGAGCAAAAAATTAGCGGCGGAGAAAAGGTCTTGTTTAGGCAGCCACACGGCCACAAAGGCCATCACGTCTCTTCCTCTTTTGTTTGTCATCAATATTTTTATTTCAACCATTTTCATTTTTAAATTAAACTTTTCATTTCTTTAATCAAATAATAAACAAAAAATAGATAACAAAAATTGATGAGAAATAAAAAGGAAGAGATTCGATGGCCTTAATGGCCGTGTGGCTGTCTAAACAAGACCTTTTCTCCGCCCCTAATTTTTTGCTCTTCCATTAGGCATCGATCTCTGAAAAGGACAATAACATAAATTGAATATTTGTTTCATGATCTCTTTGAGACCATTGAAAATAATTTAAAAAAGGTGAAATTTATTTATCTATTTCTTATATTTTGACAGTAGATTCATACTTTTTTAGTATATCAGATATGAGTAATCCGTAAATTTTGATTACAAGTAAAAAGGCCATTGAAATTATAATTTTAAATGTTATTTTGATTTTATTATAATAAATATATAAACACGTTTTAAAAGATTTTAAAATTTATAGCATGTTGTTAAAAGTCGTGAAATAAGTGACGATACATTTTACACTATAACGTGTGAAAGTTTTTTCCGATTTTTTATTAAAAATTTAAACATAATTTTACAACACATGAAAAACAATTAAGTTTCAAAGTAAAGACCATTTGACTCTATGGCTTGAAGACATCTATTGACAAGTTGTTCGATCCCGCTGCGGTACCACTCCTTGTTCTTAGAGGCGAAAACCCCGCGGCTCCCGTTTTCGACATCGGGTCATTGAAGCTACGACCACGAAGAAAGTGTGCCATGGATCGGAAAAGGTGATAATCAGATGGCGCAAGGTCCGGGCTATAAGCTGGATGTGAAAGAAGTTCAATGGCGTCGAGATTTTGATCTTTTCCTTCGTTTGTCCGATTGATCAATGCTGGATATTTCTTGCCCCGATCATAGAGGTCTGCGTCAATGGTCCGACCATTTGGAACGAGCTCGTAAATTAGGCCTTTGAAATTCCACCAAACACACAGAAGTGCTTCAAGTGCCTTCAGTTTGCTACCGGTTCCGCCGTTTGACCGGGTCCCAACCATTGTTTTTGTCTGTCGGGATTACTGAAGTAGACCCACTTTTCATCACAAGTTACAATCCTATGAATAAAACGGTAATCTTGTGGATTTTCGAGCAGTTTTAGGCAAGTCTCGACACGTTTTTGAGCTTGAATTTCAGTCATTGCATGAGGTACTTCTCGGCAGCGTCTATTGACTTTCCCAAGAGCGTGAAGATGTCGTACAACTGATTGAGGAATATCGAGCTCGAGTACTTATTGATGGATTGGTCTCCAGAGCTAGAGCTGGATTCCAGATTCCGCATTCCGCACGCCAACTGAAAATGATGATTTTGGAATGTTTAAACGTGTGTAATGAAGATTCACGTGAATATTTCTAATTTACATCGACGGCAAATGATTCTATTTGTCTAAAATTCTCTCGAAATCATGAAAAGGCTCTAAAATTTAGACTTCTAGCATCTTAACTAAGCTACCATACTTATCATTTCAATTGGCGTGCATTCCGTATTCCGTGATTCCGGATGTTATTAAATCTAGAAAAAGCGGAAATTATTCCCGTCGTAAAATAAAATACATTTACGCAAAAAAATTACGGATAATTAAACCATCTCATTTTAAATTTCGTTTATTTTTATTTTTATTAAAAAAACTATAAAAAAAGATCTCAAAAGAATCAAATCAGAATAGATTTTTCGTGAATCAAATCCTCTACCAGGTATTCTACGCATACTCTTATATCGTAATTAATTAATGAATTGAAGTTTGAGGAAGAAATTTAAATTAGACGGTGTAATATTCCGTGATACTTTTACTTTGGATTTGGAGTTCGAATCAACCGCCTAAGCGGACACCAATGTAGACCACGTCGTTTTCTTCTGGAGCATTCCAAATCTTCTTCTTCCTGATGTGCATGTCCTTGATTCATGATCCAAAAATTCGGCAACCCGTTCCTTTACCCGCTCGTCCCACCTGTCTTTGGGTCGCTCGGAGACCATTCCGTGACAGTCCTCGTCCATCGCGTGAGCGACAAGACCGGCCCACTGTAATTTCCGGTTATCGACAATCGCAGCGATATCGATCGGAACGTTGCACTCAGCGTGGAAAAGGAGTGCATTCAGGGAACGTATCTGGTCCATGTTTCGGAGCCATATAGCATGGCGGGAACATTCTGATCGTCGAGCATCGGGGGCAGTGGTTTGCATTTGAGAACGCTGACCAAGCAGACTTGATCCTACACTTTATTTTGTCGTCAAGCGAGCCGTCGATGCAGAACCAGCTGCCCAGGTATCGAAGCCCCTTGGTTGAAGTGCAAATTTCACCCAGGCACTTGATTGGAGTCGAAGGGGGGTAGGCGTTGTGGAGAATGACGGTTTTGCCTGTGTTGATCTCCAAACCGCAAAGGCTGCTTTCCTCCACGAGAAGATTCAGACGATCCTCGATTGCGTTGCAGCTTTTCCCAATGAGGCCGACGTCGTCGGCGAACTCGAGACGTTCCAGTCTTATCCCGTCAATCATTATTCCATCTTCGCTACATGCTTGACTCGATCTCGTTTTCCTGTCGACATTGTCAAGAATTCTTTGCAGACCGTAGGTAAAGAGCGTCGGCGAGGCTCAGTCGCTCTGCCTCACTCTTCTAGTGGCACATCGATATTTTTCCCCATAAACCTCAAATTGGGCAAGACCACCGTTTTTAGTCTCCATGATTGCGTCTTTGAGCTCGATATGAATTCAAGTGTCGATCAGGGTGTTTAAAAAAAGTGTTTTCTTTCTTTCTCAAAAGAATGCAACCAGAATAGATTTCTCGTGAATCAAAATCTCTACCAAAATCTCTCTTTTAAATTGGACGGTGTAATATTCCATGATTTGTTGCGGAAACGCATTTTATTTTACGTCGGGAGCAATTTCAGTTTTTTCTAGATTTAATAACATCCACATTTTAAATTGTCATTTCTCAGCTCACAGGGAAAAATAATTCTAATAAACACTAGAGTTATCAGTGAGCTTATCTCGGACTATCTATTTGTTAAATTCACATCCTTTGATATGGGAAAAAAACGCGAAAATTATTTAAAACCAATTTTAACTTCTTTTTATAAATATTACTCGTTGATTGAAATGTTCGATTCAGAAATGACCGAAGTACAAATGTTTTTCATGAAATGATTTCTTATTTCAATGAAGTTGATCAAATTATGCAATAATGAGCAATCTAACGCCAATTCGAAATAACAACTTTGAGACTTTTAAACGTGTGTGGAACTTTTTACGTCTTTATAACAAAAACGTTTTTAGTACAATTTAATTAAGCATGTCTTGAACTATTTAAACTTGAACTATTACTTAAAGTTAGCAAACTTCAATGCTTAATTTGGCAATGTTAACAATGATTTTTTTCAAAATTTTTTAACTTATTCATGCTGGAAACATAGTTACTTTATATATGATCCTTTTGAATTTTTAAATTATATGGTTTTTAACCGTTTTCCGATGTAATTAAGTTCTTGAAGAAAATCAGCTCTTAAAGGAAACTGTATCGATGAATATTTTTTGTATTGGGATATGTTATAGAACAAATTATGACGAATCGAATGGTGTATAGCTTCTGTCTGTAGTAATACAACTTTTCGAGATATTCCTGTTGTTATAAAACATACTTTATAGGCCCTAATCTCTCAAAATTACTTGAATTTGTGATTTCCTTTTTGTTTTCGAATAGAAGCTATACCAGAAATATAGTCCTGGTCAGATATGTCATTTTAAGAATACTTTGGCACATAGAGGAGCATTACATATATGCGTCTTATAAAAACAGGAATATCTCGAAAAAAGTTTTATTACTACAGATACAAGCTATACACCATTCGATTTGTTATAATTTGATCTATAACATATCCCAATACAAAAAATATTCATCGATACAGTTTTCTTTAAGAGCTGCACTTCGGTCAAAACGAAATTCCATTCTCAGTGTTTGTATTTTTCTCTGCGCGTTGCCTTTTGTGATGTGTTGCGTTTTGTGTGTGTTTTTCTATATTCCTCTTCTACAATAGACGATCATTTATTTCAACAAATAAAATTTGAAATAATTTAACACGCAGACAACGATACATAAAATGAAGAGAGATAGCGTTTTTCGTGGTTTTTTGAGCGGAGTGTAGCTGCTTTCCTTCAAGAATTAAATTACATCGGCACGCCAACTGGTATGCTATTAAAATGAGCTCAGTAAACGTGCTAAAATCCGACTTTGCGACAAGATATTAATAGTTTAGATATTTTAAGACAAGCCTAGTTAAATTGCCGTGAAAATGTTTTGTTAAAAAGAAGTAAAAGTTGTCAGACACGCTCAAAAATTGATTGCAAAATTGTTATTTCAAGTTGGCGTGCATCGGGAAACAGTTAAAAACCATATAATTTAAAATTCAAAAGGATCATACATTAAATAAATATGCATTCAGCAGAAATCCGTCAAATTTTTTTTTTAAATCATTGTTATCACAGCCAAATTGAGCTTTGAAATTTGCTCATTAATACATAATTTGATCAAGTTCCTTGAAATAAAAAATAATTCAGCGAAAATATTCGTACTTTGGTCATTTCTGAATCGAACATTTTAACATTGTTTTCAATCAACGTGCTCACTGATGATTTTAATTATTCTAAAATCATCATATTTAGTATAAAAGAACAAAAACCATTACGAATGTGAATGACAATTGTAATCGTCATTTTTTTGTGACTTAATATATATAATTACGAATAATTCCTAATTGACACTGACCGAAAAAAGTGCCCGCCTAATTATATTGAACAAACAAAACAAATAAGCGCAAAAGTGTAAAATTCGCCGATAATACAAATAGAAATCAAACTGAATGACCAGTTAAAGGAAGGAGAAAAAGAAAAAGTTTTAAAGCTGACAGTTTTCGAATTAACCAAGCAAGGTAATTGCACTAACGAGAGTCGACACAATAGACAACAATTGAATTATTCGAGTTTTTTTGTATATAACTGATCATATACTCTTCCTCAAATGAGTTGGGCGTGCGGAAATGCGACTAATCTTTAAGACACGCGGAACACTGTCTGCTAATCTACGGCGTTTATAAGCGCACTGCTGTGAAACAAACAACAATGCTCAGTGCTCTTTTGAAGCTGTTCCAGATATGATTATGATGACTGTGATTTGTATTCCTATTATTGCATTTACTATAGTAGTTGATTCGGCTGCCGTCTTACCAAAAACTCAGGTAAATGTTGTTCATTAATTTAAAGAGCTGTAATCTTAATCACGCCAATTGGAAGGCTAATAAAACGAGCTTAAAAAACGTGCTCAAATCTAAAGATTTTAATAATTTTAGAGAGATTTAGGAAAAGATGAAAAATTGACGTAGACAATATACGCGTAAAGTACACGTGAAAGTTGTAAGTCAAGCGGAAAATAAGAAAATCATTATTTTTATTTGGCGTGCTTAAGTTCAATTGAAGAAGTTTAAACCGGGACTCGTTTTAGACCACCCAGATTAAATATAGTTTAAAATTTTGTGTTTTTGAATAGTTTGTGTTATACATTTAAGCTTGACAACAGAGAAAATTTGGTATATTCACGTAGAGTACTGTAATTTGATCTCAAAGTTTCAAAAATCGAACATTTCAGTTGGCATGTCAGTGCGAAATTGGAAAAATTTGTTCTCTTAAACGTATTTTTACAAATTTTTACGTACAAGTAAATTATTGTTTTAACGCAAATTTGATAGAAGAATTCCATTAAAATATCCCTAACGCTTTAAATTTTAAATAAATTTGAGTTTTAAGCTTTTGTTTTTACGAATTCATTTGGCGTGTATTAATATTTTAGATTTATGAATTATGTTTTTAGGTAATTGATAGAAGCATTGAACCGAAGGAGACAGTTCTGAATGATGAGGATTTTCAAAATGATTTGTATTCAAGACATTCTTTGGCCATGAATGGTAACTTGTTCATTACTTTTTTATTCGAATCAAAATTTTAAAGACAAAATTGGTATTTTGCTATTTTAAACTGGAAATAATGAAGGCCGATACTGATTGTTTAAAACAAAATTAGTAATTTGTTTAAAATTATGTTGTATGGAATTCTATCCGGATTTTTTTTATAAAATTGATTATAAACAATTAATGATGGGTTCCAATTTAAAGCGAAAGAACCGTCGTCTGCACGCCGAAAGCAGCCAGTTCAAAAATCGGTTTCAAATAGAAAGAAAGATCAACGAATTTTATCAAATAATTTATTCTAGTGTCCATTTCAGAGATCGGAGATCGAAGAGGAAAAAATAGGATGGAATGAGGTTCTCGTTTGGACGGCCTCTCTCTTTAGACGGCCATCCTTTTTTACGAAATTATGAGCAGCACATATTTAAGAGAAATTGACGAATAAGTTGTCTGTCGCCGTGTGGCCACCCATTATTTTCTCTTCTTTTATTGCTCTTCCATTAGGCACCGATCTCTGAAAAGGACAATATCTTGTTATTTTCTATAAAACAACACTATTTTAGAAGAACGAGTAATTTTTATGAAATCTAAGTTTCTTCATTTTGTTACTTGTTAAACTCGGAAATACAACAGTGGTTGCGTTAACACACCAACTGGTCTCATTATAAAATGAGCTCAGTTAAGGTGCTAAAATTGAATTTTTCAGAAAGCTTTTAATATACACTAGCTGACAAAAGTTTTGTCACAAATGTTTTTTCGGGTTTAACTTTTTTGTGACTTGACCAAATTGGCTGATTTTTTGATATTTTATGTGAATAAGTGTTTAAAATGTTATAGTAGCAAAATTTGGTTTAAATTACCATGGCAATTTCGGTACCACGCATTCCGTTTTCCCTCATATTGATAACAGCTTGCCGTGTGGCAATTGGAGATCCTTTACGTGGAGTCATCTCTAAAATATTGCCAATTACTACTATTTTCAATAAATTATACAAAAAATATAATTGAGCTTTAAAAATTATTAAAAAATGCAGTGCAAGAAAAGTGCGTAATATCTTTGAGCTACGCGTTTTACGATAAACGCTTGTCACTGTAAAACGGATCATCGTAATCACAAGCGGGAATTTGTAAAATAATCTACAACCATATGAATCTATCATATCAAAAAATCAGCCAATTTGGTCAAGTCACAAAAAAGTTAAACCCGAAAAAACGTTTGTGACAAAACTTTTGTCCGCTAGTAAGCTGAAAATATTTCTAAAGGAGTTCACGTGAAAGACGATCCGACAATTGGAAACTACAGCGAGGGAGACATCTACTTGCCGAATGTCAAAGAATTCGTGGATCAGAATAACAAACTGGGACGAAATGCCATCAAGCAACCGTATCGACGATGGCCGAATGGTGTAATCCCATATACTCTTTCAACTCAATATGGAGCTTACGCGAGAAGTGTAATCGCAAAGGCAATGGATGTATGAATTTAATTCGTTCTCCATTAATTATTTTGGGTTTTTAGGAATACCACAAGAAGACTTGTGTGAAGTTTGTAGCGAGAGATGCGTCCAAACATCCCGATTATTTATGGATTCATCCGGATCAGGGATGCTATTCGTTGGTTGGAAAGTGAGTTTCTATTTTTATGTTTCTTTCATAGGATTTTGTATGATAGTGGGGCGTAATTTTGATTCGGGGTTTTATGTTGCGTATTGGGTTGAGGGCCAATAAAACCTTTGACCAATTACGAATCCCCGATTAATTTTCTTGCAATTGAATAATTTAAATTAAAATATCTGTAATTATGTTTCTTCCACGTCGACTGGAAGAATTTTGATATAGACCACCCATATGAATTATACCGGCGTTATTTATTTATGTATTTATTTACACTACGGGTGCTAGGCTCGGAAATATAATATAATACACAATTGACCCATAAATTAAAACTAAAAATTCAAAATAAAATAGATAACGGATAGTAATAAAATATTAGGTTGAGAAATAAGTTCGTAGAGTTTTTTCACAAAGATTAATTTTAGCAAAAAACAATAATCATAATAATTTCGTTTACGACTTCCTCCCACCTCTCGATCAATTTGTTGATTCCGTTCCGCCAAAAATCTCCCTATCCGATGTCGATGAAGTTGTTGAGCCAGTCGAAAGGTAAAACCCCTCATTTGGTTTGACAGAGAGCGCAAAACGTGATAATCGGATGGCCCAAGTTCTGTAGAGTACGATGCTGAAGATGCTGAAGAAACTCCCATTCGAGCCCTTGATGACTTGTGCAACATCTGTCGTGGAGCAATATGACTTGGCCTTGTCGATCGGGTCTTTTCAGTCGAATAGACTCATTTTCGCAGCGCAGCTGAGCAACCGTGGCACTTCACTGCCACGAAACCGCGCCGCATTACAAAAGACTTCGCGTCAATTGCTCGAAACAGAACTAAATTGAGTTTATTAATCGTCTCAAGTCTGGTCCATCTTCATTCAGCTGAGTGCTCACTGATACTCATTGATAGCGTCTTTTAGTACCTCAATCTTCTCATATTCTAGCTCTTGCGCTACGGCTAATTGCTCCAGTCTCCGTGAAAATTTGTCTTTTAGGAACAATATCAAATTGCTACCATCCAAGTGTGACGAATATTGAATGACATTTGAACTAAGGTTTCGATTAAAAATAATTATTGTCCTTTTTAGAGATCGATGCCTAATGGAAGAGCAAAAAATTAGGGGCGGAGAAAAGGTCTTGTTTAGACAGCCACACGGCCATTAAGGCCATCGAATCTCTTCTACCTCTTTTGTTTCTCATCAATTATTGTTATCTATTTTTTGTTTATTATTTGATGACAAGAAATGAAAAGTTTAATTTAAAAATGAAAATGGATGAAATAAAAATATTGATGAGAAACAAAAGAGGAAGAGACGTGATGGCCTTCGTGGCCGTGTGGCTGTCTAAACAAGACCTTTTCTCCGCCCCTAATTTTTTGCTCTTCCATTAGGCATTGATCTCTGAAAAGTACAATAATAAATATAATATTTTACAAAATTATAAATTGAAAAGTTGTGTATTTGCGCAATTGGTGCGTAGTCTTTAGCAATGCGGCGCGGTCCCATGGCAGTGGCGTTTCTTTCGAGCCCTCCCAGTTCCACCAAAAGAAGATCATGGTCTTTTTCGGGTGAAGATCTTGTTTGACTCTCGGCTTTGGCTGATCTCCTGGAGCTAACCGCTCCTGTCCTTGCTTCAGATTGACATACAGGCACCATTTTTCATCTCCCGTGACGATTCGCTACAAAAATCGATGTTTATGACCGAGCGAGTTGTTGAGCTGCGATTTGAGGACGAATTTCTTTGTTTTGTACTTTGAGATACGCAGGCCCCGAGTTTTTCGTCAAATCCCATGGTAGGAAGGTGATTAAGGATTGTCTTCTGGTCACAGTTCATTTTTTCGGCAAACTTACGACTTGTTTGGCGTGCATCTTCCTTCAATAGTTCCTTCAGATACTCTTCGTCTAATTCTGCAGGTCGTCCGTTTTGTCTTCAAGATTGAAGCCGCCATTTTTGAACTTTGTGAACCATTTAGGTGCAATAGACACGCCTAAGACACCTTCTCCATACACACTGAACATTTCCCGAGTGGCTTCGGCTGCTTTTTGCTGTCGTTGAAAATGTCGAAAATGCTGATGATTGCCTCCTGGATAGTTCATTTCTAAGCTTGAAAACTGGAGCAAAATTTATAATTTCAGAACAAACTAAAAACACAGTTTCGTAGAGCAGAAAAAGCGCTATCAGATAAATATATACACTTTAGTAATCAACAAGACAATTGTTGTGAAAATTTGTTGACAAAAGATAATATAAAAACTCTACGAACTTATTCCTCAGCCCAATAAAATGTTCTCATCTTTTTTCAAAATTTGTGTGTATACTATTTTTGACATAAGGAATCTACCAGCAAAGTTTAAAAAAATCCTGAGAGTTAGACTCAAAACACTTCCTTTGTAAACAGAGATGGACGGAATTCCAGCAATTTTTCATTCCGCGTGATAGCTTTTTATGATATAAAAATGATGAAAATTTAAAATTTCAGAACAAACTAAAAACACAGTTTTGTAGAGAAGAAAAAGCGCTAAATACACTTTGCCAAATAAAAAGAAAACTGATGAGAAACAAAAAATAATATTAAAACTCTAAGAAGCTATTCCTCAGCTCAATTCATCACTGATATAAATATTTCAGGACTGGAGGAAAGCAGCCACTTTCACTCGATTCCGGATGCATCCAAGTGGGAACAATTGTACACGAGTTGATGCATGCTGTTGGATTCTTCCACGAACAGAGCAGGTGCCTATTGGCTCAGATCACAATTATAGCGCTAAAAAATATTTGTTTTCAGACAAGATCGTGACAGTTATATTGACGTTGTGTGGCAGAACGTGATGAAGGGAGCCGATGATCAATTCGAGAAATACAATCTGAACGTGATTTCACATTTGGATGAGCCATATGACTATGGATCGATTATGCACTACGGGCCATATGCTTTTAGTGGATCAGGGAAGAAGACCCTCATTCCAAAAAAGGTAATTTTTGGATGTATATGTGTGTCAACGTAAACGAGTTTGTACCATAGAATGGCGCCGAGAGAATGGGCCAGCGAGTTAAGTTTTCGGACATTGATGTTCGCAAGATCAACAAGTTGTACAATTGCCAGCCAAGTTCCGCTGTAACGAGTAATGCAAAACAGATTGCAACCAATTCGATTGTACCACAGGTTACTTTACTTCTTTTTTACACTTCACCCTTTATGAATTCGTGTTTGTGTATAGTAGTGAACGCTTTCAGTCACGTTATGCTAATCTTCCACCGTCGAATAGAGCAGAAACAGCAAATAATCGACAGCTTGTGCGCATCTTTGGATAAATTTCAGAACATTTTTGTATATTTCTTCCTCAGATCTCAATTTATTTTCAAAAAAACCTTTGTGAGGCTTTTTTTATGTTTATTTTGTGTGTGTGTTTTTTTTTAGTTTTTATTTTTGCTTTGCTAGATTTATAAATAAATTATTCAGTTTAAGTTTTATGTGGCATATTTATTAAAAAATGAACGCAATAAAAGCTTAATAATGCTAATTACGCTAATTTAAATCGATGAGTCTATTTTATTTTAATTTCATATTAAGTAATTATTGTCCTTTTCATATATCGGTGCCTAATAGAAAAAAGAAGAAAAAATGATAGTCTCGGATGGACGGCCACACGGCCACAAACGACTTGTTGTCTATTCCTCTTCATTGTGGGCTGCTGTCACTATCGTGAAGCTTATGTAACTATATCCTCTCTCGAAGTATAACATTTGCCTATTTTTTGAATTGTACTGTATTGAATTGTATTAGTAATCGAATATTTGTATTAGTAATCGATTGTTTCCTAACATGAGCTCTATATACACTAGCTGACAAAAGTTTTGTCACAAATGTTTTTTCGGGTTTAACTTTTTTGTGAATTGACCAAATTGGCTGATTTTTTGATATTTTTTGTGAATCAGTGTTTAAAATGTTATAGTAGCAAAATTTGGTTTAAATTACCATGGCAATTTCGGTACCACGCATTCCGTTTTCCCTCATATTGATAACAGCTTGCCGGGTGGCAATTGGAGTTTCTTCACGTGTAGTCATCTCTAAAATGTTGCCAATTACTGCTATTTTCAATAAATTATGAAAAAAATATAATTGAACTTTAAAAATTATTAAAAAATGCAGTTCAAGAATAGTGCGTAATATGTTTGAGCTACGCGTTTTACGATAAACGCGTGTCACTGTAAAACGGATCATCGTAATCACAAGCGGCAATTTGTAAAATAATCTACAACCATATGAATCTATCATATCAAAAAATCAGCCAATTTGGTCAAGTCACAAAAAAGTTAAACCCGAAAAAACATTTGTGACAAAACTTTTGTCAGCTAGTGTAAGCATTGCTTGGACAATAAACATTTGTGTGACAAATATTCTTCACCGCGAGCGGTGACATGGCGGCCACGGCAGGAGTCATTGCAGGCTACAATGAGAGATCATGCAAATGTCATGCTCAAGGAACGTCTGTGAATTGTGACTGTTCGAAGTTCAAATTGCGACGACTGGTGAAACGGAATCAACTACCCTTGAAGACAGAAGCGATCATTATTCGACATGAAAACTGTCAAGTTGAAGCTTCCAAACAGTCGACAGTTCTGCAAATTCAAGCCGAGTTCAAGAACACAACATTCCATCGAATAGTCCAAGAAGATCAATGTTTTGCGGAACCGTCACACATAACGCTCTCAGTTTGTTTCAATTGTCTCCGCGGAATTCCTGTCAAACTCATATGCTCATCATCCAGCAAACAGCCTCGAATTGCCTCACTCGTATGCCGCTACTCATCGTTTTCCGTCCATTGCGATCGAAGTCGTCTCAATCAACTGGTTTTTCAAGCCAACTCCATGACGCTCAACGAAACCTGTGCTCTATCCTGTGGATCCAAGTCCAGCGCTGTCACCTTCAGCGGAGAACTATTCATGCTCGAGTCATTCATTCAAGACAAGAAGCAATACACCGCATTCCATGAACGCATCCTTTCCGTCGCTGGCTGGAACCCTATTGATTCGGTGAAACCGTTACAATCTTCGCCTTACCCCCTACTCTCCTTAAACTTGAGCGACCCGAAGAGTGTAAGTTAGGAGATAAGACGCGTGTAAACTAATTGGAACCAGCAAGAGGGCTTACCATGACTGGTTCGACAGCACTCAATCTAATAGTGATATTTATTAATACAATATAATAGAATACATAATATATAATACACGAGAATAGATGAACTAGGGGAATAGGAATTGCTCACATCTTGACTCGGCTCGGTGACCACCAAGGGTAGCCACCGACCCGTAACCCTGCTGAGTAGACGACTGAAAGCATCAAGGGAAGGAGGCGGGACCACAAGAGGTCCTGTTCCATAATGCATGCTCGCGTGTCTCCGGTCTGTGTCTTCTTGCGCATGTCGTATCCATGGTTGTAACAAAACAATTTGTCACCACTACAGTTTGGCTATATCCTCTCTCGAAGTATAACATTTGCCTATTTTTTGAATTGTACTGTATTGAATTGTATTTTGTAATCGATTATTTCCTAACATGAGAAAATGTGCTCTATATAAGCATTGCTTGGACAATAAACATTTGTCTGACAAATATTCTTCACCGCGAGCGGTGACAGCTACCCATTTTTTTTGAGACAACATACATTGATGTGGCCGTCGAAACGAGATCCTCATTCCATCCTAAATTTTTCCTCTTCCATTAGGCACCGATCTTTGAAAAAGACAATAGAAAACTTATCAAAAACTGAAACTGCACTCCACTGCCACGAAGTATGCCGAAAATCTTTTTGGTTTATGTCAAAATTTATATGATTAATAGAAGCCTCGGTTTAAAAAAAACCTTAATATTCTTCTACCTCCTCAATGGTACTTCTAAAATTGCGTATTTGCGTAAAATGAATATGAAGCTCGAAAAACGGAATTCCGTGCAACCCTGATGTCTATACCAGTGATGGAAGGGACCCCGTTTTTTGGAATTCCGGGCGGGGGAACCTTAAAAATGAAAATCGTTAAACCCGGAACTTCAGTTTTTCAATATTCAGTTCCCTCCCGTCACTGGTGTATAAATATAATTTATTTTCAAATAAATTTGATATACCCTAAATGCACTGCACTGCCACGAAGTATGCAGCATGTTGCAAAAGTTCACGCACCAATTGAATTTTAAAAAAATGAAAACACGCCCTTCATTTATTAATTTCCAATATTTAAACTTTTTTAATTACAGCGTATCTTTATTAAATTTGATGTACTTTCGTGCTTAGAATCGTTTATAATAATTTATTAATTGTATTAAGTTTGTTTTAGGCTCCTCAAAATGTTTTAGAACCAAAAAAATTAAGTAAAAAAAAGGGCGTGTTTTCATTTTTTAAAAATTCAATTGGTGCGTGAACTTTTGCAACATGCTGCATACTTCGTGGCAGTGCAGTGCTAAATGCAAATTCCAAAGAAATTCGTTCGTTTACTATTTCGCATATGGAGAGGGGAGAGCAACGCTCCTCCCCTTTTGCGTCCATACATTCGTCTGTCATGAGAACATTTAATGAAAACAGTTCTACTCAACATAAAAATTGAAATAGTTTATTGACTAATTGATAACAAATTTTTGGATACATTAACTATCAAAACAATCAAAACCTATAACAATAACAAGTATCTATATCTAACAAGGTTAGCACATTAAAGACATTTGAATCTATCACATAAAAATTAATAACATTATCATAGTCTTGGCTTAAAGATCTTCTAAATCCTTAAAAATGGGATCATCTGAAATGCCATAAAAACTGTTGGATATCCAATTAGTCATTTTTCTATTTCGGTTCCGATTTCTCGTGAAAGTTGCTTGGTTCAAATCGGTCATCCATGATCCCAGCAGTTCCTTAATCTCTCTTTAAATAGTTTGTTCACAGCAACGTCCAATGCTTGACAAAAGTTAACCAATCCGCCCTGTATAACTGCTAATGTGCACAGTTGATTAAGCTCCTCTAGTACGACAAAGAGACGAATCCATTATAAAAATAAATAATTTTTTAAGATTAGGATTTTTAGAAAAAATTGGTCTCCAAATGTTATCAATCCAATCCCTAATCAAATATCCTTCCTATTCCACCTTTTCTCTTGAGCCTCACCTTTCTTCCAATAGCTTCCCTTCGGCAAACTAAAGTTGTGCCAGATAAGCATGCTCCATATTTGTCATCCTCCTCTTTTTATAACACATTTTATAGACCCTATATAAAAATAAGACAAAATATTAAGATAAATTAAAATTATATATGCTATTGAAGAAATTTTATACTAAATAGAACTAGGCTTTTATTATTTTTAGACTAAACGTCACCCACCCCCACCGAAAACTAACAACTACTAAAAACTAAAAGCGTTTAATCCAATAAATAATAATATTGAATACTTTTGCAGGCTGAGGAACAATGTGAGGATTTGACGTGGCGGTGTAAGTTCTGGTCACTGTTCTCTTATTGCCAAAGGAACGAAGTGAAAGCGATCATTTGCCGAAAATCGTGCAGCTATTGCATGCCGAATGTTTAAATTTGAATTGTTTTATTTTTATTGTCCTTTTCAGAGATCGGTGCCTAATGGAAGAGGAAAAAAATTAGGATGGAATGCGGTTCTCGTTTGGACGGCCTCTCTTTTTAGACGGCCATTCTTTTTTACGAAATTATGGGCAGCACATATTTAAGAGGAATTGAGAAAAATGTTTTTTGTGGCCCCATCATTTTCTCTTCTTTTATTACTCTTCCATTAGGCACCGATCTCTGAAAAGGACAATAATTGATTTCCATGTTTTTCTTAATTTGTTTGTATATTACTTGAAATTGACATTGTCGGCGTTGCGAAAATAATATCATCGCCTACCTCCTGGAAAAGTTAATTTTTCCACAAATTGATAACTTTCATATTTTCACGTGGCATTTTAAGTATTATTGTTACAGATATAGACTGTTTAAAAATGTACTCGGATTATTGTGTAAATATAACATGTATATATATATATATAACATTTAAACAAATCAATGGATTTATTAAATGTAAAATAGTATTTTGTTTGAATATTGCTTTAACATATTTTCGTGGTGTAGGTTGATGAAAAATTAGTGGTAAAGGAGCATACCGAAAAAAAGATGGTCTCGCTTGGGCTGGTGTAGATTTAATTTGCAATTTGTTTATTATTTCGATCCTAAATATAATAAATTATACCTAAAATTTTTATTATAATATATATTATGTTGATTTAACAATTTAGTAAGAGAAAACAAAATGAAACAAAGTTTTGATGAAAAAAAGCGAAATAATAAACAAATTGCAAATTAAATCTACACCAGCCCAAGCGAGACCATCTTTTTTTTCGGTATGCTCCTTTACCCCTAATTTTTCATCAACCTACACCACGACAATATATATTATTGATGTATCTGCCAATAATAAAAGATAACAAGAAGATATTCTGTATTTTCTAATTATTGTCCTTTTCAGAGATGTGTGCCTAATGGAAGAGGAAAAATAAGAACATAATAACCTCACGCTAAACGGAAATGACTATTTTTCAATATTTAGACGTGTATTACTAACTTACAAGTACCAATTGTCATATAAATTGACACCTCAGTGATTTTCCATTCAATTTGGTGTGTAACCTAATAACATCATTTTATAAAATTTTCTTCTTAAATTTTTTTGTGATGTTAAAAACATGTCGTCCGTTGCAGAGTTCGGTGCCTAATGGAAGAGCAAAAAAATTATAATAAAATGAGGTTCTCGTTGGGACGGCCACTCTTTTCTATCTCATCAATGTGTGTTGTCTCAACAAAATGAAGAAGAGGAATAGATGAAAAGTTCTTTGCGGCCGTGTGGCCGAACGAGACTATCATTTCTGTCTTATTTTTTTGCTCTACCATTAGGCATCGATCTTTGAAGTGTATCATAAATTTCTTCAAAAATTTCTAGTTCACATCGGATTGATTATTTTTATTTTTTATTGAAATGATAAGGAAATTATCAATTTCTCATAATTGGATAATAACTTTTGAAAATAACCCACAAATATATATTATCAAAATGTAAGAAATTGGATACTTTATTTTCAACATTTGTGAATTAATTTCAAATGGTCTCAATGAGAACGTGAAGCAAATTGCCAATTTCTTTAAATAATTTCGCTTTATTTCATTATTAGTTGTTATATTTTGTCAACATTTATAGTTCACGTACTTTTGGTTATTTTTATTTTTTATTAAATTAAAATTAGAATTATCAATTTCTCACAACTTGATAATATTTTAATGAAATATCATTTACTTATAACTTGTTTCAGTGAAAACGTGAAACAAATATTCAATTTATTTTAATAATTTCTCTTTATTTCATTATTATTCCGGTCAACTTGGTTATTTTTATTATTTTTTCCTTTATTTTGTTTACACGACACCCGCACTACCACATTGGCGTGATCTTTTAAGGATTCAGTTCATCCCTTAGCAAAAAAATTTGGTTTATGAATTGACTGAATTTGAATATCTTAAAAAGAAACAGAAAAGTCCACATGCACGCCAATTCGAAATAACAATTTTGAGACTTTTAAACGTGTGTGGAACTTTTTACGTCTTTATAACAAAAACGTTTTTAGTACAATTTAATTAAGCATGTCTTGAACTATTTAAAAATGTAATATCATTCTAAAAAGTAATCATTTCGCATGATTCCTGAGCTCATTCTATTACCATATAAATTGGGGTGCACATGGAAATTAGTAAAACATGAATAAACACTGCTAGAATTATATCTGCGAGTAACGTGTTATTAATATTATGGAATTAAAATACAATTAACAATTTCTAAACAGTGATATCTCTGCAGCTGCAGAGATAAACCAAAGACAAATCTATTTTTATGATTTTTTTATTGTCTCAACGCGCAAATTTGCAATGCGTCATAAAAAATTTGATACAGTCTATATATAATTGGATGAATTGGATGATAGTGAATAATTTATTGGCGATAATTTTAAGTGAAGGACATTCGAGCGGATGGTCGTAAAATTTCCATTGTCCTATACTCAATAACATAATTTTATCTTCTGGAAATAGGTGAGACAATTTTCAGCCATATCAGTTTCGTTGACATTAATGTTATCCACTGAGAGATAAAATTTTCTTGATAATAATGTTCTTACCACGTTTTCATTGATAAGATAAAGTAGTTATAATTCGGGTAACCGCCTTCATGTCACCTAAATTCTGAAAAAAGTGTTTTGGTTTCACCTATTCTTTAATGTATATTTTTTAATGTGTATACTATGAGCATAATAATTGGGTTTTATAGAATAATGTTGTCTTCATTGCGTCGTACAGTGGTAACCGTCCCAAGGGCATCAAGATCATTGACATCGCAGCAAATTTTCGAAAGAGAGCAGAAATATGGTTGCCACAATTATAAGCCACTTCCCGTTGCACTTGCTAAGGGAAAAGGCTGCTTTGTATGGGATGTTGAAGGAAAGAAATATTTTGATTTTCTTGCCGCTTATTCTGCGGTCAATCAAGGACACTGTCATCCAAAGTTGCTTAAAGTTAGTTTCTTGCATGTTTGTTTCAGAATTATTCGCATGCATATTGTTAGATACAATATGATACAAAATAAAAGATCAATGCCGATTGGAAGAGGAAAAAATAGTGTTCTCGTTAGGAAGTTTCATATTTTCTTTTCATCTCATCATTTTTTATCGATCTCGATTGTGGCACACATTTTGGAATAATTTTGCTGTCCTCCCTCGGCATAGATCTCTTAAAACGACAATATATGTCCAAATGTATAAATTAGAATTTATAAATGTTAATTCAATAATTTATATTTTGCTAGAGGAAATGATTTAACATAGACTGTATAACGTTTTGTTCTTTATTTTGCTCTAAGTTATTCCATCCTGCTCGTGTTCTGTAACTCCTCAGTACCCTCAATTGGAGGTGGTCAATAATATTTGGAGAGTTATTGATGACATCATTTTTAATCGTATCGAACACGCGCTTTAGCTACAGCTTCAGAAATAAAATTCAAGGAGTTTTATAATTTTGAATGTCGGGCGGATTGGATGTCATCGATGCATGAGCAAGTTGACCAAAATCTTTTCCCCTACCACTAGTTAAAAAACGAAAAGTGCCCCTTTCGGAAAACAAATCACTATTTTTACAGCATCGCATCTAGTTTACAATTCTTCATACTTCAATTGATTAATAAAATTAACATCTCAGGTTATCCAAGAACAAGCATCTACACTGACGCTCACTTCAAGAGCCTTTTATAATAATGTGCTCGGCGAATATGAAGAATACATCACCAAGCTCTTTAAGTACGACAAGGTTCTTCCTATGAACACTGGTGTTGAGGCTTGCGAATCTGCTGTTAAATTGGCGCGTCGATGGGCTTATGAAGTCAAGGGTGTTCCGGACAACGAAGCTGTTGTGGTGTTTGCGAAGGATAATTTCTGGGGCCGCTCGATAGCCGCCATTTCGGCATCAAATGATCCAGACTCGTATGCCAAATTTGGTCCATTTGTACCTGGATTCAAATCGGTTCCGTATAATGACTTATCCGCTCTGGAGGTCAGCTTTGTATGAAGATTTATGGAAATTGACTTCACTGTTTTGTAGGAAGCCGTTAAAGATAGTAATGTTGCAGCTTTTATGGTAGAGCCAATTCAGGGAGAAGCTGGAGTTGTACTGCCAGATCCGGGATATTTGAAAGTATAGTTTCGATAATTTTATATTCTATTCAATTATTTAGGCTTGTTCTGATATTTGCAAAAAGCATAATGTACTCTTCATTACTGATGAAGTTCAATCGGGATTGGGAAGAACTGGAAAGTAAGAGATTGGTGCTTAATGGAATAGGAATAAAGAATGGTCTCGTGTTGCCGGCCACTCTTGTGTATCTCATCAATGCGTGTTGTCTCAAAAAATAGACGAAACACATTGAAGAGGAAGAGATTGAAACTCCTTTTTGGCCGTCCAAACGAGACCAATTTTTTTCTTGGTCATCAATATTATGTCTTGTTTCACTCTAGATTATGATATTTTAATGGCACATCCAATTTATGTACATCATATATCACACCACCCGCAGTAACAAAATGACGGGCTCATTGAAGACTTTATATCCATCTATACTATAATAATTAATGGATTATCTACACTAATATGCCTAAAATTTCCTTAAAACTATACAGAAAAATGCATGCAGAAATTAGCATTAGGTGGATAAACATTGGCAAATTTTAATTTATAGGTGGCGTGCTTAGTATAATTATATTTGCGTGTAAACTAATATTCCAAAATTAAATTGAAACTAAACTTACTGAAACACTGTGAAACAAAAATTTGCATTGGAGGGTGAAAAATACTATTATAAAATATTACTATTTTAAAGACTCCTCGCTCATTATCATGACAATGTGCGCCCGGATATCGTTATTCTTGGAAAGGCTCTATCAGGGGGTGTTTATCCTGTTTCCGCTGTTTTATGCGATGACAATATAATGATGAATATCAAGCCGGGACAACATGGATCTACATATGGTGGCAACCCACTCGCTGCAAAGATCGCAATTGCAGCTCTTGAGATTTTACAAGAAGAAAAACTTGTTGAAAACTCAGCTAAAATGGGAGATATCTTGATGAACAAGCTCAGAACTCTTCCGAAGGATATTGTGTCAACTGTCAGAGGAAAAGGACTATTTTGTGCTATTGTTATTAATAAGAGTATGCTTTTAAATACTTTTAAAACTTAATAATGCTTTATAGAATATGATGCTTGGAAGGTCTGTTTGAAGTTAAAGGAGAATGGCCTACTCGCTAAGAATACCCATGGTGACATTATCAGATTTGCTCCACCACTTTGCATCAACAAGGAAGAGGTCGGTTCAAAATTGATTAACGTTGAAATAATCATTAATTTAAGGTTGAACGAGCGGCTGATATCATTATAAAGACGATTACCGATTTCGCCAAGGAAAATTAATCGAATAGTTAATGTATTGTTTACTTAAAGAATACTGGTCTATGTAGTGCTATATATATATATATAAAATAAAGTAAAAATAAATTTGTTCTTTCAAAAGAACTATCAAAAATATTGTCCTTTTCAGAGATCGGTGCCTAATGGAAGAGGAAAAATATTAGGATGGACTGATGTTCTCGTTTGGATGAGCTTTCTTTTTAGACGGCCATTCTTTTTTACGAAATTATGGGCAATACATATTTAAGAGGAATTGAGAAAAATGTTTTTTATGGCCCCATCATTTTCTCTTCTTTTATTATTCTTCCATTAGGCATCGATCTCTGAAATGAATAATAATAGTTCTATAATCAGCTGGGCTTCACAGTAAACGACACATATTCGTTGGCCTTGAACAGTTTACTGTTCGAAGGTTTTAATTTATCGAACTAATTGTTTCCTTTCATGACGCCTCGACCATAAGTTCGCTTGAAGTCTAGAGCTCTAGCTAGAGGATATCATTGTGCATTTGTGTGACGTGCAAGAACGACGAGGAAAGCATTCTCCTTTAAAAAAATCTTTCGGGGAAAACTTTTTTTAAAGGTTTCACATAACTCGATTGCAATAAATCTGTTACCCGATAATATATTATGCAAGTTTAATAGAGAAGGAGCCCTAATAAACATTCCCCGCACTCCACTGCCTCGAAACCACACCGCATTGCAAAATACTTCGCACCAATTGCAAACTTAACCTTTTAATTTATTATTTTTATTTTCAATATTTACAAGTCACTTATATTGACGATGAAGACTCTTCTGGTCCATTAATTAAGGTACTAAGAATTTCTTTTCATTAATTCATCAGGATTTCTGCAGAATGAAACGTTAACTGACACGGTGTCACAAAATAAATTTTTTCCATTGTTATTGTTTTCTTGTTGAGGTAATCAATAACACGTTGTCGCCGTTGGTTGAAAAGTGCAATCAGCAAAGAATATCTGAATTTTTCTTATTTTTTCGGTAATTTATAATTTTTTTGGCCGTTTGAGTAAATAATTTATGCAATTACCTAATAGACATGCATTTCCATAAAAAATCCGAAAAAAAATTTGTGTTTGAAAAACAGTATTGTTACAGATTGCCTTTAAAGAGCTTTTTCACTTTGGATACGTATTTTTCAGTTATAAAAAATGATTATTATCATAGACAACATATCATTCTAAAGATCCATCAAACCAGAATTTTCAAAAATCCTCTTAGAACCATTAAAATTGAAAAAAATGTGCAAAAAAAGCAAAAAAAAAAGATTAAAAAGTTGAACAAAATAAGGAAAAACAAATGTTCTGTTTTCGAGTCAAAGTGCATGGTGCGGATTGATCTTGTTATTTTTTTCACATCGTGACTGATAAATAAAATATTGAAATATAAATATTAAATTAAAAGGCAGTGTTTGCAATTGGTGCGAAGTCTTGCAATGCGGCGCGGTTTCTTGGCAGTGGAGTGCCCCCGTTACAATTCTTCGATAGACTGTCTTGCAATCGGCCTCAGATCTTCTCATTATATGTCGGACCCAACGTTATTTTGACGCGGACCTATTCTATCCCATGATATCAGGAGCATTCTCGAATTCACCATTGTTGCACAATTCGTCTTTTTCCTTTATATTGCTGATGTTTCTTCGATTATCTCTGGGCTCTGGTGGTCGACTTGATTATATATATATTGTCCTTTTCAGAGATCGGTGCCTAATGGAAGAGTAATAAAAGAAGAGAAAATTATGGGGCCACAAAAAACATTTTTCTCAATTCCTCTTAAATATGTGCTGCCCATAATTTCGTAAAAAAGAATAGCCGTCTAAAAAAAGAGGCCGTCCAAACGAGAACCTCATTCTATCCTAACTTTTTTCCTCTTCCATTAGGCACCGATCTCTGAAAAGGAAAATATATCTATATCAGGGTTGCACGGAATTCCATCTTCCATATCCCGTTTTTCGTGTTCTATTTCCGTATTTCGTTTGAAACGCTCGGTATTAAAAAGGTTCACTGCCACGACAATGCAGTCGACAAAACCAATCCGATGAGGAATCATCATGCAAGATTTCACATGGATGATTGAAAAATGGTAATCGTAGGATTAAAGTGTCATTTCCCTTTTTTCTTGAGTTGGAAGAAATTGATGACATGAAAAAGAAGCAGAAAATTACAAAAGCGGAGTTACCAAGTGTTGTGTATTATTATCGAACTATTGAGCGAAATATAACAAATATTGAAAGTGACTGGGCCAAAAACTATCTATTAGGATCTGGGGAAACTCAATCTGTTAATAATCTAGAACTAAATAATTAAAACAATAATAATAATACAAAACATTTGAAGCCAAAAACAATAGAGTCACTCTCCAGAGCAGCCAGAAAAATGCTTCATTCCATTCCCGTTTCCCATCGTTTTTCGAGTTCCATTTCCATTTTCTGGCTACCGCGGTACCGTTTAGTGATGGAGTGAGCTAAGAAGATAGCCCATTTTCTATTCTTTTTTCCTTATTTGAAATTTTCTGTTTATTTTTCGTGATAATTTTCTTAGCCGCGGTTCACGCTTAAGTTGGAATCTTTAATTTTAATGCGAATATAAAAATGATTATGGAAATATAATTTTGGTTGGTTTGTTGAATACATCAAATTTCGTGGCTTTCATTAATCGGTAAGTTTAATAGGGAATCAATCCCTAATGAAATCTTTCCCCATTATGATTAGATAGTCTCTTGTAATCGGCCAATCGGCCTCTGCAGAGGCCTCTGGATTGGGAGAAAATATTTTTTATTGTGGAACCCATTGAACTTCTCTGTGCCAATTCGTGAATGACTGGCGTAATTTGTGTCCGTCCGTGGTACGATTTTAGTTTTTCTTTAATTTATGCAGATGTTGCAGAGCAATTTTGTCATCGATGCTCGGTTTTTTGTTTAAATGACTCTCATTGTTGTCGTTATCTCTAACATCTATTGTCCCATTTGAGAAAACTACTTTTCGCACTATTATCCAAACAATCATTACCACACAACAAAAAATTGTGTAAACCGATCTAATTGTAATTTTAAAAACTTGATTACGGATACATTGCTCTTTTCAGTGATCGGTGCCTAACTCCTCGAGGAGGAAAAAATCTCTGAAAAGTACAATAAAATAAATGAACAAGAATGTGTGCGCTGTCGCACTGGACTGAAGGACTAGCACCGAAAATACTTTTCTCTTCCATTATAATTTTTTTTTATTCGTATAAGCCTTTTAATTATATTTTGCAACATAATATTGTGTTTTTTAAAATAAAATTGTATTTATGAGAATAGAGACACTGCATTTAGTTTATAGAAACATTTTCGTTATCTTACTGATTATAATTAACTGTTACTACTTACCTCAGAAAATCCTAAATTTTTAAAATTATAGATGACAATTATAGATATGAAAGAGACATATTTTCCACGTGGTGGTAATAAAACAGTACCGAAGAAAACTGGGGATGTCAAAAAATTGGGAACGCCAGAGAAAAAGGCTATGAAGGTACATTGATAAATTGTTGTGATGATAAATTGATTTTATGTTGATTTCAGAGAAAAGGAGGTGGTGGATCCTCTGGACTAAAGAAATCCAAAACAGAAGATTCAGATTGGATTTATAAAGTTGAAAATAACATGTTTACTGAAGGTTTAATGGGAATCGGAGTTGTCTCAGAGGTATAATAATATAATTATTTTAATGTGATTTTGTGAATGCTTAGGTTTTTGATGGTGGTGTTATTTTGGAAACTGCCGCTTCACGGAATGTTAAAATTGATGTTTCCGAAATGCCGAAAAAACTGGTTGAATTAATTAATGAAGATAAAGTGGAGATGGAAGAACTATTTAAAATTGGTCAAATGATTGCGTTCAAAGTTTTGGCAAAGAGTAATAGTACAAAGAATGTGAGCATCAATGCAACGTGCAATCCTTCAAAATTGAATAAGCATTTATCTCCAAAAATGATAGTTTCTGGGTTGGTGCTAAGCGCTGCTGTAATAAGTATAGAAGAAAAGGGAGCAGTCTTGGATATAGGAATGGATCAGATAACGGGGTTCGTTGAGAAAAGTCAATTCCCGGCTGCTGGTTTAATCGAGGGAGAAGTACTGCTCACTAGAGTACTTTCATCAACATCCAGAGTTGTGAAGGTTTCGTGTTTAGCTGAGCAGGTATCAATAATAATGATTGTGTATTTTGAAATATGTTGGTTTTAAGGATAATCTAAATATGATGACATGTGAGACACTTCAATTAAATAATTTGATGCCAGGTACGATATTAGAATGTGAGCCAACTGGAGATGAACCAATTGCGTGTGGTGTTTACGTCTCTATTGGAAACGGTAGAAATTTTGTGATCCTTTTGTTTAACTTTTATTTATTAAAGGACTGAAAGGAATTCTTCCAAGGCAGAACCTTCCACCAAGGTTGAGAGAAAACCCAGAAAGACTGGGAAAATCTATCAGAGCTGTTGTTGCTTTCTGCCAGCAGAATTCAAAAGTTCTAGTTCTACACTCACACCCCGATATTGTTTCGCTAAGCAGAGTAGATAAAAGAATTAATTTCGAGGTAAAGTTTATTATTTTTTAATAAAATAATGTTTATTATTTCGCTTTAAGGGAATTAATATTGGTGATAAGCTTTCGTTAACTGTTATTGATAAGATTGAAAACAAATTTGTGATTTATTCGCTTCCCCCAGTTGACGGTAGAGCTTCGTTGATTACTGGAATAAGCTCTATAGGATATTTGGAACACCGTGAGGATATTGGTAAGTTATTTTCTAATTACATTTGTGCATTTTTTGATTATAGGAAATAAGTACACATTAGGAGATGTGGTTAACTGTAGGGTGGTTTCATTGAATCATTTTAGTCGAAGCGTTGTTGTGAGTGATCGGAAAGATATAATGGAACAACAAATTGTGTCGTACAAGGTTTTTTCATTCACGTTTTATTTATTATATATATATATAAATTTATAGGACGCCGTTTGTGGTGAAATAATGGAAGGAACTGTAACGTTTGTTTCAAAAAAGGGTGTCAACTTTAAGTTATGCAATTTCATTAACGCGTTCGCACCTATCTCTCTACTTTTTGATAAACCATATTCTGGAAATCTGCGAGCTAAATTTCCATCTGGTAATAAAATATGAATTTAAATACATTTTTTACTGATAACAGGAAGTACCGTTAAATGTCGTGTATGGGAAGTTTGTAATGAGCGAAAGAAGTTGATTGTGATCTGTCGTGAAAGTATTATAAATATGAAATCCGCAAAGGCCAATTCTGTCGAGCAGTTGGCCGTTGGAAATCGAGTTCCATGCATTGTTAAAAAAATATTTGATTCCGGTGTTTTGTTGCTTAGAACTTACAATAATATGGCTGGAGTTTTGTTGAAACGTGATGCAGCCACATTGAAAAACATAAAGTTTGTTCATGAATATGTTATATTTTTTAAATTGTTAATTTTAGAATAAATGATTTCATTGGCGCAAATGTGGAAAAAATCGAGAATGATCGTATCAGATTCACGTTGGGTTTGGAAAAAAATGAAGTTGACAGTGACAAGACCATAGTCAAAAAGGCAAAGGTTTGTTTATAGTAAACATATTTTACTACTATAGACTATCAAATTTTCAAAGACGACACAACCGCGAACTGCTGTTCACTAAGATTATTTTATATTTGGTCTTCTGTTTATATAATTGTCTCGCCTCACAGACGTTCGCGGCTGCGTCGAAAAAAATTGAAACGACAATATATATGCGCGTCAAAGCTATAGGACATCCCCATAAAACAACTAAAAGATGAACCAAAATGAAAAATAAATGTTTCCATTAAATTTTTCATGCTCGCAAACCTATAGGCATTAATTTAATAAATTTCTCTTGTTACCATCATATAGAGTAAAACACGGAATTTTTTTATATATGGTTTAAAATGTTAAATTGTCTATACGTCTTTATTCATCATTAAAACATTTATATAAAAACCCAAATATTTTTGGACAGGGTTTTAATTTTTTTCTGAAACTTAGTGCCTATTTTTAAGCATAAATTTCGAATATTTTTATTCCCAAATCATGACTACACTGCACTGCCACGAAGTATGCAGCATGTTGCAAAAGTTCACGCACCAATTGAATTTTTAAAAAATGAAAACACGCCCTTTTTTTACTTAATTTTTTTGGTTCTAAAACATTTTGAGGAGCCTAAAACAAACTTAATACAATTAATAAATTATTATAAACGATTCTAAGCAAGAAAGTACATCAAATTTAATAAAGATACGCTGTAATTAAAAAAGTTTAAATACTGGAAATTAATAAATGAAGGGCGTGTTTTCATTTTTTTTAAAATTCAATTGGTGCGTGAACTTTTGCAACATGCTGCATACTTCGTGGCAGTGCAGTGTGACTATAATCTCGACCATTTTTGTGAAATAATTATTGAGTTTTTACGTTTTTTACTTCGTGTTTCTTAACTTATTAGCCGTCTCCCTTTGCTTTTTTGTATAGTCGTCGCCAAATGCGATTACCACCGCAAAATGTGGCGCACTTTTTTTTAATATTATTTTTTTCCTTTAATTTTTATGATTATTATAATTTTCCACATTTATTACACAATTGAAACAACATCTAAACAATATTCTTCAATCTATTCAAGCAAAATCAGTATAAAACGAGCATTAACAAGAAAATAATTAGAAAAAACTAAAGGAAAAAATAATATTTAAAAAGCGCGCCACATTTTTAGGTGCTAATCGCATTTGGCGACTACTATATGTTTGATGTATTTAGATGTAAAATCACACTTTGAGACAGAAAGTGTTCAAAAAGCGCTATTTTCAACATATTTTGTATATTTTATTTTTCCATTAATAGATTTACAAAGTAAGTAAGTAAGTACATTTAATTAAATTAACTTAGCAAATTACTTTTTTTTGAAACATCAAAAATGCAAACAAGAGAAAAGGGAGACGATTAATAAGTCGAGAAACACGAGGTAAAAAACGTAAAAACTCAATAATTATTTCACAAAAATGGTTGGTAGTATAATAATGATTTTGGAGAGTCTAAAAAGATTAATAACAGTAAATTTAACTATTTCTGACTAAAAATCTAATATACATTTCTTCATTTATTGAATCGAACAAATAATTTGGAGTGCTGAAAATCAAGTTACTTGCGTAGTTTTCAGGTCAAAACTAGTAGCATTGTTGGGTGTCCCATAGCTTTAACTGAATATAAAATAAAAACCGATCTTGTTAATTTTATAGTTAGCAAATAACATCGAACTTGGCAAAGTGTTCAGCGGTGAAATGTCGGCTTCCAAAGATGAAAAAACAATAGTAAAGTTCACATCGAAAGATACTATAACTGCTGAAGTCGACGACTCAATGATCTCTGATTTACTCGAAAGTCCCACTGGATTGATTCGTCGTTATTTGTGCTCGAATCCACGGAAGGTTGAAACAATCGTACCGATGGGATCGATAGGTGGTATAAATCGAGCATGCGTGAATCGATTTGTTGCCAATTGGGTATCAAAGAACACTATCCCCACAGGATTCAACGATCTTGAAGAAGATATGCTTGTTTGTGGTGTTGTGACCCAAATTGTGACGGATGTAGGCGTTTATGTCGAAATTGCTGGTGGAAGCGGTCTCACTGGAAGAGTTTTAGATCGGCGTAAGATGATAGTGTGAAGAAGTAGTTTAGGAAAGTTTTCAGGAACCGCGAAGAAAACGGTAGAAATGTTTGAAGTTGGGCAAACTGTTATTGGAAAAGTGTTGGATTTAAAGAAGGAAAGGAAACAGTTTTCGTTAGACCCATTAGCGGGAATGGGTGATGGAAAGCTGATGATTGATGAATACACGATTCCGATGCTCAAGAATATTGCGGAAGAGGTTGCAATGATTGCTGAAATGTCGGGATATCCATTACCGGGGACGATAGTTAAAGGGAAGATTGTAACGAAGCTCGATGATATGAACATAGTGGAGTTTGTACACAATGGAAAGAAGTTGAGCGGAATTGTGCGGAAGAAAAAGGAGAAAGAAGACGAAAAGGCGAAACAGTTTGTTGTCGTCGATATCAACCCATTAACGAATGAGATTGTACTAGCGGTGAAAAAAGGATTAGCGAGGATTTTAGCAATTAGAAGAGATTATATTTGTGCTGTTGATGACAATGGATTGATTATGCTACCGACGAGACTTCACCCGAATCAGTTGCCCAATGAATCTACTTGTGAGTGCCTTTTTGTTCCTTTTTGAAAAATGGCTTATGATTTTTTAGTGAATATTCACGATGAGATTGAATTTGATAATGTGCAAAAACATGGCCACGTTCGTGTCGCTTGCAGATCATCCGGGATTGATAACGATGTTTCAAGGGCTTCACTGGTCAAAAATGAGTTTTCGGTAAATAAAACAACAAAAGAAGGAATAGAAGCTAAGGAACATGAGGAAAAAAATGAACAGAAGGAATCAAAATCATTGGTTTTCGTTTAATAATAAAAATTAATAATGTAAATTTTTAGAAAGCGAAGAGTGTTAAAGTATTCGGAGTTTACAATGGAATAGTAAAAGGAATTTCGTCGTTGGAAAAGCAACAGAAAAAGTGCGGACTCTTCGTCAACATTGATTTGCCGGGATCAAATCATGGACGACTTCATGTCTCGGAACTTCCTGGTTCTATTCTTCAAAATTATGAAAACCCTCTGAGGCATTTTGTTGAGCGCAACAAGAACAAAAGTGTCATTGTCCGAGTAATTGGAGTCGAAAAGATAAGAAAAGAGAATGTGTACGAGTTAACTATGAATAGGGCGAAGATCCAAGAATCGAAGGCGAAGGGAAAAGATTTGGCATATTCGAGCAAGTTTAAAGTTGGAGACATTGTACAATGCTTTGGTGCCAACTCGAATGAAACGGAATTAAGAGTAGAAGTTAATGGTCTATGGCGAGGAAGAATCCCGAGAGAGAACCTTTCCGATGATATGCTGGTTAAATCGACCGCCGGCGAAAATCTGGTTGATTTGGTTTTGGACGAGGGCGAGGCTAGGGAAGCGTTGGTTACTGGTGTTAATGTAAAGAACAAATTGTTGGATTTATCACTTCAAACAAATAAGAAGACGGAGAACTTAGAGTTTGTAATTGGAGAGACGGTGACAGGGCGCGTGTTCTCAACAGGACCAACGTTGAATCTCAAGCTTTCGAATGGAAAACAAGCTATGATGGGAGCAACGGCGATCAGCAGTATGTATGAAAGCTTTGAGCAAATTGTTAGTGAAAAATATCAAATTGGACAGGTATTGATTTAAAAAATGTGTGGTAATTCAATCATATTGTTGAAGATTGTTAAAGTTATTTGTGCGGCAACCACGGATAAGCCCAAGAGGTTTTATGTGACTGCGGTCAATAGGTACTTGGAGCAAAATGCTACTAAAAGGAGACTTATTGTGAAAAAGGAGCAGTTGAAAAAGAATGAGGAAGTTTGTTGAGATATTTCAGAATAAAAACTACGAAATTCATGTTTTAGATTGATGGCGTGGTGGTGAGCACTGGAAAGAAAAGTTGTATTGAACTTGGATGTGGTGTTTATGGTTTGATTGACAAGAAGGTGAACATCGGAAGTGTGGTTTCTGTGATCGTACAAGATGTTGAAAATTTAAAGATTAGTCTAAAGAAGATTATATCATTGAAGGTTTATCGTGGTGTTTTAACTATATCTTCCAATTGTGTTGTTTTCAGAAGAATCTTAAGAGAAAGTTACCTACAGAAACAGAAATAAAGCCTGAAGTTTCGTTGAAACAAGCACCGTTTGAAGAATTTGAAGTAGAGGATCCTGGATTTGACTGGTCTGGATTCAAGAATGAAGAATTCGCCGAAGTTGGAAAACTAAGAGATGATGGAAAACAGGATGAGCAGAAACAAGTGACGGTTCCAGAAAGTGTAGATGATGAAGAGGATGAAGGTGTCGATGATGAGGATGATGATGGTGTCGATGATGAGGAGGATGAAGGTGTCGATAATGAGGAGGATGAAGGTGTCGATAATGAGGAGATACACGAGGAAGAGGAGAAAGAAGTAGATGAAAATAATAGAGAGGACGACTTAATAGATGAAGAAGAACTTACTAAACAATTACGTGGAGACCCGAACTCGGCAATTCTGTGGATAAAGTATATGAGCTTGTTCTTGTCCAAGTCGGATTTGAAAACGGCTCGTACTACGGCCGAACGCGCTTTGGAAGCAATTAACTATAGGGAAGCAGCGGAACTTAAAAATATGTGGACGGCATATCTTAATCTGGAAGTTTCGTTTGGTGATGCAATGTCTGTACAAAAAGTGTTCGAAAGAGCATGCAACAATGTGGACTCTTACACGATGCATCATCAGCTAGCGCAGATTTACCAAAATTCGAAGAAGAATGAGGAAGCGAAGCAGATTTTGGAAGCAATGATTAAAAAGTTCCGCTCAAAACATGTCGAAGTGTGGACATTATTAGCCGAACACTTGATGAAGAATGGTGACGTGAAAGGAGCTCGAGATTTGCTCAAACGAGCTCTGGCAAGTGCTACAAAAGATAAACGTATGATAAAAAATGTTATAATGAATATTTGTATGTTTTAAGATACCATGCTTATTTCGAAGTTCGCTCAACTCGAGTATAAATATGGAGATGCTGAACGCGGTACGACTCTGTTCGAAGGTTTGGTTACTGCGCATCCAAAGAAGACAGATTTATGGCTGGTTTATGTTGACGCGGCTCTGAAGCATATTGGAATTGAGCAAGCTAGGTTTTTATTTTAGTCATAAGTGCACTATTTTGCATTATTCAGGAATATAATGGAAAAGGCATGTAATAATGGTGCATCTCTGCACAAAGTGAGACCCCTTTATAAAAAGTGGGTTGAAATTGAAGGCAAATATGGAGATGAGAAGTCTATTGAATTGGTCAAGGTGAAGGCTGAGAAATATTTGCAGAGTGTGGCGGAAAATGCGCTGAAGGAGGATTGATTTGTTATATTGTTAGTTGTTAACTGTTAACTGTTGATTTTGTTGTTATAAATAGTTGTTTTAAAATTTATATTTTCGTATATAAATGGTAATTTTCAATTAGAATACTTAATATATCGATTTTTATAATAATCTCAAATTCTAATATTAAAGAATGATATCAGATGATATATCAGGTGGTAAATTTTATTAACAAGTAATAATGGAACTGACGGAAAGAACAAATAAACTGAAGAAAGTCTTCAATCGAATGAGTGTGTCTTTCAAACAATATTTTTAGTTTCCGGTATTTAGATTCACAAATGACAGAAATTCTTCCCTATTTATATATCGGAAACCGGTTAAACGCCAGCGACGAGGAACAATTGAAACAAAATGGAATAAAAGTGAGTTAACATCAATTATCATTTTATATGGTGTCATTGGTAGCCTTGATAATAATGACCAAGTCGTATCCTCCTCGAGAATATAGATTCTTAACCAACTTCGAAGATTCCATTTCTAAAAATTTTTCTCCACCTCGTGTCCGGCACCCTTGCGACATGCCCAACTGAGCAGTTTCCTCCTAACTAGAAAATCAACTGAAATAGAGCCATCGACCTTGGCGTGAAAGCAGATAACGTCGAGAGTCCATGGGAAATGATGGAGAATTTCCTGAAGTGAGTATCAAGTTTCGAGCAAGGCCGGAACGATTATCTGATCTATTAGTTCTCTTCCTTTTGCTGGCATGTGAGGAAATAGAAGCTCGCATTTGTAGAATGCCAAATATAGATTCCTTCGTACCATAAGCATTGTGTACGATCATCGTCTTCGTTGGGTTGATTTCTAGGTCCGGATTTCTTCCTTTTCTTCAAGTTGAATTAGATGCCGGCTTATTTCTTCTGAGAAAGTGGCGCCAGGTCGACAGCGAATTCGAGTCGTTTCAAAAAATTCCCATCAACACGGATACGCGGATACCTTCAGCTTTTTGAACACTCCTTGTCGGATTAATCGATAATGCGAGCAGAGTGGACATACCGAATCACCTTGATGCGCCCCTCTCTTCAACGGAATATTGATTTTGCTTCCATGGATTCACATTTCTGCAGTTCTTCCAGACATTCTCTTTAATGCGATGTCAATCGATTAATGGGAGATTCTGTCGAAAGCAGACGAAAAGTCGATGAGAGCCTGTTCCAAAGGGAATTTGAATTCATTACATTTTTCGAACAGAATGGTTATTGTCAATCTTCTAGACCATTATTCCTCTTTAGGAGACCCAAATTGTCAATTTTCCAATCTTATGGTATTGTTCCCCCGTCAAAATCGTGTTGCATTCGTGCGAAGCCAAAAAATAGAGATACGCTGCAAAACCGAAAAAAGCTTTATTACATTTTTTCTTTTTAGTGTGAATTTCAAATTTCCACGTAGTAATAACAGAACGTTTCTACTCTAGAACAGAAAGTTTCTACTCTAGACTTGCCTTAAAATATCTAAAAACCTTAAAATTAAACTAGAAAATTTTATTAGAAACCTTCAAAATTTCAGTGTATTCTTTCCGTTCATGATCGATGCGAAGAGAAAAAGGCTGATGTGATCGAAGATTTTCTTAATTTCGAGATATCAGATACTATTGATACTAAAATTTCGGATATTTTCTCAGTGGCAGTTCATTATATACACAAATGTCGCACAGGAAAAAGTATTTTTAAATTATATTTTATAGATGATTTCTATAGTATTCATATTAAGAAAGTGTTCTTGTTCATTGCTTAATGGGGCAATCAAGAAGCACCATAATTGTATCGGCGTACATTGCTACGGTTTATGGAATGAATGGAAATGCGGCATTGGATTTTGTTAGAGCTAGAAGGAAACAGACTAATCCAAATGTTGGTTTCATCTGTCAGTTGATTTCGTACGCTAAAAATGTAAGATCGAACATGTTATTAATTCTCAATATGAGTTTTTCAGGAAGCTAAAGATGTTAGGAAGAGTCTGCAGCTAAACGATATTATAAATGATGATGTTGATATTATAAATCGCTACTGTCCATTTTCATTGTCGTTGTAGGATTGAATTATTTATATATAAAGAATTGAAATAATTAACGTTGTCGAGAAAAATAACAGTTTGTATTCTATTAATATCATTCAGAAGAGAAAGTTCTAATCGATGAGAATTTTTAAGATGCAGCTAACCGATGAGCAAAGGCAGAGAATTGCCAAAAATAAAGCGGAAGCATTACGAAAAGCCGCCGAACGTAAGGCGAGGGAAGCTACATCGAGAAAACCAGAGATGATGCAAGCAACAACATCGTCGGTTCAACCAAAAACTGTTTTGGCGATGAATAGAGCCAATTTCTCTAAGCAACCCTTTTCGGTAACAATAGGCGATTATTAGAAAATGTTTTAGGCTACTTTAGTCTAACCAATCGTCAATGAATGCTTTTGTGAAACGCAAAATTCCAGCTGACAATTCCAATATCCCTAAAGCAAATATAGATGTTGAATTCAAGATTATAAGTGAAAAACGGTTTAAAGTACGTTTATTAAAATGTTTATATTTTTATTAGTTTTTTGTTTTTATCTACCCACAGTGGTTCTTATGGCAATATTTAATATTTAAAAAGCTGCACATCAGGATAAAATGTATCCAAAAATACATGGGCGTAGAGAATGCGTTATATTTTATTAAATGGAGAAATAATTTTCGCTTAAGGTGGAATTTTATCCATTTCATTCAAGTATTATTGATGTTCTTAAACGAATACCAAGCCGAAATTACGATCCAAGTACACGAAGCTGGACGTTTTCGATTGAAGATTCATCCAACGTCTCCGAGAGTCTAAAGAATGAAAAAGTTGTTGAACATCTATGAAATTGAGAAAAATTGTTTCTATAGAGTGTTGATGTTCACTTAAAAGGAATCCCTTACAATGTTATTAATTTACTCAATTATAAACCGAAGATTGTACCAGCGGACTTAAAGTCCGTAATGGATCCGGAATTGATCAAGAAGTTATTCGCTTATCAAGTTGAAGGCGTTATATTTGCACTTGAAAGGGATGGTCGAGTATTGCTTGCGGATGAAATGGGATTAGGAAAATCACTACAAGCGCTCACTATTGCTAGATATTACAAGTATTCACTTTATATTTGATTAAATAGTGTTTTCTGGTTTCAGATCAGATTGGCCACTATTAATTGTGTGCCCATCATCAGTTAAAGGATCTTGGAAGAAGGTTTCAGTAGTGATTATAATGTTATACAGTTTATATTTAGCAAATTAATTTATTCTTCCCTGCTATTCATCGGATTTTTTTAATAGAAAAAGGTTCAGACCCTCTTCCAGATGTGCGTACGTCAAATACGGTCGGATTATTCAAAATTCTTTTCTGCTATCGATAAATTTAGGTTGCGATTATGAGCTATGAGCAGATGCTAATAAAATACGACGAATTACGGAAAGAGAAATATCAAACAATCATTTTTGTAATACTTCCGCTCAACATTGAAATTATTATTATTTATAGACGATTTCAGGATGAGAGTCATATGCTAAAGGATTCAAAGGCTAAAAGAACAAAGGTAGCTACAGATTTATCGGTGAGTAGTTTTGTGTTTTGTTTTCAATCCAACCGTAATCCCAGTGAAAACGGTATTTTAAAATTGGTTTTATTATTATTAATTATTAATAATAATGAAAGAGAAAAGGTAAAAACCTTGGTGGCAGGATTAATTTTTCAGAAAATTGCCAGTCATGTTGTATTGTTATCCGGTACGCCGGCTCTATCAAGACCTGCCGAATTGTTTTCTCAAATTCGGATGGTAGACAGCTCGTTGTTTCCCAATTTTACTGATTTTGCTATTCGATATTGTGATGGAAAGCAAGGACGATTTTGTTTTGAGGTTTGCATTTTCCATTAATTATCTATAGTTTTAGTTAATAAAGAAAGTAGAACGATTATATTTTGTTCATATAAAAAGATATCTGCACCGCAATTGAAAAGTGCGATTCAAGAAATGGCCAACCTTTGAAGATTTTCATTTAATTTAGTATTGTTTTCAATCATAGTATATATCCACAAACACAATAATACGGAAAAAATCTAAAAATTATTGTTTTATATATTCAAACTTTTGAGAAATAATACTTTAAAAAATTGTTTATATTAATATTTACGGAAATGCGAGTTAAACGATTTAATTCTCCCATTTCTGTAACTATACGTGAATCGTAATAACTAAGACTATAATAATACAACCGATCGTGGTAATGCTCATGATCATAGGCAAAAGGATGTTCAAATAGCGAAGAACTGGCTGCCATAATGTTCAAAAGACTAATGATTCGTCGGCTCAAGGCTGATGTTCTGAAAGATTTACCAGAAAAGCGGCGAGAGGTTCAGCGAAATCAGCGAAAAAAGTGTTGTTTTTATTTTTATAGGTTGTCTATGTATCGGGGCCGACTATCGATGAGCGAATGGGGGATCTTCAGAAGGCAAAAGCTGCTTATGATCGAGTACACGCAACCGATTTTTCGCGTTCTCATGACTGTTTATTAGAATTTTACAGTTTGACAGGTATTGTCAAGGTTTGTTGATTATTTTCTTTTTTATATAACAAGAATTTTGCTAGGCTGCTGCAGTTTCTGATCACATTCTCGAGAATTACTTCTATCCAGATGCTCCGCCGAGGAAGGTGCTAATCTTTGCGCACCATCAGATTGTTCTCGACACAATTCAGCATGAAGTTAATAAACGAAAGCTTGAATCGATTCGGATAGATGGCAAAACGCCGTCGCAGCAGAGAACATTGCATTGTAACGAGTTTCAGAACAACGATAATGTGCGAGTGGCGATTTTATCGCTTACAGCCGCTGGTGTCGGCATAACGTTAACGGCGGCGTCGGTGGTCGTCTTTGCCGAAATTCACTTCAATCCAGGGATTCTAGTGCAGGCAGAGGATCGCGCACATCGCGTTGGTCAGAAGGACAGCGTTTTCGTTCAGTACTTGATCGCGAAGAACACTGCGGATGATGTTATGTGGAATATGGTTCAGAAAAAACTAGATATCTTGGGACAGGTTCGGAAGAAATCTTATTGGCAAGGAGTTTAACTGAATTGTAGGTGAGTCTATCGAGCGACACATTCCGAACTGCCGAAAAAACGCATATCCGATTTAATGATCCATCACAGCCAAGTATGAAACAGTATATAGATGTTGCCAATGAGGAAAATGAATGGAGGGACCCCTGTGAAGATGATGATGATACTATAAAGTCCCTAGAAAGTCCCGTTGCTAAACGAACCAGGCTATAATACTCACCATTCTGTTTATTTGCATCTATTTGCACTAAACATAAGAAAATTGTGTATATGTTTATTCTATTGTCATATTCTTGTTTGGAATAAATTATGAAACCCGCAATGAATTTTAACTTTCTTATAATCTCTATCATGGATAGATCTTCTTGTAAATGATAGCTGTGTGCTCCATTAGCCGGCGGGTCACTGTTGTTGTCATGAGGAGTCGCGATTCCAGCCGATGCTCGTCTAAAAGCGTCCATTCACGGAACATCTAAGTTTTACACAATTGGATGGAGAAATTGAGGCTATCTCACCAATCGAACGGCTGAGTCGTGCGAGAAGCTGATTCTACCAATTCTCTGGAGTTTGAATTTAGCCTGATTCGGCCCCACTTCGGCTTCTTCGATTGTCATGAAACCTGGAATGTTTTTTTTCATTTTTCGTGTTTGAGCATTAGACGTGTTTGTTTTGATTTTAATGAGATCTAGTATTATCAAAGTATAAGAAACTGATAGTTCACTTAAATGAATTCATTTCAAAATGAATTATCAATTTATTTTTTTTATAACAATACCATAGCGCGCCAAATGAATTCGTACAAACCGGACCTCAGAAAATTCACTTAAATCTAAAGTTTCTTAAAAGTTTAAACTGTCAGAGACATTTCAAGGAAATCCTGTAAACTTGGCGTGAAACTAAGTTTGTAAATTTCACGTGAAAATTAAAAATTCATCTTAATATTGCAAAATCGTCATTTTCGTTTGGCGTTCCATAGAATTATATTACAAAACTTGTAACACTTCAACTGAAAATTTTTTTAAATTTTAATTTTTTTTCATTAAAATAAAAGTTAATACTTAGTTTAGTTAAATTGAGTAGAGGTAATCCATCGTGAAATTTCCAGATATTTATTAGTGTTCCAATAACATGAAACTTTTACATTTATTTCATTTATGAATATTATGGAATGAATTGAAAACCAACCATTGCTCATGGCAGTATTTAATGTGACATATTCAATTTCTTGTTGTTCATCATAATCGACAGCCAAATAGCCATTCTCCGAATGGATTTCAATCGGATCCCCATCGGGCATATTAATATCCCAGGCGAATGCACTTCAAACAATTCAAAACATTAATAGAATACATACTCCACTCACGTATAATTCAGGAGCTTAGAGGATTGGTCAGCTATGGTGATGTCGATCTGTTCGCCGTATGTGAACTTGGGAATTGTTGGGAAGAATGCTTTACCGCCAAATTCTGATCTCCATCGTCCTACCATCCAAGCAATCGATCGAAGTTTGTCCGGAAGTCGGCGCACGTCATATCCTGGCAATGTCAGTAATCGAAATGGAATTTAAGTTTTTTTAGAGTGGTTTCATTAGAACCTATAACTATAAGGCTTACGAGGGTCAATTTGTTCGCCACACGCTTCACATGTTCTTTGACAGTGCTTTTTTACGATTTCCGTCTCTTCACAAGATGTCGCATTTGTGGCAACCTATAGAAAACGAGATAATCATGGACGTTTAATAACAATTGCTCCATAAGTGATGTTTGATAAAAATCCGCTCATTCGAAAATAAAGTATACAATTCCGCACTTTAGAATCGAAAAAAATCAAAAATTCGGTATTCCGACCACAACAAATTCTAATATATAGTACACGCCGGTGATAGAAAAAACTCACCCAGACAGGACAATTCATATCTGTGTCCATGCAGCTCTGCTCCGACCGAACAGCATTTCCATACCCGATAAGCGCCAAAAAAACCACTAATACTACCATTAGAGATGAGTGTAAGCTAACTAATCTGTCCATATTCCACCAATAATAAGAACGACCCCAACCGAACCGGCTTTATCTAATCGTCATTCCAGCTTTTATCTCGTATCACGATAAAAATAAATTGCATAACAATTATCCTCCCCACGTCAATAAGAGGCGTATCCAACTGACGTCAGAATCATCATCAGTATCAACAAGAGTTGTACTTACTGTTGTACATACGACAAGAAAATTAACTTTACAACATTTCCAACGGTAAACATTCCGAATGTATATAAACAGTCGCCGCATTCTCGTCATTATGAAACTTTATTTTTAAATCATAAAATGGTTAACGCACTTTCATTCATCATTTTATTGTGTAAGTGTATCAACCATAGAACATTTCACAATCCTTATTTTAGCCACATGCTTCGTTATTTTCGCAAAATGTTCACCACTGATTGGAATAAAGGATGGCGACGACGAAGAATTTGTAGGCATTGCCATGCATGCGGACGTGCCAGCTGAAATAAGGAACCACAAATTCCACGCAGATAAGAGCGATGATGATAACGATGATAACGAAAACGAGGCTCCTGTCGCACATCGAAAAAGGCATCATAGAGAAACCATGGTTGTTCGGCGAGATGAACCAAATTCGTCACCACCCGTCCCATACGAGAAACCAACCGGCTTCTGCGCCCAATATCGTCAACAATATCAAACCTATTGCGAGGACATGTGGACAAATACACCTCAAAGAATCCAGAACATGTTGTTCCAATTTTGTCCAAACTATGAAAACAAATGCGTCAGATACGATAAATAATAATTTATCATTTTATTTTATTAATATTAAAACCCAGGGAGTGAATAATAATAATAAAAAATATTTATTATAAAATTTATACACAGAAGACAAAAACACAAAAGCTAAAATTAGAAAAAAAAACATTTACCCGTTGCAAATGGTTAAATTCAAATAAAAATAAAAACTATAATTTTAAAAAGTTCTGGCAACCCGACAATCCAGAGATCCGCCAACCGTTGCATCAGTGACGCCAAGTTCCGCAACGAACCAATCAACAAGCTCGTCCTCATCAATAGACAAAAACCTGGCAATCTCAGCATACGGCAGCGTTTGTCGGAATGCTTTTACAATGTAGTTCAACGCTTTGCGTCTTTCACGTTCCACAAAAATATCCATTATATATGGGCACATTTTGGGAGAATTCTGGAAAAAATAAATCATAATATTTTATTATCAAAATATAATAAATTGATAATTCATTTTCAATATTTTTTAATTAATTTCAGATGGTCTCAATGAGAGCGTGAGACAAAACGGATTCATGCTTGATACAGAATTATGCAATGCATGATCCTTTTAAATTTTAAAATTATCTAGGTTGTCAGTTCCCGATGTAATTAACTTCTTAAAGGAAAGAAGCTCTTAATGAAAACTGTATTTATGAATATTTTTGATTTTGGGGTATGGCATAGAGCAAATTATAACGAATCGAATGGCGTATAGCATCCGTCTGTAGTAATAAAACTTTCGAGATATTCCTGTTTTTCTAAAACATATTTTATAGGCCCTTAACGATCAAAATTACTTTAATTTGTGATGTCTTTTGTATTCGAATGGAAGCTATACCAAAAATACAGTCCTGGTCGGATATGTCATTTAAAGATAATTTGAAAGTGTAGAATGAGCATATAAGAACATAAAATACGTCTCGATACAATTGATACAATTTTCTTAAGAGCTTCTTTTTTTTGAAATTAAAATTGAAATTATCAATTTATTATAATTTGTTAATACCTACATTATACAGTTTGAAGAATTGAATGTAGTTTCCCATTGCTACGGCTCTTCTAACTTTTAAAGCAAAACTTACGCACTCATCCGTTTTTAATTCAGGTGTCAATTCTGAAAATCCCATATATATAATATATACTAAATTATAAAACCTTGGAGCAGAGAATTAATATCAATCATATCATTCATCGCGATGTAATACAAAAGACGATACGCAACAAACTCCGCATGATGTGGGCAATCGTCAATTTCCGAATACAACAATTTAAGCTGGGATTGACACTAAAAAATTAATTTATCGCAAAACAATTGAATGTTTAACAACCTGATTAAACTCTTCCCGATCTTTATTTTCCAAAGATATTCTCGCATTAATTTCATATACCTGTACGGTAAACTCATTTCTTATTCTTTGAACCGTCAAATCCTGTCTGATTGACCTCAGTTGACTCGACAAATAACGATACTCGCTTTTTTCGCGATATTTTTGCTTTACATTTTCTAATGATTTTACCAAAATGTGGAGTGGTCTAACTGCAGCAGGGTCTGGGGCCTGAAATCACTTTTAACTATAAAAAACGGAAAAATTAAACCGTTGTTAATCTGAAAAATGATTTCTCGATATCCGTACAAGTTCCTTTCACAAGTTGTCGACTTCGATTGTTCTGCAGTCCAATAGAGAATGATGTCTTTGCTTCTGAAGATGCATCTGCAAATCTTCTAGCCCTTTCCTCCTACAAACAGTAAGTAAACGTTTTTTTTAAATATAATATTCCAAACCATTCGAATATTATCACGAGCTAGAATAGGTCCAATTGGTGATTTCTTGTTACTAGTATTATTATTATTATTCGCATTTGCTTTCTTCGACTTTCCTTTTTTCTTCTTACCTTTCTTGCTTTCATCGCTCTAAATTTAACTGGAAATTTATTAATACTCGTATTAAAAATTTTCATTTTCATTTTCCCAAGACCCCGGAATTCCAAAACTCATATTAGCATGTATACATGTGAAACCCCAAAAATTCTTAGCGAAACCTTGGGAGTTTGCATCATTATATCTAGAACATCACTGTCTCGACTCGAAGAACTATCACGCCTTGATCTCTTTTGATCCGGCATCGAAGATACATCATAGTTATCACTACTTCGACGACGTGAAGAATCTTGCCGTTTGGTATGGGTACCGTTAGCCTGATGGCCGAGTTTATTCGCAGGGGTCCACATGGTAGGAAGTTCAAAATTACGATCTTTTGGTAGAGGCTCATTATCCCAATTGACATTGTTGGCAGTTCCTGCTTTAATCATAGGATCCAAGCGATTTTTCAAATAATCTTTTGTTTTTTCTGTTTCTTCTGGTGTATTTGCAGCTTCGAAAGCTCTTTGTATATAATTTCTAAAATGAATTATTAGGTAAATTTTGAACAAAAATCTCTTACAAGGCACTCGGAGGCGGCGGTGGTGGAGCGCCTCCGAACTGCTGTCTACCTTTCATCATTCCTTGCTGTTGTGGGTAATTGTTTGTACTCATCCCATTTTTCTTTAATTGGAAAGGTTGAAACTTATTGTTTGCATATTGCATTTTATTATTTCCCTGCATCCAATTATTGGACTTGAGACCGAAACCATTTTGTTTTTTGTTCCAATTAACATTAACTTGTTGCTGATTATTGTATATAAACGGTTGATTATTATAAGATGTATGTGGTAGATGTTGGTTCGAAGCTTTCATTGATCCTTGAGTGGGATTAGTATGGTTCCAAGCAGAAGGATTCCACCCGCCATCCAGTCCAGTATTACCCGGTTGAAACATCCCATTCATGGGTAAATGTGGCAAGCTTAAATGACTTTGCGCCGTACCCATTTCTCTGACGTTTCCATTCTGATTCTTCGATTTAACCTTAAAGTGGAATCATACAATTAAGAAATATAGTACTGTGAAACCTTATTTAATTCTTGCATTGCAATTTTCCACGCTTCATTGGGCTCCTCCTTTTGCGATGTTTCTCCTGGTATGGGTATATTCATGATATCGTCGCTAAAATCAAATAAAAAATTAATCGAAAATGAAAACGTAATTTAATACCTCATATCTGAAATATGGTTACCGCGTATTGATATTATTCTGCAATTATTAATCATTATTTTTGTAGCGTGATACAAATAGAATAAACAAAATATTTAGAAACCGATAATGAAGGATGATGATAATTATTATTGCCGTAGCAGAAACAACTGTATCAAATGAAAATACTAGACCAAAATTTTTATTGTCCTTTTCAGATATCGGGACCCAATGGAAGAACAAATAAGAAGAAAAAATTATAGTATCGGATGGACGGTCACACAGCAACAAACGACTTTTTCCTCTATTCCTCTTCAATGTGTGCTGCCCATTTTTTTTGAGACAACACACATTTGTAAGAGACAAAAGAGTGGCCGTCCAAACGAGAACCTCATTTCATTACAATTTGTTTCCTCTTCTATTAGGCACCGATCAATGAAAAGGACAATAGCATAATTTTATATTCAAAAATACATCATGGCGAAGACTAAAATAAAAATGTGTGGTTCGCTTTGTCGCAATTAAGATTTACTTCTCTATCATTACCCCTTATAAAACCACACATTTCTAAATAATTTTTCTTCCATTCAGCATTTTTTCTGGAAAAGTACAATAAATAAGAAGTTATAGTCGTCGCCAAATGCGATTACCGCCGCAAAGTGTGGCGCACTTTTTAAATATTATTTTTTCATTTAATTTTCATGATTATTTTCTTGTTTAGGCTCGTTCTATACTTTTTTTGATTAAATAAATTGAAGAATATGTTTTAGATGTTGTTTCAATCGTGGAATAAATGTGGAAAATAAAACAAATCATAAAAATGAGATGAAAAAATAATATTTAAAAAAGTGCGCCACACTTTGCGGCGGTAATCGCATTTGGCGACGACTATAAAAATTGACAAAAAATGCAACCGAACGAGACCATCATTTTTCCTGTTCCATTACATAACGATCTTTAAAAACGGTATAAAGCTTACATAAAATAATAGTTACTTGTATTTTACCATAACCCACTAATGAGAAATTGGTAAAGTAATGAGAAATTGATAATCGCAATTTCATTTTCATAAAAAAACAAAAGTAATCAATCTGATTTGATCTAGAAATTTTGAAGAAATATATTGAAAAACAGAGAAATTATTAACATAAATTGAATATTTGTTTCATGTTCTCATTGAGACTATTTGAGAATAATTTTTTTAATGTTGAAAATGAATTATCAATTTCTTAAATTTTGATAATAAGAATCTTTAATAGTAACTTGGAACGATGAAAAAGATCTAATAATACTAAAAATATAATCAACAAGAACAAAATAAACATATCGATCGGCCGATGTTATCGACAGAGCGCATTTACTGCTAGATATAAAAATGAAAAAATTAATGGCCTCCGATGAAATGGAGGACATTATTAATTCTGCGTGTAAAAAATTTTCTGATCCGACGACTTTTGTGTTTCAAAAATTACGATGCTTAATTCAAAGTGCGAGATAGCAATAAGATCGAGACATCATTGGATTCTCTTGAAAATGAGCCTAATACAAAAAGATTCGCAAACATTTTACAAATACTAGTTCCAGTCAAAAATCAGATATAGAAAAAGTTGTCGGATCACAAAACTTTTAAAAACATCATTAATACAATCTTACATTACCAATATATACCATTAAAATACAATAAAATCATGTTTTAACTAAAAAAAAAAATAACTCAATTTTTGATATCGTCAATTGCGCCATGGTCGCATTGACTGACACAATATTTTCTGAGAAACTGTAATTACAGCCTCGCTGCAACTGTAACCCAGTGTGTAGTTGGATCAAGCTAAAAGACCTATGGGATAGGTCTAGCCCCTATCTTCAATAAACCACAGTAGTGTTCAATATGTGTGTAGCAGAGCTACTCGAAGGCCGGCGAAGTTATTGGAAAGCACAAACTTCGGATATGAGCTTGGAAGTGTACCTATTAATATATAATGAACCAGAATCTGTGAAATAACTACTAGAACAGCTCAATATTAGCACTCCATGAAACTTGTTTTGAAAAGAAATCGTTGGGTATTATAAATCACTCGGCGAACTCTATAGACAAGAAAGGAAAAAACCACGGCCATGACACAATTTATTTACGTTTTGGTTTCAATATATTCAACGTCCTCTACAATTATCTTGAAGTTAATAAATAAATTTTTACAACAATCGAAGATTCAAGTCAATTTATAATTGTTAATCAATTTATAATTGTTAGGCGTTCAAAAACATCCGAGGGAATGAGGCAATTGGACTAATGGCATTGGAAGATGACTTTTAATCGCCGATTAGCTAAAACTTTCAGAAACAAGCCGAATCAACGAAATAAATGCGATGGACAGCGGCCAATACTCGAAAGTGAATTCAACGACTACATCATTCTTCGTTTAATGGGATTGCCCAATAAATTCTGAAATTCGCAATCGATCTCGCCTTACCTTCACTAAGCTTAGTTAGTGCGCTACGATTTAAAACAACGCACTCTTTTAAAATGTTTTTTCCTCGCTGGCGAAAACATTCGGATTCACCAGCACCTTAAAATATTATGTCAAAATTACTGATTTTCCTTCGGAAAGTAGGAAAATTATTAAATTTCCTCTTCCCTTTCATAAATTGTTTAATTAAAAAATCAACGCAGCACGTATAGGAAATTATAAAAGCATACAAAATTCTGTTCATATTTTCTGTCATAAAATTTACCATTACCGGTGTGGCCACGATTTTCGTCCACTCTAGTAAATAAAAAATAATAATTGTCACTCGGTTCAGAATCGTTCCAAAATTGATATATCATATAGAATTAAAAAAAAACAATTTATGCAAAAAAAGTCAATAAAATATCCTCTAATAACACGTACAATACTATTTATTATTAAAACTACTTTGTCGCCTCTTGCTGCCTTTTCCATTCACGATACTCCTCTAACTTCCTTTGTTGTGGAGTCATACCCGTCCTTCTGGCTTCTGAGCGTTCTGTCAAATAGTCATCGGTTATTTTTGCTCTAAACTCTGGATCATGAAATCTAAACTTATATCTATTGATAAATTTCATTTTACGATTTCATACTTTTCGTACTTACAGCGATTGAAAAGATTTAGTGCTGGTTTACAAGTATTTAATCCGGAAACTGCTCCATCTCGCCTGAAGCATTCAACAAGACCTAAAGTTTGTTTCAGTGAAAATTTCAAGAATTATATTTACCCATGTAAAATTCATTACAATCAACTTTTTCAATTCTTGCATTCATTCTATTGGGTATAATCACATCCGCTTCAATTTTTCGAAGAGTTCTATCATCTGGATCTCCTGAACTCCAAAACGTTAGACAAAGGTATTTTCAGATTTTCAGATTTATTAATAACATTCGGTCAAAGCTTACTTAAATTACTTTTGATCTTTTCGGTTTTTGTAGATAAAAATATACAAATATATGAAAATTGTAGATTTCTTTATCTTAGGTTCTTTAAAAATAAAAAGTATTTTCATGATTTTATGGGTAATTGAAATTTCGGTCCTCAGGGCGAAAACCAAAACGAGATATCGGTCCTCAGAACGAAAACCAAAACGTAAAATTGAATGCACATTTGAAAGAATGTATTATATATGTATATATCACAAACCGATTCCATGAGGACCAGAAGCCGAATAGTGGGGCATAATATTCTTTTTCACACGGTATTTTTTCCCAGTTTTTTCGTCTATTATAATTTCTCCTTCTTTCAAACTTTCCAAGTTATCGGTAAGGACAACGCTTTTTGCCTCTTCTTCTGATTTCTCACCCATATCTAGAAAGATGAATATTGTTAGATATATTATACAAAAATAATTCATTTAATTGTAAAACAAGTTAATACTGTTATACTGTTTAAATAAATATTGTTTAAACGAAAAACTGCAACTTTTGCTATAAACTTTCAGCCTCGAATATACATAATATGAGATGCATTATATATATATAATAATTTCTTTAGTTATAGTAACAATTTAAAAGAAGGTTACGTTGACTCTAGTATACTTAATTAAAATATTATCATCGTCGTCTGACTAAAATTCATTTCATGAAGAAAAATGATTTCAAAATGTTTGCCTTATTGTTCCATAACCAGGAACGTTAACATTTTCTCTAAATAGTCTGTAACAAAATTTTTTCCGTATCCAGCAAAATTTTGTTGCATCATATACGTGCCAGTCTCCTGTTAAATCTCTCGGACATGAAAATATTAGTAACTTATTCGTGGATAGGTAAAATATTATTGAGTAATATGCTTAAATAAAAAATATATAGTCGTCGCCAAATGCGATTACCACCGCAAAATGTGGCGCACTTTTAAATATTATTTTTTCATTTAATTTTGATGATTATTTTCTTTTTTATACTCGTTCTATACAGTTTTTGATTAAATCAATTGAAGAACATGTTTTAGATGTTGTTTCAGTCGTTGAATAAATGTGGAAAATAATAAAAACCATAAAAATTAGATGAAAAAATAATATTTAAAAAAGTGCGCCACACTTTGCGGCGGTAATCGCATTTGGCGACGACTATAAATAAACTATTATATATTCACCGTTAAATTGGTGCATCGGTGGAGAAACGATCCCGGGTCGCCCGCACCAATTAAACGATTAATATATAATAGTTTATTTATAGCACAGTTAAAAATAACAAATCAGCTTAATGATGGAACGCAACACATATGGGAAGCTTGATAGGTGATCAGGGTGGAAGAACAGAGACTCGAGACCCAATTTGAGAGAATTGAATAAGAGCTTAAATACTATGTATTACGGGGCGGTTAATGTGCGTTCAAGATCTAGGTGATTTCTTATTGTCCAGGTAGAGTACATCATTTCTTAATGATAAATTATAATTGTAACAATTTAAGTTTACTTTAGAGCGATTAATTATATTTATGTAAAGTTTGAACTTGGGATTTGCTGGATCGATCCAGCAAATCGGAAACGATCCAGCACTTCCGATTAAGATGAAATGCATATTAAAATAAAATGTTGTCCTTTTCACAGATTGGTGCCTAATGGACGAGGAAACAAATTAAGATGGAATGAGGTTCTCATTTGGACAGCCACTCTTTTTTTCGAAATAATGGGCAGCACAGATTTTTTTTTGCTCTTCAATCAGACACCGATCTCTGAAAAGGACAATACCAATAAAATAATTTTTAATATTCAATTTAGTAAAACAGCAAAACATTAATTAAATATATTGCACTTTTCAGAGATGGGTCCCTAATGGAAGAAAAATCCGTCGAAACGAGAACCACATTTTTTCTTATTTTTTTCCTCTTCCATTAGGTACCGAACCGCGATGAGAACAATATATACATCAAGAAAACACAATATTTTACAAAATAAAAAAAAGATCACAACAATTGTGCCTGCATTGAAAAAAGCGTGTCAGTACTCAAGTTGTTGACGCAGGCATTGGCACCGGTCGCATTTTTTCGTCACGTATTGGCTTGACGAACAATTACACTAATCGAATTTCAATTTTTGTACGTATTGTATACAATTGTATATATACAATATATTGTATTTTATAAATATATTGTCGTGGTGTAGGTTGATGAAAAATTAGGAATAAAGGAGCATACCGAAAAAAAATGGTCTCGCTTGGGCTGGTTTAATTTGCAATTTGTTTATTATTTCGCATTTCTTTTTTTCATCACATTTTTTGTTGTATATTGTTTTCTCTTACTAAATTGGTTGTTACATCAACATAATACATACTACATAATACAACACATAAGAAATGCGAAATAATAAACAAATTGCAAATTAAATCTACACCAGCCCAAGCGAGACCATCTTTTTTGGGGGTATGCTCCTTTACCCCTAATTTTTAATCAACCTACACCACGACAATAATCGTTTATTCATTCACCATAGAACAATACATAAAAGTAGTGGAGAAAAATAGTTATCAAGGAGATGAGATGAACAACTGATCCTGCAAGAGATCCAAATTAATCGCATATAGATAGAGGAAAAAATTCAAATTAGTAGAGTAATGGGAAGTGTTTTAGGTGACCATCTGTTAGATTTTATTTAAAAAATAAATTTGCAGATGGATTCCTTATCCACTCCGAGTAAAAAAGGATAAGAAATTCAAAAAATTAGTCCGCGATAGGCGTGGTCAAGTGTGAAGATGGTGCTAGCCTAAGCGCAAGCGCAACAGAGTATTTTCTGAAATATAAACTAGTTGACAAAAGGTTTGTCACAAATGTTTTTTCGGGTTTAACTTTTTTGTGACTTGACCAAATTGGCTGATTTTTGATATTTTATGTGAATCAGTGTTCAAAATGTTATAGTAGCAAAATTTGGTTTAAATTACCATGGCAATTTCGGTACCACGCATTCCGTTTTCCCTCATATTGATAACAGCTTGCCGGGTGGCAATTGGAGTTTCTTTACGTGGAGTCATCTCTAAAATGTTGCCAGTTATTGCTATTTTCAATAAATTATGAAAAAAATATAATTGAACTGTAAAAATTATTAAAAAAATGCAGTGCAAGGAAAGTGCGTAATATCTTTGAGCTACGCGTTTTACGATAAACGCTTGTCGCTGTAAAACGGATCATCGTAATCACAAGCGGGAATTTGTAAAATAATCTACAACCATCTGAATCTATCATATCAAAAAATCAGCCAATTTGGTCAAGTCACAAAAAAGTTAAACCCGAAAAAACATTTGTGACAAAACTTTGTCAGCTAGTGTATATTATGATAGAGCTTTTCAAGAGCTTTAAAAATATATGTAACACATGCACGCCAAATTGAAATAACGTTTTTCTTATAACTTCCACTTGTACTTTACGCAAATATTGTCAACGCCAGTTTGTCAGCATTTTCTTGAAGTATCTAAAAATATTAAAATCTCCCCAAAATATTAGATTTGAGCACGTTTTCTAAGCTCGTTTTACGAGCGTTCAAGTTGGTGTGCACATGTATATAAAAATATTTACTTGGTAAAAAAACAATTAGACAAAAAGATATAGGAAATCGGGAAAAAATTTTGGTTCACCCTTGCCTTTCTCTTATTGTAGAAAAAGAAATTATATGAAATCGGAGCGCTTATTCACATATTTATTATAATAGCGAAATCTTAGGGAAGATGAAATAAACAGGAAACAAACAAAAGCAAATTTTAAATAAATAATCTATTCCTGTGCATCATTTAATTATCCAATATAAATAATACATTGTCATCGTGGAAATTAATGAGAAAATGTCTTGAAGGATCATAAGGCAATTGTGATCTTGCTTCGGGCACACAGATAGAGCCTTTTTGTTTATTATATTTTAAATCATTAAACCCGAAAAAACATTTGTGACAAAACTTTTGTCAGCTAGTGTATATTATTTGTTACTTTTAAGAATGTTTGCAATACTGTATTTATTAATTTTCTTTTAGAGAGCACGGGATCGTGTAATAAATGTATTCAAATAAGAAATAAGAACATTGTAAATTTAAAAATATTTATTAATAAACAAATAAATATAACTTTATTAAATATGATAATATATTAAATGTCTAACAACTTAATGATATCAAAGGTGATTATCATAAAATGGATATATATATACATAATAAATATAGCTAAATAAGATAAATCAGAACTAAATGATTAATAAATCTACTTACAAAACTAAATTCTACATACTGTGGAATATTGTTGCCTCAAGAATATTCGGAGACGCTTTCAGATAACAGAATCGTAGAATATTCCCATTAGTTGGTTCTTAATGAAAAACTCCAGCTTTACGCCTTCATTGTTACCAAAGCATTTTCCTGCTTCCGCAATGCAGCGATTCGATGCCTTGCTCCCCGAATAAACTCCAAGACCGATGTTTCTCGACAAATTTTGACAGATGTTATTCCACCAAATGAAGTTTTGGTGTAGCTGGAAGTCTCCACAGACCGCGTCATCTGAGATATTTCACTAGGGCTAAATTCTCGAGCTACGGCAAACTTCTCTAACTCGCCAAGAGCCATTAAAGCTTTTAGTACCGGCGTGAGGATTATCTCATCAGCATCGCCATAATTTCGGCGACAATCTCTTCCTTCGAGGAGAGACGATTCTAGGTGCGATAACGTGAAGGGGTTTCTAGTCAGCATGTGACTAAAAGCCTGAACGTGTCTTTCTTTTAGAATTTTGGGAGTAGTGTTAACCAACCTCTGCAAAATATTTGTTGCGCCACCATACAACCGACATCTATGTGGAATCCAATGTCGTAACCAGCTCGTAAAGGCTTACCAATTACGGGACCGCTTTTATTTTCTGCCTTCGTTACATAAACTGCTTACAGCTATGATATGGAGCCCCGGCCAGCAACAGTATAAACTTCAATATTATGTATGTTGATAAACTTATTAATGTAAAAACTAACCTCTGTTCAAGTGTGTCCGTTATTAACTATAATTAACTATAAAATTAACATAATAATTAACTATAATATAATAATAAAACATGTGTTATTACATTTACTGGTTTATGAACATTTTCTTATTTCCATAAATTGATTTGTAGTTCTTTATCCTCTTCTCGATAACAAACCGAGCATAAAGCCACCTGAAACATCTTACTGATGGCTCAATAGAAACATAAAAATATACCTTATTGTTTCGATTTTCTAGTCAGTATTGACAAAAGACTCCATTCAAGTGGTCCATCCCGTTCCAGTACTAATATTCTTCATATAGTTGGTTCTTAATGAAAAACTCCAGCTTTACGCCTTCATTGTTACCAAAGCATTTTCCTGCTTCCGCAATGCAGCGATTCGATGCCTTGCTCCCCGAATAAACTCCAAGACCGATGTTTCTCGACAAATTTTGACAGATGTGCCTCCACCAAATGCAGTTTTGGTGTAGCTGGAAGTCTCCACAGACCGCGTCATCTGAGATATTTCACTAGGGCTAAATTCTCGAGCTACGGCAAACTTCTCTAACTCGCCAAGAGCCATTAAAGCTTTTAGTACCGGCGTGAGGATTATCTCATCAGCATCGCCATAATTTCGGCGACAATCTCTTCCTTCAAGGAGAGACGATTCTAGGTGCGATAACGTGAAGGGGTTTCTAGTCAGCATGTGACTAAAAGCCTGACCGTGTCTTTCTTTTAGAATTTTGGGAGTAGTGTTAACCAACCTCTGCAAAATATTTGTTGCACCACCATACAACCGACATCTATGTGGAATCCAATGTCGTAACCAGCTCGTAAAGGCTTACCAATTACGGGACCGCTTTTATTTTCTGCATTCGTTGCATAAACTGCTTACAGCTATGATATGGAGCCCCGGCCAGCAACAGTATAAACTTCAATATTATGTATGTTGATAAACTTATTAATGTAAAAACTAACCTCTGTTCAAGTGTGTCCGTTATTAACTATAATTAACTATAAAATTAACATAATAATTAACTATAATATAATAATAAAACATGTGTTATTATATTTACAAGTATATGAACATTTTCTTATTTCCATAAATTGGTTTGTAGTTCTTTATCCTCTTCTCGATAACAAACCGAGCATAAAGCCACCTGAAACATCTTACTGATGGCTCAATAGAAACATAAAAATATACCTTTTGTTTCGACTTTCTAGTCAGTATTGACAAAAGACTCCATTCAAGTGGTCCATCCTGTTCCAGTACTAATATTCTTAATATATTCATTCAACAATGTATCTGAAATTAAATTGATTTATTAAAAGTATAAATATTGGGTTTTTTAGGAAAAAATTATTAGTTTTTCTGTTAACTTAATTTTAACGATGAACTAATAATACTTTAAAATATTTACTAGGTTATAATAAACCTTTTGAACGCCTATAAGTATTCTTTTAGAAAACACAAAGCACATATCGATTGATGAATCGCGATTTGCACTTGAATAATGTTGTCGCCTTCGTCTTGGTTGAGCTCAGAGCTCTACATTGTTTCTAGTGAATAAAATATTTTTATTGGGAATTAAAGAGAAAATTAACATATAATCTTATACAGACTTTAATGTTGATTCAGATGAAATGCATATTAAAATAAACATGATTGTAAATTAATTTTTTAATATCAAATTTAACTAAAAACTTTTATGTAGCAAAAAAAAATTTAAAAATGATTATTATTTGTTCTGAAATTATTTTAATATAGTCAGATATTTTTTTTCGAGTTGTTTCATATATAAATAATTAACTTACCTTCATTAGAATCCGAATAATAAAGATTCAAAAAAGCTCTAAATAAAAGACGAATTTTTAGTGGTCCACATTTTTCTCGTCCCCCATCCTTTGGCAAATAGCCAACGTTGAGTGAAGTTGGAAAATAGTTCTACGTTTTATGGCATATATGGTTCCGTGCAGGGTGTATCGCGATACATGTATCGCAGTATACTCGAACTATATCACATACCATATACATAATGCTGTGGCGAGCCTGCATACTCAAAGATTAGTCGAATCACCTCTGACGATGACCGAATATCCGAGTTAGGAGAGCATGATTAGGAAAGGGAATTGAGTTTGTGCTCACAAAAGAGCTGCTTACTCTCTGCTGACAGGTCAGCCCCCGGGCGCAGGCACTGTTACTACGGATACATCCATCAAATCTGAAAGAAAGTGGTTAAATATATAGTCGTCGCCAAATTCGATTACCGCCGCAAAGTGTGGCGCACTTTTTTAAATATTATTTTTTAAATTTAATTTTTATGATTTTTATTATTTTCCACATTTATGCCACGATTGAAACAACATCTAAAACATATTCCTCAATTTATTTAAGCAAAAACGGTATAGAACGAGCCTAAACAAGAAAATAATCATGAAAATTATATGAAAAAATAATATTTAAAAAGTGCGCCACACTTTGCGGCGGTAATCGCATTTGGCGACGACTATAGTTTTTAGGACATATTGAATTGAATATCTCGATAACGAAACAAGAAAGGCATATTATTTTTTGCATTACTAGAAGGGAAATTTAATTTTTTTTCCACATTTATTCCACGGTTAAAAAAACATCTAAAACATATTCTTCAATTTATTTAAGCAAAAACAGTATAGAACGAGCATAAACAAGAAAATAATCATAAAAATTAAATGAAAAAATAATATTTCAAAAAGTGCGCCATATTTTGCGGTGGTAAAAAAAGAATATGAAAAGATAATAAAGATGTCGAAAACTGGTTTAGAAAGGAAATATAAAATTAGATCCTCTTCTCCATAGAAGGTAACACTCCTCATTTGGTTTGATAGAGAGCGGAAAAGGTGATAATCTGATGGCGCAAGGTCTGGAGAGTACGGTGGATGCAAAAGAACCTCCCATTCGAGCTCTTGGATTTTGACGACTTGGGCAACATGCGGTCTGGCGTTGTCGTGGAGCAAGATTACCTGGCCTTGTCGATCGGGTCTTTTCATCGGAATACCCTCATTTACTCCGCGCAGCTGGACAACATAGAGTTCCGTGTTGACCGTGGCGTTTCTTTTGAGCTTTTCCCAGTGCAGAATCCCCTCCCAGTTCCACCAAAAAATGATGGTCTTCTTTGGGTAAAGGAATTGCTTCACTCTCGGCTTTGGCGTATCTTCAAAAATCGCTGTTTATGACCGCGTGTTGCTCGATGGCGAGCGAAATGTTGAGCTGCGCTTTGAAGGTGATTTTATATTTATTTATTATTTTTCATTATTTTTTTCGTTGAGCTAGGGAGCTATCCAGGCCCCGAGTTTTTCGGAAAATCTCATAGAATGAAGATGATTAACGATTTTCTTTTATCACAGTTCATTTTTTCAGCCCATTCACTACTTGTTTGGCGCCCATCTTACTTCAATAGTGCCTTCAGATGCGGTCTAATTCTGCAGCTTGTCTGCTTCGAGGCATCTCTCCACGATTAAAGTCGCCTAAGACACCTTCTCCATCCACACTTCTCGGTTGCTTTTTGCTATCGATGAAAAAGAAGAGCAGATGTCGAAAATGCTGATACACGCCAATTGTAAATCAACATTTTTCAATATTTACACGCTTTAATTTCATATAACTTGACACGTAATGTTTACAAACCTGTCTTAAACTATCTAAAAACAAACGCTGCTTATTGAAATATTTAATATGAGCTCATTTTCTAAGCCTTTAACATAACAATTTCATTTGGAATGTTGATTTTTGCCTCCTGGATAGTTAATTTCTAAGCCTGAAAATGATGAAAATTTAACATTTCAGAACAAACTAAAAACACAGTTTTGTAGTGCAGAAAAAGCTCTATCAGATAAATATATATCAAGCTATTTAATTGTTATGTTAGGCCTATCTTAGAGTATGGCTGCGAATTATTTCATCCAAAGTCAGCTCAGCTGACCGCGCTTCTAGAAAAACCTCCCAGGTTCTTTACACGTAGGGTTTGCCAGTGCTGCAATATAAAATATAATTCGTATAACGATAGGTTAAAACAATTAGACTGTGAATCAATAAGAACTAGGCGATTAAAATTAATAATTAAATCATTGTATAAAATAATCACTAATCTGTATCATTGTCCCTCATTTAACGATTTGTATACCTATCCCAGTCACCCCGTAATCCATTATTGTTGAAAGTCAAACCTGGTATTAAGCATTGTGATAATTTCTTTGTAAATAATATTTCCCTTTGCACTCCACTGCCACGACTACTGCACAATTTGCAAAAAAGATGTGGACATATTGCAAAACCACGCCCTTCACTTTTTATTTAAATTCATTATATTTTTACAATCGTAAATTCCTCGAACTTGATTTAATTTGTTTTAGAATCGTTTAGAATTATTGATTATTGGTGTTTAATTTGTTTAAAGGTTTAAAATCGATTTTAGTATTCTTAGAAAAACAAAGAATTCGAATAAAAATTGAAGGGCGTGGTTTGGCAATTTGTCCACACTTTTTTGCAAGATACGCAGTGTTCGTGGCAGTGGAGTGCCTTTGGAACCGTGTTTGTAAATACTTTGCTAGTTTTAATTTATTGGAATGTCATGTGAATAATATTGTAAACTCCATACCTTGTGAATATTTATACTAACTTTTGCCATTTGAACGACCGACCTCGTGAGGGGTCAACAGTTCATCTTAATTTTATTTCACATGTTCTTGTAAATAATTTGTTATAATTATTTTATGGTGAATAAATATTATATTATATTATTGTCCTTTTCAGAGATCGATGCCTAATGGAAGAGGAAACAAATTAGGATGGAATGCGGTTCTCGTTTGGACGGCCTCTCTTTTTAGACGGCCATTCTTTTTACGAAATTATAGGCAGCACATATTTAAGAGGAATTGAGAAAAATGTTTTTTGTGGCCCTATAATTTTCTCTTCTTTTATTACTCTTCCATTAGGCACCGATCTCTGAAAAGGACAATCTATTATATACACTTTGGTAAACAACAAGAAAATTGTTTTGAAACAAAAGATAATATAAAAACTCTACGAACTTATTCTTCAACCCAATACAATCGCACCAAATGAAAATTACGATTTTTCAAGATTTAAACGCTAAGACATTAATTTCCACGTAGAAGTTTAAAATTATTTTTTCATGCTTTCCTTAAAATACATCCTGCACGCCAAATGAAAAAATTTTCTAATATTTAAATGAATATTATAAGGATAAACGTATTCATTTCTAAACACTTTTCACGTAAACATATTAGGCACATTCTAAACTTTATAAAATACCTCTTTTCTTACCGAATTACTATATTTGAGTACGTTTTCTGAGCTCTCAGTTTAAACGTTCCATTTGGCGTGCTCGTTCACTTTAAGTTTTTAAAAAGTTTTTTCTGTCTTAAAGTAGCTGTTTTAAAGGTTTGTTTTTTATGAATTCATTTGGAGTGCGAAGGTTATATTCTGAAGACCTAGTCAACTGATGTAGTTTCAACATTGTCATATTACCCAACAGAGTTTTACAAACATCTGTCGCCATAATGCCATTCCATTCAACTCTAACTATTAGAAACCAAACAATAATCCATTTCCAGCAACGATGAACACAAAGTTTAACCATTTTTATCATTCCCTTTTACTACTATTACTACTTCTACTACATTTAACTTGTTGTTCATATCAAGAAAGCCAATTGTTGAATTGTTCGTCCGATAACGATATATCATGTCAATGTCATCTCCGCGATAAAATTGTAAAGGTTTGTGTCAGCAAAATACAATCAATTTAAAAAAAACTGTTTACAGTTATCAAATTGTAAACGAGACGGAAACTGGTCTTCCTGGTCAAAATGGTCCCATTGTGAAAAGGGTGAACGTAAGAGGCATCGAAAGTGCTCAAATCCATATCCATTGGGAAGCGGGAAAAGGTGTTTTGGGAAACGAGTGGAGAAAGTGGAATGTCCGATGATATCAACCATTCCGGAATATTATTGGGGTTCATGGACACAATGGAATGCATGGACACCGTGTGATTGCTTGCGAAATGTAAGAGAAAGGTGGAAATCTTTTTTTTAAATAATAAAATAGCCCTCTCACACCTTGTTCAGATGTTATTTAACCGGAAGCGATCCTAGATATTCTATTTATATTTACATTGCAATTAACGTTTCATGACAAATATCATTGAGTAAATTCCTGAAAACCTGGCTATTCATCGCGGCAGACGCCAGTCTTGTTCCTGATGGCTCGCAAAATTTTGCAAGCCGTCAGATGATTGGAATAATGTGGTCAAGTTTTCTGCCATACTTGAGATTCACATTGTTTGAAAATACTTTCACACTGCACTGCCACGAAGTATGCAGCATGTTGCAAAAGTTCACGCACCAATTGAATTTTTAAAAAATGAAAACACGCCCTTTTTTACTTCATTTTTTTGGTTCTAAAACATTTTGAGGAGCCTAAAACAAACTTAATACAATTAATAAATTATTATAAACGATTCTAAGCAAGAAAGTACATCAAATTTAATAAAGATACGCTGTAATTAAAAAAGTTTAAATACTGGAAATTAATAAATGAAGGGCGTGTTTTCATTTTTTTTAAATTCAATTGGTGCGTGAACTTTTGCAACATGCTGCATACTTCGTGGCAGTGCAGTGCTTTCAAAATGAGTATTTTTGCTAACGGTCTAATGGTTATAAAAATTTGTGTGATATTAAAAAACGGATGTAAAAAACGTCAGGCCGTGAAAGTGCGATTGGTGAACACGCATCATCCAACATATTATTGCGGTCTGATTATCATTTCATTTCTAATTTGTGATTGCAATATAATGAAATAAAACAATGCGAATATATTCATATTCTGGTTTCACATTAATCGCTAATTAGTTTTAGGTTTTAGTTAAATCTGAGAGCACGCACATTTATTTTATACCACAGATGGTATGGTATCCCTATAGTAAACCACGTGAAAGTTGAAAAAATATGATAAAACGATAGTTTTTCATAAGATAATATCTCTTAAAAGATAAACGGATTTATTAACACACGCCGAAGGCGCTCAATTGAAAATTCCCCTTAACATAGACTGACAGGGATGTGCGATGGGGCGCGCTAACATTTAAACGAATAATTTAATTTATTTTTAAGTTTTCAGTTTTAACTTAAAATTTCTATATTATCCGTATATTTGTATTTTATTTCCTATACCACAACAATTCTAATAAAATTGTGCACTTTCTGATATACTTGGTATGACTATAATTGTTCATTAATGATGTGATTTTAACCGTTGAAAATTAATTGTAAAAAAATTATAACTTTTGATATAGGGGCTTAGAGCCTTTCTACTATGGCTCATATTGTTCTTTCGGTCTTCCTCTATCCATACAGCCCATAAAACAAAAAAAGTTAATGTTAATTAACATTAACTATTTTTTTTGGTCGATTTTTTGCGATTTCTTGGGTTTTAGACCCATTTTTTAACTAATTGAACCGCTTTGTGGGTCCTAATATTTCTTCTATTATTATATACTATTTGGATCATAGGGAATCTATATGCAAATTTTTATCAAAATCTAAGAGCCCGACCTAAAACACTTCCGTTATAAGTTGTTGAATAACATGCATCCGTCGCGTCGATGAGCTTGAGTAATTTAAGAGTTTAATATCTTTGTACGGCATTTTTTGTCCAAAAATCTTATTAAATTGGTTCTTTTTTGGCTTAGTTATAATCTAATAAAAATAGTTCACGATCTTATGGGCGGTACTCTATATATCAGTAATGAAAGGCATGAAAAAATACAAAAAGAATAGAGTATAAAAGACGAAATTTGGAATGAAAAAACGAACCCGCTCGAATATAAAATTTTTGAAACTAGCAAATGATTTGTAATTTTTAAAGCCCCTATTATTGAGTTTTATGATTTCAAGCGAGAAATAACGCGAAACATGATCGACGAAGTGATCTTTACTATCTTATAATCCTTATCCTGGAATTCGGAAAGGTATCGATCTATTTAGTTGAGGAATAAGTTCGTAGAGTTTTTATATTATATTTTGTTTCACAACAATTTTCTTCTTATTGTCTGGCAAAGTGTATATATTTATCTGATAGCGCTTTTTCTGCTCTACAAAACTATGTTTTTAGTTTGATCTGAAATTTTAAATTTTCATAATGTTCAGGCTTAGAATTGAACTATCCAGGAGGCAAAAATCAGCATTTTCGACATATGCTCTTCTTAGCTTTCCATAAAACGCAAAAAGCAGCCGAAGCCGCTCGGGAAATATGAAGTGTGTATGGAGAAGGTGTCTTAGGCGTGTCTAAAACGGTTAGCGAAGTTCAAAAATAGCGGCTTTAATCTTGAAAACAGGCCTCGAAGCGGGCGACCTCCAGAATTAGACGAACAGCATCTGAAGGCTCCATTGAAGGAATTGTATCGCAGATGCGATCACTATTTGACTTATCATAAGAGCATATGTCCTAGAGTTGTAAGGATATGGTATAAACATTTACCCTCATTAATTATGTTACTGTTGCCAACCGGAATATGCTTTGAGATTTGAAACCCTATTAAATTGTATATTATGACAATGGTTGGACCAGTTAATTTCATAGTATAAAATCTATTGTAACACTGTTGTTTCCAACTCATTATTTTATTTTATATTTTATATTATATTTATTTATAATAACCCCAAATTTGAGGAAATAACGGAACGTCCTAAACCAACACTACACTACATCAACAAATCACACATCATCACGGTCAATCAACACTCAACAATCACTAAAAATTGGCCGAGAAACACACTGTAATCAAAAGAAAATCCTTAACCATCTTCATTCGATGGGATTTAACGAAAAACTCGGGTACTGGGTACCTCATGAGCTCAACGAAAAAAACAAAGAAAATTGCCTTCAAGTCGCAGCTCAACAAATCGCTCGCCATCGAGCAACACACGGTCATAAACAGCGATTTTTGTATTCGAATCGTCACGGAAGATGAAAAATGGTGCCTGTACGTCAATCTGAAGCAAATAAATTAGTGGGTGGCTCCAGGAGATACGCCAAAGTCGAGAGTCAAGCAAGATCTTCACTCAAAAAAGACAATGATCTGCATTTGGTGGAACTGAGATGGCATGCTACACTGGAAAATTCTCGAAAGAAACGCCACGGTCAACAAGGAGCCCTATGTTGCGCATCTGTACCGCGTAAGTAAGGCTATTCGACTGAAAGGACCCGATCGACAAGGCCCAGTCATCATGCTCCACGACAACGTCAGGTCTCTTCCGCATGTTGCACAAGTCTTCAAAGCTGTCTCCCAAGAGCTCGAATGGAAGGTTGTTCAGTATCCAGCGTAGTCCGCAGACCTTGCGTCATCCGATTATCACCTTTTGCGCTCTCTGTCAAACCTTCGTGGACCTCAAAAACTGACTCATCAACTTCTTCGACACCAGACAGGGCGATTTTTGGCCGAATGGCATCAACAAATTGATCGAGAGGTGGCAGGAAGTTACGGCGATTACACAATTGCCTTTGATTAATTTATTATTATAATAAAAATTCTAAAAAAAAACTACGAAATTATTCTTCAGTCCAATAAATTTACTTTTTTTTACCTTGATTTGTTTTGCTTTTCTTCATAAATTTGTTTCTGTACTGATAATAAGTATAATATTATTGTTCTCTGTTGTGAGAAATTTTATTGTTTTTATGTTTAATAATGGAAAAAATGTGAGCGAAATAATAAACAAATTGAAAATTCAATTAACCCATTTCCTTTCCGAAACGCACATCAAATTAAATGGTTAAGTTAGGCGCTCAGAAAAGATGCTCATTTTGCAAAGTTCGACAAGAAGCGCATGTTTTTAGATAGTTTAAGACGGGCTAGTAACAATGACGTGTCAAGTTATATGAAAATAATACGTGTAAATTAGTAATACACGTTTAAATATTGAAAAATGTGTGTTTTCGATTTAGCGTGCGAAACGAGTTCAAAACAGTTTAACTGTAAGCTCCTTTAAGTTATTTTGCTTATTAATATGTATCACTAGCACACCAAATGGAATACTTTAAGAGTTAGCCCAAAAACTATTCTTATGCTAAATATTTTGAGAATACTATTATAATTAGATTATTAGATTACTGGATAGGTTACGACGAGTTTGGCCAACTGGATTTACAATTCAATTCAAACACACGTCGACGTGCACGTAAATTGAAATTGTAAAAATGGAAATAACGTGCTTCACCTTCATATTTTAGAGGACGAATGGCAATTTAAGATAAATTAAGTTATATCTGTAACGTGAAAATTCTCTCTTTTTTATTCTCTTTACGTGAAAATTCAGTGAATGAGTTTAAAAATAGGAAAAAAACTATTTTCAATTCGCGCGCACCCCAAATTGAATGGTTAATTTGGGGGCTCAGAAAAGATGCTCATTTTGCAAATTTCGATAAGAAGCGCATGCTTTTAGATAGTTTAAGACGGGCTAGGAGCAACGAGTAGTCAATTTATATTAAAATAATACGTGTAAATTAATAAGACACGTTTAAATATTGAAAAAGGGTCATTCCATTTGGCGTGCGCGCGCAAATCTTTATCAATATTCATCAGAAAATGTTCATTTTCCTTTGGAGTACACTAGCGGTATGGTATTAACATACAATGAGCTCACTACACGTGCTCAAATCTACCTTTTTGGAAAGATATTAATATTTTTAGATAGTTTAAGGAACGCCTAGTTAATTAGCAGTAAAAACTGCTTTATTGAAAAGACGTAAAAATTTTCAGACACGCTTAAAAATCGGAAAATCGTTATTTTCCGTTGCGTGCTAGTAAAAGACGAAATCAATAAAGCTAAATAAAGTCTATAATATTATAATCTTGAAGGTTTCGCATATGTCAAGGTGAAATGTGCTCTGGGTGTCGTTCCCAATTGGACACATGCTCTCCCAACGAATGCCCAATTGTTAAGAAATGGTCCAACTGGACGCATTGGTATAACTACGGTAATTGTATGGTTAATCTATTATTAGATATCCTTAAATTTAGATAAAGGACAAATCAGGTTCTCAGCATTTTGTGCTTCATCAAATCACAACGTGGATATCGGAATAAGAAAAGAAGAACGGTTATTCAATTCTACTTCTCATGGTGAAAACGTGCCCTTTTCCATCAATAAGAGGAGGTTTTTTACAGTATGGTCAGAATGGAGATTAACTAGCGGGTTGGCTTATCGACTTCGGCCGTCTTCAATAAATGGCGAACCTGTAGAGATGCAACATCAGATTTTATCTATATCGAATCCGTCCGCCATTCCTTTAAGTATTTGCATTCCACTTTGTTGCTTCTGCACGATTATTGGTTTCATAATTCAATGGGTGATTAATTCCTTAATATCAAAGTGTCAAAAATGTGCACGGATCAAAAAATCATCACAGTATTGTTCATGTTCATTTAATTCGAACCCAAGTAATTGTCCACCTCATTTATGCCATTAGACGAAAATATTATAGTCAAGAGAGTATACGTTGTGTTTTCTCCTATTTTATTTTTAAATAACTTTAAATACGATAAATAAAATGATACAAATTTAATTTTTAATCCATGTTTCTTGTAAAAAAAAAGTCATCCACATAAAAACCGGGCACTGGATTCATTTCGCAGTTTATAAACATTAAATATGTGACCAAATAGTGAATCGTCCAGCCTCGAGCGAGATGCATATTGAACAAAGATTGCAAAGAACTATTATATTAGGAAGAACCAAAATTTTTTCCGATTTCCTATATCTTTTTGACTAATTTTTTTTTAACAAATAAAGATTTTTATATACATGTGCACTTCACTGCCACGAAACCGCGCCGCATTGCAAAAGACTTTGCACCAATTGCGCGATACACAACTAAATGGAGTTTATTCGTCGTCGCAAGTCTGGTCCATCTCCATTCAGTTGAGTGCTCACTGATACTCACTGGTAACGTCTTTTAGTACATCGACCTTCTATTCTAGCTCCAGTCTACGTTATTTGTCCAGGATTGTTTTATATGCAGAGAGCGAACATATGTGTCTGTCACTGCTGGAATCAACTTCTTAAAGGAACAATCTGATTGTGATACCATCCAAGAGTGATGAATATTGATAACATGTAAACTAACGTTTCTTTTAAGAATATTTCATAAATATAATATTTTACAAAATAATAAATTGAAAAGTTGTGTATTCGCGTAATTGGTGCGTAGTCTTTTGCAATGAGGTGCGGTTTCGTGGCAGTGGAGTGCATGTGTTATATATACACACCATGGACAAATAGTCAGAAAAGATACCAATTTCGGTCATGTTTTTAGATATTTTAAGACGTAGCTACAACGTGTATGGTAATAGATTGAGCTCAGTAAGCGTTCTCAAATTTAACTTTTTAGTAAGATGTTAATATTTCTAGATAGTTTAAGACACGCTTTATTAGATTGTAGAAAAGGATTTTTTGTTATAATGACGTAAAAATTTCCACACAAGCTTAATAATTGCAAAATCGTTATTTCGATTTGGAGTGAGACGGCTAACGTGTAAAATTCTAAAGCTAACGTGCTAACGTGCTAAAGCTAACGTCTTTTAAAAATTATACGTTTACACACCAAATTGAAATGGTGATTTTCCGATTTTTAAGATTGTGATAAAAATTTCATGGATTTTCTAAAAAAGACTGTTTTTGACAATTTAGTCAAGTAATTCTCAAACTACCTAAAATATTAATATCTTGTCGCACGCCATGGACAAATAGTATTAAAATATGTCAAGAGAAAACGTAAGAAAAATTTGAGAAGAAACGACTAGGCCGGTCACGTTGTAGATTTACGAGCAATTTATTACATTAATTAATTGAAAACAATGAAGACACATTTTTTGCAATTTATTCATTCATTCTTAAGGAAATCAAAAAATATTTTTTAAAATAAATAAATTTACATCCTTTGGAAAGTTTTTTACACTCGCTTTTTATTGATTACATATCGAATAATAGCTTTTTTCTCTGTTGAAACTTTAATAATCGTTTTTTTCCACAGAAAAGTTGTCAACCTACATTTTTCTCTTTATAATAAGATCATGACGATCAAAATGATATATAGAACTTGTGGTGAGAATGCTTTATTTCTGTATACTTTCACAATTTGTTGAAAACACAAGACAAAAATTAAAATTTTATATTATTGTCACTATCGTGAAGCTTAATAACATTTGTCTATTGTTTAATTATACTGTATTGAATTGTATTTCCACACATTATTTTCTGATATTATTTCATGGTTAATTTCCTAACGTGACATGATTATACTCTATATAAGCGTTGTTTGAACAATAAAGATCAGTCTAACAAATATTCTTCACCTCGAACGGTGACATGGCGACCACGACTATTCCGAATACTACAACTTCCGCCGTCATTCGACAACAACTGGGCCGAAGACGCAAGGCACTGACAACCCTGCTGATAAAGGACGATTTACCAGTAATCAAGGAGCTGATCGAGTTCGACGAAGAAGAGCTGGTCGACTGCCTCGCCGACTGCCATGAATATGAAGAACAAATATCAACGGAGCTAACGAAGATCGAGAAGTTAATGGAAGAATGGGACAAGCTGTGCCAGGACGACCCAAAGGAGAAGATAGTTAAAGATAAGTATTTTGAGAAATATGGAGATACTGGACAGGTGGTTGCAGAGGCTGAAGAGGGCAGAAAGACAATCCGTAGATTGTTCGAAGCGGCGAGTGAGCAAATGAAAAGGCGATTTCCGACATCGCAAGCCGAAATTCCTGAGTGGACGTTCCTCAGATGGGCATCATCGACGTCTTGCGAGACCGATGAACAGAGAAGCGACAAGTCGAAGAAGCCGAGAGTTCCAGAAGAGACAGCTCAAGCCGTTGAAGCCGAGAGAAAAATGCCAGCCAGAAGTCGAATGGAGCAAGTAACCGAATCGTTGGAATCGTTTGCAATGGGAAGCTTGCCGCCACTCCCGAGAGCCGAACTGCCGAAATTCGATGGAGACATCCTCGCGTTCATGGAGTTCAAAAGCCGGTTTGAGAGCATAATCGGAAGATATCCGATTGATTCAACGTTGAAATTGGATTATCTGAAGCATTGCGCCCGGAGATGCAGAACGATTGATCAGGAGTTTTCCTTCAACCGCGATGTACTATCAATTGGCTTGGCAAACACTGGAAGATCATTTTGGAGACGAAGACAGAGTACATCACCACTTACTCTGCAAACAGCAGGATCTTCCCACGATGAAGCACAGCACCGAGAAGAAGAACCGCAACAACAGCATTGGCAATTATGCTTTTGATTTGTCTCTCGACCGCAACAATGGCTCAAGAAGAACAAATCGGCAACAACACCATCAGTGAATCAGACAAATGGAAAGAATTGATGACGTTCGAGAACATGATGAAGATGGCAACACTGTTGATACTCGCATGCTGCAACTGCCTCGTCGTCCCGGAGTGTCACTATCGTGAAGCTTAATAACATTTGTCTATTGTATAATTATACTGTATTGAATTGTATTTCCACACATTATTTTCTGATATTATTTCATGGTTAATTTCCTAACGTGACATGATTATACTCTATATAAGCGTTGTTTGAACAATAAAGATCAGTCTAACAAATATTCTTCACCTCGAACGGTGACAATTATATATATATATATATATTATAGCTATAATTATAGTATTACATTAAAATTAGTTAATCGACAATATGGTCTCGGATCGTACTGCGCGAAATTGGTTCAAAAGATTTAACGAGGACGACACTGATGAAAAGAGCGGTGCCTCTTGGTCGTACCTCAAACTCAAACTTGGGTAATTAAACCATTTATTCAAGATAACACAATAATCAATACAAAACAATAAAAATAGTAATAGAATAGAAAACTATTATTCATTTCAGAGATCGATGCCTAATGGAAGAGGAAAATTTTAGGGGCGGGGCAAAGGTCTTGTTTAGGCAGCCACACGGCCACTGAGGCCATCACGTCTCTTCGTCTTTTGTTTGTCATCAATATTTTTATTTCATCCATTTTCATTTTTAAATTAAACTTTTCATTTCTTCTCATCAAATAATAGATAACAGAAATTGATGAGAAACAAATGAGGAAGAGACGTGATGACCTTAATGGCCGTGTGGATGCCTAAACAAGACCTTTGCCCCGCCCCTAAAATTTTCCTCTTCCATTAGGCATCGATCTCTGAAATGAATAATATAAACAAATAAATCTAGAATGGAATATATTTGACACGTTCACTATTTATACGTCGCATACAAATAGAATATAGTTCACGTTACACAATGCTCGAACGACGATTCATATTGATCTTTCCAACGTTCCAATCCACGGCAATGCTCGAACGACGATCCATATTGCTCTTTCCAACGTTCCAATCCACGGCATATTGCTATTTCTAAACATAACGATCCAATTTTCCCTGGTTTGAGGTACAATCCAGCGGTCCACACAATTCTGCTGTCCAAACGATCCAGCCAGTCTTAGCCTGCCACGCGGTTTTTTGCTCTTCGAGTTCATAAACTATGAGCCGGTAATTAAACCTACTCAAGACACATTCATTCATTTCAGGGGTTTCAGGTGGCCGATGTCGAACACAGGACAAGACACATTCAGGTCGACATACGGCGGTGGATTCTGAAGCAATCCGTGAAGCTGTGGAGGTATAAGTACTCGCAGAATGTCGGCCGAGCTCGATGTTCCTCAAGCATCGGTCGTACGACATCTTCAAGCCCTTGGGAAAGTCAATAGACGCTGCTAGTTGTAAATGGTCGGACCATCGACGCAGACCTCTATTGCGCCCAACGTGATCGAATGTATGCGGGACTTGGCGAGAAATATCCCGCATTTATCAACCGCCATACAAACGAAGGAAAAGATTAAAAATCTCGACGCCATTGAACTTCTTCCTCATCCAGCTTATAGTCCGGACCTTGCGCCATCTGATTATCACCTTTTCCGATCCATGGCACACTTTCTTCGCCGTCGTAGCTTCAATGAGCTGGCCGATGTCGAAAACGAGTGTCGCGAGTTTTTCGCCTCTAAGAACAAGGAGTGGTACCGCAGCGGGATCGAACAACTTGCCAATAGATGGCTTCAAGCCATAGAGTCAAATGGTCTTTACTTTAGAACCTAATTGTTTTTCATGTGTTGTAAAATTATGTTTAAATTTTTAACAAAAAATCGGTAAAAATTGGTTTCTTCAAAATTTTCAGTTCACGTTGGATTGTTTATTTTAATTTTATATGAAATTTAAAACAAAAATTATCAATTTTTCAAAACTTGATAATATCAAATAAAAATAGAATCATTAATTTGTTGCCAAGTTTATTTAGACGATCTGTCCATCTTATCGATCACCATTAAATCGGGTGATGCAAACAAATAACATATACTGAAAAGACTACCACAAACCGCAGAGAAGAGGCGGAACCGTAATAGCATTGTATGGTGTGTTCGAATTTGTGAGTTACCTCTATCATTTAATATTATCTATTATAGGTACAACACAAGATACAAATATTGCTGGCACACGATGATTGTCGTTTGATCGACGCAGAGAGCGAAAAAAAAAACTTTTATGAATGAACAACATTCGTTTATTTTTCATCACTAACGATTCAAATTCGTTATAGTCATTATTGAAATCAATCATGACCGAGGTCGGTGGCGCTTTCAAGGACTCGCTTTCTCAAGTTTGTTTTGATTTAATTTATATTATAAATATTTATTGATAGGCACAAAAGGATGAGCTTCACCAAATTGCTCTGAAGATCGTTGCCGATGGAAAGGGTATATTGGCTGCCGATGAATCTACAGGTGCATAAATTGTGATTAATCCTAATACCACCTGCAAGTGCCAACTTCGGCCATTTAAAACACGCACTCCAACTTGAATGATTAATTTGGGTGTTCAGAAAAGATGCTCAAATTACATGTTTTGATAAGAAGCGCATATTTTTAGATAATTTAAGGCTGGCTTGAAAAATGAAGTATCACGTTATATGAAAATAATACGTGAAAATTAGTGAGACACGTTTAAATATTGAAAAACATTAATTTCAATTTGGTTTGATCACGTATTACTGATTTCAGACTGGACTTTTCCGTAAAGTTTTAAAGAAATTTTAGAGATTTAAATTATGTGAATCCATATCAAGTCAAGGTTCATTTCTATATTAAGATCTATAGCCCTAAATGACCACATAATTTTTCGACGTGCTAATAGTTCACGCCAAATCGAAATAGCGATTTTTGAACGTGTTTTGAAATTTTTACGTCATTATAACAGATAAGTTTTTGCTACAATCTAATTAAGCTTGTATTAAACTATCTAAAAATGTTAATATCTTTCTGAAAAGTTATATTTGAGAATTCTTACTGAGCTCATTCTATTACCATACAAGTTGGGTTGCTTGTGGGATATAAATTTAAAAATTATTTTTAAGAAACAACTCTTATAGATGTAGAGTTAAGAAGCAATTAAAAATCAAACTTTGCGTTTTTTTATTATTGGGTAAAATAAAATCGATTAGATGTTATCTGCGTACTTTGTGCATATATGCGGATTATTAATTGTATTACTTTCAAATTCAATATGATAAAATGGTAAAAAGAACTTTATTAATAAATTAAGATAACTCTAGAACATAAGTAATGGTTATAGATTTTAAATGCTTAATTTAAAGCTAAAACTTTTTAATCGGGAAAATAATTAGAAAAAATAAAATTGTGAATAACAGACTCAGTGTCTGGCGGATGGCGCTAGGTTGGAGGTAGGGCGTCCCCGCTGCGGAGGCAACTATTTACTCCATCCTAGCTTCCGCGGACACTGGTTTGTGGACACAAAGATGACGCTAGGTTGTCCAGCGCGACAGCATCTATCCATCAACCTAGCACCTGCTGACACTACTTTGTGGGTGTAAAGAGGGCACTAGTCGTATTTCATTATATTATAAAACAACAGTAATTATAGTACAACGTTTATTGAAAACAAGTAAAACAATTATATTTCCATTGTTGCTACTCGAACTTGCTTGGCACGATGTATTCATCCATGTATGGCCATCATTTGAGGACATCTAGATTTTAAAAATTAGTTTGTTAAGTGAATTGAAAATTAATATTATACTCTTCATTTTTCTGTAGACATGTATACCCATTATTTATAATAATTTTCTTTAATATTTTAACAATAAAATGATATTAAAAGTTAATTTCGAAATTCTAAAAATAAGCTAACGAGCCACTCTTGCGTTTATAAAAAATTATTTTGACCTGTGAGCCGAAAAAAGACCACTTAAAACAAAGTTTTGAACATATCGTAAAAATTCAAAAATGAATTTGTGGATTATTAATCACTTAAAGTTACTTTTCTCGACACTTGGCTTAGCGTGATAACTTTAAACATCCTTTAAATAACTTTTGTTTTTAACATTTAAATCACGTAACAAAAAAGAAAGAGCATATTATTAATTTGAACTTATTCAACGGAAACAGTTAAAAATCAAACTTTGAGTTGTTGGTTGCTGCGTATAATATAATTCGTACGTAATAAAAGGAGTCGTACAATTAATAATTCGAACATATGCACAAAGTACGGAAATGGCATCTGATGAATTTTATTTTAAGCAACAATCAAAAAACGCAGTTTGATTTTTAATGGCTTCATAAATAAAAAGAATAACAAACCCGGAATGCTTCACATGATGAATGTCGTTGTCATGGATGGTGGTAGCTTGTCCTCGTGTCGATGTACGTGGTCCTAAAACTATCCAATAATCATTAGTTAACTTTCCAAAACTTACAATAGCTTGTCAATTGTAATCAAAAAATTCCTGCAATTTAAATGGAAATTTTCTGTATACCATGATTTCCTTTTCAACCTCCATTTTGGCAAAGTCATCATTCACATTCGAGCCTGAAATATTTAAAATTATACAATTTCCAATTTAATTTCTTGATTATTAGTAATACCTATGATAGCAAAACAAACCAATAATCCTGTTGAATTGATCCAATCCGTTGGAATAATCTAATAGATAAACCTATATAGGAATATAGGTTTATATGGCTCCGAGTATGTACAAGTCATCAGAACTTGTAAGTTAAGAATGAAATAAAAACATAAAACTGTTCAATAAAAACAATAAAAAACAATAACAAGACAAAAAAAATAATGACGATAACTCATAAACAATGTCGTCTATTGTTGAAATGCACTTTAAGGTTGCACTATACTCGTAGCAGATCCGCACTGACAACCAAAACCATTCATCGAGTCGTTGTTTGTCTGCCTTTCTCCAGAAACGTAAAATCGAGTCGTTGTTGGTCTACTGTTCTGTATTGACCATAAACATAAACATGAGAGATAGATTTATTTTGCTTAGCGGGTCAACTACACACCTGAAACTCGTTGTTGTTCTTCCTAGCTCCGTCCGCCAAACACTGAGGACGAGCGCTGCCGAGGATAGAACTTCCATAGATTCAATTCAAACTCCACATCACTACCCCTCGGCTATCAAACCACATTTAAATATGTAAATTAGATTTATGATTAGATGAGAACAATTAATATTCGAATTTTTCATTGGTCGTGATATTACGACAAGATTTTGAACTTTCGTAGTTTATTTTACGCAATAACCTAAAAACCCAAGTTTGATTTTTAATTGATTTTTTAAAATATACTCCAAAATTTATGTTTTTTTATAACGTGCATGTCACAAGTACTTTTCGCTTTGGTATTTGTGATCTACTAAATTCTTAATTGTTGATTTACCCAAAACATTATCAAAACATTATTTCATTGAAAAATTTCACCAAAAACGAGAAGATATTTGTAAAAATGTTTACCATCCAAATTAGTAGATAATATTTTTTCCTTATCGACAAAAAGTAGTTGTTTACAGGCACGATTGGAAAACGGTTATCGGCAATTAACCTGGAAAACAATGAGACAAACCGACAAAAGTACCGTCAATTGTTGTTCACCACTCCAAACCTTTCGCAGCATATTTCTGGTGTGATTCTTTACGAAGAAACTTTCCATCAATCCACTGACAATGGTGTAAAGTTTGTTGACTTGCTTGTCAAACAAGGTATTCTACCAGTGTTATGTTAATTGAAACTTATGAGGTTTTAAAGGAATCGTACCGGGAATTAAGCTCGATTTGGGAGTGGTTCCGCTTTCTGGAACTATTGGAGAAGGAACAACCCAAGGATTAGATAAGCTAGCTGAAAGAGCTGCAGCTTTCAAGAAAGTATTGATTTTAGTGTGCTATTTTTTTTAAAATTTTATGTTCAGGGAGGATGTGGATTCGCCAAGTGGCGATGTGTGCTGACTATCGGAGCACACACTCCATCTCACCTTGGAATGCTTGAGAATGCCAATGTTCTTGCCCGTTATGCTTCAATCTGTCAAGCAAACGGACTCGTGCCAATTGTTGAGCCAGAAGTTTTGTGCGATGGAGAGCACGATCTTGAGCGCGCGCAAAAGGTCACCGAGCAGGTTTTGTCATTTGTCTACAAGGCGCTTGCTGACCACCACGTGTACCTCGAGGGAACTCTCCTCAAGCCAAATATGGTTACTCCGGGGCAATCATGCTCAAAGAAGGCTACACATGAAGAAATTGGATTGGCTACTGTCACTGCTCTTCGTCGCGGAGTACCAGCCGCCGTTCCTGGAATCACTTTCCTGTCAGGAGGACAATCCGAGTTGGACGCTACTGCTAACTTGAATGCTATCAACCAAGTAAAAACTTATTTAATTTATGATTGTAGCAATGTATTTACCATTTAGTGCAAACTTGGAAAACCATGGAAGTTGACTTTCTCATACGGAAGAGCTCTTCAAGCTTCCGTCCTCAAGGCATGGGGAGGAAAAGACGAAAATGTTGAGTCTGCTCAGAAGACATTGTTGCACAGATCCAAAGCTAACGGTGATGCCTCTCTTGGAAAGTACGCCGGGGAAGATGCAGCTGGAGCTGCAGCTGAATCACTCTTCATCGCTAAACACTCTTATTAACCCCTTTATTTTATTTCGGATAACATTTATTGCATTCAATAAAAAACATTCAAAGAACATTTTTATATACAAATATTCATAATAGGAAGCACGGATTAATCACTTTCAGAAGATGTTGAGTTGATCAAATTGGAAAAGTTCGAGTGTTCAGATAGAGTTTTCACCATTTTTGGCGAGAGTGATGGAATATACTCGCGTGGAATGAGCCAAGTCGATAGATTAAACAAATCCAGGAACACCTTGTATCGATCACTAAGAAAAAAGTTAGAGATGAATTGCCAAAAAAAGTGTTTACCTAACTGTTGCCCTCAAATACATGTACCCCGAGCTGCCTCCAGTTCCTTGCTTGGCTCCGAGCATTCTTTGAACCAACAGTACGTGATTATCTAAAATATTTAACATAAACAGCCCATAGAACGTATTTAATCGAACATCTCCATTTTGTGAATAAGCTGTCAATATCCATGAGAAATGTTAGAATTTGATAAGGTTGAGAGAAACGAGGCATATCCCTAAATAATGATCCATAAATTTGTTTTGTGTGTAAATATGTTCTTTCAACCTGTAAAAATATATCATGAGAGCTCCTTTGGTGGCATCGTGCGAAAGTAATCGGTTGCCTATAAATGATTTTTTACAAAACAGTTGTCAATGCACAAACGAACCATTTCGGATTTGCTGTTCGTGTTGAAGTGGATCAAGAACGGATGTAAATGCATCGCGCGTCTTGTAGTACTCAGCGAGCAATTGATTATGTATCTCTTCGGTGTTTTTCTTGTCGACAGCTTGTTTGTAGAGATCGTCTAGGTAGCGCTTAACCGAGCGCTCGTATTTTACCCAGAACCCTTCGTCTTCTGCTGTCGCTTTGAGACCAGGTGTGCGTTCGAGCCAACTCTTGATTTTTTAAAAATATTATTGGAATAATTAAAGAGCCAGAATATATTGGGTTGAGCAATAAGTTGGTAGAGTTTTAATATTATCTTTCGTTTCAAAACAATTTTTGGCAAAGTGTATTGTCGTGGTGTACGTTGATGAATAATTAGGAGTAAAGGAGCATACCGAAAAAAAAAGATGGTCTCGCTTGGGCTGGTGTAGTTTTAATTTGCAATTTGTTTATTATTTCGCTTTTTTTTTCATCACAATTTTGTTTCATTTTGTTTTCTCTTACTAAATTGGTTGTTAAATCAACATAATAATTATTATAATAAAAATTTTAGGTATAATTTATTATATTTAGGATCGAAATAATAAACAAATTGCAAATTAAATCTACACCAGCCCAAGCGAGACCATCTTTTTTTCGGTATGCTCCTTTACCCCTAATTTTTCATTAACCTACACCACGACAATATATATTTATCTGATAGCGCTTTTTCTGCTCTACAAAACTGTGTTTTTAGTTTGTTCTGAAAGTTTTCATCATTTTTCAAGCTTAGAAATGAACAATCCAGAACTATCCAGAAAAAATCAGCATTTTCGACAACTGCTCTTCTTCGCTTTTCATCGAAAGCAAAACTCGGCAAATATGCAGTGTGCATGGAGAAGGTGTCTTTGGCGTCTCTACTGCACAAAAATGATTCGCGAAGTTCAAAAATAGCGGCTTTAATCTTGAAAGCAGGCCTCGAAGCGGGCGACCTGCAGAATTAGACAAAGAGCATCTGAAAGTACAATTGAAGGAATATGATCGCCGAACAAGCACACCGGACCAAAAACGGGACCGCTTCGAAACCGGCGTCAACAGCATAAGTACTGACGCTTTTTTTCAATGCGCGCACAATTGTTGTCATCTTTTATTTATTTTGTAAAATATTTTGATTTATTGATGTATCATATCGTTAATTGGTCGAAAAAATGAAATGTGCTCAAAAGAAAATCGTTAATCATCTTCATTCGATGGGATTTGTCGAAAAAATCGGGGCTCAACGAACAAATCAAAGAAATACGCCTTGAAATCGCAGCTCACCATCTCATAAACAGCGATTTTTCTACCGAAATGTCGCAGGAGATGAAGAATAGTGCCTTTACATGAATCTGAAGCAAAGAAAGGAGTGGATGGCTCTAGGAGATACGCCAAAGTCGAGAGTCAAGCAAGATCTTCACCCAAAAAGACCATGATCTGAGTTTGATGGAACTGGGAGGAGATTCTGCACTGGCAAAAGCTCGAAAGAAACGCCACGGTCAACAAGGAGCTCTATGTTTCCCAGCTGAGCCGTGTAAATGAGGCTTTTCGGCTGAAAAGTCCCGATCGATAAGATAAAGTCATCGTGCTCCACGACAACGCCAGGCCGTGTCGCCACTGCGGCAACAAAGAGCTCATTTGAGCACATTTGGCCACATGTAGCATATGTGACCTTAAGGTCATCACTATATATAAACTTTGTATTTGTTATTGTTAATGGCTTAGTCATTCCTATATTCTGCTACTAATGTTAATATTATACTGAATAAAGTATTACTTATATTCCGATCTACTACAAGTCGACAGGCCGCATGTTGGACAAGTCGTCAAAACCGCTCTCCAAGAGCTCGAATGGGAGGTTCAGCATAGCGTACCATCCGATCATCAAAAAAACTTTACGTACTTATTCCTCAACCAAATATTACTAATTTTTTGTTTTATAAATACCATCTCCCCCAAATTGGAAGCAATTAAAAATCAAACTTTGTAAAATAAAATGCGTAAGTTAAAACCTTTTTCTAATATCATATATTAGACCAATGATAAAATTTGAATATTAATTGATCTAATCTAATCATCAAATTTTAAATTGATGAAAAGTTAATGGTAATTCATATATTGTTACAGTGTAAATTACTGAGAAAATGACTTTAAGGAATGTGTTTGATATCCTAGTGGTAGCGATTTGAAAGATTTTTTGTCAAAAAATCTGAAATAGTCAATTACCAAAAAACGCAACGTTTGATTTTTAATTGCTTCCAATTTTCGAGGCATTATAGGCTAACTATTTTAACAACTCAGCCTGTGAACGTAAAATGGAGAAAATTACTTAAATGAGTGTGTAAGTAAGGAAGTTGTGGTCTCATAAAATGATTTCAAATGAAACACGTATAATAAACAAAAATAAAAAGCCTCTGTCTGTGCCCGAAGCAAGATCACAATTGCCTTATGATCCTTCAAGACATTTTCTCATTAATTTCCACGATGACAATGTATTATTTATATTGGATAATTAAATGATGCACAGGAAGAGATTATTTATTTAAAATTTTCTTTTGTTTGTTTCCTGTTTATTTCATCTTCCCTAAGATTTCGCTATTATAATAATATGTGAATAAGCGCTCCAATTTCATATATTTCCTTTTCTACAATAAGAGAAAGACAAGAAGATACTATAAGGGTGAACCAAAATTTTTTTCCGATCTTTTTGTCTAATTGCAGTTTTACAGTGACAAGCGTTTATCGTAAAACGCGTAGCTCAAGGATATTACGCACTTTTCTTGCACTGCATTTTTTAATAATTTTTAAAGTTCAATTATATTTTTTTCATAATTTATTGAAAATAGCAGTAATTGGCCACATTTTAGAGATGACTCTACGTAAAGAAACTCCAATTGCCACCCGGCAAGCTGTTATCAATATGAGGGAAAACGGAATGCGTGGTACCGAAATTGCCATGGTAATTTAAACCAAATTTTGCTACTGTAACATTTTAAACACTGATTCACATAAAATATCAAAAAATCAGCCAATTTGGTCAAGTCACAAAAAAGATAAACACGAAAAAACATTTGTGACAAAACTTTTGTCAGCTAGTGTAGATGTGCACACCAACTTGAACGCTCATAAAACGAGCTTAGAAAACGTGCTCAAATCTAATATTTTGGGGAGATTTTAATATTTTTAGATACTTCAAGAAAATGCTGACAAACTGGCGTTGACAATATTTGCGTAAAGTACAAGTGGAAGTTGTAAGAAAAGCGTTATTTCAATTTGGAGTGTTACATATAATTTGTGTTACATATATTTTTAAAGCTCTTGAAACGCTCTATCATAATATATATATATATATATATATAGTATAACTTTTAAATGGTCTTTTATTTAAAATTGTTTTAACTTTTAGAAGAAGTATGGAAAAATTCGAAATTCGGGTACTTTTACGTCATTACTGGAAACAAGGCTTAAACGCAACTGCAGCAGCAAAAAATATATGAGAAGTTGAAGGCGACAATATGTTCTCGGATCGTACTGCGCGAATTTGGTTCAAAAGATTTAACGACGACGACACTGAACTCGAGGACAAGACACATTCACGCTGACCTACGACAGTGGATTCTGAAGCAATCCGTGAAGCTATGGAGACCAATCCATCAATAAGTACTCGCAGATTGTCGGCGGAGCTCGATATTCCGCAAACATCAGTATTCACGCCATTGGGAAAGACGAAGGCGTAATTTACTTCGAGCTAGTTCCAAATGGTCGGACCATTGACGCAGACCTCTATTGCCTATTGCGACTTGATCGAATGTATGCGAGAAATATCCAGCATTTATCAGTCGGAAGCGGATACTCCTTCAACAAGACAATGCAAAACCGCACACTACCACACAAACGAAGGAAAAGATCAAAAATCTCGACGCCATTGAACTTCTTCCACATCCAGCTTATAGTCCGGACCTTGCGCCATCCGATTATCGCCTTTTCCGATCCATGGCACACTTTCTTCGTCGTAGCTTCAATAACCTGTCCCATGTCGAAAACGGGTGCCGCGAGTTTTTCGCCTCGGTACCGCAGCGGGATCGAACAACTTACCGATAGATGGGTTCAAGCCATAGAGTCAAATGGTCTTTACCTTGAAACCTAATTATTTTTCATGTGTTCTAAAATTATGTTTAAATTTTTAATAAAAAATCGGAAAAAATTTAGTTTCACCCTAATATTTCTTTGCTCTTTTTCTAGAATAAGAAAACTTAAGAACATACAACCCAATACAATAAAAATGTATCAGAAAAATACCTCAATCAATGATAGCAAGCTTGGGCTATCTTCTGACTCATTCAAGTCTTGCAGCTCTCCATCAGTAAACACATTCTTATAGTGTTGTGCATTATATTTTATTCGTCTATCCGACTTCACTCCCAACTTGTTCTCAATGATCCTAAACTGTAACGACTGGAATCCTGAAGCGGGTGTCAAGTATTTGCGAAAATCCACAAAATCCAGAGGACTCATCGTATCGAGAAGAGTTATTTGTTCGGTTAGAAGCATCATGATCTTTATGATTCGATGCAATCCCGAAACGATTTTTAGCGATTTTGTTTCATCAACAACCTTAATTATTATGATTATAATACAAATTCGAATAAAAGTCTCTTCTCACATCATTATTTAGAAGTTTTCGAACAATATCGAGGTCGAATATAATTTGTTTAAACCACAATTCGTGAGCCTGATGGATAACAATAAACAAATGTTCATCATCTACACGATGCCCATCATTCTCCGATTTCAAATTCTGCGCTGTTAATATTTTGTCAAGCTGAATTCTAAAATATAGCTGTTTTAAACCAAAAAGCAAATACCTGAAGATATTCGCCATATGTCTCGCCAAATCCCAATTCGACTTTGTTGACTCCCTCCTGGTGTTCATCGCTTCCATCAAAGAACGTGACACGTGACGATGCGTACGGACAAGCCATGTTAAAAACTTAAACAATTTTTAAATTGTGTGTTGAATTTAAACAATTTTCAAATTGAAAAATAATATTTATATGTATATCAATCAAAATCGATTTCAAGGAAATCGTACAGTCTATCGAGTATCTTGATTTGGCGCACAATCTCATCTCACGCCCTATTCTTCACGTGCTTCTTGATATCATTGATGCGGTTGGAATGACGTATGATTTATTAGTTTCTTTGCTTATTTTTTTTAAATCTCATTGATACGAACATTTTCGTTTATTTAAAACTATGCATTCTGTTTTATAATTATGGTTCTTTTAAACTATTTTAGGCGGATGGTATTGATTGATAAAATGCAGGATCATTTAACACACTCTAATCAATGTTTTAACTATATGATTCATTATGTGTTTATATATATATATATCAGGGTTGCACGGAAATTTTTTCAAACGGAAGGCGGAAGACGGAAATGTAACTCAAAAAAACGACGGAAAACGGAAAATAGAAGATGGAATTCCGTGCAACCCTGATATACAAGAGCTGACAAAAGTTTTGTCACAAATGTTTTTTCGGGTTTAACTTTTTTGTGACTTGACCAAATTGGCTGATTTTTTGATATTTTATGTGAATCAGTGTTTAAAATGTTATAGTAGCAAAATTTGGTTTAAATTACCATGACAATTTCGGTACCACACATTCCGTTTTCCCTTACATTGATAACAGCTTGCCGGGTGGCAATTGGAGTTTCTTTACGTGGAGTCATCTCTAACATGAGCCAATTACTGCTATTTTCAATAAATTATAAAAAATATAATTGAACTTTAAAAATTATTAAAAAATGCAGTTCAACAAAAGTGCGTAATATCTTTGAACTACGCGTTTTACGATAAACGCTTGTCACTGTAAAACGGATCATCGTAATCACAAGCGGGATTTTGTAAAATAATCTACAACCATATGAATCTGTCATATCAAAAAATCAGCCAATTTGGTCAAGTCACAAAAAAGTTAAACCCGAAAAAACATTTGTGACAGAACTTTTGTCAGCTAGTGTATAAACCAGAGATGAGCGGAATGCCAGTTTTTGAATTTTGGAATCCGAATCCGAAATCCGGAATTCGGAATCACATTTGAAACTTCGGAAACCGGAATCCGGAGTTCGAAATTAAAAACAAAATATCAGACTGCGCCCCAACATGTATGGTAAAAGAATGAGCTCAGTAAGCATGCTCAAATTAAACTGTTCGGAAAGATATTAATATTTTAGATAGTTGAAGACACGCTTAATTAAATTGCAATAAAAACTTTTTCCTTATAAACACGTAAAAATTTCCATACGCGTTTAAAATTGGCAAAATCGCTATTTCGATTTGGCTCCGGATTTTTAATTCAGGATTTCGTATTCCGTCCATCTCTGATATATAGCAGCACTCCACTGCCCGGATGATTGCATATCTTGCAAAAAAGTGTGGGCAAATTGCAAAACCACCTCCTTCAAATTTTATTTAAATTCTTTGTCATCAACTACTGCACACAGCAGCTTCCGCCTTCATTTTCGGAAAACTTCAAATTTTATCAGACATACACTTTTGTATGTCCAAAATGCCACATTGGCACTACCGAGCAGGATACTCATTCTGTTTGGAATCTTTCGGAACACCACAAAATTCAGAATTCCTGCTGTGTGCAGTAGTTAATAATACTAAAATCTTATTTGAACCTTAAAAAAAATTAAACACCATTAATCCACAATTCTAAACAATTCTAAAAAATAAATTTGAAGAATTTATGATTTTAGAATGTAAAAAATTTCAATTAAAAGTGAAGGGCGTGGTTTTGCAATTTGTCCACACCTTTCTTGCAAAATGCACAGTAGTTGTGACAGTGGAGTGTAGCAGGGTTGCATGAAAATCGATTTTTTTCAAACGGAAGGTGGAAATGGATCCCGAAAAACACAAGATAGAAGTCTGAATCACACCAATTGAGCAATATTTTAATATTTAATAGTGTCTCGCTAATTTACAGGTAAAAAATAAAGAACGATTTTCACTTCAGTTTTCTAGATTTATTCAAAATTATATTTTAAGAATAATAGTTTTCTGGGGAAATGGTATTAGGCACTTTAACTCAGCTCCTCTTTTTCTCGTTTCAATTTGCGTGCGGAAGATGGAATTATTTGGAATGGAATGAACCTTTTTCTTGCTGATATGGAGCATGACCCTTTTATTTGGCTTCACACGTTTTGTTGTATTATTTTTTGATTATTCAGTTCTCGCTGATGTTATTAAATCTAGGAAAAGTGGAAATTGCTCCCGTCGGAAAATAAAATGCACTCCACAGCCATGAAACCGCGCCGCATTGCAAAAGACTTCGCACCATTGCAAACTTCTTATTTTCAATATTTACAAGTCGCTTATATTGACGATGAAGACTCTTCTGGTCCATTAATTGAGGTACTAAGCATTTCTTTTCATGCATCAGAATTTCAGTAGAATGAAACGTTAACTGATAAATAAAATATTGAAAATTAAAATAATAAATTAAAAGGTTGAGTTTGCAATTGGTTCGCAGTTTCCTGCAATGCGGCGCGGTTTCTTGGCAGTGAAGTGTAAAATGCATTTCCGCATAAAAATCCCGGATTATTACATCATCGAATTTTAAATTTTCATTCTTTTCATTTTTATTAAAAAAAAAACAAAAGAGCTCAAAAGAATCTAACCAGCATAGATTTTTTGTGAATCAGTTTCACTGCCAGGTATGCTACGCATCCACGCCAACTGGAAATAACAATTTTCCTATTTTTAAGCGTGTCTGAAGTATGTTTACGTCTTATCAATAATACGTTAATAACCACAGTTTAACTAGACTTGTCTTAAACTGTTTAAAAATATTAATATCTTTCCAAAAAGTTAGATTATAGTACATTTACTGAGCCCAGTTTATTACCATACCAGTTGACGTGCGCATCCTCTTATATCCTAATTAATTAATCTATTGAAGTTTGAGGAAGAAATTTAAATTAGAAGGTCTAATATTCCTTGATTTTATTGCGGATATGCACACGCCGAGGGCAGCCAATAGAAAAATCGTCTTCACATAGAAAGAATGGTCAACGAAATTGACCACGCGTTCAACAAATTTATTCTTTTTTGTTCTTTTTTGTAAAACAGTATTTTGGCTATAATAGGAGAACTAGTGATTTTTATGAAACGTAAGATATATCATTCTGTTGCTCGTAAAATTCTGAATTTTTTGAAATGCAACATGACGTGGTTACGGTAATTAACGTGTATTTTACAGTCGATTGAAATTTTAAACTTTAAAAAATCATAACTTTGCTTAAACGACGAATCTAATTTAGAGACAAGTATATTTTTGCTTGCCGTGGAGCCCTCTATTAATAAAGTCTTAATCTCAAAAATTTAAAATAAAGTTTTCGAGATATTCGATCTTAAATTTTAGCTCTTTACAATACATTAATCTGATAAAAATTAGTAATTTTGTGAGTTTTCATGATTTCTAGCATGAAGATTGGATAAAAGAAGCAAACTAAAATCCATATTATCGAAGATTTTTCAAAAATCGGATTATCCAGCCCTAATTTCCCTAAAATCAGTTTTCACAAAGAACTCAGAATCTTCCTCGTTTTCTGAGCCCTGAAATTTCAGAAATACGGAAATCAATTGAATATTGGTAAATAAGCTTGAAATAATTATAAAAAACTAAAAATATATTATTTTGGGTAAAACTGTGCACACAATTGACGTTGCTCTGTAACCGTGGAGCACCTTATTTGATAATTTAGTAGAATGGGTCTGATTTGAGGTGTTACGAAGCCTGATGTCAAGAGCATATTTTGCACAACAATTTGACACTAAAAGTTAGCAAATTATGTTTGATTGGTGCTTATAGGAACATTTTTAAGTAAAATCCATATATGACTGATTTAAGTGGTCATTTTTTGAAAATTATGTTTCTGTACTGACTATAGTCTTTACAAACATTTATTCTATGAGATAAACTTAACAAAGTTAGAAGATTTTACGTTTTAAGTACTTTAAGGCCATTATAAGGTGCAAAATTTTAGAATCAAATAATTTGAAAACGCTATTTTAAATTTTTGAGATTAAGACTTTATTAATAGAGGGCTCAACGGCGAGCAAAAATATACTTGTCTCTAAATTAGATTCGTCGTTTAAGCAAAGTTATGATTTTTTAAAGTTTGAACATTCAATCGACTATAAAATACACGTAAATTACCGTAACTACGTCATGTTGCATTTCAAAAAATTCAGAATTTTACGAGCAACAGAATGATATATCTTACGTCTCATAAAAATCACTCGTTCTCCTGTAATAGCCAAAATACTGTTTTACAAAAAAGAACAAAAAAGAATAAATTTGTTGAACGCGTCATCAAATTCGTTGATCATTCTTTCTATGTGAAGGCTGTTTGCCGTTGGCGTGTATGCATTTTATTTTACGTCGGGAGCAATTTCCGCTTTTCATAGATTTAATAACATCCGCTCTCGCACGCAAAAATGCACATTTTCATTTTCTAATGCACATTACAGTTTTGTTTACAGAAAAATCTGCTCGTTATTTTGAGAAAAAGGTCCTAAATTATAATAAAAACCAATTTCCTTACTGAAGAATAATGTTTAAGCATATTTTATGAGCTTTTAAATTGACCGTTACATTTGAAGTGGTTCTCGTTTATTACCACATTGAGATTCCAGCTATTCTAATAGATAGTTTTTTGTAGTTACTAATTTATTAAATCTTTATTGGATTCCAAAATTCCAAAAAATTTATGAAAAATTCGAATATTAATTGTTCTCATCTAATCATCAATCTAATTTACATATTGTCGTGGTGTAGGCTGATGAAAAATTAGGGGTAAAGGAGCATACCGAAAAAAAAGATGGTCTCGCTTGGGCTGGTGTAGATTTAATTTGCAATTTGTTTATTATTTCGATCAGAAATATAATAAATTATACCTAAAGTTTTTATTATAATAATTATTATGTTGATTTAACAACCAATTTAGTAAGAGAAAACAAAATTGTGATGAAAAAAAGCGAAATAATAAACAAATTGCAAATTAAATCTACACCAGCCCAAGCGAGACCATCTTTTTTTGGGGTATGCTCCTTTACCCCTAATTTTTCATCAACCTACACCACGACAATATTTAAACTGTGTTTTGCACGACATTGTTATCAAAACACGTGCAAAACTGCCGCCAGAACATTTAATTTAAACCGAAAAAGTAACCAAAGTTTCATCAAAATTACACGAAGCGTCCTCACTCCAAAAAACCACATCAAATTTTAGCAAAGATTGATGACCTGTTTACTCTATATAACGGGATGAGTCTGTTTTCATGCAAAAAGCACCTCGCGTCCTAACAGGAGCACTTTTCGTGCAAAACACAGTCACGCCACCGTCAAGCGCAAAGTGCAGAGTGGATTCTGAATTGAATCTATGGAAGTTCTATCCTCGGCAGCGCTCGCCAGTTATACACAATTTTTTTTCTAATTTTTTTCCACGATTGAAAAATTTTAGCTTTAAATTAAGCTCACTTAAAATTAATAATCCACATATAAAAAACACAAAGTACGCAGATAGCATCTAGTGCATTTTATTTTATGCAATAATCAAAAAACGCAAAGTTTGATTTTTAATTGCTTCCAAAATTTCATTACATGATTTCTTATTGGTCGTATCCCCTGTTAAAAGAAATAGTAATTATGTGACAACAGAAGAAGGGTTTGATCAATTTTGTTAAAAAAAATCCGATGCCAATCTACGCGAGCATCCCACGATCAAACGTACCCAAAGACAGATTTAGAGACAGAGCCAAGAAGGATAAAATTAATAAAATAAAGGCATCATTTTCTGCCAAAATGCAAATTTTTTTGGCTCCATCTTAAAATTGGTTTTTCAAGTTTGGGACATAGTTTTCTCTTGTTCTGTCCTGAAGCGCGCGAGTTGAAACTTTGCAAATGTCAGCTGAATCTAGTGCCTTACAATTAAATCTAATAACATTGAAGGACTGGTAATTCGTGCGATTGTCTAGTTAATTTCCAAACGTAAACGTAGGAATCTCTCACATATTAGCGCTGCGCTAAATAACTAAGGGAGTTGTTAGGAGTTTATGTTTGCCAATTAGATGACACTATAAAAGTTCATTAGTAGAAAATATTCCACAAACGATTAAGTTTCCATTGTGGAGCATCCTAATTATCAATTCTTAATAGACTTCCGCAATCCACTGCCGTGGAACAGCGCGTCATTGCAAAAGACTTCGCACCAATTGCACGAACACTACCTGCTAATTTATTATCTTTTTCAATATATTATTAATTATAACATAACTATTCTGAAATTTCTGAAAAAAATGTATACATAATAGTTTTGTTTATACTCTTCTGTTAAACAATAATTAATACATATTGTCCATTTCAGAGATCGGTGTCTAATGGAAGAGCAATAAAAGAAGAGAAAATGATGAGCGGCCACACGGCCACAAACAACGTCAATTATTCTGAAATGTGTGCTGCCCATAATTTCGTAAAAAAGAAAGGTCGTCCAAACGAGAATCTCATCCCATCCCTATTTTCTCTGAAATGAACAATATATCAGAGGCCAATTTCCATAAATTCTATCTGGGAATTGTAATTAATCAATAAAGATAACTCTACAACATAAGTACTGGTTATAGATTTTAAGAGCTTAATTTACCACTTAAATTTTTAATGAGTAAAATATTTAATTAGAAAAATCCAAAATATGAGCAACCGATGAACGCTGCCGAGATTAGAACTTCCATGGCTTCAATTCGGATTCCACAACACTACCACCATAGGTCGTGATATTATGACAAGATTTTGAACTTTCGCATTTTATTTTACGCAATAACCAAAAAACCCAAGTTTGATTTTTAATTGCTTCCTAAATGTGTGCTGCCCATAATTTCGTAAAAAAGAATGGCCGTCCAAACGAGAACCTCATTCCATCCTAATTTTTCCTCTTTCATTAGGCACCGATCTCTAAAAAGGACCATAAAATAATAAATTAAAAGAAATCGTTCGTGAAATGCGGCACGGTTTCTTTGAAATGTAGTGCTTTCGATTTGAAATATTAATTGGTAAGAGCTTGTATGACAATTTTTCATAAAAAATTCACAAATTTGCCTCAATTTGTCCTGTAACTGTTCTACAAATCACAAAAACGATTATTAAATTATGAAACACAGCTAATAATTACAAATTGAAAATATTTTATACCTATACTACTTCATTATTTAAGATAAATGAAATGATATCCAATGGCAAATTAAAGTAAGAATAAAGAAAAGTAAATGTTAAAGTATGTGTCGTTGAAATCCGATTATGCATACAGTTGACAAGGAAAATTGATACAAATCTGCATCGGATATGATCCGCCTTCCATCGCATTATGAGAATAAATAAAACCAACATAATCAGTGATATATTACCATGATAATTGATTGTAATTGTTGTAGTAAGACCTCCAGATTATATCATTTCGATGACATACCAATGATATCATGTAGAAGAATCCATTTTTTGTTTTTAATAAGTTTGGGTTGCACGGAAATCGATTTTTTTCAAACGGAAGACGGAAACCAGAATCTTCTTTAATGCATTGAGACTTGTGTGCGGTTTACCCAAACGGAGTGAGCGAGGTTGTTCTAATCAGGCAAAGAACGAGACCAATCTGAAGCCTTGGTAAATCTTGGAATGTGCGTTTCACATCACTTTTGCCTCATTTGACGGTATATAAAAGGTGCACCATCCTGTTGAAACACTCAAACCTTTTAAAAGTGCGTATTTAAGTGCTTCTCCAAATGAATATTTCTTGTCGATCTTCAGTCCTTTTTCCACACAAGCCCCGTTTAAAACTTAATCATGCTTGAAGTCCAGAGAGCCTAAAATGAAATATTTTGTAGATAATGAACAACATAATATTTTAAACAATACCTGAAAATTATACCTTATCAATTAAGTTTTCCTTTTTTTAAAATTAAGTTTGTTTATTTATTGATTTGAACTTGGATCTCTTGCGGGATACGTTGTTCATCTTAATTATTTGTTCTCATGTTTTTTTGTATTATATATGTTGAATGAATAAATATTATTAACATAAGTATTTTTTGGATGAATAATAATTGTGCTCTACGGACACATCCGACAAAACTTAATTTTTTTGTACCTTGAACAACTTCTTAGCGACATGAGGCCTGCATCAATAGATGTAGAATTTTATGGGCTACAACATATGTTGGAACCAAAAAAAATTCTGGATTCCATCAATTTTTTGCCATTTCGAGCTAAAAAAATTTTGCATTTAAGACGGGAAATAGCTGGAAATAGAATCTGCTTTAATTGCTGAATTTTTTCAGCAATTTCAGCAATATTTTTTTAACTTGTAGAAGAAACATGGAAAATTCCGAAATTCGTGTTCTCTTACGCAATTGCTGGAAACAAGGCTTCAACGCAACTGCAGCAGCAAAAAAGATATGCCAAGTTGAAGGCGACAATATGGTCTCGGATCGAACTGCGCGAAATTGGTTCAAAAGATTTAACGACGGCCACACTGAACTCGAGGACAAGACACATTCAGGTCGACCTACGACAGTGGATTCTGAGGCAATCCGTGATGCTGTGGAGACCAATTCATCAATAAGTACTCGCAGATTGTCGGCCGAGCTCGATATTCTTCAATCAGTTGTACGACATCTTCAGGCTCTTGGAAAAGTCAATAGACGCTGCCGAGATGTACCTCATCTATTGACTGATATTCAAGCTCAAAAACGTGTCGAAACTTGCCGAAAACTGCTCGAAAATTCACAAGATTACCGTTTTATTCGTAGAATTGTAATGTGTGATGAAAAGTGGGTCCCACTTTAGTAATCCGGGCAAACAAAATCAATGGTTGGAACCGGGTCAATCGGCGCAACCGGTAGCAAAATGAAGGCACTTGAAGCACTTCTGTGTGTTAATTTCGAAGGCCTAATTTACTTCGAGCTAGTTCCAAATGGTCGGACCATTGACGCAGACCTCTATTGCCTATTGCGACTTGATCGAATGTATGCGAGAAATATCCAGAATTTAACAATCGGAAGCGGCTACTCCTTTAACAAGACAATGCAAAATCGCACACCACAAGACAAACGAAGGAAAATATATAAAATCTCGACGCCACTGAACTTCTTCCACATCCAGCTTATAGTCCGGACCTTGCGCCATCTGATTATCACCTTTTCCGATCCATGGCACAGTTCCTTCGTGGTCGTAGCTTCAATGACCTGGCCGATGTCGAAAACGGGTGCCGCGAGTTTTTCGCCTCTAATTGTAAGAACAAGGGTACCGCAGCGGGATCGAACAACTTGCCGATAGATGGGTTCAAACCATAGAGTCAAATGTTCTTTACTTTGGAACCGAATTGTTTTTCATGTTTTTTTTTTTTTTAAAGTGTTTCAGTGAGCCCAGAAATTATAATTAGGTACATCCAGTATGTTGACAAATCATTGAGATTAGTGGATAGTTTACGATGAGTTTGACTAACTGTTCCAACTCTATTTACACGTAGATATTAGCAAGATTCATTAGAAGATTGAAAAATCGTATTTTTTATTTGGCGTGTGATATACATACACACACTAGCTGACAAAAGTTTTGTCACAAATGTTTTTTCGGGTTTAACTTTTTTGTGACTTGACCAAATTGGCTGATTTTTTGATATTTTATGTGAATCAGTGTTTAAAATGTTATAGTAGCAAAATTTGGTTCAAATTACCATGGCAATTTCGGAACCACGCATTCCGTTTTCCCTCATATTTATAACAGCTTGCCGGGTGGCAATTGGAGTTTCTTTACGTGGAGTCATCTCTAAAATGTTGCCAATTACTGCTATTTTCAATAAATTATGAAAAAATATAATTGAACATTATAACTTATTTAAAATGCAGTGCAAGAAAAGTGCGTAATATCTTTGAGCTACGCGTTTTACGATAAACGCTTGTCACTGTAAAACGGATCATCGTAATCACAAGCGGGAAATTGTAAAATTATCTACAACCATATGAATCTATCATATCAAAAAATCAGCCAATTTGGTCAAGTCACAAAAAAGTTAAACCCGAAAAAACATTTGTGACAAAACTTTTGTCAGCTAGTGTATATCTGCGCACAGATGCACAAATCGACACGAGATGAGCTCTAAACTCTTTGTTCGTATATACGACCAACTGCTGATCACAATCGCCATAAAATAATTGAAGAATTAGTGTATTCCATTGCTTGGTTATGGATAAGCCATGTTTCTCTGGGAGTAACAATTTTCCTTGAATTTGTTCCTTGAATCAGTTGACGATTTCTTCTTGCAGTCTTTAGTGTGGTGTCCTGTCTCCTTGTAGTTTCCTAGATGATGACAGCTGGTTCCAAATTTGTAGCGATGGTTGTGCGACATTCGTGGTCGACATTAATGTTTCTCCTAGCACATGGGCTTCAGAGATATCATGAAGCTTGTAGGTGAGCTGAAATAGAGTCATTATGGGATCGCCATAAAGTCAAATATCAAGAGAAATTTCGGTTCGCGCTAATAAAACGGTAATAACGTCTTTTTATAGTGTTGGTAGAGTATATTTTATGTAGTTTTGTTTTAATTTTAGACATGCTCTACTCAGTTAATATTTGTAGTTATAACCGTTATAATTAATAATCAACAAATCCTTTTTAATAATCCAATTCCATGCATATATTGTTTCTTGTCATTATTTTATTATTTTTCTTCACTCTGTAATAATAATAAGAAATTTATTTTTAACAGTTGTTTTATATTCTGTCTTTTTCAATATGAATCTTTTCTATATTCGAATTCAACAAAGCCATAGCCTTTGATTCCATTGACGCGGAACTCGGACATTGCTTCATTTAACTGACACTTTTGTTCCAGTCCCATATTGAAGGGTACCGCGGATTTTATTGAAACGTCTACGTTGTATCTTTGTCCGTTTGCATCGAATGAATAGCGGAAATTGAATGGGAAATCATGGGCTTCACCGTGATTGTACAGGCTCAGATAGACACGATCGACGGGGTGAGTCTTGCCATCGCTGAAATGTTTTATGATGTTATATAATTAAAGTATGCTGAAATATTTAATTTTGTTGGGCTTGGAAAACTTATGATGTATGGTTAGTTTAATCTGGAAAATTGGAAACATTGGCTCAGACAAGAATGTGTATACGTTTTCGAAAAAAGTTTTTTGTCGTGGTGCAGTTTATTGAAAAATCGGTTTAAAGGAGCATTCCGAATAATAAAATGTTCTCGCTTGAGACAGGTGTGAATTTAATTTTCAATCAATTTATTGGTTCGTTTTTCTTTGAATATCGATCCTAAATATAATAAATTATATAGTCGTCGCCAAACGCGATTACCGCCGCAAAGTGTGGCGCACTTTTTTAAATATTATTTTTTCATTTAATTTTTATGATTTTTAATATTTTCCAGATTTATTCCACGATTGAAACAACATCTAAAACATATTCTTCAAATTATTTAATCAAAAACAGTATAGAACGAGCCTAAACAAGAAAATAATCATAAAAATAAAATGAAAAAATAATATTTAAGAAAGTGCGCCACATTTTGCGATGGTTATCGAATTTGGCGACGACTATACAAAAAATTTTATAGACTATTTCAAATTTTTTTGCAAAAAAAATCTGCGTGTTGCGACAATTATAAATATGGAAAGTTGTCCTTTGTATCTCTCTATTTATAATAGTCTTGCTGCGCAGCGGTTCGTAATGCGCCGTCAAAAATTTGAAATATCCTATTGTCGTGGTGTAGGTTGATGAAAAATTAGGAGTAAAGGAGCATACCGAAAAAAAGATGGTCTCGCTTGGGCTGGTGTAGATTTAATTTTCAATTTGTTTATTATTTAGCTTTTTTTCATCACAATTTTGTTTCATTTTGTTTTCTCTTACTAAATTGGTTGTTGAATCAACATAATAATTATTATAATAAAAATTTTAGGTATAATTTATTATATTTAGGATCGAAATAATAAACAAATTGCAAATTAAATCTACACCAGCCCAAGCGAGACCATCTTTTTTTCGGTATGCTCCTTTACCCCTAATTTTTCATTAACCTACACCACGACAATATATTATAATAACACGCCAAATCGAAATAACGATTTTGCGATTTTTAAACACGTGTGGAAACATTTACGTCTACACTCCTCTGTCACTAAACCTCGCGGCATTGCAAAATACCTCGCACCATTTGCGCGAACACTACATTTTAATTAAAAGATTTTTTGAAATGTTTGAAGGCAGCGTGTACGTTTCAGAAAATGCAGAGTAAAAACAGAATTGTTTTATCTATTATAAATTTCGAAACAACATAAACCATTAAACTATCGATTTGGTTTAAAAATAATTAATAAATTAAAAGGTGTGTTTGTGCAATTGGTGCGAAGTCTTTTGCAACGCGACGCGGTTTCGTGGCAATGGAGTGCGTCTATATTACAGAAAATTTTTTACTATAATTTTATTAAATTTGTCTTAATATAGTTTAAGGGTGGCTTGAAAAATTAACTTATCACGTTATATGAAAATAATACGTGTAAATTAGTGAGGAACTTTTAAATATTGAAAAATATTAATTTCAATCTGGTTTGATCACGTATTACTGATTCCAGACTGAACTTTTCCGTAAAGTTCTAAAGAAATTTTAGAGATTTAAATTATGTGAATCCATATCAAGTCAAGGTTCATTTCTAAATTAAGATCTGAGGCCTTAAATGACCACATATTATCAAAATCTCAGAATATGAAAGATTTGATTTGATCATTTTTGAATTATTTTAAATGTCAAAAATCTTCAAAATTTCTAGATCACGTCATATTTATTACTTTTATTTTTTATAAAAATAAAATTGGAATTGACAATTTCTCAGATTTTGATAATAATAATATTTCTAAAAAGTTATATGTGAGCATGCCTACTGAGCTCATTCTATTACCATGCAAGTTGGGGTGTAAGAATAATTATTAATGTAACAGCCAATTTAATAAGTGAAAAGAAAATGAAATAGAAAATGTGATGAACAAAGAAAAGGGAAACAATTTTTAAAAATTGGAAATTAAATCGAAATGACCCCAAGACCAGTTTATTATACGGAATGCTCCTTTAAACCTTCTTTTTCAATAACCTACACCACGACAATATGTTTTTTAAATTAAATTTTCACACTACTTGCAGGAAGAATTGTGGATACCAAGACACGCCGAATGATTTATTAGGTATAGAAATTAATTTCCGCGTTTTTTGTTGTTGATATTTTGTCAAAATAAAATTATTTTTATATAACGCATTTTATGTTATAATGTTCTCTGTATTATCAGCTTTCTACTTATATATAACATTCTTCACGTATTTTATAAAAAATAATTATTTTGGGTTCAGAATATGTCCACCTTTGTGCCAGGAAAAGGTCATTTGCGGGAAGCTCTTGTTTTCCTTTTTCAACTCAAGAAGAAAGCCACTGACTTACGGCAATACTGCACCATCCATAAGAACCTGCCAAGAATTGTTTCAGCGTTTCAAATCGGGAGATTTTGACGTCAACGATAAAGACCGATCAGTAGACAGCCAAAATAATTTGAAGACGAAGGAATTCAGGTTTTGTTGGATGAAGATTCGGCTCAAACACAGGAGCAACTCGTGGCATCTCACCGAGTCACGCAAAAATCAATTTCTCATCGATTGAAAGCAATGGGGAAGATTCGAAAGGAAGGAAAATGGATGCCCTATGAGCTCTGAGAACGCAACGAAGAACAGAGAAAACAACACGCCAGGTTGAAATAACGATTTTCTGCTTTTTACGCACGTCATACAAGTTTTACGTGTAAATTACAAAAACCTAGTTTACGCCAGTTTGTCAGTTTTTTTCTTAAATTGTTGAAAAAAATTAAAACTTTCTCGAAATTTTAAATATAAGTTCGTTTTCTGAGCTCATTTTATGAGCATTCCAATTGGTGTGAAACAACTTCACAAATCTTGTTGGACAGGTTTCTTTTTTCACACCGCACCACAAAGTGCGTGTACTATACTACAGCAATCCGAAGCGAAGAAAATCGTGGGTTAGTCCTGGTGAACCGACAACTTCGACCGCAAAACCCAACATCCACGGGAGAAGGTCTTACTGTGCTTATTGTGGGACCAACAAGGAATTCTGCACACCAAATCGAAACAAGGATTTTCTTATTTTCACGCTCGCCGTATAATGTTTACGTGTGCTTTACAAAAATATTGTCAACGCCAATTTGTAAGCTGTTCCTTAAACTCTTTGAAATTATTAAAATCTTCACAAAATATTATATTCTATCAAGTTTTCTGATCTCATTTTTTTATCCTTCAAATTGGAGTGATTCTGTAATCTGAACTGCTCCAACCTGGCGAAAAAATCACTGCGAATCGCAATCAACATCAAGTTTGCGGCATGAAATCGCAGTAAAAAAAGCAGAATGGGCGGATCTACACGAATAGGTCATAATGCTTCATTACCGCATGTTGCTCAAGCGGGGAATGATACGCTGAAAGAGTTCAAATGGAAAGTCTTAGCGCAGCCGCCGTACTCTCCGGACATTGCCCCGTCGGATTATCATCTTTTCCGGTCCGTTCAATGGCTCATGGTCTGGCGGATCAGCGCTTTCGAGATCATCAAGACGTCAAAAAATGGCAAAATGAATGGACTGTGGCCAAACCAGAAAAATTCTATTATGATGGAATCCATAAGTTGCCCAAACTCTGGGAAAATGTTGTTATTAATGAAAAAAGTTTTGTTTAAGTTTGTCCAGTTTTTTATAGTTTAATATGCGTAAAAAAACGCGGAAATTAATTTCTAGACCTAATATCTAAAAATGGATCTCACAGAAAAGCTGCTCAAATATTGTTATTCGGTACGAGAATATGTCTTCCTTTTAGTTCAAAATATGCTTCACGCCAATATAAATCATCAAAATGGAAGCTCAAATAATGTGGTCTTTATTAACATTCTAGTAAAACTTTACGATTTTAAGATAGTCTTGTTCAAAAGTGATCTATTCGCGTAAGAATCATAAATAAATATTTAGGTGGAAGTTCATATGAACCGTTTAAAAATGGGAAAATCTCAATTTTCATTTGGCGTGATGCTTGAACTTTGAACTAAAAGGCTTGTTAAAGTTAATAGAAAAATATTATTGGATTAACAAGGGTAAACTTGTAATAATCAATAAAATATGAAGAAATGTTAATTTGTATTTGCTATTCCTAGAAAAAGAATTACGCGCAGTTTTAAGGTAAAATGTATAAATTCGTTAGAATTGTTTTTAACTAACGGAGTCATTATGTAGCCAAACTCAAGATGACTGAAAACCACTTGGGGCATTGAGATGACAGTCGTGTGCACGCACATTCCATCCTCGAGATGATAGGTCATCAGAACATAGCTGAAACCCGCTGATTATTAGAGCGAGGATAATTCTAAGTTTACCGACGAAGATCTGTCCAACGGCGGTACTTTGAAATGGTATGGTCCCTCATGCCGATCATAGAAACTGTGCCGAATGGCATATCGTTGAAATTGAAATTGCATTCAAGACTTCCGAATTGTTCATAATGCAGCTGATGTGATTTCCTGAGTTTGTCGAATAGTTGTTGATCCCATGATTCGATTGCCAGAGAGTGAGCGATCGCAATTGGTGAAATAGAGGTATCGAAGTCGAAATGTTCGCCTGAAATATTTATTTAATTACGTGGAGAGGTGAATTTCGAACCAAGTCTGTTCCATTTGATTTCAAACGATAATGGAATTCGTTGATGGGCAGACGTTATGGGCTGAAATTTTTATACATTGGAAAACCTATTAAAGAATGTGATAGAGAAATTTAATGTGGTTTGTCAGAAATGTTAAAGTATGGCTGGTCTAAAATTAATCAAGATTTGAACCAATTCAGGTGACGTCTTTCCATAATGCTCTTCAATTGGTCTCCAGATATCATTTATCAAATTCTTCATAATTTTTCATTTTCTCTGGTGGTAATTGTTATTGTATAGTCGTCGCCAAATGCGATTACCACCGCAAAATGTGGCGCACTTTTCACATATTATTTTTTCTTTAAATTTTTAAGATTATTTCCTTGTTTATGCTCGTTCTATACTGTTATAGCTTAAATACAATGAAGAATATGTTATAGATGTTGTTTAAATAGTGGAATAATTGTGGAAAATAACAATAATCATAAAAATTAAATAAAAAATAATATTTAAAAAAGTGCGCCACATTTTGCAGTTACAATCGCATTTGGCGACGACTATAGAAAGATTAGCCGAAGTTTTATAGAAACAGGAGATCATCCTCGAACATGGAAGACGTCCAAATTCAATCTCTACCTAAAAGGAAAGACCCCGAGACCATAAAGCATAGCAGGGCGATTGCCCTCCTATCGGTGATAGGAAAATGCTTTACTAAAATTCTCACTAATCGGTTCCAATCGTACGGCAATACAGTGTTGGCCATAAAGATATGAACAAATGGTTTTTAGAGCATAACTTTTTTCATAACCATCCGATCACTCTTAAATTTTGTCACATTATTTTAACGGTAATGCTGACTGCTCTGACAAAAAATTAGAAAATCTATTCAAAAATTGATGACAAAATAACAATTTTCGAAAAACGCGAAAATCGCAAAAACAGGTCATTATAGTGAACCGAAGGAAACATGCCAAATTCTTAAATGAAATTGGAGGGAGAATGAAAAACAAGTTCAATACTTTGTTGCAAAGCGCTTTGCATCAATAACAGCCTGACATCTTCTCAGCATCGAATCAAGAAGGTTGTGCATAACCGAGAGTGGAATCGACTTCGATGCAGCTTTCAATTGAGCGAATTTCTGGTCGGCCTTTGAAGCCCGGAGACCTTTGGTATGTCTTTCCGTTTCCTCCCATATGTGCTCGATCGGATTCAGGACGGGAGACTGACTTGGCCCATCGAGCACATCCACACGACGACGTTGGAACCAATTGCTCACATGGAGAGATGTATGATGTTGTCGTTATCTTGTTGAAAGACGTAAGCACGACCCGCATTTGCCAGTGCCCATGGTCTCATTGTGTCCTCCAGAATGTCTTCGTATTGGAATCGATCTATTATCCCATGAATCATTCTCAGCGGTCCCATAGCATTCTCTGAGAAGCATCCCCACGCCATGCAGGTTGGAAGCTGATACTGAGGGGAGTACCTGATCCCAACCGGGCGTCGAATCCATACATTTCCGTCACTTCCGAACAGGTTGAACTTAGATTTGTCGGACCAGATGTGTTTTTCCCAATCCTGACGACTCCAGTTGAGATGAGCTCGTGCCCATGCAACTCTAGCTTTCCGGTATTTCTCACTAATGAACTGGACGGCGTTCGTGGAGTCTTTCTGCTTGGAGATATCTTCTGATGGTTCTTCTAGATGGTGCTGGATCTGTGGGATAATCAATGGCCAGTTGGATGTGAAATTAGTTTCTCCTAGGGTTCTCTCTGGGTGTTTTTATGATATTGCGTTGAATTTCCTGATAATTGAGGAAACCGTGGATTTAATGATCTGAAACTACTTCGAAAGAGCTCTATTTTATAGGTCTCGTTCATAGCCTCTTACGAAGGCTTTTTTGATGTCAAGAGACACGTTTTTGGCTCCCATGGCTTTACCCATGTCTAAAAATCAATTTCTAACTATTCTGGGAACTATGAAAAATGGTGGAAAAAATTAAACACCAAACTCCGAAAATGGTCAAAAACTTAATTTTAAAAAAACTAAAAAGTTCAAAAATTTAAAAACAAATAATGATGATGCAATTTGCTTTCTTGCATTATTGCGTAACAATGTTATGCATTTACCGTGAAAATTTCTGACTGATCGGATGAATATGAAAAAAGTTATGCTCAAAAAACCATTTGTTCATATCTTTATGGCCAGCACTGTATGTATCTGGAGGAAACTCAACAAGGATTCCGGCCATCTCGCTCATGCATAGACAAAGCCATACGGCAGTTGATCAGCAAGTGCAATGAATTCAAAATACCTCTAATCCTTGGGTTTGTAGACTTCTCAAATGCGTTCGATAAGATAAATCATCAGGCCATTCAAAGCTCTCTGGGGGCTGCCGGTGTCCCTTCTCAACTCTGCGAAGCCATACTCGCGTTGATCAAGGATGGGTCAGCGGAAATCACTGTGAAGCTCGAAGTGGTTCTTAAAAGGGGTGTCCGACAAGGGGACTCTGCATCGCCCACTCTATTTACTTTCGCAGTTCAATCCATTCTCTACGAAGTCGGGAAAACTCCGAAATAAAATATGACCGAATTAACATCGACGGAGGCAACTTGGAAAGGGTTTAATTCGCGGACGACGTAGTCCTTGTTACCCACACCTGCGAAGAGATGGAATCCAAAATACAGGAACTCGTCGTATATTCTAAATCCAAAGGACACTTCCTCGCGTTCTATTTCAGTCGACGTAACAAGTTTAAGCTGTATCAGAATGGACGGTAGTACAGAGGACGAGACGATTGGAAGGATCAAGGCAGCCTGATCAGCTTTTGGTAAATGCAAACCACTAATCGACGTCATTGAGAAGAAACGACTACTTTTCCAAAACAAAAAAGACCTGCACTGCTCTACGTTTAAGGGGTCAGAAAAGTGAGTCAGAGAAGAAATTGTTTCAAATTATACGTTTTTTAATGTTAGAATGGAACTTATGAGAGATTGATTATAATTATTACCTGTTTATTATTAAACACTGGCGATTTTACTACAAATCCGTCGAAATTAATTTGCCATACGCGCATTGGTTCATCGCATCTGACTACGAATCCGTTTTCCGTTCGCCATTCGGTTTTACTTCCGGTACAGCTCTAAATATAGGTATTTATTTTATATTTGTTTAACTGGTCTCTTTATTATAATTTGTGAATCGTATTTATGGTAAACAGCTGGCGGTTAAAGATGCACCTACTTAAACGTCATAATTGAAAAGTAATCATATGATTATAATCACATAGAAACACTAAACATGACAATATTGCTTGACGTAAATAAGTGGCCGTTTATGTCTTTTAAGTAGATGTGTTAAAGATGCACAATTTCATTTAAACTGTAAATAATAGTAATAAAGCTGTTTTCCAAGTTAAGTCATGATAGCAAACTTTAATCAGTAAACTAACTTTAACGTTTGTATTTTGCCATAATTCTTCATTGCAGTATGTTCCGATGAATGGGCAGTGAAGAGTGAAGAAAAGATTGGTGATGTCTTTTGCTCTTTGGGCTATTCCCAGTGTAATATACCAGCCTTCGCGATTGCAGCCGTTGAAGAATACAGCGTCGACGGCGTATTGTGACTGCAAGAATATCGTTTAATCATTCTTATTCAAGCCAATTTTATTTGTAGAAATTGAGTTAAAGTTGAGGTTCGTCTGTGCTCTAACAAGGAATTCACTATTTTAAATTTAATAAGACAAATTAAGATCATAAAATGTATTAAAAATGAGAATCTGGACGTTAAAATTAATTTTTAGATAGTTTAAGACAGACAGTTGGTTCCAATCTTGACGAGTCCAATTCAGGTGCTGCTTCGCCTAGGCAACTCTGGCTTTTCTGTTCTTCTACGAAATGAAAGGCTTCTTTACTGGACGTCTTCCCATGATTCCAGCTGCTCTCAAACGACGTTGAACGGTCGAGGTCGATGGGGAAACCGGACAATTTATGAAAACGTCTCTTCGAATTGCAGGCGCCGTCAGCCTGGGATTATGGACTGGATCAGCCAGTCCCCTGACTTGAATACAATGGAGACTTTGTGGGAATAGTTGGGGAGACGATTGGCAGGAAAAATGCAAAAAATGCAGAAGAGAAGTACCAGAAACTGGTAGACGAATGGAAGAAGATCCCACCGTCAGTAATCGACACTTTGTTTGACTCCATAAAGCGCAGATGCTAGGCTGACATTGAATCTCGTGCTTCGCAACAAAGTATTAGACCCAGTTTGTTAGTTTTTATATGTTATGTATTGAAGAAACATGTTTTTTTTGGAAATCATGATTTTTTGACAAATTAAGGTCAAAAATTGATTTTTTCTAAAATTCAATATTTTCCTAAAAATTTTATTTTTTCTTATTTTCGTATGACACTTGTCCACAAACTTTCTAACACTTTCAGAAACAACAGGTAAAAAATTCGGCTCACTATTTTTCGACACTCGAAAACCAGTTATGCTCGAAAAAACCCAGCGGTTACAACTTTTTGACCGGTACTGTATATACACTAGCTGACAAAAGTTTTGTCACAAATGTTTTTTCGTGTTTAACTTTTTTGTGACTTGACCAAATTGGCTGATTTTTGATATTTTATGTGAATCAGTGTTTAAAATGTTATAGTAGCAAAATTTGGTTTATATTACCATGGCAATTTCGGCACCACGCTTTCCGTTTTCCTCATATTGATAACAGATTGCCGGGTGGCAATTGGAGTTTCTTTACGTGGAGTCATCTCTAAAATGTGGCCAATTACTGCTATTTTCAATAAATTATGAAAAAAATATAATTGAACTTTAAAAATTATTAAAAAATGCAGTTCAAGAAAAGTGCGTAATATCTTTGAGCTACTCGTTTTACGATAAACGCTTGTCACTGTAAAACGAATAATCGTAATCACAAGCGAGAATTTGTAAAATAATCTGCAACCATATGAATCTATCATATCAAAAAATCAGCCAATTTGGTCAAGTCAGAAAAAAAAGTTAAACCCGAAAAAAGATTTGTGACAAAACTTTTGTCAGCTAGTGTATGTACGCATATGCACTTCACTGTCACGTATTACGTGCAAATACATATCCTTTCAATTTATTATTTTTAAAATATTTTATTTATTAATTATTGTACTTTTCAAAGATTCCTACCTAATGGAAGAGGAAAAATGGGTCTCGTTTGGACGGCCTATTTCATCTCTTTTTCTCTTAAAAGGACTATAAACAATAATTAAAATAATAAATTGAAAGGATGTATTTTACGCAATTTGCGCGTACTTCTTTCCTGATGGGGTGCATATTTACACGTTTAAATTAATAAAAATAAACGTTAAAGCACGCTAAATGAAAATAACAATTTGGCAAATTTTAAATGAATTTTATCGAAATTCACGTGCAGTTTATCAGCCAATTTTTATGGAAATATTACAGGTCTCTCTTAAAATATATGTTAGGTTTTAGACTTTTATAATAAGTTAGCTGACTTTTCTGAGCTTCTGTTTTTACCAATTTATTTGGTGTGCTAAAGTATTAATAAGTTCTCGTTTTTATTGATTTTCACAATTTTCCCCTTTAATTGGCATTTATCACTTACGGGAATATTCTGTTTTAAGCGTCTAATATTGGTTTGAGGAATATGTTCATAGAGTTTTTTTTTCCATAAAGATTTATTTGAAAATAAATAATAATTATAATAATAATAATCAATTAATCAATTATGTATTCGCCGTTAATGCTTACGACTTCCTCCCACCTCTTGATCAATTTGCTGATGCCGTTCCGCCAAAAATTACCCGACCTGGTGTCGAACAAGTTGTTGAAACAGTTTTTGAGGTCCTCGAAGGCAACACCCCTTATTTGGATTTTAAGAGAGTGGAAAAGGTGATAATCGAATGATGCAAGGTCTGGAGAGTACGGTGGATGATGAATAACCTCTCATTCGAGGGTGAAGATCCTGCTTGACTCTCGGCTTTGGCGTATTTCCAGAGCCACCCACTCCTTTTTGCATCAGATTGACGTACACGCACCATTTTGCATCTCCCTTGAAGATTCGCTACAAAAATTGCTGTTTATGGCCGAGAGAGATGTTGAGCTTCGATTTGAGGCGATTTTCTTTGTTTGAGCTCATGTGGTATCCAGACCCCGGTATATCCCCTTGAATGACGATGATAATGGATTGCCTATTTATCACATGTTTGGCGATCATCTTCCTTCACTTCAGAGCTCTTCGTCTAATTCTATTCGTCTAACAGGTCGTCCACGTTTCTTCAGGATTAAAGTCGCCATTTTCGAACTTTGCGAACCCTTCACCTTTCCCATATACACTACATATTTCCCGAGCGCCTTCGGCTGCTTTTGGCTTTCGATGGAAAGCGAAGAAGAGCAGACGTCGAAAATAGTGATTTTTGTCTGCTGGATAGTTCATATCAAAGCCTAAAAAATGATGAAAATTTAAAATTTCAGAACAAACTAAAAACACAGCTTTGTAGAGCAAAAAGCGCTTTCAGATAAATATCAACACTTTTCCAAACAACAAGAAAATTGTTGTGAAACTAAAGACAATATTAAAACTCTACGAACTTATTCCTAAACCCAATATTAAAAAAAATCTATGTCATCTTACAGCATTCATCATTCCAATATGATTAGTCTCCAATAATTTCGGATCTCGGGCTTTTCCCTTTCCACCAAACTCCGACTCCAATTGTTCGGCCTCTGATTCGAACTCCGTTGCTATCCATTTTGTCTTCCATTGCCGATACGTTACAATTATACGGATTAGATAATATTTCAACAAGTACCTTTAACAACGTTTATTTAATTTCATAATTGCATATACCAAATACCATCTGCCCGGTTGGCTATAGACCCCACAGAGTCTAACCGGTTCCGGTTTCAATGTCTTCAAATAATAGAAGACTCCGAATGAAAATGACAAGAAAGTAAATAGGAGCAACATATATATTCCAATATGTTAACTATAATAATCATTCAATATTGATAAGTGTTCGTTTTATCAGTGATTATATATATATATATTTTTTTTAATTATCATATTTGTTTACTGATGATAGAATAAAAGAAAATCAATTTGAAATGTTAGTTTGAAATATGCTCGCGCCTCAATTTATGTTTCAAGGAAATCTCCCAGACACGTGTAAACATCGAAAAACTATAATTTTCAGGATGGTAGATTCATTATCTTATTTCTCCAGGACAGAAATAATGGTTTTTTTCGGAAATGTTTCACATAACAGATACACTTCACTGTCACGAAGTGCAAGGTTAATTGCGAAATACCGCGCACCAATTGCTCAAAATATGACCTACCATTTAATTATTAAAACTTATTTATAAAAAAATTCACGCGTACAGTTTTTGCGGAGGTGGATGGCAAATATTCATGATGAGAGAGTGTTTAGTTATATGAAAAAGTGGTCATGACATTTTGGGATTAATGCATAAAAACTGATATGATTACATACCAAATTCTATTGATTAGTTTATTTTGTCTTCCACTAGGGAAGACTGATCCAAAATTTAAAAAGACCACATTGATATAACGGGTCAGTTCGAAGACATACCTCAAACTTGGGTAATTAAACCAAATATTTCGATGTGTCGTTTGTTTTAAAACACTAGTGTACGCGACATCCTACTGTTCAAAATGATCCAACAATAATAGAAATGAATAGTATACATTCCACTTGCAATATATTTCACAATATTTTGATAATTTATTAGGATTTGATGATATTTTGGGATTAATGCATAAAAACTGATATGATTACATACCAAATTCTATTGATTAGTTTATTTTGTCTTCCACTATGGAAGACTGATCCAAAATTTAAAAAGACCACATTGATATAACGGGTCAGTTCGAAGACATACCTCAAACTTGGGTAATTAAACCGAATATTTCGATGTGTCGTTTGTTTTAAAACACTAGTGTACGCGACATCCTACTGTTCAAAATGATCCAACAATAATAGAAATGAATAGTATACATTCCACTTGCAATATATTTCACAATATTTTGATAATTTATTAGGATTTGATGATATTTTGGGATTAATGCATAAAAACTGATATGATTACATACCAAATTCTATTGATTAGTTTATTTTGTCTTCCACTGGGGAAGACTGATCCAAAATTTAAAAAGACCACATTGATATAACGGATCAGTTCGAAGACATACCTCAAACTTGGGTAATTAAACCGAATATTTCGATGTGTCGTTTGTTTTAAAACACTAGTGTACGCGACATCCTACTGTTCAAAATGATCCAACAATAATAGAAATGAATAGTATACATTCCACTTGCAATATATTTCACAATATTTTGATAATTTATTAGGATTTGATGATATTTTGGGATTAATGCATAAAAACTGATATGATTACATACCAAATTCTATTGATTAGTTTATTTTGTCTTCCACTATGGAAGACTGATCCAAAATTTAAAAAGACCACATTGATATAACGGGTCAGTTCGAAGACATACCTCAAACTTGGGTAATTAAACCGAATATTTCGATGTGTCGTTTGTTTTAAAACACTAGTGTACGCGACATCCTACTGTTCAAAATGATCCAACAATAATAGAAATGAATAGTATACATTCCACTTGCAATATATTTCACAATATTTTGATAATTTATTAGGATTTGATGATATTTTGGGATTAATGCATAAAAACTGATATGATTACATACCAAATTCTATTGATTAGTTTATTTTGTCTTCCACTATGGAAGACTGATCCAAAATTTAAAAAGACCACATTGATATAACGGGTCAGTTCGAAGACATACCTCAAACTTGGGTAATTAAACCGAATATTTCGATGTGTCGTTTGTTTTAAAACACTAGTGTACGCGACATCCTACTGTTCAAAATGATCCAAGAATAATAGAAATGAATAGTATACATTCCACTTGCAATATATTTCACAATATTTTGATAATTTATTAGGATTTGATGATATTTTGGGATTAATGCATAAAAACTGATATGATTACATACCAAATTCTATTGATTAGTTTATTTTGTCTTCCACTAGGGAAGACTGATCCAAAATTTAAAAAGACCACATTGATATAACGGGTCAGTTCGAAGACATACCTCAAACTTGGGTAATTAAACCGAATATTTCGATGTGTCGTTTGTTTTAAAACACTAGTGTACGCGACATCCTACTGTTCAAAATGATCCAACAATAATAGAAATGAATAGTATACATTCCACTTGCAATATATTTCACAATATTTTGATAATTTATTAGGATTTGATGATATTTTGGGATTAATGCATAAAAACTGATATGATTACAAACCAAATTCTATTGATTAGTTTATTTTGTCTTCCACTAGGGAAGACTGATCCAAAATTTAAAAAGACCACATTGATATAACGGGTCAGTTCGAAGACATACCTCAAACTTGGGTAATTAAACCGAATATTTCGATGTGTCGTTTGTTTTAAAACACTAGTGTACGCGACATCCTACTGTTCAAAATGATCCAACAATAATAGAAATGAATAGTATACATTCCACTTGCAATATATTTCACAATATTTTGATAATTTATTAGGATTTGATGATATTTTGGGATTAATGCATAAAAACTGATATGATTACATACCAAATTCTATTGATTAGTTTATTTTGTCTTCCACTATGGAAGACTGATCCAAAATTTAAAAAGACCACATTGATATAACGGGTCAGTTCGAAGACATACCTCAAACTTGGGTAATTAAACCGAATATTTCGATGTGTCGTTTGTTTTAAAACACTAGTGTACGCGACATCCTACTGTTCAAAATGATCCAACAATAATAGAAATGAATAGTATACATTCCACTTGCAATATATTTCACAATATTTTGATAATTTATTAGGATTTGATGATATTTTGGGATTAATGCATAAAAACTGATATGATTACATACCAAATTCTATTGATTAGTTTATTTTGTCTTCCACTAGGGAAGACTGATCCAAAATTTAAAAAGACCACATTGATATAACGGGTCAGTTCGAAGACATACCTCAAACTTGGGTAATTAAACCGAATATTTCGATGTGTCGTTTGTTTTAAAACACTAGTGTACGCGACATCCTACTGTTCAAAATGATCCAACAATAATAGAAATGAATAGTATACATTCCACTTGCAATATATTTCACAATATTTTGATAATTTATTAGGATTTGATGATATTTTGGGATTAATGCATAAAAACTGATATGATTACATACCAAATTCTATTGATTAGTTTATTTTGTCTTCCACTGGAGAAGACTGATCCAAAATTTAAAAAGACCACATTGATATAACGGGTCAGTTCGAAGACATACCTCAAACTTGGGTAATTAAACCGAATATTTCGATGTGTCGTTTGTTTTAAAACACTAGTGTACGCGACATCCTACTGTTCAAAATGATCCAACAATAATAGAAATGAATAGTATACATTCCACTTGCAATATATTTCACAATATTTTGATAATTTATTAGGATTTGATGATATTTTGGGATTAATGCATAAAAACTGATATGATTACATACCAAATTCTATTGATTAGTTTATTTTGTCTTCCACTGGGGAAGACTGATCCAAAATTTAAAAAGACCACATTGATATAACGGATCAGTTCGAAGACATACCTCAAACTTGGGTAATTAAACCGAATATTTCGATGTGTCGTTTGTTTTAAAACACTAGTGTACGCGACATCCTACTGTTCAAAATGATCCAACAATAATAGAAATGAATAGTATACATTCCACTTGCAATATATTTCACAATATTTTGATAATTTATTAGGATTTGATGATATTTTGGGATTAATGCATAAAAACTGATATGATTACATACCAAATTCTATTGATTAGTTTATTTTGTCTTCCACTATGGAAGACTGATCCAAAATTTAAAAAGACCACATTGATATAACGGATCAGTTCGAAGACATACCTCAAACTTGGGTAATTAAACCGAATATTTCGATGTGTCGTTTGTTTTAAAACACTAGTGTACGCGACATCCTACTGTTCAAAATGATCCAACAATAATAGAAATGAATAGTATACATTCCACTTGCAATATATTTCACAATATTTTGATAATTTATTAGGATTTGATGATATTTTGGGATTAATGCATAAAAACTGATATGATTACATACCAAATTCTATTGATTAGTTTATTTTGTCTTCCACTATGGAAGACTGATCCAAAATTTAAAAAGACCACATTGATATAACGGGTCAGTTCGAAGACATACCTCAAACTTGGGTAATTAAACCGAATATTTCGATGTGTCGTTTGTTTTAAAAGACTAGTGTACGCGACATCCTACTGTTCAAAATGATCCAACAATAATAGAAATGAATAGTATACATTCCACTTGCAATATATTTCACAATATTTTGATAATTTATTAGGATTTGATGATATTTTGGGATTAATGCATAAAAACTGATATGATTACATACCAAATTCTATTGATTAGTTTATTTTGTCTTCCACTATGGAAGACTGATCCAAAATTTAAAAAGACCACATTGATATAACGGGTCAGTTCGAAGACATACCTCAAACTTGGGTAATTAAACCGAATATTTCGATGTGTCGTTTGTTTTAAAACACTAGTGTACGCGACATCCTACTGTTCAAAATGATCCAACAATAATAGAAATGAATAGTATACATTCCACTTGCAATATATTTCACAATATTTTGATAATTTATTAGGATTTGATGATATTTTGGGATTAATGCATAAAAACTGATATGATTACATACCAAATTCTATTGATTAGTTTATTTTGTCTTCCACTATGGAAGACTGATCCAAAATTTAAAAAGACCACATTGATATAACGGGTCAGTTCGAAGACATACCTCAAACTTGGGTAATTAAACCGAATATTTCGATGTGTCGTTTGTTTTAAAACACTAGTGTACGCGACATCCTACTGTTCAAAATGATCCAACAATAATAGAAATGAATAGTATACATTCCACTTGCAATATATTTCACAATATTTTGATAATTTATTAGGATTTGATGATATTTTGGGATTAATGCATAAAAACTGATATGATTACATACCAAATTCTATTGATTAGTTTATTTTGTCTTCCACTATGGAAGACTGATCCAAAATTTAAAAAGACCACATTGATATAACGGGTCAGTTCGAAGACATACCTCAAACTTGGGTAATTAAACCGAATATTTCGATGTGTCGTTTGTTTTAAAACACTAGTGTACGCGACATCCTACTGTTCAAAATGATCCAACAATAATAGAAATGAATAGTATACATTCCACTTGCAATATATTTCACAATATTTTGATAATTTATTAGGATTTGATGATATTTTGGGATTAATGCATAAAAACTGATATGATTACATACCAAATTCTATTGATTAGTTTATTTTGTCTTCCACTATGGAAGACTGATCCAAAATTTAAAAAGACCACATTGATATAACGGGTCAGTTCGAAGACATACCTCAAACTTGGGTAATTAAACCGAATATTTCGATGTGTCGTTTGTTTTAAAACACTAGTGTACGCGACATCCTACTGTTCAAAATGATCCAACAATAATAGAAATGAATAGTATACATTCCACTTGCAATATATTTCACAATATTTTGATAATTTATTAGGATTTGATGATATTTTGGGATTAATGCATAAAAACTGATATGATTACATACCAAATTCTATTGATTAGTTTATTTTGTCTTCCACTATGGAAGACTGATCCAAAATTTAAAAAGACCACATTGATATAACGGGTCAGTTCGAAGACATACCTCAAACTTGGGTAATTAAACCGAATATTTCGATGTGTCGTTTGTTTTAAAACACTAGTGTACGCGACATCCTACTGTTCAAAATGATCCAACAATAATAGAAATGAATAGTATACATTCCACTTGCAATATATTTCACAATATTTTGATAATTTATTAGGATTTGATGATATTTTGGGATTAATGCATAAAAACTGATATGATTACATACCAAATTCTATTGATTAGTTTATTTTGTCTTCCACTATGGAAGACTGATCCAAAATTTAAAAAGACCACATTGATATAACGGGTCAGTTCGAAGACATACCTCAAACTTGGGTAATTAAACCGAATATTTCGATGTGTCGTTTGTTTTAAAACACTAGTGTACGCGACATCCTACTGTTCAAAATGATCCAACAATAATAGAAATGAATAGTATACATTCCACTTGCAATATATTTCACAATATTTTGATAATTTATTAGGATTTGATGATATTTTGGGATTAATGCATAAAAACTGATATGATTACATACCAAATTCTATTGATTAGTTTATTTTGTCTTCCACTATGGAAGACTGATCCAAAATTTAAAAAGACCACATTGATATAACGGGTCAGTTCGAAGACATACCTCAAACTTGGGTAATTAAACCGAATATTTCGATGTGTCGTTTGTTTTAAAACACTAGTGTACGCGACATCCTACTGTTCAAAATGATCCAACAATAATAGAAATGAATAGTATACATTCCACTTGCAATATATTTCACAATATTTTGATAATTTATTAGGATTTGATGATATTTTGGGATTAATGCATAAAAACTGATATGATTACATACCAAATTCTATTGATTAGTTTATTTTGTCTTCCACTAGGGAAGACTGATCCAAAATTTAAAAAGACCACATTGATATAACGGGTCAGTTCGAAGACATACCTCAAACTTGGGTAATTAAACCGAATATTTCGATGTGTCGTTTGTTTTAAAACACTAGTGTACGCGACATCCTACTGTTCAAAATGATCCAACAATAATAGAAATGAATAGTATACATTCCACTTGCAATATATTTCACAATATTTTGATAATTTATTAGGATTTGATGATATTTTGGGATTAATGCATAAAAACTGATATGATTACATACCAAATTCTATTGATTAGTTTATTTTGTCTTCCACTAGGGAAGACTGATCCAAAATTTAAAAAGACCACATTGATATAACGGGTCAGTTCGAAGACATACCTCAAACTTGGGTAATTAAACCGAATATTTCGATGTGTCGTTTGTTTTAAAACACTAGTGTACGCGACATCCTACTGTTCAAAATGATCCAACAATAATAGAAATGAATAGTATACATTCCACTTGCAATATATTTCACAATATTTTGATAATTTATTAGGATTTGATGATATTTTGGGATTAATGCATAAAAACTGATATGATTACATACCAAATTCTATTGATTAGTTTATTTTGTCTTCCACTAGGGAAGACTGATCCAAAATTTAAAAAGACCACATTGATATAACGGGTCAGTTCGAAGACATACCTCAAACTTGGGTAATTAAACCGAATATTTCGATGTGTCGTTTGTTTTAAAACACTAGTGTACGCGACATCCTACTGTTCAAAATGATCCAACAATAATAGAAATGAATAGTATACATTCCACTTGCAATATATTTCACAATATTTTGATAATTTATTAGGATTTGATGATATTTTGGGATTAATGCATAAAAACTGATATGATTACATACCAAATTCTATTGATTAGTTTATTTTGTCTTCCACTGGAGAAGACTGATCCAAAATTTAAAAAGACCACATTGATATAACGGGTCAGTTCGAAGACATACCTCAAACTTGGGTAATTAAACCGAATATTTCGATGTGTCGTTTGTTTTAAAACACTAGTGTACGCGACATCCTACTGTTCAAAATGATCCAACAATAATAGAAATGAATAGTATACATTCCACTTGCAATATATTTCACAATATTTTGATAATTTATTAGGATTTGATGATATTTTGGGATTAATGCATAAAAACTGATATGATTACATACCAAATTCTATTGATTAGTTTATTTTGTCTTCCACTAGGGAAGACTGATCCAAAATTTAAAAAGACCACATTGATATAACGGGTCAGTTCGAAGACATACCTCAAACTTGGGTAATTAAACCGAATATTTCGATGTGTCGTTTGTTTTAAAACACTAGTGTACGCGACATCCTACTGTTCAAAATGATCCAACAATAATAGAAATGAATAGTATACATTCCACTTGCAATATATTTCACAATATTTTGATAATTTATTAGGATTTGATGATATTTTGGGATTAATGCATAAAAACTGATATGATTACATACCAAATTCTATTGATTAGTTTATTTTGTCTTCCACTGGAGAAGACTGATCCAAAATTTAAAAAGACCACATTGATATAACGGGTCAGTTCGAAGACATACCTCAAACTTGGGTAATTAAACCGAATATTTCGATGTGTCGTTTGTTTTAAAACACTAGTGTACGCGACATCCTACTGTTCAAAATGATCCAACAATAATAGAAATGAATAGTATACATTCCACTTGCAATATATTTCACAATATTTTGATAATTTATTAGGATTTGATGATATTTTGGGATTAATGCATAAAAACTGATATGATTACATACCAAATTCTATTGATTAGTTTATTTTGTCTTCCACTAGGGAAGACTGATCCAAAATTTAAAAAGACCACATTGATATAACGGGTCAGTTCGAAGACATACCTCAAACTTGGGTAATTAAACCGAATATTTCGATGTGTCGTTTGTTTTAAAACACTAGTGTACGCGACATCCTACTGTTCAAAATGATCCAACAATAATAGAAATGAATAGTATACATTCCACTTGCAATATATTTCACAATATTTTGATAATTTATTAGGATTTGATGATATTTTGGGATTAATGCATAAAAACTGATATGATTACATACCAAATTCTATTGATTAGTTTATTTTGTCTTCCACTGGAGAAGACTGATCCAAAATTTAAAAAGACCACATTGATATAACGGGTCAGTTCGAAGACATACCTCAAACTTGGGTAATTAAACCGAATATTTCGATGTGTCGTTTGTTTTAAAACACTAGTGTACGCGACATCCTACTGTTCAAAATGATCCAACAATAATAGAAATGAATAGTATACATTCCACTTGCAATATATTTCACAATATTTTGATAATTTATTAGGATTTGATGATATTTTGGGATTAATGCATAAAAACTGATATGATTACATACCAAATTCTATTGATTAGTTTATTTTGTCTTCCACTGGAGAAGACTGATCCAAAATTTAAAAAGACCACATTGATATAACGGGTCAGTTCGAAGACATACCTCAAACTTGGGTAATTAAACCGAATATTTCGATGTGTCGTTTGTTTTAAAACACTAGTGTACGCGACATCCTACTGTTCAAAATGATCCAACAATAATAGAAATGAATAGTATACATTCCACTTGCAATATATTTCACAATATTTTGATAATTTATTAGGATTTGATGATATTTTGGGATTAATGCATAAAAACTGATATGATTACATACCAAATTCTATTGATTAGTTTATTTTGTCTTCCACTAGGGAAGACTGATCCAAAATTTAAAAAGACCACATTGATATAACGGGTCAGTTCGAAGACATACCTCAAACTTGGGTAATTAAACCGAATATTTCGATGTGTCGTTTGTTTTAAAACACTAGTGTACGCGACATCCTACTGTTCAAAATGATCCAACAATAATAGAAATGAATAGTATACATTCCACTTGCAATATATTTCACAATATTTTGATAATTTATTAGGATTTGATGATATTTTGGGATTAATGCATAAAAACTGATATGATTACATACCAAATTCTATTGATTAGTTTATTTTGTCTTCCACTGGAGAAGACTGATCCAAAATTTAAAAAGACCACATTGATATAACGGGTCAGTTCGAAGACATACCTCAAACTTGGGTAATTAAACCGAATATTTCGATGTGTCGTTTGTTTTAAAACACTAGTGTACGCGACATCCTACTGTTCAAAATGATCCAACAATAATAGAAATGAATAGTATACATTCCACTTGCAATATATTTCACAATATTTTGATAATTTATTAGGATTTGATGATATTTTGGGATTAATGCATAAAAACTGATATGATTACATACCAAATTCTATTGATTAGTTTATTTTGTCTTCCACTAGGGAAGACTGATCCAAAATTTAAAAAGACCACATTGATATAACGGGTCAGTTCGAAGACATACCTCAAACTTGGGTAATTAAACCGAATATTTCGATGTGTCGTTTGTTTTAAAACACTAGTGTACGCGACATCCTACTGTTCAAAATGATCCAACAATAATAGAAATGAATAGTATACATTCCACTTGCAATATATTTCACAATATTTTGATAATTTATTAGGATTTGATGATATTTTGGGATTAATGCATAAAAACTGATATGATTACATACCAAATTCTATTGATTAGTTTATTTTGTCTTCCACTGGAGAAGACTGATCCAAAATTTAAAAAGACCACATTGATATAACGGGTCAGTTCGAAGACATACCTCAAACTTGGGTAATTAAACCGAATATTTCGATGTGTCGTTTGTTTTAAAACACTAGTGTACGCGACATCCTACTGTTCAAAATGATCCAACAATAATAGAAATGAATAGTATACATTCCACTTGCAATATATTTCACAATATTTTGATAATTTATTAGGATTTGATGATATTTTGGGATTAATGCATAAAAACTGATATGATTACATACCAAATTCTATTGATTAGTTTATTTTGTCTTCCACTGGGGAAGACTGATCCAAAATTTAAAAAGACCACATTGATATAACGGATCAGTTCGAAGACATACCTCAAACTTGGGTAATTAAACCGAATATTTCGATGTGTCGTTTGTTTTAAAACACTAGTGTACGCGACATCCTACTGTTCAAAATGATCCAACAATAATAGAAATGAATAGTATACATTCCACTTGCAATATATTTCACAATATTTTGATAATTTATTAGGATTTGATGATATTTTGGGATTAATGCATAAAAACTGATATGATTACATACCAAATTCTATTGATTAGTTTATTTTGTCTTCCACTATGGAAGACTGATCCAAAATTTAAAAAGACCACATTGATATAACGGGTCAGTTCGAAGACATACCTCAAACTTGGGTAATTAAACCGAATATTTCGATGTGTCGTTTGTTTTAAAACACTAGTGTACGCGACATCCTACTGTTCAAAATGATCCAACAATAATAGAAATGAATAGTATACATTCCACTTGCAATATATTTCACAATATTTTGATAATTTATTAGGATTTGATGATATTTTGGGATTAATGCATAAAAACTGATATGATTACATACCAAATTCTATTGATTAGTTTATTTTGTCTTCCACTGGGGAAGACTGATCCAAAATTTAAAAAGACCACATTGATATAACGGGTCAGTTCGAAGACATACCTCAAACTTGGGTAATTAAACCGAATATTTCGATGTGTCGTTTGTTTTAAAACACTAGTGTACGCGACATCCTACTGTTCAAAATGATCCAACAATAATAGAAATGAATAGTATACATTCCACTTGCAATATATTTCACAATATTTTGATAATTTATTAGGATTTGATGATATTTTGGGATTAATGCATAAAAACTGATATGATTACATACCAAATTCTATTGATTAGTTTATTTTGTCTTCCACTGGGGAAGACTGATCCAAAATTTAAAAAGACCACATTGATATAACGGGTCAGTTCGAAGACATACCTCAAACTTGGGTAATTAAACCGAATATTTCGATGTGTCGTTTGTTTTAAAACACTAGTGTACGCGACATCCTACTGTTCAAAATGATCCAACAATAATAGAAATGAATAGTATACATTCCACTTGCAATATATTTCACAATATTTTGATAATTTATTAGGATTTGATGATATTTTGGGATTAATGCATAAAAACTGATATGATTACATACCAAATTCTATTGATTAGTTTATTTTGTCTTCCACTGGGGAAGACTGATCCAAAATTTAAAAAGACCACATTGATATAACGGGTCAGTTCGAAGACATACCTCAAACTTGGGTAATTAAACCGAATATTTCGATGTGTCGTTTGTTTTAAAACACTAGTGTACGCGACATCCTACTGTTCAAAATGATCCAACAATAATAGAAATGAATAGTATACATTCCACTTGCAATATATTTCACAATATTTTGATAATTTATTAGGATTTGATGATATTTTGGGATTAATGCATAAAAACTGATATGATTACATACCAAATTCTATTGATTAGTTTATTTTGTCTTCCACTAGGGAAGACTGATCCAAAATTTAAAAAGACCACATTGATATAACGGGTCAGTTCGAAGACATACCTCAAACTTGGGTAATTAAACCGAATATTTCGATGTGTCGTTTGTTTTAAAACACTAGTGTACGCGACATCCTACTGTTCAAAATGATCCAACAATAATAGAAATGAATAGTATACATTCCACTTGCAATATATTTCACAATATTTTGATAATTTATTAGGATTTGATGATATTTTGGGATTAATGCATAAAAACTGATATGATTACATACCAAATTCTATTGATTAGTTTATTTTGTCTTCCACTAGGGAAGACTGATCCAAAATTTAAAAAGACCACATTGATATAACGGGTCAGTTCGAAGACATACCTCAAACTTGGGTAATTAAACCGAATATTTCGATGTGTCGTTTGTTTTAAAACACTAGTGTACGCGACATCCTACTGTTCAAAATGATCCAACAATATTATAAATGAATAGTATACATTCCACTTGCAATATATTTCACAATATTTTGATAATTTATTAGGATTTGATGATATTTTGGGATTAATGCATAAAAACTGATATGATTACATACCAAATTCTATTGATTAGTTTATTTTGTCTTCCACTGGGGAAGACTGATCCAAAATTTAAAAAGACCACATTGATATAACGGGTCAGTTCGAAGACATACCTCAAACTTGGGTAATTAAACCGAATATTTCGATGTGTCGTTTGTTTTAAAACACTAGTGTACGCGACATCCTACTGTTCAAAATGATCCAACAATAATAGAAATGAATAGTATACATTCCACTTGCAATATATTTCACAATATTTTGATAATTTATTAGGATTTGATGATATTTTGGGATTAATGCATAAAAACTGATATGATTACATACCAAATTCTATTGATTAGTTTATTTTGTCTTCCACTAGGGAAGACTGATCCAAAATTTAAAAAGACCACATTGATATAACGGGTCAGTTCGAAGACATACCTCAAACTTGGGTAATTAAACCGAATATTTCGATGTGTCGTTTGTTTTAAAACACTAGTGTACGCGACATCCTACTGTTCAAAATGATCCAACAGTAATAGAAATGAATAGTATACATTCCACTTGCAATATATTTCACAATATTTTGATAATTTATTAGGATTTGATGATATTTTGGGATTAATGCATAAAAACTGATATGATTACATACCAAATTCTATTGATTAGTTTATTTTGTCTTCCACTAGGGAAGACTGATCCAAAATTTAAAAAGACCACATTGATATAACGGGTCAGTTCGAAGACATACCTCAAACTTGGGTAATTAAACCGAATATTTCGATGTGTCGTTTGTTTTAAAACACTAGTGTACGCGACATCCTACTGTTCAAAATGATCCAACAATAATAGAAATGAATAGTATACATTCCACTTGCAATATATTTCACAATATTTTGATAATTTATTAGGATTTGATGATATTTTGGGATTAATGCATAAAAACTGATATGATTACATACCAAATTCTATTGATTAGTTTATTTTGTCTTCCACTGGGGAAGACTGATCCAAAATTTAAAAAGACCACATTGATATAACGGGTCAGTTCGAAGACATACCTCAAACTTGGGTAATTAAACCGAATATTTCGATGTGTCGTTTGTTTTAAAACACTAGTGTACGCGACATCCTACTGTTCAAAATGATCCAACAATAATAGAAATGAATAGTATACATTCCACTTGCAATATATTTCACAATATTTTGATAATTTATTAGGATTTGATGATATTTTGGGATTAATGCATAAAAACTGATATGATTACATACCAAATTCTATTGATTAGTTTATTTTGTCTTCCACTAGGGAAGACTGATCCAAAATTTAAAAAGACCACATTGATATAACGGGTCAGTTCGAAGACATACCTCGAACTTGGGTTATTAAACCGAATATTTCGATGTGTCGTTTGTTTTAAAACACTAGTGTACGCGACATCCTACTGTTCAAAATGATCCAACAATAATAGAAATGAATAGTATACATTCCACTTGCAATATATTTCACAATATTTTGATAATTTATTAGGATTTGATGATATTTTGGGATTAATGCATAAAAACTGATATGATTACATACCAAATTCTATTGATTAGTTTATTTTGTCTTCCACTAGGGAAGACTGATCCAAAATTTAAAAAGACCACATTGATATAACGGGTCAGTTCGAAGACATACCTCAAACTTGGGTAATTAAACCGAATATTTCGATGTGTCGTTTGTTTTAAAACACTAGTGTACGCGACATCCTACTGTTCAAAATGATCCAACAATAATAGAAATGAATAGTATACATTCCACTTGCAATATATTTCACAATATTTTGATAATTTATTAGGATTTGATGATATTTTGGGATTAATGCATAAAAACTGATATGATTACAAACCAAATTCTATTGATTAGTTTATTTTGTCTTCCACTAGGGAAGACTGATCCAAAATTTAAAAAGACCACATTGATATAACGGGTCAGTTCGAAGACATACCTCAAACTTGGGTAATTAAACCGAATATTTCGATGTGTCGTTTGTTTTAAAACACTAGTGTACGCGACATCCTACTGTTCAAAATGATCCAACAATAATAGAAATGAATAGTATACATTCCACTTGCAATATATTTCACAATATTTTGATAATTTATTAGGATTTGATGATATTTTGGGATTAATGCATAAAAACTGATATGATTACATACCAAATTCTATTTATTAGTTTATTTTGTCTTCCACTAGGGAAGACTGATCCAAAATTTAAAAAGACCACATTGATATAACGGGTCAGTTCGAAGACATACCTCAAACTTGGGTAATTAAACCGAATATTTCGATGTGTCGTTTGTTTTAAAACACTAGTGTACGCGACATCCTACTGTTCAAAATGATCCAACAATATTATAAATGAATAGTATACATTCCACTTGCAATATATTTCACAATATTTTGATAATTTATTAGGATTTGATGATATTTTGGGATTAATGCATAAAAACTGATATGATTACATACCAAATTCTATTTATTAGTTTATTTTGTCTTCCACTGGAGAAGACTGATCCAAAATTTAAAAAGACCACATTGATATAACGGGTCAGTTCGAAGACATACCTCAAACTTGGGTAATTAAACCGAATATTTCGATGTGTCGTTTGTTTTAAAACACTAGTGTACGCGACATCCTACTGTTCAAAATGATCCAACAATATTATAAATGAATAGTATACATTCCACTTGCAATATATTTCACAATATTTTGATAATTTATTAGGATTTGATGATATTTTGGGATTAATGCATAAAAACTGATATGATTACATACCAAATTCTATTGATTAGTTTATTTTGTCTTCCACTGGGGAAGACTGATCCAAAATTTAAAAAGACCACATTGATATAACGGATCAGTTCGAAGACATACCTCAAACTTGGGTAATTAAACCGAATATTTCGATGTGTCGTTTGTTTTAAAACACTAGTGTACGCGACATCCTACTGTTCAAAATGATCCAACAATAATAGAAATGAATAGTATACATTCCACTTGCAATATATTTCACAATATTTTGATAATTTATTAGGATTTGATGATATTTTGGGATTAATGCATAAAAACTGATATGATTACATACCAAATTCTATTGATTAGTTTATTTTGTCTTCCACTGGGGAAGACTGATCCAAAATTTAAAAAGACCACATTGATATAACGGGTCAGTTCGAAGACATACCTCAAACTTGGGTAATTAAACCGAATATTTCGATGTGTCGTTTGTTTTAAAACACTAGTGTACGCGACATCCTACTGTTCAAAATGATCCAACAATAATAGAAATGAATAGTATACATTCCACTTGCAATATATTTCACAATATTTTGATAATTTATTAGGATTTGATGATATTTTGGGATTAATGCATAAAAACTGATATGATTACATACCAAATTCTATTGATTAGTTTATTTTGTCTTCCACTGGGGAAGACTGATCCAAAATTTAAAAAGACCACATTGATATAACGGGTCAGTTCGAAGACATACCTCAAACTTGGGTAATTAAACCGAATATTTCGATGTGTCGTTTGTTTTAAAACACTAGTGTACGCGACATCCTACTGTTCAAAATGATCCAACAATAATAGAAATGAATAGTATACATTCCACTTGCAATATATTTCACAATATTTTGATAATTTATTAGGATTTGATGATATTTTGGGATTAATGCATAAAAACTGATATGATTACATACCAAATTCTATTGATTAGTTTATTTTGTCTTCCACTGGGGAAGACTGATCCAAAATTTAAAAAGACCACATTGATATAACGGGTCAGTTCGAAGACATACCTCAAACTTGGGTAATTAAACCGAATATTTCGATGTGTCGTTTGTTTTAAAACACTAGTGTACGCGACATCCTACTGTTCAAAATGATCCAACAATAATAGAAATGAATAGTATACATTCCACTTGCAATATATTTCACAATATTTTGATAATTTATTAGGATTTGATGATATTTTGGGATTAATGCATAAAAACTGATATGATTACATACCAAATTCTATTGATTAGTTTATTTTGTCTTCCACTGGGGAAGACTGATCCAAAATTTAAAAAGACCACATTGATATAACGGGTCAGTTCGAAGACATACCTCAAACTTGGGTAATTAAACCGAATATTTCGATGTGTCGTTTGTTTTAAAACACTAGTGTACGCGACATCCTACTGTTCAAAATGATCCAACAATAATAGAAATGAATAGTATACATTCCACTTGCAATATATTTCACAATATTTTGATAATTTATTAGGATTTGATGATATTTTGGGATTAATGCATAAAAACTGATATGATTACATACCAAATTCTATTGATTAGTTTATTTTGTCTTCCACTGGGGAAGACTGATCCAAAATTTAAAAAGACCACATTGATATAACGGGTCAGTTCGAAGACATACCTCAAACTTGGGTAATTAAACCGAATATTTCGATGTGTCGTTTGTTTTAAAACACTAGTGTACGCGACATCCTACTGTTCAAAATGATCCAACAATAATAGAAATGAATAGTATACATTCCACTTGCAATATATTTCACAATATTTTGATAATTTATTAGGATTTGATGATATTTTGGGATTAATGCATAAAAACTGATATGATTACATACCAAATTCTATTGATTAGTTTATTTTGTCTTCCACTGGGGAAGACTGATCCAAAATTTAAAAAGACCACATTGATATAACGGGTCAGTTCGAAGACATACCTCAAACTTGGGTAATTAAACCGAATATTTCGATGTGTCGTTTGTTTTAAAACACTAGTGTACGCGACATCCTACTGTTCAAAATGATCCAACAATAATAGAAATGAATAGTATACATTCCACTTGCAATATATTTCACAATATTTTGATAATTTATTAGGATTTGATGATATTTTGGGATTAATGCATAAAAACTGATATGATTACATACCAAATTCTATTGATTAGTTTATTTTGTCTTCCACTGGAGAAGACTGATCCAAAATTTAAAAAGACCACATTGATATAACGGGTCAGTTCGAAGACATACCTCAAACTTGGGTAATTAAACCGAATATTTCGATGTGTCGTTTGTTTTAAAACACTACTGTACGCGACATCCTACTGTTCAAAATGATCCAACAATATTATAAATGAATAGTATACATTCCACTTGCAATATATTTCACAATATTTTGATAATTTATTAGGATTTGATGATATTTTGGGATTAATGCATAAAAACTGATATGATTACATACCAAATTCTATTGATTAGTTTATTTTGTCTTCCACTGGGGAAGACTGATCCAAAATTTAAAAAGACCACATTGATATAACGGGTCAGTTCGAAGACATACCTCAAACTTGGGTAATTAAACCGAATATTTCGATGTGTCGTTTGTTTTAAAACACTAGTGTACGCGACATCCTACTGTTCAAAATGATCCAACAATAATAGAAATGAATAGTATACATTCCACTTGCAATATATTTCACAATATTTTGATAATTTATTAGGATTTGATGATATTTTGGGATTAATGCATAAAAACTGATATGATTACATACCAAATTCTATTGATTAGTTTATTTTGTCTTCCACTAGGGAAGACTGATCCAAAATTTAAAAAGACCACATTGATATAACGGGTCAGTTCGAAGACATACCTCAAACTTGGGTAATTAAACCGAATATTTCGATGTGTCGTTTGTTTTAAAACACTAGTGTACGCGACATCCTACTGTTCAAAATGATCCAACAATATTATAAATGAATAGTATACATTCCACTTGCAATATATTTCACAATATTTTGATAATTTATTAGGATTTGATGATATTTTGGGATTAATGCATAAAAACTGATATGATTACATACCAAATTCTATTGATTAGTTTATTTTGTCTTCCACTAGGGAAGACTGATCCAAAATTTAAAAAGACCACATTGATATAACGGGTCAGTTCGAAGACATACCTCAAACTTGGGTAATTAAACCGAATATTTCGATGTGTCGTTTGTTTTAAAACACTAGTGTACGCGACATCCTACTGTTCAAAATGATCCAACAATAATAGAAATGAATAGTATACATTCCACTTGCAATATATTTCACAATATTTTGATAATTTATTAGGATTTGATGATATTTTGGGATTAATGCATAAAAACTGATATGATTACATACCAAATTCTATTGATTAGTTTATTTTGTCTTCCACTAGGGAAGACTGATCCAAAATTTAAAAAGACCACATTGATATAACGGGTCAGTTCGAAGACATACCTCAAACTTGGGTAATTAAACCGAATATTTCGATGTGTCGTTTGTTTTAAAACACTAGTGTACGCGACATCCTACTGTTCAAAATGATCCAACAATATTATAAATGAATAGTATACATTCCACTTGCAATATATTTCACAATATTTTGATAATTTATTAGGATTTGATGATATTTTGGCATTAATGCATAAAAACTGATATGATTACATACCAAATTCTATTGATTAGTTTATTTTGTCTTCCACTAGGGAAGACTGATCCAAAATTTAAAAAGACCACATTGATATAACGGGTCAGTTCGAAGACATACCTCAAACTTGGGTAATTAAACCGAATATTTCGATGTGTCGTTTGTTTTAAAACACTAGTGTACGCGACATCCTACTGTTCAAAATGATCCAACAGTAATAGAAATGAATAGTATACATTCCACTTGCAATATATTTCACAATATTTTGATAATTTATTAGGATTTGATGATATTTTGGGATTAATGCATAAAAACTGATATGATTACATACCAAATTCTATTGATTAGTTTATTTTGTCTTCCACTAGGGAAGACTGATCCAAAATTTAAAAAGACCACATTGATATAACGGGTCAGTTCGAAGACATACCTCAAACTTGGGTAATTAAACCGAATATTTCGATGTGTCGTTTGTTTTAAAACACTAGTGTACGCGACATCCTACTGTTCAAAATGATCCAACAGTAATAGAAATGAATAGTATACATTCCACTTGCAATATATTTCACAATATTTTGATAATTTATTAGGATTTGATGATATTTTGGGATTAATGCATAAAAACTGACATGAATACATACCAAATTCTATTGATTAGTTTATTTTGTCTTCCACTAGGGAAGACTGATCCAAAATTTAAAAAGACCACATTGATATAACGGGTCAGTTCGAAGACATACCTCAAACTTGGGTAATTAAACCGAATATTTCGATGTGTCGTTTGTTTTAAAACACTAGTGTACGCGACATCCTACTGTTCAAAATGATCCAACAATAATAGTAATGAATAGTATACATTCCACTTGCAATATATTTCACAATATTTTGATAATTTATTAGGATTTGATGATATTTTGGGATTAATGCATAAAAACTGATATGATTACATACCAAATTCTATTGATTATTTTATTTTGTCTTCCACTAGGGAAGACTGATCCAAAATTTAAAAAGACCACATTGATATAACGGGTCAGTTCGAAGACATACCTCAAACTTGGGTAATTAAACCGAAGATTTCGTTGTGTCGTTTGTTTTAAAACACTAGTGTACGCGACATCCTACTGTTCAAAATGATCCAACAATAATATAAATGAATAGTATACATTCCACTTGCAATATATTTCACAATATTTTGATAATTTATTAGGATTTGATGATATTTTGGGATTAATGCATAAAAACTGATATGATTACATACCAAATTCTATTGATTATTTTATTTTGTCTTCCACTAGGGAAGACTGATCCAAAATTTAAAAAGACCACATTGATATAACGGGTCAGTTCGAAGACATACCTCAAACTTGGGTAATTAAACCGAATATTTCGATGTGTCGTTTGTTTTAAAACACTAGTGTACGCGACATCCTACTGTTCAAAATGATCCAACAATAATAGTAATGAATAGTATACATTCCACTTGCAATATATTTCACAATATTTTGATAATTTATTAGGATTTGATGATATTTTGGGATTAATGCATAAAAACTGATATGATTACATACCAAATTCTATTGATTATTTTATTTTGTCTTCCACTAGGGAAGACTGATCCAAAATTTAAAAAGACCACATTGATATAACGGGTCAGTTCGAAGACATACCTCAAACTTGGGTAATTAAACCGAATATTTCGATGTGTCGTTTGTTTTAAAACACTAGTGTACGCGACATCCTACTGTTCAAAATGATCCAACAGTAATAGAAATGAATAGTATACATTCCACTTGCAATATATTTCACAATATTTTGATAATTTATTAGGATTTGATGATATTTTGGGATTAATGCATAAAAACTGATATGATTACATACCAAATTCTATTGATTAGTTTATTTTGTCTTCCACTAGGGAAGACTGATCCAAAATTTAAAAAGACCACATTGATATAACGGGTCAGTTCGAAGACATACCTCAAACTTGGGTAATTAAACCGAATATTTCGATGTGTCGTTTGTTTTAAAACACTAGTGTACGCGACATCCTACTGTTCAAAATGATCCAACAGTAATAGAAATGAATAGTATACATTCCACTTGCAATATATTTCACAATATTTTGATAATTTATTAGGATTTGATGATATTTTGGGATTAATGCATAAAAACTGACATGAATACATACCAAATTCTATTGATTAGTTTATTTTGTCTTCCACTAGGGAAGACTGATCCAAAATTTAAAAAGACCACATTGATATAACGGGTCAGTTCGAAGACATACCTCAAACTTGGGTAATTAAACCGAATATTTCGATGTGTCGTTTGTTTTAAAACACTAGTGTACGCGACATCCTACTGTTCAAAATGATCCAACAATAATAGTAATGAATAGTATACATTCCACTTGCAATATATTTCACAATATTTTGATAATTTATTAGGATTTGATGATATTTTGGGATTAATGCATAAAAACTGATATGATTACATACCAAATTCTATTGATTATTTTATTTTGTCTTCCACTAGGGAAGACTGATCCAAAATTTAAAAAGACCACATTGATATAACGGGTCAGTTCGAAGACATACCTCAAACTTGGGTAATTAAACCGAAGATTTCGTTGTGTCGTTTGTTTTAAAACACTAGTGTACGCGACATCCTACTGTTCAAAATGATCCAACAGTAATAGAAATGAATAGTATACATTCCACTTGCAATATATTTCACAATATTTTGATAATTTATTAGGATTTGATGATATTTTGGGATTAATGCATAAAAACTGATATGATTACATACCAAATTCTATTGATTATTTTATTTTGTCTTCCACTAGGGAAGACTGATCCAAAATTTAAAAAGACCACATTGATATAACGGGTCAGTTCGAAGACATACCTCAAACTTGGGTAATTAAACCGAATATTTCGATGTGTCGTTTGTTTTAAAACACTAGTGTACGCGACATCCTACTGTTCAAAATGATCCAACAGTAATAGAAATGAATAGTATACATTCCACTTGCAATATATTTCACAATATTTTGATAATTTATTAGGATTTGATGATATTTTGGGATTAATGCATAAAAACTGACATGAATACATACCAAATTCTATTGATTAGTTTATTTTGTCTTCCACTAGGGAAGACTGATCCAAAATTTAAAAAGACCACATTGATATAACGGGTCAGTTCGAAGACATACCTCAAACTTGGGTAATTAAACCGAATATTTCGATGTGTCGTTTGTTTTAAAACACTAGTGTACGCGACATCCTACTGTTCAAAATGATCCAACAATAATAGTAATGAATAGTATACATTCCACTTGCAATATATTTCACAATATTTTGATAATTTATTAGGATTTGATGATATTTTGGGATTAATGCATAAAAACTGATATGATTACATACCAAATTCTATTGATTATTTTATTTTGTCTTCCACTAGGGAAGACTGATCCAAAATTTAAAAAGACCACATTGATATAACGGGTCAGTTCGAAGACATACCTCAAACTTGGGTAATTAAACCGAATATTTCGATGTGTCGTTTGTTTTAAAACACTAGTGTACGCGACATCCTACTGTTCAAAATGATCCAACAATAATAGTAATGAATAGTATACATTCCACTTGCAATATATTTCACAATATTTTGATAATTTATTAGGATTTGATGATATTTTGGGATTAATGCATAAAAACTGATATGATTACATACCAAATTCTATTGATTATTTTATTTTGTCTTCCACTAGGGAAGACTGATCCAAAATTTAAAAAGACCACATTGATATAACGGGTCAGTTCGAAGACATACCTCAAACTTGGGTAATTAAACCGAATATTTCGATGTGTCGTTTGTTTTAAAACACTAGTGTACGCGACATCCTACTGTTCAAAATGATCCAACAATAATATAAATGAATAGTATACATTCCACTTGCAATATATTTCACAATATTTTGATAATTTATTAGGATTTGATGATATTTTGGGATTAATGCATAAAAACTGATATGATTACATACCAAATTCTATTGATTATTTTATTTTGTCTTCCACTAGGGAAGACTGATCCAAAATTTAAAAAGACCACATTGATATAACGGGTCAGTTCGAAGACATACCTCAAACTTGGGTAATTAAACCGAATATTTCGATGTGTCGTTTGTTTTAAAACACTAGTGTACGCGACATCCTACTGTTCAAAATGATCCAACAATAATAGTAATGAATAGTATACATTCCACTTGCAATATATTTCACAATATTTTGATAATTTATTAGGATTTGATGATATTTTGGGATTAATGCATAAAAACTGATATGATTACATACCAAATTCTATTGATTATTTTATTTTGTCTTCCACTAGGGAAGACTGATCCAAAATTTAAAAAGACCACATTGATATAACGGGTCAGTTCGAAGACATACCTCAAACTTGGGTAATTAAACCGAATATTTCGATGTGTCGTTTGTTTTAAAACACTAGTGTACGCGACATCCTACTGTTCAAAATGATCCAACAGTAATAGAAATGAATAGTATACATTCCACTTGCAATATATTTCACAATATTTTGATAATTTATTAGGATTTGATGATATTTTGGGATTAATGCATAAAAACTGATATGATTACATACCAAATTCTATTGATTAGTTTATTTTGTCTTCCACTAGGGAAGACTGATCCAAAATTTAAAAAGACCACATTGATATAACGGGTCAGTTCGAAGACATACCTCAAACTTGGGTAATTAAACCGAATATTTCGATGTGTCGTTTGTTTTAAAACACTAGTGTACGCGACATCCTACTGTTCAAAATGATCCAACAGTAATAGAAATGAATAGTATACATTCCACTTGCAATATATTTCACAATATTTTGATAATTTATTAGGATTTGATGATATTTTGGGATTAATGCATAAAAACTGACATGAATACATACCAAATTCTATTGATTAGTTTATTTTGTCTTCCACTAGGGAAGACTGATCCAAAATTTAAAAAGACCACATTGATATAACGGGTCAGTTCGAAGACATACCTCAAACTTGGGTAATTAAACCGAATATTTCGATGTGTCGTTTGTTTTAAAACACTAGTGTACGCGACATCCTACTGTTCAAAATGATCCAACAATAATAGTAATGAATAGTATACATTCCACTTGCAATATATTTCACAATATTTTGATAATTTATTAGGATTTGATGATATTTTGGGATTAATGCATAAAAACTGATATGATTACATACCAAATTCTATTGATTATTTTATTTTGTCTTCCACTAGGGAAGACTGATCCAAAATTTAAAAAGACCACATTGATATAACGGGTCAGTTCGAAGACATACCTCAAACTTGGGTAATTAAACCGAAGATTTCGTTGTGTCGTTTGTTTTAAAACACTAGTGTACGCGACATCCTACTGTTCAAAATGATCCAACAATAATATAAATGAATAGTATACATTCCACTTGCAATATATTTCACAATATTTTGATAATTTATTAGGATTTGATGATATTTTGGGATTAATGCATAAAAACTGATATGATTACATACCAAATTCTATTGATTATTTTATTTTGTCTTCCACTAGGGAAGACTGATCCAAAATTTAAAAAGACCACATTGATATAACGGGTCAGTTCGAAGACATACCTCAAACTTGGGTAATTAAACCGAATATTTCGATGTGTCGTTTGTTTTAAAACACTAGTGTACGCGACATCCTACTGTTCAAAATGATCCAACAATAATAGTAATGAATAGTATACATTCCACTTGCAATATATTTCACAATATTTTGATAATTTATTAGGATTTGATGATATTTTGGGATTAATGCATAAAAACTGATATGATTACATACCAAATTCTATTGATTATTTTATTTTGTCTTCCACTAGGGAAGACTGATCCAAAATTTAAAAAGACCACATTGATATAACGGGTCAGTTCGAAGACATACCTCAAACTTGGGTAATTAAACCGAAGATTTCGTTGTGTCGTTTGTTTTAAAACACTAGTGTACGCGACATCCTACTGTTCAAAATGATCCAACAATAATATAAATGAATAGTATACATTCCACTTGCAATATATTTCACAATATTTTGATAATTTATTAGGATTTGATGATATTTTGGGATTAATGCATAAAAACTGATATGATTACATACCAAATTCTATTGATTATTTTATTTTGTCTTCCACTAGGGAAGACTGATCCAAAATTTAAAAAGACCACATTGATATAACGGGTCAGTTCGAAGACATACCTCAAACTTGGGTAATTAAACCGAATATTTCGATGTGTCGTTTGTTTTAAAACACTAGTGTACGCGACATCCTACTGTTCAAAATGATCCAACAATAATAGTAATGAATAGTATACATTCCACTTGCAATATATTTCACAATATTTTGATAATTTATTAGGATTTGATGATATTTTGGGATTAATGCATAAAAACTGATATGATTACATACCAAATTCTATTGATTATTTTATTTTGTCTTCCACTAGGGAAGACTGATCCAAAATTTAAAAAGACCACATTGATATAACGGGTCAGTTCGAAGACATACCTCAAACTTGGGTAATTAAACCGAAGATTTCGTTGTGTCGTTTGTTTTAAAACACTAGTGTACGCGACATCCTACTGTTCAAAATGATCCAACAATAATATAAATGAATAGTATACATTCCACTTGCAATATATTTCACAATATTTTGATAATTTATTAGGATTTGATGATATTTTGGGATTAATGCATAAAAACTGATATGATTACATACCAAATTCTATTGATTATTTTATTTTGTCTTCCACTAGGGAAGACTGATCCAAAATTTAAAAAGACCACATTGATATAACGGGTCAGTTTGAAGACATACCTCAAAATTGGGTAATTAAACCGAAGATTTCGTTGTGTCGTTTGTTTTAAAACACTAGTGTACGCGACATCCTACTGTTCAAAATGATCCAACAATAATAGAAATGAATAGTATACTTTTCACTTGCAATATTTTTCACAATATTTTGATAATTTATTAGGATTTGATGATATTTTGGGATTAATGCATAAAAACTGATATGATTACATACCAAATTCTATTGATTAGTTTATTTTGTCTTCCACTAGGGAAGACTGATCCAAAATTTAAAAAGACCACATTGATATAACGGGTCAGTTCGAAGACATACCTCAAACTTGGGTAATTAAACCGAATATTTCGATGTGTCGTTTGTTTTAAAACACTAGTGTACGCGACATCCTACTGTTCAAAATGATCCAACAATAATAGAAATGAATAGTATACATTCCACTTGCAATATATTTCACAATATTTTGATAATTTATTAGGATTTGATGATATTTTGGGATTAATGCATAAAAACTGATATGATTACATACCAAATTCTATTGATTAGTTTATTTTGTCTTCCACTAGGGAAGACTGATCCAAAATTTAAAAAGACCACATTGATATAACGGGTCAGTTCGAAGACATACCTCAAACTTGGGTAATTAAACCGAATATTTCGATGTGTCGTTTGTTTTAAAACACTAGTGTACGCGACATCCTACTGTTCAAAATGATCCAACAATAATAGAAATGAATAGTATACATTCCACTTGCAATATATTTCACAATATTTTGATAATTTATTAGGATTTGATGATATTTTGGGATTAATGCATAAAAACTGATATGATTACATACCAAATTCTATTGATTAGTTTATTTTGTCTTCCACTAGGGAAGACTGATCCAAAATTTAAAAAGACCACATTGATATAACGGGTCAGTTCGAAGACATACCTCAAACTTGGGTAATTAAACCGAATATTTCGATGTGTCGTTTGTTTTAAAACACTAGTGTACGCGACATCCTACTGTTCAAAATGATCCAACAATAATAGAAATGAATAGTATACATTCCACTTGCAATATATTTCACAATATTTTGATAATTTATTAGGATTTGATGATATTTTGGGATTAATGCATAAAAACTGATATGATTACATACCAAATTCTATTGATTAGTTTATTTTGTCTTCCACTAGGGAAGACTGATCCAAAATTTAAAAAGACCACATTGATATAACGGGTCAGTTCGAAGACATACCTCAAACTTGGGTAATTAAACCGAATATTTCGATGTGTCGTTTGTTTTAAAACACTAGTGTACGCGACATCCTACTGTTCAAAATGATCCAACAATAATAGAAATGAATAGTATACATTCCACTTGCAATATATTTCACAATATTTTGATAATTTATTAGGATTTGATGATATTTTGGGATTAATGCATAAAAACTGATATGATTACATACCAAATTCTATTGATTAGTTTATTTTGTCTTCCACTAGGGAAGACTGATCCAAAATTTAAAAAGACCACATTGATATAACGGGTCAGTTCGAAGACATACCTCAAACTTGGGTAATTAAACCGAATATTTCGATGTGTCGTTTGTTTTAAAACACTAGTGTACGCGACATCCTACTGTTCAAAATGATCCAACAATATTATAAATGAATAGTATACATTCCACTTGCAATATATTTCACAATATTTTGATAATTTATTAGGATTTGATGATATTTTGGGATTAATGCATAAAAACTGATATGATTACATACCAAATTCTATTGATTAGTTTATTTTGTCTTCCACTAGGGAAGACTGATCCAAAATTTAAAAAGACCACATTGATATAACGGGTCAGTTCGAAGACATACCTCAAACTTGGGTAATTAAACCGAATATTTCGATGTGTCGTTTGTTTTAAAACACTAGTGTACGCGACATCCTACTGTTCAAAATGATCCAACAATAATAGAAATGAATAGTATACATTCCACTTGCAATATATTTCACAATATTTTGATAATTTATTAGGATTTGATGATATTTTGGGATTAATGCATAAAAACTGATATGATTACATACCAAATTCTATTGATTAGTTTATTTTGTCTTCCACTAGGGAAGACTGATCCAAAATTTAAAAAGACCACATTGATATAACGGGTCAGTTCGAAGACATACCTCAAACTTGGGTAATTAAACCGAATATTTCGATGTGTCGTTTGTTTTAAAACACTAGTGTACGCGACATCCTACTGTTCAAAATGATCCAACAATATTATAAATGAATAGTATACATTCCACTTGCAATATATTTCACAATATTTTGATAATTTATTAGGATTTGATGATATTTTGGCATTAATGCATAAAAACTGATATGATTACATACCAAATTCTATTGATTAGTTTATTTTGTCTTCCACTAGGGAAGACTGATCCAAAATTTAAAAAGACCACATTGATATAACGGGTCAGTTCGAAGACATACCTCAAACTTGGGTAATTAAACCGAATATTTCGATGTGTCGTTTGTTTTAAAACACTAGTGTACGCGACATCCTACTGTTCAAAATGATCCAACAATATTATAAATGAATAGTATACATTCCACTTGCAATATATTTCACAATATTTTGATAATTTATTAGGATTTGATGATATTTTGGCATTAATGCATAAAAACTGATATGATTACATACCAAATTCTATTGATTAGTTTATTTTGTCTTCCACTAGGGAAGACTGATCCAAAATTTAAAAAGACCACATTGATATAACGGGTCAGTTCGAAGACATACCTCAAACTTGGGTAATTAAACCGAATATTTCGATGTGTCGTTTGTTTTAAAACACTAGTGTACGCGACATCCTACTGTTCAAAATGATCCAACAGTAATAGAAATGAATAGTATACATTCCACTTGCAATATATTTCACAATATTTTGATAATTTATTAGGATTTGATGATATTTTGGGATTAATGCATAAAAACTGATATGATTACATACCAAATTCTATTGATTAGTTTATTTTGTCTTCCACTAGGGAAGACTGATCCAAAATTTAAAAAGACCACATTGATATAACGGGTCAGTTCGAAGACATACCTCAAACTTGGGTAATTAAACCGAATATTTCGATGTGTCGTTTGTTTTAAAACACTAGTGTACGCGACATCCTACTGTTCAAAATGATCCAACAGTAATAGAAATGAATAGTATACATTCCACTTGCAATATATTTCACAATATTTTGATAATTTATTAGGATTTGATGATATTTTGGGATTAATGCATAAAAACTGACATGAATACATACCAAATTCTATTGATTAGTTTATTTTGTCTTCCACTAGGGAAGACTGATCCAAAATTTAAAAAGACCACATTGATATAACGGGTCAGTTCGAAGACATACCTCAAACTTGGGTAATTAAACCGAATATTTCGATGTGTCGTTTGTTTTAAAACACTAGTGTACGCGACATCCTACTGTTCAAAATGATCCAACAATAATAGTAATGAATAGTATACATTCCACTTGCAATATATTTCACAATATTTTGATAATTTATTAGGATTTGATGATATTTTGGGATTAATGCATAAAAACTGATATGATTACATACCAAATTCTATTGATTATTTTATTTTGTCTTCCACTAGGGAAGACTGATCCAAAATTTAAAAAGACCACATTGATATAACGGGTCAGTTCGAAGACATACCTCAAACTTGGGTAATTAAACCGAAGATTTCGTTGTGTCGTTTGTTTTAAAACACTAGTGTACGCGACATCCTACTGTTCAAAATGATCCAACAATAATATAAATGAATAGTATACATTCCACTTGCAATATATTTCACAATATTTTGATAATTTATTAGGATTTGATGATATTTTGGGATTAATGCATAAAAACTGATATGATTACATACCAAATTCTATTGATTATTTTATTTTGTCTTCCACTAGGGAAGACTGATCCAAAATTTAAAAAGACCACATTGATATAACGGGTCAGTTCGAAGACATACCTCAAACTTGGGTAATTAAACCGAATATTTCGATGTGTCGTTTGTTTTAAAACACTAGTGTACGCGACATCCTACTGTTCAAAATGATCCAACAATAATAGTAATGAATAGTATACATTCCACTTGCAATATATTTCACAATATTTTGATAATTTATTAGGATTTGATGATATTTTGGGATTAATGCATAAAAACTGATATGATTACATACCAAATTCTATTGATTATTTTATTTTGTCTTCCACTAGGGAAGACTGATCCAAAATTTAAAAAGACCACATTGATATAACGGGTCAGTTCGAAGACATACCTCAAACTTGGGTAATTAAACCGAAGATTTCGTTGTGTCGTTTGTTTTAAAACACTAGTGTACGCGACATCCTACTGTTCAAAATGATCCAACAATAATATAAATGAATAGTATACATTCCACTTGCAATATATTTCACAATATTTTGATAATTTATTAGGATTTGATGATATTTTGGGATTAATGCATAAAAACTGATATGATTACATACCAAATTCTATTGATTATTTTATTTTGTCTTCCACTAGGGAAGACTGATCCAAAATTTAAAAAGACCACATTGATATAACGGGTCAGTTCGAAGACATACCTCAAACTTGGGTAATTAAACCGAAGATTTCGTTGTGTCGTTTGTTTTAAAACACTAGTGTACGCGACATCCTACTGTTCAAAATGATCCAACAATAATAGAAATGAATAGTATACTTTTCACTTGCAATATTTTTCACAATATTTTGATAATTTATTAGGATTTGATGATATTTTGGGATTAATGCATAAAAACTGATATGATTACATACCAAATTCTATTGATTAGTTTATTTTGTCTTCCACTAGGGAAGACTGATCCAAAATTTAAAAAGACCACATTGATATAACGGGTCAGTTCGAAGACATACCTCAAACTTGGGTAATTAAACCGAAGATTTCGTTGTGTCGTTTGTTTTAAAACACTAGTGTACGCGACATCCTACTGTTCAAAATGATCCAACAATAATATAAATGAATAGTATACATTCCACTTGCAATATATTTCACAATATTTTGATAATTTATTAGGATTTGATGATATTTTGGGTTTAATGCATAAAAACTGATATGATTACATACCAAATTCTATTGATTAGTTTATTTTGTCTTCCACTAGGGAAGACTGATCCAAAATTTAAAAAGACCACATTGATATAACGGGTCAGTTCGAAGACATACCTCAAACTTGGGTAATTAAACCGAAGATTTCGTTGTGTCGTTTGTTTTAAAACACTAGTGTACGCGACATCCTACTGTTCAAAATGATCCAACAATAATATAAATGAATAGTATACATTCCACTTGCAATATATTTCACAATATTTTGATAATTTATTAGGATTAGATGATATTTTGGGATTAATGCATAAAAACTGATATGATTACATACCAAATTCTATTGATTAGTTTATTTTGTCTTCCACTAGGGAAGACTGATCCAAAATTTAAAAAGACCACATTGATATAACGGGTCAGTTCGAAGACATACCTCAAACTTGGGTAATTAAACCGAAGATTTCGTTGTGTCGTTTGTTTTAAAACACTAGTGTACGCGACATCCTACTGTTCAAAATGATCCAACAATAATATAAATGAATAGTATACATTCCACTTGCAATATATTTCACAATATTTTGATAATTTATTAGGATTTGATGATATTTTGGGATTAATGCATAAAAACTGATATGATTACATACCAAATTCTATTGATTAGTTTATTTTGTCTTCCACTAGGGAAGACTGATCCAAAATTTAAAAAGACCACATTGATATAACGGGTCAGTTCGAAGACATACCTCAAACTTGGGTAATTAAACCGAAGATTTCGTTGTGTCGTTTGTTTTAAAACACTAGTGTACGCGACATCCTACTGTTCAAAATGATCCAACAATAATATAAATGAACAGTATACATTCCACTTGCAATATATTTCACAATATTTTGATAATTTATTAGGATTTGATGATATTTTGGGATTAATGCATAAAAACTGATATGATTACATACCAAATTCTATTGATTAGTTTATTTTGTCTTCCACTAGGGAAGACTGATCCAAAATTTAAAAAGACCACATTGATATAACGGGTCAGTTCGAAGACATACCTCAAACTTGGGTAATTAAACCGAAGATTTCGTTGTGTCGTTTGTTTTAAAACACTAGTGTACGCGACATCCTACTGTTCAAAATGATCCAACAATAATATAAATGAACAGTATACATTCCACTTGCAATATATTTCACAATATTTTGATAATTTATTAGGATTTGATGATATTTTGGGATTAATGCATAAAAACTGATATGATTACATACCAAATTCTATTGATTAGTTTATTTTGTCTTCCACTAGGGAAGACTGATCCAAAATTTAAAAAGACCACATTGATATAACGGGTCAGTTCGAAGACATACCTCAAACTTGGGTAATTAAACCGAAGATTTCGTTGTGTCGTTTGTTTTAAAACACTAGTGTACGCGACATCCTACTGTTCAAAATGATCCAACAATAATATAAATGAATAGTATACATTCCACTTGCAATATATTTCACAATATTTTGATAATTTATTAGGATTTGATGATATTTTGGGATTAATGCATAAAAACTGATATGATTACATACCAAATTCTATTGATTAGTTTATTTTGTCTTCCACTAGGGAAGACTGATCCAAAATTTAAAAAGACCACATTGATATAACGGGTCAGTTCGAAGACATACCTCAAACTTGGGTAATTAAACCGAAGATTTCGTTGTGTCGTTTGTTTTAAAACACTAGTGTACGCGACATCCTACTGTTCAAAATGATCCAACAATAATATAAATGAACAGTATACATTCCACTTGCAATATATTTCACAATATTTTGATAATTTATTAGGATTTGATGATATTTTGGGATTAATGCATAAAAACTGATATGATTACATACCAAATTCTATTGATTAGTTTATTTTGTCTTCCACTAGGGAAGACTGATCCAAAATTTAAAAAGACCTCATTGATATAACGGGTCAGTTCGAAGACATACCTCAAACTTGGGTAATTAAACCGAAGATTTCGTTGTGTCGTTTGTTTTAAAACACTAGTGTACGCGACATCCTACTGTTCAAAATGATCCAACAATAATATAAATGAACAGTATACATTCCACTTGCAATATATTTCACAATATTTTGATAATTTATTAGGATTTGATGATATTTTGGGATTAATGCATAAAAACTGATATGATTACATACCAAATTCTATTGATTAGTTTATTTTGTCTTCCACTAGGGAAGACTGATCCAAAATTTAAAAAGACCACATTGATATAACGGGTCAGTTCGAAGACATACCTCAAACTTGGGTAATTAAACCGAAGATTTCGTTGTGTCGTTTGTTTTAAAACACTAGTGTACGCGACATCCTACTGTTCAAAATGATCCAACAATAATATAAATGAATAGTATACATTCCACTTGCAATATATTTCACAATATTTTGATAATTTATTAGGATTTGATGATATTTTGGGATTAATGCATAAAAACTGATATGATTACATATCAAATTCTATTGATTAGTTTATTTTGTCTTCCACTAGGGAAGACTGATCCAAAATTTAAAAATACCACATTGATATAACGGGTCAGTTCGAAGACATACCTCAAACTTGGGTAATTAAACCGAAGATTTCGTTGTGTCGTTTGTTTTAAAACACTAGTGTACGCGACATCCTACTGTTCAAAATGATCCAACAATAATAGAAATGAATAGTATACTTTTCACTTGCAATATATTTCACAATATTTTGATAATTTATTAGGATTTGATGATATTTTGGGATTAATGCATAAAAACTGACATGAATACATACCAAATTCTATTGATTAGTTTATTTTGTCTTCCACTAGGGAAGACTGATCCAAAATTTAAAAAGACCACATTGATATAACGGGTCAGTTAGAAGACATACCTCAAACTTGGGTAATTAAACCGAAGATTTCGTTGTTTCGTTTGTTTTAAAACACTAGTGTACGCGACATCCTACTGTTCAAAATGATCCAACAATAATATAAATGAACAGTATACATTCCACTTGCAATATATTTCACAATATTTTGATAATTTATTAGGATTTGATGATATTTTGGGATTAATGCATAAAAACTGATATGATTACATATCAAATTCTATTGATTAGTTTATTTTGTCTTCCACTAGGGAAGACTGATCCAAAATTTAAAAAGACCACATTGATATAACGGGTCAGTTCGAAGACATACCTCAAACTTGGGTAATTAAACCGAAGATTTCGTTGTGTCGTTTGTTTTAAAACACTAGTGTACGCGACATCCTACTGTTCAAAATGATCCAACAATAATATAAATGAATAGTATACATTCCACTTGCAATATATTTCACAATATTTTGATAATTTATTAGGATTTGATGATATTTTGGGATTAATGCATAAAAACTGACATGAATACATACCAAATTCTATTGATTAGTTTATTTTGTCTTCCACTAGGGAAGACTGATCCAAAATTTAAAAAGACCACATTGATATAACGGGTCAGTTCGAAGACATACCTCAAACTTGGGTAATTAAACCGAAGATTTCGTTGTGTCGTTTGTTTTAAAACACTAGTGTACGCGACATCCTACTGTTCAAAATGATCCAACAATAATATAAATGAATAGTATACATTCCACTTGCAATATATTTCACAATATTTTGATAATTTATTAGGATTAGATGATATTTTGGGATTAATGCATAAAAACTGATATGATTACATACCAAATTCTATTGATTAGTTTATTTTGTCTTCCACTAGGGAAGACTGATCCAAAATTTAAAAAGACCACATTGATATAACGGGTCAGTTCGAAGACATACCTCAAACTTGGGTAATTAAACCGAAGATTTCGTTGTGTCGTTTGTTTTAAAACACTAGTGTACGCGACATCCTACTGTTCAAAATGATCCAACAATAATATAAATGAATAGTATACATTCCACTTGCAATATATTTCACAATATTTTGATAATTTATTAGGATTTGATGATATTTTGGGATTAATGCATAAAAACTGACATGAATACATACCAAATTCTATTGATTAGTTTATTTTGTCTTCCACTAGGGAAGACTGATCCAAAATTTAAAAAGACCACATTGATATAACGGGTCAGTTCGAAGACATACCTCAAACTTGGGTAATTAAACCGAAGATTTCGTTGTGTCGTTTGTTTTAAAACACTAGTGTACGCGACATCCTACTGTTCAAAATGATCCAACAATAATATAAATGAATAGTATACATTCCACTTGCAATATATTTCACAATATTTTGATAATTTATTAGGATTAGATGATATTTTGGGATTAATGCATAAAAACTGATATGATTACATACCAAATTCTATTGATTAGTTTATTTTGTCTTCCACTAGGGAAGACTGATCCAAAATTTAAAAAGACCACATTGATATAACGGGTCAGTTCGAAGACATACCTCAAACTTGGGTAATTAAACCGAAGATTTCGTTGTGTCGTTTGTTTTAAAACACTAGTGTACGCGACATCCTACTGTTCAAAATGATCCAACAATAATATAAATGAATAGTATACATTCCACTTGCAATATATTTCACAATATTTTGATAATTTATTAGGATTTGATGATATTTTGGGATTAATGCATAAAAACTGATATGATTACATATCAAATTCTATTGATTAGTTTATTTTGTCTTCCACTAGGGAAGACTGATCCAAAATTTAAAAATACCACATTGATATAACGGGTCAGTTCGAAGACATACCTCAAACTTGGGTAATTAAACCGAAGATTTCGTTGTGTCGTTTGTTTTAAAACACTAGTGTACGCGACATCCTACTGTTCAAAATGATCCAACAATAATAGAAATGAATAGTATACTTTTCACTTGCAATATATTTCACAATATTTTGATAATTTATTAGGATTTGATGATATTTTGGGATTAATGCATAAAAACTGACATGAATACATACCAAATTCTATTGATTAGTTTATTTTGTCTTCCACTAGGGAAGACTGATCCAAAATTTAAAAAGACCACATTGATATAACGGGTCAGTTCGAAGACATACCTCAAACTTGGGTAATTAAACCGAAGATTTCGTTGTGTCGTTTGTTTTAAAACACTAGTGTACGCGACATCCTACTGTTCAAAATGATCCAACAATAATAGAAATGAATAGTATACTTTTCACTTGCAATATATTTCACAATATTTTGATAATTTATTAGGATTTGATGATATTTTGGGATTAATGCATAAAAACTGATATGATTACATATCAAATTCTATTGATTAGTTTATTTTGTCTTCCACTAGGGAAGACTGATCCAAAATTTAAAAATACCACATTGATATAACGGGTCAGTTCGAAGACATACCTCAAACTTGGGTAATTAAACCGAAGATTTCGTTGTGTCGTTTGTTTTAAAACACTAGTGTACGCGACATCCTACTGTTCAAAATGATCCAACAATAATATAAATGAATAGTATACATTCCACTTGCAATATATTTCACAATATTTTGATAATTTATTAGGATTTGATGATATTTTGGGATTAATGCATAAAAACTGACATGAATACATACCAAATTCTATTGATTAGTTTATTTTGTCTTCCACTAGGGAAGACTGATCCAAAATTTAAAAAGACCACATTGATATAACGGGTCAGTTCGAAGACATACCTCAAACTTGGGTAATTAAACCGAAGATTTCGTTGTGTCGTTTGTTTTAAAACACTAGTGTACGCGACATCCTACTGTTCAAAATGATCCAACAATAATATAAATGAATAGTATACATTCCACTTGCAATATATTTCACAATATTTTGATAATTTATTAGGATTAGATGATATTTTGGGATTAATGCATAAAAACTGATATGATTACATACCAAATTCTATTGATTAGTTTATTTTGTCTTCCACTAGGGAAGACTGATCCAAAATTTAAAAAGACCACATTGATATAACGGGTCAGTTCGAAGACATACCTCAAACTTGGGTAATTAAACCGAAGATTTCGTTGTGTCGTTTGTTTTAAAACACTAGTGTACGCGACATCCTACTGTTCAAAATGATCCAACAATAATATAAATGAATAGTATACATTCCACTTGCAATATATTTCACAATATTTTGATAATTTATTAGGATTTGATGATATTTTGGGATTAATGCATAAAAACTGACATGAATACATACCAAATTCTATTGATTAGTTTATTTTGTCTTCCACTAGGGAAGACTGATCCAAAATTTAAAAAGACCACATTGATATAACGGGTCAGTTCGAAGACATACCTCAAACTTGGGTAATTAAACCGAAGATTTCGTTGTGTCGTTTGTTTTAAAACACTAGTGTACGCGACATCCTACTGTTCAAAATGATCCAACAATAATATAAATGAATAGTATACATTCCACTTGCAATATATTTCACAATATTTTGATAATTTATTAGGATTAGATGATATTTTGGGATTAATGCATAAAAACTGATATGATTACATACCAAATTCTATTGATTAGTTTATTTTGTCTTCCACTAGGGAAGACTGATCCAAAATTTAAAAAGACCACATTGATATAACGGGTCAGTTCGAAGACATACCTCAAACTTGGGTAATTAAACCGAAGATTTCGTTGTGTCGTTTGTTTTAAAACACTAGTGTACGCGACATCCTACTGTTCAAAATGATCCAACAATAATATAAATGAATAGTATACATTCCACTTGCAATATATTTCACAATATTTTGATAATTTATTAGGATTTGATGATATTTTGGGATTAATGCATAAAAACTGATATGATTACATATCAAATTCTATTGATTAGTTTATTTTGTCTTCCACTAGGGAAGACTGATCCAAAATTTAAAAATACCACATTGATATAACGGGTCAGTTCGAAGACATACCTCAAACTTGGGTAATTAAACCGAAGATTTCGTTGTGTCGTTTGTTTTAAAACACTAGTGTACGCGACATCCTACTGTTCAAAATGATCCAACAATAATAGAAATGAATAGTATACTTTTCACTTGCAATATATTTCACAATATTTTGATAATTTATTAGGATTTGATGATATTTTGGGATTAATGCATAAAAACTGACATGAATACATACCAAATTCTATTGATTAGTTTATTTTGTCTTCCACTAGGGAAGACTGATCCAAAATTTAAAAAGACCACATTGATATAACGGGTCAGTTCGAAGACATACCTCAAACTTGGGTAATTAAACCGAAGATTTCGTTGTGTCGTTTGTTTTAAAACACTAGTGTACGCGACATCCTACTGTTCAAAATGATCCAACAATAATAGAAATGAATAGTATACTTTTCACTTGCAATATATTTCACAATATTTTGATAATTTATTAGGATTTGATGATATTTTGGGATTAATGCATAAAAACTGATATGATTACATATCAAATTCTATTGATTAGTTTATTTTGTCTTCCACTAGGGAAGACTGATCCAAAATTTAAAAATACCACATTGATATAACGGGTCAGTTCGAAGACATACCTCAAACTTGGGTAATTAAACCGAAGATTTCGTTGTGTCGTTTGTTTTAAAACACTAGTGTACGCGACATCCTACTGTTCAAAATGATCCAACAATAATATAAATGAATAGTATACATTCCACTTGCAATATATTTCACAATATTTTGATAATTTATTAGGATTTGATGATATTTTGGGATTAATGCATAAAAACTGACATGAATACATACCAAATTCTATTGATTAGTTTATTTTGTCTTCCACTAGGGAAGACTGATCCAAAATTTAAAAAGACCACATTGATATAACGGGTCAGTTCGAAGACATACCTCAAACTTGGGTAATTAAACCGAAGATTTCGTTGTGTCGTTTGTTTTAAAACACTAGTGTACGCGACATCCTACTGTTCAAAATGATCCAACAATAATAGAAATGAATAGTATACTTTTCACTTGCAATATATTTCACAATATTTTGATAATTTATTAGGATTTGATGATATTTTGGGATTAATGCATAAAAACTGATATGATTACATATCAAATTCTATTGATTAGTTTATTTTGTCTTCCACTAGGGAAGACTGATCCAAAATTTAAAAATACCACATTGATATAACGGGTCAGTTCGAAGACATACCTCAAACTTGGGTAATTAAACCGAAGATTTCGTTGTGTCGTTTGTTTTAAAACACTAGTGTACGCGACATCCTACTGTTCAAAATGATCCAACAATAATAGAAATGAATAGTATACTTTTCACTTGCAATATATTTCACAATATTTTGATAATTTATTAGGATTTGATGATATTTTGGGATTAATGCATAAAAACTGATATGATTACATATCAAATTCTATTGATTAGTTTATTTTGTCTTCCACTAGGGAAGACTGATCCAAAATTTAAAAATACCACATTGATATAACGGGTCAGTTCGAAGACATACCTCAAACTTGGGTAATTAAACCGAAGATTTCGTTGTGTCGTTTGTTTTAAAACACTAGTGTACGCGACATCCTACTGTTCAAAATGATCCAACAATAATAGAAATGAATAGTATACTTTTCACTTGCAATATATTTCACAATATTTTGATAATTTATTAGGATTTGATGATATTTTGGGATTAATGCATAAAAACTGATATGATTACATATCAAATTCTATTGATTAGTTTATTTTGTCTTCCACTAGGGAAGACTGATCCAAAATTTAAAAATACCACATTGATATAACGGGTCAGTTCGAAGACATACCTCAAACTTGGGTAATTAAACCGAAGATTTCGTTGTGTCGTTTGTTTTAAAACACTAGTGTACGCGACATCCTACTGTTCAAAATGATCCAACAATAATATAAATGAATAGTATACATTCCACTTGCAATATATTTCACAATATTTTGATAATTTATTAGGATTTGATGATATTTTGGGATTAATGCATAAAAACTGACATGAATACATACCAAATTCTATTGATTAGTTTATTTTGTCTTCCACTAGGGAAGACTGATCCAAAATTTAAAAAGACCACATTGATATAACGGGTCAGTTCGAAGACATACCTCAAACTTGGGTAATTAAACCGAAGATTTCGTTGTGTCGTTTGTTTTAAAACACTAGTGTACGCGACATCCTACTGTTCAAAATGATCCAACAATAATATAAATGAATAGTATACATTCCACTTGCAATATATTTCACAATATTTTGATAATTTATTAGGATTTGATGATATTTTGGGATTAATGCATAAAAACTGATATGATTACATACCAAATTCTATTGATTAGTTTATTTTGTCTTCCACTAGGGAAGACTGATCCAAAATTTTAAAAGACCACATTGATATAACGGGTCAGTTCGAAGACATACCTCAAACTTGGGTAATTAAACCGAAGATTCCGTTGTGTCGTTTGTTTTAAAACACTAGTGTACGCGACATCCTACTGTTCAAAATGATCCAACAATAATAGAAATGAATAGTATACTTTTCACTTGCAATATATTTCACAATATTTTGATAATTTATTAGGATTTGATGATATTTTGGGATTAATGCATAAAAACTGATATGATTACATATCAAATTCTATTGATTAGTTTATTTTGTCTTCCACTAGGGAAGACTGATCCAAAATTTAAAAATACCACATTGATATAACGGGTCAGTTCGAAGACATACCTCAAACTTGGGTAATTAAACCGAAGATTTCGTTGTGTCGTTTGTTTTAAAACACTAGTGTACGCGACATCCTACTGTTCAAAATGATCCAACAATAATAGAAATGAATAGTATACTTTTCACTTGCAATATATTTCACAATATTTTGATAATTTATTAGGATTTGATGATATTTTGGGATTAATGCATAAAAACTGATATGATTACATATCAAATTCTATTGATTAGTTTATTTTGTCTTCCACTAGGGAAGACTGATCCAAAATTTAAAAATACCACATTGATATAACGGGTCAGTTCGAAGACATACCTCAAACTTGGGTAATTAAACCGAAGATTTCGTTGTGTCGTTTGTTTTAAAACACTAGTGTACGCGACATCCTACTGTTCAAAATGATCCAACAATAATATAAATGAATAGTATACATTCCACTTGCAATATATTTCACAATATTTTGATAATTTATTAGGATTTGATGATATTTTGGGATTAATGCATAAAAACTGACATGAATACATACCAAATTCTATTGATTAGTTTATTTTGTCTTCCACTAGGGAAGACTGATCCAAAATTTAAAAAGACCACATTGATATAACGGGTCAGTTCGAAGACATACCTCAAACTTGGGTAATTAAACCGAAGATTTCGTTGTGTCGTTTGTTTTAAAACACTAGTGTACGCGACATCCTACTGTTCAAAATGATCCAACAATAATATAAATGAATAGTATACATTCCACTTGCAATATATTTCACAATATTTTGATAATTTATTAGGATTTGATGATATTTTGGGATTAATGCATAAAAACTGATATGATTACATACCAAATTCTATTGATTAGTTTATTTTGTCTTCCACTAGGGAAGACTGATCCAAAATTTTAAAAGACCACATTGATATAACGGGTCAGTTCGAAGACATACCTCAAACTTGGGTAATTAAACCGAAGATTCCGTTGTGTCGTTTGTTTTAAAACACTAGTGTACGCGACATCCTACTGTTCAAAATGATCCAACAATAATATAAATGAATAGTATACATTCCACTTGCAATATATTTCACAATATTTTGATAATTTATTAGGATTTGATGATATTTTGGGATTAATGCATAAAAACTGATATGATTACATACCAAATTCTATTGGTTAGTTTATTTTGTCTTCCACTAGGGAAGACTGATCCAAAATTTAAAAAGACCACATTGATATAACGGGTCAGTTCGAAGACATACCTCAAACTTGGGTAATTAAACCGAAGATTCCGTTGTGTCGTTTGTTTTAAAACACTAGTGTACGCGACATCCTACTGTTCAAAATGATCCAACAATAATATAAATGAATAGTATACATTCCACTTGCAATATATTTCACAATATTTTGATAATTTATTAGGATTTGATGATATTTTGGGATTAATGCATAAAAACTGACATGAATACATACCAAATTCTATTGATTAGTTTATTTTGTCTTCCACTAGGGAAGACTGATCCAAAATTTAAAAAGACCACATTGATATAACGGGTCAGTTCGAAGACATACCTCAAACTTGGGTAATTAAACCGAAGATTTCGTTGTGTCGTTTGTTTTAAAACACTAGTGTACGCGACATCCTACTGTTCAAAATGATCCAACAATAATATAAATGAATAGTATACATTCCACTTGCAATATATTTCACAATATTTTGATAATTTATTAGGATTTGATGATATTTTGGGATTAATGCATAAAAACTGATATGATTACATACCAAATTCTATTGATTAGTTTATTTTGTCTTCCACTAGGGAAGACTGATCCAAAATTTTAAAAGACCACATTGATATAACGGGTCAGTTCGAAGACATACCTCAAACTTGGGTAATTAAACCGAAGATTTCGTTGTGTCGTTTGTTTTAAAACACTAGTGTACGCGACATCCTACTGTTCAAAATGATCCAACAATAATATAAATGAATAGTATACATTCCACTTGCAATATATTTCACAATATTTTGATAATTTATTAGGATTTGATGATATTTTGGGATTAATGCATAAAAACTGATATGATTACATACCAAATTCTATTGATTAGTTTATTTTGTCTTCCACTAGGGAAGACTGATCCAAAATTTTAAAAGACCACATTGATATAACGGGTCAGTTCGAAGACATACCTCAAACTTGGGTAATTAAACCGAAGATTCCGTTGTGTCGTTTGTTTTAAAACACTAGTGTACGCGACATCCTACTGTTCAAAATGATCCAACAATAATATAAATGAATAGTATACATTCCACTTGCAATATATTTCACAATATTTTGATAATTTATTAGGATTTGATGATATTTTGGGATTAATGCATAAAAACTGATATGATTACATACCAAATTCTATTGGTTAGTTTATTTTGTCTTCCACTAGGGAAGACTGATCCAAAATTTAAAAAGACCACATTGATATAACGGGTCAGTTCGAAGACATACCTCAAACTTGGGTAATTAAACCGAAGATTCCGTTGTGTCGTTTGTTTTAAAACACTAGTGTACGCGACATCCTACTGTTCAAAATGATCCAACAATAATATAAATGAATAGTATACATTCCACTTGCAATATATTTCACAATATTTTGATAATTTATTAGGATTTGATGATATTTTGGGATTAATGCATAAAAACTGACATGAATACATACCAAATTCTATTGATTAGTTTATTTTGTCTTCCACTAGGGAAGACTGATCCAAAATTTAAAAAGACCACATTGATATAACGGGTCAGTTCGAAGACATACCTCAAACTTGGGTAATTAAACCGAAGATTTCGTTGTGTCGTTTGTTTTAAAACACTAGTGTACGCGACATCCTACTGTTCAAAATGATCCAACAATAATATAAATGAATAGTATACATTCCACTTGCAATATATTTCACAATATTTTGATAATTTATTAGGATTTGATGATATTTTGGGATTAATGCATAAAAACTGATATGATTACATACCAAATTCTATTGATTAGTTTATTTTGTCTTCCACTAGGGAAGACTGATCCAAAATTTTAAAAGACCACATTGATATAACGGGTCAGTTCGAAGACATACCTCAAACTTGGGTAATTAAACCGAAGATTTCGTTGTGTCGTTTGTTTTAAAACACTAGTGTACGCGACATCCTACTGTTCAAAATGATCCAACAATAATATAAATGAATAGTATACATTCCACTTGCAATATATTTCACAATATTTTGATAATTTATTAGGATTTGATGATATTTTGGGATTAATGCATAAAAACTGATATGATTACATACCAAATTCTATTGGTTAGTTTATTTTGTCTTCCACTAGGGAAGACTGATCCAAAATTTAAAAAGACCACATTGATATAACGGGTCAGTTCGAAGACATACCTCAAACTTGGGTAATTAAACCGAAGATTTCGTTGTGTCGTTTGTTTTAAAACACTAGTGTACGCGACATCCTACTGTTCAAAATGATCCAACAATAATATAAATGAATAGTATACATTCCACTTGCAATATATTTCACAATATTTTGATAATTTATTAGGATTTGATGATATTTTGGGATTAATGCATAAAAACTGATATGATTACATACCAAATTCTATTGGTTAGTTTATTTTGTCTTCCACTAGGGAAGACTGATCCAAAATTTAAAAAGACCACATTGATATAACGGGTCAGTTCGAAGACATACCTCAAACTTGGGTAATTAAACCGAAGATTTCGTTGTGTCGTTTGTTTTAAAACACTAGTGTACGCGACATCCTACTGTTCAAAATGATCCAACAATAATATAAATGAATAGTATACATTCCACTTGCAATATATTTCACAATATTTTGATAATTTATTAGGATTTGATGATATTTTGGGATTAATGCATAAAAACTGATATGATTATATACCAAATTCTATTGGTTAGTTTATTTTGTCTTCCACTAGGGAAGACTGATCCAAAATTTTAAAAGACCACATTGATATAACGGGTCAGTTCGAAGACATACCTCAAACTTGGGTAATTAAACCGAAGATTTCGTTGTGTCGTTTGTTTTAAAACACTAGTGTACGCGACATCCTACTGTTCAAAATGATCCAACAATAATATAAATGAATAGTATACATTCCACTTGCAATATATTTCACAATATTTTGATAATTTATTAGGATTTGATGATATTTTGGGATTAATGCATAAAAACTGATATGATTACATACCAAATTCTATTGGTTAGTTTATTTTGTCTTCCACTAGGGAAGACTGATCCAAAATTTAAAAATACCACATTGATATAACGGGTCAGTTCGAAGACATACCTCAAACTTGGGTAATTAAACCGAAGATTTCGTTGTGTCGTTTGTTTTAAAACACTAGTGTACGCGACATCCTACTGTTCAAAATGATCCAACAATAATATAAATGAATAGTATACATTCCACTTGCAATATATTTCACAATATTTTGATAATTTATTAGGATTTGATGATATTTTGGGATTAATGCATAAAAACTGATATGATTATATACCAAATTCTATTGGTTAGTTTATTTTGTCTTCCACTAGGGAAGACTGATCCAAAATTTTAAAAGACCACATTGATATAACGGGTCAGTTCGAAGACATACCTCAAACTTGGGTAATTAAACCGAAGATTTCGTTGTGTCGTTTGTTTTAAAACACTAGTGTACGCGACATCCTACTGTTCAAAATGATCCAACAATAATATAAATGAATAGTATACATTCCACTTGCAATATATTTCACAATATTTTGATAATTTATTAGGATTTGATGATATTTTGGGATTAATGCATAAAAACTGATATGATTACATACCAAATTCTATTGGTTAGTTTATTTTGTCTTCCACTAGGGAAGACTGATCCAAAATTTAAAAATACCACATTGATATAACGGGTCAGTTCGAAGACATACCTCAAACTTGGGTAATTAAACCGAAGATTTCGTTGTGTCGTTTGTTTTAAAACACTAGTGTACGCGACATCCTACTGTTCAAAATGATCCAACAATAATATAAATGAATAGTATACATTCCACTTGCAATATATTTCACAATATTTTGATAATTTATTAGGATTTGATGATATTTTGGGATTAATGCATAAAAACTGATATGATTACATACCAAATTCTATTGGTTAGTTTATTTTGTCTTCCACTAGGGAAGACTGATCCAAAATTTAAAAAGACCACATTGATATAACGGGTCAGTTCGAAGACATACCTCAAACTTGGGTAATTAAACCGAAGATTCCGTTGTGTCGTTTGTTTTAAAACACTAGTGTACGCGACATCCTACTGTTCAAAATGATCCAACAATAATATAAATGAATAGTATACATTCCACTTGCAATATATTTCACAATATTTTGATAATTTATTAGGATTTGATGATATTTTGGGATTAATGCATAAAAACTGACATGAATACATACCAAATTCTATTGATTAGTTTATTTTGTCTTCCACTAGGGAAGACTGATCCAAAATTTTAAAAGACCACATTGATATAACGGGTCAGTTCGAAGACATACCTCAAACTTGGGTAATTAAACCGAAGATTTCGTTGTGTCGTTTGTTTTAAAACACTAGTGTACGCGACATCCTACTGTTCAAAATGATCCAACAATAATATAAATGAATAGTATACATTCCACTTGCAATATATTTCACAATATTTTGATAATTTATTAGGATTTGATGATATTTTGGGATTAATGCATAAAAACTGATATGATTACATACCAAATTCTATTGGTTAGTTTATTTTGTCTTCCACTAGGGAAGACTGATCCAAAATTTAAAAAGACCACATTGATATAACGGGTCAGTTCGAAGACATACCTCAAACTTGGGTAATTAAACCGAAGATTCCGTTGTGTCGTTTGTTTTAAAACACTAGTGTACGCGACATCCTACTGTTCAAAATGATCCAACAATAATATAAATGAATAGTATACATTCCACTTGCAATATATTTCACAATATTTTGATAATTTATTAGGATTTGATGATATTTTGGGATTAATGCATAAAAACTGACATGAATACATACCAAATTCTATTGATTAGTTTATTTTGTCTTCCACTAGGGAAGACTGATCCAAAATTTTAAAAGACCACATTGATATAACGGGTCAGTTCGAAGACATACCTCAAACTTGGGTAATTAAACCGAAGATTTCGTTGTGTCGTTTGTTTTAAAACACTAGTGTACGCGACATCCTACTGTTCAAAATGATCCAACAATAATATAAATGAATAGTATACATTCCACTTGCAATATATTTCACAATATTTTGATAATTTATTAGGATTTGATGATATTTTGGGATTAATGCATAAAAACTGATATGATTACATACCAAATTCTATTGGTTAGTTTATTTTGTCTTCCACTAGGGAAGACTGATCCAAAATTTAAAAAGACCACATTGATATAACGGGTCAGTTCGAAGACATACCTCAAACTTGGGTAATTAAACCGAAGATTTCGTTTTGTCGTTTGTTTTAAAACACTAGTGTACGCGACATCCTACTGTTCAAAATGATCCAACAATAATATAAATGAATAGTATACATTCCACTTGCAATATATTTCACAATATTTTGATAATTTATTAGGATTTGATGATATTTTGGGATTAATGCATAAAAACTGATATGATTACATACCAAATTCTATTGGTTAGTTTATTTTGTCTTCCACTAGGGAAGACTGATCCAAAATTTAAAAAGACCACATTGATATAACGGGTCAGTTCGAAGACATACCTCAAACTTGGGTAATTAAACCGAAGATTTCGTTGTGTCGTTTGTTTTAAAACACTAGTGTACGCGACATCCTACTGTTCAAAATGATCCAACAATAATATAAATGAATAGTATACATTCCACTTGCAATATATTTCACAATATTTTGATAATTTATTAGGATTTGATGATATTTTGGGATTAATGCATAAAAACTGATATGATTACATACCAAATTCTATTGGTTAGTTTATTTTGTCTTCCACTAGGGAAGACTGATCCAAAATTTAAAAAGACCACATTGATATAACGGGTCAGTTCGAAGACATACCTCAAACTTGGGTAATTAAACCGAAGATTTCGTTGTGTCGTTTGTTTTAAAACACTAGTGTACGCGACATCCTACTGTTCAAAATGATCCAACAATAATATAAATGAATAGTATACATTCCACTTGCAATATATTTCACAATATTTTGATAATTTATTAGGATTTGATGATATTTTGGGATTAATGCATAAAAACTGATATGATTACATACCAAATTCTATTGGTTAGTTTATTTTGTCTTCCACTAGGGAAGACTGATCCAAAATTTAAAAAGACCACATTGATATAACGGGTCAGTTCGAAGACATACCTCAAACTTGGGTAATTAAACCGAAGATTCCGTTGTGTCGTTTGTTTTAAAACACTAGTGTACGCGACATCCTACTGTTCAAAATGATCCAACAATAATATAAATGAATAGTATACATTCCACTTGCAATATATTTCACAATATTTTGATAATTTATTAGGATTTGATGATATTTTGGGATTAATGCATAAAAACTGACATGAATACATACCAAATTCTATTGATTAGTTTATTTTGTCTTCCACTAGGGAAGACTGATCCAAAATTTTAAAAGACCACATTGATATAACGGGTCAGTTCGAAGACATACCTCAAACTTGGGTAATTAAACCGAAGATTTCGTTGTGTCGTTTGTTTTAAAACACTAGTGTACGCGACATCCTACTGTTCAAAATGATCCAACAATAATATAAATGAATAGTATACATTCCACTTGCAATATATTTCACAATATTTTGATAATTTATTAGGATTTGATGATATTTTGGGATTAATGCATAAAAACTGATATGATTACATACCAAATTCTATTGGTTAGTTTATTTTGTCTTCCACTAGGGAAGACTGATCCAAAATTTAAAAAGACCACATTGATATAACGGGTCAGTTCGAAGACATACCTCAAACTTGGGTAATTAAACCGAAGATTTCGTTTTGTCGTTTGTTTTAAAACACTAGTGTACGCGACATCCTACTGTTCAAAATGATCCAACAATAATATAAATGAATAGTATACATTCCACTTGCAATATATTTCACAATATTTTGATAATTTATTAGGATTTGATGATATTTTGGGATTAATGCATAAAAACTGATATGATTACATACCAAATTCTATTGGTTAGTTTATTTTGTCTTCCACTAGGGAAGACTGATCCAAAATTTAAAAAGACCACATTGATATAACGGGTCAGTTCGAAGACATACCTCAAACTTGGGTAATTAAACCGAAGATTTCGTTGTGTCGTTTGTTTTAAAACACTAGTGTACGCGACATCCTACTGTTCAAAATGATCCAACAATAATATAAATGAATAGTATACATTCCACTTGCAATATATTTCACAATATTTTGATAATTTATTAGGATTTGATGATATTTTGGGATTAATGCATAAAAACTGATATGATTACATACCAAATTCTATTGGTTAGTTTATTTTGTCTTCCACTAGGGAAGACTGATCCAAAATTTAAAAAGACCACATTGATATAACGGGTCAGTTCGAAGACATACCTCAAACTTGGGTAATTAAACCGAAGATTTCGTTTTGTCGTTTGTTTTAAAACACTAGTGTACGCGACATCCTACTGTTCAAAATGATCCAACAATAATATAAATGAATAGTATACATTCCACTTGCAATATATTTCACAATATTTTGATAATTTATTAGGATTTGATGATATTTTGGGATTAATGCATAAAAACTGATATGATTACATACCAAATTCTATTGGTTAGTTTATTTTGTCTTCCACTAGGGAAGACTGATCCAAAATTTAAAAAGACCACATTGATATAACGGGTCAGTTCGAAGACATACCTCAAACTTGGGTAATTAAACCGAAGATTTCGTTGTGTCGTTTGTTTTAAAACACTAGTGTACGCGACATCCTACTGTTCAAAATGATCCAACAATAATATAAATGAATAGTATACATTCCACTTGCAATATATTTCACAATATTTTGATAATTTATTAGGATTTGATGATATTTTGGGATTAATGCATAAAAACTGATATGATTACATACCAAATTCTATTGGTTAGTTTATTTTGTCTTCCACTAGGGAAGACTGATCCAAAATTTAAAAAGACCACATTGATATAACGGGTCAGTTCGAAGACATACCTCAAACTTGGGTAATTAAACCGAAGATTTCGTTGTGTCGTTTGTTTTAAAACACTAGTGTACGCGACATCCTACTGTTCAAAATGATCCAACAATAATATAAATGAATAGTATACATTCCACTTGCAATATATTTCACAATATTTTGATAATTTATTAGGATTTGATGATATTTTGGGATTAATGCATAAAAACTGATATGATTACATACCAAATTCTATTGGTTAGTTTATTTTGTCTTCCACTAGGGAAGACTGATCCAAAATTTAAAAAGACCACATTGATATAACGGGTCAGTTCGAAGACATACCTCAAACTTGGGTAATTAAACCGAAGATTCCGTTGTGTCGTTTGTTTTAAAACACTAGTGTACGCGACATCCTACTGTTCAAAATGATCCAACAATAATATAAATGAATAGTATACATTCCACTTGCAATATATTTCACAATATTTTGATAATTTATTAGGATTTGATGATATTTTGGGATTAATGCATAAAAACTGACATGAATACATACCAAATTCTATTGGTTAGTTTATTTTGTCTTCCACTAGGGAAGACTGATCCAAAATTTAAAAAGACCACATTGATATAACGGGTCAGTTCGAAGACATACCTCAAACTTGGGTAATTAAACCGAAGATTTCGTTGTGTCGTTTGTTTTAAAACACTAGTGTACGCGACATCCTACTGTTCAAAATGATCCAACAATAATATAAATGAATAGTATACATTCCACTTGCAATATATTTCACAATATTTTGATAATTTATTAGGATTTGATGATATTTTGGGATTAATGCATAAAAACTGATATGATTACATACCAAATTCTATTGATTAGTTTATTTTGTCTTCCACTAGGGAAGACTGATCCAAAATTTAAAAAGACCACATTGATATAACGGGTCAGTTCGAAGACATACCTCAAACTTGGGTAATTAAACCGAAGATTTCGTTGTGTCGTTTGTTTTAAAACACTAGTGTACGCGACATCCTACTGTTCAAAATGATCCAACAATAATATAAATGAATAGTATACATTCCACTTGCAATATATTTCACAATATTTTGATAATTTATTAGGATTTGATGATATTTTGGGATTAATGCATAAAAACTGATATGATTACATACCAAATTCTATTGGTTAGTTTATTTTGTCTTCCACTAGGGAAGACTGATCCAAAATTTAAAAAGACCACATTGATATAACGGGTCAGTTCGAAGACATACCTCAAACTTGGGTAATTAAACCGAAGATTTCGTTGTGTCGTTTGTTTTAAAACACTAGTGTACGCGACATCCTACTGTTCAAAATGATCCAACAATAATATAAATGAATAGTATACATTCCACTTGCAATATATTTCACAATATTTTGATAATTTATTAGGATTTGATGATATTTTGGGATTAATGCATAAAAACTGATATGATTACATACCAAATTCTATTGATTAGTTTATTTTGTCTTCAACTAGGGAAGACTGATCCAAAATTTAAAAAGACCACATTGATATAACGGGTCAGTTCGAAGACATACCTCAAACTTGGGTAATTAAACCGAAGATTTCGTTGTGTCGTTTGTTTTAAAACACTAGTGTACGCGACATCCTACTGTTCAAAATGATCCAACAATAATATAAATGAATAGTATACATTCCACTTGCAATATATTTCACAATATTTTGATAATTTATTAGGATTTGATGATATTTTGGGATTAATGCATAAAAACTGATATGATTACATACCAAATTCTATTGATTAGTTTATTTTGTCTTCCACTAGGGAAGACTGATCCAAAATTTAAAAAGACCACATTGATATAACGGGTCAGTTCGAAGACATACCTCAAACTTGGGTAATTAAACCGAAGATTTCGTTGTGTCGTTTGTTTTAAAACACTAGTGTACGCGACATCCTACTGTTCAAAATGATCCAACAATAATATAAATGAATAGTATACATTCCACTTGCAATATATTTCACAATATTTTGATAATTTATTAGGATTTGATGATATTTTGGGATTAATGCATAAAAACTGACATGAATACATACCAAATTCTATTGGTTAGTTTATTTTGTCTTCCACTAGGGAAGACTGATCCAAAATTTAAAAAGACCACATTGATATAACGGGTCAGTTCGAAGACATACCTCAAACTTGGGTAATTAAACCGAAGATTTCGTTGTGTCGTTTGTTTTAAAACACTAGTGTACGCGACATCCTACTGTTCAAAATGATCCAACAATAATATAAATGAATAGTATACATTCCACTTGCAATATATTTCACAATATTTTGATAATTTATTAGGATTTGATGATATTTTGGGATTAATGCATAAAAACTGATATGATTACATACCAAATTCTATTGATTAGTTTATTTTGTCTTCCACTAGGGAAGACTGATCCAAAATTTAAAAAGACCACATTGATATAACGGGTCAGTTCGAAGACATACCTCAAACTTGGGTAATTAAACCGAAGATTTCGTTGTGTCGTTTGTTTTAAAACACTAGTGTACGCGACATCCTACTGTTCAAAATGATCCAACAATAATATAAATGAATAGTATACATTCCACTTGCAATATATTTCACAATATTTTGATAATTTATTAGGATTTGATGATATTTTGGGATTAATGCATAAAAACTGATATGATTACATACCAAATTCTATTGGTTAGTTTATTTTGTCTTCCACTAGGGAAGACTGATCCAAAATTTAAAAAGACCACATTGATATAACGGGTCAGTTCGAAGACATACCTCAAACTTGGGTAATTAAACCGAAGATTTCGTTGTGTCGTTTGTTTTAAAACACTAGTGTACGCGACATCCTACTGTTCAAAATGATCCAACAATAATATAAATGAATAGTATACATTCCACTTGCAATATATTTCACAATATTTTGATAATTTATTAGGATTTGATGATATTTTGGGATTAATGCATAAAAACTGATATGATTACATACCAAATTCTATTGATTAGTTTATTTTGTCTTCAACTAGGGAAGACTGATCCAAAATTTAAAAAGACCACATTGATATAACGGGTCAGTTCGAAGACATACCTCAAACTTGGGTAATTAAACCGAAGATTTCGTTGTGTCGTTTGTTTTAAAACACTAGTGTACGCGACATCCTACTGTTCAAAATGATCCAACAATAATATAAATGAATAGTATACATTCCACTTGCAATATATTTCACAATATTTTGATAATTTATTAGGATTTGATGATATTTTGGGATTAATGCATAAAAACTGATATGATTACATACCAAATTCTATTGATTAGTTTATTTTGTCTTCCACTAGGGAAGACTGATCCAAAATTTAAAAAGACCACATTGATATAACGGGTCAGTTCGAAGACATACCTCAAACTTGGGTAATTAAACCGAAGATTTCGTTGTGTCGTTTGTTTTAAAACACTAGTGTACGCGACATCCTACTGTTCAAAATGATCCAACAATAATATAAATGAATAGTATACATTCCACTTGCAATATATTTCACAATATTTTGATAATTTATTAGGATTTGATGATATTTTGGGATTAATGCATAAAAACTGACATGAATACATACCAAATTCTATTGGTTAGTTTATTTTGTCTTCCACTAGGGAAGACTGATCCAAAATTTAAAAAGACCACATTGATATAACGGGTCAGTTCGAAGACATACCTCAAACTTGGGTAATTAAACCGAAGATTTCGTTGTGTCGTTTGTTTTAAAACACTAGTGTACGCGACATCCTACTGTTCAAAATGATCCAACAATAATATAAATGAATAGTATACATTCCACTTGCAATATATTTCACAATATTTTGATAATTTATTAGGATTTGATGATATTTTGGGATTAATGCATAAAAACTGACATGAATACATACCAAATTCTATTGATTAGTTTATTTTGTCTTCCACTAGGGAAGACTGATCCAAAATTTAAAAAGACCACATTGATATAACGGGTCAGTTCGAAGACATACCTCAAACTTGGGTAATTAAACCGAATATTTCGATGTGTCGTTTGTTTTAAAACACTAGTGTACGCGACATCCTACTGTTCAAAATGATCCAACAATAATATAAATGAATAGTATACATTCCACTTGCAATATATTTCACAATATTTTGATAATTTATTAGGATTTGATGATATTTTGGGATTAATGCATAAAAACTGATATGATTACATACCAAATTCTATTGATTAGTTTATTTTGTCTTCCACTAGGGAAGACTGATCCAAAATTTAAAAAGACCACATTGATATAACGGGTCAGTTCGAAGACATACCTCAAACTTGGGTAATTAAACCGAAGATTTCGTTGTGTCGTTTGTTTTAAAACACTAGTGTACGCGACATCCTACTGTTCAAAATGATCCAACAATAATATAAATGAATAGTATACATTCCACTTGCAATATATTTCACAATATTTTGATAATTTATTAGGATTTGATGATATTTTGGGATTAATGCATAAAAACTGATATGATTACATACCAAATTCTATTGATTAGTTTATTTTGTCTTCCACTAGGGAAGACTGATCCAAAATTTAAAAAGACCACATTGATATAACGGGTCAGTTCGAAGACATACCTCAAACTTGGGTAATTAAACCGAAGATTTCGTTGTGTCGTTTGTTTTAAAACACTAGTGTACGCGACATCCTACTGTTCAAAATGATCCAACAATAATATAAATGAATAGTATACATTCCACTTGCAATATATTTCACAATATTTTGATAATTTATTAGGATTTGATGATATTTTGGGATTAATGCATAAAAACTGACATGAATACATACCAAATTCTATTGGTTAGTTTATTTTGTCTTCCACTAGGGAAGACTGATCCAAAATTTAAAAAGACCACATTGATATAACGGGTCAGTTCGAAGACATACCTCAAACTTGGGTAATTAAACCGAAGATTTCGTTGTGTCGTTTGTTTTAAAACACTAGTGTACGCGACATCCTACTGTTCAAAATGATCCAACAATAATATAAATGAATAGTATACATTCCACTTGCAATATATTTCACAATATTTTGATAATTTATTAGGATTTGATGATATTTTGGGATTAATGCATAAAAACTGACATGAATACATACCAAATTCTATTGATTAGTTTATTTTGTCTTCCACTAGGGAAGACTGATCCAAAATTTAAAAAGACCACATTGATATAACGGGTCAGTTCGAAGACATACCTCAAACTTGGGTAATTAAACCGAATATTTCGATGTGTCGTTTGTTTTAAAACACTAGTGTACGCGACATCCTACTGTTCAAAATGATCCAACAATAATATAAATGAATAGTATACATTCCACTTGCAATATATTTCACAATATTTTGATAATTTATTAGGATTTGATGATATTTTGGGATTAATGCATAAAAACTGATATGATTACATACCAAATTCTATTGATTAGTTTATTTTGTCTTCCACTAGGGAAGACTGATCCAAAATTTAAAAAGACCACATTGATATAACGGGTCAGTTCGAAGACATACCTCAAACTTGGGTAATTAAACCGAAGATTTCGTTGTGTCGTTTGTTTTAAAACACTAGTGTACGCGACATCCTACTGTTCAAAATGATCCAACAATAATATAAATGAATAGTATACATTCCACTTGCAATATATTTCACAATATTTTGATAATTTATTAGGATTTGATGATATTTTGGGATTAATGCATAAAAACTGACATGAATACATACCAAATTCTATTGGTTAGTTTATTTTGTCTTCCACTAGGGAAGACTGATCCAAAATTTAAAAAGACCACATTGATATAACGGGTCAGTTCGAAGACATACCTCAAACTTGGGTAATTAAACCGAAGATTTCGTTGTGTCGTTTGTTTTAAAACACTAGTGTACGCGACATCCTACTGTTCAAAATGATCCAACAATAATATAAATGAATAGTATACATTCCACTTGCAATATATTTCACAATATTTTGATAATTTATTAGGATTTGATGATATTTTGGGATTAATGCATAAAAACTGATATGATTACATACCAAATTCTATTGATTAGTTTATTTTGTCTTCCACTAGGGAAGACTGATCCAAAATTTAAAAAGACCACATTGATATAACGGGTCAGTTCGAAGACATACCTCAAACTTGGGTAATTAAACCGAAGATTTCGTTGTGTCGTTTGTTTTAAAACACTAGTGTACGCGACATCCTACTGTTCAAAATGATCCAACAATAATATAAATGAATAGTATACATTCCACTTGCAATATATTTCACAATATTTTGATAATTTATTAGGATTTGATGATATTTTGGGATTAATGCATAAAAACTGATATGATTACATACCAAATTCTATTGGTTAGTTTATTTTGTCTTCCACTAGGGAAGACTGATCCAAAATTTAAAAAGACCACATTGATATAACGGGTCAGTTCGAAGACATACCTCAAACTTGGGTAATTAAACCGAAGATTTCGTTGTGTCGTTTGTTTTAAAACACTAGTGTACGCGACATCCTACTGTTCAAAATGATCCAACAATAATATAAATGAATAGTATACATTCCACTTGCAATATATTTCACAATATTTTGATAATTTATTAGGATTTGATGATATTTTGGGATTAATGCATAAAAACTGATATGATTACATACCAAATTCTATTGGTTAGTTTATTTTGTCTTCCACTAGGGAAGACTGATCCAAAATTTAAAAAGACCACATTGATATAACGGGTCAGTTCGAAGACATACCTCAAACTTGGGTAATTAAACCGAAGATTTCGTTGTGTCGTTTGTTTTAAAACACTAGTGTACGCGACATCCTACTGTTCAAAATGATCCAACAATAATATAAATGAATAGTATACATTCCACTTGCAATATATTTCACAATATTTTGATAATTTATTAGGATTTGATGATATTTTGGGATTAATGCATAAAAACTGATATGATTACATACCAAATTCTATTGATTAGTTTATTTTGTCTTCAACTAGGGAAGACTGATCCAAAATTTAAAAAGACCACATTGATATAACGGGTCAGTTCGAAGACATACCTCAAACTTGGGTAATTAAACCGAATATTTCGATGTGTCGTTTGTTTTAAAACACTAGTGTACGCGACATCCTACTGTTCAAAATGATCCAACAATAATATAAATGAATAGTATACATTCCACTTGCAATATATTTCACAATATTTTGATAATTTATTAGGATTTGATGATATTTTGGGATTAATGCATAAAAACTGACATGAATACATACCAAATTCTATTGATTAGTTTATTTTGTCTTCCACTAGGGAAGACTGATCCAAAATTTAAAAAGACCACATTGATATAACGGGTCAGTTCGAAGACATACCTCAAACTTGGGTAATTAAACCGAGGATTTCGTTGTGTCGTTTGTTTTAAAACACTAGTGTACGCGACATCCTACTGTTCAAAATGATCCAACAATAATATAAATGAATAGTATACATTCCACTTGCAATATATTTCACAATATTTTGATAATTTATTAGGATTTGATGATATTTTGGGATTAATGCATAAAAACTGATATGATTACATACCAAATTCTATTGATTAGTTTATTTTGTCTTCCACTAGGGAAGACTGATCCAAAATTTAAAAAGACCACATTGATATAACGGGTCAGTTCGAAGACATACCTCAAACTTGGGTAATTAAACCGAAGATTTCGTTGTGTCGTTTGTTTTAAAACACTAGTGTACGCGACATCCTACTGTTCAAAATGATCCAACAATAATATAAATGAATAGTATACATTCCACTTGCAATATATTTCACAATATTTTGATAATTTATTAGGATTTGATGATATTTTGGGATTAATGCATAAAAACTGATATGATTACATACCAAATTCTATTGATTAGTTTATTTTGTCTTCCACTAGGGAAGACTGATCCAAAATTTAAAAAGACCACATTGATATAACGGGTCAGTTCGAAGACATACCTCAAACTTGGGTAATTAAACCGAATATTTCGATGTGTCGTTTGTTTTAAAACACTAGTGTACGCGACATCCTACTGTTCAAAATGATCCAACAATAATATAAATGAATAGTATACATTCCACTTGCAATATATTTCACAATATTTTGATAATTTATTAGGATTTGATGATATTTTGGGATTAATGCATAAAAACTGATATGATTACATACCAAATTCTATTGGTTAGTTTATTTTGTCTTCCACTAGGGAAGACTGATCCAAAATTTAAAAAGACCACATTGATATAACGGGTCAGTTCGAAGACATACCTCAAACTTGGGTAATTAAACCGAAGATTTCGTTGTGTCGTTTGTTTTAAAACACTAGTGTACGCGACATCCTACTGTTCAAAATGATCCAACAATAATATAAATGAATAGTATACATTCCACTTGCAATATATTTCACAATATTTTGATAATTTATTAGGATTTGATGATATTTTGGGATTAATGCATAAAAACTGATATGATTACATACCAAATTCTATTGGTTAGTTTATTTTGTCTTCCACTAGGGAAGACTGATCCAAAATTTAAAAATACCACATTGATATAACGGGTCAGTTCGAAGACATACCTCAAACTTGGGTAATTAAACCGAAGATTTCGTTGTGTCGTTTGTTTTAAAACACTAGTGTACGCGACATCCTACTGTTCAAAATGATCCAACAATAATATAAATGAATAGTATACATTCCACTTGCAATATATTTCACAATATTTTGATAATTTATTAGGATTTGATGATATTTTGGGATTAATGCATAAAAACTGATATGATTACATACCAAATTCTATTGATTAGTTTATTTTGTCTTCCACTAGGGAAGACTGATCCAAAATTTTAAAAGACCACATTGATATAACGGGTCAGTTCGAAGACATACCTCAAACTTGGGTAATTAAACCGAAGATTTCGTTGTGTCGTTTGTTTTAAAACACTAGTGTACGCGACATCCTACTGTTCAAAATGATCCAACAATAATATAAATGAATAGTATACATTCCACTTGCAATATATTTCACAATATTTTGATAATTTATTAGGATTTGATGATATTTTGGGATTAATGCATAAAAACTGATATGATTACATACCAAATTCTATTGGTTAGTTTATTTTGTCTTCCACTAGGGAAGACTGATCCAAAATTTAAAAAGACCACATTGATATAACGGGTCAGTTCGAAGACATACCTCAAACTTGGGTAATTAAACCGAAGATTTCGTTGTGTCGTTTGTTTTAAAACACTAGTGTACGCGACATCCTACTGTTCAAAATGATCCAACAATAATATAAATGAATAGTATACATTCCACTTGCAATATATTTCACAATATTTTGATAATTTATTAGGATTTGATGATATTTTGGGATTAATGCATAAAAACTGATATGATTACATACCAAATTCTATTGGTTAGTTTATTTTGTCTTCCACTAGGGAAGACTGATCCAAAATTTAAAAAGACCACATTGATATAACGGGTCAGTTCGAAGACATACCTCAAACTTGGGTAATTAAACCGAAGATTCCGTTGTGTCGTTTGTTTTAAAACACTAGTGTACGCGACATCCTACTGTTCAAAATGATCCAACAATAATATAAATGAATAGTATACATTCCACTTGCAATATATTTCACAATATTTTGATAATTTATTAGGATTTGATGATATTTTGGGATTAATGCATAAAAACTGACATGAATACATACCAAATTCTATTGATTAGTTTATTTTGTCTTCCACTAGGGAAGACTGATCCAAAATTTTAAAAGACCACATTGATATAACGGGTCAGTTCGAAGACATACCTCAAACTTGGGTAATTAAACCGAAGATTTCGTTGTGTCGTTTGTTTTAAAACACTAGTGTACGCGACATCCTACTGTTCAAAATGATCCAACAATAATATAAATGAATAGTATACATTCCACTTGCAATATATTTCACAATATTTTGATAATTTATTAGGATTTGATGATATTTTGGGATTAATGCATAAAAACTGATATGATTACATACCAAATTCTATTGGTTAGTTTATTTTGTCTTCCACTAGGGAAGACTGATCCAAAATTTAAAAAGACCACATTGATATAACGGGTCAGTTCGAAGACATACCTCAAACTTGGGTAATTAAACCGAAGATTCCGTTGTGTCGTTTGTTTTAAAACACTAGTGTACGCGACATCCTACTGTTCAAAATGATCCAACAATAATATAAATGAATAGTATACATTCCACTTGCAATATATTTCACAATATTTTGATAATTTATTAGGATTTGATGATATTTTGGGATTAATGCATAAAAACTGACATGAATACATACCAAATTCTATTGATTAGTTTATTTTGTCTTCCACTAGGGAAGACTGATCCAAAATTTTAAAAGACCACATTGATATAACGGGTCAGTTCGAAGACATACCTCAAACTTGGGTAATTAAACCGAAGATTTCGTTGTGTCGTTTGTTTTAAAACACTAGTGTACGCGACATCCTACTGTTCAAAATGATCCAACAATAATATAAATGAATAGTATACATTCCACTTGCAATATATTTCACAATATTTTGATAATTTATTAGGATTTGATGATATTTTGGGATTAATGCATAAAAACTGATATGATTACATACCAAATTCTATTGGTTAGTTTATTTTGTCTTCCACTAGGGAAGACTGATCCAAAATTTAAAAAGACCACATTGATATAACGGGTCAGTTCGAAGACATACCTCAAACTTGGGTAATTAAACCGAAGATTTCGTTTTGTCGTTTGTTTTAAAACACTAGTGTACGCGACATCCTACTGTTCAAAATGATCCAACAATAATATAAATGAATAGTATACATTCCACTTGCAATATATTTCACAATATTTTGATAATTTATTAGGATTTGATGATATTTTGGGATTAATGCATAAAAACTGATATGATTACATACCAAATTCTATTGGTTAGTTTATTTTGTCTTCCACTAGGGAAGACTGATCCAAAATTTAAAAAGACCACATTGATATAACGGGTCAGTTCGAAGACATACCTCAAACTTGGGTAATTAAACCGAAGATTTCGTTGTGTCGTTTGTTTTAAAACACTAGTGTACGCGACATCCTACTGTTCAAAATGATCCAACAATAATATAAATGAATAGTATACATTCCACTTGCAATATATTTCACAATATTTTGATAATTTATTAGGATTTGATGATATTTTGGGATTAATGCATAAAAACTGATATGATTACATACCAAATTCTATTGGTTAGTTTATTTTGTCTTCCACTAGGGAAGACTGATCCAAAATTTAAAAAGACCACATTGATATAACGGGTCAGTTCGAAGACATACCTCAAACTTGGGTAATTAAACCGAAGATTTCGTTGTGTCGTTTGTTTTAAAACACTAGTGTACGCGACATCCTACTGTTCAAAATGATCCAACAATAATATAAATGAATAGTATACATTCCACTTGCAATATATTTCACAATATTTTGATAATTTATTAGGATTTGATGATATTTTGGGATTAATGCATAAAAACTGATATGATTACATACCAAATTCTATTGGTTAGTTTATTTTGTCTTCCACTAGGGAAGACTGATCCAAAATTTAAAAAGACCACATTGATATAACGGGTCAGTTCGAAGACATACCTCAAACTTGGGTAATTAAACCGAAGATTCCGTTGTGTCGTTTGTTTTAAAACACTAGTGTACGCGACATCCTACTGTTCAAAATGATCCAACAATAATATAAATGAATAGTATACATTCCACTTGCAATATATTTCACAATATTTTGATAATTTATTAGGATTTGATGATATTTTGGGATTAATGCATAAAAACTGACATGAATACATACCAAATTCTATTGGTTAGTTTATTTTGTCTTCCACTAGGGAAGACTGATCCAAAATTTAAAAAGACCACATTGATATAACGGGTCAGTTCGAAGACATACCTCAAACTTGGGTAATTAAACCGAAGATTTCGTTGTGTCGTTTGTTTTAAAACACTAGTGTACGCGACATCCTACTGTTCAAAATGATCCAACAATAATATAAATGAATAGTATACATTCCACTTGCAATATATTTCACAATATTTTGATAATTTATTAGGATTTGATGATATTTTGGGATTAATGCATAAAAACTGATATGATTACATACCAAATTCTATTGATTAGTTTATTTTGTCTTCCACTAGGGAAGACTGATCCAAAATTTAAAAAGACCACATTGATATAACGGGTCAGTTCGAAGACATACCTCAAACTTGGGTAATTAAACCGAAGATTTCGTTGTGTCGTTTGTTTTAAAACACTAGTGTACGCGACATCCTACTGTTCAAAATGATCCAACAATAATATAAATGAATAGTATACATTCCACTTGCAATATATTTCACAATATTTTGATAATTTATTAGGATTTGATGATATTTTGGGATTAATGCATAAAAACTGATATGATTACATACCAAATTCTATTGGTTAGTTTATTTTGTCTTCCACTAGGGAAGACTGATCCAAAATTTAAAAAGACCACATTGATATAACGGGTCAGTTCGAAGACATACCTCAAACTTGGGTAATTAAACCGAAGATTTCGTTTTGTCGTTTGTTTTAAAACACTAGTGTACGCGACATCCTACTGTTCAAAATGATCCAACAATAATATAAATGAATAGTATACATTCCACTTGCAATATATTTCACAATATTTTGATAATTTATTAGGATTTGATGATATTTTGGGATTAATGCATAAAAACTGACATGAATACATACCAAATTCTATTGATTAGTTTATTTTGTCTTCCACTAGGGAAGACTGATCCAAAATTTAAAAAGACCACATTGATATAACGGGTCAGTTCGAAGACATACCTCAAACTTGGGTAATTAAACCGAAGATTTCGTTGTGTCGTTTGTTTTAAAACACTAGTGTACGCGACATCCTACTGTTCAAAATGATCCAACAATAATATAAATGAATAGTATACATTCCACTTGCAATATATTTCACAATATTTTGATAATTTATTAGGATTTGATGATATTTTGGGATTAATGCATAAAAACTGACATGAATACATACCAAATTCTATTGATTAGTTTATTTTGTCTTCCACTAGGGAAGACTGATCCAAAATTTAAAAAGACCACATTGATATAACGGGTCAGTTCGAAGACATACCTCAAACTTGGGTAATTAAACCGAAGATTTCGTTGTGTCGTTTGTTTTAAAACACTAGTGTACGCGACATCCTACTGTTCAAAATGATCCAACAATAATATAAATGAATAGTATACATTCCACTTGCAATATATTTCACAATATTTTGATAATTTATTAGGATTTGATGATATTTTGGGATTAATGCATAAAAACTGATATGATTACATACCAAATTCTATTGATTAGTTTATTTTGTCTTCAACTAGGGAAGACTGATCCAAAATTTAAAAAGACCACATTGATATAACGGGTCAGTTCGAAGACATACCTCAAACTTGGGTAATTAAACCGAATATTTCGATGTGTCGTTTGTTTTAAAACACTAGTGTACGCGACATCCTACTGTTCAAAATGATCCAACAATAATATAAATGAATAGTATACATTCCACTTGCAATATATTTCACAATATTTTGATAATTTATTAGGATTTGATGATATTTTGGGATTAATGCATAAAAACTGACATGAATACATACCAAATTCTATTGATTAGTTTATTTTGTCTTCCACTAGGGAAGACTGATCCAAAATTTAAAAAGACCACATTGATATAACGGGTCAGTTCGAAGACATACCTCAAACTTGGGTAATTAAACCGAGGATTTCGTTGTGTCGTTTGTTTTAAAACACTAGTGTACGCGACATCCTACTGTTCAAAATGATCCAACAATAATATAAATGAATAGTATACATTCCACTTGCAATATATTTCACAATATTTTGATAATTTATTAGGATTTGATGATATTTTGGGATTAATGCATAAAAACTGACATGAATACATACCAAATTCTATTGATTAGTTTATTTTGTCTTCCACTAGGGAAGACTGATCCAAAATTTAAAAAGACCACATTGATATAACGGGTCAGTTCGAAGACATACCTCAAACTTGGGTAATTAAACCGAAGATTTCGTTGTGTCGTTTGTTTTAAAACACTAGTGTACGCGACATCCTACTGTTCAAAATGATCCAACAATAATATAAATGAATAGTATACATTCCACTTGCAATATATTTCACAATATTTTGATAATTTATTAGGATTTGATGATATTTTGGGATTAATGCATAAAAACTGATATGATTACATACCAAATTCTATTGATTAGTTTATTTTGTCTTCAACTAGGGAAGACTGATCCAAAATTTAAAAAGACCACATTGATATAACGGGTCAGTTCGAAAACATACCTCAAACTTGGGTAATTAAACCGAATATTTCGATGTGTCGTTTGTTTTAAAACACTAGTGTACGCGACATCCTACTGTTCAAAATGATCCAACAATAATATAAATGAATAGTATACATTCCACTTGCAATATATTTCACAATATTTTGATAATTTATTAGGATTTGATGATATTTTGGGATTAATGCATAAAAACTGATATGATTACATACCAAATTCTATTGATTAGTTTATTTTGTCTTCAACTAGGGAAGACTGATCCAAAATTTAAAAAGACCACATTGATATAACGGGTCAGTTCGAAGACATACCTCAAACTTGGGTAATTAAACCGAATATTTCGATGTGTCGTTTGTTTTAAAACACTAGTGTACGCGACATCCTACTGTTCAAAATGATCCAACAATAATATAAATGAATAGTATACATTCCACTTGCAATATATTTCACAATATTTTGATAATTTATTAGGATTTGATGATATTTTGGGATTAATGCATAAAAACTGACATGAATACATACCAAATTCTATTGATTAGTTTATTTTGTCTTCCACTAGGGAAGACTGATCCAAAATTTAAAAAGACCACATTGATATAACGGGTCAGTTCGAAGACATACCTCAAACTTGGGTAATTAAACCGAGGATTTCGTTGTGTCGTTTGTTTTAAAACACTAGTGTACGCGACATCCTACTGTTCAAAATGATCCAACAATAATATAAATGAATAGTATACATTCCACTTGCAATATATTTCACAATATTTTGATAATTTATTAGGATTTGATGATATTTTGGGATTAATGCATAAAAACTGATATGATTACATACCAAATTCTATTGATTAGTTTATTTTGTCTTCCACTAGGGAAGACTGATCCAAAATTTAAAAAGACCACATTGATATAACGGGTCAGTTCGAAGACATACCTCAAACTTGGGTAATTAAACCGAAGATTTCGTTGTGTCGTTTGTTTTAAAACACTAGTGTACGCGACATCCTACTGTTCAAAATGATCCAACAATAATATAAATGAATAGTATACATTCCACTTGCAATATATTTCACAATATTTTGATAATTTATTAGGATTTGATGATATTTTGGGATTAATGCATAAAAACTGATATGATTACATACCAAATTCTATTGATTAGTTTATTTTGTCTTCCACTAGGGAAGACTGATCCAAAATTTAAAAAGACCACATTGATATAACGGGTCAGTTCGAAGACATACCTCAAACTTGGGTAATTAAACCGAATATTTCGATGTGTCGTTTGTTTTAAAACACTAGTGTACGCGACATCCTACTGTTCAAAATGATCCAACAATAATATAAATGAATAGTATACATTCCACTTGCAATATATTTCACAATATTTTGATAATTTATTAGGATTTGATGATATTTTGGGATTAATGCATAAAAACTGATATGATTACATACCAAATTCTATTGGTTAGTTTATTTTGTCTTCCACTAGGGAAGACTGATCCAAAATTTAAAAAGACCACATTGATATAACGGGTCAGTTCGAAGACATACCTCAAACTTGGGTAATTAAACCGAAGATTTCGTTGTGTCGTTTGTTTTAAAACACTAGTGTACGCGACATCCTACTGTTCAAAATGATCCAACAATAATATAAATGAATAGTATACATTCCACTTGCAATATATTTCACAATATTTTGATAATTTATTAGGATTTGATGATATTTTGGGATTAATGCATAAAAACTGATATGATTACATACCAAATTCTATTGGTTAGTTTATTTTGTCTTCCACTAGGGAAGACTGATCCAAAATTTAAAAAGACCACATTGATATAACGGGTCAGTTCGAAGACATACCTCAAACTTGGGTAATTAAACCGAAGATTTCGTTGTGTCGTTTGTTTTAAAACACTAGTGTACGCGACATCCTACTGTTCAAAATGATCCAACAATAATATAAATGAATAGTATACATTCCACTTGCAATATATTTCACAATATTTTGATAATTTATTAGGATTTGATGATATTTTGGGATTAATGCATAAAAACTGATATGATTACATACCAAATTCTATTGATTAGTTTATTTTGTCTTCCACTAGGGAAGACTGATCCAAAATTTAAAAAGACCACATTGATATAACGGGTCAGTTCGAAGACATACCTCAAACTTGGGTAATTAAACCGAAGATTTCGTTGTGTCGTTTGTTTTAAAACACTAGTGTACGCGACATCCTACTGTTCAAAATGATCCAACAATAATATAAATGAATAGTATACATTCCACTTGCAATATATTTCACAATATTTTGATAATTTATTAGGATTTGATGATATTTTGGGATTAATGCATAAAAACTGATATGATTACATACCAAATTCTATTGATTAGTTTATTTTGTCTTCCACTAGGGAAGACTGATCCAAAATTTAAAAAGACCACATTGATATAACGGGTCAGTTCGAAGACATACCTCAAACTTGGGTAATTAAACCGAATATTTCGATGTGTCGTTTGTTTCAAAACACTAGTGTACGCGACATCCTACTGTTCAAAATGATCCAACAATAATAGAAATGAATAGTATACATTCCACTTGCAATATATTTCACAATATTTTGATAATTTATTAGGATTTGATGATATTTTGGGATTAATGCATAAAAACTGATATGATTACATACCAAATTCTATTGATTAGTTTATTTTGTCTTCCACTAGGGAAGACTGATCCAAAATTTAAAAAGACCACATTGATATAACGGGTCAGTTCGAAGACATACCTCAAACTTGGGTAATTAAACCGAATATTTCGATGTGTCGTTTGTTTCAAAACACTAGTGTACGCGACATCCTACTGTTCAAAATGATCCAACAATAATAGAAATGAATAGTATACATTCCACTTGCAATATATTTCACAATATTTTGATAATTTATTAGGATTTGATGATATTTTGGGATTAATGCATAAAAACTGATATGATTACATACCAAATTCTATTGATTAGTTTATTTTGTCTTCCACTAGGGAAGACTGATCCAAAATTTAAAAAGACCACATTGATATAACGGGTCAGTTCGAAGACATACCTCAAACTTGGGTAATTAAACCGAATATTTCGATGTGTCGTTTGTTTTAAAACACTAGTGTACGCGACATCCTACTGTTCAAAATGATCCAACAATAATAGAAATGAATAGTATACATTCCACTTGCAATATATTTCACAATATTTTGATAATTTATTAGGATTTGATGATATTTTGGGATTAATGCATAAAAACTGATATGATTACATACCAAATTCTATTGATTAGTTTATTTTGTCTTCCACTAGGGAAGACTGATCCAAAATTTAAAAAGACCACATTGATATAACGGGTCAGTTCGAAGACATACCTCAAACTTGGGTAATTAAACCGAATATTTCGATGTGTCGTTTGTTTTAAAACACTAGTGTACGCGACATCCTACTGTTCAAAATGATCCAACAATAATAGAAATGAATAGTATACATTCCACTTGCAATATATTTCACAATATTTTGATAATTTATTAGGATTTGATGATATTTTGGGATTAATGCATAAAAACTGATATGATTACATACCAAATTCTATTGATTAGTTTATTTTGTCTTCCACTAGGGAAGACTGATCCAAAATTTAAAAAGACCACATTGATATAACGGGTCAGTTCGAAGACATACCTCAAACTTGGGTAATTAAACCGAATATTTCGATGTGTCGTTTGTTTTAAAACACTAGTGTACGCGACATCCTACTGTTCAAAATGATCCAACAATAATAGAAATGAATAGTATACATTCCACTTGCAATATATTTCACAATATTTTGATAATTTATTAGGATTTGATGATATTTTGGGATTAATGCATAAAAACTGATATGATTACATACCAAATTCTATTGATTAGTTTATTTTGTCTTCCACTAGGGAAGACTGATCCAAAATTTAAAAAGACCACATTGATATAACGGGTCAGTTCGAAGACATACCTCAAACTTGGGTAATTAAACCGAATATTTCGATGTGTCGTTTGTTTTAAAACACTAGTGTACGCGACATCCTACTGTTCAAAATGATCCAACAATAATAGAAATGAATAGTATACATTCCACTTGCAATATATTTCACAATATTTTGATAATTTATTAGGATTTGATGATATTTTGGGATTAATGCATAAAAACTGATATGATTACATACCAAATTCTATTGATTAGTTTATTTTGTCTTCCACTAGGGAAGACTGATCCAAAATTTAAAAAGACCACATTGATATAACGGGTCAGTTCGAAGACATACCTCAAACTTGGGTAATTAAACCGAATATTTCGATGTGTCGTTTGTTTTAAAACACTAGTGTACGCGACATCCTACTGTTCAAAATGATCCAACAATAATAGAAATGAATAGTATACATTCCACTTGCAATATATTTCACAATATTTTGATAATTTATTAGGATTTGATGATATTTTGGGATTAATGCATAAAAACTGATATGATTACATACCAAATTCTATTGATTAGTTTATTTTGTCTTCCACTAGGGAAGACTGATCCAAAATTTAAAAAGACCACATTGATATAACGGGTCAGTTCGAAGACATACCTCAAACTTGGGTAATTAAACCGAATATTTCGATGTGTCGTTTGTTTCAAAACACTAGTTTACGCGACATCCTACTGTTCAAAATGATCCAACAATAATAGAAATGAATAGTATACATTCCACTTGCAATATATTTCACAATATTTTGATAATTTATTAGGATTTGATGATATTTTGGGATTAATGCATAAAAACTGATATGATTACATACCAAATTCTATTGATTAGTTTATTTTGTCTTCCACTAGGGAAGACTGATCCAAAATTTAAAAAGACCACATTGATATAACGGGTCAGTTCGAAGACATACCTCAAACTTGGGTAATTAAACCGAGGATTTCGTTGTGTCGTTTGTTTTAAAACACTAGTGTACGCGACATCCTACTGTTCAAAATGATCCAACAATAATATAAATGAATAGTATACATTCCACTTGCAATATATTTCACAATATTTTGATAATTTATTAGGATTTGATGATATTTTGGGATTAATGCATAAAAACTGATATGATTACATACCAAATTCTATTGATTAGTTTATTTTGTCTTCCACTAGGGAAGACTGATCCAAAATTTAAAAAGACCACATTGATATAACGGGTCAGTTCGAAGACATACCTCAAACTTGGGTAATTAAACCGAAGATTTCGTTGTGTCGTTTGTTTTAAAACACTAGTGTACGCGACATCCTACTGTTCAAAATGATCCAACAATAATATAAATGAATAGTATACATTCCACTTGCAATATATTTCACAATATTTTGATAATTTATTAGGATTTGATGATATTTTGGGATTAATGCATAAAAACTGATATGATTACATACCAAATTCTATTGATTAGTTTATTTTGTCTTCCACTAGGGAAGACTGATCCAAAATTTAAAAAGACCACATTGATATAACGGGTCAGTTCGAAGACATACCTCAAACTTGGGTAATTAAACCGAATATTTCGATGTGTCGTTTGTTTTAAAACACTAGTGTACGCGACATCCTACTGTTCAAAATGATCCAACAATAATATAAATGAATAGTATACATTCCACTTGCAATATATTTCACAATATTTTGATAATTTATTAGGATTTGATGATATTTTGGGATTAATGCATAAAAACTGATATGATTACATACCAAATTCTATTGGTTAGTTTATTTTGTCTTCCACTAGGGAAGACTGATCCAAAATTTAAAAAGACCACATTGATATAACGGGTCAGTTCGAAGACATACCTCAAACTTGGGTAATTAAACCGAAGATTTCGTTGTGTCGTTTGTTTTAAAACACTAGTGTACGCGACATCCTACTGTTCAAAATGATCCAACAATAATATAAATGAATAGTATACATTCCACTTGCAATATATTTCACAATATTTTGATAATTTATTAGGATTTGATGATATTTTGGGATTAATGCATAAAAACTGATATGATTACATACCAAATTCTATTGGTTAGTTTATTTTGTCTTCCACTAGGGAAGACTGATCCAAAATTTAAAAAGACCACATTGATATAACGGGTCAGTTCGAAGACATACCTCAAACTTGGGTAATTAAACCGAAGATTTCGTTGTGTCGTTTGTTTTAAAACACTAGTGTACGCGACATCCTACTGTTCAAAATGATCCAACAATAATATAAATGAATAGTATACATTCCACTTGCAATATATTTCACAATATTTTGATAATTTATTAGGATTTGATGATATTTTGGGATTAATGCATAAAAACTGATATGATTACATACCAAATTCTATTGATTAGTTTATTTTGTCTTCCACTAGGGAAGACTGATCCAAAATTTAAAAAGACCACATTGATATAACGGGTCAGTTCGAAGACATACCTCAAACTTGGGTAATTAAACCGAAGATTTCGTTGTGTCGTTTGTTTTAAAACACTAGTGTACGCGACATCCTACTGTTCAAAATGATCCAACAATAATATAAATGAATAGTATACATTCCACTTGCAATATATTTCACAATATTTTGATAATTTATTAGGATTTGATGATATTTTGGGATTAATGCATAAAAACTGATATGATTACATACCAAATTCTATTGATTAGTTTATTTTGTCTTCCACTAGGGAAGACTGATCCAAAATTTAAAAAGACCACATTGATATAACGGGTCAGTTCGAAGACATACCTCAAACTTGGGTAATTAAACCGAATATTTCGATGTGTCGTTTGTTTCAAAACACTAGTGTACGCGACATCCTACTGTTCAAAATGATCCAACAATAATAGAAATGAATAGTATACATTCCACTTGCAATATATTTCACAATATTTTGATAATTTATTAGGATTTGATGATATTTTGGGATTAATGCATAAAAACTGATATGATTACATACCAAATTCTATTGATTAGTTTATTTTGTCTTCCACTAGGGAAGACTGATCCAAAATTTAAAAAGACCACATTGATATAACGGGTCAGTTCGAAGACATACCTCAAACTTGGGTAATTAAACCGAATATTTCGATGTGTCGTTTGTTTCAAAACACTAGTGTACGCGACATCCTACTGTTCAAAATGATCCAACAATAATAGAAATGAATAGTATACATTCCACTTGCAATATATTTCACAATATTTTGATAATTTATTAGGATTTGATGATATTTTGGGATTAATGCATAAAAACTGATATGATTACATACCAAATTCTATTGATTAGTTTATTTTGTCTTCCACTAGGGAAGACTGATCCAAAATTTAAAAAGACCACATTGATATAACGGGTCAGTTCGAAGACATACCTCAAACTTGGGTAATTAAACCGAATATTTCGATGTGTCGTTTGTTTTAAAACACTAGTGTACGCGACATCCTACTGTTCAAAATGATCCAACAATAATAGAAATGAATAGTATACATTCCACTTGCAATATATTTCACAATATTTTGATAATTTATTAGGATTTGATGATATTTTGGGATTAATGCATAAAAACTGATATGATTACATACCAAATTCTATTGATTAGTTTATTTTGTCTTCCACTAGGGAAGACTGATCCAAAATTTAAAAAGACCACATTGATATAACGGGTCAGTTCGAAGACATACCTCAAACTTGGGTAATTAAACCGAATATTTCGATGTGTCGTTTGTTTTAAAACACTAGTGTACGCGACATCCTACTGTTCAAAATGATCCAACAATAATAGAAATGAATAGTATACATTCCACTTGCAATATATTTCACAATATTTTGATAATTTATTAGGATTTGATGATATTTTGGGATTAATGCATAAAAACTGATATGATTACATACCAAATTCTATTGATTAGTTTATTTTGTCTTCCACTAGGGAAGACTGATCCAAAATTTAAAAAGACCACATTGATATAACGGGTCAGTTCGAAGACATACCTCAAACTTGGGTAATTAAACCGAATATTTCGATGTGTCGTTTGTTTTAAAACACTAGTGTACGCGACATCCTACTGTTCAAAATGATCCAACAATAATAGAAATGAATAGTATACATTCCACTTGCAATATATTTCACAATATTTTGATAATTTATTAGGATTTGATGATATTTTGGGATTAATGCATAAAAACTGATATGATTACATACCAAATTCTATTGATTAGTTTATTTTGTCTTCCACTAGGGAAGACTGATCCAAAATTTAAAAAGACCACATTGATATAACGGGTCAGTTCGAAGACATACCTCAAACTTGGGTAATTAAACCGAATATTTCGATGTGTCGTTTGTTTTAAAACACTAGTGTACGCGACATCCTACTGTTCAAAATGATCCAACAATAATAGAAATGAATAGTATACATTCCACTTGCAATATATTTCACAATATTTTGATAATTTATTAGGATTTGATGATATTTTGGGATTAATGCATAAAAACTGATATGATTACATACCAAATTCTATTGATTAGTTTATTTTGTCTTCCACTAGGGAAGACTGATCCAAAATTTAAAAAGACCACATTGATATAACGGGTCAGTTCGAAGACATACCTCAAACTTGGGTAATTAAACCGAATATTTCGATGTGTCGTTTGTTTCAAAACACTAGTTTACGCGACATCCTACTGTTCAAAATGATCCAACAATAATAGAAATGAATAGTATACATTCCACTTGCAATATATTTCACAATATTTTGATAATTTATTAGGATTTGATGATATTTTGGGATTAATGCATAAAAACTGATATGATTACATACCAAATTCTATTGATTAGTTTATTTTGTCTTCCACTAGGGAAGACTGATCCAAAATTTAAAAAGACCACATTGATATAACGGGTCAGTTCGAAGACATACCTCAAACTTGGGTAATTAAACCGAATATTTCGATGTGTCGTTTGCTTTAAAACAGTAGTGTACGCGACATCCTACTGTTCAAAATGATCCAACAATAATAGAAATGAATAGTATACATTCCACTTGCAATATATTTCACAATATTTTGATAATTTATTAGGATTTGATGATATTTTGGGATTAATGCATAAAAACTGATATGATTACATACCAAATTCTATTGATTAGTTTATTTTGTCTTCCACTAGGGAAGACTGATCCAAAATTTAAAAAGACCACATTGATATAACGGGTCAGTTCGAAGACATACCTCAAACTTGGGTAATTAAACCGAATATTTCGATGTGTCGTTTGCTTTAAAACACTAGTGTACGCGACATCCTACTGTTCAAAATGATCCAACAATAATAGAAATGAATAGTATACATTCCACTTGCAATATATTTCACAATATTTTGATAATTTATTAGGATTTGATGATATTTTGGGATTAATGCATAAAAACTGATATGATTACATACCAAATTCTATTGATTAGTTTATTTTGTCTTCCACTAGGGAAGACTGATCCAAAATTTAAAAAGACCACATTGATATAACGGGTCAGTTCGAAGACATACCTCAAACTTGGGTAATTAAACCGAGGATTTCGTTGTGTCGTTTGTTTTAAAACACTAGTGTACGCGACATCCTACTGTTCAAAATGATCCAACAATAATATAAATGAATAGTATACATTCCACTTGCAATATATTTCACAATATTTTGATAATTTATTAGGATTTGATGATATTTTGGGATTAATGCATAAAAACTGATATGATTACATACCAAATTCTATTGATTAGTTTATTTTGTCTTCCACTAGGGAAGACTGATCCAAAATTTAAAAAGACCACATTGATATAACGGGTCAGTTCGAAGACATACCTCAAACTTGGGTAATTAAACCGAATATTTCGATGTGTCGTTTGTTTTAAAACACTAGTGTACGCGACATCCTACTGTTCAAAATGATCCAACAATAATAGAAATGAATAGTATACATTCCACTTGCAATATATTTCACAATATTTTGATAATTTATTAGGATTTGATGATATTTTGGGATTAATGCATAAAAACTGATATGATTACATACCAAATTCTATTGATTAGTTTATTTTGTCTTCCACTAGGGAAGACTGATCCAAAATTTAAAAAGACCACATTGATATAACGGGTCAGTTCGAAGACATACCTCAAACTTGGGTAATTAAACCGAATATTTCGATGTGTCGTTTGCTTTAAAACACTAGTGTACGCGACATCCTACTGTTCAAAATGATCCAACAATAATAGAAATGAATAGTATACATTCCACTTGCAATATATTTCACAATATTTTGATAATTTATTAGGATTTGATGATATTTTGGGATTAATGCATAAAAACTGATATGATTACATACCAAATTCTATTGATTAGTTTATTTTGTCTTCCACTAGGGAAGACTGATCCAAAATTTAAAAAGACCACATTGATATAACGGGTCAGTTCGAAGACATACCTCAAACTTGGGTAATTAAACCGAGGATTTCGTTGTGTCGTTTGTTTTAAAACACTAGTGTACGCGACATCCTACTGTTCAAAATGATCCAACAATAATATAAATGAATAGTATACATTCCACTTGCAATATATTTCACAATATTTTGATAATTTATTAGGATTTGATGATATTTTGGGATTAATGCATAAAAACTGATATGATTACATACCAAATTCTATTGATTAGTTTATTTTGTCTTCCACTAGGGAAGACTGATCCAAAATTTAAAAAGACCACATTGATATAACGGGTCAGTTCGAAGACATACCTCAAACTTGGGTAATTAAACCGAGGATTTCGTTGTGTCGTTTGTTTTAAAACACTAGTGTACGCGACATCCTACTGTTCAAAATGATCCAACAATAATATAAATGAATAGTATACATTCCACTTGCAATATATTTCACAATATTTTGATAATTTATTAGGATTTGATGATATTTTGGGATTAATGCATAAAAACTGATATGATTACATACCAAATTCTATTGATTAGTTTATTTTGTCTTCCACTAGGGAAGACTGATCCAAAATTTAAAAAGACCACATTGATATAACGGGTCAGTTCGAAGACATACCTCAAACTTGGGTAATTAAACCGAATATTTCGATGTGTCGTTTGTTTTAAAACACTAGTGTACGCGACATCCTACTGTTCAAAATGATCCAACAATAATAGAAATGAATAGTATACATTCCACTTGCAATATATTTCACAATATTTTGATAATTTATTAGGATTTGATGATATTTTGGGATTAATGCATAAAAACTGATATGATTACATACCAAATTCTATTGATTAGTTTATTTTGTCTTCCACTAGGGAAGACTGATCCAAAATTTAAAAAGACCACATTGATATAACGGGTCAGTTCGAAGACATACCTCAAACTTGGGTAATTAAACCGAATATTTCGATGTGTCGTTTGCTTTAAAACACTAGTGTACGCGACATCCTACTGTTCAAAATGATCCAACAATAATAGAAATGAATAGTATACATTCCACTTGCAATATATTTCACAATATTTTGATAATTTATTAGGATTTGATGATATTTTGGGATTAATGCATAAAAACTGATATGATTACATACCAAATTCTATTGATTAGTTTATTTTGTCTTCCACTAGGGAAGACTGATCCAAAATTTAAAAAGACCACATTGATATAACGGGTCAGTTCGAAGACATACCTCAAACTTGGGTAATTAAACCGAGGATTTCGTTGTGTCGTTTGTTTTAAAACACTAGTGTACGCGACATCCTACTGTTCAAAATGATCCAACAATAATATAAATGAATAGTATACATTCCACTTGCAATATATTTCACAATATTTTGATAATTTATTAGGATTTGATGATATTTTGGGATTAATGCATAAAAACTGATATGATTACATACCAAATTCTATTGATTAGTTTATTTTGTCTTCCACTAGGGAAGACTGATCCAAAATTTAAAAAGACCACATTGATATAACGGGTCAGTTCGAAGACATACCTCAAACTTGGGTAATTAAACCGAGGATTTCGTTGTGTCGTTTGTTTTAAAACACTAGTGTACGCGACATCCTACTGTTCAAAATGATCCAACAATAATATAAATGAATAGTATACATTCCACTTGCAATATATTTCACAATATTTTGATAATTTATTAGGATTTGATGATATTTTGGGATTAATGCATAAAAACTGATATGATTACATACCAAATTCTATTGATTAGTTTATTTTGTCTTCCACTAGGGAAGACTGATCCAAAATTTAAAAAGACCACATTGATATAACGGGTCAGTTCGAAGACATACCTCAAACTTGGGTAATTAAACCGAATATTTCGATGTGTCGTTTGTTTTAAAACACTAGTGTACGCGACATCCTACTGTTCAAAATGATCCAACAATAATAGAAATGAATAGTATACATTCCACTTGCAATATATTTCACAATATTTTGATAATTTATTAGGATTTGATGATATTTTGGGATTAATGCATAAAAACTGATATGATTACATACCAAATTCTATTGATTAGTTTATTTTGTCTTCCACTAGGGAAGACTGATCCAAAATTTAAAAAGACCACATTGATATAACGGGTCAGTTCGAAGACATACCTCAAACTTGGGTAATTAAACCGAATATTTCGATGTGTCGTTTGCTTTAAAACACTAGTGTACGCGACATCCTACTGTTCAAAATGATCCAACAATAATAGAAATGAATAGTATACATTCCACTTGCAATATATTTCACAATATTTTGATAATTTATTAGGATTTGATGATATTTTGGGATTAATGCATAAAAACTGATATGATTACATACCAAATTCTATTGATTAGTTTATTTTGTCTTCCACTAGGGAAGACTGATCCAAAATTTAAAAAGACCACATTGATATAACGGGTCAGTTCGAAGACATACCTCAAACTTGGGTAATTAAACCGAATATTTCGATGTGTCGTTTGTTTTAAAACACTAGTGTACGCGACATCCTACTGTTCAAAATGATCCAACAATAATAGAAATGAATAGTATACATTCCACTTGCAATATATTTCACAATATTTTGATAATTTATTAGGATTTGATGATATTTTGGGATTAATGCATAAAAACTGATATGATTACATACCAAATTCTATTGATTAGTTTATTTTGTCTTCCACTAGGGAAGACTGATCCAAAATTTAAAAAGACCACATTGATATAACGGGTCAGTTCGAAGACATACCTCAAACTTGGGTAATTAAACCGAATATTTCGATGTGTCGTTTGCTTTAAAACAGTAGTGTACGCGACATCCTACTGTTCAAAATGATCCAACAATAATAGAAATGAATAGTATACATTCCACTTGCAATATATTTCACAATATTTTGATAATTTATTAGGATTTGATGATATTTTGGGATTAATGCATAAAAACTGATATGATTACATACCAAATTCTATTGATTAGTTTATTTTGTCTTCCACTAGGGAAGACTGATCCAAAATTTAAAAAGACCACATTGATATAACGGGTCAGTTCGAAGACATACCTCAAACTTGGGTAATTAAACCGAATATTTCGATGTGTCGTTTGCTTTAAAACACTAGTGTACGCGACATCCTACTGTTCAAAATGATCCAACAATAATAGAAATGAATAGTATACATTCCACTTGCAATATATTTCACAATATTTTGATAATTTATTAGGATTTGATGATATTTTGGGATTAATGCATAAAAACTGATATGATTACATACCAAATTCTATTGATTAGTTTATTTTGTCTTCCACTAGGGAAGACTGATCCAAAATTTAAAAAGACCACATTGATATAACGGGTCAGTTCGAAGACATACCTCAAACTTGGGTAATTAAACCGAGGATTTCGTTGTGTCGTTTGTTTTAAAACACTAGTGTACGCGACATCCTACTGTTCAAAATGATCCAACAATAATATAAATGAATAGTATACATTCCACTTGCAATATATTTCACAATATTTTGATAATTTATTAGGATTTGATGATATTTTGGGATTAATGCATAAAAACTGATATGATTACATACCAAATTCTATTGATTAGTTTATTTTGTCTTCCACTAGGGAAGACTGATCCAAAATTTAAAAAGACCACATTGATATAACGGGTCAGTTCGAAGACATACCTCAAACTTGGGTAATTAAACCGAATATTTCGATGTGTCGTTTGTTTTAAAACACTAGTGTACGCGACATCCTACTGTTCAAAATGATCCAACAATAATAGAAATGAATAGTATACATTCCACTTGCAATATATTTCACAATATTTTGATAATTTATTAGGATTTGATGATATTTTGGGATTAATGCATAAAAACTGATATGATTACATACCAAATTCTATTGATTAGTTTATTTTGTCTTCCACTAGGGAAGACTGATCCAAAATTTAAAAAGACCACATTGATATAACGGGTCAGTTCGAAGACATACCTCAAACTTGGGTAATTAAACCGAATATTTCGATGTGTCGTTTGCTTTAAAACACTAGTGTACGCGACATCCTACTGTTCAAAATGATCCAACAATAATAGAAATGAATAGTATACATTCCACTTGCAATATATTTCACAATATTTTGATAATTTATTAGGATTTGATGATATTTTGGGATTAATGCATAAAAACTGATATGATTACATACCAAATTCTATTGATTAGTTTATTTTGTCTTCCACTAGGGAAGACTGATCCAAAATTTAAAAAGACCACATTGATATAACGGGTCAGTTCGAAGACATACCTCAAACTTGGGTAATTAAACCGAATATTTCGATGTGTCGTTTGTTTTAAAACACTAGTGTACGCGACATCCTACTGTTCAAAATGATCCAACAATAATAGAAATGAATAGTATACATTCCACTTGCAATATATTTCACAATATTTTGATAATTTATTAGGATTTGATGATATTTTGGGATTAATGCATAAAAACTGATATGATTACATACCAAATTCTATTGATTAGTTTATTTTGTCTTCCACTAGGGAAGACTGATCCAAAATTTAAAAAGACCACATTGATATAACGGGTCAGTTCGAAGACATACCTCAAACTTGGGTAATTAAACCGAATATTTCGATGTGTCGTTTGCTTTAAAACAGTAGTGTACGCGACATCCTACTGTTCAAAATGATCCAACAATAATAGAAATGAATAGTATACATTCCACTTGCAATATATTTCACAATATTTTGATAATTTATTAGGATTTGATGATATTTTGGGATTAATGCATAAAAACTGATATGATTACATACCAAATTCTATTGATTAGTTTATTTTGTCTTCCACTAGGGAAGACTGATCCAAAATTTAAAAAGACCACATTGATATAACGGGTCAGTTCGAAGACATACCTCAAACTTGGGTAATTAAACCGAGGATTTCGTTGTGTCGTTTGTTTTAAAACACTAGTGTACGCGACATCCTACTGTTCAAAATGATCCAACAATAATAGAAATGAATAGTATACATTCCACTTGCAATATATTTCACAATATTTTGATAATTTATTAGGATTTGATGATATTTTGGGATTAATGCATAAAAACTGATATGATTACATACCAAATTCTATTGATTAGTTTATTTTGTCTTCCACTAGGGAAGACTGATCCAAAATTTAAAAAGACCACATTGATATAACGGGTCAGTTCGAAGACATACCTCAAACTTGGGTAATTAAACCGAATATTTCGATGTGTCGTTTGTTTTAAAACACTAGTGTACGCGACATCCTACTGTTCAAAATGATCCAACAATAATAGAAATGAATAGTATACATTCCACTTGCAATATATTTCACAATATTTTGATAATTTATTAGGATTTGATGATATTTTGGGATTAATGCATAAAAACTGATATGATTACATACCAAATTCTATTGATTAGTTTATTTTGTCTTCCACTAGGGAAGACTGATCCAAAATTTAAAAAGACCACATTGATATAACGGGTCAGTTCGAAGACATACCTCAAACTTGGGTAATTAAACCGAATATTTCGATGTGTCGTTTGTTTTAAAACACTAGTGTACGCGACATCCTACTGTTCAAAATGATCCAACAATAATAGAAATGAATAGTATACATTCCACTTGCAATATATTTCACAATATTTTGATAATTTATTAGGATTTGATGATATTTTGGGATTAATGCATAAAAACTGATATGATTACATACCAAATTCTATTGGTTAGTTTATTTTGTCTTCCACTAGGGAAGACTGATCCAAAATTTAAAAAGACCACATTGATATAACGGGTCAGTTCGAAGACATACCTCAAACTTGGGTAATTAAACCGAATATTTCGATGTGTCGTTTGTTTTAAAACACTAGTGTACGCGACATCCTACTGTTCAAAATGATCCAACAATAATAGAAATGAATAGTATACATTCCACTTGCAATATATTTCACAATATTTTGATAATTTATTAGGATTTGATGATATTTTGGGATTAATGCATAAAAACTGATATGATTACATACCAAATTCTATTGATTAGTTTATTTTGTCTTCCACTAGGGAAGACTGATCCAAAATTTAAAAAGACCACATTGATATAACGGGTCAGTTCGAAGACATACCTCAAACTTGGGTAATTAAACCGAATATTTCGATGTGTCGTTTGTTTTAAAACACTAGTGTACGCGACATCCTACTGTTCAAAATGATCCAACAATAATAGAAATGAATAGTATACATTCCACTTGCAATATATTTCACAATATTTTGATAATTTATTAGGATTTGATGATATTTTGGGATTAATGCATAAAAACTGATATGATTACATACCAAATTCTATTGATTAGTTTATTTTGTCTTCCACTAGGGAAGACTGATCCAAAATTTAAAAAGACCACATTGATATAACGGGTCAGTTCGAAGACATACCTCAAACTTGGGTAATTAAACCGAATATTTCGATGTGTCGTTTGCTTTAAAACAGTAGTGTACGCGACATCCTACTGTTCAAAATGATCCAACAATAATAGAAATGAATAGTATACATTCCACTTGCAATATATTTCACAATATTTTGATAATTTATTAGGATTTGATGATATTTTGGGATTAATGCATAAAAACTGATATGATTACATACCAAATTCTATTGATTAGTTTATTTTGTCTTCCACTAGGGAAGACTGATCCAAAATTTAAAAAGACCACATTGATATAACGGGTCAGTTCGAAGACATACCTCAAACTTGGGTAATTAAACCGAATATTTCGATGTGTCGTTTGCTTTAAAACACTAGTGTACGCGACATCCTACTGTTCAAAATGATCCAACAATAATAGAAATGAATAGTATACATTCCACTTGCAATATATTTCACAATATTTTGATAATTTATTAGGATTTGATGATATTTTGGGATTAATGCATAAAAACTGATATGATTACATACCAAATTCTATTGATTAGTTTATTTTGTCTTCCACTAGGGAAGACTGATCCAAAATTTAAAAAGACCACATTGATATAACGGGTCAGTTCGAAGACATACCTCAAACTTGGGTAATTAAACCGAGGATTTCGTTGTGTCGTTTGTTTTAAAACACTAGTGTACGCGACATCCTACTGTTCAAAATGATCCAACAATAATAGAAATGAATAGTATACATTCCACTTGCAATATATTTCACAATATTTTGATAATTTATTAGGATTTGATGATATTTTGGGATTAATGCATAAAAACTGATATGATTACATACCAAATTCTATTGGTTAGTTTATTTTGTCTTCCACTAGGGAAGACTGATCCAAAATTTAAAAAGACCACATTGATATAACGGGTCAGTTCGAAGACATACCTCAAACTTGGGTAATTAAACCGAATATTTCGATGTGTCGTTTGCTTTAAAACAGTAGTGTACGCGACATCCTACTGTTCAAAATGATCCAACAATAATAGAAATGAATAGTATACATTCCACTTGCAATATATTTCACAATATTTTGATAATTTATTAGGATTTGATGATATTTTGGGATTAATGCATAAAAACTGATATGATTACATACCAAATTCTATTGATTAGTTTATTTTGTCTTCCACTAGGGAAGACTGATCCAAAATTTAAAAAGACCACATTGATATAACGGGTCAGTTCGAAGACATACCTCAAACTTGGGTAATTAAACCGAATATTTCGATGTGTCGTTTGCTTTAAAACACTAGTGTACGCGACATCCTACTGTTCAAAATGATCCAACAATAATAGAAATGAATAGTATACATTCCACTTGCAATATATTTCACAATATTTTGATAATTTATTAGGATTTGATGATATTTTGGGATTAATGCATAAAAACTGATATGATTACATACCAAATTCTATTGATTAGTTTATTTTGTCTTCCACTAGGGAAGACTGATCCAAAATTTAAAAAGACCACATTGATATAACGGGTCAGTTCGAAGACATACCTCAAACTTGGGTAATTAAACCGAGGATTTCGTTGTGTCGTTTGTTTTAAAACACTAGTGTACGCGACATCCTACTGTTCAAAATGATCCAACAATAATATAAATGAATAGTATACATTCCACTTGCAATATATTTCACAATATTTTGATAATTTATTAGGATTTGATGATATTTTGGGATTAATGCATAAAAACTGATATGATTACATACCAAATTCTATTGATTAGTTTATTTTGTCTTCCACTAGGGAAGACTGATCCAAAATTTAAAAAGACCACATTGATATAACGGGTCAGTTCGAAGACATACCTCAAACTTGGGTAATTAAACCGAATATTTCGATGTGTCGTTTGCTTTAAAACACTAGTGTACGCGACATCCTACTGTTCAAAATGATCCAACAATAATAGAAATGAATAGTATACATTCCACTTGCAATATATTTCACAATATTTTGATAATTTATTAGGATTTGATGATATTTTGGGATTAATGCATAAAAACTGATATGATTACATACCAAATTCTATTGATTAGTTTATTTTGTCTTCCACTAGGGAAGACTGATCCAAAATTTAAAAAGACCACATTGATATAACGGGTCAGTTCGAAGACATACCTCAAACTTGGGTAATTAAACCGAGGATTTCGTTGTGTCGTTTGTTTTAAAACACTAGTGTACGCGACATCCTACTGTTCAAAATGATCCAACAATAATATAAATGAATAGTATACATTCCACTTGCAATATATTTCACAATATTTTGATAATTTATTAGGATTTGATGATATTTTGGGATTAATGCATAAAAACTGATATGATTACATACCAAATTCTATTGATTAGTTTATTTTGTCTTCCACTAGGGAAGACTGATCCAAAATTTAAAAAGACCACATTGATATAACGGGTCAGTTCGAAGACATACCTCAAACTTGGGTAATTAAACCGAGGATTTCGTTGTGTCGTTTGTTTTAAAACACTAGTGTACGCGACATCCTACTGTTCAAAATGATCCAACAATAATATAAATGAATAGTATACATTCCACTTGCAATATATTTCACAATATTTTGATAATTTATTAGGATTTGATGATATTTTGGGATTAATGCATAAAAACTGATATGATTACATACCAAATTCTATTGATTAGTTTATTTTGTCTTCCACTAGGGAAGACTGATCCAAAATTTAAAAAGACCACATTGATATAACGGGTCAGTTCGAAGACATACCTCAAACTTGGGTAATTAAACCGAGGATTTCGTTGTGTCGTTTGTTTTAAAACACTAGTGTACGCGACATCCTACTGTTCAAAATGATCCAACAATAATATAAATGAATAGTATACATTCCACTTGCAATATATTTCACAATATTTTGATAATTTATTAGGATTTGATGATATTTTGGGATTAATGCATAAAAACTGATATGATTACATACCAAATTCTATTGATTAGTTTATTTTGTCTTCCACTAGGGAAGACTGATCCAAAATTTAAAAAGACCACATTGATATAACGGGTCAGTTCGAAGACATACCTCAAACTTGGGTAATTAAACCGAGGATTTCGTTGTGTCGTTTGTTTTAAAACACTAGTGTACGCGACATCCTACTGTTCAAAATGATCCAACAATAATATAAATGAATAGTATACATTCCACTTGCAATATATTTCACAATATTTTGATAATTTATTAGGATTTGATGATATTTTGGGATTAATGCATAAAAACTGATATGATTACATACCAAATTCTATTGATTAGTTTATTTTGTCTTCCACTAGGGAAGACTGATCCAAAATTTAAAAAGACCACATTGATATAACGGGTCAGTTCGAAGACATACCTCAAACTTGGGTAATTAAACCGAGGATTTCGTTGTGTCGTTTGTTTTAAAACACTAGTGTACGCGACATCCTACTGTTCAAAATGATCCAACAATAATATAAATGAATAGTATACATTCCACTTGCAATATATTTCACAATATTTTGATAATTTATTAGGATTTGATGATATTTTGGGATTAATGCATAAAAACTGATATGATTACATACCAAATTCTATTGATTAGTTTATTTTGTCTTCCACTAGGGAAGACTGATCCAAAATTTAAAAAGACCACATTGATATAACGGGTCAGTTCGAAGACATACCTCAAACTTGGGTAATTAAACCGAGGATTTCGTTGTGTCGTTTGTTTTAAAACACTAGTGTACGCGACATCCTACTGTTCAAAATGATCCAACAATAATATAAATGAATAGTATACATTCCACTTGCAATATATTTCACAATATTTTGATAATTTATTAGGATTTGATGATATTTTGGGATTAATGCATAAAAACTGATATGATTACATACCAAATTCTATTGATTAGTTTATTTTGTCTTCCACTAGGGAAGACTGATCCAAAATTTAAAAAGACCACATTGATATAACGGGTCAGTTCGAAGACATACCTCAAACTTGGGTAATTAAACCGAATATTTCGATGTGTCGTTTGCTTTAAAACACTAGTGTACGCGACATCCTACTGTTCAAAATGATCCAACAATAATAGAAATGAATAGTATACATTCCACTTGCAATATATTTCACAATATTTTGATAATTTATTAGGATTTGATGATATTTTGGGATTAATGCATAAAAACTGATATGATTACATACCAAATTCTATTGATTAGTTTATTTTGTCTTCCACTAGGGAAGACTGATCCAAAATTTAAAAAGACCACATTGATATAACGGGTCAGTTCGAAGACATACCTCAAACTTGGGTAATTAAACCGAGGATTTCGTTGTGTCGTTTGTTTTAAAACACTAGTGTACGCGACATCCTACTGTTCAAAATGATCCAACAATAATATAAATGAATAGTATACATTCCACTTGCAATATATTTCACAATATTTTGATAATTTATTAGGATTTGATGATATTTTGGGATTAATGCATAAAAACTGATATGATTACATACCAAATTCTATTGATTAGTTTATTTTGTCTTCCACTAGGGAAGACTGATCCAAAATTTAAAAAGACCACATTGATATAACGGGTCAGTTCGAAGACATACCTCAAACTTGGGTAATTAAACCGAGGATTTCGTTGTGTCGTTTGTTTTAAAACACTAGTGTACGCGACATCCTACTGTTCAAAATGATCCAACAATAATATAAATGAATAGTATACATTCCACTTGCAATATATTTCACAATATTTTGATAATTTATTAGGATTTGATGATATTTTGGGATTAATGCATAAAAACTGATATGATTACATACCAAATTCTATTGATTAGTTTATTTTGTCTTCCACTAGGGAAGACTGATCCAAAATTTAAAAAGACCACATTGATATAACGGGTCAGTTCGAAGACATACCTCAAACTTGGGTAATTAAACCGAGGATTTCGTTGTGTCGTTTGTTTTAAAACACTAGTGTACGCGACATCCTACTGTTCAAAATGATCCAACAATAATATAAATGAATAGTATACATTCCACTTGCAATATATTTCACAATATTTTGATAATTTATTAGGATTTGATGATATTTTGGGATTAATGCATAAAAACTGATATGATTACATACCAAATTCTATTGATTAGTTTATTTTGTCTTCCACTAGGGAAGACTGATCCAAAATTTAAAAAGACCACATTGATATAACGGGTCAGTTCGAAGACATACCTCAAACTTGGGTAATTAAACCGAGGATTTCGTTGTGTCGTTTGTTTTAAAACACTAGTGTACGCGACATCCTACTGTTCAAAATGATCCAACAATAATATAAATGAATAGTATACATTCCACTTGCAATATATTTCACAATATTTTGATAATTTATTAGGATTTGATGATATTTTGGGATTAATGCATAAAAACTGATATGATTACATACCAAATTCTATTGATTAGTTTATTTTGTCTTCCACTAGGGAAGACTGATCCAAAATTTAAAAAGACCACATTGATATAACGGGTCAGTTCGAAGACATACCTCAAACTTGGGTAATTAAACCGAATATTTCGATGTGTCGTTTGCTTTAAAACACTAGTGTACGCGACATCCTACTGTTCAAAATGATCCAACAATAATAGAAATGAATAGTATACATTCCACTTGCAATATATTTCACAATATTTTGATAATTTATTAGGATTTGATGATATTTTGGGATTAATGCATAAAAACTGATATGATTACATACCAAATTCTATTGATTAGTTTATTTTGTCTTCCACTAGGGAAGACTGATCCAAAATTTAAAAAGACCACATTGATATAACGGGTCAGTTCGAAGACATACCTCAAACTTGGGTAATTAAACCGAGGATTTCGTTGTGTCGTTTGTTTTAAAACACTAGTGTACGCGACATCCTACTGTTCAAAATGATCCAACAATAATATAAATGAATAGTATACATTCCACTTGCAATATATTTCACAATATTTTGATAATTTATTAGGATTTGATGATATTTTGGGATTAATGCATAAAAACTGATATGATTACATACCAAATTCTATTGATTAGTTTATTTTGTCTTCCACTAGGGAAGACTGATCCAAAATTTAAAAAGACCACATTGATATAACGGGTCAGTTCGAAGACATACCTCAAACTTGGGTAATTAAACCGAATATTTCGATGTGTCGTTTGTTTTAAAACACTAGTGTACGCGACATCCTACTGTTCAAAATGATCCAACAATAATAGAAATGAATAGTATACATTCCACTTGCAATATATTTCACAATATTTTGATAATTTATTAGGATTTGATGATATTTTGGGATTAATGCATAAAAACTGATATGATTACATACCAAATTCTATTGATTAGTTTATTTTGTCTTCCACTAGGGAAGACTGATCCAAAATTTAAAAAGACCACATTGATATAACGGGTCAGTTCGAAGACATACCTCAAACTTGGGTAATTAAACCGAATATTTCGATGTGTCGTTTGTTTTAAAACACTAGTGTACGCGACATCCTACTGTTCAAAATGATCCAACAATAATAGAAATGAATAGTATACATTCCACTTGCAATATATTTCACAATATTTTGATAATTTATTAGGATTTGATGATATTTTGGGATTAATGCATAAAAACTGATATGATTACATACCAAATTCTATTGATTAGTTTATTTTGTCTTCCACTAGGGAAGACTGATCCAAAATTTAAAAAGACCACATTGATATAACGGGTCAGTTCGAAGACATACCTCAAACTTGGGTAATTAAACCGAGGATTTCGTTGTGTCGTTTGTTTTAAAACACTAGTGTACGCGACATCCTACTGTTCAAAATGATCCAACAATAATATAAATGAATAGTATACATTCCACTTGCAATATATTTCACAATATTTTGATAATTTATTAGGATTTGATGATATTTTGGGATTAATGCATAAAAACTGATATGATTACATACCAAATTCTATTGATTAGTTTATTTTGTCTTCCACTAGGGAAGACTGATCCAAAATTTAAAAAGACCACATTGATATAACGGGTCAGTTCGAAGACATACCTCAAACTTGGGTAATTAAACCGAATATTTCGATGTGTCGTTTGTTTTAAAACACTAGTGTACGCGACATCCTACTGTTCAAAATGATCCAACAATAATAGAAATGAATAGTATACATTCCACTTGCAATATATTTCACAATATTTTGATAATTTATTAGGATTTGATGATATTTTGGGATTAATGCATAAAAACTGATATGATTACATACCAAATTCTATTGATTAGTTTATTTTGTCTTCCACTAGGGAAGACTGATCCAAAATTTAAAAAGACCACATTGATATAACGGGTCAGTTCGAAGACATACCTCAAACTTGGGTAATTAAACCGAATATTTCGATGTGTCGTTTGCTTTAAAACAGTAGTGTACGCGACATCCTACTGTTCAAAATGATCCAACAATAATAGAAATGAATAGTATACATTCCACTTGCAATATATTTCACAATATTTTGATAATTTATTAGGATTTGATGATATTTTGGGATTAATGCATAAAAACTGATATGATTACATACCAAATTCTATTGATTAGTTTATTTTGTCTTCCACTAGGGAAGACTGATCCAAAATTTAAAAAGACCACATTGATATAACGGGTCAGTTCGAAGACATACCTCAAACTTGGGTAATTAAACCGAATATTTCGATGTGTCGTTTGCTTTAAAACAGTAGTGTACGCGACATCCTACTGTTCAAAATGATCCAACAATAATAGAAATGAATAGTATACATTCCACTTGCAATATATTTCACAATATTTTGATAATTTATTAGGATTTGATGATATTTTGGGATTAATGCATAAAAACTGATATGATTACATACCAAATTCTATTGATTAGTTTATTTTGTCTTCCACTAGGGAAGACTGATCCAAAATTTAAAAAGACCACATTGATATAACGGGTCAGTTCGAAGACATACCTCAAACTTGGGTAATTAAACCGAGGATTTCGTTGTGTCGTTTGTTTTAAAACACTAGTGTACGCGACATCCTACTGTTCAAAATGATCCAACAATAATAGAAATGAATAGTATACATTCCACTTGCAATATATTTCACAATATTTTGATAATTTATTAGGATTTGATGATATTTTGGGATTAATGCATAAAAACTGATATGATTACATACCAAATTCTATTGATTAGTTTATTTTGTCTTCCACTAGGGAAGACTGATCCAAAATTTAAAAAGACCACATTGATATAACGGGTCAGTTCGAAGACATACCTCAAACTTGGGTAATTAAACCGAATATTTCGATGTGTCGTTTGTTTTAAAACACTAGTGTACGCGACATCCTACTGTTCAAAATGATCCAACAATAATAGAAATGAATAGTATACATTCCACTTGCAATATATTTCACAATATTTTGATAATTTATTAGGATTTGATGATATTTTGGGATTAATGCATAAAAACTGATATGATTACATACCAAATTCTATTGATTAGTTTATTTTGTCTTCCACTAGGGAAGACTGATCCAAAATTTAAAAAGACCACATTGATATAACGGGTCAGTTCGAAGACATACCTCAAACTTGGGTAATTAAACCGAATATTTCGATGTGTCGTTTGTTTTAAAACACTAGTGTACGCGACATCCTACTGTTCAAAATGATCCAACAATAATAGAAATGAATAGTATACATTCCACTTGCAATATATTTCACAATATTTTGATAATTTATTAGGATTTGATGATATTTTGGGATTAATGCATAAAAACTGATATGATTACATACCAAATTCTATTGATTAGTTTATTTTGTCTTCCACTAGGGAAGACTGATCCAAAATTTAAAAAGACCACATTGATATAACGGGTCAGTTCGAAGACATACCTCAAACTTGGGTAATTAAACCGAATATTTCGATGTGTCGTTTGCTTTAAAACAGTAGTGTACGCGACATCCTACTGTTCAAAATGATCCAACAATAATAGAAATGAATAGTATACATTCCACTTGCAATATATTTCACAATATTTTGATAATTTATTAGGATTTGATGATATTTTGGGATTAATGCATAAAAACTGATATGATTACATACCAAATTCTATTGATTAGTTTATTTTGTCTTCCACTAGGGAAGACTGATCCAAAATTTAAAAAGACCACATTGATATAACGGGTCAGTTCGAAGACATACCTCAAACTTGGGTAATTAAACCGAATATTTCGATGTGTCGTTTGCTTTAAAACACTAGTGTACGCGACATCCTACTGTTCAAAATGATCCAACAATAATAGAAATGAATAGTATACATTCCACTTGCAATATATTTCACAATATTTTGATAATTTATTAGGATTTGATGATATTTTGGGATTAATGCATAAAAACTGATATGATTACATACCAAATTCTATTGATTAGTTTATTTTGTCTTCCACTAGGGAAGACTGATCCAAAATTTAAAAAGACCACATTGATATAACGGGTCAGTTCGAAGACATACCTCAAACTTGGGTAATTAAACCGAGGATTTCGTTGTGTCGTTTGTTTTAAAACACTAGTGTACGCGACATCCTACTGTTCAAAATGATCCAACAATAATAGAAATGAATAGTATACATTCCACTTGCAATATATTTCACAATATTTTGATAATTTATTAGGATTTGATGATATTTTGGGATTAATGCATAAAAACTGATATGATTACATACCAAATTCTATTGGTTAGTTTATTTTGTCTTCCACTAGGGAAGACTGATCCAAAATTTAAAAAGACCACATTGATATAACGGGTCAGTTCGAAGACATACCTCAAACTTGGGTAATTAAACCGAATATTTCGATGTGTCGTTTGCTTTAAAACAGTAGTGTACGCGACATCCTACTGTTCAAAATGATCCAACAATAATAGAAATGAATAGTATACATTCCACTTGCAATATATTTCACAATATTTTGATAATTTATTAGGATTTGATGATATTTTGGGATTAATGCATAAAAACTGATATGATTACATACCAAATTCTATTGATTAGTTTATTTTGTCTTCCACTAGGGAAGACTGATCCAAAATTTAAAAAGACCACATTGATATAACGGGTCAGTTCGAAGACATACCTCAAACTTGGGTAATTAAACCGAATATTTCGATGTGTCGTTTGCTTTAAAACACTAGTGTACGCGACATCCTACTGTTCAAAATGATCCAACAATAATAGAAATGAATAGTATACATTCCACTTGCAATATATTTCACAATATTTTGATAATTTATTAGGATTTGATGATATTTTGGGATTAATGCATAAAAACTGATATGATTACATACCAAATTCTATTGATTAGTTTATTTTGTCTTCCACTAGGGAAGACTGATCCAAAATTTAAAAAGACCACATTGATATAACGGGTCAGTTCGAAGACATACCTCAAACTTGGGTAATTAAACCGAGGATTTCGTTGTGTCGTTTGTTTTAAAACACTAGTGTACGCGACATCCTACTGTTCAAAATGATCCAACAATAATAGAAATGAATAGTATACATTCCACTTGCAATATATTTCACAATATTTTGATAATTTATTAGGATTTGATGATATTTTGGGATTAATGCATAAAAACTGATATGATTACATACCAAATTCTATTGGTTAGTTTATTTTGTCTTCCACTAGGGAAGACTGATCCAAAATTTAAAAAGACCACATTGATATAACGGGTCAGTTCGAAGACATACCTCAAACTTGGGTAATTAAACCGAATATTTCGATGTGTCGTTTGCTTTAAAACAGTAGTGTACGCGACATCCTACTGTTCAAAATGATCCAACAATAATAGAAATGAATAGTATACATTCCACTTGCAATATATTTCACAATATTTTGATAATTTATTAGGATTTGATGATATTTTGGGATTAATGCATAAAAACTGATATGATTACATACCAAATTCTATTGATTAGTTTATTTTGTCTTCCACTAGGGAAGACTGATCCAAAATTTAAAAAGACCACATTGATATAACGGGTCAGTTCGAAGACATACCTCAAACTTGGGTAATTAAACCGAATATTTCGATGTGTCGTTTGCTTTAAAACACTAGTGTACGCGACATCCTACTGTTCAAAATGATCCAACAATAATAGAAATGAATAGTATACATTCCACTTGCAATATATTTCACAATATTTTGATAATTTATTAGGATTTGATGATATTTTGGGATTAATGCATAAAAACTGATATGATTACATACCAAATTCTATTGATTAGTTTATTTTGTCTTCCACTAGGGAAGACTGATCCAAAATTTAAAAAGACCACATTGATATAACGGGTCAGTTCGAAGACATACCTCAAACTTGGGTAATTAAACCGAGGATTTCGTTGTGTCGTTTGTTTTAAAACACTAGTGTACGCGACATCCTACTGTTCAAAATGATCCAACAATAATATAAATGAATAGTATACATTCCACTTGCAATATATTTCACAATATTTTGATAATTTATTAGGATTTGATGATATTTTGGGATTAATGCATAAAAACTGATATGATTACATACCAAATTCTATTGATTAGTTTATTTTGTCTTCCACTAGGGAAGACTGATCCAAAATTTAAAAAGACCACATTGATATAACGGGTCAGTTCGAAGACATACCTCAAACTTGGGTAATTAAACCGAATATTTCGATGTGTCGTTTGCTTTAAAACAGTAGTGTACGCGACATCCTACTGTTCAAAATGATCCAACAATAATAGAAATGAATAGTATACATTCCACTTGCAATATATTTCACAATATTTTGATAATTTATTAGGATTTGATGATATTTTGGGATTAATGCATAAAAACTGATATGATTACATACCAAATTCTATTGATTAGTTTATTTTGTCTTCCACTAGGGAAGACTGATCCAAAATTTAAAAAGACCACATTGATATAACGGGTCAGTTCGAAGACATACCTCAAACTTGGGTAATTAAACCGAGGATTTCGTTGTGTCGTTTGTTTTAAAACACTAGTGTACGCGACATCCTACTGTTCAAAATGATCCAACAATAATATAAATGAATAGTATACATTCCACTTGCAATATATTTCACAATATTTTGATAATTTATTAGGATTTGATGATATTTTGGGATTAATGCATAAAAACTGATATGATTACATACCAAATTCTATTGATTAGTTTATTTTGTCTTCCACTAGGGAAGACTGATCCAAAATTTAAAAAGACCACATTGATATAACGGGTCAGTTCGAAGACATACCTCAAACTTGGGTAATTAAACCGAATATTTCGATGTGTCGTTTGTTTTAAAACACTAGTGTACGCGACATCCTACTGTTCAAAATGATCCAACAATAATAGAAATGAATAGTATACATTCCACTTGCAATATATTTCACAATATTTTGATAATTTATTAGGATTTGATGATATTTTGGGATTAATGCATAAAAACTGATATGATTACATACCAAATTCTATTGATTAGTTTATTTTGTCTTCCACTAGGGAAGACTGATCCAAAATTTAAAAAGACCACATTGATATAACGGGTCAGTTCGAAGACATACCTCAAACTTGGGTAATTAAACCGAATATTTCGATGTGTCGTTTGTTTTAAAACACTAGTGTACGCGACATCCTACTGTTCAAAATGATCCAACAATAATAGAAATGAATAGTATACATTCCACTTGCAATATATTTCACAATATTTTGATAATTTATTAGGATTTGATGATATTTTGGGATTAATGCATAAAAACTGATATGATTACATACCAAATTCTATTGATTAGTTTATTTTGTCTTCCACTAGGGAAGACTGATCCAAAATTTAAAAAGACCACATTGATATAACGGGTCAGTTCGAAGACATACCTCAAACTTGGGTAATTAAACCGAGGATTTCGTTGTGTCGTTTGTTTTAAAACACTAGTGTACGCGACATCCTACTGTTCAAAATGATCCAACAATAATATAAATGAATAGTATACATTCCACTTGCAATATATTTCACAATATTTTGATAATTTATTAGGATTTGATGATATTTTGGGATTAATGCATAAAAACTGATATGATTACATACCAAATTCTATTGATTAGTTTATTTTGTCTTCCACTAGGGAAGACTGATCCAAAATTTAAAAAGACCACATTGATATAACGGGTCAGTTCGAAGACATACCTCAAACTTGGGTAATTAAACCGAATATTTCGATGTGTCGTTTGTTTTAAAACACTAGTGTACGCGACATCCTACTGTTCAAAATGATCCAACAATAATAGAAATGAATAGTATACATTCCACTTGCAATATATTTCACAATATTTTGATAATTTATTAGGATTTGATGATATTTTGGGATTAATGCATAAAAACTGATATGATTACATACCAAATTCTATTGATTAGTTTATTTTGTCTTCCACTAGGGAAGACTGATCCAAAATTTAAAAAGACCACATTGATATAACGGGTCAGTTCGAAGACATACCTCAAACTTGGGTAATTAAACCGAATATTTCGATGTGTCGTTTGCTTTAAAACAGTAGTGTACGCGACATCCTACTGTTCAAAATGATCCAACAATAATAGAAATGAATAGTATACATTCCACTTGCAATATATTTCACAATATTTTGATAATTTATTAGGATTTGATGATATTTTGGGATTAATGCATAAAAACTGATATGATTACATACCAAATTCTATTGATTAGTTTATTTTGTCTTCCACTAGGGAAGACTGATCCAAAATTTAAAAAGACCACATTGATATAACGGGTCAGTTCGAAGACATACCTCAAACTTGGGTAATTAAACCGAGGATTTCGTTGTGTCGTTTGTTTTAAAACACTAGTGTACGCGACATCCTACTGTTCAAAATGATCCAACAATAATAGAAATGAATAGTATACATTCCACTTGCAATATATTTCACAATATTTTGATAATTTATTAGGATTTGATGATATTTTGGGATTAATGCATAAAAACTGATATGATTACATACCAAATTCTATTGATTAGTTTATTTTGTCTTCCACTAGGGAAGACTGATCCAAAATTTAAAAAGACCACATTGATATAACGGGTCAGTTCGAAGACATACCTCAAACTTGGGTAATTAAACCGAATATTTCGATGTGTCGTTTGTTTTAAAACACTAGTGTACGCGACATCCTACTGTTCAAAATGATCCAACAATAATAGAAATGAATAGTATACATTCCACTTGCAATATATTTCACAATATTTTGATAATTTATTAGGATTTGATGATATTTTGGGATTAATGCATAAAAACTGATATGATTACATACCAAATTCTATTGATTAGTTTATTTTGTCTTCCACTAGGGAAGACTGATCCAAAATTTAAAAAGACCACATTGATATAACGGGTCAGTTCGAAGACATACCTCAAACTTGGGTAATTAAACCGAATATTTCGATGTGTCGTTTGTTTTAAAACACTAGTGTACGCGACATCCTACTGTTCAAAATGATCCAACAATAATAGAAATGAATAGTATACATTCCACTTGCAATATATTTCACAATATTTTGATAATTTATTAGGATTTGATGATATTTTGGGATTAATGCATAAAAACTGATATGATTACATACCAAATTCTATTGATTAGTTTATTTTGTCTTCCACTAGGGAAGACTGATCCAAAATTTAAAAAGACCACATTGATATAACGGGTCAGTTCGAAGACATACCTCAAACTTGGGTAATTAAACCGAGGATTTCGTTGTGTCGTTTGTTTTAAAACACTAGTGTACGCGACATCCTACTGTTCAAAATGATCCAACAATAATAGAAATGAATAGTATACATTCCACTTGCAATATATTTCACAATATTTTGATAATTTATTAGGATTTGATGATATTTTGGGATTAATGCATAAAAACTGATATGATTACATACCAAATTCTATTGATTAGTTTATTTTGTCTTCCACTAGGGAAGACTGATCCAAAATTTAAAAAGACCACATTGATATAACGGGTCAGTTCGAAGACATACCTCAAACTTGGGTAATTAAACCGAATATTTCGATGTGTCGTTTGTTTTAAAACACTAGTGTACGCGACATCCTACTGTTCAAAATGATCCAACAATAATAGAAATGAATAGTATACATTCCACTTGCAATATATTTCACAATATTTTGATAATTTATTAGGATTTGATGATATTTTGGGATTAATGCATAAAAACTGATATGATTACATACCAAATTCTATTGATTAGTTTATTTTGTCTTCCACTAGGGAAGACTGATCCAAAATTTAAAAAGACCACATTGATATAACGGGTCAGTTCGAAGACATACCTCAAACTTGGGTAATTAAACCGAATATTTCGATGTGTCGTTTGCTTTAAAACAGTAGTGTACGCGACATCCTACTGTTCAAAATGATCCAACAATAATAGAAATGAATAGTATACATTCCACTTGCAATATATTTCACAATATTTTGATAATTTATTAGGATTTGATGATATTTTGGGATTAATGCATAAAAACTGATATGATTACATACCAAATTCTATTGATTAGTTTATTTTGTCTTCCACTAGGGAAGACTGATCCAAAATTTAAAAAGACCACATTGATATAACGGGTCAGTTCGAAGACATACCTCAAACTTGGGTAATTAAACCGAGGATTTCGTTGTGTCGTTTGTTTTAAAACACTAGTGTACGCGACATCCTACTGTTCAAAATGATCCAACAATAATATAAATGAATAGTATACATTCCACTTGCAATATATTTCACAATATTTTGATAATTTATTAGGATTTGATGATATTTTGGGATTAATGCATAAAAACTGATATGATTACATACCAAATTCTATTGATTAGTTTATTTTGTCTTCCACTAGGGAAGACTGATCCAAAATTTAAAAAGACCACATTGATATAACGGGTCAGTTCGAAGACATACCTCAAACTTGGGTAATTAAACCGAATATTTCGATGTGTCGTTTGTTTTAAAACACTAGTGTACGCGACATCCTACTGTTCAAAATGATCCAACAATAATAGAAATGAATAGTATACATTCCACTTGCAATATATTTCACAATATTTTGATAATTTATTAGGATTTGATGATATTTTGGGATTAATGCATAAAAACTGATATGATTACATACCAAATTCTATTGATTAGTTTATTTTGTCTTCCACTAGGGAAGACTGATCCAAAATTTAAAAAGACCACATTGATATAACGGGTCAGTTCGAAGACATACCTCAAACTTGGGTAATTAAACCGAGGATTTCGTTGTGTCGTTTGTTTTAAAACACTAGTGTACGCGACATCCTACTGTTCAAAATGATCCAACAATAATATAAATGAATAGTATACATTCCACTTGCAATATATTTCACAATATTTTGATAATTTATTAGGATTTGATGATATTTTGGGATTAATGCATAAAAACTGATATGATTACATACCAAATTCTATTGATTAGTTTATTTTGTCTTCCACTAGGGAAGACTGATCCAAAATTTAAAAAGACCACATTGATATAACGGGTCAGTTCGAAGACATACCTCAAACTTGGGTAATTAAACCGAATATTTCGATGTGTCGTTTGTTTTAAAACACTAGTGTACGCGACATCCTACTGTTCAAAATGATCCAACAATAATAGAAATGAATAGTATACATTCCACTTGCAATATATTTCACAATATTTTGATAATTTATTAGGATTTGATGATATTTTGGGATTAATGCATAAAAACTGATATGATTACATACCAAATTCTATTGATTAGTTTATTTTGTCTTCCACTAGGGAAGACTGATCCAAAATTTAAAAAGACCACATTGATATAACGGGTCAGTTCGAAGACATACCTCAAACTTGGGTAATTAAACCGAATATTTCGATGTGTCGTTTGTTTTAAAACACTAGTGTACGCGACATCCTACTGTTCAAAATGATCCAACAATAATAGAAATGAATAGTATACATTCCACTTGCAATATATTTCACAATATTTTGATAATTTATTAGGATTTGATGATATTTTGGGATTAATGCATAAAAACTGATATGATTACATACCAAATTCTATTGATTAGTTTATTTTGTCTTCCACTAGGGAAGACTGATCCAAAATTTAAAAAGACCACATTGATATAACGGGTCAGTTCGAAGACATACCTCAAACTTGGGTAATTAAACCGAGGATTTCGTTGTGTCGTTTGTTTTAAAACACTAGTGTACGCGACATCCTACTGTTCAAAATGATCCAACAATAATAGAAATGAATAGTATACATTCCACTTGCAATATATTTCACAATATTTTGATAATTTATTAGGATTTGATGATATTTTGGGATTAATGCATAAAAACTGATATGATTACATACCAAATTCTATTGATTAGTTTATTTTGTCTTCCACTAGGGAAGACTGATCCAAAATTTAAAAAGACCACATTGATATAACGGGTCAGTTCGAAGACATACCTCAAACTTGGGTAATTAAACCGAATATTTCGATGTGTCGTTTGTTTTAAAACACTAGTGTACGCGACATCCTACTGTTCAAAATGATCCAACAATAATAGAAATGAATAGTATACATTCCACTTGCAATATATTTCACAATATTTTGATAATTTATTAGGATTTGATGATATTTTGGGATTAATGCATAAAAACTGATATGATTACATACCAAATTCTATTGATTAGTTTATTTTGTCTTCCACTAGGGAAGACTGATCCAAAATTTAAAAAGACCACATTGATATAACGGGTCAGTTCGAAGACATACCTCAAACTTGGGTAATTAAACCGAGGATTTCGTTGTGTCGTTTGTTTTAAAACACTAGTGTACGCGACATCCTACTGTTCAAAATGATCCAACAATAATATAAATGAATAGTATACATTCCACTTGCAATATATTTCACAATATTTTGATAATTTATTAGGATTTGATGATATTTTGGGATTAATGCATAAAAACTGATATGATTACATACCAAATTCTATTGATTAGTTTATTTTGTCTTCCACTAGGGAAGACTGATCCAAAATTTAAAAAGACCACATTGATATAACGGGTCAGTTCGAAGACATACCTCAAACTTGGGTAATTAAACCGAATATTTCGATGTGTCGTTTTTTTTAAAACACTAGTGTACGCGACATCCTACTGTTCAAAATGATCCAACAATAATAGAAATGAATAGTATACATTCCACTTGCAATATATTTCACAATATTTTGATAATTTATTAGGATTTGATGATATTTTGGGATTAATGCATAAAAACTGATATGATTACATACCAAATTCTATTGATTAGTTTATTTTGTCTTCCACTAGGGAAGACTGATCCAAAATTTAAAAAGACCACATTGATATAACGGGTCAGTTCGAAGACATACCTCAAACTTGGGTAATTAAACCGAATATTTCGATGTGTCGTTTGCTTTAAAACAGTAGTGTACGCGACATCCTACTGTTCAAAATGATCCAACAATAATAGAAATGAATAGTATACATTCCACTTGCAATATATTTCACAATATTTTGATAATTTATTAGGATTTGATGATATTTTGGGATTAATGCATAAAAACTGATATGATTACATACCAAATTCTATTGATTAGTTTATTTTGTCTTCCACTAGGGAAGACTGATCCAAAATTTAAAAAGACCACATTGATATAACGGGTCAGTTCGAAGACATACCTCAAACTTGGGTAATTAAACCGAATATTTCGATGTGTCGTTTGCTTTAAAACACTAGTGTACGCGACATCCTACTGTTCAAAATGATCCAACAATAATAGAAATGAATAGTATACATTCCACTTGCAATATATTTCACAATATTTTGATAATTTATTAGGATTTGATGATATTTTGGGATTAATGCATAAAAACTGATATGATTACATACCAAATTCTATTGATTAGTTTATTTTGTCTTCCACTAGGGAAGACTGATCCAAAATTTAAAAAGACCACATTGATATAACGGGTCAGTTCGAAGACATACCTCAAACTTGGGTAATTAAACCGAGGATTTCGTTGTGTCGTTTGTTTTAAAACACTAGTGTACGCGACATCCTACTGTTCAAAATGATCCAACAATAATATAAATGAATAGTATACATTCCACTTGCAATATATTTCACAATATTTTGATAATTTATTAGGATTTGATGATATTTTGGGATTAATGCATAAAAACTGATTTTATTACATACCAAATTCTATTGATTAGTTTATTTTGTCTTCCACTAGGGAAGACTGATCCAAAATTTAAAAAGACCACATTGATATAACGGGTCAGTTCGAAGACATACCTCAAACTTGGGTAATTAAACCGAATATTTCGATGTGTCGTTTGCTTTAAAACACTAGTGTACGCGACATCCTACTGTTCAAAATGATCCAACAATAATAGAAATGAATAGTATACATTCCACTTGCAATATATTTCACAATATTTTGATAATTTATTAGGATTTGATGATATTTTGGGATTAATGCATAAAAACTGATATGATTACATACCAAATTCTATTGATTAGTTTATTTTGTCTTCCACTAGGGAAGACTGATCCAAAATTTAAAAAGACCACATTGATATAACGGGTCAGTTCGAAGACATACCTCAAACTTGGGTAATTAAACCGAGGATTTCGTTGTGTCGTTTGTTTTAAAACACTAGTGTACGCGACATCCTACTGTTCAAAATGATCCAACAATAATAGAAATGAATAGTATACATTCCACTTGCAATATATTTCACAATATTTTGATAATTTATTAGGATTTGATGATATTTTGGGATTAATGCATAAAAACTGATATGATTACATACCAAATTCTATTGATTAGTATATTTTGTCTTCCACTAGGGAAGACTGATCCAAAATTTAAAAAGACCACATTGATATAACGGGTCAGTTCGAAGACATACCTCAAACTTGGGTAATTAAACCGAGGATTTCGTTGTGTCGTTTGTTTTAAAACACTAGTGTACGCGACATCCTACTGTTCAAAATGATCCAACAATAATATAAATGAATAGTATACATTCCACTTGCAATATATTTCACAATATTTTGATAATTTATTAGGATTTGATGATATTTTGGGATTAATGCATAAAAACTGATATGATTACATACCAAATTCTATTGATTAGTTTATTTTGTCTTCCACTAGGGAAGACTGATCCAAAATTTAAAAAGACCACATTGATATAACGGGTCAGTTCGAAGACATACCTCAAACTTGGGTAATTAAACCGAGGATTTCGTTGTGTCGTTTGTTTTAAAACACTAGTGTACGCGACATCCTACTGTTCAAAATGATCCAACAATAATATAAATGAATAGTATACATTCCACTTGCAATATATTTCACAATATTTTGATAATTTATTAGGATTTGATGATATTTTGGGATTAATGCATAAAAACTGATATGATTACATACCAAATTCTATTGATTAGTTTATTTTGTCTTCCACTAGGGAAGACTGATCCAAAATTTAAAAAGACCACATTGATATAACGGGTCAGTTCGAAGACATACCTCAAACTTGGGTAATTAAACCGAATATTTCGATGTGTCGTTTGTTTTAAAACACTAGTGTACGCGACATCCTACTGTTCAAAATGATCCAACAATAATAGAAATGAATAGTATACATTCCACTTGCAATATATTTCACAATATTTTGATAATTTATTAGGATTTGATGATATTTTGGGATTAATGCATAAAAACTGATATGATTACATACCAAATTCTATTGATTAGTTTATTTTGTCTTCCACTAGGGAAGACTGATCCAAAATTTAAAAAGACCACATTGATATAACGGGTCAGTTCGAAGACATACCTCAAACTTGGGTAATTAAACCGAATATTTCGATGTGTCGTTTGCTTTAAAACAGTAGTGTACGCGACATCCTACTGTTCAAAATGATCCAACAATAATAGAAATGAATAGTATACATTCCACTTGCAATATATTTCACAATATTTTGATAATTTATTAGGATTTGATGATATTTTGGGATTAATGCATAAAAACTGATATGATTACATACCAAATTCTATTGATTAGTTTATTTTGTCTTCCACTAGGGAAGACTGATCCAAAATTTAAAAAGACCACATTGATATAACGGGTCAGTTCGAAGACATACCTCAAACTTGGGTAATTAAACCGAATATTTCGATGTGTCGTTTGCTTTAAAACACTAGTGTACGCGACATCCTACTGTTCAAAATGATCCAACAATAATAGAAATGAATAGTATACATTCCACTTGCAATATATTTCACAATATTTTGATAATTTATTAGGATTTGATGATATTTTGGGATTAATGCATAAAAACTGATATGATTACATACCAAATTCTATTGATTAGTTTATTTTGTCTTCCACTAGGGAAGACTGATCCAAAATTTAAAAAGACCACATTGATATAACGGGTCAGTTCGAAGACATACCTCAAACTTGGGTAATTAAACCGAATATTTCGATGTGTCGTTTGTTTTAAAACACTAGTGTACGCGACATCCTACTGTTCAAAATGATCCAACAATAATAGAAATGAATAGTATACATTCCACTTGCAATATATTTCACAATATTTTGATAATTTATTAGGATTTGATGATATTTTGGGATTAATGCATAAAAACTGATATGATTACATACCAAATTCTATTGATTAGTTTATTTTGTCTTCCACTAGGGAAGACTGATCCAAAATTTAAAAAGACCACATTGATATAACGGGTCAGTTCGAAGACATACCTCAAACTTGGGTAATTAAACCGAGGATTTCGTTGTGTCGTTTGTTTTAAAACACTAGTGTACGCGACATCCTACTGTTCAAAATGATCCAACAATAATATAAATGAATAGTATACATTCCACTTGCAATATATTTCACAATATTTTGATAATTTATTAGGATTTGATGATATTTTGGGATTAATGCATAAAAACTGATATGATTACATACCAAATTCTATTGATTAGTTTATTTTGTCTTCCACTAGGGAAGACTGATCCAAAATTTAAAAAGACCACATTGATATAACGGGTCAGTTCGAAGACATACCTCAAACTTGGGTAATTAAACCGAATATTTCGATGTGTCGTTTGTTTTAAAACACTAGTGTACGCGACATCCTACTGTTCAAAATGATCCAACAATAATAGAAATGAATAGTATACATTCCACTTGCAATATATTTCACAATATTTTGATAATTTATTAGGATTTGATGATATTTTGGGATTAATGCATAAAAACTGATATGATTACATACCAAATTCTATTGATTAGTTTATTTTGTCTTCCACTAGGGAAGACTGATCCAAAATTTAAAAAGACCACATTGATATAACGGGTCAGTTCGAAGACATACCTCAAACTTGGGTAATTAAACCGAATATTTCGATGTGTCGTTTGCTTTAAAACAGTAGTGTACGCGACATCCTACTGTTCAAAATGATCCAACAATAATAGAAATGAATACCCTATTTTACCGTTTTATTGGATTTCGTTCGTACACTATTTCGAAGGTGGTGGGGGGTGGTGGGGGGAGAGATAGATTTCTCTCATTTCGTGTCTAATGTCTCCACACACTCGTCTGTCATCAGAATATTTAATGAAAACAGTTCTACTCAACATAAAAATTGAAATTGTTTATTGACTAATCGATAACAAATTTTTGGATACATTAACTATAAAAACAATCAAAATCTATAACAATAAAAAGCATATATATCTAACAAGGTTAGCACATTAAAGATATTTGAATCTATCTCATAAAAATTTCATAACACTATCTTAATCTTGGCTTAAAGCTCTTCTAAATCCGTTAAAAATAACATCATCCGAAATGCTATAAAACTGTAGGATACCCAATTTGTCACTGTTGCGTACGACGGTCTCTTTCGGTTCCCATTTCTAGTAAAGTTGCTTGGCTCAAATCGGCCATCCAAGATTCCCAGCAGCTCCTTAATCTATCCTTAAATGGTTTGTTCACAGCAACGTCCAATGGTTGAAGATACTTAGTCAATCCACCCGGTATAACTGCTAATGTGCACAGTTGATTAAGCTCATCTAGTACTGTCGGTTCTAGATGACAACGAGCCGAATCCAATAGAAAAATCCCTTTTTAAGGATTTTTAGAAAAAATTGGTCTTCAAATGTTATCGATCCAATCCTTCATTTTCTCTCCTTTCTTATTTGCTCTTACGACCACAGATGAAGGGAACTTCTCCATGGGTACCTTTTTCACTTAAATATGACATAACGGAAGCACGGATTCTTCCTAATCCACCTTATCTCCCTAGCCCCAACTTTCTTCCAATATCTTCCCTTAAGCAAAGTAGAATAGTGTCAGATATGCATGCTCCATATTCGTCATCCTTCCTTGTTTATCTACTATACTATCAAGAGTGTTTCATTTTCATTATCATTTCATTAGTTTAAAATTTATCTTTAAATGTAGTCATATATTCATTTTTAACTCTTATATTCCTTGTATAATGATAAACATAAGAGCAACAACAACAAAAAACAACCATCCCCCCCACCCCCCCCCCTTCTTCCATCGGAGGAGGAAAAATTCTTCACTACTTTTGTGCATAACAACTTCTCTTATATTTTCTTTTTTGATCGAAATGATGAAAACATAACCGTCTGCGTCGAGGAATCCAATGAAACGGTAAAATAGGGTAGTATACATTCCACTTGCAATATATTTCACAATATTTTGATAATTTATTAGGATTTGATGATATTTTGGGATTAATGCATAAAAACTGATATGATTACATACCAAATTCTATTGATTAGTTTATTTTGTCTTCCACTAGGGAAGACTGATCCAAAATTTAAAAAGACCACATTGATATAACGGGTCAGTTCGAAGACATACCTCAAACTTGGGTAATTAAACCGAATATTTCGATGTGTCGTTTGTTTTAAAACACTAGTGTACGCGACATCCTACTGTTCAAAATGATCCAACAATAATAGAAATGAATAGTATACATTCCACTTGCAATATATTTCACAATATTTTGATAATTTATTAGGATTTGATGATATTTTGGGATTAATGCATAAAAACTGATATGATTACATACCAAATTCTATTGATTAGTTTATTTTGTCTTCCACTAGGGAAGACTGATCCAAAATTTAAAAAGACCACATTGATATAACGGGTCAGTTCGAAGACATACCTCAAACTTGGGTAATTAAACCGAATATTTCGATGTGTCGTTTGCTTTAAAACAGTAGTGTACGCGACATCCTACTGTTCAAAATGATCCAACAATAATAGAAATGAATAGTATACATTCCACTTGCAATATATTTCACAATATTTTGATAATTTATTAGGATTTGATGATATTTTGGGATTAATGCATAAAAACTGATATGATTACATACCAAATTCTATTGATTAGTTTATTTTGTCTTCCACTAGGGAAGACTGATCCAAAATTTAAAAAGACCACATTGATATAACGGGTCAGTTCGAAGACATACCTCAAACTTGGGTAATTAAACCGAATATTTCGATGTGTCGTTTGCTTTAAAACACTAGTGTACGCGACATCCTACTGTTCAAAATGATCCAACAATAATATAAATGAATAGTATACATTCCACTTGCAATATATTTCACAATATTTTGATAATTTATTAGGATTTGATGATATTTTGGGATTAATGCATAAAAACTGATATGATTACATACCAAATTCTATTGATTAGTTTATTTTGTCTTCCACTAGGGAAGACTGATCCAAAATTTAAAAAGACCACATTGATATAACGGGTCAGTTCGAAGACATACCTCAAACTTGGGTAATTAAACCGAATATTTCGATGTGTCGTTTGTTTTAAAACACTAGTGTACGCGACATCCTACTGTTCAAAATGATCCAACAATAATAGAAATGAATAGTATACATTCCACTTGCAATATATTTCACAATATTTTGATAATTTATTAGGATTTGATGATATTTTGGGATTAATGCATAAAAACTGATATGATTACATACCAAATTCTATTGATTAGTTTATTTTGTCTTCCACTAGGGAAGACTGATCCAAAATTTAAAAAGACCACATTGATATAACGGGTCAGTTCGAAGACATACCTCAAACTTGGGTAATTAAACCGAGGATTTCGTTGTGTCGTTTGTTTTAAAACACTAGTGTACGCGACATCCTACTGTTCAAAATGATCCAACAATAATAGAAATGAATAGTATACATTCCACTTGCAATATATTTCACAATATTTTGATAATTTATTAGGATTTGATGATATTTTGGGATTAATGCATAAAAACTGATATGATTACATACCAAATTCTATTGATTAGTTTATTTTGTCTTCCACTAGGGAAGACTGATCCAAAATTTAAAAAGACCACATTGATATAACGGGTCAGTTCGAAGACATACCTCAAACTTGGGTAATTAAACCGAGGATTTCGTTGTGTCGTTTGTTTTAAAACACTAGTGTACGCGACATCCTACTGTTCAAAATGATCCAACAATAATATAAATGAATAGTATACATTCCACTTGCAATATATTTCACAATATTTTGATAATTTATTAGGATTTGATGATATTTTGGGATTAATGCATAAAAACTGATATGATTACATACCAAATTCTATTGATTAGTTTATTTTGTCTTCCACTAGGGAAGACTGATCCAAAATTTAAAAAGACCACATTGATATAACGGGTCAGTTCGAAGACATACCTCAAACTTGGGTAATTAAACCGAATATTTCGATGTGTCGTTTGTTTTAAAACACTAGTGTACGCGACATCCTACTGTTCAAAATGATCCAACAATAATAGAAATGAATAGTATACATTCCACTTGCAATATATTTCACAATATTTTGATAATTTATTAGGATTTGATGATATTTTGGGATTAATGCATAAAAACTGATATGATTACATACCAAATTCTATTGATTAGTTTATTTTGTCTTCCACTAGGGAAGACTGATCCAAAATTTAAAAAGACCACATTGATATAACGGGTCAGTTCGAAGACATACCTCAAACTTGGGTAATTAAACCGAATATTTCGATGTGTCGTTTGTTTTAAAACACTAGTGTACGCGACATCCTACTGTTCAAAATGATCCAACAATAATAGAAATGAATAGTATACATTCCACTTGCAATATATTTCACAATATTTTGATAATTTATTAGGATTTGATGATATTTTGGGATTAATGCATAAAAACTGATATGATTACATACCAAATTCTATTGATTAGTTTATTTTGTCTTCCACTAGGGAAGACTGATCCAAAATTTAAAAAGACCACATTGATATAACGGGTCAGTTCGAAGACATACCTCAAACTTGGGTAATTAAACCGAGGATTTCGTTGTGTCGTTTGTTTTAAAACACTAGTGTACGCGACATCCTACTGTTCAAAATGATCCAACAATAATAGAAATGAATAGTATACATTCCACTTGCAATATATTTCACAATATTTTGATAATTTATTAGGATTTGATGATATTTTGGGATTAATGCATAAAAACTGATATGATTACATACCAAATTCTATTGATTAGTTTATTTTGTCTTCCACTAGGGAAGACTGATCCAAAATTTAAAAAGACCACATTGATATAACGGGTCAGTTCGAAGACATACCTCAAACTTGGGTAATTAAACCGAATATTTCGATGTGTCGTTTGTTTTAAAACACTAGTGTACGCGACATCCTACTGTTCAAAATGATCCAACAATAATAGAAATGAATAGTATACATTCCACTTGCAATATATTTCACAATATTTTGATAATTTATTAGGATTTGATGATATTTTGGGATTAATGCATAAAAACTGATATGATTACATACCAAATTCTATTGATTAGTTTATTTTGTCTTCCACTAGGGAAGACTGATCCAAAATTTAAAAAGACCACATTGATATAACGGGTCAGTTCGAAGACATACCTCAAACTTGGGTAATTAAACCGAGGATTTCGTTGTGTCGTTTGTTTTAAAACACTAGTGTACGCGACATCCTACTGTTCAAAATGATCCAACAATAATATAAATGAATAGTATACATTCCACTTGCAATATATTTCACAATATTTTGATAATTTATTAGGATTTGATGATATTTTGGGATTAATGCATAAAAACTGATATGATTACATACCAAATTCTATTGATTAGTTTATTTTGTCTTCCACTAGGGAAGACTGATCCAAAATTTAAAAAGACCACATTGATATAACGGGTCAGTTCGAAGACATACCTCAAACTTGGGTAATTAAACCGAATATTTCGATGTGTCGTTTGTTTTAAAACACTAGTGTACGCGACATCCTACTGTTCAAAATGATCCAACAATAATAGAAATGAATAGTATACATTCCACTTGCAATATATTTCACAATATTTTGATAATTTATTAGGATTTGATGATATTTTGGGATTAATGCATAAAAACTGATATGATTACATACCAAATTCTATTGATTAGTTTATTTTGTCTTCCACTAGGGAAGACTGATCCAAAATTTAAAAAGACCACATTGATATAACGGGTCAGTTCGAAGACATACCTCAAACTTGGGTAATTAAACCGAATATTTCGATGTGTCGTTTGTTTTAAAACACTAGTGTACGCGACATCCTACTGTTCAAAATGATCCAACAATAATAGAAATGAATAGTATACATTCCACTTGCAATATATTTCACAATATTTTGATAATTTATTAGGATTTGATGATATTTTGGGATTAATGCATAAAAACTGATATGATTACATACCAAATTCTATTGATTAGTTTATTTTGTCTTCCACTAGGGAAGACTGATCCAAAATTTAAAAAGACCACATTGATATAACGGGTCAGTTCGAAGACATACCTCAAACTTGGGTAATTAAACCGAATATTTCGATGTGTCGTTTGTTTTAAAACACTAGTGTACGCGACATCCTACTGTTCAAAATGATCCAACAATAATAGAAATGAATAGTATACATTCCACTTGCAATATATTTCACAATATTTTGATAATTTATTAGGATTTGATGATATTTTGGGATTAATGCATAAAAACTGATATGATTACATACCAAATTCTATTGATTAGTTTATTTTGTCTTCCACTAGGGAAGACTGATCCAAAATTTAAAAAGACCACATTGATATAACGGGTCAGTTCGAAGACATACCTCAAACTTGGGTAATTAAACCGAATATTTCGATGTGTCGTTTGTTTTAAAACACTAGTGTACGCGACATCCTACTGTTCAAAATGATCCAACAATAATAGAAATGAATAGTATACATTCCACTTGCAATATATTTCACAATATTTTGATAATTTATTAGGATTTGATGATATTTTGGGATTAATGCATAAAAACTGATATGATTACATACCAAATTCTATTGATTAGTTTATTTTGTCTTCCACTAGGGAAGACTGATCCAAAATTTAAAAAGACCACATTGATATAACGGGTCAGTTCGAAGACATACCTCAAACTTGGGTAATTAAACCGAATATTTCGATGTGTCGTTTGTTTTAAAACACTAGTGTACGCGACATCCTACTGTTCAAAATGATCCAACAATAATAGAAATGAATAGTATACATTCCACTTGCAATATATTTCACAATATTTTGATAATTTATTAGGATTTGATGATATTTTGGGATTAATGCATAAAAACTGATATGATTACATACCAAATTCTATTGATTAGTTTATTTTGTCTTCCACTAGGGAAGACTGATCCAAAATTTAAAAAGACCACATTGATATAACGGGTCAGTTCGAAGACATACCTCAAACTTGGGTAATTAAACCGAATATTTCGATGTGTCGTTTGTTTTAAAACACTAGTGTACGCGACATCCTACTGTTCAAAATGATCCAACAATAATAGAAATGAATAGTATACATTCCACTTGCAATATATTTCACAATATTTTGATAATTTATTAGGATTTGATGATATTTTGGGATTAATGCATAAAAACTGATATGATTACATACCAAATTCTATTGATTAGTTTATTTTGTCTTCCACTAGGGAAGACTGATCCAAAATTTAAAAAGACCACATTGATATAACGGGTCAGTTCGAAGACATACCTCAAACTTGGGTAATCAAACCGAATATTTCGATGTGTCGTTTGTTTTAAAACACTAGTGTACGCGACATCCTACTGTTCAAAATGATCCAACAATAATAGAAATGAATAGTATACATTCCACTTGCAATATATTTCACAATATTTTGATAATTTATTAGGATTTGATGATATTTTGGGATTAATGCATAAAAACTGATATGATTACATACCAAATTCTATTGATTAGTTTATTTTGTCTTCCACTAGGGAAGACTGATCCAAAATTTAAAAAGACCACATTGATATAACGGGTCAGTTCGAAGACATACCTCAAACTTGGGTAATTAAACCGAATATTTCGATGTGTCGTTTGTTTTAAAACACTAGTGTACGCGACATCCTACTGTTCAAAATGATCCAACAATAATAGAAATGAATAGTATACATTCCACTTGCAATATATTTCACAATATTTTGATAATTTATTAGGATTTGATGATATTTTGGGATTAATGCATAAAAACTGATATGATTACATACCAAATTCTATTGATTAGTTTATTTTGTCTTCCACTAGGGAAGACTGATCCAAAATTTAAAAAGACCACATTGATATAACGGGTCAGTTCGAAGACATACCTCAAACTTGGGTAATTAAACCGAATATTTCGATGTGTCGTTTGTTTTAAAACACTAGTGTACGCGACATCCTACTGTTCAAAATGATCCAACAATAATAGAAATGAATAGTATACATTCCACTTGCAATATATTTCACAATATTTTGATAATTTATTAGGATTTGATGATATTTTGGGATTAATGCATAAAAACTGATATGATTACATACCAAATTCTATTGATTAGTTTATTTTGTCTTCCACTAGGGAAGACTGATCCAAAATTTAAAAAGACCACATTGATATAACGGGTCAGTTCGAAGACATACCTCAAACTTGGGTAATTAAACCGAATATTTCGATGTGTCGTTTGTTTTAAAACACTAGTGTACGCGACATCCTACTGTTCAAAATGATCCAACAATAATAGAAATGAATAGTATACATTCCACTTGCAATATATTTCACAATATTTTGATAATTTATTAGGATTTGATGATATTTTGGGATTAATGCATAAAAACTGATATGATTACATACCAAATTCTATTGATTAGTTTATTTTGTCTTCCACTAGGGAAGACTGATCCAAAATTTAAAAAGACCACATTGATATAACGGGTCAGTTCGAAGACATACCTCAAACTTGGGTAATTAAACCGAATATTTCGAAGTGTCGTTTGTTTTAAAACACTAGTGTACGCGACATCCTACTGTTCAAAATGATCCAACAATAATAGAAATGAATAGTATACATTCCACTTGCAATATATTTCACAATATTTTGATAATTTATTAGGATTTGATGATATTTTGGGATTAATGCATAAAAACTGATATGATTACATACCAAATTCTATTGATTAGTTTATTTTGTCTTCCACTAGGGAAGACTGATCCAAAATTTAAAAAGACCACATTGATATAACGGGTCAGTTCGAAGACATACCTCAAACTTGGGTAATTAAACCGAATATTTCGAAGTGTCGTTTGTTTTAAAACACTAGTGTACGCGACATCCTACTGTTCAAAATGATCCAACAATAATAGAAATGAATAGTATACATTCCACTTGCAATATATTTCACAATATTTTGATAATTTATTAGGATTTGATGATATTTTGGGATTAATGCATAAAAACTGATATGATTACATACCAAATTCTATTGATTAGTTTATTTTGTCTTCCACTAGGGAAGACTGATCCAAAATTTAAAAAGACCACATTGATATAACGGGTCAGTTCGAAGACATACCTCAAACTTGGGTAATTAAACCGAATATTTCGATGTGTCGTTTGTTTTAAAACACTAGTGTACGCGACATCCTACTGTTCAAAATGATCCAACAATAATAGAAATGAATAGTATACATTCCACTTGCAATATATTTCACAATATTTTGATAATTTATTAGGATTTGATGATATTTTGGGATTAATGCATAAAAACTGATATGATTACATACCAAATTCTATTGATTAGTTTATTTTGTCTTCAACTAGGGAAGACTGATCCAAAATTTAAAAAGACCACATTGATATAACGGGTCAGTTCGAAGACATACCTCAAACTTGGGTAATTAAACCGAATATTTCGATGTGTCGTTTGTTTTAAAACACTAGTGTACGCGACATCCTACTGTTCAAAATGATCCAACAATAATAGAAATGAATAGTATACATTCCACTTGCAATATATTTCACAATATTTTGATAATTTATTAGGATTTGATGATATTTTGGGATTAATGCATAAAAACTGATATGATTACATACCAAATTCTATTGATTAGTTTATTTTGTCTTCCACTAGGGAAGACTGATCCAAAATTTAAAAAGACCACATTGATATAACGGGTCAGTTCGAAGACATACCTCAAACTTGGGTAATTAAACCGAATATTTCGAAGTGTCGTTTGTTTTAAAACACTAGTGTACGCGACATCCTACTGTTCAAAATGATCCAACAATAATAGAAATGAATAGTATACATTCCACTTGCAATATATTTCACAATATTTTGATAATTTATTAGGATTTGATGATATTTTGGGATTAATGCATAAAAACTGATATGATTACATACCAAATTCTATTGATTAGTTTATTTTGTCTTCAACTAGGGAAGACTGATCCAAAATTTAAAAAGACCACATTGATATAACGGGTCAGTTCGAAGACATACCTCAAACTTGGGTAATTAAACCGAATATTTCGAAGTGTCGTTTGTTTTAAAACACTAGTGTACGCGACATCCTACTGTTCAAAATGATCCAACAATAATAGAAATGAATAGTATACATTCCACTTGCAATATATTTCACAATATTTTGATAATTTATTAGGATTTGATGATATTTTGGGATTAATGCATAAAAACTGATATGATTACATACCAAATTCTATTGATTAGTTTATTTTGTCTTCCACTAGGGAAGACTGATCCAAAATTTAAAAAGACCACATTGATATAACGGGTCAGTTCGAAGACATACCTCAAACTTGGGTAATTAAACCGAATATTTCGATGTGTCGTTTGTTTTAAAACACTAGTGTACGCGACATCCTACTGTTCAAAATGATCCAACAATAATAGAAATGAATAGTATACATTCCACTTGCAATATATTTCACAATATTTTGATAATTTATTAGGATTTGATGATATTTTGGGATTAATGCATAAAAACTGATATGATTACATACCAAATTCTATTGATTAGTTTATTTTGTCTTCCACTAGGGAAGACTGATCCAAAATTTAAAAAGACCACATTGATATAACGGGTCAGTTCGAAGACATACCTCAAACTTGGGTAATTAAACCGAATATTTCGATGTGTCGTTTGTTTTAAAACACTAGTGTACGCGACATCCTACTGTTCAAAATGATCCAACAATAATAGAAATGAATAGTATACATTCCACTTGCAATATATTTCACAATATTTTGATAATTTATTAGGATTTGATGATATTTTGGGATTAATGCATAAAAACTGATATGATTACATACCAAATTCTATTGATTAGTTTATTTTGTCTTCCACTAGGGAAGACTGATCCAAAATTTAAAAAGACCACATTGATATAACGGGTCAGTTCGAAGACATACCTCAAACTTGGGTAATTAAACCGAATATTTCGATGTGTCGTTTGTTTTAAAACACTAGTGTACGCGACATCCTACTGTTCAAAATGATCCAACAATAATAGAAATGAATAGTATACATTCCACTTGCAATATATTTCACAATATTTTGATAATTTATTAGGATTTGATGATATTTTGGGATTAATGCATAAAAACTGATATGATTACATACCAAATTCTATTGATTAGTTTATTTTGTCTTCCACTAGGGAAGACTGATCCAAAATTTAAAAAGACCACATTGATATAACGGGTCAGTTCGAAGACATACCTCAAACTTGGGTAATTAAACCGAATATTTCGATGTGTCGTTTGTTTTAAAACACTAGTGTACGCGACATCCTACTGTTCAAAATGATCCAACAATAATAGAAATGAATAGTATACATTCCACTTGCAATATATTTCACAATATTTTGATAATTTATTAGGATTTGATGATATTTTGGGATTAATGCATAAAAACTGATATGATTACATACCAAATTCTATTGATTAGTTTATTTTGTCTTCCACTAGGGAAGACTGATCCAAAATTTAAAAAGACCACATTGATATAACGGGTCAGTTCGAAGACATACCTCAAACTTGGGTAATTAAACCGAATATTTCGAAGTGTCGTTTGTTTTAAAACACTAGTGTACGCGACATCCTACTGTTCAAAATGATCCAACAATAATAGAAATGAATAGTATACATTCCACTTGCAATATATTTCACAATATTTTGATAATTTATTAGGATTTGATGATATTTTGGGATTAATGCATAAAAACTGATATGATTACATACCAAATTCTATTGATTAGTTTATTTTGTCTTCCACTAGGGAAGACTGATCCAAAATTTAAAAAGACCACATTGATATAACGGGTCAGTTCGAAGACATACCTCAAACTTGGGTAATTAAACCGAATATTTCGATGTGTCGTTTGTTTTAAAACACTAGTGTACGCGACATCCTACTGTTCAAAATGATCCAACAATAATAGAAATGAATAGTATACATTCCACTTGCAATATATTTCACAATATTTTGATAATTTATTAGGATTTGATGATATTTTGGGATTAATGCATAAAAACTGATATGATTACATACCAAATTCTATTGATTAGTTTATTTTGTCTTCCACTAGGGAAGACTGATCCAAAATTTAAAAAGACCACATTGATATAACGGGTCAGTTCGAAGACATACCTCAAACTTGGGTAATTAAACCGAATATTTCGATGTGTCGTTTGTTTTAAAACACTAGTGTACGCGACATCCTACTGTTCAAAATGATCCAACAATAATAGAAATGAATAGTATACATTCCACTTGCAATATATTTCACAATATTTTGATAATTTATTAGGATTTGATGATATTTTGGGATTAATGCATAAAAACTGATATGATTACATACCAAATTCTATTGATTAGTTTATTTTGTCTTCCACTAGGGAAGACTGATCCAAAATTTAAAAAGACCACATTGATATAACGGGTCAGTTCGAAGACATACCTCAAACTTGGGTAATTAAACCGAATATTTCGATGTGTCGTTTGTTTTAAAACACTAGTGTACGCGACATCCTACTGTTCAAAATGATCCAACAATAATAGAAATGAATAGTATACATTCCACTTGCAATATATTTCACAATATTTTGATAATTTATTAGGATTTGATGATATTTTGGGATTAATGCATAAAAACTGATATGATTACATACCAAATTCTATTGATTAGTTTATTTTGTCTTCCACTATGGAAGACTGATCCAAAATTTAAAAAGACCACATTGATATAACGGGTCAGTTCGAAGACATACCTCAAACTTGGGTAATTAAACCGAATATTTCGATGTGTCGTTTGTTTTAAAACACTAGTGTACGCGACATCCTACTGTTCAAAATGATCCAACAATAATAGAAATGAATAGTATACATTCCACTTGCAATATATTTCACAATATTTTGATAATTTATTAGGATTTGATGATATTTTGGGATTAATGCATAAAAACTGATATGATTACATACCAAATTCTATTGATTAGTTTATTTTGTCTTCCACTAGGGAAGACTGATCCAAAATTTAAAAAGACCACATTGATATAACGGGTCAGTTCGAAGACATACCTCAAACTTGGGTAATTAAACCGAATATTTCGATGTGTCGTTTGTTTTAAAACACTAGTGTACGCGACATCCTACTGTTCAAAATGATCCAACAATAATAGAAATGAATAGTATACATTCCACTTGCAATATATTTCACAATATTTTGATAATTTATTAGGATTTGATGATATTTTGGGATTAATGCATAAAAACTGATATGATTACATACCAAATTCTATTGATTAGTTTATTTTGTCTTCCACTAGGGAAGACTGATCCAAAATTTAAAAAGACCACATTGATATAACGGGTCAGTTCGAAGACATACCTCAAACTTGGGTAATTAAACCGAATATTTCGATGTGTCGTTTGTTTTAAAACACTAGTGTACGCGACATCCTACTGTTCAAAATGATCCAACAATAATAGAAATGAATAGTATACATTCCACTTGCAATATATTTCACAATATTTTGATAATTTATTAGGATTTGATGATATTTTGGGATTAATGCATAAAAACTGATATGATTACATACCAAATTCTATTGATTAGTTTATTTTGTCTTCCACTAGGGAAGACTGATCCAAAATTTAAAAAGACCACATTGATATAACGGGTCAGTTCGAAGACATACCTCAAACTTGGGTAATTAAACCGAATATTTCGAAGTGTCGTTTGTTTTAAAACACTAGTGTACGCGACATCCTACTGTTCAAAATGATCCAACAATAATAGAAATGAATAGTATACATTCCACTTGCAATATATTTCACAATATTTTGATAATTTATTAGGATTTGATGATATTTTGGGATTAATGCATAAAAACTGATATGATTACATACCAAATTCTATTGATTAGTTTATTTTGTCTTCCACTAGGGAAGACTGATCCAAAATTTAAAAAGACCACATTGATATAACGGGTCAGTTCGAAGACATACCTCAAACTTGGGTAATTAAACCGAATATTTCGATGTGTCGTTTGTTTTAAAACACTACTGTACGCGACATCCTACTGTTCAAAATGATCCAACAATAATAGAAATGAATAGTATACATTCCACTTGCAATATATTTCACAATATTTTGATAATTTATTAGGATTTGATGATATTTTGGGATTAATGCATAAAAACTGATATGATTACATACCAAATTCTATTGATTAGTTTATTTTGTCTTCCACTGGGGAAGACTGATCCAAAATTTAAAAAGACCACATTGATATAACGGGTCAGTTCGAAGACATACCTCAAACTTGGGTAATTAAACCGAATATTTCGATGTGTCGTTTGTTTTAAAACACTAGTGTACGCGACATCCTACTGTTCAAAATGATCCAACAATAATAGAAATGAATAGTATACATTCCACTTGCAATATATTTCACAATATTTTGATAATTTATTAGGATTTGATGATATTTTGGGATTAATGCATAAAAACTGATATGATTACATACCAAATTCTATTGATTAGTTTATTTTGTCTTCCACTGGAGAAGACTGATCCAAAATTTAAAAAGACCACATTGATATAACGGGTCAGTTCGAAGACATACCTCAAACTTGGGTAATTAAACCGAATATTTCGATGTGTCGTTTGTTTTAAAACACTACTGTACGCGACATCCTACTGTTCAAAATGATCCAACAATATTATAAATGAATAGTATACATTCCACTTGCAATATATTTCACAATATTTTGATAATTTATTAGGATTTGATGATATTTTGGGATTAATGCATAAAAACTGATATGATTACATACCAAATTCTATTGATTAGTTTATTTTGTCTTCCACTGGGGAAGACTGATCCAAAATTTAAAAAGACCACATTGATATAACGGGTCAGTTCGAAGACATACCTCAAACTTGGGTAATTAAACCGAATATTTCGAAGTGTCGTTTGTTTTAAAACACTAGTGTACGCGACATCCTACTGTTCAAAATGATCCAACAATAATAGAAATGAATAGTATACATTCCACTTGCAATATATTTCACAATATTTTGATAATTTATTAGGATTTGATGATATTTTGGGATTAATGCATAAAAACTGATATGATTACATACCAAATTCTATTGATTAGTTTATTTTGTCTTCCACTAGGGAAGACTGATCCAAAATTTAAAAAGACCACATTGATATAACGGGTCAGTTCGAAGACATACCTCAAACTTGGGTAATTAAACCGAATATTTCGATGTGTCGTTTGTTTTAAAACACTAGTGTACGCGACATCCTACTGTTCAAAATGATCCAACAATAATAGAAATGAATAGTATACATTCCACTTGCAATATATTTCACAATATTTTGATAATTTATTAGGATTTGATGATATTTTGGGATTAATGCATAAAAACTGATATGATTACATACCAAATTCTATTGATTAGTTTATTTTGTCTTCCACTAGGGAAGACTGATCCAAAATTTAAAAAGACCACATTGATATAACGGGTCAGTTCGAAGACATACCTCAAACTTGGGTAATTAAACCGAATATTTCGATGTGTCGTTTGTTTTAAAACACTAGTGTACGCGACATCCTACTGTTCAAAATGATCCAACAATAATAGAAATGAATAGTATACATTCCACTTGCAATATATTTCACAATATTTTGATAATTTATTAGGATTTGATGATATTTTGGGATTAATGCATAAAAACTGATATGATTACATACCAAATTCTATTGATTAGTTTATTTTGTCTTCCACTAGGGAAGACTGATCCAAAATTTAAAAAGACCACATTGATATAACGGGTCAGTTCGAAGACATACCTCAAACTTGGGTAATTAAACCGAATATTTCGATGTGTCGTTTGTTTTAAAACACTAGTGTACGCGACATCCTACTGTTCAAAATGATCCAACAATAATAGAAATGAATAGTATACATTCCACTTGCAATATATTTCACAATATTTTGATAATTTATTAGGATTTGATGATATTTTGGGATTAATGCATAAAAACTGATATGATTACATACCAAATTCTATTGATTAGTTTATTTTGTCTTCCACTAGGGAAGACTGATCCAAAATTTAAAAAGACCACATTGATATAACGGGTCAGTTCGAAGACATACCTCAAACTTGGGTAATTAAACCGAATATTTCGATGTGTCGTTTGTTTTAAAACACTAGTGTACGCGACATCCTACTGTTCAAAATGATCCAACAATAATAGAAATGAATAGTATACATTCCACTTGCAATATATTTCACAATATTTTGATAATTTATTAGGATTTGATGATATTTTGGGATTAATGCATAAAAACTGATATGATTACATACCAAATTCTATTGATTAGTTTATTTTGTCTTCCACTAGGGAAGACTGATCCAAAATTTAAAAAGACCACATTGATATAACGGGTCAGTTCGAAGACATACCTCAAACTTGGGTAATTAAACCGAATATTTCGATGTGTCGTTTGTTTTAAAACACTAGTGTACGCGACATCCTACTGTTCAAAATGATCCAACAATAATAGAAATGAATAGTATACATTCCACTTGCAATATATTTCACAATATTTTGATAATTTATTAGGATTTGATGATATTTTGGGATTAATGCATAAAAACTGATATGATTACATACCAAATTCTATTGATTAGTTTATTTTGTCTTCCACTAGGGAAGACTGATCCAAAATTTAAAAAGACCACATTGATATAACGGGTCAGTTCGAAGACATACCTCAAACTTGGGTAATTAAACCGAATATTTCGATGTGTCGTTTGTTTCAAAACACTAGTGTACGCGACATCCTACTGTTCAAAATGATCCAACAATAATAGAAATGAATAGTATACATTCCACTTGCAATATATTTCACAATATTTTGATAATTTATTAGGATTTGATGATATTTTGGGATTAATGCATAAAAACTGATATGATTACATACCAAATTCTATTGATTAGTTTATTTTGTCTTCCACTAGGGAAGACTGATCCAAAATTTAAAAAGACCACATTGATATAACGGGTCAGTTCGAAGACATACCTCAAACTTGGGTAATTAAACCGAATATTTCGATGTGTCGTTTGCTTTAAAACAGTAGTGTACGCGACATCCTACTGTTCAAAATGATCCAACAATAATAGAAATGAATAGTATACATTCCACTTGCAATATATTTCACAATATTTTGATAATTTATTAGGATTTGATGATATTTTGGGATTAATGCATAAAAACTGATATGATTACATACCAAATTCTATTGATTAGTTTATTTTGTCTTCCACTAGGGAAGACTGATCCAAAATTTAAAAAGACCACATTGATATAACGGGTCAGTTCGAAGACATACCTCAAACTTGGGTAATTAAACCGAATATTTCGATGTGTCGTTTGCTTTAAAACACTAGTGTACGCGACATCCTACTGTTCAAAATGATCCAACAATAATAGAAATGAATAGTATACATTCCACTTGCAATATATTTCACAATATTTTGATAATTTATTAGGATTTGATGATATTTTGGGATTAATGCATAAAAACTGATATGATTACATACCAAATTCTATTGATTAGTTTATTTTGTCTTCCACTAGGGAAGACTGATCCAAAATTTAAAAAGACCACATTGATATAACGGGTCAGTTCGAAGACATACCTCAAACTTGGGTAATTAAACCGAGGATTTCGCTGTGTCGTTTGTTTTAAAACACTAGTGTACGCGACATCCTACTGTTCAAAATGATCCAACAATAATATAAATGAATAGTATACATTCCACTTGCAATATATTTCACAATATTTTGATAATTTATTAGGATTTGATGATATTTTGGGATTAATGCATAAAAACTGATATGATTACATACCAAATTCTATTGATTAGTTTATTTTGTCTTCCACTAGGGAAGACTGATCCAAAATTTAAAAAGACCACATTGATATAACGGGTCAGTTCGAAGACATACCTCAAACTTGGGTAATTAAACCGAATATTTCGATGTGTCGTTTGTTTTAAAACACTAGTGTACGCGACATCCTACTGTTCAAAATGATCCAACAATAATAGAAATGAATAGTATACATTCCACTTGCAATATATTTCACAATATTTTGATAATTTATTAGGATTTGATGATATTTTGGGATTAATGCATAAAAACTGATATGATTACATACCAAATTCTATTGATTAGTTTATTTTGTCTTCCACTAGGGAAGACTGATCCAAAATTTAAAAAGACCACATTGATATAACGGGTCAGTTCGAAGACATACCTCAAACTTGGGTAATTAAACCGAGGATTTCGTTGTGTCGTTTGTTTTAAAACACTAGTGTACGCGACATCCTACTGTTCAAAATGATCCAACAATAATAGAAATGAATAGTATACATTCCACTTGCAATATATTTCACAATATTTTGATAATTTATTAGGATTTGATGATATTTTGGGATTAATGCATAAAAACTGATATGATTACATACCAAATTCTATTGATTAGTTTATTTTGTCTTCCACTAGGGAAGACTGATCCAAAATTTAAAAAGACCACATTGATATAACGGGTCAGTTCGAAGACATACCTCAAACTTGGGTAATTAAACCGAATATTTCGATGTGTCGTTTGTTTTAAAACACTAGTGTACGCGACATCCTACTGTTCAAAATGATCCAACAATAATAGAAATGAATAGTATACATTCCACTTGCAATATATTTCACAATATTTTGATAATTTATTAGGATTTGATGATATTTTGGGATTAATGCATAAAAACTGATATGATTACATACCAAATTCTATTGATTAGTTTATTTTGTCTTCCACTAGGGAAGACTGATCCAAAATTTAAAAAGACCACATTGATATAACGGGTCAGTTCGAAGACATACCTCAAACTTGGGTAATTAAACCGAATATTTCGATGTGTCGTTTGTTTTAAAACACTAGTGTACGCGACATCCTACTGTTCAAAATGATCCAACAATAATAGAAATGAATAGTATACATTCCACTTGCAATATATTTCACAATATTTTGATAATTTATTAGGATTTGATGATATTTTGGGATTAATGCATAAAAACTGATATGATTACATACCAAATTCTATTGATTAGTTTATTTTGTCTTCCACTAGGGAAGACTGATCCAAAATTTAAAAAGACCACATTGATATAACGGGTCAGTTCGAAGACATACCTCAAACTTGGGTAATTAAACCGAATATTTCGATGTGTCGTTTGTTTCAAAACACTAGTGTACGCGACATCCTACTGTTCAAAATGATCCAACAATAATATAAATGAATAGTATACATTCCACTTGCAATATATTTCACAATATTTTGATAATTTATTAGGATTTGATGATATTTTGGGATTAATGCATAAAAACTGATATGATTACATACCAAATTCTATTGATTAGTTTATTTTGTCTTCCACTAGGGAAGACTGATCCAAAATTTAAAAAGACCACATTGATATAACGGGTCAGTTCGAAGACATACCTCAAACTTGGGTAATTAAACCGAATATTTCGATGTGTCGTTTGCTTTAAAACACTAGTGTACGCGACATCCTACTGTTCAAAATGATCCAACAATAATATAAATGAATAGTATACATTCCACTTGCAATATATTTCACAATATTTTGATAATTTATTAGGATTTGATGATATTTTGGGATTAATGCATAAAAACTGATATGATTACATACCAAATTCTATTGATTAGTTTATTTTGTCTTCCACTAGGGAAGACTGATCCAAAATTTAAAAAGACCACATTGATATAACGGGTCAGTTCGAAGACATACCTCAAACTTGGGTAATTAAACCGAGGATTTCGCTGTGTCGTTTGTTTTAAAACACTAGTGTACGCGACATCCTACTGTTCAAAATGATCCAACAATAATATAAATGAATAGTATACATTCCACTTGCAATATATTTCACAATATTTTGATAATTTATTAGGATTTGATGATATTTTGGGATTAATGCATAAAAACTGATATGATTACATACCAAATTCTATTGATTAGTTTATTTTGTCTTCCACTAGGGAAGACTGATCCAAAATTTAAAAAGACCACATTGATATAACGGGTCAGTTCGAAGACATACCTCAAACTTGGGTAATTAAACCGAATATTTCGATGTGTCGTTTGTTTTAAAACACTAGTGTACGCGACATCCTACTGTTCAAAATGATCCAACAATAATAGAAATGAATAGTATACATTCCACTTGCAATATATTTCACAATATTTTGATAATTTATTAGGATTTGATGATATTTTGGGATTAATGCATAAAAACTGATATGATTACATACCAAATTCTATTGATTAGTTTATTTTGTCTTCCACTAGGGAAGACTGATCCAAAATTTAAAAAGACCACATTGATATAACGGGTCAGTTCGAAGACATACCTCAAACTTGGGTAATTAAACCGAATATTTCGATGTGTCGTTTGTTTTAAAACACTAGTGTACGCGACATCCTACTGTTCAAAATGATCCAACAATAATAGAAATGAATAGTATACATTCCACTTGCAATATATTTCACAATATTTTGATAATTTATTAGGATTTGATGATATTTTGGGATTAATGCATAAAAACTGATATGATTACATACCAAATTCTATTGATTAGTTTATTTTGTCTTCCACTAGGGAAGACTGATCCAAAATTTAAAAAGACCACATTGATATAACGGGTCAGTTCGAAGACATACCTCAAACTTGGGTAATTAAACCGAATATTTCGATGTGTCGTTTGTTTCAAAACACTAGTGTACGCGACATCCTACTGTTCAAAATGATCCAACAATAATAGAAATGAATAGTATACATTCCACTTGCAATATATTTCACAATATTTTGATAATTTATTAGGATTTGATGATATTTTGGGATTAATGCATAAAAACTGATATGATTACATACCAAATTCTATTGATTAGTTTATTTTGTCTTCCACTAGGGAAGACTGATCCAAAATTTAAAAAGACCACATTGATATAACGGGTCAGTTCGAAGACATACCTCAAACTTGGGTAATTAAACCGAATATTTCGATGTGTCGTTTGCTTTAAAACAGTAGTGTACGCGACATCCTACTGTTCAAAATGATCCAACAATAATAGAAATGAATAGTATACATTCCACTTGCAATATATTTCACAATATTTTGATAATTTATTAGGATTTGATGATATTTTGGGATTAATGCATAAAAACTGATATGATTACATACCAAATTCTATTGATTAGTTTATTTTGTCTTCCACTAGGGAAGACTGATCCAAAATTTAAAAAGACCACATTGATATAACGGGTCAGTTCGAAGACATACCTCAAACTTGGGTAATTAAACCGAATATTTCGATGTGTCGTTTGCTTTAAAACACTAGTGTACGCGACATCCTACTGTTCAAAATGATCCAACAATAATAGAAATGAATAGTATACATTCCACTTGCAATATATTTCACAATATTTTGATAATTTATTAGGATTTGATGATATTTTGGGATTAATGCATAAAAACTGATATGATTACATACCAAATTCTATTGATTAGTTTATTTTGTCTTCCACTAGGGAAGACTGATCCAAAATTTAAAAAGACCACATTGATATAACGGGTCAGTTCGAAGACATACCTCAAACTTGGGTAATTAAACCGAGGATTTCGCTGTGTCGTTTGTTTTAAAACACTAGTGTACGCGACATCCTACTGTTCAAAATGATCCAACAATAATATAAATGAATAGTATACATTCCACTTGCAATATATTTCACAATATTTTGATAATTTATTAGGATTTGATGATATTTTGGGATTAATGCATAAAAACTGATATGATTACATACCAAATTCTATTGATTAGTTTATTTTGTCTTCCACTAGGGAAGACTGATCCAAAATTTAAAAAGACCACATTGATATAACGGGTCAGTTCGAAGACATACCTCAAACTTGGGTAATTAAACCGAGGATTTCGCTGTGTCGTTTGTTTTAAAACACTAGTGTACGCGACATCCTACTGTTCAAAATGATCCAACAATAATATAAATGAATAGTATACATTCCACTTGCAATATATTTCACAATATTTTGATAATTTATTAGGATTTGATGATATTTTGGGATTAATGCATAAAAACTGATATGATTACATACCAAATTCTATTGATTAGTTTATTTTGTCTTCCACTAGGGAAGACTGATCCAAAATTTAAAAAGACCACATTGATATAACGGGTCAGTTCGAAGACATACCTCAAACTTGGGTAATTAAACCGAATATTTCGATGTGTCGTTTGTTTTAAAACACTAGTGTACGCGACATCCTACTGTTCAAAATGATCCAACAATAATAGAAATGAATAGTATACATTCCACTTGCAATATATTTCACAATATTTTGATAATTTATTAGGATTTGATGATATTTTGGGATTAATGCATAAAAACTGATATGATTACATACCAAATTCTATTGATTAGTTTATTTTGTCTTCCACTAGGGAAGACTGATCCAAAATTTAAAAAGACCACATTGATATAACGGGTCAGTTCGAAGACATACCTCAAACTTGGGTAATTAAACCGAGGATTTCGTTGTGTCGTTTGTTTTAAAACACTAGTGTACGCGACATCCTACTGTTCAAAATGATCCAACAATAATAGAAATGAATAGTATACATTCCACTTGCAATATATTTCACAATATTTTGATAATTTATTAGGATTTGATGATATTTTGGGATTAATGCATAAAAACTGATATGATTACATACCAAATTCTATTGATTAGTTTATTTTGTCTTCCACTAGGGAAGACTGATCCAAAATTTAAAAAGACCACATTGATATAACGGGTCAGTTCGAAGACATACCTCAAACTTGGGTAATTAAACCGAATATTTCGATGTGTCGTTTGTTTTAAAACACTAGTGTACGCGACATCCTACTGTTCAAAATGATCCAACAATAATAGAAATGAATAGTATACATTCCACTTGCAATATATTTCACAATATTTTGATAATTTATTAGGATTTGATGATATTTTGGGATTAATGCATAAAAACTGATATGATTACATACCAAATTCTATTGATTAGTTTATTTTGTCTTCCACTAGGGAAGACTGATCCAAAATTTAAAAAGACCACATTGATATAACGGGTCAGTTCGAAGACATACCTCAAACTTGGGTAATTAAACCGAATATTTCGATGTGTCGTTTGTTTTAAAACACTAGTGTACGCGACATCCTACTGTTCAAAATGATCCAACAATAATAGAAATGAATAGTATACATTCCACTTGCAATATATTTCACAATATTTTGATAATTTATTAGGATTTGATGATATTTTGGGATTAATGCATAAAAACTGATATGATTACATACCAAATTCTATTGATTAGTTTATTTTGTCTTCCACTAGGGAAGACTGATCCAAAATTTAAAAAGACCACATTGATATAACGGGTCAGTTCGAAGACATACCTCAAACTTGGGTAATTAAACCGAATATTTCGATGTGTCGTTTGTTTCAAAACACTAGTGTACGCGACATCCTACTGTTCAAAATGATCCAACAATAATAGAAATGAATAGTATACATTCCACTTGCAATATATTTCACAATATTTTGATAATTTATTAGGATTTGATGATATTTTGGGATTAATGCATAAAAACTGATATGATTACATACCAAATTCTATTGATTAGTTTATTTTGTCTTCCACTAGGGAAGACTGATCCAAAATTTAAAAAGACCACATTGATATAACGGGTCAGTTCGAAGACATACCTCAAACTTGGGTAATTAAACCGAATATTTCGATGTGTCGTTTGCTTTAAAACAGTAGTGTACGCGACATCCTACTGTTCAAAATGATCCAACAATAATAGAAATGAATAGTATACATTCCACTTGCAATATATTTCACAATATTTTGATAATTTATTAGGATTTGATGATATTTTGGGATTAATGCATAAAAACTGATATGATTACATACCAAATTCTATTGATTAGTTTATTTTGTCTTCCACTAGGGAAGACTGATCCAAAATTTAAAAAGACCACATTGATATAACGGGTCAGTTCGAAGACATACCTCAAACTTGGGTAATTAAACCGAATATTTCGATGTGTCGTTTGCTTTAAAACACTAGTGTACGCGACATCCTACTGTTCAAAATGATCCAACAATAATAGAAATGAATAGTATACATTCCACTTGCAATATATTTCACAATATTTTGATAATTTATTAGGATTTGATGATATTTTGGGATTAATGCATAAAAACTGATATGATTACATACCAAATTCTATTGATTAGTTTATTTTGTCTTCCACTAGGGAAGACTGATCCAAAATTTAAAAAGACCACATTGATATAACGGGTCAGTTCGAAGACATACCTCAAACTTGGGTAATTAAACCGAGGATTTCGCTGTGTCGTTTGTTTTAAAACACTAGTGTACGCGACATCCTACTGTTCAAAATGATCCAACAATAATATAAATGAATAGTATACATTCCACTTGCAATATATTTCACAATATTTTGATAATTTATTAGGATTTGATGATATTTTGGGATTAATGCATAAAAACTGATATGATTACATACCAAATTCTATTGATTAGTTTATTTTGTCTTCCACTAGGGAAGACTGATCCAAAATTTAAAAAGACCACATTGATATAACGGGTCAGTTCGAAGACATACCTCAAACTTGGGTAATTAAACCGAATATTTCGATGTGTCGTTTGTTTTAAAACACTAGTGTACGCGACATCCTACTGTTCAAAATGATCCAACAATAATAGAAATGAATAGTATACATTCCACTTGCAATATATTTCACAATATTTTGATAATTTATTAGGATTTGATGATATTTTGGGATTAATGCATAAAAACTGATATGATTACATACCAAATTCTATTGATTAGTTTATTTTGTCTTCCACTAGGGAAGACTGATCCAAAATTTAAAAAGACCACATTGATATAACGGGTCAGTTCGAAGACATACCTCAAACTTGGGTAATTAAACCGAGGATTTCGTTGTGTCGTTTGTTTTAAAACACTAGTGTACGCGACATCCTACTGTTCAAAATGATCCAACAATAATAGAAATGAATAGTATACATTCCACTTGCAATATATTTCACAATATTTTGATAATTTATTAGGATTTGATGATATTTTGGGATTAATGCATAAAAACTGATATGATTACATACCAAATTCTATTGATTAGTTTATTTTGTCTTCCACTAGGGAAGACTGATCCAAAATTTAAAAAGACCACATTGATATAACGGGTCAGTTCGAAGACATACCTCAAACTTGGGTAATTAAACCGAATATTTCGATGTGTCGTTTGTTTTAAAACACTAGTGTACGCGACATCCTACTGTTCAAAATGATCCAACAATAATAGAAATGAATAGTATACATTCCACTTGCAATATATTTCACAATATTTTGATAATTTATTAGGATTTGATGATATTTTGGGATTAATGCATAAAAACTGATATGATTACATACCAAATTCTATTGATTAGTTTATTTTGTCTTCCACTAGGGAAGACTGATCCAAAATTTAAAAAGACCACATTGATATAACGGGTCAGTTCGAAGACATACCTCAAACTTGGGTAATTAAACCGAGGATTTCGTTGTGTCGTTTGTTTTAAAACACTAGTGTACGCGACATCCTACTGTTCAAAATGATCCAACAATAATATAAATGAATAGTATACATTCCACTTGCAATATATTTCACAATATTTTGATAATTTATTAGGATTTGATGATATTTTGGGATTAATGCATAAAAACTGATATGATTACATACCAAATTCTATTGATTAGTTTATTTTGTCTTCCACTAGGGAAGACTGATCCAAAATTTAAAAAGACCACATTGATATAACGGGTCAGTTCGAAGACATACCTCAAACTTGGGTAATTAAACCGAGGATTTCGTTGTGTCGTTTGTTTTAAAACACTAGTGTACGCGACATCCTACTGTTCAAAATGATCCAACAATAATATAAATGAATAGTATACATTCCACTTGCAATATATTTCACAATATTTTGATAATTTATTAGGATTTGATGATATTTTGGGATTAATGCATAAAAACTGATATGATTACATACCAAATTCTATTGATTAGTTTATTTTGTCTTCCACTAGGGAAGACTGATCCAAAATTTAAAAAGACCACATTGATATAACGGGTCAGTTCGAAGACATACCTCAAACTTGGGTAATTAAACCGAATATTTCGATGTGTCGTTTGTTTTAAAACACTAGTGTACGCGACATCCTACTGTTCAAAATGATCCAACAATAATAGAAATGAATAGTATACATTCCACTTGCAATATATTTCACAATATTTTGATAATTTATTAGGATTTGATGATATTTTGGGATTAATGCATAAAAACTGATATGATTACATACCAAATTCTATTGATTAGTTTATTTTGTCTTCCACTAGGGAAGACTGATCCAAAATTTAAAAAGACCACATTGATATAACGGGTCAGTTCGAAGACATACCTCAAACTTGGGTAATTAAACCGAACATTCCGATGTGTCGTTTGCTTTAAAACACTAGTGTACGCGACATCCTACTGTTCAAAATGATCCAACAATAATAGAAATGAATGGTATACATTCCACTTGCAATATATTTCACAATATTTTGATAATTTATTAGGATTTGATGATATTTTGGGATTAATGCATAAAAACTGATATGATTACATACCAAATTCTATTGATTAGTTTATTTTGTCTTCCACTAGGGAAGACTGATCCAAAATTTAAAAAGACCACATTGATATAACGGGTCAGTTCGAAGACATACCTCAAACTTGGGTAATTAAACCGAATATTTCGATGTGTCGTTTGCTTTAAAACAGTAGTGTACGCGACATCCTACTGTTCAAAATGATCCAACAATAATAGAAATGAATAGTATACATTCCACTTGCAATATATTTCACAATATTTTGATAATTTATTAGGATTTGATGATATTTTGGGATTAATGCATAAAAACTGATATGATTACATACCAAATTCTATTGATTAGTTTATTTTGTCTTCCACTAGGGAAGACTGATCCAAAATTTAAAAAGACCACATTGATATAACGGGTCAGTTCGAAGACATACCTCAAACTTGGGTAATTAAACCGAGGATTTCGTTGTGTCGTTTGTTTTAAAACACTAGTGTACGCGACATCCTACTGTTCAAAATGATCCAACAATAATATAAATGAATAGTATACATTCCACTTGCAATATATTTCACAATATTTTGATAATTTATTAGGATTTGATGATATTTTGGGATTAATGCATAAAAACTGATATGATTACATACCAAATTCTATTGATTAGTTTATTTTGTCTTCCACTAGGGAAGACTGATCCAAAATTTAAAAAGACCACATTGATATAACGGGTCAGTTCGAAGACATACCTCAAACTTGGGTAATTAAACCGAATATTTCGATGTGTCGTTTGTTTTAAAACACTAGTGTACGCGACATCCTACTGTTCAAAATGATCCAACAATAATAGAAATGAATAGTATACATTCCACTTGCAATATATTTCACAATATTTTGATAATTTATTAGGATTTGATGATATTTTGGGATTAATGCATAAAAACTGATATGATTACATACCAAATTCTATTGATTAGTTTATTTTGTCTTCCACTAGGGAAGACTGATCCAAAATTTAAAAAGACCACATTGATATAACGGGTCAGTTCGAAGACATACCTCAAACTTGGGTAATTAAACCGAGGATTTCGTTGTGTCGTTTGTTTTAAAACACTAGTGTACGCGACATCCTACTGTTCAAAATGATCCAACAATAATATAAATGAATAGTATACATTCCACTTGCAATATATTTCACAATATTTTGATAATTTATTAGGATTTGATGATATTTTGGGATTAATGCATAAAAAATGATATGATTACATACCAAATTCTATTGATTAGTTTATTTTGTCTTCCACTAGGGAAGACTGATCCAAAATTTAAAAAGACCACATTGATATAACGGGTCAGTTCGAAGACATACCTCAAACTTGGGTAATTAAACCGAATATTTCGATGTGTCGTTTGTTTTAAAACACTAGTGTACGCGACATCCTACTGTTCAAAATGATCCAACAATAATAGAAATGAATAGTATACATTCCACTTGCAATATATTTCACAATATTTTGATAATTTATTAGGATTTGATGATATTTTGGGATTAATGCATAAAAACTGATATGATTACATACCAAATTCTATTGATTAGTTTATTTTGTCTTCCACTAGGGAAGACTGATCCAAAATTTAAAAAGACCACATTGATATAACGGGTCAGTTCGAAGACATACCTCAAACTTGGGTAATTAAACCGAACATTTCGATGTGTCGTTTGCTTTAAAACACTAGTGTACGCGACATCCTACTGTTCAAAATGATCCAACAATAATAGAAATGAATGGTATACATTCCACTTGCAATATATTTCACAATATTTTGATAATTTATTAGGATTTGATGATATTTTGGGATTAATGCATAAAAACTGATATGATTACATACCAAATTCTATTGATTAGTTTATTTTGTCTTCCACTAGGGAAGACTGATCCAAAATTTAAAAAGACCACATTGATATAACGGGTCAGTTCGAAGACATACCTCAAACTTGGGTAATTAAACCGAATATTTCGATGTGTCGTTTGCTTTAAAACAGTAGTGTACGCGACATCCTACTGTTCAAAATGATCCAACAATAATAGAAATGAATAGTATACATTCCACTTGCAATATATTTCACAATATTTTGATAATTTATTAGGATTTGATGATATTTTGGGATTAATGCATAAAAACTGATATGATTACATACCAAATTCTATTGATTAGTTTATTTTGTCTTCCACTAGGGAAGACTGATCCAAAATTTAAAAAGACCACATTGATATAACGGGTCAGTTCGAAGACATACCTCAAACTTGGGTAATTAAACCGAATATTTCGATGTGTCGTTTGCTTTAAAACACTAGTGTACGCGACATCCTACTGTTCAAAATGATCCAACAATAATAGAAATGAATAGTATACATTCCACTTGCAATATATTTCACAATATTTTGATAATTTATTAGGATTTGATGATATTTTGGGATTAATGCATAAAAACTGATATGATTACATACCAAATTCTATTGATTAGTTTATTTTGTCTTCCACTAGGGAAGACTGATCCAAAATTTAAAAAGACCACATTGATATAACGGGTCAGTTCGAAGACATACCTCAAACTTGGGTAATTAAACCGAATATTTCGATGTGTCGTTTGCTTTAAAACACTAGTGTACGCGACATCCTACTGTTCAAAATGATCCAACAATAATAGAAATGAATAGTATACATTCCACTTGCAATATATTTCACAATATTTTGATAATTTATTAGGATTTGATGATATTTTGGGATTAATGCATAAAAACTGATATGATTACATACCAAATTCTATTGATTAGTTTATTTTGTCTTCCACTAGGGAAGACTGATCCAAAATTTAAAAAGACCACATTGATATAACGGGTCAGTTCGAAGACATACCTCAAACTTGGGTAATTAAACCGAATATTTCGATGTGTCGTTTGCTTTAAAACACTAGTGTACGCGACATCCTACTGTTCAAAATGATCCAACAATAATAGAAATGAATAGTATACATTCCACTTGCAATATATTTCACAATATTTTGATAATTTATTAGGATTTGATGATATTTTGGGATTAATGCATAAAAACTGATATGATTACATACCAAATTCTATTGATTAGTTTATTTTGTCTTCCACTAGGGAAGACTGATCCAAAATTTAAAAAGACCACATTGATATAACGGGTCAGTTCGAAGACATACCTCAAACTTGGGTAATTAAACCGAATATTTCGATGTGTCGTTTGCTTTAAAACAGTAGTGTACGCGACATCCTACTGTTCAAAATGATCCAACAATAATAGAAATGAATAGTATACATTCCACTTGCAATATATTTCACAATATTTTGATAATTTATTAGGATTTGATGATATTTTGGGATTAATGCATAAAAACTGATATGATTACATACCAAATTCTATTGATTAGTTTATTTTGTCTTCCACTAGGGAAGACTGATCCAAAATTTAAAAAGACCACATTGATATAACGGGTCAGTTCGAAGACATACCTCAAACTTGGGTAATTAAACCGAATATTTCGATGTGTCGTTTGCTTTAAAACACTAGTGTACGCGACATCCTACTGTTAAAAATGATCCAACAATAATAGAAATGAATAGTATACATTCCACTTGCAATATATTTCACAATATTTTGATAATTTATTAGGATTTGATGATATTTTGGGATTAATGCATAAAAACTGATATGATTACATACCAAATTCTATTGATTAGTTTATTTTGTCTTCCACTAGGGAAGACTGATCCAAAATTTAAAAAGACCACATTGATATAACGGGTCAGTTCGAAGACATACCTCAAACTTGGGTAATTAAACCGAATATTTCGATGTGTCGTTTGTTTTAAAACACTAGTGTACGCGACATCCTACTGTTCAAAATGATCCAACAATAATATAAATGAATAGTATACATTCCACTTGCAATATATTTCACAATATTTTGATAATTTATTAGGATTTGATGATATTTTGGGATTAATGCATAAAAACTGATATGATTACATACCAAATTCTATTGATTAGTTTATTTTGTCTTCCACTAGGGAAGGCTGATCCAAAATTTAAAAAGACCACATTGATATAACGGGTCAGTTCGAAGACATACCTCAAACTTGGGTAATTAAACCGAATATTTCGATGTGTCGTTTGTTTTAAAACACTAGTGTACGCGACATCCTACTGTTCAAAATGATCCAACAATAATAGAAATGAATAGTATACATTCCACTTGCAATATATTTCACAATATTTTGATAATTTATTAGGATTTGATGATATTTTGGGATTAATGCATAAAAACTGATATGATTACATACCAAATTCTATTGATTAGTTTATTTTGTCTTCCACTAGGGAAGACTGATCCAAAATTTAAAAAGACCACATTGATATAACGGGTCAGTTCGAAGACATACCTCAAACTTGGGTAATTAAACCGAATATTTCGATGTGTCGTTTGTTTTAAAACACTAGTGTACGCGACATCCTACTGTTCAAAATGATCCAACAATAATAGAAATGAATAGTATACATTCCACTTGCAATATATTTCACAATATTTTGATAATTTATTAGGATTTGATGATATTTTGGGATTAATGCATAAAAACTGATATGATTACATACCAAATTCTATTGATTAGTTTATTTTGTCTTCCACTAGGGAAGACTGATCCAAAATTTAAAAAGACCACATTGATATAACGGGTCAGTTCGAAGACATACCTCAAACTTGGGTAATTAAACCGAACATTTCGATGTGTCGTTTGCTTTAAAACACTAGTGTACGCGACATCCTACTGTTCAAAATGATCCAACAATAATAGAAATGAATAGTATACATTCCACTTGCAATATATTTCACAATATTTTGATAATTTATTAGGATTTGATGATATTTTGGGATTAATGCATAAAAACTGATATGATTACATACCAAATTCTATTGATTAGTTTATTTTGTCTTCCACTAGGGAAGACTGATCCAAAATTTAAAAAGACCACATTGATATAACGGGTCAGTTCGAAGACATACCTCAAACTTGGGTAATTAAACCGAATATTTCGATGTGTCGTTTGCTTTAAAACACTAGTGTACGCGACATCCTACTGTTCAAAATGATCCAACAATAATAGAAATGAATAGTATACATTCCACTTGCAATATATTTCACAATATTTTGATAATTTATTAGGATTTGATGATATTTTGGGATTAATGCATAAAAACTGATATGATTACATACCAAATTCTATTGATTAGTTTATTTTGTCTTCCACTAGGGAAGACTGATCCAAAATTTAAAAAGACCACATTGATATAACGGGTCAGTTCGAAGACATACCTCAAACTTGGGTAATTAAACCGAACATTTCGATGTGTCGTTTGCTTTAAAACACTAGTGTACGCGACATCCTACTGTTCAAAATGATCCAACAATAATAGAAATGAATAGTATACATTCCACTTGCAATATATTTCACAATATTTTGATAATTTATTAGGATTTGATGATATTTTGGGATTAATGCATAAAAACTGATATGATTACATACCAAATTCTATTGATTAGTTTATTTTGTCTTCCACTAGGGAAGACTGATCCAAAATTTAAAAAGACCACATTGATATAACGGGTCAGTTCGAAGACATACCTCAAACTTGGGTAATTAAACCGAATATTTCGATGTGTCGTTTGTTTTAAAACACTAGTGTACGCGACATCCTACTGTTCAAAATGATCCAACAATAATAGAAATGAATAGTATACATTCCACTTGCAATATATTTCACAATATTTTGATAATTTATTAGGATTTGATGATATTTTGGGATTAATGCATAAAAACTGATATGATTACATACCAAATTCTATTGATTAGTTTATTTTGTCTTCCACTAGGGAAGACTGATCCAAAATTTAAAAAGACCACATTGATATAACGGGTCAGTTCGAAGACATACCTCAAACTTGGGTAATTAAACCGAATATTTCGATGTGTCGTTTGTTTTAAAACACTAGTGTACGCGACATCCTACTGTTCAAAATGATCCAACAATAATATAAATGAATAGTATACATTCCACTTGCAATATATTTCACAATATTTTGATAATTTATTAGGATTTGATGATATTTTGGGATTAATGCATAAAAACTGATATGATTACATACCAAATTCTATTGATTAGTTTATTTTGTCTTCCACTAGGGAAGGCTGATCCAAAATTTAAAAAGACCACATTGATATAACGGGTCAGTTCGAAGACATACCTCAAACTTGGGTAATTAAACCGAATATTTCGATGTGTCGTTTGTTTTAAAACACTAGTGTACGCGACATCCTACTGTTCAAAATGATCCAACAATAATAGAAATGAATAGTATACATTCCACTTGCAATATATTTCACAATATTTTGATAATTTATTAGGATTTGATGATATTTTGGGATTAATGCATAAAAACTGATATGATTACATACCAAATTCTATTGATTAGTTTATTTTGTCTTCCACTAGGGAAGACTGATCCAAAATTTAAAAAGACCACATTGATATAACGGGTCAGTTCGAAGACATACCTCAAACTTGGGTAATTAAACCGAATATTTCGATGTGTCGTTTGTTTTAAAACACTAGTGTACGCGACATCCTACTGTTCAAAATGATCCAACAATAATAGAAATGAATGGTATACATTCCACTTGCAATATATTTCACAATATTTTGATAATTTATTAGGATTTGATGATATTTTGGGATTAATGCATAAAAACTGATATGATTACATACCAAATTCTATTGATTAGTTTATTTTGTCTTCCACTAGGGAAGACTGATCCAAAATTTAAAAAGACCACATTGATATAACGGGTCAGTTCGAAGACATGCCTCAAACTTGGGTAATTAAACCGAAGATTTCGTTGTGTCGTTTGTTTTAAAACGCTAGTGTACGCGACATCCTACTGTTCAAAATGATCCAACAATAATAGAAATGAATGGTATACATTCCACTTGCAATATATTTCACAATATTTTGATAATTTATTAGGATTTGATGATATTTTGGGATTAATGCATAAAAACTGATATGATTACATACCAAATTCTATTGATTAGTTTATTTTGTCTTCCACTAGGGAAGACTGATCCAAAATTTAAAAAGACCACATTGATATAACGGGTCAGTTCGAAGACATGCCTCAAACTTGGGTAATTAAACCGAATATTTCGATGTGTCGTTTGTTTTAAAACACTAGTGTACGCGACATCCTACTGTTCAAAATGATCCAACAATAATAGAAATGAATAGTATACATTCCACTTGCAATATATTTCACAATATTTTGATAATTTATTAGGATTTGATGATATTTTGGGATTAATGCATAAAAACTGATATGATTACATACCAAATTCTATTGATTAGTTTATTTTGTCTTCCACTAGGGAAGACTGATCCAAAATTTAAAAAGACCACATTGATATAACGGGTCAGTTCGAAGACATACCTCAAACTTGGGTAATTAAACCGAACATTTCGATGTGTCGTTTGCTTTAAAACACTAGTGTACGCGACATCCTACTGTTCAAAATGATCCAACAATAATAGAAATGAATGGTATACATTCCACTTGCAATATATTTCACAATATTTTGATAATTTATTAGGATTTGATGATATTTTGGGATTAATGCATAAAAACTGATATGATTACATACCAAATTCTATTGATTAGTTTATTTTGTCTTCCACTAGGGAAGACTGATCCAAAATTTAAAAAGACCACATTGATATAACGGGTCAGTTCGAAGACATGCCTCAAACTTGGGTAATTAAACCGAAGATTTCGTTGTGTCGTTTGTTTTAAAACACTAGTGTACGCGACATCCTACTGTTCAAAATGATCCAACAATAATAGAAATGAATGGTATACATTCCACTTGCAATATATTTCACAATATTTTGATAATTTATTAGGATTTGATGATATTTTGGGATTAATGCATAAAAACTGATATGATTACATACCAAATTCTATTGATTAGTTTATTTTGTCTTCCACTAGGGAAGACTGATCCAAAATTTAAAAAGACCACATTGATATAACGGGTCAGTTCGAAGACATACCTCAAACTTGGGTAATTAAACCGAAGATTTCGTTGTGTCGTTTGTTTTAAAACGCTAGTGTACGCGACATCCTACTGTTCAAAATGATCCAACAATAATATAAATGAATAGTATACATTCCACTTGCAATATATTTCACAATATTTTGATAATTTATTAGGATTTGATGATATTTTGGGATTAATGCATAAAAACTGATATGATTACATACCAAATTCTATTGATTAGTTTATTTTGTCTTCCACTAGGGAAGGCTGATCCAAAATTTAAAAAGACCACATTGATATAACGGGTCAGTTCGAAGACATACCTCAAACTTGGGTAATTAAACCGAATATTTCGATGTGTCGTTTGTTTTAAAACACTAGTGTACGCGACATCCTACTGTTCAAAATGATCCAACAATAATAGAAATGAATAGTATACATTCCACTTGCAATATATTTCACAATATTTTGATAATTTATTAGGATTTGATGATATTTTGGGATTAATGCATAAAAACTGATATGATTACATACCAAATTCTATTGATTAGTTTATTTTGTCTTCCACTAGGGAAGACTGATCCAAAATTTAAAAAGACCACATTGATATAACGGGTCAGTTCGAAGACATACCTCAAACTTGGGTAATTAAACCGAATATTTCGATGTGTCGTTTGTTTTAAAACACTAGTGTACGCGACATCCTACTGTTCAAAATGATCCAACAATAATATAAATGAATAGTATACATTCCACTTGCAATATATTTCACAATATTTTGATAATTTATTAGGATTTGATGATATTTTGGGATTAATGCATAAAAACTGATATGATTACATACCAAATTCTATTGATTAGTTTATTTTGTCTTCCACTAGGGAAGACTGATCCAAAATTTAAAAAGACCACATTGATATAACGGGTCAGTTCGAAGACATACCTCAAACTTGGGTAATTAAACCGAAGATTTCGTTGTGTCGTTTGTTTTAAAACGCTAGTGTACGCGACATCCTACTGTTCAAAATGATCCAACAATAATATAAATGAATAGTATACATTCCACTTGCAATATATTTCACAATATTTTGATAATTTATTAGGATTTGATGATATTTTGGGATTAATGCATAAAAACTGATATGATTACATACCAAATTCTATTGATTAGTTTATTTTGTCTTCCACTAGGGAAGGCTGATCCAAAATTTAAAAAGACCACATTGATATAACGGGTCAGTTCGAAGACATACCTCAAACTTGGGTAATTAAACCGAAGATTTCGTTGTGTCGTTTGTTTTAAAACACTAGTGTACGCGACATCCTACTGTTCAAAATGATCCAACAATAATATAAATGAATAGTATACATTCCACTTGCAATATATTTCACAATATTTTGATAATTTATTAGGATTTGATGATATTTTGGGATTAATGCATAAAAACTGATATGATTACATACCAAATTCTATTGATTAGTTTATTTTGTCTTCCACTAGGGAAGGCTGATCCAAAATTTAAAAAGACCACATTGATATAACGGGTCAGTTCGAAGACATACCTCAAACTTGGGTAATTAAACCGAAGATTTCGTTGTGTCGTTTGTTTTAAAACGCTAGTGTACGCGACATCCTACTGTTCAAAATGATCCAACAATAATATAAATGAATAGTATACATTCCACTTGCAATATATTTCACAATATTTTGATAATTTATTAGGATTTGATGATATTTTGGGATTAATGCATAAAAACTGATATGATTACATACCAAATTCTATTGATTAGTTTATTTTGTCTTCCACTAGGGAAGACTGATCCAAAATTTAAAAAGACCACATTGATATAACGGGTCAGTTCGAAGACATACCTCAAACTTGGGTAATTAAACCGAAGATTTCGTTGTGTCGTTTGTTTTAAAACGCTAGTGTACGCGACATCCTACTGTTCAAAATGATCCAACAATAATATAAATGAATAGTATACATTCCACTTGCAATATATTTCACAATATTTTGATAATTTATTAGGATTTGATGATATTTTGGGATTAATGCATAAAAACTGATATGATTACATACCAAATTCTATTGATTAGTTTATTTTGTCTTCCACTAGGGAAGGCTGATCCAAAATTTAAAAAGACCACATTGATATAACGGGTCAGTTCGAAGACATACCTCAAACTTGGGTAATTAAACCGAATATTTCGATGTGTCGTTTGTTTTAAAACACTAGTGTACGCGACATCCTACTGTTCAAAATGATCCAACAATAATAGAAATGAATAGTATACATTCCACTTGCAATATATTTCACAATATTTTGATAATTTATTAGGATTTGATGATATTTTGGGATTAATGCATAAAAACTGATATGATTACATACCAAATTCTATTGATTAGTTTATTTTGTCTTCCACTAGGGAAGGCTGATCCAAAATTTAAAAAGACCACATTGATATAACGGGTCAGTTCGAAGACATACCTCAAACTTGGGTAATTAAACCGAACATTTCGATGTGTCGTTTGCTTTAAAACACTAGTGTACGCGACATCCTACTGTTCAAAATGATCCAACAATAATAGAAATGAATGGTATACATTCCACTTGCAATATATTTCACAATATTTTGATAATTTATTAGGATTTGATGATATTTTGGGATTAATGCATAAAAACTGATATGATTACATACCAAATTCTATTGATTAGTTTATTTTGTCTTCCACTAGGGAAGACTGATCCAAAATTTAAAAAGACCACATTGATATAACGGGTCAGTTCGAAGACATACCTCAAACTTGGGTAATTAAACCGAACATTTCGATGTGTCGTTTGCTTTAAAACACTAGTGTACGCGACATCCTACTGTTCAAAATGATCCAACAATAATAGAAATGAATGGTATACATTCCACTTGCAATATATTTCACAATATTTTGATAATTTATTAGGATTTGATGATATTTTGGGATTAATGCATAAAAACTGATATGATTACATACCAAATTCTATTGATTAGTTTATTTTGTCTTCCACTAGGGAAGGCTGATCCAAAATTTAAAAAGACCACATTGATATAACGGGTCAGTTCGAAGACATACCTCAAACTTGGGTAATTAAACCGAATATTTCGATGTGTCGTTTGTTTTAAAACACTAGTGTACGCGACATCCTACTGTTCAAAATGATCCAACAATAATAGAAATGAATAGTATACATTCCACTTGCAATATATTTCACAATATTTTGATAATTTATTAGGATTTGATGATATTTTGGGATTAATGCATAAAAACTGATATGATTACATACCAAATTCTATTGATTAGTTTATTTTGTCTTCCACTAGGGAAGACTGATCCAAAATTTAAAAAGACCACATTGATATAACGGGCCAGTTCGAAGACATACCTCAAACTTGGGTAATTAAACCGAATATTTCGATGTGTCGTTTGTTTTAAAACACTAGTGTACGCGACATCCTACTGTTCAAAATGATCCAACAATAATAGAAATGAATAGTATACATTCCACTTGCAATATATTTCACAATATTTTGATAATTTATTAGGATTTGATGATATTTTGGGATTAATGCATAAAAACTGATATGATTACATACCAAATTCTATTGATTAGTTTATTTTGTCTTCCACTAGGGAAGGCTGATCCAAAATTTAAAAAGACCACATTGATATAACGGGTCAGTTCGAAGACATACCTCAAACTTGGGTAATTAAACCGAATATTTCGATGTGTCGTTTGTTTTAAAACACTAGTGTACGCGACATCCTACTGTTCAAAATGATCCAACAATAATAGAAATGAATAGTATACATTCCACTTGCAATATATTTCACAATATTTTGATAATTTATTAGGATTTGATGATATTTTGGGATTAATGCATAAAAACTGATATGATTACATACCAAATTCTATTGATTAGTTTATTTTGTCTTCCACTAGGGAAGACTGATCCAAAATTTAAAAAGACCACATTGATATAACGGGCCAGTTCGAAGACATACCTCAAACTTGGGTAATTAAACCGAATATTTCGATGTGTCGTTTGTTTTAAAACACTAGTGTACGCGACATCCTACTGTTCAAAATGATCCAACAATAATAGAAATGAATAGTATACATTCCACTTGCAATATATTTCACAATATTTTGATAATTTATTAGGATTTGATGATATTTTGGGATTAATGCATAAAAACTGATATGATTACATACCAAATTCTATTGATTAGTTTATTTTGTCTTCCACTAGGGAAGACTGATCCAAAATTTAAAAAGACCACATTGATATAACGGGTCAGTTCGAAGACATACCTCAAACTTGGGTAATTAAACCGAATATTTCGATGTGTCGTTTGTTTTAAAACACTAGTGTACGCGACATCCTACTGTTCAAAATGATCCAACAATAATAGAAATGAATAGTATACATTCCACTTGCAATATATTTCACAATATTTTGATAATTTATTAGGATTTGATGATATTTTGGGATTAATGCATAAAAACTGATATGATTACATACCAAATTCTATTGATTAGTTTATTTTGTCTTCCACTAGGGAAGACTGATCCAAAATTTAAAAAGACCACATTGATATAACGGGTCAGTTCGAAGACATGCCTCAAACTTGGGTAATTAAACCGAAGATTTCGTTGTGTCGTTTGTTTTAAAACGCTAGTGTACGCGACATCCTACTGTTCAAAATGATCCAACAATAATAGAAATGAATGGTATACATTCCACTTGCAATATATTTCACAATATTTTGATAATTTATTAGGATTTGATGATATTTTGGGATTAATGCATAAAAACTGATATGATTACATACCAAATTCTATTGATTAGTTTATTTTGTCTTCCACTAGGGAAGACTGATCCAAAATTTAAAAAGACCACATTGATATAACGGGTCAGTTCGAAGACATGCCTCAAACTTGGGTAATTAAACCGAAGATTTCGTTGTGTCGTTTGTTTTAAAACGCTAGTGTACGCGACATCCTACTGTTCAAAATGATCCAACAATAATAGAAATGAATGGTATACATTCCACTTGCAATATATTTCACAATATTTTGATAATTTATTAGGATTTGATGATATTTTGGGATTAATGCATAAAAACTGATATGATTACATACCAAATTCTATTGATTAGTTTATTTTGTCTTCCACTAGGGAAGACTGATCCAAAATTTAAAAAGACCACATTGATATAACGGGTCAGTTCGAAGACATGCCTCAAACTTGGGTAATTAAACCGAAGATTTCGTTGTGTCGTTTGTTTTAAAACGCTAGTGTACGCGACATCCTACTGTTCAAAATGATCCAACAATAATAGAAATGAATGGTATACATTCCACTTGCAATATATTTCACAATATTTTGATAATTTATTAGGATTTGATGATATTTTGGGATTAATGCATAAAAACTGATATGATTACATACCAAATTCTATTGATTAGTTTATTTTGTCTTCCACTAGGGAAGACTGATCCAAAATTTAAAAAGACCACATTGATATAACGGGTCAGTTCGAAGACATACCTCAAACTTGGGTAATTAAACCGAAGATTTCGTTGTGTCGTTTGTTTTAAAACACTAGTGTACGCGACATCCTACTGTTCAAAATGATCCAACAATAATAGAAATGAATGGTATACATTCCACTTGCAATATATTTCACAATATTTTGATAATTTATTAGGATTTGATGATATTTTGGGATTAATGCATAAAAACTGATATGATTACATACCAAATTCTATTGGTTAGTTTATTTTGTCTTCCACTAGGGAAGACTGATCCAAAATTTAAAAAGACCACATTGATATAACGGGTCAGTTCGAAGACATGCCTCAAACTTGGGTAATTAAACCGAAGATTTCGTTGTGTCGTTTGTTTTAAAACGCTAGTGTACGCGACATCCTACTGTTCAAAATGATCCAACAATAATAGAAATGAATGGTATACATTCCACTTGCAATATATTTCACAATATTTTGATAATTTATTAGGATTTGATGATATTTTGGGATTAATGCATAAAAACTGATATGATTACATACCAAATTCTATTGATTAGTTTATTTTGTCTTCCACTAGGGAAGACTGATCCAAAATTTAAAAAGACCACATTGATATAACGGGTCAGTTCGAAGACATGCCTCAAACTTGGGTAATTAAACCGAATATTTCGATGTGTCGTTTGTTTTAAAACACTAGTGTACGCGACATCCTACTGTTCAAAATGATCCAACAATAATAGAAATGAATAGTATACATTCCACTTGCAATATATTTCACAATATTTTGATAATTTATTAGGATTTGATGATATTTTGGGATTAATGCATAAAAACTGATATGATTACATACCAAATTCTATTGATTAGTTTATTTTGTCTTCCACTAGGGAAGACTGATCCAAAATTTAAAAAGACCACATTGATATAACGGGTCAGTTCGAAGACATACCTCAAACTTGGGTAATTAAACCGAACATTTCGATGTGTCGTTTGCTTTAAAACACTAGTGTACGCGACATCCTACTGTTCAAAATGATCCAACAATAATAGAAATGAATGGTATACATTCCACTTGCAATATATTTCACAATATTTTGATAATTTATTAGGATTTGATGATATTTTGGGATTAATGCATAAAAACTGATATGATTACATACCAAATTCTATTGATTAGTTTATTTTGTCTTCCACTAGGGAAGACTGATCCAAAATTTAAAAAGACCACATTGATATAACGGGTCAGTTCGAAGACATGCCTCAAACTTGGGTAATTAAACCGAAGATTTCGTTGTGTCGTTTGTTTTAAAACACTAGTGTACGCGACATCCTACTGTTCAAAATGATCCAACAATAATAGAAATGAATGGTATACATTCCACTTGCAATATATTTCACAATATTTTGATAATTTATTAGGATTTGATGATATTTTGGGATTAATGCATAAAAACTGATATGATTACATACCAAATTCTATTGATTAGTTTATTTTGTCTTCCACTAGGGAAGACTGATCCAAAATTTAAAAAGACCACATTGATATAACGGGTCAGTTCGAAGACATACCTCAAACTTGGGTAATTAAACCGAAGATTTCGTTGTGTCGTTTGTTTTAAAACACTAGTGTACGCGACATCCTACTGTTCAAAATGATCCAACAATAATAGAAATGAATGGTATACATTCCACTTGCAATATATTTCACAATATTTTGATAATTTATTAGGATTTGATGATATTTTGGGATTAATGCATAAAAACTGATATGATTACATACCAAATTCTATTGATTAGTTTATTTTGTCTTCCACTAGGGAAGACTGATCCAAAATTTAAAAAGACCACATTGATATAACGGGTCAGTTCGAAGACATGCCTCAAACTTGGGTAATTAAACCGAAGATTTCGTTGTGTCGTTTGTTTTAAAACACTAGTGTACGCGACATCCTACTGTTCAAAATGATCCAACAATAATAGAAATGAATAGTATACTTTTCACTTGCAATATATTTCACAATATTTTGATAATTTATTAGGATTTGATGATATTTTGGGATTAATGCATAAAAACTGATATGATTACATACCAAATTCTATTGATTAGTTTATTTTGTCTTCCACTAGGGAAGACTGATCCAAAATTTAAAAAGACCACATTGATATAACGGGTCAGTTCGAAGACATACCTCAAACTTGGGTAATTAAACCGAAGATTTCGTTGTGTCGTTTGTTTTAAAACGCTAGTGTACGCGACATCCTACTGTTCAAAATGATCCAACAATAATATAAATGAATAGTATACATTCCACTTGCAATATATTTCACAATATTTTGATAATTTATTAGGATTTGATGATATTTTGGGATTAATGCATAAAAACTGACAGGATTACATACCAAATTCTATTGATTAGTTTATTTTGTCTTCCACTAGGGAAGACTGATCCAAAATTTAAAAAGACCACATTGATATAACGGGTCAGTTCGAAGACATACCTCAAACTTGGGTAATTAAACCGAAGATTTCGTTGTGTCGTTTGTTTTAAAACACTAGTGTACGCGACATCCTACTGTTCAAAATGATCCAACAATAATAGAAATGAATGGTATACATTCCACTTGCAATATATTTCACAATATTTTGATAATTTATTAGGATTTGATGATATTTTGGGATTAATGCATAAAAACTGACAGGATTACATACCAAATTCTATTGATTAGTTTATTTTGTCTTCCACTAGGGAAGACTGATCCAAAATTTAAAAAGACCACATTGATATAACGGGTCAGTTCGAAGACATACCTCAAACTTGGGTAATTAAACCGAAGATTTCGTTGTGTCGTTTGTTTTAAAACACTAGTGTACGCGACATCCTACTGTTCAAAATGATCCAACAATAATAGAAATGAATGGTATACATTCCACTTGCAATATATTTCACAATATTTTGATAATTTATTAGGATTTGATGATATTTTGGGATTAATGCATAAAAACTGATATGATTACATACCAAATTCTATTGGTTAGTTTATTTTGTCTTCCACTAGGGAAGACTGATCCAAAATTTAAAAAGACCACATTGATATAACGGGTCAGTTCGAAGACATACCTCAAACTTGGGTAATTAAACCGAAGATTTCGTTGTGTCGTTTGTTTTAAAACACTAGTGTACGCGACATCCTACTGTTCAAAATGATCCAACAATAATATAAATGAATAGTATACATTCCACTTGCAATATATTTCACAATATTTTGATAATTTATTAGGATTTGATGATATTTTGGGATTAATGCATAAAAACTGATATGATTACATACCAAATTCTATTGATTAGTTTATTTTGTCTTCCACTAGGGAAGACTGATCCAAAATTTAAAAAGACCACATTGATATAACGGGTCAGTTCGAAGACATGCCTCAAACTTGGGTAATTAAACCGAAGATTTCGTTGTGTCGTTTGTTTTAAAACGCTAGTGTACGCGACATCCTACTGTTCAAAATGATCCAACAATAATAGAAATGAATAGTATACATTCCACTTGCAATATATTTCACAATATTTTGATAATTTATTAGGATTTGATGATATTTTGGGATTAATGCATAAAAACTGACAGGATTACATACCAAATTCTATTGATTAGTTTATTTTGTCTTCCACTAGGGAAGACTGATCCAAAATTTAAAAAGACCACATTGATATAACGGGTCAGTTCGAAGACATGCCTCAAACTTGGGTAATTAAACCGAAGATTTCGTTGTGTCGTTTGTTTTAAAACACTAGTGTACGCGACATCCTACTGTTCAAAATGATCCAACAATAATAGAAATGAATGGTATACATTCCACTTGCAATATATTTCACAATATTTTGATAATTTATTAGGATTTGATGATATTTTGGGATTAATGCATAAAAACTGACAGGATTACATACCAAATTCTATTGATTAGTTTATTTTGTCTTCCACTAGGGAAGACTGATCCAAAATTTAAAAAGACCACATTGATATAACGGGTCAGTTCGAAGACATACCTCAAACTTGGGTAATTAAACCGAAGATTTCGTTGTGTCGTTTGTTTTAAAACACTAGTGTACGCGACATCCTACTGTTCAAAATGATCCAACAATAATATAAATGAATAGTATACATTCCACTTGCAATATATTTCACAATATTTTGATAATTTATTAGGATTTGATGATATTTTGGGATTAATGCATAAAAACTGATATGATTACATACCAAATTCTATTGATTAGTTTATTTTGTCTTCCACTAGGGAAGACTGATCCAAAATTTAAAAAGACCACATTGATATAACGGGTCAGTTCGAAGACATGCCTCAAACTTGGGTAATTAAACCGAAGATTTCGTTGTGTCGTTTGTTTTAAAACGCTAGTGTACGCGACATCCTACTGTTCAAAATGATCCAACAATAATAGAAATGAATAGTATACATTCCACTTGCAATATATTTCACAATATTTTGATAATTTATTAGGATTTGATGATATTTTGGGATTAATGCATAAAAACTGATATGATTACATACCAAATTCTATTGATTAGTTTATTTTGTCTTCCACTAGGGAAGACTGATCCAAAATTTAAAAAGACCACATTGATATAACGGGTCAGTTCGAAGACATACCTCAAACTTGGGTAATTAAACCGAAGATTTCGTTGTGTCGTTTGTTTTAAAACGCTAGTGTACGCGACATCCTACTGTTCAAAATGATCCAACAATAATAGAAATGAATGGTATACATTCCACTTGCAATATATTTCACAATATTTTGATAATTTATTAGGATTTGATGATATTTTGGGATTAATGCATAAAAACTGACAGGATTACATACCAAATTCTATTGATTAGTTTATTTTGTCTTCCACTAGGGAAGACTGATCCAAAATTTAAAAAGACCACATTGATATAACGGGTCAGTTCGAAGACATGCCTCAAACTTGGGTAATTAAACCGAAGATTTCGTTGTGTCGTTTGTTTTAAAACACTAGTGTACGCGACATCCTACTGTTCAAAATGATCCAACAATAATAGAAATGAATGGTATACATTCCACTTGCAATATATTTCACAATATTTTGATAATTTATTAGGATTTGATGATATTTTGGGATTAATGCATAAAAACTGACAGGATTACATACCAAATTCTATTGATTAGTTTATTTTGTCTTCCACTAGGGAAGACTGATCCAAAATTTAAAAAGACCACATTGATATAACGGGTCAGTTCGAAGACATACCTCAAACTTGGGTAATTAAACCGAAGATTTCGTTGTGTCGTTTGTTTTAAAACACTAGTGTACGCGACATCCTACTGTTCAAAATGATCCAACAATAATAGAAATGAATGGTATACATTCCACTTGCAATATATTTCACAATATTTTGATAATTTATTAGGATTTGATGATATTTTGGGATTAATGCATAAAAACTGATATGATTACATACCAAATTCTATTGGTTAGTTTATTTTGTCTTCCACTAGGGAAGACTGATCCAAAATTTAAAAAGACCACATTGATATAACGGGTCAGTTCGAAGACATACCTCAAACTTGGGTAATTAAACCGAAGATTTCGTTGTGTCGTTTGTTTTAAAACACTAGTGTACGCGACATCCTACTGTTCAAAATGATCCAACAATAATATAAATGAATAGTATACATTCCACTTGCAATATATTTCACAATATTTTGATAATTTATTAGGATTTGATGATATTTTGGGATTAATGCATAAAAACTGATATGATTACATACCAAATTCTATTGATTAGTTTATTTTGTCTTCCACTAGGGAAGACTGATCCAAAATTTAAAAAGACCACATTGATATAACGGGTCAGTTTGAAGACATACCTCAAACTTGGGTAATTAAACCGAAGATTTCGTTGTGTCGTTTGTTTTAAAACACTAGTGTACGCGACATCCTACTGTTCAAAATGATCCAACAATAATAGAAATGAATAGTATACTTTTCACTTGCAATATATTTCACAATATTTTGATAATTTATTAGGATTTGATGATATTTTGGGATTAATGCATAAAAACTGATATGATTACATACCAAATTCTATTGATTAGTTTATTTTGTCTTCCACTAGGGAAGACTGATCCAAAATTTAAAAAGACCACATTGATATAACGGGTCAGTTCGAAGACATACCTCAAACTTGGGTAATTAAACCGAAGATTTCGTTGTGTCGTTTGTTTTAAAACACTAGTGTACGCGACATCCTACTGTTCAAAATGATCCAACAATAATAGAAATGAATAGTATACTTTTCACTTGCAATATATTTCACAATATTTTGATAATTTATTAGGATTTGATGATATTTTGGGATTAATGCATAAAAACTGATATGATTACATACCAAATTCTATTGATTAGTTTATTTTGTCTTCCACTAGGGAAGACTGATCCAAAATTTAAAAAGACCACATTGTTATAACGGGTCAGTTCGAAGACATACCTCAAACTTGGGTAATTAAACCGAAGATTTCGTTGTGTCGTTTGTTTTAAAACACTAGTGTACGCGACATCCTACTGTTCAAAATGATCCAACAATAATATAAATGAACAGTATACATTCCACTTGCAATATATTTCACAATATTTTGATAATTTATTAGGATTTGATGATATTTTGGGATTAATGCATAAAAACTGATATGATTACATACCAAATTCTATTGATTAGTTTATTTTGTCTTCCACTAGGGAAGACTGATCCAAAATTTAAAAAGACCACATTGTTATAACGGGTCAGTTCGAAGACATACCTCAAACTTGGGTAATTAAACCGAAGATTTCGTTGTGTCGTTTGTTTTAAAACACTAGTGTACGCGACATCCTACTGTTCAAAATGATCCAACAATAATATAAATGAATAGTATACATTCCACTTGCAATATATTTCACAATATTTTGATAATTTATTAGGATTAGATGATATTTTGGGATTAATGCATAAAAACTGATATGATTACATACCAAATTCTATTGATTAGTTTATTTTGTCTTCCACTAGGGAAGACTGATCCAAAATTTAAAAAGACCACATTGATATAACGGGTCAGTTCGAAGACATACCTCAAACTTGGGTAATTAAACCGAAGATTTCGTTGTGTCGTTTGTTTTAAAACACTAGTGTACGCGACATCCTACTGTTCAAAATGATCCAACAATAATATAAATGAATAGTATACATTCCACTTGCAATATATTTCACAATATTTTGATAATTTATTAGGATTTGATGATATTTTGGGATTAATGCATAAAAACTGATATGATTACATACCAAATTCTATTGATTAGTTTATTTTGTCTTCCACTAGGGAAGACTGATCCAAAATTTAAAAAGACCACATTGATATAACGGGTCAGTTCGAAGACATACCTCAAACTTGGGTAATTAAACCGAAGATTTCGTTGTGTCGTTTGTTTTAAAACACTAGTGTACGCGACATCCTACTGTTCAAAATGATCCAACAATAATATAAATGAATAGTATACATTCCACTTGCAATATATTTCACAATATTTTGATAATTTATTAGGATTTGATGATATTTTGGGATTTATGCATAAAAACTGACATGAATACATACCAAATTCTATTGATTAGTTTATTTTGTCTTCCACTAGGGAAGACTGATCCAAAATTTAAAAAGACCACATTGATATAACGGGTCAGTTCGAAGACATACCTCAAACTTGGGTAATTAAACCGAAGATTTCGTTGTGTCGTTTGTTTTAAAACACTAGTGTACGCGACATCCTACTGTTCAAAATGATCCAACAATAATATAAATGAATAGTATACATTCCACTTGCAATATATTTCACAATATTTTGATAATTTATTAGGATTTGATGATATTTTGGGATTTATGCATAAAAACTGATATGATTACATACCAAATTCTATTGATTAGTTTATTTTGTCTTCCACTAGGGAAGACTGATCCAAAATTTTAAAAGACCACATTGATATAACGGGTCAGTTCGAAGACATACCTCAAACTTGGGTAATTAAACCGAAGATTTCGTTGTGTCGTTTGTTTTAAAACACTAGTGTACGCGACATCCTACTGTTCAAAATGATCCAACAATAATATAAATGAATAGTATACATTCCACTTGCAATATATTTCACAATATTTTGATAATTTATTAGGATTTGATGATATTTTGGGATTAATGCATAAAAACTGATATGATTACATACCAAATTCTATTGATTAGTTTATTTTGTCTTCCACTAGGGAAGACTGATCCAAAATTTTAAAAGACCACATTGATATAACGGGTCAGTTCGAAGACATACCTCAAACTTGGGTAATTAAACCGAAGATTTCGTTGTGTCGTTTGTTTTAAAACACTAGTGTACGCGACATCCTACTGTTCAAAATGATCCAACAATAATATAAATGAATAGTATACATTCCACTTGCAATATATTTCACAATATTTTGATAATTTATTAGGATTTGATGATATTTTGGGATTAATGCATAAAAACTGATATGATTACATACCAAATTCTATTGATTAGTTTATTTTGTCTTCCACTAGGGAAGACTGATCCAAAATTTTAAAAGACCACATTGATATAACGGGTCAGTTCGAAGACATACCTCAAACTTGGGTAATTAAACCGAAGATTTCGTTGTGTCGTTTGTTTTAAAACACTAGTGTACGCGACATCCTACTGTTCAAAATGATCCAACAATAATATAAATGAATAGTATACATTCCACTTGCAATATATTTCACAATATTTTGATAATTTATTAGGATTTGATGATATTTTGGGATTAATGCATAAAAACTGATATGATTACATACCAAATTCTATTGGTTAGTTTATTTTGTCTTCCACTAGGGAAGACTGATCCAAAATTTAAAAAGACCACATTGATATAACGGGTCAGTTCGAAGACATACCTCAAACTTGGGTAATTAAACCGAAGATTTCGTTGTGTCGTTTGTTTTAAAACACTAGTGTACGCGACATCCTACTGTTCAAAATGATCCAACAATAATATAAATGAATAGTATACATTCCACTTGCAATATATTTCACAATATTTTGATAATTTATTAGGATTTGATGATATTTTGGGATTAATGCATAAAAACTGATATGATTACATACCAAATTCTATTGATTAGTTTATTTTGTCTTCCACTAGGGAAGACTGATCCAAAATTTAAAAAGACCACATTGATATAACGGGTCAGTTCGAAGACATGCCTCAAACTTGGGTAATTAAACCGAAGATTTCGTTGTGTCGTTTGTTTTAAAACACTAGTGTACGCGACATCCTACTGTTCAAAATGATCCAACAATAATAGAAATGAATGGTATACATTCCACTTGCAATATATTTCACAATATTTTGATAATTTATTAGGATTTGATGATATTTTGGGATTAATGCATAAAAACTGACAGGATTACATACCAAATTCTATTGATTAGTTTATTTTGTCTTCCACTAGGGAAGACTGATCCAAAATTTAAAAAGACCACATTGATATAACGGGTCAGTTCGAAGACATACCTCAAACTTGGGTAATTAAACCGAAGATTTCGTTGTGTCGTTTGTTTTAAAACGCTAGTGTACGAAAAACGAAACCAGGTGATAATGAACAATCGCTAGCAGTAGAGATGCAACAAACATTCACTACATATGATCCGACGATATCAAATACCGAACAGAAGCATAAACGGAATGCTAGACCACTGAACGCATCAACAACAGTATTATCAACAACATTCAGCAGCCATTTGCGTGTCGAGATATAATGAGCGTCATTAGCGACAGCTACTCGGTTTTGCACGATTACAATCTACGAGCCACTAGCGATTATGACACCATAGCCTTTACCACTCACTATCGCACATAGTGTCAAAGCAGCTAGCAAAGAGGCAGACGACCAGGGTCAAATGCGCTCAGCCCTGCGAAAGGACACATGCCATAACCGAGACCTCACTAACAAACTATGCGATGCAAACACGTTGCCTCGCCGTCTCACTACCCCCCTCACAAACACGCTTGCAAATGCAAAAATACCCCCAATTTGGCAAACTCCCACCTTTCGCGACCCTTTTTTTCAACTTGTGTTAAACACAATAATAGTTAGTTTTATCATATTTAGGCATGCCTAGTAGTATTTTAACATATATTAATGAGTTAGTTTTGATTTATTTGACTATTTTTTTTCAACTTTTATATTTGTCATGATACATGATTGTGTTTATTCGTCCAGTTGGTTAGTTAATATGTGCTACCACCATAATATATTGTTAAATTAACTGGCTACCTTATCATACGAGTTGGCTATCAGACATATGGGTCCCATGTCCATACATCATTGGGTATATATACATATATATGAGTTGGTTGTACTGAGTGTATAACATCACATGGGCCAAAATTTCCTATATATATATAATATATATAGATGATCAAGCCCATATATGCGCTTGCACGGCCAATTCGGTTAGTTATAATTGAGCCAACTAACCTTGTGTATAAATATCTTATATAAAAACTTGTAAAAAATATGCAGGCAAATATTGCATGGTTAGTAGTAGAGTGTTTTATCACATAGTAAAACAAAAAGCTCAATCAGAGGATAGTCTCAACAGATCGCAGCATAAAAAACTGCTCTACTGAGTACAACACCTTGACCAAAAGACCAAGTCGTATACAAGTGATTTTGCACCCCGACATTGAACCAGAGTTTTCTGGCGTTGGCAGGCAAACAAGTTCATCACCTATTTGCCAAGGCCATTACTAGGGCATAAGCTCTCGTGCATAACACGAGATAACATTGCCTCCCGACACCGGGAAGCAAAACATTTTCGCCTTGACAAGGCGAGATTCTAACTTAGAGGCGTTCAGTTATAATCTCTCAAATGGTAGCTTCGGACCATTGGCCTGTCGACCAAGTCCATGAACCAAATGTTTGAACCCGCTGTTCCTCTCGTA